>BSBM01000715.1:0-1390000 GCA_027924585.1 Larix kaempferi
TTTCAGCTTCACTATAGGATTTCTGCGTGTCAACTTCAAATTCAGTGATATATCCCTCCAATATGCTGTCAAGCCAAAGTTCGACAGCCTGCGATGCCTTGTTATCGATTTTCTGCAGCTCCTGAATCAATTCTGGGGTCCAAGCCGTCGGCTCACCACCCTGGAAATTCCTCTTCTAGAAGGTCATCTTTGACAACCATTCGTACAGAATGACAGGGAATTCACAGAAAAACCATTCACACGGACCGTCGTGAATATACCTTCCTAGCTAGTGATCTACTGTTAGTCACATGTTCCGGCTTTCTTCTTTAGACTCCCGCAACTTCTGATCAAACCAGCTCTGTATCTCCAGCTTCATCGGGTGCCACAGCATGACCTCCTTTCACTCTGCACACGCTCCCGCAACGGAACCATTTGTTGACCAATGCGGCCTTGGTCGATAGGGGTTCGCCTCACTATCGACACATACTGTAGTCTCCCTAGACACCGGCCTGGGCAGGTTTGAGCCCGCCCAGCAACACCCGTAGAGCGGATGAGGTCTCACCCGAGGCATCCAGGAAGGGCAGACGGAACCATGTTTCCGCCGAGGGAGGAGGATAGTTGTGGCTACATGGACTAGCTCTATTGCAATACTTAAAAAGAAACTTTAAACATTCGACATGGAGTTATAACATATTACTTAATCATAGCATTTATCATCCCAGCAACAGTAAACAGACATTGCATCAAGAAAATATAACAACGTTCATATATCGCAACATTGCACAAAGATCGTACCAAAACATCATCATTATATTACTGTCACAGTCATATACAAAAAGAAAAACATAGATATCCGTACACATACATCTCCTTATCTCTCGCCAACTCTCTATATCTTTTACTTTTCTCCGCTGCCTTTCCTCTCTCTAACACTTACAACTCTCATCTATTTATAGGCTTCTGCCATTACAAAGTTTGTCCACTTACAAACAACTTCCTAACCGACACTATGGACAAATGACCCAATATCTAACTGACTTGGTCCAAATGACCCAAAAACTTGCATACCGCGGTACAATTGACTCAATATTACATAACATGTGGTCCAAGTGACCCAAAACCCACCAACTGCGGTATACTTTAATACAAAATACTCCTTCCGCACCCTCATCCTATGTATCGCAGCGTCGGCAGTACTGTGACACATCCTCATCGAACCGCCTGCCAACAGTGTCACAATGTGCGCATCTCTCTGGAAGATTATAATCTGCACTCTGACATGTTTGCCTTGTCCTTAGGTAGATGTGATTTGGTTTTGGGCATTCAATGGTTATGCACACTTGGCCCCATCTTATGGGATGTTGCTAAACTTTGGATGCAATTTTCAATCAATGGGACACAACACAAATTTATGGGCTTACAACCAGGGTCTCTTCGCATCATCAGTTAACATCGCCTGGAAAAGACACTTAAGAAGAATTCACATGGTGTCATCCCTCAGCTCCATTCCATCCAGATGCACCCACCAATGGTCTCCACTACTTCCTTGGATAGATATGCAGGTGTCTTTGTTGCACGAGTGGGCTTGCCACCTTCAAGCGACCTTTCCAGTAATCATTTAGCCGCATCTACATCTTAGCAGCAAATGATGGCTATTTTTCTTGTAGTATAGAAGTGGCAGCCATCCCTACTAGGAAATTGTTTCTACGTCAAGACTGATCTCCAGAGACTGGAACATTTTCTGGAACAACCGGTCTCCTCACCAGCACACCGGAAATGGGTTATCCAACTCATGGGTTATGACTATGCCATCACTTATAATAAGGGTAAGGATAATATAGTGGAAGATGCTCCTTCTCGCCAATTTGATGACCCAGTTTCTCTTATAACTATTTCTCTACTTGTTCCAAATTGGTTGCAATCTGTTCAATAGGGCTATCTCTTCTATGAATTCCATGCTTCTTCATCGGCAAGGCACTCTGGGTTCCTCAAAACCTATGACCGGGAACAATGTAACTTCTTTTGGCAGGGACTAAAAATGAAAATTCACCAGATGGTGGTTTAGTGTGATACTTGCATGGTAAATAAGGGTGAAAGAACATTCCTTTTGGGATTGCTCGAACCCTTTCCCATCCCTACACAGATGTGGATAGCTATTTCTATGGATTTCCTATAAGCGCTCCAGTGGTACAATACCACATCTAAAAGGACACCGTATGAAGCATTTTATGGACAGGCACCGCTTGTTCTTCTTCCATACACGCCCAGCAGCTCCCCAGTTTAGGCAATTGACTCGGTTCTTCGAAACTGCAATCAGATTCTTCTCATTCTGCAGGACAATCTTCACATGGCAAGAATTTGACTGAAACAACGAGCTGATCAACACCGTTTTGAGCGCACTTTTCACGTAGTTGATATGGTCCTTCTTCATCTACAGCCTTCCAAGCAATCCTCCCTGAAACTCAAAAGGCATCAGTGGGCTGAAATGCAACCTGAGGATACTACAGGGGAACCACTCCTTCAGATTCTGCATCGATTTCCACATCTAAAGCTTTGAGGATAAAGATTTTTCTAAGGGAGAGGAGATTTTAGGAACCCATGTCAACCCTTCTATTTACTTTCTTAGTATATTGTTGTTGGACGCATATGCTTTGTAATTCGTCCCCTAGTATTTGTTGATCCATAGTTTGTATTATTGTTGTTGGACGCATATGCTTTGTAAGTCACCCCGTAGTAATTGTTGATCCATATTTTGTATTGGCCCATGGTTTGTATTGACACATGGTATTGACCCACAGTATTGGCGCCTAGACTTAGTATATAAGTTTGTGTTCAGACCAATGAAGCTACCATGAAGTTATTTGTATTGAGCTTGCTCAAAGGAGGTTTCCCCCTTTAATTGCCCTGCGATCAATATAAAAGTGATTATGAATTCTGTTATTTCTGCTATTTCATGTGTTTTCATTAATTAATTATTGCAGGTTCTTCACATTTGTACAAAAGCAAGCAATATCTAACTATAAAACATGTGCAAGGAAAACATCTAAATGGCTCAAAGCAAATGAATCTAAGGACTCGATGAAGACTTGACTTACCAAGTTTTTGCGAAAGAAAAACTTGAGGCTTGGAAATGAAGTGAAAAGAAAACAGGGAAAAGAGACACTTGTGACGGAAAGACAAACGCAAACAAGTTTCTCCTAAGCATCAAACCCTAAGAAACAATAAGCCAAACAAAAAGTAAGCAAGTGAACCAAGAATGGCCTAAACAACACACTGACTCAACAACAAGAAGACTAAGAGGTTTTGACTTACTTGAACAAACTGATAAAACAATTAGCAAGTGACTGAACCAAGCAACCTTGGAAGTGACCCTAAGGACTCAAACTTCACAGTCAAACCCTAAAGAAGGATGAGACCAAGTGAAAGCATGCTAAACGTTGCAACAGACAGCAAACAATCAAAGTGCAGGTCTGTAAGACTGCAACAGCAACTAGGGTGAAGAGATGCATCTATGTCCAAAAAGAATAGCGCACAAACTTCAAGAAAGGGCTCGTAAGTGGCAAAGACACTTAAACAAAGGCACAAGCAAGCAAAAACAAACTCAAAGATATTGGAGAGGCTTACAAGACTCAACAAATGCATATGAGGTCTCAGGAGTTAGTAAAGACAGCAAAGCAACAGGCTGGAACAACAAGCAAATCTTGGAAGACAAACCCTAATAGCAAAATAGGCCACTACAGGAACATACCCTACTGTGCAGTGTTGCAACCAGCATACATCAAGAGGTGTATGCTACTGTGTAGTGCAAGGAGGGGCGTACATCAGCCAACAAACACTACCGTATGTAGGGTAGATCAGCGTACATGCCTGAGTAGAGTAGAAACAGGCTTTGCAAACCAAAAACTGAGTTGAATCAAGCAAATAGGAAAGATGACACAGACCTACAGGGCCTCTGAGACAATCAGAACTGAAAAAATGGGCTGGAAGAAAACCAAAAATGAGTCTCCTAGAGCAAAACAACTAAGCGGTTACTCCCCAGTGGAGTTGCCAGTCTGTTGTTCAGGATTTATACCCTATAGTGAGGAGATGGACACTACCAACTAGGCGGGGTTGACAGGTAAACACATTGATTATACTGCATATGGTTACTGCAAAAGAAATAGATTGGGGTCAAAGGACATACCTCTTTTCGATGTTTGATCCTAGCTTTCGCTTGGTCCTTCACTTGATCTACCACTCGAGCTTCTGCTTAACGAACCTGCAATACAAGAGATACCTTCCTCAACGTATCTTGACCATATAACATATGATGAAATTACAAAGTAATCTAACATCAACTATAATCAAGAATTAAACCAAATAGACATGCAATCCAATAGATATCATATTTGGGACAGGAAGGGTGTTTTGACCTTTTATTGTTAAATAAACATGAAATCAGTACAATATACCTGATGTGTAAAGATGTTTCTGCAACCAGATCCTGGGCTCCTGCTCTTCACTCTGACTTAGAACTTTCCTCCAGTGTAACAATATTTCAAGCCTTCTCTCAAGATTCTTTCTTGTGTTTTCTAAGTCTAATGAGTCACCCCTCTCATGGATCCTCCTTGTATTTATGGGACAAGGTAGGCAGTTGGATTCGAGAGGTAGTTGGATTGGGAGGTTGGGGAAGTTGCAGAACCAACTTCAACTAATCTCAATTCATCAAATTAATATATTTTTTATTTCATCTTAAGATGTACGCGGGTTCCATACAACAAGAGCAGCGTAGAGGAAGCAACTTTTAAGCTTTACAACATGCATTTACAACTTTTTTAAAGGTGTATGTTGGTTTCCCTTGAGGAGAGTAGGGTATAGTACACAGGTCTTGTGTATAGAGAGGGGCGTACAGGTGGAAAAATCAGAAGAAACTATTAAATTCTCAAGTGAGAAGTGTACTTCTGGCAACAAGTCATCTAAGACAATCATGCTCTTCAATCCTTTGTGTCCTTTTGTGTGATCTACAAGGAAAGGTGATCACGAGATGGAGAAGTGTAGATTTGACCTATAACAGGCATTACTCTAGTGAAATTCTAGAGCATCCCACTCAACAATAGTACTAGAATGTTGTTGTGAAGAACATCTAGAATGTACAAATGGCCTTGGATCCATTATTCATTATCAAGCTTGGAGTGCTCCAGGGATTATGCCCAACACTGTATGTACATCGAGGCTTATGTCCAGTACATAATAAAATCCTCTAGGTACATCGGGGCTTATGCCCAATACATAGGTCATCCGCGTGTTCCAGATTCCACGCTCAACACATCATACAAGTCAATCATCTAAACCATAACTCTGCATAGTATGTAACAAAAGATCAGCTCAGTATATTAGGGTTTGTACCCAATCTCATAATAAAACATAAATCAATACATTGGGTCTTTCTGTCCAGTATATAACAATAGTCTGCATCAGTCAGGGTCCACGCCCAATATGTATACCTATAAAAGAAATGAATCATGTTGTGACAACTCCATAAATTCAAGTTAGTATTATAGTGAATGTTTAAGAGTTTCGTAAAATAAAAATTCAAATTTGTCATCCTTTCATTGATAAAAGACGAATGATTAAAAGAAAATAATCAATAAGTATAAAGTTCTACAATCAATATTCTTGTAAGGAACCTACTTGGGTCAAGAAGCATAAGACCCCTATTCTCGTAATAACTTAATGATGGTTTGTAACAATAAGGATATAATCAAGCCTTACTAATTCATATTTCATTCACAATAATCCTTCTTGCAACCATTATCTCTATTAGCATTATTACTTTACACAATATCACTTACAACCATTATCTCTATCAACATTATTAATTTACCCAATATAACTTGCTTACTGATGGAATGAATTTTGTATCTTAAAAGAACTTATTAATAGATGAAGCCAAATTTAAACCCAATCATCAGAATTTACACACATATGAGACACCATGTACACGTGGTTCACCCAATATAGGGCTACGTCCACCAAACTGTCGCCACTTATTCCATTATTCAAATAAATCATTACAAACTGCCATGCAGTCATCGCTATTTTCATCTTTCACATTCACTAGGCCTCTGGTATCATTTCAATTCTTAAATTTACCAGCCTATAGACATATGTACATATAATATATAAAGAAAGGTATACGGGGATCTTACCCAGCTCCATGTAGCCGCATAATAACCTGGATGTGAGATTGAACACAATTGTACATCTAAATGTATTCCTTTCCATAGCATTAGTATATATATATATATATATATAAATTTAATGTATAGGCAATCATACTCACTTGTAACCACGAGTATCTATAAAATGACTACTGTTCGACATGTACATAATAATTATGGATCAGACTAAAACCCGAAAGTTAGCATAAAATTTTTTCAGGCTAAAACAGAGCTTCAGTGCTAAGATTGATGTTGATGTAATACAATCAGAATTTGCTTTGGTTCTTGATGTCGAATCCATCCTTCAAAAATGGTGTAGGAACTCTATTTTCAACAGGGATTCATAAGTACTAAGATCTACTACAAGAATACTACAAATATATCTTAGAAATTCACACAGGTCTACAAATCCACATAAACCCGATTAGTGCGAGTAAGATCACATTCTTTATTAAAAGAACAACCTATTCCAATAAATCTAAGAAGTAACAATGCATTTATTATCAATAGTAGCGATTGTAAACAACCAGATAGTATGCATGATCAAAAGCAGAATTTGTGTGAAACTAAATCCCATTCATTATCGAAATCAGGAATTATATGAAGCTAGATCTCATTCTTTATCCAATCATATTTTGCATCAAGCTAATTCTCATCCATTATCAAAGGCATAGATCGGTGTGTGTGCATCACTTTCCTCTAACAAGGTGTGGCGATCTGGAAGTTATAAAAGAAAACAATGATAGTGATCATGACTATCACAACCAGTAATAGTATAGTAATTGCTTTACTCTGTCGTAGAGTTGCAATGTGGAAATTATCACAACCCGTGATATAATGCCAAGTGATCTCTCTACTTTATCAAGGTAATTATGAGGGGCAGAAACATACTATCACCACAGGAGATCGAGTGCAGTGATGGCATCTGATTTATTCATATTTTACCCATTAAACCTAAACCTAGGAATAAAATCGTATAAAACTGTGATTGATACCCCTACCTACCATCTAGCATTGGAAATAGAGATCGAAATACAAATTCCTTAAACATGGATTATCATGCTCAGAGCCAAAAACTCGATCTGAAAATCGAGCATACAGAGAACAAAGCAAAATGCAATTTCATCCACCTAAGGAAAACAATGCCATCACATAAATCTATCAATGCAGCGATCTCTATACAAAAGATGAACTCTGAAAAATATATAGAGTTTCGTATGCCTTACCACTCTCATGCGAGGAAGCAGGGGATCGCATGACTTACAGTAACCATGTGCTGAGCAGAGAATTGCCTCCAATTTCGAAAGAGATAACAACATTTCCATATTGTTCCTACCCAAGCCATCCTGCAACCAGATCGAGTCGTCATTAAGAGATCAAACTCCCCTCCTCCTAGGTTTGATGGTTCTCGTCCTTTTTCCTCCTCTTCTCTTTGGTGGGTCTACCCATCTTCAAGTTGCATGTAGGAGTGCCGAAGGCCTGTGATGAGATCCTGGCTATTCTTTCCCAGTGACCATCAACACACTTCCTCCTGGAGGAGATCAAACCTCTAGTGTAGATTCGGCAATCGCCGCCCCCCCTTTTCCCAAGCAGAAACTACATATATAAAGAGATTCGCCCACTCTTGTTGGAGAATTCGCCTTCCAAAGGTAGCTCACCTCACCTGGCTCGCTGGCGTAATAATTAGTTTGTTTCAAACAATAAAGTTCCAAGTGGCTCTTCAAACTACACTTTAACTAAAAGATGGGGACAACTTCCAAAAACGTAGTGTGAGTGCAACTCCTCCTTCTCTCCACTACAAGGTCCCTTTAATTATCACATCTCATCCACAAGAACTTCTTCCTTCGCTCATAAGGTGGATAATTACTCTTAGTTACGGTGTTTAAACGGTTAAAGTCTTATTAAACAATCTTTGACATAATATAATAATTACTTCCATTTGTCTTTTATTTTTCATAGTAGTACTCTTCTTGAACCTATCTTTGAGGAAATAATGTATATATATATATATATATATATATATATATATGCGCACTCAAAGACTATTTTCTTCCTCTTATATAAGAACAATTTTTAGTGAAGACTAATACATACATACATATATATACCTACTTCAAATAGTTTACCACTCTACTCTAGGTGGATCAACTATTAACCATTTATAACTTAGTGCTTTACTATGCACGTTCTTACCTTAGATAATTGACGAAAACCATAAATAAAAAAAGATATATTGCACATAATGCTTAGAACTATTTGACATAAAGAATTTATATCTTTTTAATAAACACTTTAAAGGAATTGAAGCTTTTTCACATTTATGAAAATAATTTCAATTAAAAACAACATTGCAATAATTTAATGTACTTAATTTAATGATAATTTAACCAAAAACATGTTGATGTCAAACTAACAAAAACTACTAAAAATATTTTAAAAATTAATTAAAGAGCCCTTTCAATTAAGATATTGATTTTTTTTCCTAAAAAAACCATATTTATATTTCATAACAAAAATACAAATATATTCTTTAGTGTTCAAAAGTAGGCTCTCAATATAATCAATTACGTCATCTAGTCCCGAAGAGTCCAAAACTAATGTGTCCCCAATTTTCAACCAAAACATAGTGCAAATTGACATTTCCTGCATCACTGTGGAGAAAGTTCTAGTCCAGAAAAGGGAAAATTCCAAATGATTATAATCAATGAAAACTCCATATTTATCAGTTCAAAATATAATAACCACTACAAAAGGTTTAAACAAGTGCATAGTATCGTTATCCAAGGATCATAAATATGTTGAAGAGCAAAGGAAACTCATCTTTTGCATTGTTGTCGTCACCAATCCATAATAAGAGTCGCTACAGGGAGTTTGACGAATATCCTATAATCTTCGATCAACCCAAGCAAAGAGCTAGAAGCAGAGCAAAATTCTATAGATAAACAAAGCAAATAGAGATGTTAGTGATCTCATAAAAAAGGGTCAAATTGTATATGTAGAGTGCTTCTATAATTTTTTATTGTCTTGATCTTCAAATAAAGGATGGTGAAATTATTTTGAAGTTGTGTCATTGTCATCTTCCATTTGTTAAGATTCAATATGCTAAGACTGAAAATATCAGCATTACATTCCATTTCACAATAATAGCATATACAGGATCACTGAAGAAACAACAAGCATAGCATAAACACAAGAGACACAGATTTATCCTGGGAAACCCTCATGGGGTAGAAAACCCAGTAAAGCTTCCTCAATATAGATGACCAGCAATACACAAAGATGCAAACCAAATATATGATCTCCTCCTCCACCATAGCAGACCTCTCCTCCACAAGTGCTCCTTTCTCAAGTGAGTGTATGTGTGTATAATGAGGAACACACCTCCTCTATTTATACACTTCTCTGATATGTATTTTACACAAGTACATGTAGGCTCGTATTTAACCATTAGGTTAAATACCCCATTATAACTGACTGGGCCGACCCCTCTAGGGTGGTCTAATAACCCTTTGACCCACATAACACATTTAGGGCCGACCCCCACTAGGGAAGTCTAATAACCCGAGTTACCACATTCCGACGGAGGAATAAACATCTCCGGATATACAATAAGATCTTCACGGAGGAATGAATCATCTCCGGAATAATAAAGTACAAATATAATATTCTTTGAAGTTACAATATCTCAACACTCCCCCTTAACGAGAAGGATATTATAACAGCATCTGCCCGAGCAAGGAGTCATCAACATCATACATGATACATCTATAAATCATTGGAAGCTTTCTCAACATCATTAGTAACTCAAGCAGTTACTGGAACATCTTCAATACTGGAACATCGACATCTTCAGTATTGAGTCTTTATCTTCTGTAGCACTTGAACAGCTACAACAATATCATCATCTGGATCCTCACGATACACGATCATCAGCATCATCATCTCACGATCATCAACATCGTCATCACACGATCATCAGCATCGTCATCACACGATCATCAGCATCGTCATCTCACGATCATCAGCATCGTCATCACACGATCATCAGCATCGTCATCTCACGATCATCAGCATCGTCATCACACGATCATCAGCATCGTCATCACACGATCATCAGCATCGTCATCACACGATCATTAGCATCGTCATCACACGATCATCAACATTGTCATCACACGATCATCAGCATCTGGATCATCTCGATCTACAGCATCAGGATCATCACGATCTACAACATCTGGATCATCTCGATCTACAGCATCTGGATCATCTCGATCTATAACATCTGGATCATCTCGATCTACAGCATCTGGATCAACTCATCTACAGCATCTGGATCATCTCGATCTACAGCATCTGGATCATCTCGATCTACACCATCTGGATCATCTCGATCTATAGCATCTAGATAATCACGATCTACAGCATCTGGATCATCACGATCTACAACATCTGGATCATCTCGATCTACAGCATCTGGATCATCTCGATCTACAGCATCTGGATCATCTCGATCTACAGCATCTGGATCATCACGATCTACAGCATCTGGATCATCTCGATCTACAACATAAGTATCCTCAACCATACAAGTACATTAATCAATACATGTATCATCAAAAGTATGTATTCTCACCAATACATCTATCATCAAAACATGTATTCTTACTAATACATATATCATCAAAAGCATGTATTCTCACTAATACATCTATCATCAAAAGCATGTATTCTCACTAATACATCTATCATCAAAAGCATGTATTCTCACTAATACATCTATCAATACAAGTATCCACACTAATACAAGTATACACAACAGCAGCATACCCTGCAACACACATGATCCAATTACGGGATGGTCAATCCCTCTCACTTTAGGACATAGGTCCAAGGATGATACAATCCTGATCCACTTATGGGATGATCAATCCCTCTCAATTTAAGACATCTCTCATGTCTATGGATGATGCAATCCAGATCAACTTACAGGATGATCAAATCTTATCCTTTTAAGACACCTCACCATGTCTAAGGATGATGCAATCCCGAATCAACTTACAGGATGATTAGTCCTTATCACTTTAAGACACCTTACCATGTCTAGGGACGATGCAATCCCAATCTACTTACAGGATGATTAGTCCTTATCACTTTAAGACACCTCACCATGTCTAGGGATGATGCAATCCCAATCTACTTACAGGATGATTAGTCCTTATCACTTTAAGACACCTCACCATGTCTAGGGACGATGCAATCCCAATCTACTTACAGGATGATTAGTCCTTATCACTTTAAGACACCTCACCATGTCTAGGGACGATGCAATCCCAATCTACTTACAGGATGATTAGTCCTTATCACTTTAAGACACCTCACCATGTCTAGGGATGATGCAATCCCAATCTACTTACAGGAGGATTAGTCCTTATCACTTTAAGACACCTCACTATGTCTAGGGACGATGCAATCCCAATCTACTTACAGGATGATTAGTCCTTATCACTTTAAGACAAGTCTCATGTCTAGGGACGATGCAATCCCATCACGTACATTTTGAACCCAGTTCATGGACGATGCAGTCCTCACGTACATTTTGAACCCAGTTCATGGACGATGCAGTCCTCACGTACATTTTGAACCCAGTTCATGGACGATGCAGTCCTCACGTACATTTTGAACCCAGTTCATGGACGATGCAGTCCTCACGTACATTTTGAACCCAGTTCATGGACGATGCAGTCCTCACGTACATTTTGAACCCAGTTCATGGACGATGCAGTCCTCACGTACATTTTGAACTAGTAGTTCCGGGATGATGCAATCCCCATCACGTACATTTTGAACTAGTAGTTCTGGGATGATGCAATCCCCATCACGTACATTTTGAACTAGCCGTTCCGGGATGATGCAATCCCCATCACTTTATTCTCGGAGACCTCACGTCTACGGCTCTCTTTAGGACTGAAAGTCCAGGGATGATCCAATCCCCTCAACTGTCCACTAAGGACTTCATTCTCGGAGACCTCATGTCTACGGCTCTCTTTAGGACTGAAAGTCCAGGGATGATCCAATCCCCTCAACTGTCCACTAAGGACTTCATTCTCGGAGACCTCATGTCTACGGCTCTCTTTAGGACTGAAAGTCCAGGGATGATCCAATCCCCTCAACTGTCCACCAAAGACTTCATTCTCGGAGATCTCACGTCTACGGCTCTTCTTTAGGACTGAAAGTCCAGGGATGATCCAATCCCCTCAACTGTCCACTGAAGACTTCATTCTCGGAGATCTCACGTCTACGGCTCTTCTTTAGGACTGAAAGTCCAGGGATGATCCAATCCCCTCAACTGTCCACTAAGGACTTCATTTTCGGAGACCTCACGTCTACGGCTCTCTTTAGGAATGAAAGTCCAAGGATGATCCAATCCCCACCTGTCCACTAAGGACTTCATTTTCGGAGACCTCACGTCTACGGATCACTTTAGAACAAGTGTTCAAGGATGATGCAATCCTCACATGTATTCTCATCAATTTATTATCGATCCTGGGAACCCATACAGAACCTGATTCACACTTCTTCTTTAATTACACCATTAAGAGAATGGTCTTATCTAGCCACTTGGAGCAAACATCTCATCATGATTCTCTTCCTCTTTCTAAGAGAATCTTCTAGCCACAAGCCTTCTATATTTTGTTTGATTTGTAAATCTTCTTGTTGAACATCCATCACTTGTTCGGTGTTCTTTATTCTTCGTGATCTTTCCTACAAAACAAAATTAAGTACATGATTAGTAATCCTTCATAATCATGAAATCATGATAACCTATTATGCATACAGATATCATTTACATAGTTATGCAACTATCTTGTCCAATACTTTGGCACAACACTTTCCCATATCCTGTATGCATACAGTGGCTATCTAGATGCCTTCCATCTCCACCAGAACATACTATCGAGAGTGTGCACAACTCTCAGCATGTCAGCAAAGAGGTTTCATTCTAGACAAGCAACAATGGAATGTTTGTCCAACTTACCAATCATATGCATATTAGTAGTATACTGTTCAATGTTCTATGAATATTTACACTCAGCATGATACATTATAGGAATACAAATATGCATACAACCTATTACAGGCAATATCATTTACTATTTCAAATAACAACTCAAATACTTATCTTTTATGTTTGTGTGGTTGCCTCCCGCTTGATCTTCTGTATGTCTTTTGAACTTCTATTCATTCTGTACCACTGTGCATGTTCAAGTGTCATCCTCATGATCTCATACACAAACATACACCCATTAGTATGTTCTAAATGTTATCAAAACATTATAGTTCTAAATAATCTTGAAAATGTATAGTCATGATTATAGTTAATAAACATTAGTATTCAAGATTTCAGGGAAGTCTTATTTTACTCATGCATATCATCAATCAAGATAAAAGACATAATATGCATAATCCCTTGATTACTAACTTTATGAATAAGCAGAACCTATCATACCAAGTATACTTATATAAGGGATCCCAATACAAGGTAAGATTCTTAACATGACATAGGAAAACATACCTGGATTAGTATACCTACTTAGTTATGTACAACGTACCTAAACAATCTCTTCAATGATTTAGAGATCCTGGGCTAGAACCTGCATGTCTCATAGGTTAAGCATAATATAATAAAGTCATACATACCTTGTAAGTAGAACAAAGATTATGGATGAGTCTTTGTCTTCATGATGTCATGGTCATGGAACTTGATTTGTGTTTTGTGATGTACCTATATCTTGTTAGCAGACAGCATCAACCTCACACAACACCATAATGCATTAGTACAATCATATAGCCCTAATCAATGAATGTCTTTGATCATTCACATGCATTCATATTGTTACTAGGGTGATAACACAATTCTAACATTAATCAAGATTGTACTAGTAAATAATATGAAGACAAACACATCATAAACTTAATCAAGAATTATACCTGAACTTCCTTAAGTCATACCTGTCGAGACTTCTTGTAGTCTTCTTATGTAAGGCCTTAGCCTCAACTCCCCCTGAAACTTGATCTGGAGCTTAATTAGGGTTTTCTAGAGAAACCCTAAAGATTCAATCTTTGACTTTCACACTTCTCAATGGATGAAAGAATATGTCTTGCAGAGCTGATCAAACTAGCATACTTCAATTTTGGTATTTCCAAAATTTGACCCCTCAAAATTGCCTTTGAAACTTCTGGATCTTCTGGACAGGAACCCGAACTAGGGTTTGATGAAGCCCACCCTTCTGCCCAAACAAAAGGTTCGATCCAAGGCTCTAAACTCTTATTTTTCTTAGGAGTTTCCAGCCGTGGTTACAGACTTCAAAAATTCCAACTTTTGCTGAAACCCTAATTTTCCATCTTTCCGATCAAAATCCCGAATTGGGGTTTGATCAAGCCCGGTCTTCCACCCAACCAAAAAATTCGATCTTGGTCTCTAAATTTCGATTTTTCTGAGTAGCATTCAGCCGTGGACTCTGATTCCAAAAATTCTAACTTTCTCCGAAACCCTAAATTCCGGAAGCCATGAATAAAGGTGCTCCAAAAATAATTCTATTTTGACAGAAATATGCACCTGATTGTTTCTGCTATAACTCTTAAATTTTTTCTCCACAGGGTCTAAAACCTTTTTTTATGCAGTAGCCTGACCTGTCATCTTTCCATCCTGACAGGTCTGACCTCAATTGGATTTTCTGAGAGAGAGTTATGCCAAGTGTCGCAACGTGACCTGTTTATGGGATAAAACAGGAGAGCGAACTTGTACGGCCTGCCACGTGTCACTGGTTCACCTTCGGACTCTGAAAAAGTTTCCTGAGATATCTCTACCTGTTATCTTTCCATCCTGACAGGTCTGACCTCAATTGGACTCTCTGAGAGAGAGTTATGCCAAGTGTCGCAATGTGACGTGTTTATGGGATAAAACAGGAGAGCGAACTTGTACGGAGTGCCACGTGTCACTGGTTGAATTTCGGCCTCTGAAAAAGTTTCCTGAGATAGTACAGTCTGTGTACTACCTGTCACTTTTTACGAAATTTCATTTGGAGCTTCCTATCCCAAGATATGACCTTTTTCCCAAGGTCACCTGATTTTGACTCAGATCTGGAAGAGGCAGAAACCCTTGTCTTCCTTCAGGTTAGCTCTGATACCATGTTAAGATTCAATATGCTAAGACTGAAAATATCAGCATTACATTCCATTTCACAATAATAGCATATACAAGATCACTGAAGAAACAACAAGCATAGCATAAACACAAGAGACACAGATTTATCCTGGGAAACCCTCATGGGGTAGAAAACCCAGTAAAGCTTCCTCAATATAGATGACCAGCAATACACAAAGATGCAAACCAAATATATGATCTCCTCCTCCACCATAGCAGACCTCTCCTCCACAAGTGCTCCTTTCTCAAGTGAGTGTATGTGTGTATAATGAGGAACACACCTCCTCTATTTATACACTTCTCTGATATGTATTTTACACAAGTACATGTAGGCTCGTATTTAACCATTAGGTTAAATACCCCATTATAACTGACTGGGCCGACCCCTCTAGGGTGGTCTAATAACCCTTTGACCCACATAACACATTTAGGGCCGACCCCCACTAGGGAAGTCTAATAACCCGAGTTACCACATTCCGACGGAGGAATAAACATCTCCGGATATACAATAAGATCTTCACGGAGGAATGAATCATCTCCGGAATAATAAAGTACAAATATAATATTCTTTGAAGTTACAATATCTCAACACCATTATGAACCATTGGCCTCTAAATATCTAAAGTCCTTCCTTCAAGATTTGATTTGCAATAAGATTGCTTTCCCTATATAGATATGAGCAATTGAAAGCTTTGTGAAGAAAGAACTAAGTGTCCAAACATCCTCCATAATTTAAATTAAATGAAGGTTGTAACATTGTTGCTCCATTTTTTCCCATTTGATGACATTTCGCGATTCTCCAAAGACTTGTAACTCATCAATCCCCAACTCTAATGCCAAAGTCAGCAGTAATTTTAAATCCATTACCTCTGCAAATTTGTTTGTCCCATGCACCAATCTTACTTTAAATTTATACTTGCAATTTTCATTCTTATAGAGTATAGCACCAGCTCCACTTATTCTTTGGGCTGCACCATAAAAGAAATCCTAGTGACATAATTTGTGAATGATTTTTTGTTGTATATAAGGGTGGAAATGCGAAGGTGGGTAACACTTTCCTGAGAATCGAGCGCGGAAGAGACATAGCGGAAGCTATTCGACCGAATAAACTAATTTATTAGGCTGATTAAATTAGTTTATTAGGCCGAATAAGTTCTACATTATTCGGCCAAATAACGTTTAACGGTTCACCATTAGTAAGAACGAAGACCTTAATTTGTGTGCGAGGTATTTCCAGATGTGAAAAATGTCTGGCGTTTTTTATTTATTCAGCCGAATAATTATTCGGCCAAATAATTATTCGGTCGAATAATTATTCGGCCGAATAAGTTTTCTGCATAAAAGCTCGGTTGTGGCCTGTGTTTTGCATTTTTTTTCTGCAGATTTTTTTGGCCCCTCTACTGGACTCGCTTTCGGACTTGCTGCGAGCGGTGGCTAACCTTTCTGCACCAGATTTTGTTGGCCCCGTTGCAGATTTTGTTGGCACCCTCTGCTGGATCATGCTAGAGACGCCACTGGACTCCACCCTGCACCACTTGCGCCACCTCTCGCCACCTTTCTCCAACCTGCTCCACCCTATGACAGCTCTCACCATCTTCACCAACCCTACTCCATCCTGCACCACCCTCTCACCACCCTGCGCCACCCTGCGTCACCTTCACCAACCTGCACCACCCTGCGCCACGTCGCCACCATCTCGTATGGTGTTCTGCGGACTGTTCATGCCACCACTCTGCTTAGCAGACTGTTTGCGCTATCTCTTTCATCATCCGATTCGCATGGTATTTTTTCCTCGGGTTGCTTGTTCGTTTCCGAGGTGGACAGTCCAATTTGCTGGTAGTTGGTCGTTGAGGAGTTGGACAACGTCAGGTAATTTTTTTTTTAATTTTCATTTTTTAGTTTCGATATTTTAACGTGGGTTCATTTTTGGTAGGTTCTCTTTGGCTTTTTCATTTTCGGCTTGGTTCGTTGATCATCTACAGTCGCACACGTTGGGTTTCAGCAATCGAAAATAAACAGGTTAGTTTCTCATGCACTCTGTCCATGAAAATAAAAGTTAAATATAGGTATGTTTTTCGATTTTTTTTGTAAATTGAGATTTTTTTTTTTAAAATTCTCATGCACTCTGTCCACATGGACAGGGTTCATGAACCCTGTCCACATGGACAATAAAATAAAGTATAATGCCATGTGTTATATGTTCCATTCCACAAATATCATGTGTTATATTTACAATTCCACAAAATTCACAAGATAAAATGACAAGATGTGTAGGAAAGAATATAATAATTTACATAAAAATCATAAACCATAAACACGCCTATAAACCATATGTTCCACTACCAACCAACGCTATGTTTGTATGCACTTTTCCAGCTTCCATGATCTCAACAGTCCTATCAATTATGCCTAGTGTTTACATATAATTTAAGGACCTATAATTTAGGAATCTGATTACATGATCTACAATCTAGGGCTTATGACCTATCTAATCCAAAATTATACTGATGTTGGCTTGAGTGTGCAAGACCAATCTTTATGTTTATTGTAATGCAAAATGGCTCCACAATTTTGACAGAATCGCAAGATTTATTATGGTCCTAAATTAGGTGTTTTTCCCTAATAAGGTAGATTTTACCCATTAACTTACCGGTGGCACTATCTAGGCTTTTATTTAATTGTGCATTGTTTCTCTATAAAACACCATCTCCCTCCTGTGGTTGCTAAACCATAGAAAACATCGTCATAGAGATAACATTGTAGATTTTTTTTTTTGAGAATGTCATGCCTTATGATTCTACATTTTGAATTGAGAAACTAATTGATGGAAAACAATGGTCTTGAGTTTTAGCCTTTTAAAGGTGACCATTCCTGGGATTATGTTTTTCTTTGGTTGCAACATGGCAAACTTGGGAAACATAATACCATGAATAATCACCATTATCAGGCTGAAACTCAAGACCATCATGCAACATGGAAAATTTGGGAAACATGGCAAACTTGGGAAACATAATACCATGAATCGTCATTTTTTTATGATTCTATGGAATAATGAAAATATTTGTAGATATAATTTATGTTTAAATTATTAAAATATCAATTAAGTTATTAATTTAAGATTTAAATTAAAAGTTAACATGTTCATGAACTCATTCTTTGACATAAAGAAATGTAACCTTCACTTAGTATTTAACAATATTGGTTCCATTCATTTTAAACATCAAAAACACTTAGAAGACTGGCACATTAATTCTTCATACATCCAACAATATTAGCTATACTCATTTTAAGAACTATTAGATGATATTAGGTATATCTAGGTCCTTATTAGATGATATTAAGTATATCTAGGTCCATCAGATGATATTGCTATTTCTTTTGATTCTAATTCTTCTATGCTTGCTAGTGGCATTTTTTCCTTAGGATTAATCTCTATGTGTTTCCAATGTTTTACGTAGTTGTTCGTTATGTTTTCACAAACTTCTGTAGATTCAACATTTTCAGTGCAAATATGACAAAAGCATGATTGATTTCTATTGTTAAATGCAAACATGTTTTGGAAGGATTTTGTTTGAATAGAGTGAAAATATCTAGTTCCATGTATGGTGCTAGCGTTGTATGTTATTGATCTATTTATATCTTGGATCCCAACAAGCCCAAAAAACCTACACAATAAATGAGAAATCACAAATGACAACTTTTGATGTTAGTGTACATATACTTAAATGTCAATGTACGTTTTTTTAAATTGACAATTAATATAAACTAAAAATATTATGGACATACCTGCACACATATTTTGATTATTGATTATAATCATGGATTAGATGTAATGCAGACCATTGGAAAACCTCTACAGCTGAATGAAATCGTGCAGTAGAATGGTTCATTTTCCATCTTCGAAGTGCTCTTTTTACGCATGCTCCTGCACCATCATGTTCACCTTTTCCATGTCCAGTTTCAAAGAAATTCTAGCGATGTTTAATGTTCGATGCTTTATGAAGTCGACATAACCAATAAAATGATCATGAAGATTTAAATTGTCCCGCACATCCATCCGACCATATCCAATGTTCATTGAATTTAACTCCACGTCTTTTTAGTGAATCGTAGAAAATAGTTTCAATACAATGCTGAACAAAATGTGTATTGTGTGTATGATCATTGCTGATAAAAAAAATGATATTCTTTAATCACATCTCGATTGTCACATGTGATTTCAATGCCATCAACATCGTGCTGAGAATGTCTATATAGAACATGGACAAATATCGAAACTTGGTCAGAATGATAGTATTCACTCTGTATCTCTTTTTGTGCAGCAAATGTGTAGTTTTATGCAAAATCAACCACTGACAAAATTTTTCCTAGTGAAAAAATTTCACGATACTGTTTTAATTGAAGGTCTTGCCATCGTGTTCTATGTGAATGCTTGGTGTATTTATAAATTTCACTTTCAAATTTTTTTATAAAATCTATCACACATATTTTATCTTATCGCAAATCAATTCTTTTGGAATGTGCATCACTAGAACTTGTAGCATAATTGTTGTATTCGTATCTTCTCCAATCAACGATTATATTTGATAGCGACTGATCATTATCGATAGGATATTTATTGTGGAATAACACCAGGTTTCCACAAAAATGATAATGTTTTCCATTGACACATTTCTTATTATAAAATACTTCATCGTGATTTCTCTCACATAGAGTTTGAGATATGAATTCACGTATTGTGGGCGGAGGTGGTGAATCTGTCCAAAACATTTTACAAAATTCAAAAAACGTGTCGTAATATAATTGAAATTGCACATGATAACGACAACAACATGTGTCACATATAGTAATAGGTCTAACATACCATGGTTTTTGTTGCACAAATGTAGTGATTTATATATTAATTCCACGATGATCTTCCTTAAATTTATTGAACAATTGTACTTGTGTCATGTCCATTATATGTTTTGGTTGGCTTTCATATACATTTCATGATACTCTTTTGCGTATCACATGTCTTTAATTTGGTGAAACTCGAGCCTGTTCCAACCAATATTCTCGTACAATATCTTTAACACTTGCTCCCATTCTATCTTTGTAAGGATGTCTGCAAATAATTGCCCAACAAGCAAGTTCATCATTTTCATCTATTTCCATTCTTAATTTTCTATGTTTGTATAATGTCTTTCTTGAGGTTCCAATTGCTTTTGCTAGTTGTGTTGTCAAACATTTTTGTCTAGTACTAGCTGGAACAATCGCTGTCTGAATTGCTTTACGTGTAGCAATAGTATCTTTCTTCTTGGATTTTCCAAATTTTTTTATTGCATCACCTATATTTTCTATCACATTATGTTTCAATTTCGACTCTTTTGTCACCTTGTGAATACCCAATAATGACGCAGCACCTTATAACTTCTTGGACACTAATAAACATCTCAAAATTTGTGCTTGTCTTGCTATTGAATAATCCTTGAGAATATCATCATAAATTTTTTTAGCACGATATCGTGCAACATGTATTGGTATTTTTCTCCATATTTGTCGCAATCAATGTCTTCTAACATTTCATCATCAATGGTGAAAGTACCTGTATATCAAGTTAAATTTAAGTTAACATATATCCAAAAATACAATTCATTATAAAAAAATGAATTTGGAAAATACATGATATGTACATACCAGGTCCAATTTCTAGATCTTGATCTTGATCTTCAATATTGACTTCATCGACATTAGCATGTAAATCACTATTTACATTTTCAACAATGGTCTCTTCAGCTTCAATTTGTTCTTCTTGTACTCTATTTTCAATTTCCATTTTATCAACATTATCATGTAAATATGTATTTATATCTTCAATAATTATCTCTTCCGTTTCTACAACCCTTGCTTTTTTGGCATTAGATCTAAGTTTTTTTTTCTCTATTAGCATCATCATCACATTTACGATCACCTTTTTTTTGAATAGTTTCTCTTACTGCCCATGATTGTTTAATCTATAGATGATAAACTAAAGAATCATCACTTTATAGTAAAAAAAAAAAATAAAGATTTAAAAATAGTTACGAAATTTATAAAAACATGAATTGAAATTTATTTCACCTTATCAAAATCCCGTAAGAGTCTTTTGAAGAAAAACTCCTTGGAAATAAATTTCCTTTGAAAAAACCCCTTGAAAAGAAATCTCCTTTAAAAAAAATCTTCTTGGAAAGAAATAAAAACTCTTTGACAATAAATCACCTTTGAAAAAACCCATTGGAAAAGAATAAGAACACCTTATAAAGAAATCGTCTTTGTTAAAACCACTGGAAAAAAAAAACTTCTTTGAAAAAATACCTAGGAAAAAAACCTTCTTTGAAAAAACCACTAGGAAAATACTTTGGAAAAAAAACTTCTTTGCAAAAATATCTTAGAAAAACCCTTGTAAAGAAATAAATCCTTTTCTAAAATACTCTGGGAAAACAACTCTTTGAAAAAACCAATTTCAAAGAAATAAGAAGGAAAAATACATCTCCTTGGCAAAAATACCTTGCAATAAAAACTTCTTTGCAAAAATACCTTCGGAAAAAAACTCTTTAAATGCACCCCTTGGAAAGAAATCTTCTTTGAAAATACCACTTGGAGAAATACTTTGTAAAAAAACTCAATTGCAAAAATATCTAGGAAAAATATACTCTGAAAAGCCCCTTGTAAAGAAATAACTTCTTTTCAAAAATACATTGGAAAAAAATTATTTGAAAAAACCCTTTGCAAAGAAATAAGAAGTGCAAAAATTTCTTGGAAAAAAACTCTTTGCAAAATACCTTAGCAAAACAATTCTTTGAAAAAACTCATTTCAAATAAATAAAAAGTGCAAAAATACGTTGAAAAAAAACTCTTTGCAAAATACCTTAGCAAAACAATTCTTTGAAAAAAAACTTATTCAAATAAATATAATGAATTTTTATTTTCCTTTTCAACCGAAAATAAAAACTTAAGATATTTAAACTTTGGGATGCAACAGTATCTTTGTCTTCAAATGGCTCCATTGGGAATTGAAAGCTCCATTGGGAATTGAAAGCTCAAACAACTATGATATTGAACCATGGAAACCCCACATAATTTCTCTCCCTAGAGTTTACAGAGCTGCCCATTCCTGTATTTGATCCATATTGTGATCAAATGCACCTGAAATTACGTTCTACCAACTTGGAACTAAATTTTCCTTTTCAGAGAAAACAATTTCCGCTGTTTGGAAAAAAAATTCGTTGGCTATGCGGTAAATAGGAAATTTGCTTTTCTCAGTTAAAAGATTTTGCATTGCTTAACAACTTTCTTTTCAAACAAAATTTTCTCTAACCAGCGAAGAAAATTTTTAAAGGAAGGATTTATTTAGCTGGGCAAAATAAATTTCTTTTGTTTTTTTATAATGGATTTCTTGGGCGTCAAAAAACCGGCCGGGTTTTCCTCCTGGGCTTTTGACATTTTTTCAGTTATATCGACTTTTGAAGGACGAAAAAAACCCGATTAGGTTTTTGGAATCCGAAAATTTAAAGTAGCAAAAAAAACTCCAGAAACCGAGGAGGGGAATCCAACAAAGATTTTGACTCACAAGATTTGCAATTTATAACGAAAGGTCAAAAAAATTTCATAATGATTGTTGAAATCACATCAATTTTTTAAAATAATTGTTTTGGAAAATAGTTACTTGTTTATATCTTAGAATATGGAGTGGACTATTATTTATGTTTTTCCTAAATCAAGGAAGGATGAGAAAAGTCTATATGGCAGGTTTTCAAAATTCCAAATAAAAAATTATAAAAAATAATTGGTAGTTGATGTAGGTCATGCATGAATAAGGAATAGACAACCCATTTAACTAAAGAAGGTAACATGTAACATGTAGTAGGTAGCCGAGGCATGGAGAAGTGGTGATTATAACTAAGCATGGAGCACAAGTAAGAAATTTTTTTTGCATGACACTTAACTTGTGACCTATCGTGGCTATGCTAGTTTTTCTAGGGAAAAAAAACTACTATTGATATTCAAGTGAATCAAATAGTACAAAGAAGTTCATGATTCTAATACCGAATCATTTACAATATTTATCATGATAATTCTGCACTGCAAAAAAGCTACAAGATCCATCCATGATCTCAAAAAACCATTAAGGTTCATAAGTTTACAAAACACCATTACATACTGTCAAAATGAAAAAATATAGAAGCATCAGATATCAGAAGGCCACAGAAGCTAGCATCCCCAAGAGTTAGTCAAAAAAATATGTGATACCACTATCCAGGATGCAGTTGTTGCACCATTCCTCCCAAATCAACCGCCCTTTCATACCAGATAGTGCTTGTTTTGATAACTTATCTGCAAGCGAATTATGTGTTCGAACTTGATATTTTGATGCTTTGAGATTTCAAAATGAGTTCTAAGAGCCCAATGTCTCAGGTTAATAACATTAAGCTTGAATTCACCCGCATCCCATTTGATTGTAACCCTAAAGTCACCATAAACCTTGATATTAACCAATCCAAAGATGTTAGCCACTTTAAGTACACACCAGAGAGCCATAAGTTCTACTTTCATGTTACTTCCTGTACCACAATTGAGTCTAATAGTAAAATAATGAGAGTCATTCAAATATATGACACCCCCCACTGCACACAACCCATTTTGAGAAGCTACGTCGAAGAATAGAACAGGCTGGTCCACTTTGAGTGCAAAAAGACTAACTATGTCAGTCTTCAGCTTATGTTCATCAACCTCACATGATGAAAACATTTTTAATGCAGTCATGCTACATTGCATAATATCAGGAGGAGTATTTCAAAAAATGGCACAGTTTCTGGAGAACCAAATTGCCCACGAGATGCAAATGGAAATATAAAAATGCTAATTGCAATGC
Source organism: Larix kaempferi (assembly GCA_027924585.1). Taxonomy (NCBI): domain Eukaryota; kingdom Viridiplantae; phylum Streptophyta; class Pinopsida; order Pinales; family Pinaceae; genus Larix; species Larix kaempferi. Next base: position 24,284 of record BSBM01000715.1, read on the forward strand.
CTGTAACAGTTCAATAAACAAATATTAAAATCACCCACATCCCAGAGGCGAGAGATATTAAGACTTTTTTATACCAATTCCCAGGTTTTATGAGTAAAATTGCAATGGACAACTATTTGTTGTTTTGTTTCGGCTACATTTTTGCAAAGACTACATAAACTAGGACCAATCCATCCACGTTTACACAGATTTTCCCATGTTTTCAGCTTATCTTGCAAAACTAACCAAATAAAACATTTCATGTTTAAAGGAATAGACCAATTCCATAGACTCTTGTACCACCAATCCTGTGGAAAGATGTACTTGTCTTGAACAATCCTAGAATATGCAGTTTTTGCCGATACAATACCAGAAGCAGGATTTGCACCCCAAACAAGTTGATCTGCATCATGATTCAATTTGACACCAGCTGCATTTAAATTCTTGATGTATGCATCCCATGTCCGAGCTAAATATCCAGATAGACTAGGATCTCTAGCAGACATCCACACAGCATTACCCTCATCCCCAAATCTGTTCAGCTGAATTTTATTCAAAGTAGACAGTCCTAATACCTGTAAGTATTAAGAAATGATAGGAGGCAGAATGTATGAATCTTCTATCCCTAGGATGGGATCTAAACCAACTCGAATCTTTTACCATGTCCCCACCTACCCCAAGAGGTCATTTTTGATCCAATATAATATTTTCATAAAACCCCTCCACATGGGGGAGAAATTCCAATTTTCTAATTTAGGATTTCTAATCCAACAAAGAACATCCATTTTTAAATATTTGTTATGGATGAGTCTAGACCAGAGGGTTTTTCCAAAAATACCCCATAATAAACTTTTTAATCTGAGAGCAATATTGAAGACCCCAAGATCTTTAATGCCCCAACCACCAAATCTGTAAGGTCTAGAAAGTGTGTCTACTGCAACCATAGGAATCTTAGCACTGCTGGCAGTCCCAGACCAAAGAAAGTTAAAGAAATATTTTTTAATGATCTTGATGATGTAAGAGGGCACTTCAAGCAATGAAAACCAATATACAGGTATATAGGAAAGTATAGATTTCACTAAAATAAGTTTTCCACCAATGGACAATAATCTGTAAGCCCAATGTGCAATGCAAGCCTCAATTTTTCTCAAAAGCCAGAACCAATCCTTAATTTGATAATTGTTGGGCTTAAGATTAAATCCCAGGTATTTAAAACCTTGATCCATGGGGTAGCATTTAAAAGGCAGGAGCGAGAAGATGTCACTGAGATGTTCATCATTTAGAGATAAATGATAAAAGTTTGATTTGGAAGAACTGACCTTCATACCTGATGCATAGCAGAAAGTCTAAATGATCTTCTTATACATATGGCACTCCTCCATAGTGTCCAGACCAGCCACTAAAACATCATCAGCAAACAATATGTGTGTGATCACACAATCCTTAGTTAACCTGATACCTTTAATCAAACCTCTCTCTAAAGTTTGATTGACCAATCTGCTGAAACCATCCATAACCAAGATAAAGAGGAGGGGAGAAAGGGGACACCCTTGTCTAATCCCTCTGGAGCAGCTGAAAAAATCAAACGGAGTACCATTTACAAGCACAAAAATATTCATAGTAGTAATGCAAGCCATTATCCACTTAATGACCAAAGGAGGCACCCCAATTCAGATGAGAATCAATATGAGAAAATACCAGTTTACCCTATCATATGCTTTTTCCAAATCCATTTTTAGCAAAAGGGCTTTTTTTTTATTGATCTTAATACTGTGCATCAGCTCTTGAGAGATGCCAATAGCATCATGTATTTGTCTCCCAGCTAAAAAGCCAAATTGTTCAGCTGAAATGTGCTTAGAAAGTACAATCTTTAATCTATCAGCAATAATTTTTTAAATAAGCTTGTAAAGCAAATTGCATAGAGCAATTGGGCGATAATCCCCAAAAGAAATTGGCTTATCCTTTTTAGGAATTAAGGTAACAAATGTGGAGTTAAGACCACCCGAGATATATCCATTAATTCTGGAGAAATTCACCAAGTCTTTTAGTTCTTGTCCCAATATATCAAAGAAATGAATATATAGCTCCACCAGCCACCCATCAGGCTCGGGGCTTTTATCTTTGGCAAAAATTTTCAAAGTATGTTCAATCTCATCCAACGAGACCTCATCTTGAATACAGTCAGATTCCTCCTCATTGATGAAACGAGGATATAGCAATGCCACTTTGATTTGTTCTACCATGTTGCAATCGCCTGGATCACTATATATTTTACCAAAGAAAGAAACAACTTCTGATTTTATATTGTCAAGCCCAGAAAATTGTTGTCCTCTGTCATTAGCAATTTCCCATATATATTTCGAATTCCTCCTGGCAGATGTGAAAGAGTGAAATTTTTTTGTATTTTTGTCACCTTGAGAAATCCAAATGGCTCGACTTTTAAGTCGCCATTCTTTTTCTTCCTGAATTAATAGCTCTTCTTTCTTCTGTTCATATTGCTTCATGACTTCAAAAGAGTCTAGAGACAAAGAATTATTAACATTTGCATAAAGAGATTCTTGGATTTTTCTTTCTAACAGAGATAACGCCAATTTGTCTGCCTTTTTTTTATCCTTTATCCATTTAGAAACAACATCTTTTAAACCCTTCAATTTATAGCAGAAATTTTGAATCCGGTTTTTATCAAAAACACCACAACTCAGCCAATAAGATCTAACCATGTTGCAAAAAGATTCATCACATAACCAAGAGGAATTGAACTTGAAGGGATAAGATTGGTTATGACCAAACTCATCCAACTGGAGAACAATAGGTCAATGGTCTGAGAGTTTGTAATCGAAAACCAAGGACCGATGCTTCTGGAAAATGCCCAACAACTTAGCTTTGACTAGAAATCTGTCCAGTCTTTTATGGACACCAGCACAACCAAATCTACCATTAGTCCAAGTAGGGACCAATTTATGTGGCTTCACATCGACAAAATCTGTATCCACAAATAACTGATTAAAGAAATCTGCTAAATTATCTAGCCTGGCAGAAGATCCCCATATTTCTGAACCATTACAATTAAAGTTTAAATCTCCTACAATAATCAAATCATCTAAGTTCAGAAGACCGGAGCCATGAAGGGATTCCCAAAACCTTTGTCTCTCCCTATAGGGAGCATAACAATTAAGAATGGAAAGAGTATGTTGATTTCCACAGAAAGACCCCTTTAATAGAATGCCCCAAGGGGTAGTGAAAACCTTAAAATCAAATACATTTGGATTCCAAGCAACTGTAAGTCCCCCAGATAAACCACAAGAGCTTACTGCAGCCACTTCCCAATATGGCAGAATGTTACAAATTTTAGCAATAGCAAAGTTATCATCACACATGGTCTCCTGAAACAAAATAATAGCAGAGCCAGTAGCTTTAAACAGATTGGATAAGGCCTGAGCCCGGGAAACCTTACCCAATCTGCGCACATTCAGAGACAGAATAGACATTAAGAAACAATCAAATTGGGGGACGATGCTCTAACCCCCAGGGATAATACATTTTCATTCCTACCCACATCCTCCAGTCTCTTTGAGACAGGAGTGTATGAATCTAAAACTCGATGAACATCTTTATCAATATTCTTTTTCTTCTTACCCCGTCTAATGGTGACATTTTGGAAATTCAGGGTTTGTACGGGCTTTGCCAAAGACCCACTACCCAGATTCTTTGAGAAGGTAGGTAAAGGGGGGAATTCCTCCCCTTTCTCCAAAATGAGGTATCCACTTTCTACCAAAATAACATTGTCCACAGAGTTAGAAGCATCAACAGAACATTCCAGATTCTTGTGACCATCCAAAGCTTGCTGAGAAGCGTTACCCAAATTCAAAGGTGAATCTGAAGAAGTACCAATAGGTGAAGATGGACCCATTCCCAAATTACAAGAATGTGGAGAAAGAAACCCACCTCTACTAGGGTTTGGAGACAGAACACGAATAGGGTTTGACAGGTCATCGCCCTCATTCAACAAAGGATGACAAGACATATTGTTTCCTAAATCAGTAGGATCTGTCTCCAGATCACCGAATAACTTACGACCAACTCTCGAGCAAGGAGAATTTGTCACAGGGTTAGCTATCGGTAATCCCGTCATAAGATCATGACGCATCTGTATTTCACCCTTAGAAATACGATTTGACAACATTTTTTCAGATTTTTCAATAAATGCAAGTTCATCATTTGATAAATTAGGGAAATTGATAGGGGTTTTGTTTAAAAACTTACCCGAAAAATCAGACGAAGAATTAAGGGTTCCAACCCTGGGAGAGGAGTGTCCCGAAGAAGAAGAAACCACAATACGCTTCCGGCTGTACGGGCAAGAGGCCTGAACATGTCCAACCTTTTGACAGGAAAAACACCTAGATCGTGGCTATGCTAGTTATAAAACATAGTTTACTGATATTTTTCTTTTGTGATTAATAAAAGTTTTGACTAATAAGAAGAATTTAAAATAGATTTATGAATTGTGTTATTTTTTATTTTATAAATAGATATGTTAATTATTTGTGTTTTCTGTTTTATAAATAGATATGTTATTTTTTGATGTGGATTATAGTTGTTATATTAGCACCTGAAGGATAATGACATAAATAATCTAAAATAATTATTTTTCACATATAACACAATTATCTGTTTCTAAATAATTCCTCGTTTAAATTTTATTTTATACACTTGGTTTGTAGTTCAGGCTCCATCCCCAATTTGGGCTTAAACATTTAAACAAAGGCTATTGACTTTGAACGATATTAGGCTATGAAACATGTAACAAGTAACCAGTCATTGGCCTCCGTCCACAATTAGTTTAATGCCCAAATATCAACTATCCAAGCATTAGGTAGTGATGGTACATTGCTTTCTTTCCGTGATATCAGGAATCCAAGTGACCTCATGTTCTTTAATTTAGCTGACTATCTTTGAGATCATACAAACTTTTGTTTAAGGTATGGTCTTTTCCTACATGATAATCTAATTGTAGCATGGATGCTTTCTTTAATTTGACATTGATATTAATAATAAACAATCATGTGAAGCAACATTAATTATATTTATAAAATATTAAGTGGAATGTGATGCAAAACGACAAGCAACATTAAATTATTATTTATAAAATATTGATGAGATTTAACACTTGCCCTCGTTAACATATAATAATGTTTACCTAGGCTCTCGAGTGTGACATGCTCCACCCAAAGCGGAGGCCCTTTCATTGACTGTTTTTTTTGTTTTATATGATGCGGCTCAACACATATGTCCATATCAATCCCCATTCGAATCAAAAGGTACATGATAATAATGATTCATGAAAGGACAGATAATAGGACAGAGAGGCATGCTCAAAGGTCCAAGAAACATATCTTACAAAAAAGATATGTTGATCAGCACATAAAAAGTCAGCCAAATTACAAAAACAAAATGATCTCATAGCATCCAAAAAATAACATAACAGATATTTCTTTGAAGATTATAGTCACTCAAAAATGTTAAAAGATACATGGTTTAAAACTTGAGAGTTTAGTGATTTCTCCGAGTAAAGTATACCAAAGGCCCCACTTAAAGCTTGCTTCGACAGTTTATCATCGCATGGGAAATTTCAACAAAATTCCTCACATCTAGCGAGAAGATGTCTCAATGGAATAGAACCCGAGTGGATGGAATGAAATCCATCTAACCCCACCAATGGACCACCGTATCCTTGACAAGAAAACATGGATTATAATTTCTTTTATAGGTCAGATAAATATATACATCGATGTTGTTGTATTCAAAATTTTCCTTTCTTTTTCTGAACATTGTAATGATTTTTTATAATATGCTTCAATTCCAAATATAAGTTTTTTTATAATATGCTTCAATTCCAAATATATGATTTAGACAGCATAATTCTCTGGCTGATAAACTGTTGAAGCAAGATTTAAGTGGTGCCTTTGGTATACTTTATTGGGAGGAATCACTAAACTCTCAAGTTTTAAACCATGGATCTTTTAACATTTTTGAGTGACTATAATCTTCGAAGACATATCTATTATGTTCTTTTTTGGATGCTATGAGATCATTTTTTTTTTTGGATTTGGCTGACTCCCTATGTGCTGATTAGTAGATCTTTTTTGGAAGATATGTTTCTTGGACCTTTGAGCATGCCTCTCGGTCCTATTATATGTCCTTTGATGACACGTTATTATCATGTATCTTTTGATTTGAATGAATTACATTAGTACACTTTTTTCTGCTGGAAAAAATGTCCATATCAATCCTTTTATTAATATATATATATATTTTAAATTAGACGAATACATTATAAGCTGAGTTTCCTAAATCATATATTTGGAATTGAAGCATATTATAAAAAACCTTATATTTGGAATTGAAGCATATTATAAAAATTCATTCCAATGTTATGAAAAAGAAAGACAAATTTTGAATACAACAACATCGATGTATATATTTATCTGACCTATAAAAGAAATTATAATCCATGTTTCCTTGTCAAGGATACAATGGTCCATTGGTGGGGTTAGATGGATTTCATTCCATCCACCCAGGTTCTATTCCATTGATACATCTTCTCCCTTGATGTGAGGAAGTTTGTTGAGATTTCCCATGTGTGTTAGCTTTCCTTTGATTCCTTCGGAATAAAAGGAATATCCCATATATTGCATATATTTTTCATTATTATATATTTATTTAGTGTATATTATATAAAACTACCTTAGAATATTGTACATGTTTTCTAAGAAGTACTATGTACAGATTATATATATTTTAATATAAAATTAGTTGTAATTAAGTTTAGATCGATTTATTTTTGAATTTTATGTAAGGAAATATTTATGATGATGATGATGAGGGTGATGGTATTTAACGTCTATTAGGATAAAAATTTGATTTGTTTTAAAATAGTATTCCTATGATCAAAAAGATTCCCTAGCTCTTTGTAGTTTTGAGGAGTTAGAAGGTTAGAGAGGTCACTCTTGGATCAAACATTATCTAACATAGAACTAATGTGGTTGTAGGTAGGGCATTCTAAAAGAAAGTGATTTTCATATTAAACGCTCATAAACTCACAAAGATGGCAAATTCTTTCGGCCCAAAGCATTTTAGGGGTTGTCCAACACCCAGTTTCACTATGAAGCTCATGAGAGTTCGTTCTAATCTTGGCAATATTAATTTTTTTCTTTGAGCATGTTAAGATAGAAAGATAATTTTGATTCTCAAGATTAGGGTTAATGATCTCTTTATAATATTGTAATTTTATTTTAACCTCTAAATCTTCCTTGCACCACATTTTCTCTTTGAATGTAGAAGTAATAATATTTTTAATGTTATCGATATTTTGCAAAGTGGTCGTTTCGTTAATCCCCCAATAATTTAACCAAGTCATGGCATCTTTAAGCCACCCTTGCTTGAGGCGCATGTGGTTTTGGCTAGAGTTAAGAGCAATTTTAGAAATTTGGTGTTCTCCTATATTGTTTAATTTGTGATTATACATTAGGTATAGAATCATAGCGATGCCTTCAATGGGGGAGAACCCCACTTCCAAGATAAGAATATGATAGGGAATATTTCTCTAAATTTCAAGGTTATAAGTAATAAACCGCTTCTGGATTTGTTCAGTTGTTCTTGATGATTCTTCGGAAATGTTGCATCCCCAAGCTTCATAGCCATATAAGATAATAGGAGTGATGAGATTTTTAAAGAGGAATTTCTTTCTTCCCCACATCACAAGGTTTTCTAGTTTACAGTTGTTTTCAAGACCAATGTAGGATTTCTACCCTCTATTAATCATCTTCTTGGTACTATAATTCTTGTTGAGCTTGTGATGGAATTAAATTCCTAGATATTTATAAGAATGTACTACCTCTAGGTTTTTAATTGTCATATATAAAATTGTCATAAGTACCCTTATTTGATTTGATACTCATTAATTTTGGTTTGTTGGTGTTAATGGTCATGCCCATATTGGAACAAAAATCCTTGAGAATTCTTAATTGCTTCACAAGATCATAGGGGAATATTTCCATAAGAGTGATATCATAAGCATAGAGAAGAAGCATGATGACTCTTCCTATTAAGGTCGTGCTAGCACAACTTGATTCTTCTAAACAACATTCCATCTTATTAATGTAAATGCCAAAAAGGGTAGGGGAGAGGGGTCACCCTTGCTTAATTACAATTAATATCATGTGTCCAACCATCGGTGTTTGTGAATTTGGAAATGAATTTCTCATATAACCTTATAGTCGCATCCCTTGGATCGAAATGAATGATTAACTCTCCTAATCTATTCCATAGATTCTTCCTAGGAATTATGTTAAATTCTTTCCTAAAGTCCATGAAACCAAAAAAAAGAGATTGGATTTGTTTTTACGACACTCCTCCACAATGATCCTAAGTGCAATGAGGTGGTCCATGGTTGAGTGGTTCCTTCTAAATACTTCCTGAACTTTATCTCTCTTTCCTTTATTTTCTATCCATATGCTAATATTATTTTCCAGGATAATACCATATAGCTTGGCTAAAAGAGGGATAATCATAATGGTTCGATAATTAGAGTTGTTATCTTTATATCCACTTTTAAAAATAGGAACTATAAGGCTCTGAGTCCAAGGCTTAGGGAAGCCATGCTTGACTACTAGATTAAAGAGATTGTGAATATAGGGGATGAGGATGGGTGCTCTGATTTTTAAGATTTCTACTTGGTAACCTTCAATGTCTTTATCTTTTCAATTAGTTGTAAGGAGGGATTGAATGTTATCCATGACATTTGGGGTTTCATAAATATTTTTAACATAAGAGTTCTAGTCCTGTAAAGAAACTTATAACATTCTACCCATAACTAGCATGTATCCTATTTCATTAGTAACAATGCAAAAATATGCTTTTAAGATGCTTTCTTTGTAAAAATATCCTTTTTTTGATTGGTTAAAATTCTTCGCATGGTTGTTTAAATAATATTTTTTATTGTGAATACGGTGAGTGAGTCAACCAATTGCAAAAGTGTGTGGCCATAAATTTTTTAATGGGCACCATTTCCTGGCAAATCGGGACATTTTTCGGCAAATAGAAGAGTTAATGCAGGTTCAACATGAGTTAGGAAGCTACGAAGGTGGGTGTAAGAGTCTTGAAACTCTAAATCACATTCAATAACTAGTGTAATCCATGAGTGAAACCTGGAAGTAAAATTGTTTTTAATTTCTAAGTATTTAAGAGAAGAGTGGCGCAATTGTGTGATAGGAGTGGTGGAGCATCCATTCCTGAGCATGCTCCGACTAGTAATAAACTGAGAAACTTATCCTAAATTGAAAATGGTCAAGCATTCACACCCGATATTCCATTTGGCGGGGAACCGAAAATAATACAAGGAATAAATTAAACCGAAAATTATTTTTAACAAAAAATTCATGGAAGAAATAATATTGGGAATATTTTTCAAAAATCATTTTTTTGGTGGTGATATTTGGCATTGTGATGAAAGAACGAAAAAATTCCATTGTATCCGTCCTTACCTTTGGCCATCAAGACGACTCATAGCAAAGACAATTCCTGAAAATTCATCGAAACAAAAACTTATTTTAAAAATTTCATTGGATTGAAGGTATGTAACGCGGGCCAGAAAATTCATCTGAATTCTGAATTTAACAATGATTATATAAAATGATTTGTTTACTCTCCAAATTTATGGAAATGATGTTTTTATGAAATGCAATTACAATGGTTTTTCAACACCGGCGAGCATTTTTCCTAGACGGTGCAAAACAGGACAAATTTCTATTTTGGGAGGAAAATATCTCCATTACCAAAGAATAGAATTTATTTATTTATTTATTTTTTTTCCTCGTGGGAATTTCCAAATAGCCCCTTAACCTTTTGATTTTGACACGTAGCCTAATTTCACCTGTTCTTAATATGAAAAACATGTTTTTTCTCACTTTGCCAAGTTAATTTCTTGCACATGTGACCATCATAAGGAAAGCTGAAAGCATGGTTGGATAACCACTTCAACAAGGAACAAATACATGTCACCCTTTAATTTTTTTAATACACATAGACCATGTGGAGGGAATTTGAAACTAGCTTTTTAAACTACTAATTCAACACTTTGAAGAAAAATTGTCAAACCCTAGGGTAACATGAGAATTCTATTTTCATCAAATTGGAAGTGTGAGACACCCAATGGATAGAGGCCAAAAAGTCTATTCTATCCATACCAATTTCATCCTTTGAAACTTCTTTCTCTCTCCTCGGCGGGCATTTTTCTAGAGCAGTGCAAATCAAGCTAGGAGGCACTTTTGGCAGATCAATATCTTCACCTAGAGAGTCTTTGTGGACAAAAATATGATATGGTTGGATGCACCAATCAACAATATAGAGCCCCATACCTGAAAAACTGGAGCATTTTCTTAGACTGGAGCAATCTCCCTGAAAAACTATTTTGGCTGACCCATAACTTCCTTTTGAGACACTCTTAAGATAAGCTGATACCATGGTCATGTATACAAATCAACAAGTTAGAGCCTAACACTATGGGGCAGGTATTCACCTTAACCTATGAATTATTGTGGGCATTTTCCTGAGGCGACTTGGGAGGTTTTACTACCACTCGTGCAAAAACAGACTGAAACCCTGTTTTAGCAGGCCTTTAACTTTGTTATCAAACTCCTTCTTTGAGAACTGAGACCATGGAAAGATAGCCTCTTCAACAAGCTATTAACATGATAGTTTTATATATTTTTTATCATTATTTTATGAGGTACGGTGGGAAATTTCCCAAGGCGACTAAGACAAGTTTTCCAACACTTAGCCATTTTTTAGAATTTGAACCTCTTTTGTTTCTTTTGTTCTTAATATGCAAAACAATATTTTTCATAATTTGGCAGGTTGCTTTCTTGCACATGTGACTATCAGGAAGTAAACTGAAACCATGACTAGATAGCTACTTCAACAAGGAACAAGTTCATGTAAATTGATGAATTTATCCCCACAAGGACAATTCCTAGTCGGCATTTCCAAATAGCCCCTTAACCTTGTGATTTTAACACCTAGCCAAATTTCACTTGTTCTTAATATGCAAAAAACATTTTTTCTCACTTTGGAAGGTTAATTTCTTGCACATGTGACACTCATAAGGAAAACTAAAAGCATGTATGGATAACCACTTCAAAAGGGAATAGATCCATGTCACCCTTTAATTTTTTTGATACACACACATTATCTGGAGGGCATTTGAACCTAGCTTTTTAAACTACTAATTCAACACTTAGACAAAAAATTGTCAAACCCTAGGGTAACATGAGATTTTTATTTTCATCAAATTGGAAGTGTGAGACACCCAATGGATAGAGGCCAACAATTTGATTCAATCCAGACAAATTTCATCCTTTGAAACTTCTTTCTCTCTCCTCGACGGGCATTTTTCTGGAGCTGTGCGAATCAAGCCAGGAGGCACTTTTGGAAGATCAATATCTTAACCTACAGAGACTCTTTGGACAAACCAATGATATGGTTGAATGCACCAATCAATAGTCTAGAGACCCATACCCTCAAAATATTTTATTACATCAACCACAGGAAATGGCAGGCATTTTACTACGGTCACTCAGGAATTTTTAACAGTAATTTTATACTTAGACAATTTTTCCATTTTCCTAGACTAGAGCAATCTTCCTGAAACATTGTTTTTGTTCAGATATCCACATCATCTTTTTCAGGATCTTGCATGCAATTAGGGTTTGCATGCAAAATCTAGGGTTTGCATGCACTTGCATGCATCCCAGTCACCAGTTTGATGCCTCCAGCACCTTAGCCACCTCATTCTAGCACCCGAGAGCCACTTACTATAGAGTTTTAGCCCTCCTAGGATGAAAGGCGCCCACTTCTCACCTAATGCCAGAGAAGGGCGCACTTGTTCACCTACCACTACAGTTCCACTTCAGTTACATTCAGTTAGCTCCGATTCTCCCTGATTTGAGGCTAGTTTCACTCCCGACTGACTGTTTCACTTCCGTTGGACCTCCAGTTTGACTAGATGACTTGTTCTGACTTCAGTTAGTCTCCCATGCGTCCCCCACTGAGCCTCCTTCCCTTAATCAGTGCTACACACTTCAGTTACACATGACACACTCAGTTAGACTCAGATTGACACCTGGATGACTGGTTCTTGTGAATTGATGAGAACCACCGATTGATGATGAGGACTCCTAGTTGGAGTCAAGCTACTCCATTCAGTGATTCGAATGGCCTACTTAGTCAATTCGAATTGCTCATTGAGTCAGATTGAATTGTAATTATTCACCCTTATTGGGATATTGAGCACTGCTGCATGTCTTGCACAGTTTTGCACCATATTTTCTATGTTCATCTGTTGTGATTGATTTACTTGGTCATTAGATATGCTGTGACTAATTTTACATGGTATCAGAGCCATTGCAGGGACAAGATCTCTTTTCTACAGGTGTTTCTACAAGAAGATTTGACTGAATTGCTCAAAAATTGCAAAAAGTTTTGGCATGAGATATCTCAAGGGCATTCGCTCCTGTGCATGCAAAGCTTGAAAATACATCCAATACCACTCCAGAAGCTTGAGTTTCCACATAATTCCTGGATCTGATACATTGGACCCATTCAACATTGTTTGATCTCCAATCCCAGGTGTGATGCAACTCTAAAAGGGTGGATTGTTCGACCTTACTGTTCTTGGTTTGATTGTGATTTGCAGGTTATCAAGCTCCTCTTTTGCATTCGCTACACTGTGCATGCAAACTCCTCTTTTGCATTCGCTACACTCTGCATGCAAGCTCATCTACATCAGTTTGACTCGCTCCTAGCAATGGAATACTCTTCTTCAAATCCTATCCTCACCCCATTCAATTATTTTGATTGGAAAGATGATATGGAGATCATATTACGTTCAAAAGGTTACTACCGAGTCACTCTTGGTCTTGAATTGGAGCCAAACAATGTGTCAGATCGAACCAAACACTACAACAAGCTTGATGAAGATTATGGTCTTCTTTGTCTCTCCATCTCCAAAGATCTTCACTTCCATCTCAGTGGATTGAAGACTCCAAAAGCTATATGGGAGCAACTTGAAACATTATTTGGCAAGCAGGATGAGCTTAGGGATTTTCAATTAGAGAATGAATTGATTGCCCTTAGTCCTGAGAATTTCAAGACCATCAATGAATTCTTCACAAAATTCAAGAACTTGAACTTGCAGTTGAAGAACAGTGGAGTTATCAAAGAGGAAAAAAAATTGATCCTCTCCATTCTAAGCAAGCTTGGTAAAGATTATTCGGTATTTGTCTCTACTTTCAATTCCGGTCAGCTAACTACCCCGAATTGGAAGATGCCTACCTTGAATGCCTTCATTGAGTCCGTCACAAAAGAGCATGACAAGTTGATTCAAATGGGGTCCATAAGCTCCAAATATTCAGCCCTATATGTTCAAGGACCCAAGATCTCGAATGGTAAAGGAAAGCAAAAGAAGGAGAAGCCCAAATTCGAGCCTCACAAGCAAAAAGACAAAGGCAAACAAACGGATGTACCATCCAGTTCGAAGTTCAAGCAAAAGGGTAAAGAAGGTAACAAAAAATCTAAATGTACTTATTGCAATCGTGGCTTTCATCCCGAAATTTCATGTATGAAGAAGAATATAGATCAAATGGCCCTCGTTTTGGAAAAGAACAACATAACTCTTCCCGACGGTGCAAGGAAGAAGGATAGGAATGATGATCATGAAAGAGGACAAGCACTCATGGCAACGGTTTCGAAGCCCACTACTCTCTTGATAGATTCGGGTGCATCAAATCATATGGCTGCAAATATTGATTCTTTTTCCTCATTCGATCCAAACAGCTCCATCCCCATCCATTTGGGAGATGACTCAAAAATTTCTTCAAAGGGAAAACGTACGATTCATGTAGAACATGGAAGCTTTCAGAATGTTCTCTATGTACCTTCCTTGGCTTCAAATCTCCTTTCTGTGTATCAAATGACACACACTGGTGAACCAAAGCAAGTTACATTCAGCCCTAATACAGTTGAAATTTTTGATATCAAAAGTGGAAGACTAGTTGCAGTCAAAAAGGCAAATCACACTGCAAAATGCTATGAGTTTACACACTTTATTTCGCTTGCAAAGCCCACTGCTCTTCGCACACATGGTAATGAGGTTAGTAGGATTTGGCATGAAAGATTTGGACATCTTAATTATAAGTATTTGCTGCTGTTATCAAACAAATCCATGGTAGATGGGCTTCCACAACTCCGTTCCTCGAAGGGAATATGCACTGGTTGCATCATTGGGAAGCACCCCGAGCACAGATTCGACCGCGGCAAAGCTAGCAGAGCTTCTACTATTTTGGGATTGATCCATTCTGATATCAATGGTCTACTGCCCCATATGTCATTAAATGGTTCAAGGTATGTTTTGACATTTATTGATGATTTTTCCTGCTTTACATGGGTATTCTTTCTCAAAAACAAGTCAGAAGTGCTTGGAAAATTCAAGGATTTTAAGGCTTCTGTTGAGACCACCATTGAGAGAAAGATCAAAGCTCTTAGATCTGATAATGGTGGGGAATATATCAAGTCCGATTTGCTGCAACTTTGTGCCCAAAGCGAAATTCAGATCCAACATACAGTTCCCTACACACCCCAGCAGAACGGTGTAGCGGAAAGGAAAAATCGGTCACTGAAAGAGATGGCTACATGCATGATTGAATCAAAAGGTTTGGCTACAAATCTTTGGGCTGAAGCAATCAATGTTGCTGCATATATACAGAACTGTGTTCCACATTCATCCGTGAAAGGTATGACTCCTTTCGAAGCATTCTTTGGTCACAAACCGGATGTGTCAAATTTGAGAGTTTTTGGCTCTACTGCATGGGCTAGAATCCCTTCTGAGAAGAGACGAGCTTTGGATCCACAAAGTACCGAGTGCATACTGATAGGATATGGGGAAGAATCAAAAGCATATAAACTCATGGATATCACATCTAAAAAGATATTCATAGAGCGCAGTGTGCAATTTGAAGAACCGCTTCAAGAATTGCAACTAGTCGAGGAAGAGACTGCCGATTCACCGCCTTCACCAGAAGAAGATCCGTGCAGCGATAATGAAGGTATGAGTTCTGATATTTCTGATATTGTAGCAGCATATGATGATCATGACATATCATGTTTGGAATCCGACCATTATGATCCCCCTCAGTTACCAAAGTGGGCCCAAAACACTCTCCAATCTGCTGGTTCGAACCTTGGAAATGCTGCTGATCCGAGACGAACAAGAGCAGACTTTCAAAGAGCAGGTATGGCACTATCTATTGCTGATCCATTAATTCCTGAGATTTGTTATTTGATGGCTGGTTCAGATCCCACATCATACTATTCTGCTCACCGAGATCCGAGATGGCAAAGTGCCATGGATGAAGAGTACAGTCCTCTTCAAAAGAACAACACATGGGAGCTAGTTTCTCTTCGACCTGGAAGAAAATTAGTGAAGTGTAAATGGGTCTACCGCATGAAAGTTGCTGCTGATGGCTCTATCAGAAAATACAAAGCAAGTTTGGTGGCAAAAGGTTTCTCCCAAGTCCAAGGAGTGGACTACACTGAGACTTTTGAACCGGTTGCAAAGATGGATTCCATCCGCCTTGTTTTAGCTGTTGCCGCATCCAAGCACTGGGAAGTGCACCACATGGATGTGAAGAGTGCATTTTTACATGGAGACCTTGCTGAAGAGGTATATATGCAGCAGCCAGAGGGCTACACATCAGATCCATTATTAGTTTGCAGATTGAAGAAATCTTTGTACGGGTTAAAACAGGCCCCAAGAGCTTGGTACGCAAAGATGGACTCCTTCCTTCTTTCTCAGAATTTCCAAAGATGCAAATCTGATCCGAATGTGTATCTTCAGTGAGTTAAAGGTAATTTTTTGGTTATTGTACTTTATGTTGATGATCTTCTCATTACTGGTAGCACACTTACTTCAATAAACAAGCTAAAATCTTCCTTAAATCTAGCTTTTGACATGAGCGATTTGGGCTTGCTGAGTCACTTTTTGGGCTTGGATATAGCTCAAAATTTTGATGGGATCACTATATCTCAGCAAAAATATGCTTCCGACCTGTTATTGAAGTTTAATATGGATGAATGTAAGGCAGCCCCATTCCCATTCCTCTCAGGAATCAGTCTTGAGGAGGGATATTCTACACTGCTTGCAGATTGCAGTATGTATCGACAGTTGATTGGTTCACTACTTTATTTGACACACTCACGGCCTGATATCTCATATGCCGTGAGTGCCATGTCAAGATATATGCAGCAGCCACATGAGCTTCATTGGCGAGCAGCCAAGCGGATCTTGTAGTATGTGCAAGGTACGAGACAATTTGCCATACATTATGGTGCAAATTCTGAGCTAGATTTCATTGGTTTTACTGATTCAGATTGGGCAGGTGATAGCATTGATCGAAAGTCCACTTCCGGTTATGTTTTCATGATTGGTCATGGTGCTATTTGCTGGTCCAGCAAAAAGCAAGCAGCCATTGCACTTTCTTCAACAGAGGCAGAGTATCGAGGGGCAGTCAATGCCTGCATTCAGGCAGTTTGGTTGCAGGGTATTCTTTCCGAGTTTGGTTTTGGTGGCACTACTTCGACTGTCCTATTTTGTGACAATCAAAGTGCTATCAAGATCTCCATAGATCCAGTTCAGCGGCAGAGGACCAAACACATTGAGATTCATATGCATTACATTCGACGGTTGGTGCATGCCCGCACCATCATTCTGCAATATTGCCCTACTGATGAGCAAATTGCAGACATCTTCACCAAGAGCTTCACTGAGAAGAAGTTCTCTTACCTCCGTTCACTGTTGGGGGTGAGTTCCATCATGGTGGAGACAGATTGATTCATTATTATGCTTTAGCTTGAGGGGGGGCTTTCTTCCCACTGGGTTTTCCCTCTTTCCTCACTTAGTTTATTTTCAGCATTTTTTGGATTATTGTATTGGGGTGACCTTTGGTCTTAGTTACCAAGGCCCCACATTATTTTTTGCACATCATAGTCTAGCTTGAGGGGGGGTGTTCGGATATCCACATCATCTTTTTCAGGATCTTGCATGCAATTAGGGTTTGCATGCAAAATATAGGGTTTGCATGCACCTGCATGCACTTGCATGCATCCCAGTCACCAGTTTGATGCCTCCAGCACCTTAGCCACCTCATTCTAGCACCTGGGAGCCACTTACTACAGAGTTTTAGCCCTCCTAGGCTGAAAGGCGCCCACTTCTCACCTACTGCCAGAGAAGGGCGCACTTGGTCACCTACCACTGCAGTTCCACTTCAGTTACATTCAGTTAGCTCCGATTCTCCCTGATTTGAGGCTAGTTTCACTCCCGACTGACTGTTTCACTTCCGTTGGACCTCCAGTTTGACTAGATGACTTGTTTTGACTTCAGTTAGTCTCCCATGCGCCCCCCTTTGAGCCTCCTTCCCTTAATCAGTGCTACACACTTCAGTTACACATGACACACTTAGTTAGACTCATATTGACACCTGGATGACTGGTTCTTGTGCATTGATGAGCACCACCGATTGATGATGAGGACTCCTAGTTGGAGTCAAGCTACTCCATTCAGTGATTCGAATGGCCTACTTAGTCAATTCGAATTGCTCATTGAGTCAGATTGTATTGTAATTATTCACCCTTATTGGGATATTGAGCACTGCTGCATGTCTTGCATAGTTTTGCACCATATTTTCTATGTTCATCTGTTGTGATTGATTTACTTGTTCATTAGATCTACTGTGACTAATTTTACAGTTTTGGCTGACCAATAACTTCCTTTCCAGACACTCTCAATACAAGCTGATACCATGGTCATGTATACAAATCAACAAGCTACAACCTGACATTATGGGGAGGGCATTTAGCTTAAGCTATGAATTATTGCGATCATTTTCCTGAGGCCACTTGGGAGGTTTTACTACCACTGGTGCAAAAACAGACTGAAACCCTGTTTTGGAAGGCCTTTAGCTTTGTTATCAAACACCCTCTTTGAGAACTGAGACCATGGAAAGATAGCCTCTTCAACAAGCTATAACATGATACTTTTAGTTAATTTTTATCATTCTCCTATGAGGTCCAGTGGGAAATTTCCCATGGCCACTTGGACCAATTTTCCAACACTTAATCCATTTTTCAGTATTAGCACCTCTTTTGTTTCTTTTGTTCTTAATATGGAAAACAATATTTTTCCTACTTTGGCAGGTTGATTTCTTGGACCTGTGACTATCAGGAAGTAAACTGAAACCATGATTGGATAGCTACTTCAACAAGGAACAATTTCATGTCAACTGATGAATTTATCGCCACAAGGACAATTCCTGGTGTGCATTTCCAAATCGCCCCTTAACCTTGTGATTTTAACACCTCGCCAAATTCCACTTGTTCTTAATATGCAAAACAAGTTTTTTCTCACTTTGGAAGGTTAATTTATTGCACATGTGACCACCATAAGGAAAACTGAAAGCATGACTGGATAACCACTTTAACAAGGAACAGATGCATGTCACCCTTTAAATTTGTTGAGAGACACACATCATCTAGCGGGCATTTGGAACTAGTTTTTTAAACTACTAATTCAACACTTAGACAAACAATTGTCAAACCCTAGGGTAACATGAGATTTTTATTTTCATCAAATTGGAAGTGTGAGACATCCAAGGGATAGAGGCCAACAAATTGATTCCATCCAGACTAATTTCATCCTTTGAAACTTCTTTCTCTCTCCTCGACGGGCATTTTTATGGAGCAGTGCAAATCAAGCTAGGAGGCACTTTTGGCAGATCAATATCTTCACCTACAGAGACTCTTTTAAATAACCATTGATATGGTTGAATACACCAATCAACAGTTAGACACCCATACCCTCAAAATATTTTAGGACATCAACCAAAGGAAATGGTGGGTATTTTACCGAGGTCACTCAGGCATTTTTACCAGTAATTTTATACTTAGACAATTTTTGCATTTTCCTCGACTGAAGCAATCTTCCTGAAGCACTGTTTGGAAAACCCATAACTTCCTTCTCAGACACTCTCAAGACAAGCTGAGACAATGGAAAGGTATAAAAATCAGCAAGCTACATCCTGACACTATGGGGTGGTAGTTTACCTTAACCTTTTAATTATGGCGGGCATTTTCTTGAGGCCACTTGGGTAGTTTTACTACCATTGGTGCAAAAAAATTCTGAAAACCCTGTTTTGGCAGGCCTTTAACTTTGTCATCAAACACCCCCTTTGAGTACTCAGACCATGGTAAGATAGACTCTTCAACAAGATATAGCATGATAGGTTTAGATAATTTTTATCATTCTCCTATGAGGTACGAAGGGAAATTTCCCAAGGCCACTTGGACCATTTTTCCAACACAGCCATTTTTCAAAATTTGGTCCTCTTGTTTCTTTTCTTCTTAATATGCAAAAAAATATTTTTCCCACTTTATGAGGTTGATTTCTTGCATATGTGACTATCAAGAAGTAAACTAAAACCATGAATGGATAGATAATTAAACAAGGAACAAGTTCATGTCAACCGATGAATTTATCCCCACAAGGACAGTTTCTGGCAGGAATTTTCAAATAGCCCCTTAACCTTGTGATTTTAACACTTAGCCAAATTTCACCTATTCTTAAGATGCAAAACAAGTTTTTTATCACTTTGGAAGGTTAATTTATGGCACATGTGACCATCATAAGGAAAAATGAAAGCATGGATGGATAACCAATTCAATAAGGAACAGATCCATGTCACCCTTTACAACTGTTGATACACACACATCATCTGGCAGGCACTTGAAACTAGCTTTTTAAACTACTAATTCAACACTTGGACAAAAAATTGTCAAACCTTAGGGTAACATGAGATTTTTATTTTCATCAAATTGGAAGTGTGAGACAACTAATGGATAGAGGCCAACAAGGTGATTCCATCCATACCAATTTCATCCTTTGAATCTTCTTTCTCTCTCCTCCGTGTGCATTTTTATGGAGTAGTGCAAATCGAGCTAAGAGGCAATTTTGGCAAATCAATATATTCACCTATAGAGACTCTTTGGACAAAAAAATGATATGGTTGGATGCACTAATCAACCGTCTAGATACCCATACCCTAAAATTATTTTAATACATCAACCACAAGAAATGGAGGGCATTTTACTGAGGTCACTCAGGCATTTTTACCAGTAATTTATACTTAGACAATTTTTGCATTTTCCTAAGCTGGAGCAATCTTCCTAAAACATTGTTTTGGAAGAATGTGAGGGTCCCATTACATGCTTCCATTTCATTGACAAACATCAATGTTGTTGGACAACAGAGGCAACCTTTGTCTCCAAATGCAGTTGAAGGGAATGTTAATGCAGAAAGTAGAAATTTTTATGAAAGAATGAACTTTGTTCCAGAGAATGTGACGATCCCATTAAATGCTGCCATTTCATTAACAAACAACAATGTTGCTGGACAACAAAGGCAACCTATGTCTCCAATTGCAGTTAAAGGGAATGCTAATGCACAAAGTGGAAATATTTATCAAAGAATGAACTCTGTTCCAAAGAATTTGAGGGTCCCATTACATGCTGCCATTTCATTGAACGTTGAGTTGCAAAATAAAAATATGTACCAAAGAATGAACCCAGTTTTGAAGAATGAAGAAGGGAATCAAAGTGTAGAGCCCAAAGGGAAACAATTGGAAAATTAACCTCTTATGAACTTTAATGCAGGTGGAAGACATGAAACAACTAAAATAATTGCATTTCATGAACAAATGGACAGAAATGCAACTACAGAAAATCAAAATTCTATAATTGGTCAAGCTGTAGAAGAAATGCCAGGAGGTTTTGTATCAAATGAAACTAGGAATGTTAGGAGAAGGTTACTAAGAAAACGATCAAGGACATCCTTATTGCATCTTAAGAAGCGACTAGGATGGTATAACCACCGACTAAATGAGGGAAGAAAAAATTTAAAGAAATTGAGAGATGGTTTTCTAGAAAATCGCTTGAAGATGTAGATAAGAATGGCATTATTGTTGGAATCTGCTACTTCATGAGAAAAAACTATAATAAAAAATCTAAAATTGAGGATATTCTTGAACATCTAGATGGATTCCTTGATAAAATTCGATCCATTGTTGTGGAAGAGATTCGTAAGGATTTTATGCCGAGGAACATGGCTTCAGTATTTATCAAATCAAGCATGACTCATAAGGCTTTGAAATTTCTTAAGAGAATTGATGCTGATGATGTACTAAAGTTGTTTAATCCAACATCAGTTTGTAGCGAAATGAAAAATTGGAACAAAGAAGTTGAGGATATTGATATGGGTTGGGAGAGAACTGATGGTTTCACATATGGAGTTAGGTTCAAGCAAGCAAAGTCATATGCCTCCTTTATGGTTGAATCGTTTGAAAAGCAGTGTGGAACTATAGTCAATGAAGTTTCTTTCAAACTTGGTATTGATTCTCGCGTACATTATGATCGAGGTGGGAAGGTGTGTGAGATATTATTTGAGTTACTAGAAGACAATGTCTTGATGTCTTGTGTAAGCCTTGGAAAATGGGATGGAAAAGAAGAATATAGACAAGTTTTAGCACATGTTGCTGATCCTGAAAATGACGAGAACTTAATGAAACAGATAAATAAGCTTTCAGAAGATGGCATCACTATGGTAGATGGAAGGGTTGTGAAAATTAATTTGTTTGAGTGTCATGATCTAGTGGCCATACGTAGTTTAGTATGCAATAATAGTGTTTCTCCAATGGGAAATAATTTGTGTCCTTGGTGCACATGCCATAAAAAAGCGATACACATGGTTACAGATGAAATTAAAATTGGAGAAGGAGATACTATCCGTAGTGTTTCTGAATGTTATGCAATGTTAACAAAATTGCTCCTTGTAAGCTATGCAAATTTATTACAAGTTTTGAAATTAATGTTTATATCTTGCCAAAACATTCCTAATCTAACTATGTTCTTGAACTTTACTATAGGATTTGAATCCCTTATTGGAACCAAGCAAAGGATGGGAAGAAAGGTTAGATGAGCATATTACAAGCACTCAACCAACCTTATCTGGTTGAAAGATTACTACTGTGAAGGACTATCCCATGGATAGAAGAAATGATGAAAAGGTACACACTTTCATGATTGGATCTTGACTAGAAATTAAGCTTCTTAGTATTTCAATAATTCCTAACCTAAAAAAGTGTTGGTTCCAATTACAGTTGACTCCTAGCTGAGTCAATGGACAAGATTGTATATTGTTCTCACATGCTGAGATCAGAACAATTTTGAAGATGTTTCATGAAATTCAAAGAATTTCACAAGGTTATGACAAGGTACATCCAAATAGAGGCCTGGAGAAAACAAAATTTGTTCAAATTTGGTAGGAGATGGAGAAAATTGGTGTTCCATGTAAGCTAGGAGAAACATACCATCATAAATGACAACAATACCATGATATTAACTATGGGAAATCAGATGGATCAACATCAGACAAGATCCTCATTCGACATGAGGGAATTTTAAAGGTTTAATAATTATGTTAACATATCAATTATTTTTTATGTGGGCTTTGACTAACAATGAGTTATGATTTTATTATGTTTTGACTATTGTTGAATGGCTCTAAGTGTTATTTACTTTGAAAATGATGTTGGGACAATTATTTATGTTGAAAACTATGTTGTCCTTATTTATCAACACAAGGAAAATTTATGGTGGGAATTTACAAATGCCTCTCAACCTTCATTTAGACAACAAGATTTTTTTTTTCATCCAGACCAATTTCATCCTTTGAAACCTCTTTCTCTCTCCTCGACGGACATTTATCTGGAGCAGTACAAATCAAGCTAGGAGGCACTTTTGGAAAATCAATATCTTCACCTACAGATACTTTTTGGACAAACCAATGATATGGTTGGATGCAAAAATCAACATTATAAAGACCCATACCCTCAAAATAATTTAAGACATCAACCACAGGAAATGGAAGACATTTTACTGGGGTCACTTAGGCATTTTTACCAGTATTTTTATACTTAGACAATTTGTGCAATCTCCAGGGTGGGTTTTTTATTTCACCAAAATCCAAAATCAATGATACCAGATGATGTAATACATATTACTAAGCATAAAAATACTGATTTCACCTTCAAACTCATCTTTCTTTGACCTAGGCAAGCATTTTACTAGACTAGTGCAAACTGCCTAAAACCCTGTTTTGGCATACTTATAACTTTTCCATACAGCACTCTTTTGGAGAAATGGGACCATTTTCAGATAGCCTATTCAACAAGGTATAGGATTATATTTTGAGATAATTTTTATTATTCTGTTATGATGTGCGGCGGGAATTTTCCTGAGGCCACATGGACCAATTTTCCAATACTTAGTCAATTTCCAGAATTTCTTAAAACTCCATGAACCCTTGTTTTGGCAGACCTATAACTTTGTCATGAAGCACTCTTTTGAAAAAATGAGACTATATTCAGATAGCCACTTCAACAAAATATATCCTGACAGGATGGGGTGGGCATTTACTTTAACCTATGAATTATGGCAGACATTTTCTTAGACCATTTTGGACTAATTTTTCCGTACTTAGTCAATTTCCAAAGTTTCACAAAATTGCCAAGTTTCCTAGAATGATATCAGATTGAAACAATGACTTCATGATAGCACCAGAACACCATCATGTGTCTTTCCAGCCTCATTACACATTCCACATAATCATATATTCCATGTCATCACTTCCTTTTTAGAATTTCTCCAAACAAACAAATCTCTATATAATTAGGTCAAATTGTAATAATCATATCACCATATTTTTCATATCATCATATCCTTTGTCTTTATTTCTTTGTCATTACTAGACTCCTTTGACATCAATGAAAACCACATTCAACAAATAAAACTTAGTATGTATTCATATGCATTGAAACTTATGTGTTGTTTCTAGGTTATTGAAGGCCTACCAGATGAAGAGAAGAATAGAAAGTTGGCGAGAATGTGGAAGTGTTATAAATAATTCCACATGTTGCAACTTCAAGGGTGTAGGGGGGATGATGTATATGCATATTAGAAAAGGTACGTCGGTTTCATCATATTATCTAATTTGAATGGTGGTATCATTTCATTCATGAAAAACAGTTTTATCCACTATCATTGCAGGATTGGCTTCCTTGCAAGTGAGTTGTTGTGGTTGTGTTATTGTTTTTTGGGAGATGAGATGGTTCCTTATATGCATGTCCAAGGGGCCCATGCTCTTGAGATGACACATTATATTTGTCCTTATACGCTGGGACGTTTAAGGAATGAAGTAATGAAGCATAAGCATAGAAAAATGAAAATTTGAATAGCAACCAAGAAGGAGGAAGAGGAGTCCATCAGAACAATAGAGCCACATTTGAACATGATAGAATGTTCCTTGTAAATGAGACGAGATCACAATTTTTCAATATTTTTATGAGATCATAAGGCACTTTCCAAAATTTTAGACAAAGAAGATTCTTGCCTTCAAATATTAGAAATCAACTTCGTGTTGAATATGATAAGTCAAGGAATCAATCCTATAAGGAAAATGCAACAGAAATGGCATCGCGTTTCCCTGATATCACTTGTCAACAAGTGGACAACTATTTAAATCATGGCAAAAACAGTTTAAGAAATCATTGATTGCAACACTAACAGTAAGTTTTTCCTATA
Source organism: Larix kaempferi (assembly GCA_027924585.1). NCBI lineage: Eukaryota > Viridiplantae > Streptophyta > Pinopsida > Pinales > Pinaceae > Larix > Larix kaempferi. The sequence goes on from BSBM01000715.1 coordinate 49,061, forward strand.
TTTATATGTTATCTCATTCGATTTTCACTTTATACTGTGAGGAGTCATAATGTGTGTGTTTAATTATTAATATTTCCTCCCAGCTCAATAACTATCTTCTAAGATCAAAACCAATCAACAAATATGGAGAAGAAGCTTATCGTGAATCACATCACTTTGGAAAGCAGAAGCAAAAAAATGGTGCTAAAACAAAAAAACAACAACCTGTCTTTCCCTCCAATAGTGAGTATTGGAATTAGTTCAATTCATTACATATCAACATGTGTATATCAATCTAGTTGATTTGTGGTTGAGGATACAACTTTTGCTCGAACTCTGACTTTGTCCACCTCACCGATCGCAGGAAATGAGCCAGTCTGGTGTGATCAAACACAACAAATTCAAGGGTAACTTAGTTCTAATACCCTAATGATGGTTGATGACAATAACAATAAAACTTTGGGTCTTTTATCATCAACAAAAGAGGAATTGGAGACCAGTCAAATACAATAATTGAATGGAGCAACTATTGTTGATATGCCATTGATGGAATCTATGGTTCACAATAGAAGGTGTCTTTCATCCTCAATAAATGGGGTAGCACGGAGTGCTGATGAACAAGAAATTCAAGGGACATCTCTTGGCATCCATGTATTGGAAGCTAACAATCATATTAAAACTGGTCTTGATAAACCAAGTATGAGACAACCAAAAAAGAGAAAAGTCCAAAATGATCATAAAGCAACATTGTATGCAAAGTGGTGAAGAACATAACATTCATAATGAAATGGCATTCATATGGTCTTAATATATTAAGAGACCTATTTTGTTGATATTTTGGTGATATTTATGGCCTTTATGTATTAAGAGACCTATTTTGGTGAAAAGTCCAAAATGATCATAAAGCAACATTATAGGCAAAGTGGTGAAGAACATAACATTCGTAATGAAATGGCATTCATATGGTATTAATGTATTAAGAGACCTATTTTGTTGATATTTTGGTGATATTTGTGGTCTTAATGTATTAAGAGACCTATTTTGGGGGAGAGTAAAAACTGATCATAAAGCAACATTGTATGCAAAGTGGTGAAGAATATAACATTCGTAATGAAATGGAATTCATATCTTCTTAATGTATTAAGAGACCTATTATTGCTGGATATCGTTCTAAATTAATTCTATTATTAAGATGTTAGAAGGATAAAACATGCATAGGTTGAAGGATATTGGGGCTGCCATGACTGCTGGGTGCTTTTAGAATCCAAAATCAAAGAGAAAATTCCAGAATAACAAGCTGTTATGCCGAGAACATGCCCATATTTATAAACGATGAGGTTTACTGCTTCTTTGAGGTATGAATCATGCAAATATTTCCCAGAATTAACCCAGAAATGCCTCTAAATGCTATTAGGAGGTTAGAAACAGGCCTGAGAATTTACTTTAAAACCCAGAATGTGCCCAGATTTGAGAAAATGTTGCTTACTGTCATTCTATGGAAAAATATAAAAAGCATTTTTCATTATATTTTAAAACCTAGAATGTGCCCATATTTGAGAAAATGTTGCTTACTGTCATTCTATGGACAAATACAAAAAAGCATTTTTCATTATATTTTAAAACCCAGAATGTGCCTAGATTTGAGAAAAAATAAGACAACTAAAAAGCATTTTTCATTATATGTCGATAAATACAAAACTCCATCATACAAAAATTCATTTTTCATTTCTGTCGATAAATACAAGACTCCATCACACAAAAATGCATTTTTCATTGTCTGCTGATAAATACAAAACACCATCATAAAAAATGGGTTTTCCGTTTCTACAGATAAATACATATATACATAATTTGATTTATACATGTCTTGCATGTTTCTGAGATGGCTGCAATCCCTCCTCTTGAGCAGAAGAAAAATATGAATGGTCTCTCTTGCCTTTCATAGAAGTTTGTATTGGTCTTGAGTTGTACAAGGCATGTTTTGCAATTTGTTCTCAAGCTCTTTAACTTTCTTTGTAACTTTTTTTAAATTTCCAAGCAAAACATTTTTTTCCTCCATCAGTTTGTTCAACATTTCCACATTTTTCTTATACTTCGTTGATTCTTGTTTTTCCTTGACCTCCAATTGATATCTAGTATTTTTCAACTGATATTTAACTTCAGTCAATTCACATTTCAGATTATGTATTTCTTTCTCATTCTCTTTTTCCCTCAACTCTATCTCATTGGGAACGACAGGAATTGCCATTATCGTAGCAGCTAGAACTTGTAATTCCTTCTTCAAATCAACAATTGTGGATTTAAGTTTTTGAATTTCCATATCACATCCCAAATGCTAAATTTTTTGGCTGTCAATGAGTATTTATTCCATCTCTCTTTTTTTGCATCTTTTTCAGCCATCGTCTCTTTCATTTCTTTATATAATGGTGATGTACCAAAGTTACACATCACCTATTGCAATGTTGCTTGACAAGCATTCTTGTAGCATCTTCTCTCAATCTTCTATCACGGGGGATTCACTCAATAAACTGCTATCATAGCACGTTTTTCCGTGGCATATGAAACAATACCCCTAATTTCACTAAATATTGGAAAATACCTTCCAAAATTGTTTTTTTTAACCCCCTCCCAATTTGCCTTCCCAATTTAAAAAAACCCCTATTTTCACTAGATATTGTATGTATCAATTTTTTCATTAACATTTTTTATACCCCTTTATATTTCTACTTAGTATATTGATATGATACCCCTCTTATGACTTGAGATGCATTCTACAATGCACCTTGCTTCTTTCGATGTATATTGTGGATGCACATTACTTCACCCACAATGCAATTACTCAACCACATATCATTATGATTTGCAACATATAATGGTCTAATGAAGAGATAGGAGATCACTGTATGTCACTAGAGCCAATGCACATAGTACAACATTTAGATTGCATGTTGTAGTTCCCCAATCGCTGACTAAGCCTGTTGTGGGATAGGTATCGAAGCCCCCAAGGACTGTAACAATCTCTAAGAGGCTGAATAAACCTCCCAAGGCCTGTAATATGCATGAGTGGTTGGGTATTCAAACCCCCAAGGCCTATCGAGGGCCTATAACAGGCCTTGGAGGCTTAGAGCCTCCCAAGGCTATTGGTAACAACTAGCTGAGTGCTATTGGTAACAATTGGCTGTCAATGACCACTGTCTCTCAACTATGATCGACTGGCAACCAACTTCACCATGAAACCCCTGGCCTCAAGCATGCCTCAAGATGCGATTTCCCTGTGTACTGGTAAGCCCGAGCCTTGCCTCAACCCGATTTCTCATTTGACCATGATCCCGCCATATTCATTTGGCGGATATTTGTTAGCCCGCCCATATAAAAAAGACCCCAAAGTATTTTTGTATTGTTACATTAAATAAAAAAACCCTTTGCCCCTTAATATATAAGCAATATAATTTTTAGGTTTTCATGAATATTTAATACCGCAATATGAATGATCATGATATTATATTGCCTTCTAGTGGACCCATGTGTCTTCTATGGACTTATCTTGCTCTTCTAAGAGCATTGTACCTACCTATTTTTTTTCCTTCCACCCTTACCCTTGTCTCCTTTGGTAAACTTACCTTCACCCTCACCACCTTCCTCATTGTAATTATGATTTCCTCTCCTTTGGTTTTTAAGTTGTAGAGATTCAAAGATCCTTTCGAACCTTTTTCCTCTCAGCTTATCAACTTGCTTAGAATTGTTTTTTCTCAGACCGGAAATTATTGATTCTAATTCTCCAATTTTTTGTCCATGGCTTCCCTACCACTCTTTCATATTCAACTGATATTCTTGTATTAACTATTCATTTTCTTTAATTTTCTTCTCCAATACCTGTAAAGGACCCATTTCTGTCCTTATCGGTAGTACATTGAAAACAACTGGTCTTTTCTTCAACTCTTCTTTGAGTTCATTCACTTCAACATTAGCTTTTTCCAAAGCCTCTTTATACACAACCCTCATTGACTCAATTTCATTTTCAGCACCATCAGTGATTTTGTCTACTTGTTTGGATAATAGTTCAACCATTTCTTCTTTCCCTTTGATAATTCAGTTTGATTTGAATTGATTATCCACAACTATCTTTTGCAACACTGCTATCTATTTGCGGCATTCTATAATATTCATATCTTTTCTCAAGCCCTCCTCCGCCCAATTTCATATATAGAAATCTTGTTCCTTGAAGTGATCCATTTTATCATATAGGATGAAAACGTATCTACTGTTAAACTTATATGATGGAATTTCTAAATGCAAAGTAGAATCCCTTGAATCATATTTGGAAGAACAATCATACTCAATTGCCAACTGTTTAGGAGGAATTCTATCAAGAACCTCTTGAGGAATGGAAAAGTGAGTAGTAGTTTGTTCCATTTCATTGCTTGTCACCTCCTCCGAATGACCTCTATCTACATGTCCATGTAACTCTTTTAAAGTTGCGGCAGCATGAACTACATCAATTGTGACAAAATTAGGAGATTGTACTCCTAATTCGTCATGGTTGTCAGGACTTTACACTAGCAATTCCTCATTTTGTTCAGGAGGCTCTAATGGTAATTCCCCATGGTGTTCATGAGATTGTACTAATTCCTCATTCTGATGAGGATACTGTACTGGCAATTCCTCATTATGTTCCCTGTTATTATGTTTCCTAACGTATGTTTTATTAACAGGTAGTTTTGGAAAAGATATGTATTCATGCTGGTTGATATCGCCAATCTCTATTTCAGTAGCATGGGGTTGACATAAATCAATAATTTTTTGAAGTGTGCCCAGAACACTAAATTTAACCTTTACTAATTGGCTCTCTTGCAGGGCAGAGTGGATTTTCTTAGCCAATAGATGTAATATCCCAAATTTTGGTTGACTATATTGATGTTATATATTGGGCATAAGCCCCAACACATATGATTTATTTTGGTATACTGGGAATAAGCCCCAATGCACATGATTAATTTTATATATATACATATTTGGGCATGGACCCTGACTGATGCAAGTTATTTTTATATACTGGGCAGAAAGCCCCAATGTGTTTGATTGATGTTTTATTATGAGATTGAGTACAAGACCCTATTGCACTGAGATGATCTTTGTTACATACTGTGCAGAGTTATGATATGCATGATTGAATTTTATATGTGTTGAGTGTGGACTCTGGAGCACATGGATGACCTATGTACTGGGCGTAAGACCCGATGTACATAGAGTAATTTTATTATGTACTGGGGATAAGCCCTGGTGTACATAGAGTGTTGGGCATAAGCCCTGGAGCACTCCAAATTGATGTTGAGCATAAGCTCTGGAGCATCAGATATTTGGCCATTGTATCCCTAGGTGTATCTTAAAAATACTTCATAGCACTAGTGTTGAGAAAAAGCTCTAGAATTGCACTAGCGTAATGCCCATGTAAACGTGTTCAGCCTAAGCTCTGAATAGCACTAGGGGTTACTTACTTAAGAAGGTGTTGAGTTTAGGAAGGCTCTGAATAGCACCAGTCATCATACTTATTTTATTATGACTAATTGATTCATTTCTTATCTCATCAAGGACGGAGGAAACTACCACAGAAAACGAGGTAATCCAACATGCAAGAGGAACCTAGAGCTACCTAACCTAGTCGACCATCTAAACCTGCCAAGGCCTTATCAAAAATGTAGACCTTAATTAAATAAAGAATCCAAGTTACAATTCTATATATCTACTTGATTTAATTAAAGTGATTAATTGTAAAGAGCCTCACTCTTGTACAAAAAATGATACAATTAAAAATATGTATATGAAAAATATTAATTAGAAATAAAGATAGTAATATAAGTAGAAGATATTACTTATAAATAAATATAGTAATATAAGTAAAGGATAGTACTTATAAATAAATATGTTATTAATTATTATGTTGAAAGATAATATCAAGTTCCTTTATTAAAATTATAAAGGAACAAGTTTAAAAGTTCTAGGTAAACTAGAGTTATAACTTAAATTATATATATATTAATTCAAACTGAAAATCAACTTAAGTTGAATATTAAAGAAATTAATATTCTCAGATGCTATACTCAAAAGGTTCACCTATAAAAACTAGGACAATTCCCAAAGTGGGGATCATATTTCCTTCTATCATTCTTTATGTTAAGAAGAGATAATCTATCCCACACAATTGAAGGAGCATATTATTTCCAAGATTGGATTATAATCAACAATCTTCCCTACGTCCTCTATTTTCCTATTGCATGTTGGAGCGAGCGCGGGAGGATCCGGTTAGAACCAGGAACGGTTCTAAGGGTCATGGTTGGGAGGAACATGGTAGTTCCAAACTCATTCGGTTACTATTACACTGGTCAGCTAAAGCATATGTGTTTTCATTAACTAGTGTTTAAAGTGTGAAGGCTTGGGCAAGGAGAGGATCCCAGCTGCAAACCCATGTATGAATTACTTTTATGTTTCTAATATTTTATAAGATGAAAATTTAGGATTTCACTTCCATTACTGTACACTTCTTTCTCTTTAAACCCAAGGCATTGGGAGAAAGGGATTATGGCATTGGCTCCCCAAGGTAAATTTATTTTTCTTTTACTTCAACAGTTTAAATTCATATTTCAAACCCTAGATAAAACCGAAATAGTAAAGGTTGCACAAACGAATTTAAATTTAATGTTACAACAGAATCATCTCCTGTAAGGCGATCGATTCTCTTGACTTGTCCCCAAGCTTAGAATCTTAATTTACATCATAGCTAAAATCAAAATTTATGATGTGCTAAAGCTTTTAATCAAAATAAACATTTAAATTCAATCTATGGCAAGGATTACGTAGGGTCTGATTTTTAAACCTAAATAGAAAATACACGTAGCATTAAAACTGTAAACCATAGCTAGAACATCACACATCAAATCACCCCATACTCCATAAGTCACCATACATAGGTTAATACATTTAGGGCACTTTTCATACTTAAATTTATCCTAATAAAAAAAACCAAGATTCGGGATCAAGTCCTCTGCATAAATGATTTTTTAGACAAATTACTTACAGAGACCATTCTACGGCGTGATCGCCATCCACTCTGCATAATCATTTAAACCATAAATAAATACATATAAAACGAATGCGATTTAACACTAGGTCTTTGCCCATCGAATCCACATAAGAATATTTTAAATAAGAAAATTAATTTGTGCCCATTCTTTCTCATAGCCAACAAAGAGATCATGATTTCACATAGCAAATTCATCTCTTAGACCAAACATTAAATATGATTTCTTCTCCCAGTGGCTACAACCACCCAATATGCTTTTAGGGGTTAGAATATCACTGAAGCCCTATTCTCAGCTTAAACGCAGATACATCCTTTTTAATTAATAAAATCATACTGCAGAATCTAGTCATCATACGTAGAATCAAAGAAGAATGCACAACCAGTTAGGGTTCACCCTTAAATAGACTTTAACAAACACTTCAACCATCTACTCTACAGGGAGATTCAATGTCCATCTCAAATGCATAATATTAAAGACATCGTTTAAAACTGTGATCACATTAAAATTATCACACAGACAGGAGCTTCACGCTCAGCCTTCACACAACATTTTAATAAGGAAACCTAGGCTAAAGCATAAAGAAAATTTGGTGAATTAAAAGACAATATTACATTCCAGTTCCCATCACTCAGGGGTTACGCAGGGCCAACATTTTTTCCCCACAACAGCTTGAAAAAATGAATTACAATATCCATAACTCTTACAGAGGTCATTTAAAATTCGTTCTAATATTTATTAAATGGAAATTCCAAAACACCGAAACCATAATCGATGGTACAGGAGTCAAGTGAGGACCTCCTCCAAACCCAAAACACCATACAGGCTACAGATCAAAGTTATGGTTTATACAGAGCATGTCACAAAAGGATGGACACGTCTTCTCATCCCAAAAAAGCATCACTTGTAAACCCCAAAAGATTTCGAATGGACAAAGCATCCCCAAAGTTCTTACACGTTGAGCAAACAAACAAGAACAGGTACCCATTCACATGAGAGGATAAAATGGTCACAAGGAATAGGCTTGCCATTACTATCTTAAAAGCTACGAAAACCCCACCACACCAAGCTCGATTTTCGAACTCTTTAAACCCTGCGACCAATCAAATTCCAAGCATTAGTGACCATTCTTAGTAAATCAAAAGAGAAGCTGCAATAGTTAAAACAAAGATAAGTTTCAGAAGTTACCTAGTAGGAATCTTTCCCTCACGCTAGTTGGATGAGCACAAGCCTGAGCGAAATGCTCATGGCCAATGCTGGTCTCATGGCCTCACTTTGCACCTGTAAGAACCCCATACTATTACCATTGCACTCGTAGACCCTATAGAGCTCACTCCTTGTGCAACAAGAAATGAACTACAGTGAAGGGAAGACTAGGTGCTTGGAGCCTTTCCCTACCCCAGCTGGATAGCACACGTTAGCTGCATTCAATGCCACCAATCCCCACTACTCCTTAGATATTTATCCACTTTCCATAGTTTGGAGTATCATTCACCTTCAGCTCAAATTTTGGTCACCATGGCATGTCTTCATTTTGGATGATTGACTAATATCACATTAAACCTTTACTTGGTTCACATGTCAATGTTTACCAAAGTCCCTCTAAAAATTATTACTAACTTGGATAGAATTTTGTTTAAAAACCTACAATAAAGAAAAGTAGAAATAAACCTTAGAAATTAAGCTAAGTAAGCCAGGCTTGTGCCACCAAAGTCATTCCCTCAAGCTCGTGGAAGAATTACAAAAATACAAACTTCACAATTATCGAATATTCCTATTCCAAAACATACATTGAGGTTGACATTAAACAATTCTTTATAATTTAAAGGTGCTGATATAAAATCATGAGAGTTTAAGCATGCACACTTTTAGGCTTTTCAACAAGACATAATTTTATCCATTAACTCAATATGGATCAATGGGATCATCGACCCAAAAAATCGCTTCCGGAGAAATACAATGAATCCATGTACATTTAATAGACCCAGCAGAATAGAAGGACAAAACTTTACATCTACAGTACCTTGCTAAATCATCTAAATTATCTCCCAGTGCTGAAGTTAATTTACTAATCATTGACCAATTTGACGACAAAATCCATACAATTTTTTTTTTTACAGTTTTTGGGACATTACAAGTGGTATCAGATCCCAACTACAACACTAAGAGACCTATTGGAATCATTACAGAAAAAAATCTGCTGTAGATACATATACTTCTAAAAATGTACTTATGAAGTGTTAGGATATTCCTATACTCCATCCTAGTCCCACCAGTATTTTGATCATTTACATTTTCAAACATGCATGCACCTTTAGGGTTTGCATCCATTTTTCATGCATCCTAGTCATCAGTCCAGCACCTAGCCCTCAGTTAACCAGCCCCCAGGAGCTTCTCACTATTCAGTTTTAGCCCTCCAGTTGCTTAATGCACCCTTCTTCCTTGATTTTAGGGAGCAAATCGCCCTTCTTCACCTACTAGTTCAGTTGTCACTCAGTTACACTCAATTACACTCAGTTACACCTACCAGAGATAGTTTGATTGATGGTTGACAGTTACTTGAGCATTGATGACTCCACTGATGATGATGAAGACTTCCAGTTGTGCTCCGATGATCATGAGGACACCTGGTTGTGCTCCGATGACACTCTATTGATCTTATGATCACTCTGAGAGGCTAATTCGAATTGCCACCTTGGGCATTTGAATCCTCTCTACCATTGTACTATTTATTTGTCCATATTGTGATTAATTAACTAGTGTGTGTGAAGTATTATTGTTTCTATCTGAGTTCTAATGTACCATATTATTATGTTGCTCATTATACTGTCTTGATCACTCTTCTTCTATTTTCCTGTTTAATCATAATTACTCTTGTGAGGTATACATCATCTCTTAGATCTGTTGTGATGATTTTCACATGGTATCAGAGCATGTTGAGCGTATTGTTTATCTCCATTCTTGAGAGTTTTTTGCAGGTTACTACTAAGATTTTGAGTGCAGCAGTTGCAGCAGTTTATGCATTTTTGCAGCAGTAGCAGTTGCAGTTATTCTATATTGTTTTTGCAATTCCTCTACAACTTCTATGTATTCATCAGAAATTACTCTTCTTGATCCACTCAACTATGATGAATGGAAACCAAGAATGATAACTGTGACATGCACTTTCAAGCAATAATGTTTTCTTTGTTTGCGCGCCAGAGATTCCAATTCAAATACCGTAATGGTGTTGAAACTCCAAAGGAGTTATGGACTCCAAAAGAGATATGGGCTCACCTGGATGGAAAATTTGGCAGAGAGAATGAAGGACTTGGTCCCAACCCATTCGAAAGAAAACAAAGTGATGCATTCTCTCCTCTTTATGGTCTCTCAGATCATGCACTAGTATCATCTCATATTGAAGTTGTTGACAAAGAACTTGCAGATTCTCCACTCATGCTCAAACGTTCTTCTCTTTCTGTGACAGCTCACACTTTAGATAGTGTATAAGGTCCTAAATCCTCTCTTGCACCAGAGTCTATTGGTTTGCATCATGATCACATGATTATTTCAAAGGTCAAAACAGCTGCTGAAGGTAATGCGTTCTCTCCTCTCTAGCTATCTCCTCTTTTATACTACTATATGATCATAACTTCATGCTTTCAGAATGTTATTGAAGATTATGGCCATTGCCATTCGCTTGGGATAAATTCTCATGCAATTACTGGTTTTGATCTCACCTCTCATGGTTCAAAGGATATCTCAAGAAACCATGATTCAAGTCTTGGATCTAATTTGGATTCTAAGCAATTACTACTTGGGATAATTTCTCATGCATATGATAGTCTTGATCTCACCTCTGCTGGTTCAAAGGAGATCTCAAGAAACTATTTTTTAAGACTTAAATCTGATTTTGATTTCAAGCAAACATGTAATAGTTATTTTTGGCATAATCTCACCCATGGTGGTTCGAAGGAGAAGACAAAAGACTATATGCACTTTCATAAATTTGATCCTACCTCTGCTGATTCGAATCACAAGTTCAAGGATCATTCTCATACTGTTGGATTTGTTCTCATCACATTCGATCTGAAGAGCAAGTACAATCCCATGCTTTTTGAGCATGATCCACTTCTTCCCAAGAAGAAGATACCTCCAAACATATTACCAAGCATCACACATGCTTGAGTTTGGAGCATTTATTTTTATGTGTGCCTTACAGTCTATTTTTTGAGGAGGGGGGGTATGTTTCCCATGAAATTTTCCCACTTCCTTGGTTTATTGATTGTTATTATTCATTGTATTGGGTGAACTTTGGTCTTAGTTACCTAGGCCCAAGATGGATTAAGGGGGGGTGTTAGGATATTCCTATACTCCATCCTAGTCCCATCAGTATTTTGATCATTTACATTTTCATTCATGCATGCACCTTTAGAGTTTGCATGCATTGTAGGGTTTGCATGCATTCTAGGTTTTGCATGCATCCCAGTCATCAGTCCAGCACCTAGCCCTCAGTTAGCCAGCCCCCAGGAGCTTCTCACTATTTAGTTTTAGCCCTCCAGTTGCTTAATGCGCCCTTCTTCCTTGATTTTAGGGAGCAACTCGCCCTTCTTCACCTACCAGTCCAGTTGTCACTCAGTTACACTCAGTTACACTTAGTTACAATCAGTTACAGTCAGTTATAGTCAGTTACACTTAGTTACACAGTTACAGTCAGTTACACTCAGTTACACCTACCAGAGTTAGTTTGCCTGATGGTTGACAGTTACTTGAGCATTGATGACTCCACTGATGATGATGAAGACTTCTAGTTGTGCTCCGATGATCATGAGGACACCTAGTTGTGCTCCAATGACACTCTATTGATCTTATGATCACTCTGAGAGGCTAATTCTAATTGCCACCTTAGGCATTCGAATCCTCTCTACCATTGTACTATTTATTTGTCCATACTATGATTAATTAACTAGTGTGTGTGAAGTATTATTGCTTCTATCCGAGTTCTACTGTACCATATTATTCTGTTGCTCATTATACTGTATTGATCACTCTTCTTCTATTTTCCTGCTTAATCATAATTACTCTTGTGAGGTATACATCATCTCTTAGATATGTTGTGAGGATTTTCACAGTAAGAGCTCTTCCAATGATAATTATTCACCTTCCCTTTGCAAGGAAATGAGGAAAAATGATGATAGTTTGCAGGGAGAGTTCCAGAAAATTAAATCCCCAATGTATGATGGAGAGATAAATACTGGGGAGAAAGCTGAAGAGTGGCTGTTAGGAATGAAAAAATATTTTTAAGTCCACAATTATTCCAGCGAGATGAAGGCATAGTTGTCCATTTACAACTTAAATGGTAAAGCATCCAGGTGGTGGAGAGACTTGAAACATACAAAAGGGAACGAAGTGAGAGGTATGAGATGGAGTGCTTTCAGTAAATTGGTTCAAGACAAATACATGTCTTAAATATTGTTTGAAAAAAATATCAAAGAATTTCATGAACTAAAAATGGCCCCCCTAACTGTGGAAGCCTTCATCAATCGATTTTTGGATCTACTATATTATGTTCCATACATAAAGGAAGAAAAAGTCAAGATACAACAATTCTTCGGATTCCTACCTCTGAATTTTCGAGAGAAGATTGAGTTTGACATGTCTAAAAATTTAGACGTGACTTTACACAAAGCTAGACTCTATTATGAACATGGATAGCCAACGAATGACAACATAAACCGAAACAGAGATAGATTCAGAACTTTCTCAGACAACCGAAGACCAGGTTTTAGACCACCACCTTATAGGAAACAAAACAATAGTTTCCCTCCCAATGGAGGTTTCAACCGACCTCATGCACGACCAAGTGAGCCCATACCACATGCCAACAAATCAACTTTTAAAAAAGGAGCAAAAGATGCCCCGCCAACCATTACTTGTTGGAAATTCCAAGGGCCCCACTATTTCAGATATTGTCCCAACAAGACCGACGGAGTTTTACATAACTTACAAGAAAACCCAACAGTAGGGGACATGGCAAGAATAGCAAGAATTTATGCTGCACTTGACGGTCGACAAGCAGATCACCAAGCCACTATGTTCGAGATTGAGGGTAAGGTTTCAAACAAAGCTATTTCATTTTTAATCGATCCCGGTGCACGCTGAAGCTATGTCTCCCCTAAGATAGTCGACACTTGTAAGTTAAACCAAGAGAAACACGAGAAACCATGACTTGTTCAACTAGCCACTGGCACCAAATAGAAAATCTCCGAACTAGTTAAGGTTTGCGAGGTAGATTTAAACGGGTTCCCAACTAAGGTAGATTTAAATATCTTACCACTAGGTTCTTATGACGTACTTATTGGCATGGACTAGTTGGAGAAACATCATGCCCTGCTTGACTGCTTGAACAAGTCGATATTATGCACAGATAGCCAAGGGAATCAAAGAAAGATTCAAGGCATACCTAAGAAGGTTTCCGTCAGGAAAATATTTTCCTTACAGGAAAAGAAATGCATAAGGAAAGGTCATAAACTCTTTGCAGTTAACATCCAAACCGTAGAAGCTGATAGGGAACAAAATATCGAGGACTTTCTAGTCCTTGTAGAGTTCAAGGATGTATTTCCTGAGGAAATACCAGGGCTACCGCCCAAACGAGACCTATGCTTCTCTATAGAACTAACACCTGGGTCAATACCAGTTTCTAAATCCCCTTACTACATGAGCCCACAAGAATTGGTGGAGCTCAAGCTTCAGTTACAAGAGTTAATCGAGAAAGGATACGTCTGACCGAGTGTGTCTCCTTGGGGAGCACCGATACTCTTTGTCAAGAAGAAAGATGGGATGATGCAAATGTGCATCGATTATTGTCAACTCAACAAGTCCATCGAGAACCGTTACCCACTCCCTAGAATTGATTACTTGTTTGATCAAGTCGGAGGAGCAAAGATCTTCTCGAAGATCTACCTACGATCCGGATATCACCAAGTAAGAATCTGTGACGAAGACATTAGTAAGACTGCCTTTCGAACCCGATATGGTCATTACGTGTTTGTGGTAATTCCTTTCGGATTGACGAATGCACCCATGAATTTTATGTGCATGATGACCAACATCTTTAGTCAATACCTAGACAAGTTCGTTCTAGTCTTCATTGATGACATTTTGATCTACTCCAAAAGTGAGGAAGAACACGAAGAAAATCTCCGAATGGTGTTACGAGTATTACGAGAACACCAACTTTATGTTAAGTTTAGCAAGTCTGATTTCTACAAACCACAAATATAGTAACTGTTAAATTTTGAGCATTAATTCACAATACTCTAGGATCTTCACTGAGAGAATAACATATACAGTATATCAATGCATAACAATCACAATAAGCATGACAAGCATCACAAGAATCAAAAGCATGAGAGACAAGAGACACAGAGTTTCCATGGGGAAAACCCTAAGGTGAAAAACCCCACAACTTCCTCAGAGATAGAGAGAGCAATGGATCAACCAAAGTATAACCAAAATACACTTAAGATAGTCTCCTAGAAGTAGATGATCCTCCTCCTCACTAGTGCGCCACTTTCTGAGTGAGAGAGTGATGACTTTTCGAATGATCTAAATAGAGATCTCCTGATCTCTATTTATACTAACCTATTTTCCCAGTTACCTTATGGGGCCGACTTGTCTAGCTAGGTACATCCACAATATAATATATATTTCATTGCCGACCCCACACATGGTGGTCTAATAACCCATCGGCAAGTACACACACTTGCGACACTTGTCAATCCACATGACGACACTTCCTTATAGAGGAATAACAAATCTCTAATAAGGGTACAATAAATATATATGAAATACATAGATGAAATACATTCTGAAGTTACATATACATCAACACTCTGTCTTAACTAGGAAGGTATTTCTCGACACAGATCTGCTAGACAAATCTTCTTCTCAGCATCATCGTCACTGCTGCTGCTATCTCAACCAATCTCTAAATCTACTCGTTATAGGAAGTTCTACAGAGCCAGTCCTTTTTCATACTGGATGTAGGCCCACCACCTGCAGGTCTTCATCATCATTGGCCATACTGTGGAAATCTCAAGACTTATTACGTGTGTCAC
Organism: Larix kaempferi; assembly: GCA_027924585.1. NCBI lineage: Eukaryota > Viridiplantae > Streptophyta > Pinopsida > Pinales > Pinaceae > Larix > Larix kaempferi. Next base: position 64,215 of record BSBM01000715.1, read on the forward strand.
AAAACCTTAAAAGAGTCTCTTGACTAGAAAGAACCCTAAAGAGCATCTGAGGCCTTTTTCATCCTGTCCAGATCTCCAAAACTTATTACATGTGACCCCACCACAAAACCTCGAAAGAGAATCCCAGGACTAATTATAAGCACAAGGCTCAACCTATCGGATCTCCCAGGGCACAAATTACATGTGGTCACCACAAAACCTCGAAAGAGCATCCCAGGACTGATTACGAGCACAAGGATCAACCTATCAGATCTCCCAGGGCACAAATTACATGTGGTCATGGAAAAACCTCGAAAGAGCATCCCAGGATTGATTACGAGCACACAGATCAACCTATCGGATCTCCCAGGGCACAAATTAGATGCCATAGGACAAAACCTCAAAAGAGCATCTGCCAGATATTCAAGGGCACAAATTACATGACATAGGAAAAACCTTGAAAGATTATCTGCAGATCTCCTAGGGCACAAATTATATGTCCTCCCAAGCAAAACCTCGAAAGAGCGTTTGCCAGGTATCCTAGGGTACAAATTACATGCCATAGGAAAAACCTCGAAAGACTATCTACAAATCTCCCAGGGCACAAATTACATGCTTATTTGCACAACCTGTTCCACGGCCATAGAGTATCAACCTAATACTCACCATACATCATCCTGATCATCATCACTGCAACATCCTGTTGCATGTCATCTGGAGCAACATCCTGAAGCTCGTCATCCATGATCATCCTGATCATACAATGCATCCACCTAATGCACACCAAGTATCTACCTGATACATATCATCACACATGATCCACCTGATCATACAGTGTATCCACCCGATACAAATACAAATACATGATCCACCTGATCATACCTGATACATATCAACATACATGATCTACCTGATCATACAATGTATCCACCTGATACATATACAGATACATGGCTCAAGTATCCAACATGATTCATACATACATATAAATGATCCAACTGATCATATCCAACATCCAACATGATGCCTACATACATATAAATGATCCAACTGATCATATCCAGCATCCAACATGATGCGTACATATACATATAAATGATCCAACTAATCATATCCAACATCCAACATGATGCATACATACATTTATAAATGATCCAACTGATCATACAAAGCAGAAACCAGAACATCATCCAGTGCTTACATCCACAGCCATGTGAGGGATCCTCCTTCCAACATGCTTGGAATGGCTTCAGCAAATGTGTCCATCATTTCTTCCTCGAAGTGTCATCAATCTGAAGAACGCCAAGCCTCTCCCTGAAGTACTCGAACTTCACCCTGGCTAGTGGCTTCATCAGCACATTTGAAATCTGCTCGTCCGTCGCAACATACAGGAGCTTCACAGCTCCTCTCTGCACCATATCCCTGATATAGTGATATTTGATCTCTATGTGTTTCGACCTGTCATGAAACACTGGGTTCTCAGACAGCTTCACACAACTCTGGTTATCACAGAAGATACTAGTAGCATCCAACGGGAGATCAAATAACTCATACAGTAGCTTTCGTAGCCATACTGCCTCACAACTAGCTGAACAGGCTGCAACATACTCTACCTCAGCTGTACTCAGTGCTACGCAGGACTGCTTCCTACTAAACCAAGAGATCACACCTGATCCCATACTGAAGCAGCATCTAGATGTGCTCTTCCTATCTGCAGCACTGCTAGCCCAATCTGAATCAACATAACCTTGCAGGTTAAAATTTTGATTCACCTCATACTTGAGCCCATAATCCACTGTACCCTTCAGATACCTCAAAACATGCTTTACAACAACCAGATGAACACTCCTCGGATCTGTCAGGAACTGACTCAATGTGTTCACCGTAAAGCAAATATATGGTCTTGTGTTCGTCAGGTACATCAAGGACCCAATCATCTAACGATACATAGAGACATCAACCGGCTCAGATGAAGCATCACATAGAAGCTTCAGATTCGATGCCATAGGTGTGGCCATGGCCTTGCAATCCATCATCCCAAATCTCTTCTGGATATCTACTGTGTACTTCCCTTGACCAAGGAAGATCCCACCTGAATTCTGCCACACCTCCATACCTAGGAGATAATGCATCATTCCCAAAGTTCTTCATATCGAATTCGACAGCAAGCTTCATCTTTGTATCACACAAAGTTCTTGGAGCTTGCTACAAGCCATACAAGGATTTCTTCAATCTGCACACATGTGACTCCCTGTCAGGTCTTGGGACTGCATCCCAAACATCTTCTTCATGATCGATGGATCATGGCATTCCATTTCTTCATCCCAGATCCCGGGAACTTCTATATCTTCAATAGATATCTTTGTTGTTGGAACAAATGTTGTAGTCCTTTTGTAGGTGAAGATATACGGTCTTTCCTGCAAAACAAGTTAAATTGCATTATTAGAAACATCTCATATTTTTCAGAACAAATTCTTTACACATAAATAAATATGTCATGTAGTCATGCAGTTATCTTAGCCAATACAACATTTATCCATATTCCACAACTTTCTAGATGCCTTCCGGTCTCTACCAGAACATTGTTAAGAGTTTGCACTACTCCCAACATGTCAGCAAAGAGGTTTCATTCTAGATAAGTAGCACTGCAATGTTGTACAGTGCCATAGGCCACTTACCCATCACATGCATATTAGTAGTATACTATTCATGAATGCAATCATTCTAATATGCACAATACATCTCCTAAGTCTAGGAACATAAGCATAATATTATTTAAACAAAAGTAGGAAAGAAATGATAGTTGAAATACTTATCTTTGTTTGTTTGTTTGGTGGACTCCCTCTGAGTCTTTGCTTCCTGGCAGGAGCTACTGAAGTAGCGTCTTCTACACCTTTCTGTTGTGGAATGTAGGAAGATGGTCAACTCCCTCTGAAAATCTGCATCCTTACAGGAGTTGTTGGAGTGTGCTCCCTCTTGATCTTTGCTTCCTGTATTACCTATCCTTGAACTTATATTCATCCTTGCTAACATCAATCTTCTTGAACCCTGAAAAGTATATTCTGTAAGCCTTCGAGCTTTCACTGCAACCCACAAAGATACCCTTCTTTCCTGAAGGATCTAGTTTGGTCCTCTTTTCCTTTGGGACAAGAGTGTATACTGGACAACCAAATATTCTGAGATGGCTGACTTCAGGTTTCTTACAAGAAAAGACTTCTTCTGGAGTTTTGTTGTCCAATATCTTGTGGGGTGTTCTATTCTGCACATATACAACTGTTCTAGCTACTTCTGCCCATAGATGCATAGGTAGATCCTGGTCATGCAGCATTGCCCTTGCTGCTTCCATGATTGTTCTGTTCTTCCTTTCTGCAACTCCATTCTGTTGAGGATTATAAGGAGCATTCAACTCCCTCTTAATCCATGAATCACTGCAAAGCTTCTTGAAGTCACCTGAGGTGAATTCTCCACCATTGTCGGATCTAAATGTTTTGATCTTCTTGTCAATTTGATTCTCCATCAAGGTTTTGAATTCCTTGAACTTATCAAACACCTCATCTTTGTTCTTCACGAAGTATACCCAAGTCTTCCTAGAGAAGTAATCAATAAATGAGACATAGTAAACATACCCACTAAGAGAACTGGATTACATAGGACCACATACATTTGAGTCGATGATTTCCAGGATGTATTTTGCCTTGCTTTCACTGCTTGGGAAATCCTTCTTAATGTTCTTACCTTTTGCACATCCTTTGCAAACACCTTCATGTTTGGTCTTGATTTCAGGAAGACCCTCTACAGCCTTGCTTGCAATTGGAAGTGCCCTATAGTGCATATGAGCAAGTCTTCTATGCCAAAGTTCACTTGGCTCCATGGATTCATGTACCATGGCATGTTCAGGTTGTCCCTTCAATTTATACAAACCTCTCTCTTGCTCTCCAATCACTACTGCATCATCTATGTTCTTTCCCTTTGGCCACATTAGAACTTGGTCATCCATAAATGCAACCCTCATACCTTTTGCATCCAATGCAGAGATGGAGAGTAAGTTCTTCTTGAGCCCAAGTACATAAAGGACTTCTTTCATCTTCAAAGATTTTCCAAAATCTAGGTTGTAGGAGGCTTCACCACTTCCTTTGATTGGGTATTGATAATCATCCCCAAGTTTCACCTTATGGGGTGATTCATGTTCAGATAGATTCACGAAATATTCCTTAAACCCAGTCATGTGTTTGGAAGCCCCACTGTCAATCAACCAATCGTTACAACCATGGGAGATAGTACCCATGAGAGCAGAAATTAGAACATATTCTTCTTCACTGGATGAGTCATCATCACTATCACTTTCTTCCCTAGCCTTCTTCTTTGGGGGTTCATCATCTTCGGTAGCATGAGCATGATATCTTCTTTTGTTATTCTTCTTCTTCTTGTTGAATTTGTTGTTGTTGTCTTTCTTCTTCTTGGGATAATCTGAAGCAAAGTGTCCCTTCTCATTGCAATTGAAGCATCTGAGATCTTTCTTATCTTTATGATAATAATGGTGTGAGAATCTCCTGTTATGAGATGATTCCTTCTTAGACTTGCCTTTCCTGGCATGTGCTGTGAGAGCTTGATCTTCATTTCCCATCTTTTCTTCTCGGGCCACAAGCCTAGCTTCTTCTTGAGAGCATTCTTCCCGCAATCTGTTGAAGGAGATCAACTTCTTCCTTGCACAAATTCCTTGAATAAAGGAATCTGATGACCTGGGTAGGCCATTTAGAGTGGTCATCACCACTTCACAATTTTCCACCATTTCATCCACTGCTTCTAGTTGTTCCTTGATCTGTGCGACCCTTGAAAAATAAGATTGAATGGTTTCTCCATTCTGAAACTTTACTCCTTTCAATTGGTTCCACAGGGTCATCTTCCGATTTATGTTCTTCCCTTCAAATAGCTTTGTCAAAGAGTCAAACATCTCCTTGGGTGTATTTAGAGAAGACACATGGGGTATGAGATGGTCTTTGATAGAATCAGCAATGATTCTCTTTGCCTTGACCAAGTTCTTCTTATGCAATACCTTAGCCTCTTCATCCTCTGGGATAGGGATGTCTTCTTTTACATATCAGTCCAACTCATTCTCTTCCAGGATTAACCCAATCCTATACTTCCAAGCTCGGAAGTTATCAACTCCTTCAAGCTTATCCTCAAGATTGGTGTGGTGAGACATCTTAAAGAGTACTTCAAATGGAAATAGAAAAGATTCAGTTCTTACCACTTGAAATGCTGAAAACTGGATCTAGTCCCGGATTAGGGTTTGTCGGAAAAACCCTAAAAATTCAAAATGTGAATTTCAATTTTCTAAAAGGATAGAAAGATGCGCCTTGATGAGCTGATCAGCCTGGTGTATTCAGAATTTGAGGTCAACAAAGATTTACCCTTCAGATTTGCCTTTTCGTCCTCCTGGGTTCACTAGGGAGAGCCCTGAACTAGGGTTTATGTTTTCTGGAGATCTACCTAGACAAAAATCTCGATCCAAAGCTCTAAACTTTGATTTTTGCAAGGAGCTTCCAGCTATATCTTCATATTCCAGAAATTCCTATTTTGTTGAAACCCTAATTTTTAGGACCAAATCTGAAAATGCTCAGAATTGAATTCTGATTGGACAGATAGATTCTCCTTTATGAGTAGAGTCAATCTACTATACTGCGTTTCCAAAAAATGTGGAGAGAAACCCAATCAACAAGAAACTCAAGTTTTTGTCACTGCAAAATGTCTTCTTCTCAAGTTAGCTCTGATACCATGTTAAATTTTGAGCATTAATTCACAATACTCTAGGATCTTCACTGAGAATAACATATACACTATATCAATGCATAACAATCACAATAAGCATGACAAGCATCACAAGAATCAAAAGCATGAGAGACAAGAGACACAAAGTTTCTGTGGGGAAAACCCTAAGGTGAAAAACCCCACAACTTCCTCAGAGATAGAGAGAGCAATGGCTCAACCAAAGTACAACCAAAATACACTTGAGATAGTCTCCTAGAAGCAGATGATCCTCCTCCTAACTAGTGCGCCACTTTCTGAGTGAGAGAGTGATGACTTTCTGAATGATCTAAATAGAGATCTCCTTATCTCTATGTATACTAACCTGTTTTCCTAGTGACCTTATGGGGCCGACTTGTCTAGCTAGGTACATCCACAATATAATATATATTTCAGGGCCGACCCAACACATGGTGGTCTAATAACCCATCGGCAAGTACACACACTTGCGACACTTGTCAATCCACATGACGACTCTTCCTTATAGAGGAATAACACATCTCTAATAAGGGTACAATAAATATATATGAAATACATAGATTAAATACATTCCGAAGTTACATATACATCAACAGTAACTAGGTCACATCATGTTTTAGAAGGGGATAGCAGTCGACCCCAAAAAGATTAGATCCATAGAGGAATGGCCTAAACCTACTTGCGTAACCAACATAAGATCATTCTTAGGTTTATCCGGATACTACCGGAATTTCATTGCAAACTTCTCGCGGATTGCTTGTCCTATGACTACCTTGCAGAAAAAGGCAAACAAATTCCTTTAGACAACCAAGTGTGAAGAAAGCTTCCAAAAACTAAAACAACTTTTGATGAGTGCGCCTATTTTACGGATTGCTGATCCCAATGGGGACTTCGTTGTTTGCACAGATGCAAGCAAAGAAGGACTCGGTGGAGTCCTTATGCAGAATGAATTCCCCATCTGCTATGAGTTAATAAAGTCGAAGGAGCACGAACAAAACCACCCCACACACGATCTTGAACTAGCCACCATCATCCACGCCTTAAAGATGTGGAGGCATTACCTCATGGGAAAGAAGTTCCTGTTGAAGACAGATAACATGAGTTTGAAGTATTTATTTGACCAACCCGACCTAAATGCTAGGCAAGCCAGGTGGTTAGCCTTCCTTAGCAAGTACCACTTTGAGATAAAACACATAAAGGGAAAGGAGAACAAGATCGCCGATGCTTTAAGTCGACAGGCTCATATGTTATATGAGGTGACAATAAGTCAGACTGACTTAGACTTGCATGACAGGATTAGAATGGCATGTAGGAATGACCAATTCTATGTCGAGATCCTTAAAAATATTCAAGAGGATAGGTTGTTCCAACAACAAAAGGAATATAAGATAGACAAGTCGAGACTGCTATGGTCGAAGGAGAGACTTTATGTTCCGGAGAGAGGAGACATTAGACCCAACATTCTCATAGAGTTCCATCAACAAAAACCCTACTCAGGGCATCCGGTATATCAAAAGATGATATCAGCAATAAAGAAACACTTCTTTTGGCCTAAATTGAAAGCCTACATAGCACTATTCATCGCCAAGTACCATGAATGCCAACTAGTCAAGGAAGAACACCAACACCCTTTCAGACTACTACAGTCGCTACCCATCCCAGAGTGGAAGTGGGAGGTCATTAGTATGGATTTCATCACAGGCTTACCCAAGAGTAAGAGACAGAATGACTCCATCTTTGTAGTAGTATACAAGTTATCTAAAGCAGCACATTTTATACCGGTGAAGTCTACTTACAAAGCGGTCCACATCGTGGACATTTTCCTAAAAGTGATCTTCCGATTGCATGGGATACCCAAGGAAATCATTCCAGATAGAGACACGAAGATCACCAGTAACTTCTAGAGATCCTTGTTCTCTGGCTTAGAGACACAGTTTAACTTCAGTGCTTCTTACCACCCACAGAATGATGGATAGACTGAATGAGTAAACCAAATCCTCGAGGATATTCTTAGAATGTATGTTATGAACAACCCCACAAAATGGGAGGATTAATTACACCTCGTTGAGTTTGCATACAACAACGGGTACCAGACCTCTGCCAAGATGAGTCCCTTCGAGGTACTATATGGAAGAAATTGTAGGACACCGGTGACATGGGAGAGTCTGGTAGACAGACTCATGCTGGGTCCATATTTACTGAAGGACTTAGAGCAACTAGTTACCAAAGTACAACAAAACTTGAAAGAGGCACAAGACCGCCAGAAGCGTTATGTAGATAAGAAGAGGAAAGACAAAGATTACTAAGTTGGCGAACATGTCTTCTTAAAAGTGAAGGAAAAGATAAGATCTTTGAGCTTGGGGTGATGCGGAAAGTTAGCCCCCAGAGTTTGTGGACCCTTTGAGATACTGGCCAAGAAAGGGCCAGTAGCATATGAGTTAACTCTACCAGCTCATGTAAAAGTTCATAATGTTTTTCATGCATCTTTATTAAATAAATATGTATATGATACTAAGCATGTGATTGACTGGTCCTTATTACAGGTAGAACCCGAGGGGGAATTCATGCCCTAGCCCCTCCACATTCTGGAAAAAAGGGAGGTGCAACTTAGGAGATGAACCATCATTCAATTGAAAGTGCAACGGAGGCACTTCGAACCAGATGAGGCTACTTGCGAAAATGAAACCACCATGAAGGACGCGTATGCTACCTTATTTCATGACTTCATTACTAGTCCCTAGAACATCGAGACGGTGTTGTTCTAAGCGGGGAGGGATGTAATATCTCAAATTTTGGTTGACTTTATTGATGTTATATATTGGGCATAAGCCCCAACACATATGATTAATTTTGGCATGCTGGGCATAAGCCCCAATGCACATGATTCATTTTGTCGATATAAATATTTGGGCATGGACCCTGACTGATGCAGGTTATTGTTATATGATGGGCATAAAGCCCCAATGTATTTGATTGATGTTTTATTATGAGATTGAGTACAAGACCCTATTTTACTGAGATGATATTTTTTATATGCTGTGTAGAGTTATGATATGCATGATTGAATTTTATATGTGTTGAGTGTGGACTCTGGAGCACATGGATGACCTATGTACTAGGCATAAGCCCCGATGTACATAGAGTGTTGGGCATAATCCTTGGAGCACTCCAAATTAATGTTGAGCATAGACTCTGGAGTATCATATCTTTGGCCATTGTATCCCTAGGTGTATCTTACAAATACATCGTAGCACTAGTGTTGAGCAAAAGCTCTGGAATTGCACTAGCGTAACGCCCATGTAAAAGTGTTGAGCCTAAGCTCTGAATAGCACTAGCGGTTACTTGGTTAAGAAGGTGTTGAGTTGAGGAAGGCTCTGAATAGAACCATTCATCATACTTATTTTATTCTATCTAATTGATTCATTTCTTATCTCATCAAGGATGAAGGAAACTACCACGGAAAACGAGGTAATCCAACATGCAAGAGGAACCTAGAGCTACCTAACCTAGACGACCATCTAAACGTGCCAAGGCCTTGTAAAAAATGTAGACCTTAATTAAATAAAGCATCCAATTTACAATGCTATATATCTACTTGATTTAATTAAAGTGATTAAGTGTAAAGAGCCTCACTCTTGTACAAAAAAAGATTAACATAAAAATATGTATATGAAAAATATTAATTAGAAATGAAGATAGTAATATAAGTAAAAGATATTACTTATAAATAAATATAGTAATATAATTAAAGGATACTACTTATAAATAAATATGTTATTAATTGTTATGTTGAAAGATAATATCAATTTCCTTTAGTAAAAATATAAAGGAACAAGTTTAAAAGTTCTAGATAAACTAGAGTTATAACTTTTAAAATTATACATATATTAATTCAAACTAAAATCAACTTAAGTTGAATATTAAAGAAATTAATATTCTCAGATGCTATACTCAAAAGGTTCACCTATAAAAACTAGGACAATTCCCAAAGTGGGGATCATCTTTATTTCTATCATTCTTTATGGTAAGAAGAGAGGATTTGCCCCATAGAACTGAAGCAACATATTATTTCCAAGATTGGATTATCATCAACAATCTGTCCTAGGTCCTCTATTTTCCTATTGCATGTTGGAGCCAGCTCGGGGGGATCCGGTTAGAACCAGGAATGGTTCTAAGGGTCATGGTTGGGAGGAACATGGTAGTTCCAAATTCATTCGATTACTATTACACGGGTCAACTAAAGCATAAGTGTTTTCATTAACTAGTGTTTAAAGTGTGCAGGCTTGGGCAAGGAGAGGATCCCAACTACAAACCCAGGTATGAATTACTTTTATGTTTCTAATATTTTATATGTTGAAAATTTAGGATTTCACTTCCATTATTGTACACTTCTTTCTGTTTAAACCCCAGGCATTGGGAGCAAGGTCTTATGGCATTGGCTCCCCAGGGTAAATCTATTTTTTCTTTTACTTCAACAATTTAAATTAATATTTCAAACCCTAGCTAAAACTGAAATAGTAAAGATTGCACAAACGAATTCAAATTTAATGTTATGGCAGAATCATCTCCTGTAAGGAGATCAATTCCCTTGACTTGTCCCCAAACTTAGAATATTAATTTACATCATAGCTAAAATCAAAATTTATGTTGTTCCAAAGCTTTTAATCAAAATAAACATTTGAATTCAATCTTTGACAAAGAATATGCAGGGTTTGATTTTTAAACCTAAATAGAAAATCTACGCAGCATTAAAACTGTAAACCATAGCTAGAACATATCACATCAAATCACCACATACTCCATCAGTCGCCATACACAGGCTAATACGTTTATGGCACTTTTCACACTTAAATTTTTCCTAATAAAAAAAACCAAGAATCGGGATCAAGTCCTCTGCACAAACACTTTTTTATACAAATTACTTACAGAGACCATTCTACGGCATGGATCGCCATCCACTCTACATACTCATTTAAACAATAAAGAAAGACATAAAACGAATGTGATTTAACACTAGGGATTTTCCCATAGAATCCACATAAGAATATTTTAAATAAGAAAATTAATCTGTACCCATTCTTTCTCATAGCCAACACATAGATCACGATTTCACATATCAAGTTCATTTCTTAGCCCAAACATTAAATATGATTTCTTCTCCCAGTGGCTACAACCACCCAACATGCTTTTAGGGGTTAGAATTTCACCAAAGCTCTTTTCTCGACTTAAAGGCGGACACATCCTTTTTAATTAATAAAATCATACTACAGAATATAGTCACCATACGTAGAAGCAAAGAAGAATGCACAAACAGTTAGGGTTTCACCCTTAAATAGACTTTAACAAACACTTCAACCATCTAGTCTATAGGGATATTCAATCTCCAGTTCAAACGCATAATATTAAAGACAGGGTTTAAAACTAACATCACATTAAAATTATCACACAGACAGGAGCTTCACGCTCAAAATTCACACAACATTTTAATAAAGAAACCTAGGCTAAAGCATAAAGAAAATTTGGTGAGTTAAAAGACAATATTACATTCTCGTTCTCATCACTCAGGGGTTATGCAGGGCCAACATTTTTTCCCCACGGTAGCTTGAAAAAACGAATTACAATATCCATAACTCTTACAGAGTTCATTTAAAAGACTTCCTATTATTTATTAAAAGGAAATTCCAAAACACCGAAACCACAATCGATGGTATAGGAGTCAAGTGAGGACCTCCTCCAAACAAAAAAAGCCATACATGCTACAGATCAAAGTTATGGTTTATATAGAGCGTTGCACAAAATGCTAGCCATGTCTTCTTATCCAAACAAAGCATCACTTCTAGACCCCAGAACATTTTGAATGGATAAACCATCCCCAAAGTTCTTACATGCTGAGCAAACAAACAACCATAGACAACCATTCACATCAGAGGAGAAAATGGTCACAAGGACTAGGCTTACCATGGCCATCTTAAAAGCTACAAAAATCCCACCACGCCAAGCTCGATTTTCCAACTCTATAAACCCTGCCACCAGAAAAATTCCAAGCATTAGTGACCATTCTCAGTAAATCAAAAGAGAAGCCCCAATAGTGAAAACAGAGATAAGTTTCAGAATTTACCTCATAGGAATCTTTCCCTCATGCTAGTTGGATGAGCACAGGGCTGAGCAAAACTCTCATGGCCAATGCTGATCTCATGGCCTCAATTTGTAGTTGTGAGAACCCCATACTATTACCATTGCACTCGCAGACCCTATAGAGCTCACTCCTAGTGCAACATGAAATGAACTACAATGAAGGGAAGACTAGGCGCTTGGAGCCTTTCCCTACCCCAACTGGATAGCACACATTAGATGCATTCAATGCCACCAACCCCCACTACTCCTTACATCTTTATCCACTTTCCATAGTTTGGAGTATCATTCACCTCCAACTCAAATTTGGCTCACCATGGCATGTCTTTGTTTTGGATGGTTGACTAATTTATAACATTAAACCTTTACTTGGTTCACATGTCAACATTTACCAAACTCCCTCTAAAAATTATTACAACCTTGGATAACATTTAGTTTAAACACCTACAATAAAGCAAAGTAGAAATAAGCCTTAGCAATTAAGCTAAGTAAGCCAGGCTTGTGCCACTAAAGTCATCCCCTCAAGCTCATGGAAGAATTACAAAAATACAAACTTCACAATTATCAAATTATCCTAATCCAAAACATACATCGAGGTTGAAATTAAACAATAATTTATAAATTAAAGGTGCCAATATAAAACCATGAGAGTTTAAACATGCACACTTTTAGGGTTTTCAACAAGACATAATTTTATCCATTAACTCAATATGGATCAATAGGATCATCGACCTGAAACATCGCTTCCGCAGAAATACAATGAATCCATGTACATTTAATAGACCCAGTAGAATAGAAGGACAAAACTTTACATCTACAGTACCTTGTTAAGTCATCTAAATTATCTCCTAGTGCTAAAGTTAATTTACTAATCATTGACCAATTTGACGAAAAAAACATACATATTTTTTTTTTTATATTTTATAGTTTTAGGGACATTACAATAGATAAGGAATATATACAGGTATATCTTCCACCCAATGTATCACTACCCGCATACATTCATCCACAATGTCTTTCCTGTGATGATTCAGAATCATCCTAAGGACAATTTGCATCAATGTTTTGTATATTCCGGGAGGGACATCTTGCATTCTTAAACGATTCCTCGGAACACATATTTCTCGCCCACAAATTTTATTAGCCATCTGGTTCTTCTCCTCTCTGGGGGTTTTCCAAGAGCTAAAAATAGCCCCCCCTCTGCGTGGAATATTTGTAGCTCGAGCAACCAAATCAGGGTCGAGGTTTAGTTGCGTCCCAAAAATTCTGAGTTCCATATTCTCAGCATCATATTTTGAAATTGCCTCATCTATTTCCTCATCAACATAATTGAACATTCCAAACAAAAAGTCTAAATTTTTTGCTTTCCTCAGGATAGTTTCCATGCTTGGTGGCCAAATATTTGCATCTCTCCATGCATCAGAATACGCCTGGAATTTTTTTATTGTTACCCTATCATCTGTGGACGCCTGTGTGTAAAATGCGGTTGCAGAGGAGGATGTCCGCGTTTCAACTGCGCCCATGGTAGAGGATGACCCTATTTCAAGCTCAACCATGGTTGTCTAGGTTCGAAGCCAAGGTGAGGTGATGCATGCAGAGTGTATTTCAGGCTCACAAATTATACCCGCAAAGATTATTTAAAAAACAAAACACTTTGCTTGAGTGTATTTCCATTTCATAATTCATGACTTGGGCATGCACTTTTCCCTATGCTGACATCCAACTTTTAAGATTTTTTCTTGCCTTGTCATCATAGGCAATTTTATAAATTGGTTGTACTTTGACATAAAAAAGTGCTCAAACATAAGCTTTCATTTTTTATAAATGGGTTGTAATTTGGAATTTTATAAAGTGGTTGTACTTTGAAAGCTTATGTTGTCAGATAAATTTATAAATGGATCAAGTGTGTATATCCTCCACCTGAAAGATTATGTTTTGAGATAAATTTAATCCCTCACTGGTGAGAACTGGTGGGAATTGTTTTGACCTAGTTATATAGAGATTTGTAAGTTTGGAGAAATTCTGAAAAATGGCTCAGTGTTGGAAAATTGGTCCAAGAGGCCTTGGGAAATTGCCCTCCATACCTCATAGGAGAATGATAAAAATTATCTAAAACTATTATGCTATAGCTTGTTGAAGAGGCTATCTTACCATGGTCTCAGTTCTCAAAGAGGGTGTTTGATAACAAAGTTAAAGGCCTACCAAAACAGGGTTTCAGGTTGTTTTTGCACTAGTGGTAATAAAACTTCCCAAGTGGCCTCAGGAAAATGCCCGCCATAATTCATAGGTTAAGGTAAATACCCGCCCCATAGTGTAAGGTTGTATCTTGTCGATTTGTCTACCTAAAAATAGTCTCATATTGTCTTGAGAGTGTCTACAAATGAAGTTATGGGTCTTCCAAAACAATGTTTTAGGTATATTGCTCTAGTATAGGAAAATGCAAAAAATGTCCCAGTATAAAATTATTGGTAAAAATGCTTGAGTGACCTTAGTAAAATGCCCACTATTTCCTGTGGTTGATGTATTAAACTATTTTGAGGGTATTGGCCTCTAGACTTTTTATTGGTGCATCCAACCATATCATTGTTTTGTCCAAAGAGTCTCTGTAGGTAAAGATATTGATCTTCCAAAGGTGCCTCCCTGCTTGATTTGCACTGCTTTAGAAAAATGCCCACCGAGGAGAGATAAAGAAGTTTCAGACGATGAAATTTATTTGGATGGAATCACCTTGTTGGCCTATATATTCCATTGGGTTTCTCAAACTTCCAATTTGATGAAAATAAAAATCTCATGTTACCGTAGGGTTTGACAATTTTTTGTGTAAGTGTTGAATTAATAGTCTAAAAGTCTAATTTCAAATGCCCGCTAGATGATGTGTGTGTATCAAAAAATTTAAAAGGTTACATGGATATGTTCATTGTTGAAGTGGTTATCCAACCATGCTTTTAGTTTGCCTTATGGTGGTCACATGTGCAAAAAATTAACCTGCCAAAGTGAGAATTTTTTTTTTTTTGCATATTAAGAACAAGTGAAATTTGGCTAAGTTGTAAAATCACAAGGTTAAGGGACTATTTGGAAATGCCCTCCAGTAACTTTCCTTGTGAGGATAAATTCAGCAGTTGACATGAACTTGTTCCTTGTTGAAGTAGCTATCCAGTCATGGTTTCAGTTTACTTCATGATACTCACATGTGCAAGAAATCAACATGCCAAAGTAGGAAAAATATTGTTTTGCATATTAAGGATAAAAGAAACAAAAGAGGTCCAAATTTTGAAAAATGGCAAAGTGTTGGAAAATTGGCCCAAGTGGCCTTGGGAAATTTCCCGTCGTACCTCATAGGAGAATGATAAAAATTATCTAAAACTATCATGCTATAGCTTGTTGGGGAGGATATGTTACCATGGTCTCATTTCTAAAGAAGTTGTTTGACAAAAAAGTTAAAGGCCTTCCAAAACAGGGTTTCAGGCTATTTTTGCACAAGTGGTAGTAAAACTGCCCAAGTGGCCTTAGGAAAATGCCCACCATACTTCATAGGTTAACGTAAATGGCTGCCCCATAGCTTTAGGCTGTAACATGTTGATTTGTATACCTGAACATGGTCTCATCCTGTCTTGAGAGTGTCTGAAAATGAATTTATGGGTCTTCCAAAATAATGTTTCAGGAAGATTGCTCCAATCTAGGAAAATGCAAAAAATGTCCAAGTATAAAATTATTGGTAAAAATTCCTTAGTGACCTCAGTAAAATTCCCATAATTTCCTGTGGTTGATGTCTTAAAATATTTTGAGGGTATGGGCCTCTAGAGTGTCAATTGGTGCATCCAACCACATCATTGGTTTTTCCAAAGAGTCTCTGTAGGTGAAGATATTGATCTTCCAAAAGTGCCTCCTAGATTGATTTTCACTGCTCCAGAAAAATGCCCGTCGAGGAGAGAGAAAGAAGTTTCAATGGACGAAATTGGTCTGGATGGAATCAACTTGTTGTCCTATATCCATTGGGTGTCTCACACTTCCAATTTGATGAAAATAAAAATTTCATGTTACCCTAGGGTTTGACAATTTTTTGTCCAAGTGTTGAATTAGTAGTGTAAAAGGCTAGCTTCAAATGCCTGCCAGATGATGTGTGTGTATCAAAAAATTTAAAAGGTTACATGGATCTATTCCTTGTTGAAGTGGTTATCCATCCATTCTTTCATTTTTCCTTATGATGGTCACATGTGCAAGAAATTAACGTGCCAAAGTGAGAAAAAAACTTGTTTTGCATATTAAGAACAAGTGAAATTTGGCTGTGGTAAAATCACAAGGTTAAGGGGCTATTTGGAAATGCCCACCAGGAACTATCCTTGTGGGGATAAATACATCAATTGACATGAACTTGTTCCTTGTTGAAGTAGCTATCCATTCATGGTTTTAGTTCACTTCCTGATAGTCACATGTGCAAGAAATCAACCTGCCAAAGTAGGAAAGATATTGTTTTGCATATTAAGAACAAAAGAAATTTGGCAAAGTGGTAAAATCACAAGGCTAAGGGGCCATTTGGAAATTTTTTCTAGGAGGTGTCCTTGTGCTGATAAATTCATCAGTTAGCATGGGCTTAACTAGGCTTCAAAAAATACTAACCATTTCCCACCTGTGAGGGATAATTTTTTTAGCAAAGCATTTTGTTGGAGGTGGGTGACTTATGAACATGAACACTATTGAGTATAATTTTCATTGATGAAAAAAGTATTCATTAGTGACAAAAGATATGATGACATGGCATGTATGATGATGTGGCATGGTTGATGAGGATGAAAATCCACCTAATGGTGCTCTAGTACCTTCATCGTGCTATTATTACAATTTAACCTAGTTATATAGAGATTTGTCAGTTTGGAGAAATTTTGAAAAATGGTTGTGTTGGAAAATTGGCCCAAGTGGCCTTGGGAAATTGCCCCCCGTACCTCATATCAGAATTATAAGTGTTGAATTAGTAGTTTAAAAAGCTAGTTTCAAATGCCCGCCAGATGATGTGTGTGTATCAAAAAATTTAAAGGGTGACATGGATCTGTTCCTTGTTGAAATGGTTTTCCAGCCATGCTTTCAGTTTTCCTTAGGATGGTCACATGTGTAAGAAATTAACCTGCCAAAGCAAGAAAAAACTTGTTTTGCATGTATTAAGAACAAGTGAAATTAGGCTAGGTGTTAAAATCGCAAGGTTATGAGGGTTCGAGATATCTCTCTTTTTTGATGCAGTTTTCTCCTTATTTCCCAGTTGTTTTGAGGCTCTATTCTCAGAACAGTGGTTCCTCTACTGAGGGATTTTTTGTTAATTTTCTCTATGTAATGTAATCCAGAAGACACTTGTTATTATCTTTCAGTTTCAGAACTTGATATGTAAAAAGCTTAAAGCTTTAGAAGTTCAGAAGAAGAAAATAGGTCTTACTAAATGACTTGAACAACAACAATGCACTTCTCCAAAACTGTATCTACATAATGTAATTTTGTTCTCATCAGATGAAATAAAATTATGCTTTTTTCCCAAGGAAAAAAAATGAAATGATAATATGAAACTGTAAAAAAACAGAGAATAACTCAACAAAAATTCCCTGGTACTTAACCATTGTTTCCAATGACAATAAATCAACAAAATTCCCTGGTATTTGTAATTATGAAATAAAAATATGAAACTATAAAAAAACAGAGAATAATAAAACTCACATTTTCCAATTTGAATCACTCAAATAGGACAAAAATTGAACCCTATTTTCAACGCTGATTTTCAGTATTTTTACACAATAGCAATTTTTAGGATAAAATTGAAAATATTGAATAGTGTAGTGGTGAATGTTAATACGCATCATGTCCAACTTGTATCATTGAATTTGACTATGTAACGTTCTTACTAGCACTTGAGGAATGTTTTTATTTCTGTGTTAGATTAAATAATGTGAATTTAGTACTTGGATAAAAAAGGTAAAACACCACTCATTTTTTTCGTCATAAATAAGCCTATTATATTTCAAACTGAAATATAATACATTATTCAACAATCTGTAAATTGTTCTATCAAAATACCCCAAGATTCTTCAACAGAATGAAAGTCCAAAACGATCAATACATCTAATCCTGGAGCAGCTACTATATAACTAGAGTGCATGTACATATAAAACAATTTAATGCAATAAATAAATAATTCATATATACTAAATAATATAATTCACCATACATATTACACCAAATAGTATAGAAATTTATTAATGAAAGGAAAAATGTTTACTAATCCAAATGTGGTACACCAGTCATCATCCCTAATCCATAACATTGATGGATATGGTCCCATTGGTGTGAATCCCATAAAAAGTGTACTTGTACACAAGGTTGTAGGATATTATACAAATAGCGAAATCTAAATTTTGGTCCCACTCTCCATTTACCAAGAGAATGAGTCTGATCACTTGAGTGCAAAGTTGGTTGATATCTATCAGGAAAGGTTGGCCATGTATAGAAAACTACCTCCTTAAGATTCTCATAGCCTTCTATGTTGAACTCCAGTAAATTATTCTTATTTACAATCCTGGGAGGTACAAAAGGCATTGCAATTAGTTCAAAAGTAACCATCAAACTTTCACTTGAACAAGGAATTTCCACATAAGATTCACTGCATATAATGTGTCAAGACCTTATGTGATTGAAAATTTTGTAGGAAAGAAGATGAATATTGTGACGATGTACTCGATTGGGCTACAATACTCCGATATATGATGGCAATGCATTGTGTGTTCTGTATTCTGTAGATGCAGCTAATTTAGCAGTCACAACTTCATTGTCACCTTCTGTTGCAAGATGTTGAAAACTAGTGTGTTTATCGTCATTCATAGCAATAAAGTGACAAAAAAAGATTCTCCTTTTTTACTGCTAGTGCCCCACCTTTTAATAGAGGTCACTGCAAAGAAAACATCAACAATGCCTACAACACAATAGAAAATAACATTAGATACTATAAATAAAATTTTCATATATGAGTTGAAGAATATATATTAAAAGATAGACATGTATACTCACCATCAATTATTTCAGTTGGTATCAACATAGCTTGTTTTGTGTAAAACACCTCACGTGGATGAAAATTCACACCTTCGGGAATATAGTGGCCTCTACCAAAAATATCTACATGATTTTCAAATATTCTTACCCAACAAAATGTTCCACTAGTTGAAACATCTACTAGAAAATCCAACACTTCTACAGGATAAGGAGTTTTCAAGACTCATCTTCAGACATACCAGGCAATTTTTCATAATAAATATGGACATACATCCCTGCCTTTATGGTAAAATCAAATGGATTTGTGTTGTGCACCAATAGCCCATCCATTTGAATGATTTTTTGTCTACCAATATTCACAAAATGACCATTTTGAGTCAATAAGGGAGTCACATCTGAACAAGATCCCATATAAAACCCTCACTTGATGACTACAATGGAATTTTTTTAATGATTTTCATCTAGCCCACTTGAAGGTAATTGTGATTTTATTTCATAAATTGAAGGATGATGCAACATAAGCTTGCCACTTTCATCTGCATACACCATTTGAACATGCAGAACATCATCCATAGCATGTGTCCATGTGTCATTGGTACTATCAGTGTAAAGAATCAGATCATCACCACAAGGATCCAACATTGTCAACTCTACATTTCTTATATGTGACTCATATATAACTTTGCAGATAACGATTTGTTCTAAACCATTTTCTCCTTTAAGAACAACAACTGTATCAAAGTTTGGAGCCTTTCGCTTAACATACTGCATATTTGAATGACATCGGAGTTGATAAGGTATATCCCTATCATTAGGTTGGTCGTCAACATCATTACTGCTGGATACATCATCGTCACTCCAACAATCAGTTTTTGCAAGTCTATATAATTTATGTGACTTTTGTCGTTGTATAGACAATTGTTGCTTCATTTTTCATCTCTTTTCTCATTTAGCATCCTCTTCAGGAAGTATTCGAAAATATTCTTCCACAACCTCCAGAGGCAATGACTTTCACTCTTTATGTGGCAACAAATAAGGGTTTGTATTGAACATGATCAAATTTATAAAAAGTAAATTTCTGCAATCACAACAGAGATCCAAAATGGCCTACACAGGTTACACGTGACCTCTTAATTGGAAAGCAAGACTGAAAAAACAGAGTATTTATAAAGGCATAATATTAATACTACATAAATTCTAACCTTTGGTAAAATCCTTTGATTTATTTTTCCCTTCTAACCAAGATGGTAGATTCGTATCCAGATGATCCAAACTGATATCTGCATCAAATAATAAAGGGTGAATTTAATTACTCTACATATACAATATCTGATAAATCATTTTACAGAATGCTTAAAGAAAAAAATTGCAGGGTAAAAATGTAAATTATTTTAAGCACAAGAAACTGAATTTTTTTTTCTTACTAATCATATCACTACACCATCGATTTTGCTCAGAGTATTTCAATGCGATCCGATTTGGTTTTATTAGATAGTTGATGGGTTTAATCAATTGGTCGATAAGAATTCCATCACTACACCAGTCGATCAACATAAAAAGTACAAAAAATTATTGGAAGTCAGTCACTAAACCATTCATTTTTCATCATATTTCAATGCAATCAATTTTGGTTTGATCCCATACCTGTTGATTTGTTCAAGCAGGGTAAGAATGTAAAAAAATTTAAGCACAAAAAAACTGAAAAACAAAATACTTACCAGTCGTATCACCATGAAAATGATTTTTCTCAGAGGATATCAATGCGGTACGATTTGGTTTGATCAGAGAGTTGGTGCGTTGACGGTTCAAGTAGGGTTAGATCTAAAAAAAGGCACAAGTTTGAATATTTTGATCAGGATAAGATATAAAACAAAATAAGTAATTTTTGTAAGCAATATAGGGTTACTTTGCAATGCATGTTCTGTAAGCAATAGAATGTTTCTCTTTACTTACAATATGCTTTGAAACGATAAAAAAACATCTTAAAAAATATACAACCTCGGGCACAAAAAACTGAAAAAAAACATACTCTTACCAATCAATCACGATAGCATAACTTGTCTTCAGATGGTTTCAACATGATCCGGTTTGGTTTGATCATAGACCGAGTGTGTTGAGAGGCACGTGGATTTTGTTCAAGGAGGGTAGATCCAATACATATGTGGATTTGGTTTCATAACATATTTTGGGTCTGGGTAAACCATATATTTTGGGGCAAATCGAAAAATATGAAATTGGAGGGATTTTTCCTTTGATACCCGGTTTCGAAAATTTTGAATTAACCCCACATCGTAATGTGTGCCAAACTCCACATTGTTTCTTGTGCAACTAGAAAAAATTTCAGGGGAAATAGGGGTTTGACAAAATACTTGATTAGTGGTGTTAATTAATTTTAATTAATTTTTAATCAACTTCTTATTTATGATACATTTTGGGGGTGTTAATATCTTATTGAATCTTATTATTTCTTTAGTTTTACAAGTTAGAATTTGTCTCTAGAATTTCTTAGGAGTCATCTTAGAAAAGTGTAAAAGTTTTTCTTGTCTTTTATTTATATAGTAGGTCTTTTCTCTTTAGTTATTTATACTTATTTATCTTGTCGAATTTTAGGTATTCATCAGTAGATTCCTTAATTTCTCTATGCACGTTCTTATATTAGTTATCATACCGAGGGTTGGTTCTTCTATTCTCTTTTTTACTAGAAATTTCAAGAGAGAACTTGTTGATGGTAGAAGAGAGGGAAGCAGTAAAATTATGGTAGAGGTCTTTCATATTGGCCTTATTAGAGAGAGGGAATGGATTCTTCATTATATCATGTATAAATCTATCTATAGTATTTCTATCGAAGACCAGGTGCTTTTAACTTTGAGAATTTTCCTCTATGGGATCATTATGCATCGCAAGATTGAGGGTTATAATTAAAGGTCTATGATCTGAATCAAGATCGTGGTCATTGAAGATGTCAAAATTTATTATTTCATTGTATAGAGGGATATCATAAATGACATAATCACCCACACTACTTCCAAGAGCATGAATGCAAGTCATCCTATTCGAATTTGGAAGCTTCTTTAGGTCGTTGTAGATTATGATATCTTGAGCACAACAAATACTGACTAACTCTATGTCGAACATATTTATGTCTAGATATTCAGACTTTCTAATGTACCTTCTAGCTAAAGAAAGGTCTTTGTTTAAAAATATATGATTACGGTTGGAGTAGTTGCTTAAAATAATAGGTTGGTTTCTTCAGGTTTGAGCATTGAAGTCTCCCATTAACATGATATTGCTAGCATTTCCGAGGCTATAAATATTCTACTCTAAGCCATTATAGAGACATTTATCTAAATTGCATTCATATAAAAGTTAGAATTAATAAGGGATAAACAACATATTCCTATGTAGGTGTTTATAGCATTGATGTCTGTGATTTCAATCCAAATATGTTGGTTGGAAGGGTCTTTCTTATAAAGTATAACATTGGGAAAACAATTTTTTTTCTAATCTAGCAAGCTATGCCTCCAATCCCTCTGCAAGAGCATCACTTATTCCATGTTGACCAAAGGACAAAACCATCTATGTTAGGGAACTTAAATTCTTTGCACTCTTAAGTTTCAATGAGTATCTAATATCAATTGTTGGAATATGTAATGATGACTTAATGTATTAATTTGGGAGGTAATAATGTCCACTTTTATGTAAAAGAGTTATCCCTCATGTATTGTGTAATAATTTACTCTTGTTACCATTTATTATAAAAAGAGGTGAAATTACATGTATCCATGTAAAAGTTGGGATGTGCTTAATGACTAGTCATTTCATATTTTTATAAGTGATATAAAAAAAATCCTTTCAATAACTAGTCATTTCATATTTTTATAAGTGATATAAAAAAAGCCTTTCAATGACTAGTCATTTCATATTTTTATAAGTGATATCATGATTTTACCGTAATTTGCTATATGTTGATCATGTTAAACATTTTTATCTATCTTCATATATCATGTCATGTATTGGTTGTATGGGCTTATCATGTTTATTATATGCTTTACACTTGGAAGTTATGTGTGTAGATTACCTCTCTATTTACTAGAGGTTTTGGTGTAACAACAAAGCATACATGGTATCAAAGCTTAGGTCCTAGGTTCAATTCACCCAAGTTATGTTGCGGGGAAGGGGGGTGGGGGGGTGTTGGAGTATTGAATAGATGTCGCACCTCTGAGAATATAATGTGAACGAATTTCCACACTATGATCATGGGACTATGTGCTTGGTTTGGAAATTTGTCCAATATTTGTAAGTTTTGGTGTAACAACAAACTTTACATCAGTGTCTCTTGGGATCTAACTTAACTTGGGATCTCTATTCCATGGGAATCCCTGAAAGTTCCAAGAGAGGATCTAGAGTGTGTCAAATCTCTATTTAGTGGTATATTTTTGGTTCTGATCCCAAATGACATTTTTTTTATTTCTAATGATCGCCCATTTTCCTTGTTTCATAGCTTCTTTTACCTTCTGAACCTCATTTCTTAATTTGGATTGGTCTTCTGGAATGGAGTCTTCATTTATGACTATTTGTGATCCTTTTAGGGTCGAAATTTTACAAAGTATCCCAATTTTATGGTCATTAGAGATAATTTTAACCTTGATTAGCCTATTTTCATTTTCAATTAGTTTTCTCAACCTATTTTCTTATGTTATACAGGTTGTTTCCATTTGTAACCTATTATGTAGTTCTTCCTTGAGTCCTAATGACTAGCATATCATTTTCTGTGTCTTCTTTTAAACAAAAAATTACGAGGGTCAGGGCTCATTTGTTGAGCTCATGTTCTAATGCTAACAACTTATTCATCTCCTCTTTAATGGTTTTGATATCTAATTGACCTTCTGGACTATTTAGGGTCAGATTTGTTGTTACTTTTTCTTCAATATCTTTAAACATGTCCTTCAATTTAATATTTTCTAATGCATCAACATCTCGTTAATGGGTTGACTATTTGGTTTCTTGGAATCTTTTTTTTTCCATAACCTATATTCTAACCTCCATTAACTCCAACTTATTCTCCATCACTTTTATCTTATAGTTTATTTGTCTTTGAATCTTATCTTCAAGCATGGCCATAAATTTATTATCAAGCATGATCACCAGTTTATTTTCCAACATGGTTGTAAATATATTATGGAGAATGGTTGTAAGTTTATTTTCGAGCATGATTACAAATTTATTTTCAAACATGGTTTCTAACTTTGTTTAAATGTTAGCATCTCTTGTACTTCTTTAATTTTCTTTAATGAGCTTATATGATCACCAAGGCTTTGTAGGGTGGTTGTGTTAAGTGCCCCTTTCACAATTTTTGGTATATGTGGTGAATTATTCATATTTGGATGATATATATAGAAGAGAAACTAGAGAAAAAGGAATGTGTGCACTTGATTTGTACATCGCAGTTATCATTGCGGATAGTTTGAATGTTGCCACAACGATAGTTTGGAAATACTGATTGAACCCCTAGCGTGTCTCATAACCACGCTTATGATTTCACCATAGATGCATAGATGTCACAGATCCTGACGCTTGGATTGTTCATTGGAATGAGATTGTAGATCTTCGCTTAGATGAGCCGCAAATGGGTTATTCGCTTGAATGGACTATTAATTTGAATGGAGCTGCAGTCACTTGAATGGATCCTCGTATCAGATCACTTTGATAGACAAATATTTGGAGGAATGGAGCTATAGATCTTAAACACAAACTCGAAAAACCCTGGATGCAAATATTCTCTTAATGGAGTCATATATCTTTTGTTAATGAAGTCGCAAAAGCAGTTGCATGTCTTTGGACGGGTCGCTTGAATAAAAATACAATATAGTAAACAAATGTTATCTATATTATAATAATAGTCTATTTATATTATTACTTATACTATATATCAGTTGATTGAGCTGTGGTAAAGCTGTAAATCCAGGTGGAAGTTTTCCATCACTAACTCAGGTTTACTTCTCATAGTGAAAATGCATTGCACCTAACACGCAGATCTTCAAAGTGAAATGTACTTGGATTGATAATATAATAAGTCCTCAACTATGACCAAAAAGTAACTAGTAATTGAGAGGCTTCATAATTGTAATGGTTTTCAAGGACAAGCGGGTGTGCTAAGAGGAGAGCCTAGAAGGTGGAAAAGCATTAAAGAGACACCTTTCCATAAGTATAAGTTTTACTTGAGTTTTCTTCATTATTCAATAGAATCTCTTTCTACCGTGAAACATGAGGTTTACGTGTGAGTTTTCTTCATTGTTCAATAGAATCTCTTTCTACTCTGAAACGTGGATTGGTATATGTTTGGAACGTGGACTGTTATACGTTTGGAAATGTTTTATGTAATGTTTCAATTCAATTTTCGTCGTGAATGAGTTACTAACATTATATTTTATAGGAATCATTGTTAGATTTGGATGATTTTAATAAAGTAAAGCAAGTGAGATAGCAAATAAAAAAGTGTAATTTATTTGGTTGTTTGTACCAAAACTCTGCCTTTTGCCAATTTAGGTATGTTGGGGTACCGACAAAAATTTTGAACTCAAAGAGTGTTGTACTAAATAATTTTAGTTATATTCTTTATATATATTTTCACATAAATTTACTTATATTTTTTATATATTTTTCACATAAATTTACCTAAACAAAAATTATTGACTTTAATCATGATAACATATTAATCCATAACATATTCATTACACAAATAAAATTGAATCCATTGTTATTTTTTGCAATGTTGTTATTATAGAGTATTTATATTTATTATTAATTAAATAAAATCAATCAAACTTTTATTAAAAAAAACTAAAAACAAACTATACAGATTTTTACTTTAATTTTGCTCATATTTTTTATATGTTTTAATCTTAAATTTAGTTTTTTTGTTGTGAAAGAAAAAAATATTCCCAAACTTTAATGCTGACAAAACATAATCATTAGACTAAACAAATAAAATTAAATCCATACACTTGATTTGAGAGTATACATTTTAGAAATTATAATTTTATGCTAAGGGAATAAAATATAAAAATAAGAGATGAATAAAATAAACCAAATGGGTATAAGATCCATTTTAAAAGAGATTTTAATTCAATGGAGATACAAATTTTTGAGAAATTTTAAATTTAAAAAAAAATGTCATTTAAAAGAATTTATCATATTTTTTAAAATTAAAATAGATTTAAACTAATTTATTAATGCTACATTTCATATATAAATTAATCTTCTCTTAATAATTAAGACCAATATAATATATATCTTTCCTTATAAATGATTTTAGGAAGAGATGTTGAATTGGGACTTGAATCAACGTTGAAGCCTATGAGTAATGTGTACAAGAGGTCGGGGATCACAACTAGTTTCTTGCAAGCTTTTAGTCTTATTCCATGGATGATATCTCATGGATGAGGAAATAATATGTCATCATAAAGGTTTTGGAAGACACCTTCTTTGGGTGTGCAAATGAGTGGTTGACTTGAACAAGTGCATCTTTTATTGAACTCGCATATTATTCCATATCAAAGCTAACCCTATACTAAGTATGACGTTAGGAGAACTAGTGACATTTCTTGCTTAGTTCATCAGTTTTTCTTTCTCTTGTCTCCATGGTAAATATAGAACTAAGCAAAGCCCATAAACTAGCAAGTAGGAACATATTATGTTTGGTAAGATGAAGAGGAATATGAGCATAAAGTTTAGGTATTCATTAGGTTAATTATACATATTGTAAGTTAATTGTATGTTGGTTGTGTAATTTAGATTTCAATTTTATTTGTCATTTAGATTGAACGATTTATTAATTTGTTTGACTCATTTCAAATTGTATAATTATATTGTTTAGCACAATCACATTATTAAAAGTAGTTAATTGCGTCGAAGAGGCACATTTTACAACCCAGTACAAGGATGTGTACAACTCCTTTCGTGCTCATCCTAGAGTTGACATGTGTCCTTTTAAAAAAAATATATTATAAAAATTAACATGTCGGGAAACTTTACAGTGGCATATATATAAAAATACACAAATTAGATAAATTAAAATGCTTCCTCAATATTCGCACTTTAAAAAGGGGTTTGCACCTCGAGAGATTTGATCCCTCTAGACGCTTGGTAGATCCGCTTTTAAGATGGGTCTATGTTGGTTAATATATCCAAGGCATTATTCACAATGGAAGATAGACCTGGCTTTTGTTATTTGTATATGTAAAAATATCATATACAAATAAGAAATAAATTTTTCATTCACATAAATGTTCAAGATTAGTTTACCAGGTTTTACACCAGAATCACAACAAATTCAATTTTTTTCTTTTATATTATTTAAACAAATTAATTCACCTGATTAATTTATGAAGCTTTACACCACAAGCACAACAAATTCAAAAATAATTATTTTGTAAATAACTCAATTAAAATATTAATTTTAGTATTATTTAAGCAAATAAATGCCTAGGATTCTTAATATTAACAAATAATTAAAGACAACCATTTTTTATTTATTGCTATTATAAAATAGTGATAAAAATTATTCGAATTGACATTTGATTATAAGTAGATTGGGTATATTTTTATTGATCTTATTAAATTTATTGATGGATATTACTATAATTATTAGGTTTTGAGCACAAGGCATGAGTCTTGAATCGTTGGACATGATCGAGGGAGGAAACATCTACCTTGGGCAGTAAAATAAGCATATAGCAATCCAAGGCTAAGAAATATGGTCAACAAGGCTGCCTTCCTAAGATTATTATGAGCCTCCATGTGCTTGAATTGATGCCATTATAAAGCTTTGATCACTAGAGATAGATCTAATCACCCTCGACCTAGTTAAAGAAGAAACCCATGCATTAGGATAAATGAAGCTTCTGGGCATGTATGGATAATAATGATGTTTAGGTCAACAAAAATGACTATTTGAGAGGATCTATGGCCTTATAATAGGGATATAGGGGGGGATCAAAGGAAATAAAACTAGGTTTAACTCTATGGGGAATGCACATGATTACGAGAGGAAATGTAGGCCTTGGACCTTAGAGGAAACCTCTAGGATTATAAGATTGACAAGTATACCTCTAACCACCACATGAGACTCTAAAGTGTATCCTTGGCCTAATATTGGGGGTATCAATGTCACTAAGATATTTTAAGCACTATATATGGGTGTCAAATATTTTGACATGCTTGAGGGAGGAAACTCATACCTTATCCCTTAAAAAAGGATTTTGGGAATCCAAGGAAAAAAGAAACACCTTTAATCACTACACATGACGTACTGGGGGTATTCCTTACATCTAAGTGTGGACATTTTTGTTATGAATGGGTTTTAGGGTTTTTTATTGTCATAGGAGGAAACATGGACCTTAGGTCCTAAGGGAAGCTTTGAAACCCACCTATGAACTCCCAATGTTATCCTTGCTATTTGAGTATTGACATAGGTGACACTAGGTATGGGTCTTAGAAGCTTGGATATAGTCATGGGAGGAAACATAGGACTTATGCCTTAAAGAAAGGTTTTAGGCATCTCAGGTTAAGAGAAATGACTCAAACTATCACACTGGAGATCATGCACTATATAGGAGATTATTATCCTTAAAGTGGGATATGGGTGGCAATATATGGTTTTGTGCACTAGAGATGGGTCTTGGACCATGGTTGGGGAAACGATAAAGGCCATGAACCATAACATACACCCTTTAAAGTTTATCTTTGACATACAATTTGGACAACTTTTGCATATTGGGATGGTTCTCAAGGCATTAACTGGAGTGACATGAGGAAAGCAAGATTCTTATGTAGGTGTCCTAGGTCCTTGGGAATGACATTCTAGGGAAACAGAACATGTATTTGGCTTTACATAAACCATTGACGAATCTAAATCCATGAACAATGCCTCTAGCACCATGTATGACTTCATGAGGGTATCCAGGGTGCTATGTATCTATGTCATGTGGCCTTATGGCCATTAGCATGGTTAATGAAGGAGACCTAAGATATGAATCCATAAAGGAATATTTTAGCCATCCATGGCTAATAAGGTTTCCTCCAACAACCAAATATGGCCTATTAAGACTACCATTATCTTATGATTGAGAATGTTCATTCCATTAGGTGGGTTTGTGTAACACCACGGTTGTTTGTTAGTTTTTCATCATTTAATTAAATATGATCTAGGATCTTAACTGAGAGAACAACATGTACATCATATCAAGCATAAGACAAAAGAGACAAGAGACACAAAGCATTTCACCGGGGAAAACCAAGAAGGTGAAAAACCCTACAACTTCCTCAGAGATAGAATGAGCACTGTTATAGGTCAAATCTACACTTCTCCATCCGTGATCACCTTTAGCTGTCGATCACACAAAAGGACAACTGGGATTGAAGAGCATGATTTCCTTAGATGATGAATGGACTAGACTTACCCCTATGCAGCTAACAAAACTCTCATTTTACCTACTTTTTGGGAAAAATGCTACCCTATAAGCATGATAGTACCATTTTCCTGCTGAAATACTCTACTCCACTTCAATAAAGTAGCGTTTGCCTTTTGAAATACTCTACTTTGCTTCAATAGAGTAGCGTACAACTCAAAAAATCTTGCAAACGCTGGTTGTAAAGCAGGGACGTTGCATGTTGAATGCTACTCCACTTAAGAAAACTAGCGTACACCTTAAAAAGTAATCAAAAGTATATTAATTTGACGAATTGGGTTAGTTGAAGTTGGTTTTGCAGCTTGCCCAATTTCCCAATCAAACTACCTCTCAATCCAAACTGCCTACCTTGTCCCATAAATACAAGGGGGTTAGAGGAGAGAAGAAAATCGTTAGACTGAGAAGAATAAACTATGCATTAAGGGTTGTTATGCTCGAGGAATTCCAAAGTTAGTGTGAAGAGTAGGAGCCCAGAATCTGGTTGCACAAGCACTCTGAAGGATCAGATATAATTGTACTGATTATTTGCTTTTGACAATAAAGGTTGAAATGCCCTTCCTGTCCCAATCAAGTGTCTAATGGATTGCATATTTGTTTGGATTAAATGCTTGATTGTATTTGATGTCTAAATTGTGTTTCAATTTCATCATTGTTATATCAGTCAAGATATGCTGAGGAAGGTATATTTGTATTGCAGGTTCTCCAAATGGAAGATCAAGTGAAGGATTGAGCGGAAGATCGAGCCAGAACTAGGATTGAACGTCGTTAATAAGGAATGCCTTCTAATATCTTGATCTCTTTATTTTTGTATAAGCCTATGTGATACTATTAATGCATTTACCTGTCACCCCAGAAGTTGGTAGTGTCCCTCTCCTCGCTATCGGGTAGATTTCCTGAACAATAGACTGGTGACTCCGCTGGGGACCAGTTGTTTTCTGCTTCAGGATACATAGTTAGCTTTCCTTCCAGTACTTTTTGATCTTTTTGATCCTCTGATAGGCTCTGTAGGTTACTGTATCCTATTTCCATTGCTTGACTCACCTCAGTTTGAAGTTTTAGAGCTTGTTTCAAACCTTCTCTGGCATGAATGCTGGTATCACTTGAACACAGTAGCATACACCTGCTGAAAAACGTTGCTTTACCTATTGTACAGTAGAGTACACCTTCTGAAAAATGTTGCTTTCCCTACTGCATAGTAGGGTACACCTCCTAGTGTACACACGTTTATACACTACATAGTAGAGTTTTTTCCTGTAGGTCTCTGTTTGCTTTTGGAATTTGATTTCCACTTGTTTGGTTTGATTTCCAGCCTCTTGCCTTGTCATCTTAATTGATCCTTGAGGTCTGTATGCCCTTGTTGAGTCTTTTTTGCCTCTCCTAAGTCCCTTAGGTCATCTTTTGCTTGCTTGAGTACTTTTGAGGTGTCTTGTTCGTTTGTGACTCTTTTTGAAGACCGCTTACTGTTCTTTGTTGGACGTAGCTGCACTTTTTTACCCTAGATGCTTGTTGTAGGTATACAAACCTTTGTTTTGTAACATTTGTTGTTTGTGGAAACACTAAGCACACTTTAACGGTGTCTTGGCCTTTGATTTAGGGCTTGACCACAAGTTGGAGTCCTTAGGGTGTTTTCAAAAGCTTTTTGAGTCTAGACATTTCCTGATTGCTTTGTCAGTTTCAGTTCAAGTAAGTTGAAGTATTTTTAGTTTGCTTCCATTCGAGTCTTTATGATTGTAAGGTCATCTTTGGTTCACTTTCCTACCTATTTTCTTGGTTGAGCACGCTTTCGTGGGGTTCTTGGTGCTTTGGAGCAACCTTTGAGGTCTACCTTTCCATTTTAAGTGTCTCTTATCCCTTTTTTCTTTCCGCTTTGTTTCCAAGCCCAAATTTTTTGCTTCTAAAAAACTTTGTAGGACAAGTCTTTGTCAACTCATCGAGTTGATTGTTGTAAGCCTTAAATTTGCTTTTCCTTACTCACATTTCTCTTTTAGGTCTTACTTGCTTCCATTTTCGAGTTCTTTTTCTTTTACATATATTAAAAAAGACAAAAAATGAGTTTGGTAGTTTAAAGTAGTAAGACTTATGATCATTTCGAGGTAGCGTAGTTTACTTTGTTTTGAATTTGAAAAGAAAATAAAAAGAGATTTGTTTTAGGTTTGCTTATCTTTAGTTTTGGAAAACAATGAATGAGAAAGTTTAGTGAAATTTTTTTACTTTTATGTACTTTCCATTTCTATCACAACCACGCCACACAATGCACTGCAACCTTTGAGTAAAGAACAACCCTTAAAAAGAATAATTAATAAAATTTCTTAGCGACTTTTCTTTCTAGGGATGTCATTACACCAACTAGCTTAGGCTAGGGTTTCGGATTAGAACACACTTTAACTATCCAAAACCAATTTCATTACTCAATAATCGTAGTAAGACTGTTTTTAGGTAAACCCATTGACATCAAAGTTGTTCTGGAAGCTCCACTGAAACCGTAGTTTAGCACGAGGTCTTGCGAAGGTGAAATAGTGAGGATACCCCTTCACTTTTCATTTGGAGCATACACCAAGGCTGGTTCACGTACGGGGATCCTTTTGGATTTCGAGCTTAGCTACCCTACCCATGCGTTCTAGTCGGACGTGGGACTATCCCCCAGAGCTTCTTTCATTTTAATGGTAGCCTTAGTATCTTGACTTTAGGGCTTCTTACATAGGTGGCAGTGAAAGGCTATTTTCATTGTACCTAGGACAAATACAGAAGGTAACCCTTTTCAGTAATATCGGGATGATAGTTTGGTAATTCAAATGCTTGCACCCAGAGGACCTGAACTGGATGTCGTATAACTGTTCTTCGATGCTCTACTGGCTTGTTCTGGGCCCTGATCATCCTAGAATTTCTATTGAGAGTATTCACTATCCTTGTTTGCCTTGTTTTGGATACTTAAGATTTTGTAGTGGTGTGCTCCTTGCGCCTCTCTCCCTTAGATGGATTTAGATATTTCTGGCCCATTGAGTCTAAGCTATGGATAGCATCTCGGTGAGCACCAATCAAGGCACCCCTGTTGAAGTGGCTCCTTGTTCTTTTCCATTCATTGGGAACATTGGTACTCCCTTAATGGCTACTTTGAATCTCTTGGGATTCACTATAGGGCTATCGGTTTGGTTGTTTTCCACTCCAAATGCCTTGCATGCTCTTGATGCTTCTCAAGTAAGCACTTCACATCAAGAGCAGCAGAACCCTACACCCGCTTCTCCATTAGCATCTTGTCCTCCTCCTTCTACCTCATGTGGTGAAAGTAGTAATACTAGTAACCAGCAGTCTAAAAGGAATAGACAGAGGAAGAATAGGAAGAAGATGCCAAAGCAAGGGGGCAGCCACCCAGCCTCTGCAAGTCATGCTCGGGGAACCTACCTAGCCTCTGGAGGGCATGCTGGGAGCAAACTTTCAGTCAATGCAGGTTATACTGGAAGCATGTCTTCAACCACTGTTTCTCATGTTGAGGACACGTCATTGATCACTGCTAGTCATATTAATGACAAGTCACCAGTTCCTATGAGTCATACTGGAGGCACTGAATCAGCCACTGCAAGTCATGCTAAGAAAGTTGGCATTGTCGATAAACCTAATAAACAGAAGCTTAAGTTCCCTTATAAGTTTTGTGAGGGAGACCATCTTACTCACTGATGCCCTGCTATTCCAGAGGTGCAAAGAGTGTGGTCCATAGTTCAAAATTTTTCTGCTTCTGAGCAACCAGACAATGCAAATCATGTTGGGGGAAAGCTGTCAGCCAATTCTAGTCATGTTGAGAGTACTGTTGTTGTTACGGAGTCTAAGATTATAGGATGCAAGCCAAAGTTCCCTTGTAAACTTTGCAAGGGAGATCACCTTACTCACCGGTGCCCTGCTATTCCAGAGGTGCGGAGAGTGTGGTCCATGTCTGAAGGATCCTCTGCTCCTGAATTGTCTATAGATTCCCAAAAGCATAATCAACCTTTGGTTGATGAAGTGGTTGAACCAATGCAATATTTGGTCAATCCCACTCTTCCTTTGGAGAGTGAAGCGATCAAATCGATGCAATCTTTGATCGATCCCATTAGTCCTTCGGAGACTGATGCGCTTTTCCCTGAAGTCTTCCGCATTACCAGTTCAGATGTCTCTGAAAATGGGGGCACTACATCTGTGTCGAGTGAATCCCTACCAAGCTCTGGGATCATTTCTTTTGATTGGAATAGTCTAACAGGTCCTCGCCTTCCTTCTGCTACATCTTTCCAGATAAAGGTTGATATCGACAACCATGTGGTTCACCGATGTGTTATAGATGAAGGAGTCTCTATTAGTATCTTATACCCTTATGCTTGGAGAGATTTAGGTTTTCCTAACCTTGTTATAGCTGTTAATTGGCCATTGACTTTCGATAAAAGACCTAGTGAACCATTAGGATTCATCCCTCAAGTACCCGTTACTTTGGGTGGAAAAATAGTCTTAGTTCATTTTATGGTTTTAAAAGACCCTATGGGCATTGATATGATCCTAGGGCATGATTATGTATATACTATGCAGGTTGTGGTGTGTACGCTCTTTCATGTGATGCATTTTCCTCACAACGAAAGCATTGTCACCATCGATCAACTTACATTTGTTGATCCCTCTTATTACCCAACTATAGACCAAGTATGTCCCCCGTCTGTAGGCACTACTATGTCACAATCAAATTATGTGGCATATTGTTCCTTGAGTCCAATTGCTACTGAGAATATGCCTCTGAATTCATGCATACCTTCTCGGGACTGGGTCCCGGCAATTGACCAGGTGATGACTCCATCTGAATGTTTAGATATGTGTTCCATCTGGGATAATATACTTCCTTTTGATGAAGTTTTCCTAGAGTCTATAGTACAGTCTTCCATTCATTTGGACATTGATCCACCTACGAGCATTCTTCCACCTTCACTTCGACCTCATTAAAAACAGTAAGGAGGCTTCGAACATTCTTTGACCTTCACTTCAAGCTCGTTAAAAATAGTAAAGAGGCTTTGAGCATTCTTCCAACTTCACTTCGAACTCGTTAAAAAAAGTAATGAATCTACGAGCAATCTTCCAACTTTTCTTCAAGCTCATTAAAAACAGTAAGGAAGCTATGAGCATTCTTCCATCTCTCCTTTGAGCTCGTTAAAAACAGTAAGGAGGTCATGAGTTTACTTTTTCGAGCTCGTTAAAACTTTATGAAAAATATCTTTATAGAGTTCTTTCATACTCTTGTTAGACTCTTCAAATATGACAAGATTGCCGAGCAGATTTGTCCTCTTCAAGCTCATTAAAGGAACTGAAGGCCTATCTGCTTAAGTATAAGTTTAAACCTTCTCTGGAGTTTTGCGAATTACTTACGAAAAAATAATACTCTAGCCATTCGTGACTAGAAGAGTTCTTCTTCCTTTGTTTTACACTTTTTCGGGGGAGGAGACTAACTTTAATAAAAAGGACCTTTTGGAGCCTTCTTTAGGGTTTTCAGGCTCTCAAAACATGAAAACACCAAGTGAGCACTCACCTACATGGGCTCAATGTGAAATCCACGAGAGGGTGTATAGAGGATTATTTAAGCTTTTCAGACTCTATAAATAGGAAAACACTAGCGAGCATTAACCTACTTGGTCTCGATATTAAAATCCACGAGTAGGTGAATGGAGTTATTGTTTAACTTTTTCAGACTCCTTAAAATTGAAAACACTGGCGAGCAAGAACAGATCTTGGATCGATATTAAAATCCATAGATCAGTATTATAGAGCATTCTTCTATCTCTTCTTCGAACTCTGTAAACAATGAAGAAGGTCCTGAGTCTTCCTCCCATGGGCTCGTTAAACTCTCTACATGGTTGGATCTATTGAGTTTTCATTCTTTCTTGGACTCATTAAAACAACAAGAAAGGTATTATTTTATCTAAAAAGAAAAAGGGATAAGATGGGCATATCACATCTTGCAATTTCAAAGGCAGTTCAGTCAGTCATATCCTTGAACATAGCACCTACTTGAGTCTTTCATGTCAGTTGGGTTTTAGTTTTTGACCTTAGGGTGAACCTGATCTCCGAGTTGTTTACTCCCCCGGTTGGTTATTCTTCCAACCATATGGAGGGTCTGCTAATGTATCCTACATTGCAGGCTTATATCACTTTCCCATCATGTTGAAAACTACCTAAGTCACTTTGTGTCATGCTTACTGTTCAAGGATACAACCTGTTTCGGCCATTCTGCAGTTTATCTTGACCTCATGTGTTGGCCATCCTAGTGTCAGTCTTGTTACTTATACTACTCCACATTAGCTCATACCATTTGAGTGTTCCTTGTGTTGGATGATGAAGGATGCCTTAAGGCCTCCCTTTCAATGGACTTCTTCCCATCAACATCAACTCATTTTGCTCTGGGAATGAATTTTAGAGTTTCTGTTAGTACCTTGGGGATTGCAGTCATTAGTGGCAGTTTCCCTCGTCATCAACTAATGAGAATACATCAATGTCTTTTATTCGATGGGTTCCATAGGTGTTAAACTTCAAGTCCTTTATTCACACTTGTTGGATTGTATGAGGTACCTTGGGCCCCATTATCATTATTGTTGGAAGCCCTTGCGTTTGTTAACGGTATACATCAATGACCAGAAATCAAACGATTCCCCCCATGTTCAACTTCAGCTCATTTATTCACATGGTTAGGGTTTGTACCTTGGGTTGTTTGGATGAAGACCTTGGGATTCTAATAGCATTTTCTCAATATGTTATCATCCAAGCTGCGCAAGACTGAGCCTCAATCATTTTGGCTCTCCATGAGACATAGATCCAGTTTGTTGTTATGGCTATGATCTCTCATTCTGACATGGATCCACGCTTGTATTTCAGTGGCCATGGTATATATACTGTTAAGTTTAAACCAAATACACTAGCAAGATCACTGAAAGAAACATAATCACAAGATAGACACAGAATTTACCCTGGGAAACCCTCATGGGGTAAAAAACCCAGCAAAGATTTCGTCAATAAGATGATCAACCAAAATACAAGATGTGCTCCAAGACTTAACCTCCTTCTCCAACTCTTGTGCAGACCTCCCAGACAAGTGCGCTACTTTTCTGAGTTGTGAGTGAGTGTATCAAATGAGGAGCTCTCCTCCTCTATTTGTACTAATCCTCAACTGACTAAAATCCCTAATGGGGCCGACCTCTCCTGGAGAAGTCTAATAACCCCTAAAATATAATATTAGGGCCGACCCCCACATGGTGGGTCTAATAACCCTAGTTACCACAACTCCTCGGAGGAATAAACATCTTCGGATACATAATAGAGTCACCTCGGAGGGATGGAACATCTCCGGAATAATAATGTACAAATATAATATTCTTAGAAGTTACAATATTCAACACTCCCCCTTAACGAGAAGGATATTATAACAACATCTGCAGGAGCAAAGAGTCGTCAACTACATCATACATGATACATCTATAAATCATCGAAAGATTTCTTCAATTCATCATCATCAGTAACTCAACCAGTTACTAGAACATCAACATCATCAGCATCGTCATCACACGATCATCAACATCATCATCATCAGCATCGTCATCACATGATCATCAGCATCGTCATCACACAATCATCAGCATCATCATCACATGACCATCAGCATCGTCATCACACGATCATCAGCATCATCATCACACGATCATCAGCATCGTCATCACATGATCATCAACATCATCATCACACGATCATATTACAGGATGATCAATCTTGCTCTCTTTAGGACATAGGTCCATGGATGATACAATCTGATCAAGTTCCAGGATGATCAATCCTCATCACTTTAAGACAAGTCTCATGTCTAGGGACGATGTAATCCATCACGTACATTTTGAACCTAGTTCATGGACGATGCAGTCCTCACATGTACCTTTAAGACAAGTCTCATGTCTAGGGATGATGCAATCCTATCTTTAGTTTTTAGAGACATCAGTCTATGGATCAATTCTGGGACCAAAGTCTGGGGAAGATACAATCCCCGACCTGTTCATTCAGGAATTCATTATCGGAGACCCAGTATACGGCTCAATTTTGGGACCACAGTCCGGGGAAGATACAATCCCCTACCTGTTCATTCAGGACTTCATTATCGGAGACCCAGTCTACTACTCAATTCTGGGACCGCAGTCCGGGGAAGATACAATCTCCTACCTGTTCATTCAGGACTTCATTATCGGAGACATCATGTCTATGGCTCAATTCTAGGACCGAAGTCTGGGGAAGATACAATCCCTTACCTGTTCATTCAGAACTTCATTATCGGAGACATCATGTCTACGGCTCAATTCTGGGACCGCAGTCTGGGGAAGATACAATCCCCTACCTGTTCATTTAGGACTTCATTATCGGAGACATCATGTCTATGGCTCAATTCTAGACTAAAGTCTAGGGATGATCCAATCCTCTCATGTCCACCAAGGACTTCATTCTCGAAGACATACATCTACGGCTCTCTTTAGAACAAGTGTTCAAGAATGATACAATCCCTCTTCTTTCTCGGAGACACCTGTTTACGGCTCACTTTAGAACATGTGTTCAAGGATGATGCAATCCTTCTCATGTCCACCAAGGACTTCATTCTCGAAGACATACATCTACGGCTCTCTTTAGAACAAGTGTTCAAGGATGATACAATCCCTCTTCTTTCTCGAAGACACCTGTCTATGGCTCACTTTAGAACATGTGTTCAAGGATGATGCAATCCTTCTTCTTTCTCGGATACACCTGTCTACGGCTCACTTTAGAACATATGTTCAAGGATGATGCAATCCTCACATGCATTCTTATCAATACAAGTACAAGTATCCTTCACCATACAAGTACATACATGTATCATCAAAGGCATGTATTCTCACCAATACATCTATCATCAAAAGCATGTATTCTCACTAATACATCTATCATCAAAAGCATGTATTCTCACCAATACATCTATCATCAAAAGCATGTATTCTCACTAATACATCTATCATCAAAAGCATGTATAAGTAAAACTGAGTATTCTAAGTATAAGAGTCCTAAATCTAAATATTTCTAAGTAACTAGGTGTAGTAAACAGGTAACCTCATCATTGATGAGACAATCTTGTCATCGGAGACTATACTACTCCCCCTTTCGAGGAGGGTCCTTTTGAACTACACCAAGCTTGTCTCGGACAAATTTCACTCGAGACAGAGGTTTGGTCAAGATATCAGCAATTTGATCCTCAGTGCTCACATACTCGAGCTTGATAGCTCCTCTCTGCACCATATCTCGTATATAAAAGTATCAGATCTCTATATTTTTTGACTTATCGTGGAACACAGGATTTTCTATCATCTTAATGCAGCTTTGAGTATCACACATAATCACAGTGGCATCCATTTCTAAGTCAAACACTCTAGATAATAGTTTCCGAATCCATACTGCTTCACAGTTGGCAGAGCAGGCAGCTATATATTCTGCTTCAGCAGTACTGAGGGCCACACTAGATTGTTTCTTACTGAACCATGAGATCATGGCAGATCCAAGACTATAACATCCACCTGAAGTACTCTTTCTGTCTGAGACACTTCCTGCCCAGTCAGAATCTGAGTAACCATGTAACCTGAGTTCATGACCTCCAAGATAATATAGACCAAAATCTAATGTACCTTTTAGGTACCTCATTACATGCTTTACAGCTATTAAAAGAACCTTTCTAGGTTCTACTAGATACTGACTTAGGGTATTTACAACAAAGCATATATCTGGCCTAGTATTTGTTAAATACATCAATGACCCAATGATTTGTATATATAGAGTTAGGTCCACTAATTCTGATGAGTCATTAACTAATAGCTTCAAGTTGGAGTCCATGGGAGTGGCCATGGATTTACACTACAACATATCAAACCTTTTTAGAATCTCCACAGCATACTTACCTTGATTTAGAAAAATTCCTTTTGGTTCTTGCC
The DNA here is from genome assembly GCA_027924585.1 of Larix kaempferi. Classification (NCBI taxonomy): domain Eukaryota; kingdom Viridiplantae; phylum Streptophyta; class Pinopsida; order Pinales; family Pinaceae; genus Larix; species Larix kaempferi. The sequence continues at coordinate 103,588 of BSBM01000715.1, forward strand.
ATACTTCTAGACCTAAGAAGTAGTGCATTAATCCGAGATATTTCATCTCGAATTCTGAAGAAAGCTTCTTCTTGCTTTCAATAATTTGTTTCTCATTTCCGGTTAGAAATAGATCGTCTACATATAACAACAGTATAACTGGTTCATCATCCATCACTTTGAGATAAAGATTTGGGTCAGCTTTACTCTTGGTAAAGCCCATGCTTGTTAAGAAATTGTCAATCTTTCCGTACCAAGCCCTGGGAGCTTGTTTCAACCCATATAATGCCTTTTTCAGTTTGCATACATGAGTTCTTCCATCTTTAACCTCAAACCCTTGGGGTTGCTCTATGTACACTTCTTCTTCAATTACACCATTCAGAAAAGCTGTCTTAACATCCATTTGGTGTAATTTCCACTTCATCATAGATGCAAGAGCCATGATAGTTCTAATTGAAGTATAGCTAGCAACTAGTGCAAATGTTTCTTCATAGTCAATTCTCTCCTTCTGAGAGAATCCTCTGGCTACAAATCTTGCCTTATATTTTTCAATGCTACCATATGCAGCATGTTTTATCTTGAAAATCCATTTGGAAGAAACCACACTTTTATCTTTTGGTTTGGGAACTATATCCCAAACATCATTTTTCATTATTGACTAATATTCTTCTGTCATTGCTTCTATCCATTCTTTCTTCTGACCTGCTTCTTCATAGCTAGTAGGTTGTTGATCCACAAGATCACACATCAAGGCCATATAGTTGGACACTAGCTTTGGTTTCTTTCTTTCTCTAGTGGAGCCTTCAGGAGCTCCATATCTTTCAGCTCCTTGAATAATATCTCTAGCCCATGCTGGCCTTCTTTTCTTAGATAAATCTGTAATAGGAGGTTCTTGTGGTTTTAGCATGTCATGATCCTCTGGTGAATCATCTTCAGGGATGTGTATAGCCTCTATGATTCTAGGAGATGTATCTCCTTCATAGATTTCTTCAAGTTGGCACTTCCTGGATTTCTTGAGAGTTGCTTCTTCATCAAATGTTATTTCTCAACTTATTTCTATATGATGAAAACCTGGTATGTAAATTCCAAAGGCTTTGGATGATTCACAATAACCAACAAATATTCCCTTCTTACCAGAAGGATCCAACTTGGTTCTCTTTTCTTTTGGAATGTGGATGTACACAGGACACCCAAATATTTTAAGATGACTTACCTTAGGCTTCTTTCCTGTAAACACTTCTTCTGGAGTTTTGAAATCAAGAGCACTATGAGATAGTCTATTTTGCACATATACTGTTGTCTTGGCTGCTTCAGCCCATAGATACATGGGAAGAGCTTGGTCATGTATCATATTCTTTACAGCTTCCATGATAGTTCTATTTTTCCTTTCAGCCACCCCATTTTGTTGGGGATTATAGGGAGTGGTTAGTTCCCTTTTAATTCCAGCTTCTTTACAAAAGTCTTCAAATTCCTTTGAAGTATATTCTCCGCCATTATCTGTTATGAGAATCTTGATTCTCTTTTCTGAGAGATTTTCTATTAGAGCCTTGAACTCTTTGAATTTTCCAAAGACTTCATTCTTACCTTTTAGGAAGTATATCCAAGTTTTCCTTGAATAGTCATCAATGAATGAAAGATAGTATTCAAACCCACTTAGAGAAGTGGTGGTCATTGGTCCACATACATCTGAGTGTATTAGCTCCAAAATGTTCTTAGTCTTTGTTTCACTCTTTGGAAAGGGGTTCTTGACATTCTTCCCTTTCTTACATCCTTTACATGAGCCATCATGATCAGCTTTCAAATCTGGTAATCCTATGACCACCTTGCTTACATAGGGTAAGGCTTTATAGTTAATGTGAGCTAATCTTCTATGCCATAGCTCACTGGGGCTAGAAACTTCATGAGGAAGGGCAGCTTCTGGATGACCCTTGAGTTTATAGAGACCTCCTTCTTCTTCACCAATGATAACTGCATCTTTAATTGATTTTCCTTTGGACCACATGAGTACTTGTCCATCTATGAAAGCCACTCTAAAACCTTTCTTATCTAGTGATGAGATAGAGAGTAGGTTCTTCTTTAAACCTGGTACATATAAAACTTCTTTCATTTTCAAGGGTGTTCCAGAATCAAGCTTGTAGCTTGCTTCACCAATTCCCTTGATGGGATATTGATAATCATCTCCTAGAGATACCTTTTGTGGTGAAGACTTTTCTTCGATCCTAGAGAGAGTTTCCTTTTCACCTGTCATGTGCTTTGAAGCACCACTGTCAATGAGCCATGTACCTTCACCAGGAGACACAGATCCAGAGAGTGCAGAAAATAGGACATATTCTTCTGGATATTCTTTCTTCACTTTAGATCTTTTCTTTTGAGGCCTTTCCTCTACTTCTTCTTCTTCACTATCATCTTCTGCCATATGTGCATGATGTCTTTTGTGGACAAACCTTTTCTTCTTCTTTTCTAGTAGGGTACAGTCTCTAGCATAGTGTCCTAATTTAAGACAATTAAAACATTGGACTGTGGAGAGGTCTCTTTCTGAGTTTGTTCCTCCTTTCCTTTTGAATCTATGAGAGGGTTGAGACCTTTTGTGGTTCACTTTCCTGAAGTGACCCCTTTTCCCTCTTTTGGTGTGGGTGGCCAAATCTTGGTCATCCTCTTTGAGAAGAGCTTCTCTGTTGGCTACCCTAGCTTCTTCTTGAACACAATCCTCCCATACTATATCAAACTTCATGCTTTCTTTTCTGGCACACATGGTTTGTATGAATGATTCCCAAGGTCTAGTGAGACCATTTAGAGCAGTCATCACAAGTTCATCTTCATCAAGAGTATCACCAATGGAATCTAGATGCTCCTTGATTAGAGAGACCCTTGAGAAGTAGTCTTGAATGGATTATCCTTTGTGCATCTTGGTATTCTTCAACTGAGTCCTTAGATTCATCTTCCTATTGATGTTCTTTCCTTCATACATTATTCCTAGGGCATCATACATTTCCTTTGGAGTCTTCTTGGAGGCCACTTGGGGAATCAAGTGGTCTTTAATAGAATCAGCTATGATTCTCTTTTCCCTAATCAAATCCTTCCTATGCTTCTCTTTGGCTTCATCTCCTTCCGGTTCTGCAACTTCATCCTTGATATAATGAGCAAGATCATTCTCTTCAAGAATAAGACCAATTCTGTATTTCCATGCCCGGAAATTTTCTGTACCTTCTAGCTTGTCTTCAAGCTAAGTGTTTGGATCCATCTTCTCTTGGGGGAGTCCAAGAGACAGAGTAGTACTTACCTGGAAATATTACCTTTTTACTTTTCCGGATCCTAGGATAGAATTTCTGGTTTATCGCACTTTTGGTAGAATTAGGGTTTGACTTTCCCAGAGTTCTACCCAACCAAAATGTTTGATCTAGGGATCAAAAGATTGGTTTTGAGAAGGGCTATCCAGCCATGTAATCAGAATTCAACAATACCAACTTTTTGCTGAAACCAATTTCTGGTTTATCGCACTTTTGGTAGAATTAGGGTTTGACTTTCCCAGAGTTCTACCCAACCAAAAAGTTCGATCTAGGGCTCAAAAGATTGGTTTTGAGAAGGGCTATCCAGCCATGTAATCAGAATTCAACAATACCAACTTTTTGTTGAAACCCTAAATTTCACCAGAGAGAGAGAGAGAGAGATTCTTACCTTGTGAAAGATGTCCTATTCAGTCTAGCTCTGATACCATGTTAAGTTTAAACCAAATAGACTAGCAAGATCACTGAAAGAAACATAATCACAAGATAGACACAGAATTTACCCTGGGAAACCCTCATGGGGTAGAAAACCCAGCAAAGCTTTCCTCAATAAGATGATCAACCAAAATACAAGATGTGCTCCAAGACTTAACCTCCTTCTCCAACTCCTGTGCAGACCTCCCAAACAAGTGCGCTACTTTTCTAAGTTGTGAGTGAGTGTATCAAATGAGGAGCTCTCCTCCTCTATTTATAGTAATCCTCAACTGACTAAAATCCCTAATGGGGCCGACCTCTCCTGGAGAAGTCTAATAACCCCTAAAATATAATATTAGGGCCGACCCCCACATGGTGGGTCTAATAACCCTAGTTACCACAACTCCTCGGAGGAATAAACATCTCCGGATACATAATAGAGTCACCTCGGAGGGATGGAACATCTCCGAAATAATAATGTACAAATATAATATTCTTAGAAGTTACAATATTCAACATATACATATCCTAGTTATGTATCGAAGATCATGTTGTATCATCCTACACATCTATATGAAGTCAAGATTGTAATTTCTCGCTAACCTTGATCATTATTTCAGGTACTTTTGTGACTTGGTTCTGTGGTTTCTTGCTCCTCCACTGACTTGAAATTATAATGTATTTCGGCCATCGTTTCCCTTTGACCTCACACATTAGGGGGCATTTCTTATAGGTCAAATATGCACTTCTCCATTCGTGATCACCTTTAGCTATCGATCACACAAAAGGACAACTGGGATTGAAGAGCATGATTTCCTTAGATGATGAATGGATTAGACTTACCCCTACAACTAACAAAACTCTCATTTTACCTACTTTTTGGGAAAAACGCTACCCTATAAGCACGATAGTGGTGTTTTCCTACTAAAATACTCTACTCCACTTCAATAAAGTAGCGTTTTCCTTCTGAAATACTCTACTTTGCTTCAATAGAGTAGCATACAACTCAAAAATCTTGCAAACACTGGTTGTAAAGCAGGGAAGTTGCATGTTGAACGCTGCTCCACTTAAGAAAACTAGCGTACACCTTAAAAAGTAATCAAAAATATATTAATTTGACGAACTGGGATTAGTTGAAGTTGGTTTTGCAACTTCCCCAACTTCCCAATCAAACTATCTCTCGATCCAAACTGCCTACCTTGTCCCATAAATACAAGGGGGATAGAGGAGAGAGGAAACTAGTTATACTGAGAAGAAGAAACTATGCATTAAGGGTTGTTATGCTGGAGGAATTCCACAGTTAGTGTGATGAGCAGGAGCCCAGAATACGGTTGCACAAGCACTCCAATGGATCAAGTATAATTGTACTGATTATTTGCTTTTGAAAATAAAGGTTGAAATGCCCTTCCTGTCCCAATCAAATGTCTAATGGATTGCATATTTGTTTGGATTAAATGCTTGATTGTATTTGATGTCTAAATTGTGTTTCAATTTCATCATTGTTATATCAGTCAAGATACGCTGAGGAAGGTATCTTTGTATTGCAGGTTCTCCAAATAGAAGATCAAGTGAAGGATTGAGCGGAAGATCGAGCCAGAGCTAGGATCGAACGTCGTTAATAAGGTATGCCTTCTAAGATCACAAAGATCAAGCCCCCGAACAAGAGATACTCTGTGCATGATCTCGATGTGCTTTGACTTGTCGTGGAACAACGGGTTCTCTGAAAACTTCACATAACTCTGGTTGTCACAGAAGATACAAGTAGCATCCAACTGGAGATCAAACAAATCAGACAAAAGATTCCTTAGCCATACTGCCTCACAACTAGCCGAACAAGCTGTGACATACTCTACTTCGGCTGTACTCAGTACTATGAAGAATTTCTTCCTGCTAAACCAAGAGATCACACCTGATCCCATATTGAATCAACACCCCGAAGTGCTCTTCCTATCTACAACACTGCCTGTCCAATATGAATCATCATAACCCTCCAGGTTAACCTTTTGATTCGCATCATACTTGAGCCCATAATCAACTGTACCCTTCAGGTACCTAAGAATATGCTTTACAGCAATCAAGTGAACATGTCTAGGATCCGTCAGGAACTGGCTCAAGGTGTTCACAACAAAGCAAATATCTGGTCTTTTGTTCGTCAGGTACATCAAGGACCCAATCATCTGACAATACATTGTGGGATCAACCGAATCTAATGAAGCATCACTCAATAGCTTCAGGTTCTATGCCATAGGCGTTTCCATAGCCTTGCAGTCCATCATCCCGAACCGCTTCAGAATATATACTGCATACTTCCCTTTTCCAAGGAAGATTCCATTTGCACTCTACCACACTTCCATACCTAGAAATTAATGCATCATACCGAAGTCCTTCATCTCGAACTCGGCAATAAGCTTCATCTTCATATCGGGAATCAACCTATACTCACCTATCACAAACAGGTTATCCACATATAGTAGGAGTATCACTGGATTGCCTTCCTCAACCTTGTAGTAAAGGTTGGAATCCACTTTACTCTTGGTAAAGCCCAAATTGTATAGGAAGCTGTCTATCCTGCCATACCATGTCCTAGGTACTTGCTTGAAGCCATACAAGGCTTTGTTTAACTTGCACACATAATACTCTCTGTAATGTGTCTCAAAACCGAGTGGCTGCTCCACATACACTTCCTCTTCGACTACACCATTCAAGAAATTTGTCTTGACATCCATCTGGTGTATCTTCCACTTCATTACTATAGCCAGAGCAAGTATTGTTATGATGAAAAGTCTCTTCATAATCTATCACTTCTTTATTGGAGAATCCACGAGCCACAAACCTTGCCTTGTATTTCTCTATGCTTCCATCTATAGCATGCTTGATCTTGTGGATCTACTTGGAATTCACAACAGACTTCCCTTCTGGTCTCAGGACCACATACATCATTCTTCATGATCGACCGGTACTCTTCAATCATGGCATCCTTCTATTACTGCATCCCGGATCCTCAGAACTTCAGATTCTTCAATATCTTCAATAGATAGTTTTCTTGAACTTCGTTGCTGGAACAAATGTTGTTTTCCTTCTTTTTTAGGTGATTGTATACGAGCTTTCCTATAAGTGAAATTCAATTGCATGATTAGAAACATCTCATAGTTTTCCGAACGAAATCATACACATAAGGACATATGTCATACAGTCATGCAATGATCTTAGCCAATGCTTCAATACAACATTCATCCATATCCCGTATTCATACAGTAACTTTCTAGATGCCTTCCATATCTACCAGAACATTGTTAAGAGTGTGCACAACTCCCAACATGTCAGCAAAGAGGTTTCATTCTAGATAAGTAGCAATGGAATGTTGTACAATAGCATAGGCCACTTACTCATTCCTTGCATATTAGTAGTATCTTGTTCATTAATGTAACTTTTCTAATATGCATAATATACATCATAAATCTAGGAACATAAGTATGTACATGACTGAACAACATCATTTAAGTAATCATATATATGAGAAATGACAATTTAAGCACTTATCTTTGTTTGGTTGTTTGATGGACTCCCTCTCAATCTTTGCTTCCTTGCAGGAACTACTGGAGTGTGCTCCCTCTTGATCTTTGCTTCCTAGATTATATGTCCTTGAACTTATATCCATCTTGGACCACTATGCATGCTTAAGTGTGCACTAGTGTCATCATTGTGTCATCCTCAAGATCTCATACATAATCATACATTCATCAGTATAATCTCAATACTATCAAAATATTGTGATTCTAAATAATCTTAAACATGTATGGTCATGGTCATTTCATACACAGTTACTTTATCACAAGCATTAGTATTCAAGGTTTCAGGGAGGACTTCTTTTACTCATGCATATTCTTATTTGAGCATAGGACTCTTCTGGTTTTTAATATCATACATCAAAGTAAGAAGCATAATATGCATAAGCCCATGATTACTCAAACTTATAACTTCATGAATAATCATTATCAATCATACAAAAGTATACTTATATGAGATCCTAACACAAGGTAGGATTCTAACTTGATATACGAAAAACATACCTGGATTATCATGTTTGCAAGTTATGTCTAACATACCCAAACAATGTCTTCTTTGTTCTCTTCAATGATTTAGAGACCTTGTGCTACTAACCTGCATATCTCATATGTTAAAAGCATTGTAGAACCAAATTATACATACCTCCTAAGTAGAGATTCTATGTGATCAATGGCTATGGATGAGTTTTTAACATTTGTCTTCATCTTACCATGGTCATATGTTCTTTATCTAGAACTTGATTTGTCTTTCTTGATATATCTTTCATGTTAGCGGACAATATCATCCTTACAACATCGCAGTGCATTAGTACAATCATAAGTGTTATAACCCTAATCAATGAATGTCTTCTATCATTCACATGCATTCACACTTTTTACTAAGGTGAAAAGACAAGTCTAAAATTAATCAAGATTGTACTAAGCTCAATAATATGAAGACAAAACTTAATCATGAACAGATTTCAAAACATACCTGTATCTCCTCAAGTCATACCTGTCGGGATTGCTTGTATCCTTCTTATGTAAGGTATTAGTCTCATCTCCCTATGGAACTGGAACTTCTTCACTTATGTAGGTGTCCAATTCTCTTCTTAGGATTAACCCAATCCTATACACTGGATTTGGAGCTGGCTAGGGTTTTACAGAGAAACCGTAAAAATCCAAATTTGGAATTTCAAACTTCAGTTTGGACAAGGAGATGCAATTGACTGAGGTGAGCAAGCTGGTGTGCTGAGATTTTTAAAACTCCAAAAATTGACCCGTCAAAATTTCCTGTGAGATTCGGATCTGCAGCTTTTGTCAAATTATGGTTTTCTGGTAAAAAACCCAAACTAGGGTTTGATAGAGCTCGGGGTTCTACCCAACCAAAAAATTCGATCTCAGTCTCTAAATTTTGATTTTGATGAGGAGCATCCATCCGTGGTCTCAGATTCCAAAAATTTCAACTTTTGTAGAAACCCTAATTTCCCGCAGCAGTGACAAGCCAAAATTGAAAATGCTCATAATGCAATTTTGTTTTAACAGAAATATATTCCATATTGTTTCTGGTGCATCTCTAAAATTTCGCATCCACAGGGTATGAAACTTCGGCATGTGGTAGAATGACCTGTCATCTTTCCAACCCCACAGATCTAGCCTCAAATGGATTCTCTATGAGAGAGATATCCTAATTGTCGCAACATGACTTGTTTATGGGATGAAACATCATAGCGAACTTGTACGGAGTGCCACGTGTCACTATTTCAGATTCGGCCTCTGAAGATCGGACCTGTGAAAATACAGTCTGTGCCCTAACTGACACTTTTTATGGAATTTCATTTGGAGCTTCCTAGCCCGATATATGACCTTTGTTCCTAGGTCACCTATTCAGGGATTCATTCTGGAAGAGGCAGAAACCCTAACTTGTATGGATCATATCTCACAAATTACAATGAATCTGAGGCTGAAATTGCTACAGTTGTATGGATCATAATACATACACTATACAAGTGAATATCTTCTGAAGTTACAAATATGTCAACATTGTTAAGCCATGGACTTATGGCCTTTTATATGACTATGGAATTATGTCCTATTTGTTAATATGACTATGGAATTATGCTCATTTGTTTGATGATGTGATTATGGAATTTGGAATTATTATTATGTGTTAATGTTGTTGTTGTCATTATTGTTCTCTTTGAATGACCGTTGCTATTAAATTAAATAAACAAAAGGATGAGCAAAGGAAACTAAAAGAGTATGGGAGACCATGGATCTCACGGAGTGAGTGGGAATGGGGGACATACCTAGCACCTTATAGATTTTTGTTGGATGGTATTTGTCCATCCTACTTCATTTTGTGTCTTGGTGACTTTAATAGTGTTGGTCACCCAAACATTGTACAATGGAACCCATTTTTCAATTTTTGTGAACTACGGAATTATTATTGCACCTTATACACACTTAAGTGGGCCCCTCTTTCCTAGTGTTCCCTCCTTGGGATAAATTCCCTTGTATTTATGTGTTTTTGTCATTTACGAGTGTTGAGCCCAGAATTGGCCCTTTTTAGTCATCATTAATCATCTTCCCTGCCCCTGTCCTACACCACTTATCATGGCAATCAGACCTATTGTCCTTACCTTATTCCCCAAATTACCAAGGTATGGCTGATCATTGTTTTATTTTATTAATGCTTATGATTGTGATAATTAAAGTTGTGCATCTCTCAAATTGTGCTAACATGCTGCGATTTATGAAGGTAGTTGAGACAAATAGACTGCAGGAAGATCGGGGCTGAACAAGTCATGAATGAAGAAATGTTCGTTGCTTGTAGAGGGATCCTTGGGGCTCGAATCATCAAATCAAAGCACAGCTGTGACAGGGCAGCTGTAACAGAATTTGTTATCTTAAGTATGTTGCTGCTCGAGTCTAGTTATGAACCGAAAGGACCGCCACTCTGGAGTCAATTAATAACTTTCCCATATTTGGATGTTTCTGTCTTGCCACACATTGTAACAGCTAGTTATTTAGGGCGCTTGAAGATCTCTGATCTTCATGGCTGCCCGATTATAGGATTAGATGTTACGATTTGTATGTATAAATATGGGGAGTTGCCTCGACCCAGGGGTTGAACAACAGACAATTAAATTATTGTATTAGCAGCTGAGCAAAACTGTGTATTCATTCTTCTGTTAATATAAGGGGTTACTTCTGAGCTAAGAGTTGTGTTGTTCAGCCAGCGTCTCTGTGTGAAGGCTGGGCCCGTCTTCCAGAGAGATTGCTGAGTTAAATTAGGATTTTATCTTTCTTGTTGTGTAATGTTTTGTTCTTTCTTGTTGTATGCAGTAGCAATATTTATTGTGTGGATTTCTCAGTAAAAGATTATATTTCTGTGAGATTGGTGAATGGTGTAGAATAACAGTCGACTAGGTGATATTTGTTTTATGCATTTCAATTGTTGTTATACACAGCTGTGTTCATCTTACAGCTAAGTTGTAATCCCATGAGCTCTTACAATTTATCTTTCCTGTTGTGTGTTGCTTGATTTTCATTCTGCAATTCAATTTCTTAGAACAGTTAACTCAATCTTTGGAAATTGGATTTCTAGATTAATGTTCAGTTGATGTTTTATGATTTCCAGATTGATTAGATCAGACAAGTGATTGTTCTAGAATACAAATGAGATTTCTTTTCTGCAATTGTTGATTAGATCTGATACCATTTCTTATTGATGCATGATAAAGAGGGATTGAAGTATAGCAGTTAGAAGGCAATTGGGATTGCATAGATTTTTGGGGATGAACATGGATGATAGAAGATAAAAACATTCACTTCTAATGGTTTGGTGTTTGAGCATATATTGTGCACTTATCCTTTGAAATAAAAAGACTTTCTCGGGTTGACAATAAATTTCATATGCTCTGTGTGTATTGGTAATAATTTATCTGCATATAGAGTGCTTGACATTTTGGCGCCGTTGTCGGGGAAGGATAAAAATTAAACACTAGTCATTAGTTGCATCTGATAATTGCTTTAGTTAGTCTCTTCTTTGTTGAAATGATCTGCTTCGCATGAATACGAGGAGGGTAAAACGCAATCACCTCCCAACCCCCAAAACCCCACAAAATACTAACAGCGCAGGTGGTTCGGGTCGTGGTCGAGGCCCACCGTTGGGTAGAAGAACATTCATCGACGATCTTGTTGACAGAACTGATTCAGCTACCAGGAATCGTCAACGGGAGACTCTTATCAGAAGAAGCCCGGCTGATCCTGGAGCGTCAGCATTAGGATCCACAGTGGAAAACACAGGAGCAGCTATGATTCCCGCATATACCCCTGCTAAAGAAGGTACAGCTGATTCAGCTTTTCCAACTGAAGAATACGCAGCTGCTACAACTAAAGATTACACAGCTGCTACAACTGAAGAATACGCAGCTGTTACAACTGAGGATAAAGAAGAAAGGATGGATAACAGACATGAAAATGAAGAGGAAGAGGCAATGGTAGAATACCAACTGCCAGAAGGAACTACGGCTACATTACAATTTCCAATTTAGCAGCTAGAAGGAACAGCTCCTATGAAAAACATCTCACCATCAGTGCTGCCTCGCTTCCATGGAAGGGCAGCAGAAGATCCAGATGAGTTCCTTTTTGAATTTGACATCCTCTATCGCAGCTATGATTATGTCACAGATGCTCAAAAGCTGAAACTTTTTCCCGCCACCCTAAAGGACAATGCATTACGGTGGTTCATGAGCCTTGGGGGAGGGACTGTTGCTAATTGGAATAAGATGAAGCAAGTGTTCCTGGAAAAATATCAAGAATATTGCAACACCAGGGACAAAAGAGAAGAATTATTCAAGATGGTGCAGAAGGAGGATGAAAGTCTAGAGGATTTTGTAGAAAGGCTGCTGTACAATGTGCAAAGAGCTGGGCAGACGAACATGGGGCTGGATGTACTCAAGATAATCTTGCTTAGAGGGATCAGGGATGATTGCTTAGACATGCTAAATCTGTTAGGAAAATGAGATATCTCCAAAGAACCCTTTGAGACGATTATGGAATTATGTAAGAGATACTCCAGGGGATCTTCCAAGAATAATAAACGAGATAAACGAGATAAGCTGGAACGTGATGTCTTCGACAGAACGCAGAAGTCATCCAATGGAGGAGCTACACGTGCAGAGATAGGCAATCTCCTTGAAAATTTCAAGACATAAATGATGAGCTCCATCTCTTCGGAGATTGATGTCCTGAAGGCCAAACATAAACAGGCAGTGGAGGATCTCACACTAGGTGTGTTCTGTCCCCGATGTAGAAAGAATCATCCACTGAAGGAATGCCCTCTTGATAAAGTACAAGTATGTCAGCTGTGTGAGCTGAACCATTACATGAAGGAGTGTCCTACACTTCCTCAAGTGAAGGCTGTCCTGCAGGCATCAACTCCAGAAGTAGAATCAGCTTATTTCATTGTGCAGAAGAAACCGTGGTAACCTCGAAATCAAGGTATGCCTCCGGACTCATTTCCATTTTTGAATAATATGAATAATTGGAGTAATAATATGCAAAATGTGAATACACAATTCCCTTCAAATTATGCTCAGTGGAATCCTTCTCAACCTACAGTGAAAAATTATAACCCATGGAGTCCTTGGACACAGCCGCTACATCAACCTACATCATGGTCTCCTGGATGGAGGAACTTCCCTCTTGGGAATCAGTTTCCTCAACCACCTCAACCTCAACAATCACCCTATTCTCCACCATACCCTCAATTTCCTCAATATCCTCATTACCCACCTCAGCAGTCGCAACTGCAGCTGCAGAATAATCCTGTTTCTAATATACAATTACGGCCTCAGCTGCCTGCCCAACCTAATCCTAACCCGAACAATAAAACAGTCCATCAATTGGAAACTGTCAATATGCCGGCTTACTCTCTCTCCCCTGTACCTTGTAATGATATTCGTTTACGATCTGGGAAAATAATAGAACCTGTAATTACAGAGAATATTCCACCCTCTGTGCATGAAAAAGGAGAGAGTTCACAGCATACATCCGATCTGGCTCCTATCATTGAAGGTGCTGAGCATCCCTTAGATGGGACGGCTGAAACATTAATTGAGAAATCAGATAATACACAGCCTACCCAGCTGGTAAGGCAACCACCATACCCTGAGAGATTAATGCTAGCAAAAATAGGGGGGCAACCTCAGTTCAACCTCCTAGGAGAGTTGAAGAATCTTTATGTTAAAATTCGCCTTCTGCAAGCCCTTCAAGATGTACCTATTTATGCTAAAACAGTTCGGGATCTGTGCACTAAGAAACTAGGAAGGAAACCTAGAGATCCGCCCACTGTTCATGTCATAGGGAATTTATCTGCTTTAATAATAGGAAAAATCCCCGTGACCAAGTATGACGACCCTGGAAATCCTACTGTCACTGTACATATTGGACAAACGCAGATACCCAATGTGCTAGTCGACTTAGGAGCAGCGATCAATGTTATAACAATTGAGACTGTGAGGAAGCTTGGGCTCACTAATTTTAGGCCGACCCCTACCATTTTGGAATTGGCAGACAGATCCACCATTAGACCCGAAGGGATTCTGGACGACCTCGTCATCTCAGTAGATTCATGGTAATACCCTGCTGACTTTCTGATATTGCAACCAAAATCACAGCTGGGGGGACATCCATTGATCCTGGGGAGGCCATGGTTGGCCACAGCTGATGCTTGCATCAGCTGTCGATCTGGGTCCATGACTATATCTGATGGTTTGGAAACCAAAAACCTCACCCTATATCCTCCAGGACGGCCGAGTCGAGAAGTTGAAACCTCACTTTGGATAGAACAGGAAGAGGAGGAGGATGTTCAGCCACTACTAACAATAGGGAAGGCCTTAAATTTTAAAAATGAAACAGAGGATGATGCCATCAGTAATTTCATCAACGAACCTGCTTCAGTGGATAAAGAAGTCTATCAAATCCTGAACATTACCCTTGGTAAGGAAGAACAAGAAAATCTTACGGAGGAAACATTGGTTGGTGATATGAACATAATCCCAGTTTTGAAAAATTCAAAAAGCATTTCTATTGAGGTAGAGCCTGGAAGAACTTCGAATATTAACCCTGATCTCTCCTCAGAAGAACAGATGCGCCTAATCAGTCTCTTGAAGGAACGTAAGGGGGCATTCGCCTGGGAGTATACAGACATGAAGGGTATCCCTTCTAATCTGTGCACTCATCATATTTACATTAAAAATGACTCCCGGCCTGTGTGTCAACCCCAACGACGCATGAACCCCAACCTGAGGGATATAGTGAAGGAGGAAATCCAGAAACTTTTGAAAGCAGGATTTATCTACCCTATTTCGGATAGTGAGTGGGTTTCCCCGCTTGTAATTGTACCCAAGAAAAATGGTAAATGGAGAGTCTGTGTTGATTATAGGGAGCTGAACAAAGCTACACAAAAGGATCATTTCCCTCTGCCCTTTATTGACCAAGTACTTGATACCCTATCAGGGAAAAAGTTCTTCTCCTTCTTGGATGGGTTTAGTGGGTACAACCAAATTCAGATTGCTCCAGAGGACCAAGATAAGACCACCTTCACTTGCCCCTGGGGAACGTTCGCCTACAGGGTGCTTCCCTTTGGTTTATGTAATGCACCAGCAACGTTCCAAAGAGCTGTAATTGGCATATTTTCTGAATTAGTTAATGATAGCATGGAAGTCTTTATGGATGATTTTACTCCCTATGGCAAGGATTTTGAGGAAGCACTGGAAAATTTAAAAAAGGTTTTAATTCGCTGTGAACAGTCTCGCCTTTCATTAAGCACTGAAAAATGCCATATGATGATGAGTGAGGGAGTGGTATTAGGACATTTCATCTCTACAGATGGTATTCAGGTGGATCCTTAAAAAATTAAGGTAATAAAAAATATACCTACTCCTTCAACGCAGAAAGAAGTGTGAAGTTTTCTGGGACATGCTGGATATTACAGGAGATTTATAGAAAACTTCTCCAAACTTGCTTCCCCTTTGTTTTCATTGTTAATGAAGGACGCACAGTTTGTGTGGAGTGAAGCATGCCAGACAGCATTTGATAAGCTTAAAGAGAAGCTGTCCACAACCCCTATTCTAAGGGGACCTAATTGGACCATAGCTTTCCACATTTCTTCAGATGCTTCTGATACCGCCATTGGAGCAGTATTAGGACAGTAGGATGGTCAAGTACCTTATGCCATCTATTATGTTAGTAAAAACTTAGCCCTTGCTGAACTTAATTATACTGTTACTGAAAAAGAATTCCTTGCTATTGTTTATTCTATTAATAAGTTTCGGCATTACATTACTAGGTATCCTACATTTGTGCACACTGACCACTCTTCCATTAAGTATTTGATGAACAAACCTGTCACTAATGCCAGAGTAACCAGGTGGCTTTTATTGTTACAGGAATTTGATATTACTATTATAGATAAACCTGGAAAAGAAAATGTTGTTGCTGATTTTTTATCACGATTTACTAACAGTGATGACAATTCACCTGTTGAGGATTCTTTCCCAGATGAACATTTATTCGCACTCTCAGCTCATTCACCCTGGTATGCAGACGTTGCTAATTATTTGGTTGTAGGAAATCTTCCGCCACATAGGTCTAAACGAGAGAAAAGAAAAATTATCCAGCAAAGTGCCAGGTATTGTTGGCTCAAGGGCCATCTCTTTTACACAGGACCCAATCTTGAGATTAGAAGATGTGTAAGGGAAGATGAGATCTTCCATATACTGAAGGCCTGTCATGATGAACCTTGTGGAGGACACTTTGCAGACAAAAGAACAGGGCATAAAGCGCTGCGGATGGGCTACTATTGGCCGACACTGTTCAGGGATGCTAAAAGATATGTTCAGTCTTGTGACAGCTGCCAAAGGATGGGCCAACCTAATAAAACAGATCAGATGCCTTTACAGCCCCAAGTGGTACTAGAACCTTTTGACAGATGGGCATTGGATTTTGTTGGCCCTATCAGCCCTCCTTCCAAACAGAAGGTTTACATCCTGGTGTGTACAGATTACATGACCAAGTGGGTGGAAGCTGTAGCTTTGACAAAGGCTAATGACCAGGCGGTGATTGATTTTCTATACAGTGAAATCTTTACCCACTTTGGGGTGCCAAAGGAAGTAGTCACTGATGGGTGACCGCAATTCATCTCACACCAATTTGAGTCCTTGCTCCGGAAGTATCATGTGCAGCATAGGATAGCTTCACCTTACCACCCCCAGGCCAATGGTCAGGTGGAAAGTACTAATAAAGTTATTGAAGCAATCCTTACTAAAATAGTTAAAATTCATCGAAAGGATTGGGTTGATAGGCTTCCAGAAGCATTGTGGGCATATCGCACAACTTGGCGCAACACCACAGGGTTTTCTCCTTATGATCTGGTGTATGGAAAGAGTGCCATCTTTCCAATTGAATTTGAGATCAAGACCCTGAAAACAGCCACCGAAATGAGTCTAGATGTAACAGAAGCCCAGAAGAGAAGATTGGATCAATTAAATGAACTAGATGAGAGACGGTTAGCTGCAGTAGACCAGACTGTGCTACTCCAGCAATAGAGATCCAATTGGCATGATCGATTCATCAAAAAGAAAATCTTCCGTGAAGGAGACTGGGCACTATTATATGACTCTAGATTCAAGAAGGATTTTAAAGGAAAATTGCGTACAAGATGGCTGGGACCATATTTGGTCGACAGGGTATTTGACAAAGGCACTGTTCGCCTGGTGACCATTGATGAAAACCGTATACCATTACTTGATAACGGCCACAGACTGCGACTGTATCGTAAGCCCATTTCAAAGATGCATTCATTTCACAAATTGCTGCTGATCCAGATTATCAGTTGGCACCAGAACAGGAACTTTTCTCTGCCTTTGCCAATCCTTAAAACTGAAAATCGTATTTTCTGTACATAAATAATTTCGTGCTGTAGCGTATAATTATTGGTTTTTTCCTCTTTGCATTTGATCTTTTCGTTTGCTGTCATTTTTCAAAAATTTGCAGGGAAGCGCCAGGAGAACGATCAATTTGGGCCCATCAAGTGAAAATCTCCCTGTGCCGTCCTTGATTAAGAAAAAAAAAAAAAAAAAATTCGGCAGCTGCAACATCCTTTTCCGCAGTTGCCACCTCATTTCCCAGTAGTCGTAACACCCTTTTTCCCGCCTGCCGTCAACCTTTTCCGACAGCTGCAACATCGGCGGCTGCAAAATCCTTTTCCGCAGCTGCCACCTCATTTCCCAGTAGCCGTAACACCCTTTTTCCCGCCTGCCGTCAACCTTTTTCGGCAGCTGCAACATCGGCGGCTGCAACATCAGCAGCTGCAATATCTTTTTCCACAGCTGCCACCTCATTTCCCAGTGGTTGCCACCTCATTTACCATCCACTGCCACTTCATTCTCAGCAGCCATAATACCTTTTTCCCGTTGCCGTTAATCCTTTCTGGCAGCTGCAACATTAGCGGCTGCAACATCTTTTTCCGCAGCCGCCACCCTCATTTCCCAGCAGTTGCGTTATCAGTTTCCGACGGTCGGTAAAATCTTTTATCTGGCAGCCGTGAACCTTTTCTGACGAACGTGAATTATTTTCCGGCAGCCGCAACCATCTGCTCGTAGCTGCAACATCATGTCACAACGGCTGCAACATATTTCCCACAGTCATAAAACTTTTCCCGCCAGCTGTAATTTTTCCTGCCACCGTAAAACTTTGCCGTGACAGCCGTAATTTTCCCCGATAACCGTAAATTCTTTTTCTGGTTTCCGTGAAATCTTTCCCGGTGGCTACAATCTCTTTCCCGTCGGCTGCAACATATTCTTTTTTGGCGACTGCAATATCTTTTTCATCGGCCGCGCTATCATTTTTTTTTGGCAACTTGCAGTGGTAACTCCCGTGTTAACAGAAGAATTGCTCCAAATCTGCTAATCATGCTGCTGATTCACCTCAGTCGTGCCGGTGAACTCATCATTCCAACCCCGAGAACGCAATGGTTTGCATTTCACCGGCGTCTTATCCGACTCATCATGATCACACGTCTGACTGTGCACAAGCTCGGCGCCGTGACATCACCAACTGCATGCTACACTAGTTTCTGCAGCTTTCCGGCTCACAGTTTACGAGGTATGGCTTTCATTTATCACGTGATTAAGCATTGATATCATTTAAACGATATTAGTCGTACCTTCACTCGTACCGCCATTTATACCTGATTAAACCTCTCCCTTGTACGACGTAACATTAATAACTGCCACCTTCCCCAATTCGGCATGGAAATTTCAAACGCTTTTCTGTGCTCAACTTTCCAAATTTTCTCATTCGCTCAACGTCTCCGCTCAACGATTCGTGCATCCTCTGTGCTGCAACTTCCATTCTAGGTTCCTGTCATCTGTGGAATAGCACTTTCAGCTTGCAGCCAGGACCATGGGGATTCTAGTTCGCCATGAACCTTTCAATACCTGGGAACTCAGACGAAATCCTCAAGTTCTTGCCATTTTTCAAGCTGTTGGCTAGCTCGAATTCTTTGAGCGATTGGACGGATTCGATCGGGACGCAGCCCTACAGTTTGCCTTGAATCTTACCAAAACTCATTCCACGATGTGGGGGCTGTGTATAGACATCTCCGAGATCATTATATCCGAGGTAACAGCCATCCCGATGGTGGGAAAACCTTGGTTTAACCGTCGAGTCCCTGCAACGGTTGCACGAGAAGAATTTTTACTTCCAGGGGAGCAAGTTGAAGCATCCAGGAGAGGGATTGCACTGAACTCACTACCGCGGCCATGGGACCAGGTTGCTGTCTTCCTCAAGAAATACATTACTTGTGAAGGTAGATATCAAACTATGTATAACTCTGAACTTCCTCTGCTTTCTCATCTCCGCCATGGCATTTTATTGAACATTCCATTTTATTTACTGCACGACTTGCGTCATATGGCCGCATTTGTTCAGTCTGCAAAGCATCCACTTTCCTCTCTCACCCACCATGGCCTTATCAAATTAATTATTGTAAGAACCCTTGCCCAACATAATATAACTTGGGAACAATTTATAACCCGACCACAGCAACATGTTCCCTTTAGGGTCATCCCATTACAGCAGTTACCGGTTCTACCACAACAGGAGGACCGAAGTTCCTCCACTGAAGTTGGGGGGAGGGATGAAATGGGAGAAGAACAGCAATCGGGGGCACAAGCAGGACCATCTGGGGTGGGTGAAAAAACAGTAGAGGAACAACAACCACGGGCACAAGCTGGGCCATCTGGGGAGGATGAGCCTATATTAGAGGAGGATGCAGGGGCACAATCAGAGCCATGTGGGAGAGATGAATCTCCAGCACAAGCAGAACCAATGGGGGATGACACTGCATTTGAAGGAGAGCAAAGGGAAGCACAAACAGAGCCCTTAGATGATGGTGTAGATGAAACTTTGGTGGAAAACCTAGATAACAGAACAGCTCCGACACCAGAAGGTGAAATTGGAGCAGCATCAAATGCTGCGACAATGGAACCTGAAGATGACGGAGCTAGGGCAATGGAAGAAGACATTGAATTGGTAACAATTGAGTCTTCACCTGAGTGGGTAGGAGGAGGAGCTATGATTGAAGAAGAACAGCATGAGGGTCAAAGAAATATTCCTTTGACCTCAGTTTTTCCCCCCTATATTCCAGCTCCACAGGGGGAAACACCACAAAAGGAAAAATCACAGAAGGAACCCCCACAAAAAGAAAAATCACAAAAGAAAATGCCACAAAAGAGGAAGAGAGCCACCAATGAATTTGACCTAATAGCACCAATCAGAACGAAACGAACTCGATCCGCTACAGCAGCAGAGGCAGCTAGGAAAAAATGGGCAACTTCAGAGACACAGGTTGAACCCCCAATCCTTGTACCAAGACCGATGGATGCTCCACAAAGGCCAGTGGAGGAAGAACCTAGAAATGAAGGTCTTCTGTACGAGAATGCAATGCTGAAAGAGGACCTCCAAGTACTTAGAAGGGAGCTGGAAACTTGGAAGGAAACCTGCAGAAAACAGGGCGCAAGAAAAATGTACACATTGATAGAGGCTGCAGACCAAGTGGAGGAATCAGATGCTGTTAGAGCTAGGGAGGAGGATGAACGAATACTCTGCCCCACCTGTGGAGAAATCTTTAAGGAAGCAGGCCATAAAATTTGACTTAACACTCATTCAGTACAACAGCCTGTGGCCACAGTAGGGGAAGCAGTGGAAAAAGAAGGTGTTGTCACACAAGAACCAGCACTTTTAAACATCCTTGCTGAAGCTGTTACTTCCCATGATGCAGAAATTATGGAACAGGTAGAAGAAGAACATGGGATGGGGGATGCTCTGGAGCTTATAAAGGAATATAGTGAAACCCCAGTGTGTTCCCACGATACAGAGATCATATAACAGATAGGAGAAGAACTTGGAATGGAGGTCACTCTGGAGGCCAATGAAGGATTCCATACCGTGACCCCAGAATGTTCCCAGGACACAGAAATTTTGGAAGAAGAGGTTCAAAGGCAGGACAGTGATAAACTGGAACAGGATGTTGTAACACAAGAACCAGCAAACCTGAATTTACTTGTCCAATCAGCCAAACAGGTGGGAGAAGAACCCGGAACAGAGGACACTCTGGAATTTAATGATGAACTCTAGGTTGTAACCCCAGAGGACTCCCATGACACACAGCTCTTAGGAGAAGAATTGCAACAATAGGAGAATGAAGAGGCAAGTCAGGATGTTGCTACACAAGAACCAACATCCTTGGAAGCTGCAACAGGAGCTCCTGAGTTTCATTTAAAAGATAAACCTGGAGTGGATTTCATTCCCGATATACAGTTGGGAGAAGATGAACAGGTACAAACACCATGCTCAGGGGACACCGAAATTCTGGAGGATGAGCTGCATAATGATAAGGAGATCCAATCTCAACAGCAGAGGGACAAGGAAGACACTGCTACACAAGAACCAGTGTCTCTAAAAGCAATGATGGTAGCTGCTGAAGAAAGCCTAAAGGATGTTGCTGTCACACAAGAACCAGCAACTCTTTTATTAAATTTGGATGTGCTAGAAGACACTATCCCACAAGAACCAGTGCTTCTCCCTCCTAGGAATGTTATTGATATAGATTCAGATTAAGAATGGCCCTCTAAGCTCTCAGGCACATCATAATGAGACTGCAGGAAGATTCCCACTACATTAGCTGCATTTCCAGATATCAGCAATCAGCAGTGGATGGGGAACACAGATGTTGGGTTACTCACAGAGGCTGTTCAAAAGATAGATAAGATACCTGGGTTTCCTACAATTCTTTTTCTCTCCATGGATAGAGCTCAGTACAGGATTCAGATTGCAAATAATGCAGGTTGTTGCATGAGGACATGCAACAGGGTAGTTGGGGGGAGATGTTCAGCCCAGAATTGTCCCTTTTTAGTCATCATTAATCATCTTCCCTGCCCCTGTCCTACACCACTTATCATGGCAATCAGACCTATTTTCCTTACCTTATTCCCCAAATTACCAAGGTATGGCTGATCATTGTTTTATTTTATTAATGCTTATGATTGTGATAATTAAAGCTGTGCATCTTTCAAATTGTGCTAACATGCTGCGATTTATGAAGGTAGTTGAGACAAATAGACTGCAGGAAGATCGGGGCTGAACAAGTCATGAATGAAGAAATGTTCGTTGCTTGTAGAGGGATCCTTGGGGCTCAAATCATCAAATCAAAGCACAGCTGTGACAGGGCAGCTGTAACAGAATTTGTTATCTTAAGTATGTTGCTGCTCGAGTCTAGTTATGAACCGAAAGGACCGCCACTCTGGAGTCAATTAATAACTTTCCCATATTTGGATGTTTCTGTCTTGCCACGCATTGTAACAGCTAGTTATTTAGGGCGCCTGAAGATATCTGATCTTCATGGCTACCCGATTATAGGATTAGATGTTACGATTTGTATGTATAAATATGGGGAGTTGCCTCGACCCAGGGGTTGAACAACAGACAATTAAATTATTGTATTAGCAGCTGAGCAAAACTGTGTATTCATTCTTCTGTTAATATAAGGGGTTACTTCTGAGCTAAGAGTTGTGTTGTTCAGCCAGCGTCTCTGTGTGAAGGCTGGGCCCGTCTTCCACAGAGATTGCTGAGTTAAATTAGGATTTTATCTTTCTTGTTGTGTAATGTTTTGTTCTTTCCTGTTGTACGCAGCAGCAATATTTATTGTGTGGATTTCTCAGTAAAATATTATATTTCTGTGAGATTGGTGAATGGTGTAGAATAACAGTCGACTGAGTAAGGTTTGTTTTATGCATTTCAATTGCTGTTATACACAGTTGTGTTCATCTTACAGCTAAGTTGTAATCCCATGAGCTCTTACAATTTATCTTTCCTGTTGTGTGTTGCTTGATTTTCATTCTGCAATTCAATTTCTTAGAACAGTTAACTCAATCTTTGGAAATTGGATTTCTAGATTAATGTTCAGTTGATGTTTTATGATTTCCAGATTGATTAGATCAAACAAGTGATTGTTCTAGAATACGAATGAGATTTATTTTCTGCAATTGTTGATTAGATCTGATACCATTTCTTATTGATGCATGATAGAGAGGGATTGAAGTATAGCAGTTAGAAGGCAATTGGGATTGCATAGATTTTTGGGGATGAACATGGATGATAGAAGATAAAAGCATTCACTTCTAATGGTTTGGTGTTTGAGCATATATTGTGCACTTATCCTTTGAAATAAAAAGACTTTCTCGGGTTGACAATAAATTTCATATGCTCTGTGTGTATTGGTAATAATTTATCTGCATATAGAGTGCTTGACAATGAGCCCTCTCCCTAGATTCTAGGTGATGTAAGCTAGAATTTAGCTTGCACCTCCTAGATTTGTGCCTCTACCTCCATAAGTGCGCCCCACTCCTCCATTCATCCCTATTTTTGTGCTTACATGATATTTATGATCCTATTGTATCCACTCTCTCACCAAATTCGCCCTAATTCATGTTTTGTAACCCCCCATATGCATTAGTGCACCTCCTTGTGTTCTTCATGGCTCCACCCCTTGGTTTTTGGTAACTCCTCTTCATGGTGCTAATATGAGAAAGGGAATATCCTAACTAGGCTACCACTCCACTAATTTGAGTTATGTTTCCATTATGAATCCCATCTAGACAAAAATCCATTCTAGATGTCCACCTTGGGATCAAATTTCCCTCCTTAAGCTATTTATACATGTACTCTCCCCTTGTTGAATCTAATCTTGAGCCTTGGATCACTTGTCTCGTGTTATCTCACCATGTTGGGATTATTTTTAGTATTGAGAGTGTGTTGAGACTTAGAGGTAGTCTATTCATTTCCTTTTGCTTTCATTATATCACTTTACTAGTCCAGGTTCTCGCACAAGAAGCTAGGAAATGGGTGGTGAGAAGAGTCACTTCCCATAGGCAGTGGAGATGGATAGGAAAGTAGTAGTTCCAAGAGTTGCTAGACTAAGTGTGCCTCGACCCGTGGGTCCATGGTATCATCTTGGGGGTGATATTTTCAAGCAAGGAATGTTTGACTATGTCTACGGCTGGGAGGAAAGTTGTCATGTTGCATCCAATTGCCCTTATTTTTAGATAAGTATAGCTCTTATGTTTAATTTCTATTACATTATTTTATTTGGTATATGTGCAATGGAGGATGAATTGGTTGTCTACATGTTCATGTATTGAATTCTAGGTTCTATATGCAAGAAGGATGAATTTCATATAATATATTCCTACACTCCTTACCTTCCTTCTATTCTTCTTTCTCTTAATCAGAAATTTTAATTTTTGGCTCGATGATATTGAGAGGGGTGCAACCATAGGTTCTTTTTCACCCATTTTTTTTATCATTTTTGAGTCATAAGACTTGTTCCATTGCAGATCCGTAGCATAATTTCCACTAAGGATCACCTTTTCGTTCATCGAAAAAGCTTTCCGGATGACCAAGATATGCATGTTTTGGTTTGACAAATTTTCCGGTGCCAAGATGAGGGCACCTTCATTAGATTGTAAAAGTATTGTTTACAAATCTGTTCTTTGTTGTAGATATGAGGTTGATTGATGTATTTTGGATGTAAAAGTGATTGATGGCTGGACGATGGTAGCCATACGATATTATTTTTATTAGTAAGAGATGACTACAGGGGAGAGTAATCGGGTGCATGTTTTGAGGGTTGTAGTTGAAGCTAGTGTTCTTTTTTTTCTATGGTTTTGATGTGCTTATAGATTGCAGCTTACATATGTTCCATGATATGTGGTTTTCCTTAATTTATAGCCTCACTATCACACACATGACAACACCGAAAAACAGATTAATTTTCCAAAAAAATGATGACAACAATACTTGGCTTATTTGTTAACTATGTTATCAAACATTCAAAAGTACATGAAGTAATTATTCGCACTAAAGATGATGTTTATCATAGTCATGTTCTTGTTTCAATTATGTTCCTTAGATCTCACATTATAATTTATTAATTAAGTGCCATAATTAAATAGTTAAGTGTTGCAACTTTAGTTATAAAAAAAACTTCTAGAGATAAAAGTTTTAATTATTAGGTGAATGGTTAGTTAGCCTAACCATAATTTATCTATATTCGTTGTGATTAAACTTAACTTAGGGTTGGGAACATTAAAAGTGGTATTAGAGCAAAGGTTTCAACACTGCAACTGTTGGGCCTTCTACAAGTTACAAGTCACTCTATAAACATGAGTTTGCATTAGATAACTTGGATGCATGCACCTTAATATAGTGTAACATATGAGTTAGTTTTCTAACAAATGGTTGGTAATGAACACATTGCAGTTTCCAGTGAATGATTGAGGAAGCACTATGGCCACTAAACTAAGATCTTACTCAAACGTGTGAAGAATAGAGATTCAACAAGTACAATTTTAGTAGTTGGAATTCAAGGCTTGGAGACAGACTTTGAGGAAGGTCAGAGGCCATACAATCTTGAAGAGGAGTTTGTTGAGGGAAGAAGTTCAAATAGGTATAAAAGGAGCAGTGAACCATTAAGATTGGAGGATTCAGTGAGAAAGTGTAGGGAGGATAACGAAAGGCCTAATTCATATCCAGGAGTAGATTATGAATGATCTAAAATAGTTGAAGACCATCCAAAGATATGTTGAACAGAGTCATAGAAGAGGTTATGCAAGATCTAGATCATTTTCAAGGAGACGTCATCACTCAGAGAGGAGGAATGGGTATGCATCAAGTAATACAAAGAGTAGTCCTGAAAGATATCTGGTGAGATATCAGGAGAGGATGTCTAACTGGGATGAACTAGTAGGAGACTTGAGAAGAATCAATCCCCCAACTTTTAATGGAGAAGTATAGCATGGAGAAGTTGTTGAAGCATGGTTTCCTAGGACTAAGGAATTTTTTCCAGTTGCATCAGTATACACCTAATATGGAAGAAAGAGTATCCATATACCATATGAAAGGTAAGGAATCTATTTGGTGCGATCAACTAGTTATGATAAAAGACATCAATGAAGACAGACTCTGTTGGAAGAAATTTAAAAAGTACTTCCAAAAGGAATGCCTCTCTGAGAATTACTATGACAAAAAGATGGAAGAGTTCTTTGAGCTCAAATTGGGGAGTATGACTATGGATTCCTATGAGAATAATTTTATGGAACTTTTGAAGTATGCAGACTGCATCAAAGATGATGAAGAAGGTAAAGATTCAAAGGTTCCTAAGTGGTCTTCCTAAATCTTATAGAGACGAAATCTAGTATGATAGACCAAAGAACCTTAAGGATTCCATATGGAAGGAAAAACACTTATATGAATAGAATAAGAGCAAGGCCCCATATCAAAAGAATTGGAAGGATATGAAGAACAACAAATAGGAGCAGAGAAAGAAAGGTTTCCATCCTTCAAAATTAAGAAACGGTAATTCTTATCAACAAGGACATTTAAGGGAAGATCCTTTAGGGAAAAGAACACCTATGGAATGTTGGATATGCAAGGAAAATCACTTTTCCAGTTAGTGCCCACATAAGAAAAAAAACCTTCACAACATTCAAAAGGCTTCAATTGTTAGAGATGTAGGTGGAAGTGTGCAAAGGATCTATGCATCCCTAGATGGGAGGCAAGATGAAAACCAGTCCCGAATGATTGAGGTAGCAAGTAATATTTCTAATAAAACCAGAGCTATTTTGATTGATTATGGAGATATCAATATTTACATTGAACCTAATCTAGTTGATAAATTTCATTTGAAGAAAATCAAACTTGAAACGACAAGTCTAGTACAATTAGCCACATGAGCCAAGAGGAAAATCACAAATTTTTTAAAAATGTGTCCCTTAGAAATGAATGGATTGAAAAAAGTTGTAGGCTTAAACATCAAACCCGTAGGGTCATATGATGTATTGATTAGCATGGATTGGCTGGATTCATACCATGCCATATTGGATTGTCATAATACAACTTATACTTGGTTGAATGAAGAAGGAAACCGAGTAATAGTAAAAGGTATACCTAGACCCATATCCCTAAGGCAGGTTGCAGCTCTACAATTGAAGAAATTTCTCAGAAAGGGATGCCAGTTATACAAAATTCATGTGGAATATCCAAAAGAAGGAAAAGATACAGTACTAAAACGATTTGTAGACATATTTCAAGAACCGCTAGGAATGCCTCCTAAAAGGGACATTGATTTTTCTATCTACTTGGTTCCAGGGATAGTACCTTAATCTATAGCACCTTATAGAATGAGTACTCCAGAGTTGAAGGAGTTACAAATGCAGCTAGAGGAGCTACTAAATAAAGGTTACATAAAGTCCAGTGTTTCACCTCGGGGAGATCCTATGTTATTTGTGAAGAAGAAGGATAGAACTCTAAGACTTTGCATAGACTGTAGAAAGTTGAACAAAACAACAATTAAAAACAAGTACCCCTTGCCAAGGATTGATGACTTGTTTGATCAATCGAGAGGAGCAAAAGTGTTTTTGAAGATAGATTTGAGATCGAGATATCACCAGATTAGGATTAAGGATGAAGATATTAGTAAGAGAACATTTAGAAACAAGGTATGGACATTATGAGTTCATTGTGGTACCTTTTGGGTTAACAAATGCACCTGCAGTATTCATGAGCTTGATAAATGGAGTTTTTAGAAAATACTTAGATAAGTTTGTGATTGTATTCTTAGATGAAATCCTTATCTATTCCAAGACATAAGAAGAGCATGAAGAACATCTAAGACTAGTAATGCACGTTCTTAGAGAGCATCAATTGTATGCCAAGCTAAGCAAACGATTCTTTTTATCAGGGAAGAATTCATTACTTAGGACATATCATATCTAAAGAAGGTGTTTCAGCCGATCCTAAAAAGATAAGAGCCATCATGGAATGGCCAACACCTAAGAATGCATCAGAAGTAAGATCTTTCATGCGATTAGATGGGTACTACCGAAGGTTCATCGAAGGATTCTCAAATTTAGCTCATCCTATCACATCTTTACAGAAGAAGGGTGTGAAATTTGATTGGACTTCTAAGTGTGAATATAGTTTTCAAAGACTTAAGGAAATGCTTACTAGTGCACCTATCCTAAAAATTTTAGATCCTAAAGGAAACTTTGTTGTGTGCACAAATGCATGCAAGCAAGGCATTGGTAGAGTCTTTATGCAGGATGGACATGTGATCAGTTATGAATCTAGAAAGTTAAAGGAATATGAGCAGAACTATGCCACCCATGACTTAGAGCTTGTAGCTATCATGCATGATTTAAAGATGCAGAGACATTATCTAATGGGTAAGAAGTTTGAGTTAAGAACTGATCATGATGAGTTAAAGTACTTGTTTGAGAAGCCTAATTTGAATGCAAGACAAAGGAGATGGATGGAGTTATTATGTGAATATTACCTTGACATCATGCATATCAAAGGTAAGGAAGATAAGGTAGCTGATGCACTTAGTAGGAAGATACATGTGATGCATGTAGCAACTATCAGCACTAGTACATCATATTTAAAGGATAAGATCATTGAAGCTAGTGTTACAGATGAACTTTATCAATAGGTAAGAGAAGGATTGCAACAACAGAAAATTCCACAGAAATTCGATAAGTATAAGTTGAAATAAAATGGGATCCTTATGCATAGAGATAAAAAGAAGTGCAATACTCCCATCAAGGCCATTTATGGAAGGCAGTGCAATACTCCCATCACTTGGGATAATCCAATAGATAGAGTCGTTGTTGGATAATAATTATTAAAGGATATGGAGGATAAAATGGTTAAGATAAAGAAAAATATAAAGGCAACTCAAGATAGGCAGAAAAGCTATGAAGATCAGGATAGGATTTCCAGATAGTTTCAAGTTGAAGATCACATATTGTTGAAAGTTCGACCCAAGAAGAGTTCCTTAAAATTAGGTAATTTCTCCAAGCTAGATGCTAGATATTGTGGACCTTTTGAGGTCTTAGCTAAAATAGGACCTATTTCTTATGAGTTGGCTCTACCCACTTGCATTAGAATACATAATGTATTTCATGTCACTTTATTGAAAAAGTATATACCTCATGCTAACCATGTAATTGATTGGAATGTGATCCAGGTAATTAAAGGTTCTTTTATTTTTATTTATTGATATATATACATGTATGTACATGGTACTCATTGTGTTATTGAATGGATTATGATCTAGGTGGAACCGGAAGGGGATTTTCCGATACAACCTGTTGTCATTTTAGGAAGCAAGTTCAAGTTACTTCAGAATCGAGAGATCAGACAGGTAAAGTTCCAATGGACCCATTATATCCTTGAGGATGCAACTTGGGATCTGGAAGATGCTGTGGTGGAAGCATACCCTCATCTATTTTGAAAGTTTGGTTTTTATGACATGTACGTAAAAAATATGCATCGAGGATGATGCATTGTTTAAGGGGGGGGGATGTAATACCCTGGTTGTTAAGCCCTGGACTGATGCCATTTTATATGACTATGGACTTATGTTCTATTTATTAATATGAATATGGAATTATGCTCATTTGTTTGATGATTTGATTATGGACTTTGGAATTTTTATTATTTGTTAATTTTGTTGTTTCCATTATTGTCATTATTGTTCTGTTTGAATGATTGTTGCTATTAAATTAAATAAACAATTGGTTGAGAAAAGGCAACTAAAAGAGTATGGGATACCATGGATCTCATGGAGTGAGGGGGAATGGGAGGAATCCCTAGAATCTTCTAGATTTTTTTTGGATGGTAGTTGTCCATCCTAGTTCATTTTGTGCCTTGGTGACTTTAATAGTGTTGGTCACCCAAACATTGTACAACGGAACCCATTTTCGATTTTTATGAACTATGGAATTATTATTGCACCTTATACATACTTTAGTGAGCCCCTGTTGACTAGTTTACCCTCCTTGGGAGAAATTCCCTCCTATTTATGTGTTTTTGTAATGTATGATCCCTCTCCCTAGATTCTAAGAGCCGTAAGCTAGAATTTAGCTTCTACCTCCTCGATTTGTGCCTCCACCTCCATAAGTGTTCCCCAAACATACATTCATCCCTATTTTTGTGCTTACATGATATTTATGACCCTATTGGATCCCCTCTCTCACCAAATTTTCCCTACTTCATGTTTTGTAACCCCCCATATGCATTAGTGCACCTCCTTGTGCTCTTCATAGCTCCACTCCTTGGTTTTTGGTAACTCCTCCTCGTGGTGCTAATATGAGAATGGGAATATCCTAACTACACCATCACTTTACTAATTTGATTTATGTTTCCATGATGAATCCCAACTACACACAAACCCATTCTAGGTGGCCACCGTGGGTTCGAATTTCCCTCCTTAAGCTATTTATACATGTACTCTCTCCTTGTTGAGGCTAATATTGAGCCTTGGATCAATGTACTTATGTTATCTCACCATGTTGGGAATATTGTTAGTATTGAGAGTGTGTTGAGACTTAGAGGTAGTCTAGTCATTTCCATATGCTTCCATTATATCACTCTACTAGTCCAGGTTCTCGCACAGGAAGCTAGGAAGTGGATGGTCAGCGGAGTCACTTCCCATAGGCAGTGGAGACAGACAAGAAATTAGTAGTGGGAAGCATTGTAGTTGTCGGAAGAGGTAGTTATGAGAGTTACTAGACTAATTGTGCCTCTACTAATGGATCCATGGTATCAGCTTGGGGGTGACCTGTTCAAGCAAGGAAGGCTTGAATGTGTCTACGGCTAGGAGGAAATTTGTCATGTTGCATCTAGTTGCCCTTATTTTGAGATACGTATATATCTTATGTTAAATTTCTATTACTTTTTTTTATTTGGCATATGTTCAATGGTGGCTGAATTGGTTGTCTGCATGTTCATGTATTGAATTCCAAGTTCTATATGCAGGATGGATGAATTTCATATTATATGTTTCTACACTCCTTACCTTCCTTCTATTCTTCTTTCTCTTAATCATAAATTTGTATTTTTGGCTCGATGATATTGAGAGGGTTGAAACCATAGGTTATGTTTATTCCATTTATACTCCTTTCTTTAGAAATTAGACCTATTTGATTGCATCTGGAGCAGTGTTTCCATTAAGTATCTCCTTTTGATTCATCGAAAAAGCTTTATGGATGACCAAGATATGGATGTTTTGGCCCAACAGATTTTTCGATGCCAAGATGAGCGCACCTGTCATTAGATTGTAAAAGTCTTGTTTTGTAATCTATTTTTTGTTGTAGATATGATGTTGATTGATGTATTCTGGATGTAAAATTGATCGATGGCTGGAGGGTGGCATCCATATGATCTTATTTTTATTAGTAAGAGATGACTGTAGGGGACAATCATGGGATGCATATTTTTAGGGATGTAGTTGCAGCTAGTGTTCTTTGTTTGCTATGGTTTCGGTGTGGCTGTAGATTGCATCTTACATATGTTCCATAATATGTGGTTTTCCTTAATTTATAGCCTCACTAACATCACACACATGACAATACCGGAAAATAGATTAATTTGCCAAAAAATTATGACAACAATACTTGGATCATTTGTTAACTATGTTATCAAACAATCAAAATTACATGAAGTAATTATTCACACTAAAGATGATGTTTATCATAGTCATGTTCTTGTTGTGATTATGTTCCTTATATCACATATTAGAATTTATTAATGAAGTTTCATAATTAAATGGTTAAATGTTGCAACTTTAGTTATAAAACAAACTTCTAGAGGTAAAAGTTTTAATTATTAGGTGAATGGTTAGTTAGACTAACCATAATTTATTTATATTTGCTATGATTAAACTTAACTTAGGCTTATTATTATCACCCTTAACATTGTTTAAGGGCAGGGAAATTTTAGTTTGAGAAGTATGTATGTGTTCAAGGTGTTGGGAATTATGTTCTATGTAAGAATACCATGCCTTTGTCCTTGACTAAATCATTGAGAAATACAAATCCATGAGCAATGTGTTGAAGCACCATGGATGACCTCGCAATAGTATCCATGGTATTATGTATCTAGGTATTATGGCTTGGGGCCTTCAACATGGTTAGAGTGGGAGAATTGAACCTTGGGACCAAAAGTAAGCTTTTAACAATCCATGGCTAAGAAGGTTTCCTCCACCAACCACACGCATCCTCCTAAGCTTATCATTGACCTATGATTGAGGATGGTGGTACCATCAAGTGGTTGTTAGTAGTATATACATGTTTCAGATCATTGGAAATGATGTTCTATGGAAGATTACTATGTTTTTGTCCCTAAGAAACCTTTGGGGCATCTAGATCTATGAATAATGGCTCAAAGCACCACATGTGACTTCACAAGGGTATCCATAGTGCTATGTATCGAATTCTTGGGTACTTTGGGCCTTGGACATGGTAAAGGTAGGATACCAGAACCTTGAGCCCTAAAGGAATATTCTATCCATCTAGGGATAAAAAAATATTTATCCACCAACCCTACATGGACTCCTAAGGATATATTTGGCATATGATTGAGGATGTCAGTTAACTAGTCCTTGGGCTTGAGCTTTGCACTAGGAATCCATATTGGCACGTTGACATCATTTACAAGTGGGGTCATTTATTTAATCTCACATGGGTGGTTTTTATTAGTGTCTATGTGTCTCGGGGCCTTGGGAATGATTTTCAAGGGAGGAAGATCATTCATTTTTCCCTAAAGAAACCATTGAGGTATCTAGATCCATGAACAATGCCTTAAAGCACCATGTATTTCCCGTGGTATTACCTTACAAGGATATCTAATGGGACTATGTATCCAATTCTTCGGGACTTCTGGAATTGGACATGGTCAAGGGTGGATACTTGAACCTATGGCCCTAAATTAATATTATATCTATCCATCCAAGACTAAGAATATTTCCTCCACTAACCACGCATTGCCTCCTAAGGATATCATTTTCCTATGATTGAGGATGCTAGTTCCATTAGGTGGTTTTGATTAGTATGTACATGTCTTAGGGTCTTTGGAATGATTATGTAGTGAAGATGACCATTCATTTGTCCCTAAAGAAACCATTTAAGCATCTACATCCATGAACAATGTCTCAAATGATCATGCATGAATTTGGAAGGGTATCCATGGTGGTTTGTATCTAGGTCTTTGTACCTTGGGGCCTTGTACATGGTTAATGGAGACCTAAACTTTAAAGAAATAATCTTTCCATCTAGGGCTAAGAATTTTTCCTCCACCAACCACACATGGCCACTTGATGGTATCACTAGCCTATGATGGAGGATTCCGATTCAATTTGGTGATTTTCATAAATATGTATGTGTCTCAAGGCCTTGGAAATGACATTCTAGGGAAATATACCATGTCATTGGCCCTAGAGAAACCATTGAGACATATAGAGATGTTGGGTCACAGATTTGTCCATATTTTCATCACCTTTCGACATATATTTCATCCCTCTTATTCCTATTATTATCCATTTACAATTCCATTTTCCATCCATTTGTTGTAACTACATGTAAAATACCATATTACTTCCATTGATGCTTTAGCGGTTAATAATAATTATTTTCCTTTATCTTTGATGAATTGAAGACTATTATGCATAATTTTACTGATGATGGTTTATGGAGTGATTTTTCATATTAGCAGTAGTAGCAGCCATGGTTCAAGACTCCAAAGTTGGCATGCTAGCACACGTACACATGGAGATTCAAAACATGTTTTCATTCCTAGGATTGATTATGTGCATTTGTGACTTCAAATCGTGCTCAAGTCCAACATGGTAGCCTTCAGCTCATACTCAAACTATTCCAACCAGAAATGTGTGCTAGATAAGAACACAGTAATTCGTGTCTCGATTTGCGTGAAGCTAGAGATGAATCACGAAACTATGGGACATGGGTTTTGTGTGCAATGGCCTCATTTACCTGACTCTTGAGGAAATTGCCAAACAAAGCTATGGTTTGAGCTATACAAATGGTTATTTGAACATGTAATTCTCAGATTTACTATTGCGGTTGGTTTTACAAATTAGCAATTGGTTGAAACAGATCACAAGTTGGGGATTCGGTTTCTCAATCTCCTGAGAGCATTTTATGTATAAATATGTAATCATTCTAATGTATTGAGGAGGGGAGGAGGAGAGAAAGCAATGTTATGCTGTAGGATTTGAGCCAGACTCTATTGTAACAATTTCATTCTGATAATACATGTTGGCAGTTTCTTAATTCTGGAGTTGTAGACTTTCATTGTGGAGATCCAGCTCTGCTCAGTGGAGGAAGAGCCCTCTTCCCTGAGTAGATGCTGAGAGTGTTGATTGTTATTTTGTAGATTTGTTTATTATTTAGTTCATGCTTTTATTTCATTAGATTTATCATAGTTGTATTCTTTCATTCAATAGATTTATCATAGTTGTCTTCATGTTGATTTATTTTCATAGATCGTTGGCCAACATAGCACTTCTTTTAGATTAGGCAATTAGATCTTACTTCATAAGAATTGATTTGGTTTGAAGTGTGATTAGATTTACAATTTGATTGTATGAATAGGTTGAGGTTTGATTTATTTTCAAGAAGGTGTGATCTAGTTTACAGATACTTTTGATTTCATACTAATAGATCAACAGTGTCAGGTAGAAATTGTGCTTGCATAGATCTTGCACGATAGCTTTGAAATAAAAGGTTTCCTTGGGTTGATAATTTATGTTCTGGTAGTTTCAACTGTTTAATTACTTAGACAATTAATCCGACCAACATTTTGGCGCCATTGCCGGGGAAGTTATCAATAGTGCAAAAGTACATCTGACATTGTTTTGTATATGCATTGTTAAATTAGAGCATGTAGGTTGCATGATTACTTTTAAGTTTATTGAATTTGCTTTGAGTGTGTATTTTCTCCTTTTTTGCATTTAGTTTCATTTCATTTTGAATTTTTGGAGCTTAAACCTTATCATTCCCCTTAGTGGTGTTGTAAGCACCACCCATTATACTAACCCATTGACAGGAACATTCGAAGGAGGAGCCTCTAGATAAAACACAAAGAATCTAATGAAGAGATGACAGGTAAAAAAGATGCAGAAGTTGTTACCTTTGAATTTCCCATCAGATATTTAGGAGGAGTGGTACCAACGAAAAGCATTCCCCCACATGTTCTACCAAATTTTCACGGTTTGAAAAATGAAGACCCTGATGTATTTTTATTTCAATTCGAAGTACTTTGTAGAGCATATGGTTATTGTTCTAACGATCAAAAGTTGAATGTGTTTTCCCTTACTCTAAAAGGAACAGCCCTTCGATGGTTCATGAGCCTCGGTCGGAATTGTATACAAACTTAGGAAGACATGAAACATGTATTCTTGAAAAGGTACCAAGATTATTGCAGGGTCAATGAAGATATCTTCGAAATGACACAAGGAGAAGAAGAGAATTTGGAGGAATATGTTGAATGCTTTCAATACAACCTTCAACGATCAAAACAAAGGCAACTGGGGAAAGAGACCTTATGAACACTTCTGCTCAAGGGAATCCGAGATGAATCTTTAGAAATCTTAAATCTGATGGGAACAAGTGATGTATTTCAATTATAATATGATGATATTTGTGAATTATGTAGAAGGTATTCAAGAGGAAACTTC
This sequence comes from Larix kaempferi, assembly GCA_027924585.1. NCBI lineage: Eukaryota > Viridiplantae > Streptophyta > Pinopsida > Pinales > Pinaceae > Larix > Larix kaempferi. The sequence goes on from BSBM01000715.1 coordinate 138,978, forward strand.
AAGACTGGTAAAAATTCTAGTAATCCTTATTTTCAATCTTTGAAATTTGCTACAAGAACAAGAGTTATGGGAACTGAAATCAGTAATTTATTTGAAAATTCTAATGTTGATATCAATGGTTCACTAAATTCACAATTGGGTGTTTTGCAGGTGAAGGAAAAGCATGAGGAATTTGAATAAATAGTTTGCCCTCGGTGCCAGAAGAAACATCTTGCAATAGATTGTCCTTTGGATAGTCTCACAATTTGTGGCATATGTGAGTTGAATCATTCCACAGATCGTTGTCCCTCCTTACCAAGGATGAAAGAAACATATCAAAGAGATCAGGGAGTTGTAGCCAACTCATTGCAATAGTCATGGCAACCGTGGCCTACATGTGTGGTTCAAAACTCTATCCCTCTATTTCCTTGCTTTCATACTCAATCATTGAATACTCCTCCACCATGGCAGTTGTTGCAACCTCAGTTTAACTCTTACCTACCTTATCCACAAGGTTGGAATGGCCTATCTTATGATCACATGGCCACTCTCCCTCATGCTGCAACACAACTTGGTCCTTCAATATCAACCTCACAAACCAATCCTCTACATCAGCTGCATCTATCTTCTCATCAAACTCCTTGGTATCCAGCACAATTTCATGTCTAATCCACCATCCACCCTAACCATAATAAAGCAGTACAGGATGCTTACAGTGCTGAACTACAAAATTTTCTTACATTTCCCTCATGTTCTACCTCACCTACACCGCTGCAAAAAGACTATGCATTGTTGCAGCAAATCCATACGAGGCCTGGATAGGTTTTAAATCCAAGACTTGGAAGTGAAGTTTCTTATGATCATCAACAAGTTAACAAGATCAACAAATCTGATGAACAAACATTGGAAGCAAGAGCATTTTTCACATCATTAGATTTGAATCTCTTATGCAATCAAGAAGATCAGTTTACTAAGGAGATTTATGGTGTGACAAGCATGAGAAATCAAGGGAACAAAGACTATATTGAAGCTTGGTTTCAATCTGTTATCAATCTGCAGTATCATTCCTTACTTCACCAATTCGTGGCACCATCATTTCAAGAGAAGTTGACCTCTCATATCCTAGCATTCATAAAGTTACATTTTTCTGTTGGGAGTATGAGAATACTTGAGTCATTTCTTCGAAAGTGGCTCCATTGGAAGTTCTCCTACACTTGAGAAGAATTTGTTATTTCCAAGTAGTGTAGGACATTGTAAATAAATAAAATTCGAGTTTTTTTTCTCACTTAGATATAGGATGCATAGATAGTATCATTTTGTTTTGAATAAGAACTCTTGGACACATGGTGCAGTAAGAGCCACCCATATTAATAATCTCTCTTTTTCAGGAAGTGGGTGAGAGGAAGGAAGCATTGGCGAATGAAGACATTATAGGAAAATGAGCCAAACGATTGTGGAAACATTCAAGCTTGAAACTTATGCGATCATCATGGTATGTGTTTAGTTTTTATTTCTATATAACACATCCATAAAAATACACAGACTTTATTTCAACACTATATCATTTTTTTAAGAGTTGCAGCTGCAGTTGTAACACACTGTGTAAGTCTATCTAGGTACTCAATGCTTGAAATTTTTGGTATGTGTGTGTTCTATTTAAATTTACATCATTAAAAACATTCATACCTATTCCAGTCACTTTTTGCGAGTCAAATTTCATTTATTGGATTTTTGTGGCATTTTGACTTGAAATTATTACTGAAACATAGTCGGGACAATCCATTTTTGGGAGATCAAATGGGATTATTTTTAAAACCTGTTTACATCCTAAGTAGCCCTTTGAATATAGTTTCCAAACCAATTTTAATTTATGAGATTGGGCATCAAACGAAAAATTTATGGTCAAAATACTAACGGGGTGTCAAGCAGGCAGCTTAGGAACAGAGCTAGGACAATCACGTTTTGGATTCTTTATTGGATAGATATTGAAAACCTATTTCATTGGTATATTCCGTTATGAATCTAGTTTACAAAACAATTTAAATCACTCAATTCCAATATTGTATGCAAATGTTATGACCAAAATACGGACTGCCTATCACAAATCAACATTTTTAAAACTCGGTTTCCTAGACTGTTCATTGGTCTATTTGACCCATGTATTCTCATTGGATTCAAAACCTGTTTCTATTGGAAATCCCTACATGAATCTAATTTCATCTCCAATTGGAATCATGCCAATCTGTTATCAAATGAAAACGTTATGCCTAAAACCGTGACTGTTGGTCTACTCTAGAATTCGAAAAACACCTTGTCATGCAGGATGTTACTGAGCAAATTGGGATATCATCAAATAGAATTTTTAAAACTTGTTTATAATGGACATATACCTATGAATTTACTTTCATTTGTCTTTTGAATCACTCAAATCAGACAAAGAACGAAGAATTTATGATCATAATACTGTTGGTGAGTCTTGATGGCCATCGCTCTTCCGCAGGTATAAAGTGGATTTTGCTTCATCATTTTTCTTTGGATTTGTTTTATAAGTAATTGCTTGTTTTTTTTTTCATAAGTGTTGGGTTAAGAGAGACCAATCATCTCTCTTCTTCCATCATCTCATGTTTTATTGTAGGCAAGTGCTAGGTTTTTGCACGTCCTTGAAAGAAGAAGGTCAATACATGCATGAGTGACTCTTGAAGACTTTTTATCAATTTGAAAATGGATTGAGCACATAAAAAATGGAGAGATTGATGTGAAAACCATATGAAGACCAATGTTCCATAATTGAAGTTCCATTGCTACATGAATTGCTACTAAAGAAGCCTCCCAAAAGACCTTTCATCGATCATGCTCATTCACCAACACCATGATTTCCCATACAGTTCCTTGTTGCGTCCACCATTCCATCACTTCCATGAATTTCTGCTCCATTTCATCACTCTCATACTATCCACTCCACTCACACCTAACCCATGAATAATGTCTCTCAGCTCTCTTACATGCTGAGTCACCTCCTATCCTTTTCATTTTACCAGTAAAGCCTACTTGTTGGAGACAATCTTTCATATCTAGTTCTTCAAATAATTTGTCCTATGCTCATGTTGGATTGATGGGGGATTCCTTAAGGCCTCCCTGCCAACAATCTTGACTCATCAACATCAACACATTTTCTGAGTCCAAGATAAGAGATTTATTGATGCCTTGAAGTTTGTATGCCTCAATGACAAACTTTCTCACTAACAGCAGTGAGGATACACCAATGCCACCTAACTGTTAGATCTTGCAGGGGGTTTGACAACAACAAATTTATTCACACCTGAAAGGATGCATCAAAGGTACCTTGGCTCCCACTGTCATTATTGATGGAAAGCCTCGCATTGGTTAACAACAGTCATCAATGGTTGGTAATCCAATGAGACTTTTTCACATTCGACTTCAGCAAAATTCATTCATGTGGATAGGTTTGTACCATTAGGTGGGATGAAGATGAATATTTCCAGCATTTTGCAGCAGGCTTGTAGCATTTACAGCAGGATTGGAGTTCAAATTTTCCTTAATTTTGGTTTAGTTTATTTCAGCAATCAATTTCTTGAATAAAGAGGAGCAGGGGTCCTATCCTTGCATGCAACCAGTACATTTCCTCATTTAGACAACAGATTGGATTCATTCCTCATCATGGATCAAATTCAGCCTTCATAAGCTTCATCTTCCAACTACATCTCTCAGCAGCAGTTAACCAAGGCTTCCACTGAGGTAACACTTGAGGTAAAATAGCATGAGTTTTTTATTTATTGAAGATTTAGGAATATATCATGAGGAACCACTGAGCATTTTCCATTTCCATTTTCTATATAGCATTTTCTATCCATCCATTCCCATACTTTCCCACACAATTTTAACACCTCATCATTCCAATTCACGCACATCCAAATCAAGCCCTTCCCTACACCTTTCCTACATCCAAGCATGAGAAAATGATTTGTTGTTGTCGCACAAGAACCAACAGTAAGGAGAGAATTTGATACACATGCACAAGCCAAGGCCACTACTGAAAGAGAGGAAAAGGCTCCATAAGAACCTACAATAGAAAAAGTTGATGTAGAAGACATTCCTTCACAAGAGTATGCTATCATACAAGCAAGGTGGAAAACAGAGGTATGATTTGTTTGCTTGGCTCACTGGTGCACATGATGGTTCACATCTTCAGAAGTCAAATTTATTGAGAGCCACATTTTATATGGTATATGGATTGTCCACCATTTTATACATATGGTAAATGCATTGAATGGGTTGGCACACTCATGGTTGATGACAATTAGGTTGCATACAATAGACTGTTAAAATATCTTTTCCAGATTTTTGATTCATGGCCATCTTATGTGAGACATCATGGTTACTTGCTCCCACAAATGAAAAACACAATCAAACTTTGTATTCAGACCTTGTAGCAACATTTGAACAAATATGGAATATCATATCAATAATGTTTTGGACAACATGATGATGGCATTTTGAGAACACGATTTTGGGTATCTTTGATCTCTATTTTTGTTGTCATTACAACCATTTCAAACAACAGTCATCATTTCAAACTTATGAATATGTTGCCATAAAAGAAAGGTATGAGTTCCTTTGCTCATATTTACCATCCACTAATGCATACATTGGTTTTAGCCATCATGAGCAATCTAGTTTTTGCAACTCCAACTTTATCAGATTTTCTTTTACAATTTCAGAATTTGATGTGAGAGTTGGTCCCTGGTTATTGGCATCAAAATTACAACAGGCCCGTGAAAATATGAATAAGGCATTCGATTATGAAATGGATTATTCAAATATGCGATTAATGGAATGTCTTGTGCTTAACCATCAGTCTCAACATTTTATTTTCTTCAGGCCAAAATCGGTTTAATATATCATTCCAAGGGTAATAGTGATCTACAGTATGGCTTGTTGTGAGCATATTTAAAGGAGGTCACTGAATGTAAATTTGTTGGAACAAAAGTTTTCAAAGCATAACACAATGGAGAGTTGAGTGTTATTCAGAGTTGTTTCTTCAATCAGAGCAAAATGGAAATGTCTGGTAGCCAAAGGTATAATTGGAAGATGTTTTAGTTATCAGTTGTAGACATTGCATATAACAGTAATATTTCTTCTCTATGGAAGCACACAAATGTTATTGCACCGGGTTTATGTTTTGTTGGCATACTCGACCTATGGCAGAAATAAACCTTGTATTTGGATTGAATGATATAACTCTAATTTGAGATCTGAAAATTGGGCATTGATACATGCACAATGGAAATCCTATAGCATCTTTTTCAAGGTCTGATGTGAAGTTTATCTCAGCAGCATTAAGGTAATGATTACTTCCAATATTGGTCTATTGTCAAGAAAAGATGCATGTGGACATGCTCTATCTTCGGTTTGGGGGAGTGGTTGTTTTCATTCTTTGTCAAGTTCATAGCCAATAACTGTTTGATAATTTATTGTGGATGCTCAAAACAACTTTCGCCAACAAGTTCACATTTTACTTCTCATTTGTTCACATTTTTAATACAAAAGTGCAGAAATTGAAGTGACCATATCTTGCAATTGGTAAGTTGGATTTTCATGAAATTTGGACAGGAAGTGCATAATATCAAGATGAACAAACCTGGTAAGTTTTAGCCCAATCCAATGCACATTTTTTGAGAAAATGACCACCGTCACCTACAACCATTTTGCCTATATCTCGATATCCGTGCATCAGATGAATTTGAACTTTGCAGAGCAGAAGCATTATGTTAAGAGGAATATACTCACCAATTTTCAGAGAAAAAAAAAAAATACTTCACAGATTGAGAAAAAATGGTCGTCATCACCTACAGCCAATTTGCATTTTTCTTGAAATCCGTGATGTGGGTGTCTCTGATTTTCGGTGTGGAGATGCATTGGACTTGCAGTAACCTGCTTGCAAAATTTCAGCCAAACCCAGTTTGTATTTTGGGAGATATTAATTCAAGAAGTTTGCTGCAACACCAGCTGTGACTCCGCCAATTTTGTCCATTTCCCTATTCTGGCAGCTGTGACTCCGCCAAATTCTCCACTAAATGGCTAGGTCTCAGCTAAATTCTTTGCTAAATGGTTGTGACTCCGCTAAAATTTTTGCCAAATTTTGCAGCTGTGACTCCTTCGCTTTTGACCATTTTCACCTTTTTCGCACAGCTGTGACTCCACCACTTTTGGCCATTTCCGCCAATTTTCACAGCTGTGACTCCGCTATTTTTTGTCCATTCTGCCTTTTTCCCATAGCTGTGACTCCACCACTTTTGGCCATTTCCGCCAATTCTCACAGAGGTGACTCCGCCATATTTGTCCTATCTACAGCTGTTACTCCACTAGATTTGGCCATTTTCGCAGTTGTTACTCCGCCAGATTTATCCATACAGCAGTTGTTACTCCGCCAGGTTTGGCCATTTTCGTAGCTGTTACTCTGCCAGATTTGGCCATTTTCGTAGTTGTTACTCTCACCCATATTTGGCCATTTTCGCAGTTGTTACTCCGCCGGTTTTGTCCATACAACAGTTGTTACTCCGCTAGATTTGACCATTTTCGCAACTGTTGCTCCGCCAAATTTTCTACTAAATTTCTCATTTCAGCTGCAAATGTGCCAATGGTAAAATGAAAGCAACAATTGAATGAGTCCTTCTAGTTTGGATGCTACACAAGTATTGGGTTGCAAGAGGACATGCAACAAGTTCAGTTTGGGGGGAGATGTTGGGTCACAGATTTGTCCATATTTTCATCACCTTTCGACATATATCTCATCCCTCTTATTCCTATTATTATCCATTTATCATTCCATTTTCCATCCATTTGTTGTAATTGCACATAAAATACCATATTACGTCCGTTGATGCTTTAGTGGTTAATAATGATTATTTTCCTTTATCTTTGATGAATTGAAGACTATTATGCATAATTTTACTGATGATGGTTTAAGGAGTGATTTTTCATATTAGCAGCAGTAGCAGCCATGGTTCAAGCCTCCAAGGTTGTCATGCTAGCACACATACACATGGAGATTCAAAACATGTTTTCATTCCTAGGATTGATTATGTACATTTGTGACGTCAATTCATGCTCAAGTCCAACATGCAGCCTCTAGCTCATACTCAAACTGTTCCAACCAGAAACGTGTGCCAGATAAGAACACAGTAATGTGCGTCTCAATTTGCAGGAAGCTGGAGATGAATCACGAAAATCTAGGACATGGGTTTTGTGCACAACGGCCTCATTTACCTGAATCGCGAGGAAATTGCCAAACAAAGCTACGGTTTGAGCTATACAACTGGTTCTCTAAACATCTAGTTCTCAGATTTACTGTTGCGGCCGATTTTACAAATTAGCAATTGTTTGAAATAGATCACAAGTTGGGGATTCGGTTTCTCATTCTCCTGAGAGCATTTTATGTATAAATATGTAATCATTCTAATGTATTGAGGAGGGGAGGAGAGAAAGCAATGTTATGTTGTAGGATTTGATCCAGACTTTATTGTAACAATTTCATTCTGATAATACATGCTGACAGTTTCTTAATTCTGGAGTTGTAGACTTTCATTGTGGAGATCCAACTCTACTCAGTGGAGGAAGGGCCCTCTTCCCTAAGCAGATTTTGATAGTGTTCATTGTTATTTTGTAGATTTGTTTATTATTTAGTTCATGATTTCATTTCATTACATTTATCATAGTTGTATGCTTTCATTCATTAGATTTATCATAGTTGTCTTCATGTTGATTTCTTTTCATAGATCATTGGCCAACATAGCACTTCTTTTAGATTAGGCAATTAGATCTTGCTTCATAAGAATTGATTTGGTTTGAAGTGTGATTAGATTTACAATTTGATTGTATGAATAGGTTGAGGTTTGATTTATTTTCAAGAAGGTGTGATCTAGTTTACAAGTACTTTTGATTTCATACCAATAGATAAACAGTGTCAGATAGAAACTGTGCTTGCATAGATCTTGCATGATAGCTTTGAAATAAAAGATTTCCCCGGGTTGATAATTTATGTTTTGGTAGTTTCAACTATTTAATTACTTAGACAATTAATCCAACCAACAAGAGACATGATCAATTGCTCAAATCACCATGAATGAATTTTCTTGGGTATCCATGGCACTATGTGTCCAATTCTTGGAGACATGGGGGCTTGGACAAGGTCATGGGAGGAGACCCGAAATTCAGGCCCTAAGAGAGTCTTCTAGACATCTATGGATGAGAGGGTTTCTTACAACTACCAAACATGGTATGTTGAGGGTATCATTGGCCTATGATTGAGCATGCTAGTTCCATTAGGTGGTCATATAGGACTACATGACCTGTATTATACTTGTGAATGATTTCATAGTCCATTCCTAGTTAATTACATTTGCATCGTAGATGTGGCTTGTCCCACTTAACCTCATTCTATCTTAAGGTTTTCTTATAAACCACACCTTGACATAATCATGCACTCATTTAAGTATCCAATCCATCCTATTTCATAGCATTTTGTCTATTCCCCTTTCCAATTCAATAAAGGTGAACTAACCACAAGACTCGTAACCTTTGACACCTCAACAAGTAAAATATTTTATAGGTTTCCTAAGATGTGCCTCACACCCACCATGCATCCTATTCTTTGTCTCTTGCTAAGGAATCGTGCTCATGGTGGAATCATCTAGCAATTTTAATGCCATGTTTAGCTACTAGATAACATTCATCCAATATCTCAAATCTTAGGTTCATTACTAAGATGCATAAGATGCATAAGGTACTTGACAAAATCTAGTAACCTAATCCATTACATTCACCCAAGCATCACCAACATTAGATGCATGACCTTATCCAAGCTAATTTTATTCGGTTAAGCACCATTTTATTGAAGGTGACGATTAAAATTAGGTAAGGGTTAGCTTATCCATTGTAATAAATTATATAGTAACTTTAGGTAAAAGGATAGGTAGACAGTTAGATAGGGGTTCTTTGCTAACAAATATTCACTTTAAAATGTAAAGGAGATTATACAATTAAGTTGAGTCACACCAACCAAGAGGAGACAAGAAAACCAAGGAAACATAACATACTATAAGCTAGCCAAGACAAGATGCACTATTTTTTCTTATAAGAGAGGAGAAAACATGAGGATCTAGATTAGGTGACAATAGACAACCAATATGATAGGACACAACTAAAAGTAGATGTAATGTAAATTTTACAATTCCTTATTTTTAACAAACTAACATAGATCCATCTTAATCATATAAATATTAAACATCAAGAAAATGGATAAAAAATATTGCGGTGAAGGGATAACACTATATATCATATATACTAATATATAATAGTATATTATGGCATATCACACTATTTGATTGTTTCTTTTACTATCAACTAGTCTTGGTCGACACAACTACTAGATTCTAGGTTCTCTTATTTTATACCTAAGGGAAACATCCATGAAGGAACCATCTAATCGTGTTCATAATATCCCCATGTGATAGAAAGTTGGAAACCCTTTGTATCATCACCTATGAAACATTCTTTTAAGACTATACCACCAAGAGTATACTCGTGAATAATTACATTATTTATTTAAGTATTTGGTCATATTTAGTAGAATAAATAGAAAACACAACTCCACATGCTTCATATGTGACACCTATAGGAATATCAAGCTCTTAGAATGTCTAGTTCATGGTAAAACAATTGTTTTCTAATTGATTTTATCATCAAAATCAAGATCCTTGAAGATGAAATAACTGCAAAGAAAATTGTTTACTCTAGAAATGACATTTTCATATTATGCTTCAATAGTAGAATGACATATGTATTCAATTGGGAACACCAAAAATATGTTGTAAATTAAATTGGATGCACCTGCTTCTATATCCCCATATTTGCAAGACATGTTAGATGTTATGGCTATAGACCTTATTTTTGACATTGTTTGGAATGAAATTTTTACTAATGCTTTTGGGATGTGGATGAAATCATCTTTGTACACAATTCCTCATGGTTAAATATAAGATTCATAATTATGTTTTACCGTTGGGCTAATGGAGAGAGATAAACCATATGAAACTTTGTTGTAGTCCCCAAGGTTCATGTGGTTACCATAGATACATTACATAATATAAGAAAAGCATACACAATGATACAGATACAAGAGACGAGACAGATAGAGAGAACACGAGCCTTTATATTAACCAACAAGAGAAGAATACAATCATAGAACCAATCTTAACTAGTACCTTGGCTCAACAGCATATATATATATATATATATATATATATATATATATATATATATATATATATATATATATATATATATATATATATATGCAAATACAATTGCATAACCGTCTACTGATCTATCCAACCGGCCCGATCTATACTTGTCGGCGCGACCTATCAACATATGCTTCAGAATGGTCGGGCGGAGGGCCTAGTTGAAAGGCCAACCTAGGCCCCTCCAACATCTCCCACACCTCAAAATATTTCTTCGTCCTGAAGAAATGGAGAGATCAAAATTGCAAAAAGAGTTATTAAGATGGTTATGATGAAGGTAAACTGGAATCAATAGCATTGGGTATCTCTAGAAGGCTTCAAGAATAACTTCGGCAGAAACAAAGATATGGTGTTGGAACTCTTCCCAGGTGTGCAGCAGATTTTGGATGTCGACGGTCAGAGTTGTGAGTTTCGACAAGTTTTCCATCTTGTCGTGAGTGGATGTAGACTGTAAATGGATCATGTTGGGTCCGAATATGATAATTGTTCTTTCAGCAACAGCAAGTAACTGGTGGAATCGAGGCTGAATCTCTCCAAGTTTGTTGAGGCTGCCTCGTTCTTGAGACATCCACCGAACTTCTTGTTTTTCTAATTTATCCAATTTCTTATTTTCCATGATAATCTGACTATCAAGCTTTTCAATAAGGGCTTCCTCTGCAGTCAAGCGTTGGTGCTGAAGTTTGCTTAGTAGTGTTCTTGTTTTCTGAAGATCTTTGTAAACGTCGCCATAATATACATACCAATTGTTTAGAACTTCGGTAAGCTTTTCTGCTCGACTATCATACTACTTGAGTAATTTGAGAGATTCTGAAAAGGTTGTAAACTGATTTGTCATTAGGGAAGCTACCTCGACAGCTTGATCCTGTTGTTTCTTGAGAAGCTCGGATTGTAGCATCGACATGACAGACTCAAATAACTGATATGTTCTATCAAGAGGTGGTGTCATGTCAGAACTGGCTGGAAGCGAGATAACTTACTGAGCTAAGTTTTCACATTTAGCAAGGAATGTACTCTTTTCTTCCTGTAGTTGCAGTATCTGATCTTTTGATTCCTGTCGGCGACATCTTTGCACTCTGAAAACTGCATCTTCGAGTAAATCAAGCTCTTCTTGGGAGGCCAAATGTAGCTAATAGCTTGTAGTAGCTCCAAATTTATCTAAGTATATAGAAAGAGTGTTTTCTGATTGGCCTTGTTGTGTTTGTTTCATTTGCAATTGCTGCTGCAATACTCTTTCTTTGCATTTATTCTCTTTGTGTTTCCTACGACGACTCTTTTCTTTTTCTTTTTCTTTTCTTGAGGTTTGGTGTTCTGGCCCCTTATCTTTTTCGACTGTTGCTGGATGACTATCGCTGACTACTTGCATGGTGGCAACAGCTTGTTCTGCCTGGGTTTGTGTACTTGGTACTACTTCAGTGGTGACTAGAGTTTCATGTTCAACAATTCCTACACTTGGTGGAATGTTTGCTGGTATTGTGGATGTTTCCGTATTGCTTGCACTGATATCTGGAACATTAGTATGCTCTACTGGTTCTGTTGTGTTGGCTGCAAAATCTTGAATTGCGGCTGGTTCCTTGTCTTGAATGGAAGCGGCTTTGGTTGCTTCTGTCATGGTTGCTCCATTGTTTTGCTGTTGTAAGACCGGACTAGACTTGGATCCATCGATAGGGAGACTCGACTGACTCAACGGGATTGATTGCAGGTCGAATGATGTCATAAGTGGACTCAAAGAAGTGGTATTGTCGAGCTGACCCAGAATAACTTAACCAGACTTAATTGTAGACTCGACATGGGGAGTGACAACTTGGGGTGGTTTTTCACTTTGAACGAATTTTGGTAATGTATTGACTGGGAGAGGAGTATAGACAGTTGTTTGTTGAGAATAAACTAGACTTAAAGGGTCAGGGTTTCTGATATGATGGGTCTTTTTGTGATCGACAATTTCTGGGACTGTCGATGGTAAAGGTAAACTTGTGGTTTGAATGGTGTTGGGGAGAGCATGGTTAACCAGGACAGTGGTCGAAGATGAAAAGACTGGTTGTTGAATGGCCATCTCTCTCTAGTTGGGACATAATGTTGGGATATTTGCAATAAACGTAGTCAAAGCGGCGTCTGTTGGATAGATAGGGGCAGGTAATGCTAGGAGGTTGCTTTCTTCTTCTACTGTGGTTGGGGAAGAGGGGGGGGTGTGAATGGTTAGGTCGACATGGGGTTCGACCGGAATTCTGAGGTTTTTAATAAGAATTCTAGAGGACGGATACTTATTTGTTTCTAGAAATATTCTGAACTGATCTTCAACAGGCAGTTTGTTCTTTGCTGCATCTTGAAAAATATGAGTAGCAGTGTCATATAACTCGATCTCGTCTTCTTTCATAGGTTCTTGAAATGTTACTTTTCTTTTCCCTTTTTTCTGGGTCAATATTACCTTGTTTTGTCGGGCTATAATGAGTTCAATTGCTGCCTTATGTATGTTGTCATCTGTCAGCAGATGTTCTAGATTGTCGGACTCTATGCTGTTGTCCGATTGTTCTCTGGCTTCTGCTGATTCCATGTGTGGAGTCTAGGTAAGTGCTAACACCTTAGGGTTAGGTATCGACTCAGGTTGATAAGTGAAGGTGTTCATATACAACCGGCTTTCGTATGCTTCTTCCTATTCCATATCACTGAGAGGCTCGACATAATTGAAGTTGATTTTTCTTTCTTGGGCGGAATAGCTAATACTTCGTTAGACTATCAACTTAACTCTGTGAAAATTTCACTTATTGAAGGGTAATAGTCGAGGCACTTTGTTGGACCTGCTGCTCCTTCCATGTACCAGACGATTGTATCATCCAAGGATAGTTGGATGTGAGCTGTCGGGGGTATACATTGACAAACATCCTATGGTACTCTCCATCTTGTTGCCATTGTTTTAAGGTCTATAAACCATGCTTCTAGCCAAAGCCTAACTATTGTAGGCCCATGTTGACTTGCTCTAGGAGAAAAACAACGAAAATTCTCCATAAGGACAAGTCGTTCTTGCAAGAAATCCTTGTTTCCTTTTGGTCGAAGATGGGTCATAGCAATCCATATGAGTATAGATGGGTAATGGATGCTAACTCCTTCCTCTTGGCACTTATTGCATGTGTATTTGAGAATATCGGCCAAGAAGTCTGCCCATTTGTATACTTTGTCATTCATAGCCATATTCTTGATAGCTTCCAACATGTCGGTCTTCAAATCTGATCCCCTTCTTGTCCGTGAAAGTGCATGTGACACAATCTTGGAAGCAGTTCTGTAATTGCCATATACAATTTGACTCATGACTATACCTCATGAGTTTTTTCTGACAGGAGTATCAACAAACTTGTCAACCAAGTCTGCGGCTGAACTTGTTGGTATAGCTTCTCCCTTATCTGATAGGCCAGTTATCTTGTGAATAATTTCCCCATTGATGTCGATTGGGACATCGAAATAAAGCTTGCCATTGTGATACCTGCTAACAATAAATTGTGCAATGGCTTCTTTAAGTCCTCCAAAGGTATCCAACAAGGGTGCCTTCATATAATGCATAATTGTGGCTGTCTGTAATCGTCGTGCTTCGTCCCTCCAGCGATCGTCTGTTTCCTTCCCCCAATATTCAATGCTCTTCCAATCTTTCTTCCAAGTGGGTTCTACTGCTTTCGCATTCCAAATCATCTGGAGTCTTGTTTCCAATGGTGTTTGTGCTTTTTCCAACTCTCTAACTATCATCATAGTGGCTATGGTAGTTTTTAAAATTTTTATGGGAGACATGGTGGATTCAGAGTTCAAGAATGTGAAATTAGCTTCACCAGGGTCAGGGAGCTCTATATCTTGGAGTTCAAGTTCTCGGCAAAAGAGTTCCCAAGAGTCCTCGAGCTCCGGATTTATCGTGGAGTTACTCGCAATGAGTGAATGGTACGTAGAGGCCTGTATTAATGGTTGATTTGATGGGGTTATTAAATTGGACTGACAGGCTATCGGTGCCTCGTTAGGTGCATTACTTCTGGCATCGTGGGTATCTCTAGCCTTTATTTATTTTTCATCATGATGCCGTGATACCTCGTTTGGCGTGTTATGTCGACGAACTTCTCTAATTGAGTTTGGTCGGTACGAGCTCCAATGCTTCTGTCGTGCCTGATTTTCCTTTGTGAATCGTTGACATTCTTGTCGATGTCTATAATATCGACGGTTATGCGCAGGAATTTTTTCTCTGCTCTTTCCATCCTTATTTTTTCATTCTCTCGTCATTCTGCTTTTGTCATGCTCTATTGTTTTTCTTGATTTCTTATAGTACTCTCATTCGGTTACTTTTTAACTGTTTTTTTTTTTGAATATTCATGACTTGTACCATTTAAGTCAGGCGCCATTTACCGCTTTCTTGAAAACATTTCCTTGTAGTGTTTTCAGTCTGACTGATCCATTAGGATTTAATGCTTTGAAAATATAGGGTCCCACCCATTCTGTATGCAGCTTCTTTGGCTTCCCTTTTACTCGGCTATTATAGAGGAGTGCCAAATCTCCAACTAACAGATTCTTCTGTTTGATATTTCTATCGTGCCACACTTTCTTTTGATGTTTTTGGACTCACTGATGTTCTATCACCAACTGTCAACTTTCATCTAGCTTTGACAGTTGTAGTAGCTGTTCTTGTCGAGTATCTTCGACGTCAATATGTAAAGCTGTTGCAATGGTCGGTGCTTGTCATCGAAAATGTAATGGAACAGCAGCTTCTTGTCCATAGACAAGTGAAAATGGTGTCTGACCTATCGTTCTTTTGTATGTTGTTCTATATGCCCAGAGAACAACAGGTATTTTGTCTTCCTAGTCATCTTTCTCTATATTGCATATTTTCATCAGTCCTTTTGTAAGTGTTTTGTTGAATGATTCTACGGTGCCATTCGACTGAGGGTGGTATGTTGTGCTTATTCTATGATCAACTGCAAATTCTTTAGTCAATGCTTCAATGGTTTTACATACAAAATGCGTACCTTGGTCAGTTATCAATGTTATGGGGCATCCAAAACGTGTTATGATGTTTTCATAAATAAATTTAGCAGCAACTTTGCTTGAACATGTTTCGACCGGTTCTGCTTCTGCCCACTTGGTAACATATTCGACAGTAGTGATAATGTATCGAACACTTGTCCTTCTCCCCACTACTAGAAATGGTCGAATAAAATCGATAGCCCAAATTTCAAATGTTAGGCTAGGGTTAATTGGAACCAGTGGCATTTCTGTTCTTGGGAGTGGTCATCTCATGCGCTGACATCTATCACACTTAGATACAAAATATTGACATTCTTTATGAACTGTCGACCACCAAAGTCCGGCTTGTAGGATTTTTATAGTTGTTATGTCTGCATGATAATGTCATCCCACCGGTCCAGCATGAGCTTCTGCAAGTATATCCTATCGTTCATGATCAAGTGCACATCGGCGTAATATATCATCCAAACCAAGTTTATAGAGGAATCCATTGATCAAAGTGTAGCGGGATGCTTTCATTGCTAAGATCTTCCTCTTTTTCTCAGTCATTCCTTTAGGAGCTTGCCCATCCTCGAGAAATTGTGCAATTTCTACAAGTTCTGAAGGGACTGCTTCAATACAAAACAAGTGTGCGTCCGGTAAGTCATCTTCAATTCCTATCGGTTCTTCTCCTGTGTTGACTCTCGATAGGTGATCTGGTTTGACATTAGCTTTTCCAGGTTGAATGATTACTTCAAATTCGAATTCTTGAAAGAATAATAGCCAGCGGCATAACCCCCCATGATGCAATGGTTTATTGACTAAGTATTTTAAATCTTGGTGATCTGTATAAAATACAAAAGGGTTAGCCAATAAATAATGACGATATTTCTGTAGTGTAAATACCATACCTAATGCTTATCTTTTGGTCATAGAATAATTTCTTTCATCTTTATTCAATTTCCGACTGCTGAATGCATTAGGTTAATCCATGCCATCTTCTCCGGGTTGGCTTAAAATGGCATCGACTGCTATTCAAGATGCGTCAATATGTACATGAAATTTATTCGACCAATTCAGAAATTGGAGGATGGGTGCTTCAACCATTTTTCTTTTCAATGTGTTAAATGAAATGTCGCATTCCTCTGTCCACCTATAATCTCGATCATCTTTTAGCAGTTCTTCAAAAGGATATGTCATATCAGAATAATGTCTGATAAACTTCCTGTAATATCTGGTATGACCCAACAGGATTCATACTTGTTTCAGATTAACTGGAGGCTTAAGGTCGAGGATAATTTTGATCTTCACATAATCGACCTTGATTCCTTCTTTGCAAACTACATGGCCTAGTAATATTCCGATGGGTGTCGCGAAGATGCACTTTTTAATATTTAGCGACAATTGTATCTGTCGAAATCGTTCCAACATCAGTCGAAGCCATTTGCAATGACCTTTTAGCATTGTATAGATTGTCCAATCATCAAAGTATACAGCCATGATTTTGTAGATATATTCTTGAAATGATTTGACGACAATTATTGAGAAGACCGCAGGTGCATTCTTCAACTCGAATGGCATAACTTTATATGCGAATGACTTGAATTCACACATGAATGTTGTCTTTTTCTGATCTTCCTTTGCAATAGGTACTTGGTTGTACCCCAAGAATCCATCCGTGAAGGAGTAGCACTCATGCCCTGCAACTTCATTAATAATTTCATCTGCGAAAGGAGTTGGAAAGGGATCTGTGAGTGTTACCTTGTTCAGCTCGCCAAAGTCGACACGGATTCTCAGTCATGTCGGATCTTGTTTCTTTGGCTGAACAACCATCAGTTGCCCATTCTGACTGGTCGATAGGATATATGACTCCTGCAGCCAGCATGCTATCGATCTCCTTTTCAACAATATCGTTATACTTATGAGCAATCTTGTAAGGTCTTTTCTTTATAGGTCTGGCATCTGGTTTAGTATCAATTTTCAGCTCGCCCATTTCCTACACAAGTCCTTTCAAGTCTCTATAATCTCGAGCAAATACGTCTTGAAATTCTTTAAGGATACTAGAGAATTCTGTTGTTTTCTCCTCACTCCAATGATCGCCAATCTTTGCCATTTTCAGTCGGTCGTCATTTGAAATATCTACTTCCTTTATTTTAATCTTTGCATCCATCCATTCTGGTCCACAACTGACACTTATCTTTCTTTCACCTTCTTTTATTTGTGTGAAAGTTGGTGGAAATTATTTTTCTGACAACCTTTTGGGTTCATATTTTTCGACAATCTCGGTGCTAAAGATTGTTTTTACGGGCTTCGACACATCGAGATGATCCTTTCTCCATTGAAAACTTTTTCCGACTGATATCTCCATTTCTAGGCTTAGTCTTGTCGAATGTTGGCTTTCTGTTAACTTTATGTTGTAGCAGGTAGTAGGTGGTTGCATAATAGTTTGCTTTTCTGCAAGTGTTAAGGTTTTTGTCGGCCGCAGAAATTCTTTAATGCTTCTACTTGCTTCGACCAGCTTCTCATCCTGTGGAGAAACCTGGAAGTCCTTGATGAAATTTTCTTTTAATTCTTTCATGAACAAAGTTTCTCCTCTTGCTTCTTCCATCTTGTACCATTTTTTAGGTAGATCATCAATTGTTCTGGGCAAGAGGTGAGGCCATGCTCTCTCATCTTTATAGCCCAATTTTCTCCATTCTTTTTCACAACAATCGATGTGGGTTTCAGGATTTTTTCCTTGTGTAAATAGAGGGATATTGGCATGAGTTGTCAATTTTCTACCTCCAAACCTCTCTATGAAAAATGTTCTTGCAATATTCCAATTTTGGAGTTTCGACTGATGGGTGTCCCACCACCTCGTAGCTTAACCAGTAAATGTCTCTACCAAACTTTGTAGTCGGCCTTGCTCTCCGACATGTTTTGATACTTGTTTGACATGTACAGCAGGTGAATCGTGTTCTTTATACCTTAATGTCGAATTACCTGATTGTGCATTTCTGTCTAGAACAATTGTTGGATATGCTCGCGTTTTTTGTTCAAATATCTTTGATGTGTATGATACTGAGACACATTTATTTATTTGCTTCTTTGAGATGGCTTCCATAGTCCAACATTCTTTTGCATGTAAATCATAGTTCTCTATTTGCCAGTCATAGAGTTCTGCATTAGAATTATATCCGAGTAAGACAGGATCTCCTAGGTGAAGTTCTCCTTGGGTATTTGGCTCAATGCGATCTTCATTATTGTATATGCGGTAAAGTTGTTGAACATCATTATCTATTTATGTAGGTTCCAACCATGGTTCTCCCTGAGATGGGAAGATTGGTATGATAACCTTATGCCCATTGCCTCTCAACTTGATACGACTTTTGTCTAAGTAAATTGAGGCCTTCATCTTTCACCCCCAAGGTCGATCAACCAAGGCGGGGAAAGAGCTTGCATCATCCTTGGGAGTGATGATCTCAAAATCTATTGTTTTCGTGATGCCTTTGATGGAATTTTCAACTACTTTCCATACTCCAATTGGCTCAATTAATCCTTGATCTGCGAGCTTTAGATAGATGCCTGATTCCTGTAGTTGTGGTCAACCAAGTTGGTCCCAGGTATCACGAGTCATGATATTCACTTGGGATCCAAAATCTAGTACGACTTGTCATACATGATATCCGTTTATGTCGAGGTCGACCAATGGGTCAACATCATTTTTCTCTTTTTGCTTTAGTCAGTAAATGTTTTTAGTTTTTCTTCGCTCGACATGTTTATATTTTAATTTATGCAATAGGTCAATCATTTTTCCTATAGCTTCCTCATTTGAAATTAATCTGAGCAATTCATTGAGAACTTCCTGTTGGTTTTCTTCAATGTCTTCGTGTGCTGTTAAGTCATGAAATATGTCGGATGCATCTTTGTACATAGATTTTTGTTTTATAGGATTTGGGTAATCCTCTTTATCAACAATTCTACTTATCTGTGACTTATCTTGACCAATGTTAGTGCCTTGCCTAGTTACAATTTGCAATTTTTTTGTACGAAGCACATCATTTTTTCAAATACAAGATAAAACATGAACATTCTTTTTATTATTTATTTTCTCAATCATGGTAGGGCAATCCTCTAAATAGTGATCGCCTACCCCACACTTTGTACAAAATTTAAGATCAGTTCTTTCTGTATAAGGGCATTCTGCATGCCGATGATCCTCAATAAGACATGTGAAACACACACCAAGTCGATTAGTTCGACTACCACGACCTCCACCGCCACAACCACGACTCTGGTATCCTTCGCGTATATTGTAGCCGTCATATCGCCGATCATACCGACGGTCATTATACCTTGGGTATCTATCGTTCCTGTTTTGATTGTACTGGTTATTTCTTCCATCATTTCTCTCAAATATGTCGTTTGTTGTATTTCGGTCGTGATGCTGCTCGACAGAGTTTGTCTGGTACACTACATGATCATTTTGCTGATTTTTCAGGTTCAGATGACATTCTTCAATTGCATGTGTATTGACTTCACAAATTTGACACCATTTTGCCTTCTTGTTTTTCTGATTGTATGGACAATCATTTGTGGTATGTGAATCATACTCTTTGCACAGATTGCAGAAACATCTGGATTGAATGATTTTAATTTCTTGTCATCGATCCTCAATTCGACAAGAGTCTGTGGTATTACCTGAAGTTCGAAATGTTGTACACCACAATTCTGGTCCTTTTAGAGTCATATTTTGGATAGCATGCTCCATACTTTCAACGCGTTCGTCGACGTGTCTATCCATGGATACTAGAGGGCATTCATCATCCATTTCGATTTCTAGTGCTATTTTTAGAGCCTCTGCATAAGTATTAACACTTTGTCAACGGACATGTATTCTGATTTGATATATTAGACCAAAAACAAACCATTTGATCAATAGTTTTTCTTCGATTTCATAGTCTAATTTTCTTAGGAGGTCTTTAAACCTCTTGTCATACTCCTTGATAGTTTCTGTCGACTTTTGGACTGTCGTCTTCATTCGTTCTGCCGCCAGGTATGTCACATATTCGATCATGAAAAAGGCCAAAAATCTTTGTTTGATTTGTGCTTTGGTTTCATTTGGTGAGTTTGCTATGTACCCCATGTACCATGTCAGTGCTCTTTTTCTTCACGAACCAACAAACTACGCAACATGTCTTTTTTCACTAATGATTTGATTGGCTGTCCATATTGCTTCACACACAAACCAATGTCTTATCGAGTCTTCATCGCCTTCATAGAATGGAAGGTGTGCTGTTGAGTGTGCCATGTCTGTTGGTGTATTATTTTGAGAATTTGATGGTGGTGTGGGTGGGTAATTTCCACAATCAAAACTTGGTGCTTTGTCAATTTGAATTAGCTATCTCTTCGGACTTGGTTCTCTGTCTTCATAATCAGTGACTATAACTTCTTTTGTATTGCCAGGTTTTCCTTCTTCTATCACTTCTGTTGAAATCCAGTTAAAGTTCTGCTCGAACGGGATTTCACTGAATCTTGGGCTTTCTGATGTACTCGACGAGTCGCTCAAATTTGGTATTGGCAGGGGGGTGCTTCCTCACACTCTAAGTACACTAGATGAAAGCTTCTATTTGAAAATTTGGATTGAAAAGACACCCAATTTCCTTCCTCCGGCCGATGAATCAATAGTCTATTAATATCATCGCCTTCTATACATCGACGAATCCAAATTCCCAACTGACCAGCATGGAGACTGAGGTTTTCCTCGACAATTTCTTGCACCCAAACACTTTGTGTTAAATGAAATGGAGAAGGAGGTGTTACTGTTTCATGTATCTAAACTTGGAGAGCTCTACCATGCTCTACCCACAAGTCTTCATCCATCGACGACGGGTCTTCTTCGACACCCCGATCATCGTTGGCTCGGCTTGACTCTGGCAGATTTCCTTCTGCATCTGTTGCGACATTTAATCCTTGCATCCTCCGGAGCGCAACTACTTGCTCCCTCATCTCTTCACACCGCTGCCTCCTCTTTTCTCTTTCAATTTTCTGGATATCTGGGGTGCTTTTATGACTCAAAATTTTGTCTTTGTCAGATTTTCTTCCACTGCTGGCCATGTTGTCTTGTCATATGTCGATTTTAATCAAACTAGGTACATCAGAGCATGCTTCGTCACCACCCCAATGTCGGTTCGAAGGTTTCTAGATCACTAGGGAAGTGCATACCATCATTTGTTCAAGAAAAATTCTCATTCGTGCTCCTTTACAAATCTTTCCCACTTATGTTCTTTCTCCTTCTAATTAGAGTTCGGAAGGGGTGGGAGTAGCAACGGTTGTGTTTCGACAATATGCGCAATGCCTTTGTCGATTAGAAATTTGAACAATAGAGTTGGCAGAGAACACAGAAATTGATCAACTAATTCGGTGAAGAACTTTCTTCTTATTTCCTCAACCGAGATGCAGTCTTCAATCGCCTGTTCTTCACAAAAATTGTTTTCAATCTTTTGGCACCACTCAGACAGATTCGTGCATCCTCCATTGATCAACTTCGACAGCAGCTTCCTCTTTGCTTCATCAACTGGTCTTTTCATCCAGAAGCTTCTTCAAGGCGGTTGGCACGGACTCTACAAATCTCTCATGGGTCTCGGAGAAGAATCAATCTCTCACTTGGCTAATCATCAGCTTGTTACGTCGTGCATAGTTCTGCAAATAATTCACGATTTTCTTCTCCCACCAATCTCTAATCTCCTGTTCTGAAATCATAGGTCATGCTGCTATTTTTTTTTCATGTATCAACTGGCAACGGAACCAAATGTTCTAGTCCCTAGGGTCCATTTGGTTACCATAGATACATTACATAATATAAGCAAAGCATACACAATGATACAGATACAAGATACGATATAGATAGAGAGAACACAAGCCTTTATATTAAACAGCAAGAGCAGAAAACAATCATGGAACTAATCTTAACTAGTACCTCAGCTCAATAGCCTATATATATATCTATGCAAATACAATTACATAACCGTCTATCGGTCTATCCAACCGAACCGATCTATACTAGTCGATGCGACCTGTCAACATATGCTTCAAAATGGTCGGGCGGAGGGCCTAGTCGACAGGCCGACCTAGGCCCCTCCAACAAACTTCATCATTTATTTACCTAAGGACACAATGTTTCTTAAATTTGTAGATGCTTATGGCCAATTTAAGAGCATGTCATTGTTGTGTAATCTTATTGAGATGAGTATTCTACGGGTAGGTATGGAGAATGCATTCAAGTTATTGTTAACAATGTATGTTTCCCAAATGGCAACCTATATTGTTAGCAATAAATTTAATACATTATCCATCTTGTTAGCCTACAAGCCTATAGGTTGGGATGGTATCCTATAGGCCTATAGGTTGGTCCCTAACTAACAGTTGCAACCAGTGAGTAAATAATAAGTATGTGATTTGAATGTAAAGAAAAAATACAGGTAATGAAAAAAAGATTCCTTTTGGTTAATAAATTGTATAGGACAGGAGGGTCAAACTCCATACTAACAGGATCTAATAATTTGTACTTTCATAGCGTGAAAGGATGTCATAATAAATGAACTAAAAGTTACTTATCCGAGAAGGGTGACAAGTTTTTTAAGCACTATCAGGTGTACGAGATTGATATATTGTATATGCTATATGATCAACTATACTTTTCTCTTTATTGAGTATATGTGTAGCTATCAACTCAAGTTATCAAACCAAATTAAGGTTAATTTAAGTATCTAAGGTAGTTTGATATAAAAGAAGAGTATAATATACACTCGTTGGGGCACTAGAGAAGTTGATGAAATGACGAGAATATTTGGATGAAGCTATAAAATAAAGCATGAAAGTAGGCACTGACACATGTGGTTAGATGTGAAATGTCCTAAGGACATAAGAAGTGGGTAGTAAGACCTACACATATATTATGATCATAACTCAATGTTTTTTATCTAGATAAATAGGTGGTACTCATAATGATTTGCATCACCTGGAATTACATACACCTTAACTTGAAAAGTAAACAAGATTTATTGAGACAAAGTGGAGAGAATCCTAGGTATGCAATCTATTGTGAAGGATTATACCCTATAGCAGGGGAAAGGATGCTATCAATGTACATGGGGAGACAAATAGATACATTCTACTTTGCATTAATTACTGTAAACCAAATGAGATTACGATTCTGAAATCACTACCTTGTTTATGGCATCTGCTCCTAGCTTTTGTCCAATCTCTACAGCAATGTACCTGCAAAATACACAGACCTTCCTCAGCATATCCTGACTACAAATATATAATGATATTGAAGACAATATGACATTAACTATAATCAGGAATTCAATAGAAACAACATTTCATTGGGACGGGAAGGGTATCTCGATCTTTATTGTCAAAGAAATGCAACCAAATACAGCTTATACCTTATTTGTTCCAAGAACTTCTGCAACCGAGTTCTGGGCTCCTACTCCTCACAATGACTTAGAAATTCCTTCAGCATAACAATAGCTTCTTCTTCATTGGCCCCTTCCTCATGGCTTCCCCTTGTATTTATGGCCAAGGCATGAAGTTAGATTCGTGAGGCAGTTGAATTAGGAGGTTGGGGGAGTTACAATACCAACCTCAACTAATCCCAATTCGTAATATTAATATAATTTTCCATTTCATCTTAATATGTGCATGGATATCACACTAGACAACTTCCGGCTAGGGAGCATCTAGTACTCTCCAGGACTAGCGCATACCACTTTTGAGATAAGTGTGCAGGTCTTCTTTAGTAGAACCAGTGCTCAGTATGCTAGATGCTAATTGTAAGAGTAGCGCATCTTTTATGAAATATGTAGAAAAAATATAATTTTCAACTAAAGAGGTTTGATCTCAGCAGTAAATCATCCAACGTCAATCCAGCTCTTCCATCCATAGTGTCCTTTTGTGTGATCGAAAGGGCAATGTGATCACGGACGGAGAAGTGCATATTTGACCTATAACAGATGCCCCCTAATGTGTGAGGTTAGAGGGAAACAATGGCATAAATACATTATAATTCCAAGTCAGAGGAGGAGAAAAAACCACATGACGAAGTCACAAAAGTACCTGAAAACAATGAGCAATGTCAGCAAGCAATTACAATCTTGACATCATATAGATGTTCAGTGTGATACAACATGATCTCTGATACATAACTGGGAAATGTATATATAGCATGGTCACTGAAATACAAGCGTGGATCCATGTCAAAGATAAGAGATCATAGCCATAACAACAAGCTAGATCTTTGTCTCATGAAGGGCCAAAAATGAGTGTGGCTCAGTCTTGCGCAGCTTGGGTGACAACATGAATATGGTGATTCTATCAGAGTCCCAAGGTCTTCATCCAAACAACCCAAGGTACAAACCCTAACCATGTGAATAAATGAGCTAGAGTCAAACATGGGCGTATCATTTGATTATCGGTCATTGATGTATACCATTAACAAACGTGAGGGCTTCCATCGATAATGATAATGGGGCCCAAGGTACCTAGTATGTTCCAACAAGTGTGAATAAGTGGACTTGAAGTTGAACACTTGAGGAACCTGTCGAATAAGGGACATTAATGTACTCCCATTATCCAACAGTGAGGGAAACTGCCACTGATGACTGCAATCCCCAAGGTACTACCCGAAACTCTCAACTTCCTTCCCAGATCATAATGAGTTGAATTCGTTAGGAAGAAGTCCATTGGAAGGGAGGCCTTAAGGCATCCTCGATCATCCACCATGATGAACACTCATAAGATTGAGTTGATTCGGAGTAGGACAAAAAACAAGATGAAACACATTGACACCAGGATAGTCGACACATGAAGTCAAGGTTACTGCAGAATGGTTGACACGGGTTGTATCCTTGAATAATGAGCACGACACAAAAGTGACTTAGGTAGCTTTTAACATGACGAGAGCGTGATATAAACCTACAATGTAGGAGACATTAGTAGATTCTCCATATGATTGGAAGAATAACCAATCGGTGGAGTGAAAAAATCTAAGATCAAGTTCACCCAAAGGTCAAAAACTGAAACCCTAACTGAATGATGGACTCGAAAAGGTGTTGTGTTCAAGGAAATGACTGACTAGCTGCCTTTGAAACTGAAAATATGTCTGATACCCTTCTCTTCCCTTATTCTTTTTATCTTATAATATCTTTCGTGTTGGTTTTAATGAGTCCAAGAAAGCAAACTCAATAGTCTTTCTTAATTTTTTATAGAGTTTCAAGAAAAGATAGATGAATACTCTATAACACTAATCCATGGATTTTAATATCGAGCCTAGATCATTTCATGCTCGCCAGTGTTTTCTTTTTTTAGGAGTCTGAAAAAATTAAACAATAAATCCGTACACCTACTCGTGGATTTTAATATCAATCCCAATTTGGTATGTGCTCGCAAATATTTTCTTGTTTAAAGAGTCTGAAAAACTTAAACAATCCTCTATACACCTACTCATGGATTTTAATATCGAGCTCGATTAGGTGAATGCTCGTTGGTGTTTTCATGTTTCGAGAGTCTGAAAACCCTAAAGAAGACTCCAAAAGGTCTTTTTCATAAAGTTAGTCTCCTCACCCCAAAAAGTGTAAAACAATGAGAGAAGAACTCTTCTAGCCACGTGTGATTAGAGTATTCCTTTTTCATATGTGATCCACCAAGGTCCGGAAAAGGGGTAAACTTATACCAAGGTGGATGTCGCTTCAAATCCTTTAACGAGTCTGAAAAGAAAACTATACTCGATGATCTTGTTTGTTTTGGAAAGTCAAACAAAGGCTTAAAAAACTTAATCACCTTCAGGGACATAAGTTATCATGACCTGCCAGATGATAAAATTCTAGACAACCAAGTTAGTAATATATCGCATAATCAAAAGAAATTTTCTTGATGACATAAAATACTAGACAGTACTTTAGCTAATCCGAGATGTCAATGAAGAAAACATACCTTGACAGATTGATGTTAAAAATATAGTGAAATTCTGCAATGTATACTTTACCTAATCCACCAAAACTCAGAAGACATTAGTGAAATAAATAAAACATTTAAAAATAAATTGAAACTATACCACATTTAATAAAGTGGGTAAAAATTTAAAATCCAATTTCTATAAATAATTTCAATTTAAAAACAAAATTCACCATTCCAAGTTTTTAGGACAAAGTGTGGAGAGCAAACCTCAAACTTCCTTTGCTTGTTGTGATCAAACCAGGCTATCAAACCATCTTCTACCTCTTCCAAGTAAGTAATATCATCCTCCTCTTTCAATTCCATGAAAATTTATAGATTTTTTGTGGTCAAATTAATTTTTTGTTGAGGTTTTAGTTTTGTTTCTGCGTGTACGCGGGTCTCTTTGAAAAAGACTAGTGCACTCGACAAAAGTGCGTTGTTTTTTTTGCAAAGGAGCTGCGTCTAGGACGCTACTATCCATCTATGATAGTAGCGCACACTACAAGAAATAGGGAAAAAAATAATGTTTGACCAATGCAATGCATGATTTTGCAAGATGGTGCTTGTGTGGTGTGAAAGAGAGCATGAGGAAATGGATCGGCAAGCTATGGGTGATCCATTAACTCTACATGCATTAAGAAGATGTGGGCTATTAAAATTCTATCGAACCGTCAATATGCGGGAGCAAACCCAATTTCTCAAGAGGATGGTAAGGTATTGGGATGCCAATGCAGGTGTGTTCATTCTCCAAGGGGAGATACTCAAACTCACAATTGATGACATCTACTTCATCGCTGGTCTCTATCGAAGAGGAGAGGTGGTGAATCTCAAAGGTACCTCTCAAAGTGTGGGTTTGCTTTCAGTGCAAGACTATGCCAATACCTACTACGTGTCGGGTACTTAAAAGACTGGTAGTCAAGTTTCGATAGCAAGCATTGTGAGCTTTCCATTGAAAGTGATATTGAGTATTCTCAACCGGATGGGAGGAAGCACGACATAACACCTTGCGTCACGGAACTATATGCATGTGGGCACAGAATGCTTGCGTGGGGTTGTTTATGACTGGTGTTCAATCTTACTGGCGAACATGAAACTTCAAATTTCTGGGTGCAAAATCGGTCGGATGAAGAACTTTAGTTATGGAAGTATCCTCTGTACCTTCTTCTTTGAGAGGGTACCTACATTGAGTCTGGGGATGGCCTTGCCCCCGCTCAATCCTCGTGAGCCCCTTACGATACATTGGGGAGATATATTCAAGTTCTAAGGTGACGGCGAGAGCGACCTTTCTTACAGTGATGAGGATTACTGGGCATGGTGGGATCGGCAAGTGCAAGATTTAGAGCAGTTCCCATATGCAAGTATGGACTTCTGACATGATCCTAAGATGGCTCTCTGTCCAGGATCAGCCTAGGGAGAGATAGCTAAGTTTTTTTTTGAAAAATTATTTAATTTTTTCATTTTATATATGTAATTTTTTTATGAGTTTCAAATACTAAATAAATTGTCTTCTGTAGATGTTGGGACTATGCGTCCTGATGGACATCCTAGTACCTTTGTGCGACTGGTCATTGTAGGGGCAGTTGATGCCATGTTGGTGAACATAGAGGGAAATATGAGTCGATTGACTCATGACATCTCGACGTACAATATCGAGCGGATGTCACTCGATATGTAGAAAAATGTTGTGGGCGTGCCCGCAACATGGATTCGGCTACTGAGGAAAGTAGCTAGGCTAGTCATTTTCTACAGAGATTCTATGGTAGGGATGGAAGAGGTAGAAGAGGCCCCTCCTTCTCCATAGAGGAGGACCTATATATCTATATTTTTTAGGCTGTTGAGCCCCTTTTTGTATATTGATATGATACTATGACAAACTTATGACTCAAACTCATATATTTTTTGATACGGCTTATATACAGTATCGGCTTTATTTACATGTGTGTTATTGTCTTTATGTGTGAATTGTTTATTATGGATGTGTATGATGCAAATGCCAATCTAAAACATAATTTGCATATGAATCACCTAGTGCATTTAAATTTCTTGGAATGTGTTGATATGTAATGTAATCAAAATGTCTTTCAAGTAACTTAACTCGCAAGAAATGACGTAGCAAAACAGGGTCTCTAACTTTATATTCACCCATTAACTGAAATACAACCAACTGTGAGTCGAGTCTTACCTCCAGATGTGAAATGCCATGGTAAAGAGCATCTCGGAGTAACTCTATGACCGCGTTGTATTCAATGACATTGTTCGTTGTGGGACCTAAACAAACCCCTCCTGAAGAGGCTAGTTGGCTAATTGGTGAGTAAATAACCCAGGCAGCTGCAGCCAACTGATGGGTGTGGCGACTAGCACCCTCAGAAAATCCTATAAATAATTCAGTCGACATCTGAAACAAAAAGCAATAGACACATAAGACATAATGTACCCACAAGAAAAGCTAACTCTACAAAATGTACAGCTATAATACATGAAAAAGCACAGAGGCCTAAGCATAGTACTTCTTCAAGTAGAGCCCATTTCTAGTCTCCAGCAACGTATTACCTTCATAATCTATCAACTCGTATGCACCTTTCTTCATAACCTTAGAGACTATGTAAGGATAGAGCCACATTGACTGAAACTTGCCAGCTCCTAAGGGTTCCTTCGCTTGGTCGTAAAGAAAAACAAGGTCTCCTTTGAGAAAAACCCTAGGTTTGATGGACTTATCATATTGACCTTTAACTTGATTCTTATGTGCTTCGTTTGTTGTGAGCGCATCACGGTGCTTCTCATCAAGATGTTCTAGGTACAACAAACGTTCTTCTAAAACTGAAGTGTCGGGGAGTAGTTGGACAGCCAACTTCAATTAAGGAAGTTCGCATTCAACCGGAACAACTGCTTCTATCCCATGAACAAGTTGGAAGGGAGAGAACTCGGTGGCAGTCTTAACATTAGCTCAGTATGCCCAAAGAGTTGGATACAACATGATGTGCTAGTTGGATCGACTAGCATTAACGGTCCTTTGCAAAATGGTTTTCAAAGTTTTTTTGATCGCTTCGACCTGACCATTTGCTTGTGGATAAAACGAAGACGAATGTTCCTACCAAAAACCTAACATGGTGTATAATTCAGTCATCATGTAGTTCTGAAAGTGTCAACCATGGTCTGTAACGATTTCTTTGGGTACACCAAACCTAGCAATGATCTGGTTAAAAACAAAGTAAGCAGTCGTTTCCCCATCTGCTTTGACAGTAGGAATTGCCTTAGCCGACTTGGTGAAGTAGTCGATGGCAACAATGATGTGATGATGAATTCCAGCTGAAACTGGATTACAATTCATGAAATAAATCCCCCACTTGGTGAAGGGGCCTACTGTAATCACGGGATGGATAGGAGATGGGTGTGCTCTCATCGTTTTGGTGAAAAACTAGCATGGTCGACAGCATTTCACAGCTTCCACACAATCTTTGAAGATCGTGGGACAAAAATAACCAGCACGCAGTATCTTCTGGGTTGTTTCCAACCCGGAAAGATGACCCCCACAAGCTCCACTGTGAGCATCATTCAATACTGGTTCGACTTCCTCTAAGGTCAAATAATGGCGTAAAATGGAATCTATCCCGCGTTTGTAAAGAGTATCATAAATGATGAGATAGCTCTTTGCATGGTTCTTCAATTTTCGTTGTTCATCCCTAGAGAAAGTAGGAGGACACCTCAAAGCCTAGAGAGATACTAAAATATCCCCATACCATGGGTCAGAAGACGCAATAAGGAAGATGTGTTCATCTGGGAATGGTGACTCTTCTTCATTGTGTACTATGTCACTAGGAAATTCAGAGATTAGTTCATACAAAACTAGTGACTTCTTTGACTTAGCCGATTGAAAAACTAGGTCAAATTCCTATAAGATTACAATCCATTTGTTGAATTTCCCACCGATGATACATCGAGTGAGAACATATTGAAATGGGTTGAGCTCAGCAATCACTATGGTAGTTCGCAATAAGATATAGTGGTGTAGCCTCTAAACAGCATGGACAACAGCTAATGCCAACTTCTTTACATAAGAATACTTAACCTCAGGAGGTATCACGGCATGCGACAAATAATAAATGGCATGCTCTTAGAGATTATCATCCTTCTGAACAAGTACTATGCCGATCATGTATACAGATGCATCTAGACATCTAGATATAGCAGGAAATCCTTCGTATAGTCTGGCAGGGTCAACAAGGGGGCTGATAATAATTCCTTTTTGAAGGCCTCAAACGAAGTCTGAGAAGCCTCATCCTAAAGAAAATAGGTGTCTTGTTTGAGCAGTCTCATGAAACCTTTTGTGATTTTGGCATATTTAATGATAAAATGTCGTAAGAAGTTGGACATAGCCTTTAGAATCTGAAGTTGTCTTAGGGTTAGAGGAGGAGGCAGATTTACAATAGCCTCAACTTTAAGTGGATTGACCATGATACTGTGACTAGATACCATAAAACCCAGTAAATGTCTGGACTCGACGCAAAACAAACATTTATTAGGATTCAATTGAATCTTATAATATGTGCATTGTTCAAACACAATTCTCAAGTGATCGGGATGATCCCGTCTCTTGCGATATCGCACTGGGAGATCATCAAGATAAGGTTCAACTACGTGCTTGATATCATGAAAAGTGAAGTTCATTGCGCATTGAAATGTGGCTCCAGCATTTTTCAGGCCAAATGGCATCTTCCGATAAGAAAAGGTCCCCCAAGGACAAATGAAAGCTATCTTGCGCTCATCTTTAGGTTTTATCTGAATCTGGTTATACCCTGAAAAACCATCCATAAAAGAAAATATTTCATGGCCCGCACACGCATCAATGATCTGATCTATAAACGGTGTGGGGTAATTATCTTTAGGACAAGCTTTATTTAAATCCCAGAATTATGTGCAGACTCGAATGGTTCCTTGCTTCTTAGCTACCGGAACAGGATTTGAGACCCATTCCATCATAGCAATTGGATAGATGAATCTAGCTTTGAGCAACTTCTCAACTTCCGCCTTAATGGTTGCTTCTGTTCTAGGATTGACTGGACCGAGCTTCTGTCTCACAGGCTTAGCATTTGGGTAAGTTGTGATGACATGCTTTACAATGGCAGGGTCAATGCCTAGCATCTCCTCATAAGACCAGGCAAAAATGTTGCAGAATTCCTTAAACAAATTGGTGTACAAAGTGATCTCTTCAAGAGAACAATCTTCCCTAATGAAAAGGTTTTCCACAACTCCAGGT
The DNA here is from genome assembly GCA_027924585.1 of Larix kaempferi. Lineage (NCBI taxonomy): Eukaryota > Viridiplantae > Streptophyta > Pinopsida > Pinales > Pinaceae > Larix > Larix kaempferi. Next base: position 170,478 of record BSBM01000715.1, read on the forward strand.
TTGATGGAAATGTTGATCGGAATAGTTCTTGATATGTTTTCCATATTCCCTTCGGCATAAACTACTTTTTAAGAAGAAGGGATAATGGACAAATCAACATTACCACCAAGTCGTATTGAAAACTCTCCTCTCTCTATCCTGTCCAGATCAGAAAGAAAATAAGACCTATGGTGCATGTGTTCCCGAGGATGATCCATGCCTATCATTGCTTCTAAAATAACCTCATCAAAGGGAAAAATAGTATCTAGACAGTCAAAAGAGTGGATGGAGTCCACTGACCATGTTGGTGCATAGTCCATATCTGACTCGGCAGAGACCAATGGAGTCACGATATGTTTTGTTGCATCATGTTATGAATCTAAGTAGGCCACTTACGCAATAGATAGAGACACTACTGGTTCTGATTCGATGGGGATAATCCATGGATCCGTCATTGGAAAGACCATGAAAATATTGGGCAATGAACACTCCTCAGAACCAATAAAATGAATAGGAACAGGTAGGTGAAAAGTGCCCATTAATGACCCATAAATACCTACTCCTAAATTCTCACTAGCTGGGTGAGACTGATCAACCAACAGAATTGTTGAATCCGATGAAGCCTAGTTTTTCTTCTGAGAAAATGAAAGATGATCAACCGTGATGATCTTGCCTTCGTGAGGGAACATTATAACTCGGAAAACAGACGATGGAACAGCTTGCATTGTGTACGTAGTCAAGTGGAGCATCTAGTACTTCAACCTCTATAGACACTATATTACCAACAAGTTCAACATCGAATGATGGTAAGACTCTGTGTGGACAGAACAATCTTCCATCAAAGGTGGTAAGCAAGGTGTTTGAGGGGGCTAATTCAGGTGTGCCCAAAGTGTTCCAGCAAGAAATGGACATTACGCATGTAGACATGCCCTCATCTACAACATATCGTCCAATTGTCTTGGGACCATGGACTACTTCTATTTGGAGAGTGACATGATATGGAAATCGAGGTTTGATATTGGTCATATCAAAGTGAGAAAGCATATTGGATGAGTCAACGCTCCCGATCTCTACAAGAAGTGCACTGCGTTGTAATGGACAACTCTGCAGTACTTCCAAAGTGGACATGGCACAGGGAGTTTGGGATAAATCCTCCACCACATTGTAGTTAGGAGCAGCCCGTGCATTAGGATTGTGCATAGACAGTTTGAAGACACCTTTCAGAATCTTCGGCAGCGAATCTAATGGTCTCTTGATGTGGAGAGGGGTTGATGATTCAGGAACATCCTTATCTCTTTGATGTGAGTTCAGATTATAGTTTCTGGCTTGAGTTTGTAAAATCATGTCCAAATTAACCATGTTAATAAATGATTGATCAGCTAATGAGGCATGAGGGGTGCTCCCAGCACTGGAGTTACTAGAAGGTGAACCTTGTCCATGATGAAATGGGTCCTTTAGGATAGCTGGTTTCTTATCGTGGAGTAGCTTATGGGATTCTTCCATCAGAGGGCATTGATGGGTGAGGTGGTCCTCCTTGCACAACTTGCAAGGGAACTTTACTTTATTTTTATCCTTTTTTCCCTCCTCGGCATTTTCTGTGTTTTTGGGCTTTTGGTGGTTCTTCTCCCCCTTCTTGCCCTTCTTTTTGTTATTGTTGGGATATTGAGGGCCCTTTTGATTTTTGTTCAATTATTGTACAGATTTCGTTTGTGAAGGGGAGGTTGCAACTGAAGTTGCTTCCGCAGCAGATGATTTGACAAATAAAACATGAACCTGCTTAGTTAAAGCTTCAAATGCTATAGGATCTATTGAACCCATGATGGCATCAGCATGTGGTCCAAGCTTGGGTTTACCTAGTTCTATATTAGATATTGGTGCATCTGGAATGATCTCGTACATGATCCCAGATTGAGCATAAACAAGGTCAAGTTGTTGGGTCTTGAGAATGGACTCTTCCTCATAAGACACTTCAGAAGTTGTTACTTCCTTAGAAATTTAAGGAAGGAGTGATTTCAGATACCACTCTAATACAAATTCTAGAGGAATTTCAGCTTTAATGAGCCTCTTTCTCCTTCACCACTCCTGAATGTGGTCAGCTAAATGAGTAGCTTTGTTCTGTAAAAAATTTGACAAAAGGTCTGTCCCGACATCATACCCGACATGGAGTTGAAAGTGATTCATAAAAACTGTATCTAGATCCCAAAAGTTATCATAAGCAGCTGCAGGCAGTTCAATATACCATTTAGCTACAGTACTAGTCAAGCTTCTCTGAAAGAGCCTCAATCTGATGGAATCGTCATTCAACGAATTAGAAGAGCACTAGAGATGAAACATAGTGACATGGTCACCAGGATCTTCCCTAGTCCTACCTTCAAACTTTGGAATGTCTGAAGGCAGCTTGGTTGGGACAGGTGGCCATGCGGGGTGATGCCGCACCAGATCATTTGTTAGTTTTGAAAGGTCTGGCAAATTCAAAGTTTCCAGAAAAGGTAAACAAGGTCTTGCCGATGCCATTTGGTTAGCAGTGTTTTGGTAGGGGGAACCACCTAAAGCCTTACTTGTGTACTACTGGTTGGGGTTGCCCCCAGCCACCAGTTGTGAGGTAAAAGCATTGCTAAAATTGATCCAACCAAAAGAGAGAGGGTTACTTCCTTGAGTGTGTGTCCATTGCGACAGGGTGTTAGCCCCTCCATAATGTGGGTTAAATGCGTTACCACCTCCTCCACCAAACAGTGAAAAAGGGATACTCACTACAGGTATATGAGATGTTTGCACATTGGAAGGATGTACATTCTGACCTGTGTAGGGGTTAATCCCAGGCATGGATGTAACGGACAACATGGGCATCGATCCTACTATATTTTTGGATGGAGTGGGCATCGAGCCTATAAAGGGCATGGAGGGAGCTATGTGCCATCTAAACCAAGGAAAACCTTGACCGAAAGGAGCAGTTTGTGGAATACCCTGGGATTGTTGCATGAAAGGAGATGAAGTAAATGGCATCGAAGATATCCATGTGACATGGATATGAGAAGGTCCAACAGTGGCACCAAAAGGCGTATCTATTGTCGAAGGTTGAGAACTAGATATACCTATGGAACTAGTGTTGAAAATGACAGAAGGACTCGAAGTAGATGTATCCTGCAACGAGGTAGATACTGATGGGGTTGCGAGGGAATGAGAGAGAACTTTCGAAACCATAGATGTGGTAGGATTTTGGGGAACTCCGATTTCATCTCTAGAACTAGCCATGGAATAACCAGTGGTAAACTTGTACACACTAAACTCAGGTTGGCCTAGAGAGTCTACAGTTACAAGTAATGGACTGTTTGGTCCAGTTAGGGGAGGGTTGAAAGGAGTGCTAAATTCTTGAGAAGTTAATTCTTCAACCTCAACAGTATCAAAGACCTGTTGATCCTAAATTCTGATCTGTGGTTCTCCAGGTGGTTCTATTTCGCCCGTAAGTTCATATGAACCACGGGAATCAGTCCTCCGGTGTCACGGTGGCGGTGGAGGATCCACAATGAGTGGTGGAAGGTTTTGCAACCTTCGTGACCTACAAAGAGGTTGATCCTCCACAGCTATATCAAAAGAAAACTAAGTATGAAAACTTAGTGGCCACTAATCGACTAGGGAGTAGACAACATACCACTAAAAAATGTCCTAAAGTAATCAAAACCAGGAAAACAAAGCTAATACTCTCAAAAGTTAGTCTACGATGATGAGGGCCCAGAACAAACCAATAGAGTATAGAAGGTAAGTTACATGGCGTCCAATGGAGGTCCTCTAGGTGCAAGCGTTTGAATCACCAAATGACCCTCCCAGGATTACTGCAAAGGGTTACCTTTCGCGTCTGTCCTAGGTGTAGTGGAAATAGCCTTACACTATACCTATGAAGAGCCCTAAGGTTAAGATACTAAGGATACCACAAATACGAAAATACCTGCGGGAACAGTTGTCAGTCTAGCCAAGATGCATGGGCAGGGTAGCAAAGCTCGAAATCCAAAAGCAGTTAAAGTACTCAGCTCTGGTTTATGCTCGAAAGGAAAGTGAGGGGGTATCCTTAGCAGTTCCATTCTCACATGACCTCGTGCTTAACTCCAGTTTGAGTGGAGCATTCCCAATATACTTTGATATAAGCGGGTTTTCCTAAAAGATTGTCTTAATATGATTATTGAGCAATGAAACCGATTTCGGGCAGTTTAAAGTGATTTACCTTGAAATCCTAGCCTAAGCTATTTGATGTAGTGTCAAACCTAAAAAATAAAAGTTGCTAATTGATTTTATTAAATGTTCTTTTTAGAGGCTACTTCTTACTCAAAAAGGGTAGTGATGTGTGTGGTATGGTTATGACAGAAAGTAAAGTGTGTACAAATGATGCATAAAGCTTCACAAAGACTCTTTTTTTGTTTATGTCTTTCAAAACAAAGGATAGGTAATCCTAAGCATAAACATTTTTCTTTTTAATTTTCAAAGCAAATAGAAAAAAAATCTATCCTACCTTGAAAAATAATGGCAAATCCTACAACTAAGTTACCAATTTTCAATTTTGATATTTTCTTCTATTTGTAAAAGAAAATGAATCTGAAAAAGGAACAAGCAAGATTTATCAAGAGTGTGGGTAAGGATAAAAAACCTAATGGCTTATAGCAATCGAATCCAAAGACTAACAAAGACTTGACCCACAGAGTTGTTTCGGTGAAAAAACTCTAGATTTGGAACAATATGCATAAGAAAAGGAAGAGCTGATGCATGCAATGGAAAAAAAAACCCATAGGTTGCTTCTAAGCATCAAAATCCAAAGAAAATCATCCTCCAAATAGGTAGGGTAGGCAAGCAAACCAAAGTAACTCTACCGCCACACAAACTCAAAAGGAAAAGCTATCAAGAAGACTTGAAGCAAACTTAGACTAATTTGAACAGAAGTTCAAAAGGTACCCATACAATCAAGTCTTCTAAAAACACCCAAAAGACTCCAACTGAGGTCAAACCCTAAAAAATAAGGCAAAACTCAGTAAAAGTGCACAGGTACTATATCGAGCAACAAATGCAAAGTGCACAGGTCTATAGGAATACAACATGTGTCTAGGGAAAAAGATGCACAGCTGTGACTAGCAGGGAGTCATGCACAGTTTTCAAAAAGACCTAAAAAAAAGAAAAGACACCTAAAAACAAGACTTGAAGTAAGTGAAGCAATCACTAAGGACTTTCAAGAGGTTAAACCAAGACTCAAAAAGATAAGGATGTCTCATTGACAGTCAGAAAGGCAAAGAAAGTGCCAAAAATAGACCTAACCAACCAAAAACCAAACCTTATGGTGAAATTTTCAATCTACAGGAAAGTACGCTACTGTCTATCCTAACAGCCAATGCCTGCAACTAAAAGTGCACAGGTAGGTATAAAGAAGCACATGTCCAGGTAAAAAAGTGTGCCTCTATATGCACAGAAGACTCATGCACGGGGACTAAAAGGTAGTAAAAAGCTTTGCACAGAGAGACCAAAAATGAATCAACGCAAAAGGAAACAACAAGGCAACCTATACAAACCTCACTAAAAGCCAAAAGACTGTAAAAACTGAAAGAAATCCTAAATAAGGTCCCTAGAGTATAAACAAACAGGTGCTCCCTAATGGAGTCGCCAGTTCTGTTGTGAAGGATTATACCCTATAGCAGGGGAAAGGGTGTTATCAACGTACATGGGGTGACAGATAGATACATTCTACTTTGCATTAATTATTGTAAACCAAATGAGATTAGGATTTTGAAATTAGTACCTTGTTTATGGCGTCTGGTCCTAGCTTTCGCCCAATCTCTACAGCAATGTACTTGCAAAATAAATAGACCTTCCTCAACGTATCTTGACTACAAATATATAATTATATTGAAGACAATATGACATTAACTATAATAAGAAATTCAATAGAAACAACATTCCATTGGGACGGGAAGGGTATCTCGATCTTTATTGTCAAAGAAATGCAACCAAATACAGTTTATACCTAATCTGTTCCAAGCACTTCTACAACCGATTTCTAGGCTCCTGCTCCTCACAATGACTTAGAAATTCCTTCAGTGTAACAATACCTTCTTCTTCATTGGCCCCTTCCTCATGGCTTCCACTTGTATTTATGGCCAAGGAAGGAAGTTAGATCCGTGAAGCAGTTGAATTGGGAGGTTGGCGGAGTTACAGTACCAACCTCAACTAATCCCAATTCGTAATCTTAATATATTTTTCCATTTCATCTTAATATGTGCGCAGGTATCACACTAGACAAATTGCACCTAGGGCGCATCTAGTACTCTCCAGGACTAGCACATACCAGTTTTGAGATAAGTGCACGGGTCTGCTTTAGTTGAACCAGCGCTCAGTACGCTAGATGCTAATTGTAAGAGTAGCGTATCTTTTATGAAATATGTAGAAAAAATATAATTTTCAGCTAAAGAGGTGTGATCTCAGTAGTAAATCATCCAAGGTCAATCCAGCTCTTCCATCCATCATGTCCTTTTGTGTGATCGACATGGCAATGTGATCATGGACGGAGAAGTACAGATTTGACCTATAACACAATCTATCCAAGAATATATAAATAAGAATTTATAGGATAATGTCTTATTAATCACAAAGAAAGAATTTATAAGGAGATAAAGACTATTGCTTATAGGTAATGTAAGAATTCTCATTGAGATATTCTCATGGGAATCATATCCATAATAGGTGGAATAAGTAACTTGTATACAATCATTACCATAGAGTAAGTTAAAAAAAGTTCATAGGAAACAACATTTAGACCCAAACCATTATCAGCTAGGAAGCATTTAACATAATAAGGATTCCCATCCTAAGAGGTTGGAATATGAATTTCTAAGCTAATATTAGTTAATGTTGATAGGGAAGAAGAATCATCAATGAAATTTTGAAAACGATAACGATCGAATACATTTGCTAAATAAGAATAAGATCTAAAAGTAATACTACACTACTTTGGTGGGTAATCTAACTGAGAGATATGATGAGAGTGATAATATGGTGAAGGTTAACATATGGTTGTAAGGATAGGTAATAAATGGGGAGGATGATTCAAGATGAAATTAGGATGTGTTCTAAGTGGCCTTGGAGGAGAAAAGGATATATGAGGATGCAACATCAGCTATGGAAATAAGTAAGGGTAATAAGGATATATGAAGATGCAACATCAACTATGGAAACAGGTAAGGGTAATAAGAAGAAACTTACATTGATTTTGGCAAAGATAAATGGATTATTAACAAAGTTAACAAGTATGGATAATGTGGATATGGAACTAGTAAAGGTGGAAAAGATAGATTAATTTATAGAGGGAAAAAGTTATAAAGGAAACTAGGTTGACTACAAGCCTATAGGAAACTGCCTATAGGCTTATAGGTACCCTACAACTCCTTTAGGAACTTCCCAACAAGCCTGGCCTACATGCCTGCAGGAAATGCACACTCAATTCAGGATTAGTTCCTTTGCCATCCATGGCATATATGTGAAACAATGGATGCTTAAGGTTCATGAATTTTAATGTATTTCCTTATCACACTTCTACGTTTGAATAAATAAATCCTAGTGTCGATTTACATGTTGCATTAAAACAACACAACACTGTTACGCTATTTTTAGGTATTCACTTTCAAGCACTCTTGCCTCCCATTTGGGAGGGACACATTCCACAATTCCTGCCAATTTCTAAACCAATATCATTATAATTCCATAGTTTATGAGAACTATATGAATATTCCTCCTAACACTTGGATAATTTCTCATAAAACTTTGCAACATTTATAGGGAGCATGTTTGGGGCTTTATTTCTTAATTTTGGATAACATTTTATACAGTCATTGTAGCATAAATTTTGATAAATCTCTCTTAAATGATTGTATTATTTGAATTATCCAATAAACATTTGCCTCTGGTTGTACCAACTCTAGGCTCTGTCCATAACAAACCTCTCTGTACCATTGAACAAAATTCATCTTCTAAACCTATTTTTTCTTTGTGATAATTAGTTATTTATTAAAGGAATAGCCCATTATTATATACATATCTACTCTTAGTTTATATTGGTATTAACTATTGATATCTAATCCTAGTTTACAGTGGTATTATTAAGGAATTTATTGTTATACATATAATATAACTCTTTTACATACATGATAATAATTTATTACATGAATTTTTTACTGGTCTATCTTTGATAATTACCATCTAACTATTTTATTATTACAGTACACACAAACACACACACACACACATATATATATATGAGTTAAGATATGAAGGCCATATGTGGAAGAGGTAGCACTATGATAGTTCTTGATCTAGAAGAAATTTTAAAAGAGTAAAAGATCATAGTAAACCTTGTATATGTGTATCTTCCTACATAGTTGGTGGTTGTTGAGGCTGATTTACCTATGCTAACTGATATGCATGATTGATATACAATAAGGATAATTTGGTAGGATAATATACCTAGGATGTTGTTGTATAGTTTCTTTGTGACGAAGAAACATTTTGAGGTTGAAGGAGATGTTGGAGGGCATCTTAGGCCCTGGTAAAATTCATCACACAAATGTAATAATGCATAATAAATTAGATAAAGTGGATATATGAATGAGTATGTAATAAATTAATATAATAAGTGATTATTTCGAGATGGTACAACCACCCAACTCCCATTAATTTATGTAAAAATACTGATGAAGAATACTAAGAACCCAGTTGGAATTCCTTCCCAAATATTTCTCTTGATTAGTTACATGTATAGCTACAATGTAATATATTTATTGAATGTTGTGTTAAAACCCTAATTTCAATATAACCTTATAGTGGGAAATTTAGTTTATTTTTAAAAGATACATTTGACCAAAGTAATTTAAAGAAATATCATGATAGTGGGACGATATGAAATAAATCTAAAAGTATGTGGAATGGAAATTATGAGCATTATGTTTTCTAAAAACACCACAAACCGGGGACTTTTTCAAACAAATGTGTTGGATAGGGATTAGCGATTCATACTAAGACACAGTAAGAAATCAAATCATGTTTTTGAGAACAATAATGTTATTAACCTTGGAACGAAGATAATCATGTGATTATAATATTAAAGAGTGATATGTACATGTTTTATGCTCGCATTTATGTTGTGGATGTGTCATTTTATTATGAGTTTCTATATTTGGCCAACTATGTATGCATTCTTAATTATCACAACTTAAGTTAGTTTGTATAGTTAAGTGGCAACCCTAATTTATCGAAACTACTAGGCCAAATCACAATAGATAATAAATATATAATTAGTGGTGATTTTGCAAACATGATTGAAAAGTATATTTAGGAATTATTTGTTGTCACCAAATTTCAATCATTCTAAGATGTTAATAAACTACAAAAAAAATTTGTGTCATTCTAATGTTGGATACAAAAATTTAACAACTATTTTAGCCATCATCTCCGAAAAATATATTTTGGGAACTTCAAGTTTTTAAATGAATTATGAATCATATATCAAGTCCCACTAGCACAATTGATATTCGAGGGATTCAATTTGTTAGGAGTTCCAATGTTTGAAACTTAGCGGTAGTGGGAGGAGACACCAAAAAATACATCCATGCTAAGGGTTGGTGTGGCCCAAGAGGGCTGTGATCCCTTGGTGATTTTGACGGCTTAGATCCCCCTGGTTCGTGGTTTCTTAGACCACAAACCACTCTTACAAGTTAGGAATATTTGTGCAAACAAAAAAATGAATTATGAATCTTTTTTAAGTGTAACAAATTGTTGTTTTCCTTTTTGTAAGACTAATATTAATAACTAGTATTTTGTTACTTGGTCACATTATATGAAATTATTTTTTTTTATTTGTTTTTACAATTAATATAAAAAATATAATTTTATTCATGATTCAATAGAATATTTAATTAAAATGTTGATTTTAAAAAATTAATCAAATTTGATAAATGATATTTTTTTTGTAAGCTCCATAGAAAATTTATATGAAAATACAAAAAATAATACATGCACAAGAAGTTTGAGATCCCATCTGAGCTGCTCACTAAGCCAAGACAACTAGTAGAGAACCAAAGTATGTCTGCCTAAACCTAAGCCTACAAAAAAGACTATAGCTAGAAACCTGCTACACCAATTCAAGTCTGAGATTATTACAAAAAGCCTCAAGTGGAAGCTCCTAAAAAAACTACAAAGATAACCACAAATGAAACATGCCCTATGGACCATATGCCCAGTGTCTATCAACATGCAACTAACAATTAACTAAGAAGAGAAAGAAAAAACAATAGATTTACTTGGACTTGTAGATGGTATCTGCATTGTCTGGAAGCTCCTCAATGATTGTGCAATGGTAATCCTTAGAGTTGGAGGTACTGTTAGGAACCGACTTTGCAGGAAGAGGTGTCGTCTTAGGGAATAATGAAAGGTTCACCATGCCTTTGTTGTCCATGTGCTTGCGCTTATGTCCACTAGTTGAAGCTATGCTGGTTTTGTCCACCAGTTGCTAAGTTTCCTTACCTCTTCGAGGACCACACTACTATGATGGCTTGGAAACTTGGGATGTAGCTGGAGAGGTTGAAGAATGCAAAGTTGGAGCTAGAGCAAGGGAAGGAGAAAGGGTTGGAGAATTCCCTTGCGAGAAATATTGAGACTACAAGAGAAGTTGGGGCAATGAATTCTTGACTAACCAATAATGTCCTCACCTGATACGATTCCTCTGATTGATGAATTGATGTAAAACCATTTCTTCTTCCCAATCATCTAGAATTGTTCTTAGATGGTGTGGTATAGAATTTTCATTACCATTTTCTGCTAAACCATCACGATCGTGTCTGCCATGACGCCCTTTTCCTATGTTAGCATAGCGGAGGATGGAAAAAATTCTGCGAGCCATTGCACCAAGATTAAACCAATGTGAATTGTGGCACCAGAACAAAATCCCTTGATCCAGTTGAGACTAGGAGATCCCAGATAACCGACCAAACCATAATTTCTAGAAGAAACCAAATCCCAACGAGTGTTGGATTGAACCAAATGCAATAAAAACTACCAAAATGCTTCAGAGAGGAAAGTCTACCTAGCTTTCCAATTTGAAATGCTTGAAAAATGGACTCAATTCTGCTAAAAGGGGGAATGTCAGCCTCCCGAGGGGCCATTAATTTGCACAGGAGAGACATCATTAACCAAGTACGCAAAACAACTCGAAGCAGGGCAAAAAGGACTGACTACATTAAAATCAAAGGCATTTGAGGGAGGGGCTCATAAATGAGCATGGTGAGGGATCCTAGGAGCCACTGCATGGAGAGTAGTTGTGGTCTCCGCGTCGACTTGATCATGCTCGGCCAGATCCACATAATCACCCGCATCAGGGGAAATTTGATAAATGCTATTATTTTCATGATTAATATGAAATATGTTAAGAAAATATAAAATTATAGGTATGATTATTTTGATATATTTAATATTATAATTATAATTTTATCAATATTAATAGTAAATTTAACAAATTATTTAAAGAAAAAATTTAAACAAGAATTATAAATTTTTTTTTTTTTTAAATTATCCAAATCATGCAACCATTAATCAAATTATTTCGTCAAGTATGTAAACATATTTAATCAACACATTGTACCTTCACCCACAAAAACAAATTCCCTTGAAAATTAATTAAACATTATATGGCATTAAATAATTATAACTTCTTGCTATTGTAATCGTAATTCAAATTAAATTATTTAGTATAACTCTAGAGTTGAACATTATATGTAATATTGAATTTAAATGATTGAGACATCTCAAATATAATTTAAAATGGAGAAAACATTAATAATTTTAATCATTAACATACAAATAATAAATTTATAAATCAAACCACAACGACATTAAAATGATATGAAAAGAATATTATATATGAAGAATAACATCAAAATCAATACATATGTAAAATATATATCTCTATTTAAATATGATTTATAAAGTGTTCAATCAATATATACATATCAACTACTCTGAGGTCCTCCACCATAGATAGAGTAAGTAATACCTTTACTATGTAATAATGTAACTACACATTAATATACATATTTGGGATCTAAATGAACCAATAAGATACCATGTATGGGATAAATGTTGATGTATATGTAACTTCAGAATGTATTTCATCAGTATATTATATATATATTTATTGTACCCTTATAAGAGATGTGTTATTCCTCTATAAGGAAGTGTCGTCATGTGGATTGACAAGTGTCGCAAGTGTGTTTACTTGCCGATGGGTTATTAGACCACCTTATGGGGTCGGCCCTAATTAATATATAATATAATGTGGATGTACTCAAGTAGACAAGTCGGCCCCAGTAGGTCACTGGGCAAAAAGGTGAGTATAAATAGAGATAGGAAATCTCTATTTTACTCACTCGAAAAAGTATCTATCTCTCTCTCTGAAAAGTGGCGCACTAGTGAGGAGGAGGAGGATCATCTGCTAGGAGACTATCTCAGTGTTGTTTGGTTGTATTTTGGTTGAGCCATTGCTCTCTCTATCTCTGAGGAAGTTGTGGGGTTTTTCACCTTAGGGTTTTCCCCACGGAAACTCTGTGTCTCTTGTCTCTATGCTTTTGATTCTTGTGATGCTTGTGATGCTTGTCATATTATGATTGTCATGCATTGATATACTGTAGATGTTATTCTCTCAGCAAAGATCCTATAGTATTGAAATTAATACTAAAAATTTAACATGGTATCAGAGCCTAACTGAGAAGAAGACATTTTGCAGTGACGGAAGCTTGTATTCCTTGTTTATTGGGTTTCTCTCCACAGATTTTTGAAATTCAGTATAGTAGATTGGATCTACTCATCAAGGCGCATCTTTCTGTCCAATCAGATTTCAGTTCCGAGCATTTTCAGTTTTGGCCCTAAAAATTAGGGTTTCCACAAAAATAGGAATTTCTGGAAACTGAAGGCATAGCTGGAAGCTCCTTGCAAAAATCGAAGGTTTAAGCTTTGGATCGAGATTTTTGGCTGGGTAGATCTCCGGGAAACTCAAACCCTAATTCAGGGCTCTCCCCAGTGAACCCGGGAGGACAAAAAGGCAATTTTGAAGGGCAAGACTTTGCTGATCTCAAATTCTGAATGTACTAGGCTGATCAGCTCTCCAAGGCGCATCTTTCTATCCTTTCGGAATTTTGAAATTCACATTTTGCATTTTTAGGGTTTCTCTGACAAACCCTAATCCGGGACCAGATCCAGTTTTCAGCACTTCAAGTGGTAAGTTCTAAATCTTTTCTATTTCCATTTGAAGTACTCTTAAAGATGTCTCTTCACACCAAGCTTGAGGATAATCTTGAAGGGGCTGATAACTTCCGAGCCTGGAAGTATAGGATTGGGTTAATCCTGGAAGAGAATGAGTTGGACTCATATGTGAAAGAAGACATCCCTATCCCAGAGGATGAAGAAGCCAAGGCATTGCACAAGAAGAACTTGGTCAAGGCAAAGAGAATCATTGCTAATTCCATCAAAGACCATCTCATACCCCATGTGTCTTCTCTTAAGACACCCAAAGAGATGTTTGAATCTTTAACCAAGCTATTTGAAGGAAAGAACATAAATCGAAAGATGACCCTGCGGAACCAATTGAAAGCAGTGAAGTTCCAGAATGGAGAAACCATTCAATCTTACTTTTCAAGGGTCTCTCAGATCAAGGAACAATTAGAAGCAGTAGATGAAATGGTGGAGAATGGTGAGGTGGTGATGACTACTCTAAATGGCCTACCCAGGTCATGGGATTCCTTTATTCAAGGAATTTGTGCAAGGAAGAAGTTGATTTCCTTCAGTAGACTTCGGGAAGAATGTTCTCAAGAAGAAGCTAGACTTATAGCTCGTGAGGAAAAGATGGGAGGAGAAGATCAAGCTCTTGCAGCTCACACCAAAAGAAGCAAAACCAAGAAGGATCACTCTCACCACAAAAGAACTCATCAAAGGAACAAGAAGGACCTAAGATGCTTTACATGCAATGAGAAGGGTCACTATGCTTCAGATTGTCCCAAGAACAAAAGGGATAATAACAACAACTTCAGTAAGAAGAAGAAGGGCAGCAAAAGAAGATTTCATGCTCATGCTGCCGAAGATGATGAACCCCCAAAGAAGAAGGCTAGGGCAGAAAGTGATAGTGATGATGACTCATCAAGTGAAGAAGAGTATGTTCTGATCTCTGCTCTTACAGGTACCATCTCCCATGGATGTAATGATTGGTTAATTGATAGTGGGGCCTCCAAACACATGACTGGGTTCAAGGAATCTTTTGTGAATCTTTCTGAACATGAATCACCCCATAAGGTGAAACTTGGGGATGATTATCAATACCCAATCAAAGGAAGTGGTGAAGCCTCCTACAATCTAGATTCTGGAAAATCATTGAAGATGAAAGAAGTACTTTATGTACCTGGGCTCAAGAAGAACTTACTCTCCATTTCTGCATTAGATGCAAAAGGTATGAGGGTTGCATTTGTCGATGGCCAAGTCCTAATGTGGCCAAAGGGAAAGACCATAGATGATGCAGTAGTGATTGGAAAGCAAGAGGGAGGTTTGTACAATTTGAAGGGACAACCTGAACATGCCATGGTGACATAAATACAAAGATTCATCCATAGTCATGGATCACATAGAGGTATGTATAATTTGTTTTTGCAAAAGTTAACTAATGAGTTATGCAGGTCATTGAAGAGAACAAGAACACATTGCTAGACATAACTAGCAAATATGGTGACCAGGTATGTGTTTCTTACATCATAGGATCTATCATATAAGTATGCATGGCATGATTGATGATGATTGTTCATAAAGTCATAAGTTTGAATAATCATGGGCATATGCATATTATGTGTCTTACCTTAATTAATAATATGACTAACCAGAAGAGTCATAGGTTTGAGTAATTACAGGTTTATACATGTTATGTTTCTTATGATATGACTAACCATAAGAGTCCTATATAAACCTTGAATGCTAATGCTTATTATTTCTGTTTGAAATAATCATGACTATACATACTTGAGATTATTGTGTTTTAATGAATGTATGATTTTGTATGAGATTACAAGGATAACACAATCATGATACTAATAAGCATGCATAGGGACCAAGGATGAATATGAGTTCAAGAACAGGTAATCCAGGAAGCAAAGATCAAGAGGGAGCACACTCCAGTGGTTTCTGCAAGGGTGCAGATATTCAGAGGGAGTTGTCCATATCTCTACATTCCACAACAAGAAGGTTTAGAAGGACTCCAGCAGCTCCTGCAAGGAAGAAAAGACTCAGAGGGAGTCCACCCAACAAACAAACAAAGATAAGTATTTTAATTATCTTGCATATTTGTTTGCTTAAATAAAATTGTTCAATGATGTATATGCTCATGTTCCTAGACTTAGGATATGTATTGTGCATATTAGAATGATTGAATTAATGAACAGTATACTACTAATATGCATGTGTTGGGTAAGTGGCCTATGGCACTGTACAACATTCCATTGCTACTTATCTAGAATGAAACCTCTTTGCTGACATGTTGGGAGTTGTGCACACTCTTAACAATGTTCTGGTAGAGATTGGAAGGCATCTAGAAAGTTACGGGATATGGATAAATGTTGTATTGAAGCATTGGCTAAGATAATTGCATGACTGCATGACTGTATGACATATTTCTTCATGTGTAAGAATTTGTTCTGAAAATTATGAGATGTTTCTAATCATGCAATTTAACCTGTTTTGTAGGAAAGACCGTATATCTTCACCTACAAAAGGACTACAACATTTGTTCCAGCAACAAAGATATCTATTGAAGATATTGAAATTCCCAGGATCTGGGATGAAGAAATGGAATGCCATGATCTGTCGATTATGAAGAATGATGTTTGGGATGTTGTCCCAAGACCTAAAGGGAAGTCTGTTGTGACTTCCAAGTGGATCTACAAAATCAAGCATGCTGCAGATGGCAGTGTGGAAAAATATAAAGCAAGATTCGTAGCTCGTGGTTTCTCTCAGAAGGAAGGAATAGACTATGAAGAAACCTTTGCACCTGTAGCCAGATATACTTCCATCAGAACAGTACTTGCCCTGGCTGCAGCAATGAAATGGAAGATACACCAGATGGATGTCAAGACTGCTTTCCTGAACGGTGTAGTAGAAGAGGAAGTATATGTGGAACAGCCACTCGGCTTTGAAATACATGACAAGGAATCTTATGTATGCAGATTGAAGAAAGCCTTGTATGGCTTGAAGCAAGCTCCCAGAACCTGGTATGGTAGGATGGACAGTTTCCTATCTAGTTTGGGCTTTACCAAGAGTAAAGCGGATTCCAACCTTTACTACAAGGTTGAGGAAGGGAATCCTGTGATTCTACTACTATATGTAGATGACCTATTTGTGACAGGAGATGACAGAATGATTGCAGATACCAAGAGGAAGCTTGCAGCTGAATTCGATATGAAAGATTTGGGAATGATGCACTATTTCCTAGGTATGGAGGTGTGGCAGAATGCAGGTGGGATCTTCCTTGGTCAAGGGAAGTACACAGTAGACATCCTGAAGAGATTTGGGATGATGGATTGCAAGGCCATGGCCACACCTATGGCATCGAATCTGAAGCTTCTTTGTGATGCTTCATCTGAGCCAGTTGATGTTTCTATGTATCGTCAGATGATTGGGTCCTTGATGTACCTGACGAACACGAGACCAGATATTTGCTTTGCTGTGAACACATTGAGCCAGTTCCTGACGGATCCGAGGAGTGTTCACCTGGTTGCTGTAAAGCATGTTCTGAGGTACCTGAAGGGTACAGTGGATTATGGGCTCAGATATGAGGCGAATCAAAAGTTTAACCTGCAGGGTTATGTTGATTCAGATTGGGCTGGCAGTGCTGCAGATAGGAAGAGCACATCTGGGTGTTGCTTCAGTATGGGATCAGGTGTGATCTCTTGGTTTAGCAGGAAGCAGTCCTGCGTAGCACTGAGTACAGCTGAGGCAGAGTATGTTGCAGCCTGTTCAGCTAGTTGTGAGGCAGTATGGCTACGGAAGCTACTGTCTGAGTTATTTGATCTCCCGTTGGAGGCTACTGGTATCTTCTATGATAACCAGAGTTGTGTGAAGTTGTCCGAGAACCCAGTGTTTCATGACAGGTCGAAACACATAGAGATCAAATACCACTATATCAGGGATATGGTGCAGAGAGGAGCTGTGAAGCTCCTGTATGTTGCGACGGACGAGCAGATTGCAGATGTGCTGACAAAGCCACTAGCCAGGGTGAAGTTCGAGTACTTCAGAGAGAGGCTTGGCGTTCTTCAGATCGAGGACACTTCGAGGAAGAAGTGATGGACACATTTGCTGAAGCCATTCCAAGCATGTTGGAAGGAGGATCCTTCACATGGCTGTGGATGTAAGCGCTGGATGATGAGCATCAGGATGATGTTCTAGTTTCTGCTTGATATGATCAGTTGGATCATTTTATGTATGTACGCATCATGTTGGATGCTGGATATGATCAGTTGGATCATTTTATGTATGTATGTACGCATCATGTTGGATGCTAGATATGATCAGTTGGATCATTTTTTATGTATGTATGTACGCATCATGTTGGATGCTGGATATGATCAGTTGGATCATGTGTATGTATTTTTGTATATGCATCATGTTGGATGCTTGGACCATGTATCTGTATATGTATCAGGTGGATACATTGTATGATCAGGTAGATCATGTATGGTGATATGTATCATGTATTTGTATTTGTATCA
The DNA here is from genome assembly GCA_027924585.1 of Larix kaempferi. NCBI lineage: Eukaryota > Viridiplantae > Streptophyta > Pinopsida > Pinales > Pinaceae > Larix > Larix kaempferi. The sequence goes on from BSBM01000715.1 coordinate 188,270, forward strand.
GGTGGATACATTGTATGATCAGGAGGATCATGTATGATGATATGTATCAGGTAGATACTTGGTGTGCATCAGGTAGATGCATTAATGATCAGGTGGATCATGTATGATGACATGTAGCAGGATGTTGCAGTGATGATCAGGATGATCATGGATGACGAGCTTCAGGATGTTGCTTCAGATGACATGCAGCAGGATGTTGCATTGATGATCAGGATGATCATAGATGACGAGCTTCAGGATGTTGCTCCAGATGACATGCAGCAGGACGTTGCAGTGATGATGATCAGGACGATCATGAGTACATCACGATGATGTATGGTGAGTGTCAGGTTGATACTCTGTGGCCGTGGATCAGGTTGTGCAGATGAGCATGTCTGGGAGATCCTATAGGTCGGAGTTGTGTACCCGTAACAGCCTGGGATGCTCTTTCGAGACATTGCTCTGGGAGGACATGTAATTTGTGCCCTGGGAGATCTCAGGTCGGAGTTGTGTACCCGTAACATCCTGAGATGCTCTTGCGAGGTTTTGTCCTATGGCATGTAATTTGGGCCCTGGGAGATTTCAGGTCGGAGTTGTGTACCCGTAACATCCTGAGATGCTCTTGCGAGGTTTTGCCATGACCACATGTAATTTGTGCCCTGGGAGATTTCAGGTCGGAGTTGTGTACCCGTAACATCCTGAGATGCTCTTGCTAGGTTTTGTGGTGGACCACATGTAATTTGTGCCCTGGGAGATTTCAAGTTGGAGTTGTGTACCCGTAACATCCTGAGATGCTCTTTCGAGGTTTTGTGGTGGGGTCACATGTAATAGCGCCCTGGGAGATCCTACAAGTTGGAGTTGTGTACCCGTAATATCCTGGGATGCTCTTTTGAGGTTTTGTGACGCACGTAATAAGTCCTGAGGATTCCACAGTATGGCCAGTGATGACGAAGACCTGCAGGTGGTGGGCCTACATCCAGTATGAAAAAGGACTGGCTCTGTAGAACTTCCTATGACGAGTAGAGACAGAGATTGGACGAGATAGCAGCAGCAGTGACGATGACGATGACGATGCATCGATGACGATGATCCAGAGAAGAAGACTTGTCTAGCAAATCTGTGTCGAGAAATACCTTCCTAGTTAAGAGGGAGTGTTGATGTATATGTAACTTCGGAATGTATTTCATCAGTATATTATATATATATTTATTGTACCCTTATAAGAGATGTGTTATTCCTCTATAAGGAAGTGTCGTCATGTGGATTGACAAGTGCCGCAAGTGTGTGTACTTGCCGATGGGTTATTAGACCACCTTATGGGGTCGGCCCTAATTAATATATAATATAATGTGGATGTACTCAAGTAGACAAGTCGGCCCCAGTAGGTCACTGGGCAAAAAGGTGAGTATAAATAGAGATAGGAAATCTCTATTTTACTCACTCGAAAAAGTATCTATCTCTCTCTCTGAAAAGTGGCGCACTAGTGAGGAGGAGGAGGATCATCTGCTAGGAGACTATCTCAGTGTTGTTTGGTTGTATTTTGGTTGAGCCATTGCTCTCTCTATCTCTGAGGAAGTTGTGGGGTTTTTCACCTTAGGGTTTTCCCACGGAAACTCTGTGTCTCTTGTCTCTATGCTTTTGATTCTTGTGATGCTTGTGATGCTTGTCATATTATGATTGTCATGCATTGATATACTGTAGATGTTATTCTCTCAGCAAAGATCCTATAGTATTGTAATTAATACTAAAAATTTAACAATAAATAGCTTGTGTAATAGGTGGAGCATTTAGTGGATTGATAATCCTAGAATTGGTGTTGTAGGTGGATTAGTGGGTGAAATGGTGGGTGTATACGTTGGTGCATCCATAAGAGTATTTGGTGGTGTTGGTGGGGGAGAAGATGGAGGAGGAATGTCCCATCATTTAAAGGTGTATAACGTAAAGAAGATGAAGAATTTGGATGAGCATGTCTCATAACTCATCTCTCCTGAACTCTCACTCTTTATTATAGGATCAATATATCAATAATGTTATCCATTAATAATGTCATTTCATGGGTAAGGCTTGCATAGATCCATGGAATTTCATGATCCTATGTGACCACTCTATCCTGCACTAATTGGATATCGAGTCGAACCATCAAAGTAGACAACTAATTCATGATTTGGTGATGAAATAAAATATTTGATCTCTAGCACATTCTAGGTATGTGCTACATAGGTGGTTAATAAGTCTAGTTAGTCATCCCTATATCATAAGGATAAGGATGTATTCCCTTACCACCTTACAAAACAATATGTACAACATGGTAGACTATTAGAGAAATTAAACAATTTCTTATATGCAATAACATGCGCATGAAATATATGAAAAATTATGCAACTAGAATAACTAAAAAGTTAAAAAAAAATATTACCTCTCTAGTCTATTGACTCGGTTGGAGTAAAACGGATTTTTTGAAACCCTTACTAGTCCATCCATGCATATGAATAATGTACAAGGTTCAAAATGCGATCATCCTTATGACCTAACGTAGTAATAACACTTATACCCAACCCCCTGCACAAGAACACTGATTGGACAATCTAAAAGAATAATGGACCACCTCATCAATCTTGGCTAATGAAAAATAGTGTAATCTACATAGTACACCATACATAAGATAATGTGTTACCCATTGATACTATGGTGTTATAGTCTCGTGATGATAAGACACAAACACTTAACCTCCAGCGCAAGATAATGTATTCACAACTGGATCAAAATAAACTATAACTCAATAGGTTCAATAATTTTCGCACTAACATATATTTACACTTATGAAAAATGTATATTTTCTATAACACAAACTGACATACCATAGAAATGGGAAATATCAACCCCCGTCTCCTAGATAACCAATTGATGTAAGAAACAATCTTCTTTGTGACTTTCTACAATAGATTAGACCAAATCTGATTGCTTTTTTTCCATGATCTTAGCAACAAAATAACTAGTAAAAAAAGTTTGCATCCTTATAAAACTTGAGGATGCAAAATTCCTTAAAAGAATGTGAGTTTAAGTAATAATAAAAGGAGGTAACAAATGCCTCTCCCTTTCTTAGTACTCCCAAATATGCACATAGTATAACATCATATATATAAAAAACTACACAAATTAGATAAATTGAAACGCTTTCTCAATATTTACACTCTAAAAAAGGATTTGCACCTGGAGAGATTTGATCCCTCGTAGATCCTCTTTTAAAATGAATCTATGCATATTTACTTAAACTCTAACTATAATGCACGAGGTAAAATAAATGCACTAATATATTGTATGTGATAATGAACACCCAAGGATTTTCCCTATTTCTAAATAATTCCTCGTTTAAATTTTATTTTATACACTTGTTTGTAGTTCATTCTCCGTCCCCATTTTTTTAGCTTAAACATTTAAACAAAGGCTATTGACTTTGAACAATATTAGGCTATGAAACATGTAACAAGTAACCAATCATTGGCCTCCGTCCACTATTATTTTAATGCCCAAATATCAACCATCCAAGCGTTAGGTAGTGATTGTACATTGCTTTCTTTCCGTGATAACAGGAATCCAAGTGACGTCACGTTTTTCATTTAGCTGACTATCTTTGAGATCATACAAAATTTTGTCCAACGTGTGGTCTTTTCCTACGTGATATTTTAGCTATAGCATGGATGCTTTCTTTAAATTGATATTGATATTTTTTTTTTTTGCGAAATTGTAATAAATTTTTTTTCCATATATTGTAGATGGTAGGTTAAGCAAATCAGTCTTCTCCACATATTGTGGATGATAGGTTGAGCAAATCAGTCTTCTCCACATATTATGGATGGTAGGTCGAGCAAACCAGCCAATTATCTAATCTAGAAAATATCTTGACAAAAGGACGAATAAAATGAAATCCATCTATTCCCACCAATAAACCACAATATCATTGACAAATTGACATTGATATTAATAAACAATCATATAAAACAACATTAATTATATTTTAAAACATTAAATAAAATATGATGCAAAACGACAAACCACATTAATTATTGTTTATAAAATATTTGATGGGATAACACTTGCCCTCGTTAACATACAATAATGTTTACCAAAGCTCTCGAGTGTGATATGCTCCACCCAAAGCAGAGGCCCTTCCGTTGACTATGGTTGTTTTGTTTTATATTATGCGGCTCGAATACATTATTATTTTTAAATTAGACGAATACATTATAAGCTCAGTTTCCTAAATTCGGTTGAAAAAGCTCAGTTTCCTAAATCCTATATTTGGAATTGAAGCATTTTATAAAAAATCATTACAATGTTCGGAAAAAGCAATGAAAATTTTGAATACAGCAACATCGATGTCGGGTTTATAAATATATTTATCTTACCTATAAAAGAAATTATAATTCATGTTTACCCAAAGTCTTATTATAATGGCAAAATATTTCTAAATATGAATATATTGCATGTATTTTTCAATATTATATATTTATTTAAGCTCCATTATATAAAAGTACCTAAGAATACTGTACATGTATTCTAACAAGTACTATGTATGGATTATATATTTTAATATAAATTAGTTGTAATTAAGTTTTGATAGATTTCTTTTTGAATTTTAAATTATATTAAATAAAGGTGTAAGGAAAAATTGCTTATGTTTTTTAGTATTGTCTCTATAGTTTTGAGGAGTTAGAAGGTTAGAGAGGTCACTATTGGATCAAAGATTATGAAACAAAGCATTAATGTGGGTGTAGGTAGGCATTCTAAACGAAAGTGATTTTCATCTTCAACACTCATACACTCGCAAAGATGGAAAATCCTTTCGGCCCGAGGCATTTTAGGGGTTGTCCACCACCCAGTTTCACTATGAAGCTCATGAGACTTTGCTCTAATATCGGCAATATTAATTTTTTTCTTTGAGCTCGTTAAGATAGAACGATAATTTTGATCCTCGCGATAAGGGTTACTAATCTCTTTATAATATCATAATTTTATTTTAACCTCGTAATATTCCTTGCACCACATTTTCTCTTTAAACGTAGAAGTAATAATATTTTTAATGTCATCAATATTTTCCAAAGTGGTTGTTTCGTCAATACCCCAATAACTTGACCAAGTTGTGGAATCTTTATGCCACCCCCGCTTGAAGCACAAGTGGTTTTCGCTAGAGTTAAGAGAAATTTTAGAAATCCGATGTTCTCCTCTATTGTTTAATTTGTGCTTATATACATTAGATATCTAATCACAACCATTATTTCAATGGGGGAGAGCTTTGCTTCTAAGAGGAGAATAGGATAGGGCATATTCCTCTAAATTTTAAGGTTATAAGTAATAAACTACTTGTGGATTTGCTCAATTATTCTCCATGATTCTCTGGAAATGTTGCATCCCCAAGCTTCATATCCATATAAGATACCGAGAGTGACGAGTGTTTTAAAGAGAAATTTCTTTCTATCACACATCACAAGGTTTGTCGATTTACAATTGTTTTCAAGACTAATGTAGGATGTCTAAGCCTTTGAGCGCTCATTACACCATGAAAGAAAGGTGGTTAGTCTTGGAAATGGATTGTCTGGAAAGGGATTAAAATTATAAGGTTTACAAAGAGATGGTAAAAAACCTTGTGACTACCTTGCAGTAGTTTGAGAAAGATAGAAAAAAAATCCCTGGGTATCCTAGCTTAGTGTGCTTGGTCTAGTTCAGGGGTGACCCATGGAATGAGTAACAGAATTTTCATGGTCTATGGTCGGAAGGAAAGTGGAAGTCACTCAAGTGGTTTGGAATTCAAAGTCTAATAAGTTTTTTTATCTTAAATATCTTATATTTTCACTTCGCGTTATTTATTTAATTATTATGGGTATAATGTAGTGAGTGAATTTAATAATGTTCTTTTTATTGATCTCCCATAAAGATTAGATAGGTGATTGCATATCCCTAACAATTGCATAGTTGTTATTAACGGATATTTTTATAAATATTGACTATTTCTTGAAAGGGTTTTGATAAATATTTTCCATGAAAATCATTAGTAAGCTTTATGTAAATGTTTGCAAACATTGCAGAGGTAGTTATTCCTCTTTTAAATATAATTCTGTCTATTCAATTTGTATTTAAATTTACATTTATAATATGGTTTAATGATATTATTATTTTAATTCTATTGTTTATAAACTAACTCTATTTAATTTCGATTCAGAATTTGAAACCCTAGCTAAAACAGAGTCATAATATTTCACATTAGAACCCTAAATTATTAAACAAAGATCTTACACAACACAATAACTTGACAAGCAGTTGTATCGTTATTCATTATTATTATTATTATACATGAATTAAATAAATTATTCATCCATGTAACTTCAAGCTATAAATTAATAACAAATCCCATTGGGAATCTCGTTTTGTTGAATAGAGTTGGGATCAAAACCACATGTTTTACCATAAATATTATTCTACAGTGACAAACAAAATCGCATAGTTCCAATTCCTTATAAATTACACACAATTCAAGTTCAATAATTAATACATAGGGTTCATATATATATATATATATATATATATATATATATATATATAGGTCGAATGACACCTGAAGGGATTGAGACTAGAATTGTTTATAAATCTAAGGGCTGAGCCTGTAGAAGGCCATGGCGTGAACAAAAGACATAAGAAAATAAACTCTAGGTATTCAACAATCCTCTGACCAAAGTTCGAGTCCACAAGATCCACACAAATTTGCATCTAAATTTAACACCAGCCTAGATCCAAATCCTAGGCTCTATGAAGCGCCGAGAGGGATCAAATCTGCCGAGGTGCAAACCTCTCCTTGAATAGCTCCTTGAGTGCAATACCTGAGCCACCTAATCCTAAGTCTAAAGTCTTTAGTTTAAGTCTCATAGTTACTTTTTACTTTGTATTAATTTTTTTGTTTATGGCCGCCATAATATTTATTACTTTTTACTTTGTATTATTATTTTTTGTTTACTTTGTATTATTTTGTTACTAGACAAATGTCAACAAACACTCTAAAGTCTCATATTTACTTTTTACTTTGTATTAAAAGTAAAAAGTAAAGCCTCTAGTTTAAGTCTCGTATTTACTTTTTACTTTGTATTATTCTTTTTTGTTTATGGCAGACATAATATTTACCACGTAATCCTAAGCTCTGAAGTCTCTATTTTAAGTCTCATATTTACTTTTTACTTTGTATTATTCTTATTTCTTTATGGCCGACATAATATTTATTACTTTTTTCTTTGTATTATTCTTTTTTTATACTTTGTATTATTTTGTTACTCGACAAACTCGACAAACACTCGATTAACAAGATCTCCCCCATACTGGGTTGTAGAGCGCCTCTCGATGCAATAAAAAATATATCTCTAGAATGAATATATACAGGAAATCGAAGGAGTCAAATAGACATACAAACAAGATTATCACTTTAAACATTGAATATTATTAACTCTGAAATGGAATAAAAAATGCACTAAACGATACAATTTATATCCATTCAATGACTATAGATTGTATCTACCAATAATGTATATCATAATCCAAACAAAAGACCAAGGGTCGAACCCTTCAAGGGAAAGCCTGCTTTCATTTCTCAGTAAAGACAATAGATTGATAAACATAATATACGGGAAAACAAACAAAGGATTCCAATCCAAATTTTAATACCAAAACGTTTACAATTACTAACATACACAGTTATTCTACATATGCAAATAAATAGTTACATCATCACTATAAAAATGGTATGCCATTAACATCTTAGAAACAAGGAAAGGCACTGTAAGTTCCATACACTTAGCCATGTATAGCCTAAGAAAAAAATATTTCTAGTAATCATCTTTTATCCATATCGATGGAATGAGGTGGTATCACCTCTTCACTATGAAATTTGGAAACAAGGACTTAGAACAAAAGGAGCATTGCTCCATATCAACAAAACAAGGTTCAAACCCTCCTCTCCAAGAAAACCAGACGACGAGAAAATGCAAGCTTACCCATAGAGCTATGCACTGGTCTTCCTTTCCATAAGGGATTCGATAACACGAGCACCGAAGACATACCTACAAACAAGAGGTAGGGAAATCATATATATGTGTGTGTGTGTGTGTGTGTGTGTGTGTAGTGTAATCAAACTTGAAAAATACGAAATTTCTGGGTAATCAAACTTGAAAAATATTGTATATAACTGGTAAACCAATACCTTTGGTCAACGACGAGGTAAGAAGTCACCTCCAATATTACTCAAACCTTGAGTGGAAACATAAAGGGCTTTCGGAAATATAAAAACCTTAACCAACCCATAAATAATCTTACTAAGAACTTCGTAAGCAAGCTGGGACTAGCTCAGAACCTCTGGAGTTACGTTGATATTAAATAGAACGAATACTCCACCAAGTAAAAAAACTTGAACAACAAGGAAGTCGAAGTAGAGCTCGGATCTCCCCTCTTCCCTCAAAATGAGAATGAAAGAATAACAAGTGAAAACCCTAACTCAAACCAAATATGAGAAGCTCGAGGTCAAACTCGGAGCCTTAACTACACTGTCAGTATGTAGAGACGTGGCAAGTTCTTGAGTGAGGATGTACATGTGATGATCCTTAGAGTTTAATGCTTCCAATGATTCCTTCGCTTGCAATGTTGGCATAATACAACAATAATTAATGTGGTAGTTGTAACGTCTTTGATCCCCTCAGTTCCCTTTAGAGTGATGGGGGAATAGCCTGATAAATTTTTTTTCCAAACTTATCCGCAACTTTTCTCTTTTACACAGTTGCAATAACTTTAGTCCGCAATTTCGCAATCCGTAAGTCAGAAGTCAGAAGTCAGAATTCAAAAATCATGGCATCGAAAAAAATACACCTCTGACTTCCGTGTTCCGCAGTGCGAGAGTCAAAAGATTGGAATGACAAATACACGACGTCGAAGAACGTACACCTTTGATTTACACATTCTGCATTGTGGGAGTCGGAAGGTCGGAACGCCAAATACACAGTGTCAAAGAAAATATGCCTCCGATTTTCACATTCCACAATGCAGGAGTCAGAAGATCGGAACACACAATGCACAACATCGAAGAAAATACACCTCTGATTTCTGCATTCCGTAGTGTGGGAGTCAAAAGGTTGAAACGCCAAATACACTGCATCAAAGAAAATATGCCTCTCACTTTCGCATTCCGTAGTGCGAGAGTTAGAAGGTCGGAATGCCTAATAAACGACGTTGAAGAAAATACGCCTCTGCCTTCTGCATTCGACAGTGCGGGAGTCAGAAGGTCGGAATGCTGAATACACAATGTTGAAGAAAATACGCCTCCGGCTTCCACATTCCGCAGTGCAGGATTTGGAAGGTCGGAACTCCAAATAGATAGCATGGAAGAAAATACGTCTCCGACTTCCGCATTCCACAGTGCGGGATTTGGAAGGTCAGAACACCCAATACACGACGTCGAAGGAAATACGCCTCCAACATCGGAATTCCGCAGTGCGGGAGTCGGAAGGTCAAAATGCCCACTTCTCTTCTTCTTCGAATCACGCCTCCGACTTTCGAGATCCACAATCTGCATTGTGGGTTCGGAAAGTCAAAAGTCGGCCATACCCCTGTTACTGCCCACTTCTCAGAATGATAACTTCCTCATCCTAAGTCCATTTTTGGAAAACGTGGTACTATTGGAAAGCTCTCAGTAAGCTCTAAGAAACAGTATGATCCTCTACCACACCTGGGAACTTTGACTTTGCCGCTTTTCCAACCAAAATGCTGCCATGAAATCCATCAATGCATCTTTACCCCATTGTCAAGAGCCTTGGGATCACCCTGTCATGGGGCATGAACACAATAGGGGGTTCCTAATTCATCCCTCAAGCCCATATGATGAAATACAAACCTTCTAAGGAGGTGTGGAATGCATAGTAAACATACACAATGGATTTAAGTCTAGTGAATGCATCTACAACATGCAAGACTAAAAACATATTAACACAATCAAAATAATGAAATAAACAACAAATGAACCAGCCTCATGTTCACACTTATACACAGGATTCCTACTAATTAATTCCACATGATCATTTCATTCAAATTAACTTGAAATAACATATAGCACAACATAAGAACTAGCATCATTTAGGACCACAGAGAGTACTTATGTTATAAGATGGAACTATCCATGCAACTAGCTATGTGAGAGCAACATTCCACCCAACCATAGGTCTCTGTCCAGCCTATATTATTTTAGCTGAGAGACCACCCCCGAGCTAGGATGTGTATCCACTAAGGAGGAACTAAACAAGCTCACTCATAGCCAAGGTTCACACAACCAAACATGCTAATCTAACACACAGTCGAGTTTATCAAGCATGAAAAAGACAATGGAGGAGGATGCTAAGCCAGTGATATCAACCCCAGAGCTACAGGCCTCTCAATTCTAACTCAAACAGTCTTGGAACCCACAATACCTACCACACCCAACACAAGAAAGGTCCCCTTATCTATTGCATAGTCCCTCGGGTGCCCCTTCCCTCCAGTGCTCTTCAAGGTGGGCATACAAAGGTCTAGGTTGTTGATTCCTTGAGACTCTAGAATTCAATGGGTTTATAAATCAATTCCACCCTCTGTTATATATCTTCTCTGTCATTATCACTTGGATTTTTCTTAGTTTCTATGGTTAAAGCGACTCTGTCCCGCAACTGAATTCTCGGCTATCAACTCAGGGTTTTCTCATAGGTTTATGAGAATCTCACACGCTAAAAATTATCCCCAAGGTTCAGTCCTATGGATCCCCTATTGGATTTAACTTCCCACATGAATTTCTGGGCAAATTCGGCACTCCAAATCGGGGGTTTTCTCAGAATCACGATTTTCCTTCTTTTTTTCCTTCCCGACTCGGTTCATACCACCCGTGAAAACTCTCTTCGCCCCCCCCATAATGGAATGGGGATGAGGGAAATGAATTCCCCGCAGGTAGAGTGGCTTTTGGATCAAGGAAAACAAATCCCCATACCCCGCCATTTGAAATTTCGGGGTTGCCCACACTCCATCGACCTCATGAAAAGTTTTCTTCAACCACTTTCTTAGAACAAAATTCAATTTTAACAAGGAAGGTCAAATGGATTCTAAATATGACATTTGGAATCCTATGGTTCAATCCCACAACCCCCTTACCTCTCCCTAGTGGACACACATGGCCCCCTCTTATTAGTTGCCTCCATAACCACTTTTTTTTGTATTTTTATTGTAATATTAATTGCACCAAGTGAAACGAGGTTCTCTACAGCCCAATATGGGGGAGATGCTATAACGTGTGTGGATGTAATGTTACACACGAGTATGAGGGGGATCTTGTAACATTACACAAGTAAAAAAAAGAGTAAAAAGTAATAAATTATATTATGTCAGCCATTAATAAATTCATGTGGGCTCATAAAATAAAAAATTAATGAAAGTTTTTAAAAAAAATCCTTTTTGGCTCATAAAATAAAACATTATGAAAAGTAATTAAAAAATCATGTATATCAAATTTGTTGAGTTTAAATTTAAAAAAGAAATACACCATAAGAAATTGGATCCCTCTCGGTACTTGATAGATACGGGTTTAAGATGGATCTATGCTGGTATTTACATCATTTACAATGTCTCATGGCTTAATAGCACATGGATAACAAAATATCTAATACTTTCCTTTTTACATAAAAATCGAGCATCCACTAGCGGGGCCTTGGCCTTGATCTCCACGCTAGGAAAACGTACATCGCATGTATACAATATTTACATGAAATCCAATATGTTCTAAGGATCAAAATGGGGGTATTACATTTCCCTCCCCCTTAGAACAACACCGTCCTCGTTGTTCTCAAAACTGAACAAAAATGGGAATGTCTCTCTCATGGCATCCTCTAGCTCCCATGTAGCCTCATCGGGACTAAGGTTCTTCCATTGCACCTTCACTTGTCCGATGGCTCGGTTCAGGAGCAATGTGACCTTCTTATCGAGGATGCACATAGGCTCCACTTGGAACTCTCCCTCGGGTTCCTCCTGTATCACACTCCAATCAATTATGTGATTATGATCATGTACATATTTCTTAACTAAAGAAACATGGAAAACATTATGAGCTCTCATGTTAGCAGGAAATGCAATTATCTATGCAACTAGTCCTATCCTATCAAGGACTTCAAATGGACCACAATATCTTGGTGCCAACTTGGCACAACTCCCCAACTTTAGGGAACTTTTCCTTGTTTTCACTCTCAAATAAACATGATCCCTAATCTTAAAATCCTTTTGGACTCATTTCAAATCAACGTTACTCTTTTTCCTGTCCTGAGATGCATTTAAATTCTGTCTGAATTTAGCAATTTCCTGTTTCATTTCCTTGATCATGTCTAGCCCAAGCACTACCTTGTTCACCGGACTATCCCAATTCACTGGAGTCCTACATCATTTTCCATACAATACCTCAAAAGTACTCATCCCCAATGATGCTTGATGTCCATTATTGTATGCAAATTCTATCAAGTGTAGGTAGTCCTCCCACTTTGATGGTTTGTCCATCACATACATCCTCAACATGTCTTCAAGAACCTAATTCACCCTCTCAGTTTGTCCATCTGTTTGAGGATGATATGTTGTACTAAAATTCAATTGAGTTTCCAATTCCTGAAATAGTCCCTTCCAAAAATTGGATGTGAACTTTACATCTCGATCTGAAATTATTGCTTTGGGAAATCCATGCAATCTGAATATCTCCTTCAAGAAAATATTTACTATGTCACTTGTCTTATGAGTGGACTTGACTATAATAAAGTGGGATACCTTTGATAGCTTGTCCACCACTACCATAATTGAATCGTGCTTCCTCACTGTCATTGGAAAATCTGTTATAAAATCCATAGAAATTACTTCCCACTTCCATTCCAAAATGGGAAAAGGATGCAATAGTCTTGCTGGATGTTGATGTTCTGCCTTGATTTGTTAGAATTTTTGACACCTAGAAATGTATTCTTCTATTTCCTTCTTCATCCCATGCCAAAAGTAGTGCTTTATTGTTGTTGTTATTGTCTTAAATTTGATATCCTGGATGTCCAAAGTGTGGCATTTGATGTATTTCATTCATCACTAGCTTCTTTAAATATGCACAATTTGGAATTATACAGTTTAGTACCTTGATAAAGGAGAATATCATCTTCACCAAGATGATATCCTGTGCATTTTTCATCTATATTTCCCTGCTGCATTTTCTCTTTAATTTGAAGGTAAGTTCCATCACTAGTTTGGGCTTCAAGAATTCTTGTCTTCAAATCTGATTTGCACATACTTAATGTTGCAACATGAAATTTTCTCCTAAGAGCATCTACAACCTTATTCTCTTTCCATTTTATATGCTTAATTTCAAAATCAAATTCGCAGAGAAATTCCATCCACCTAGCTTTCCTAGCATTCAAGTTTGGATGCGATCAAACAAATACTTCAAGCTCATGCGGTCTGTCCTAAGCTCGAAAATTCTTCCCAACAAATAATGTCTCCACATCTTGAGAGCATGTACTATGGCTGCTAGTTCTAAATCATGTGTGGCATAATTCCTTTCATGCTCTTTTAATTTCTTTGATTCATAGCAAATCACAAATCCTTTTTGCATGTGCACTCCACCTAGCCCTTCGATGCAAGCATCTATGAGCACTACAAAATCCTTCCTTGGATATGTAATCTTCAAAACAGGAGTGCTAGTAAGCAACCTCTTTAACTGCTGAAATCTTTTCTCACATTTTTCATACCATACAAACTTAACATTATTCCCCTGCAATGATGTAATTGGATGAGCTATCTTTGAGAATCCTTCAATGAACCTTCTATAATAGCGTGCAAGTCCCATAAAAGATCTAACATCTGTAACATTCTTTGGAGAAGGCCAATCCCTTATGGCTTCAATCTTTTAAGGATCCACTGCAATTCCTTCTTCTAAGATGACATGACCCAAATATTGTACCTTCCTTTTATAGATATCACACTTGTTCAACTTTGCATATAGGTGGTGTTCTTTAAGAACTTGCAACACCATTCTTAGATGTTCATCATGCTCTTCTTCATTCCTTGAATAAACAAGAATTTCATCCATGAACACTATCACAAACTAATCCAAATACTTGTTGAAGGCACTATTCATGAGACACATGAATGTAGCAGGTGCATTAGTAAGACCAAATGGCACCACTGTGAACTCATAATGGCCATATCTTGTCCGGAAAGCTGTCTTGTGAGTGTTCTCTTCTTTATCCTCACTTGATGATAGCCAGAACTTAAGTCAATCTTTGAAAACACTTTAGATTCCTTCATTTGATCAAACAAATCATTAATCCTTGGCAATGGGTAATTATTCTTGACTGTCACTTTATTTAGCTTCCTGTAATCAATAAACAACCTTAAAGTCCCATCCTTTTTATTGACAAATAACATCGGTGCTCCCCAAAGATATACACTTGGCCTGATATACTTATTGTCCATTAATTCTTGTAGCTGTATCTTTAACTCTATCAATTCTATCATGCTCATTCTATAAGGATCTTTGCAAATTGGCACTTCCCTGGAACAAGATCGATGGTAAATCAATATCTCTCATTGGTGGCATCCCGGGCACTTCATCTGAAAACACATATTTGAACTCTTGCAACAACTAGAAGACTTCTACCCTTGGTCCTTTGTTCTTTGATGAATCTGATATGTGAACTGCATATAATTGGCAACCCATCTTATAAAAAAATTTCAACTGTAAGGCTGAAATCTGTCTTACTGAGATTTGTTTGGAAATTCCCCTTACCAATCTGATTCTACCCTCTTCATCAATGCATTCAAGTACCTTTTCATAGCAATTTATCTTGGCTCTATGCTTTTCTAACCAATGCATACCAATTAGAGCATCATAAGATCCTAATGGTAGGACATTCAAATTTCCTTTTGTGAGGAATCCATTCAACTCCATGGGGCACTCCATTACTACTTCACTCACTTTTCTTTTGGTACTCGTGGCTAACTGAACTATCCAAGACTTACTGTGCTTCATTTTTTTAAGAGAACAACCTTGGGCATTTTCGTATACTTCTTTCAAATAATATTGATTACTAAAATTGGGAATTTTCGTATACTGGTTTCACATAACTGTTTGTTGAAACTTATAAATTTCAGTTTGAGGTCAGATATAACATCAAAGAAAAAGATGTTGATTTCACATGTAGCTAATTGTATTGTTCATTTGCATGACCTCACTACTTAGTCCACATGACCGTTGCTATGATTTTAATCATCCACCTATTGTTTTGCATGGCTTGATTTTTGGATTGTCCATTGTGTGTAGTCATTATTTTATGTTTATATTAATGGGAAGTGATTCTATGAAATTAAGTAGGTTCTTGGTGGCATTGCCCTCATGATGATGTGTATGTTTTGAAGTTGCCAATGATTTGTTTCGATATGTGAATCTTTAATGTATAGAAATGCCAATGTCACTGCAAACGATCGCCGCCCCAAGATTTGTGCTCGTGGATTGATTTGCAAAAAATAATGGCCATGCTAGGCTGCGTTTATAGAACGTTGTCACTGAGAGATTTGGCACTCATATGTTTACAGGTTTCTTTTAAAAAGTCATCGCTTGTCGGATTGCACTTACTATGATTGGTTGTCTAGCCTATCAATTTCATTTAGTTCACACTTCACTTTTACTATGCATTTGATGTGTAGTTTTGTTGGACTATTCCATCACTCTTGGAAATCTAATCAAATTGGACCAGTCTTGGAAATCTAATCAAATTGCACGAGTCTTGGGAAACCCTTTTATAAACTTTGAAAGTTTTCAGGTTCAAAACCTTACTGTGAATGTACAAGTCACTCAAACATCTTTATATTATATATTATCATGGAATTAGTTTATCCAAATCTAACTATCCTTATAACTAGGATCACTTAACTTGTGACTGGTGATACCCATAAATCATAAGTTAAGTGTTATGAACAAGTTACTTGTTCTTTATGGGTAGTTGCACCCACTATCAGTTATCTATGCATCAGCTACTAATTATCTATGCATAGCTACCACTTATTTTTTATATTTTATTTATAAATGTTTATTTTGTATTTGAAATGACTACCATACATTTAATCTAGACAATGCATCTGTCTCATTATCATACAATAAATATGTTTGGTTTAATATTAAATGTTGATGTTGTGGGATGTGAATCATTAGATTAATTATTGAATTAGATTTAACAATTTATATTTTTTCAATTTACAAATTTGCAACTATATGCCCTCAACTTATTCACTATGACAATTTATTAAAAATGTGAAAAAAAAAACAAATCTCTTTAAAATATTTACCATTAAAGTTTGTTATAGGTTATACTAAATATTACCGTTAGTAAAACCTTACGATAGTGGTCAAACCTCACGAAAGTGATAATTTTGTTTGCTCGCAAGTTGTAACGAAGAAGGATGGGATAACAAAACTACAAAAATTTTAGAGAAAGGCGGATGGTCCTATTTGAGAGAGGGATAGTCAGTTTAATGATAGAAGATGATGTCACTTAGATTGTTAATCGGCAGGTTGGTTGATTGGTGATATTGGTAGCCAATGATAGTTAATGGTTGCATGTACGATGGTGGAGATTTTATACATATGTTCCATTACCTAATATCGCTCATTCAATAGACCTTAAATCAAAATGTATTAGTTGGTGCATATTTCATATTAGACTTTGTGATGCACTCATTGATTGTTAACTTTCTCGTGGGCAAATGACCTTAAATACTTTGTATGAGGTTTTGTATTTCAAATATGTAACTTTGATAGTTGTGTTTTTTTTATTAAAAAAAAGTGAGGTTTTGTACATATTGATTGAAGTTTTATATAAGAATTTGTTAATTTAATATTTTAAATATTTTGTATACATTGAGTGAAGTTTTGTATATAATGATTGAGGTTTTTATGTGGGAATTTATTAATTTAATATTTTGAGTTATAGAATATTATAGAATATTTTGAGTTAACTATTAAGGTAAGTGTTATTTTTTCTTTATGTGTAGTTGTAATCATTTTTTTGTCTATGTCTCATTTATCTATTATCATCCACATTCTTCTAGTTAAATAAATTGTATTTACCCATGCATTAACTATTAGCTATCAATTATCCATGCATTAAATACTAAATATTTTTTATATTATTTTTTAATATATTTTTTTAATTTGAATTTAGAATTATACCTATCTATGTAAATATTTTTTCTTCTAAAATATAACTAGAATCAATATTTTATACAACTAAAACTAAATTCCCAACATAATTATGTATCATTTTATAACATTTATTACAAACTAAAAAATAATATATATATATATATATATATTCCAATCAAAATATATATATATTATAAAAATATAAATATAATTGTGAAAGACATTCATACTAAGTTTTACTAATCATTAAAATATAACTTGTTTTATTAAAAAAAAACAGCAAAAACTCAAACTAGACAATTTAAGAGTTGCACTAAATAATTTTACTTATAATCTTTATATTTTTTTTTGGTAAATCTAGTTATATTTTTTTTATATATTTTTCACATAAATTTATCAAAACAATATTGACACCTTCATCGTAACATATTGATTAAACAAATAAAATTGAATTCATATTTTTTACAATGTTGTTGTCGTTATTACAGAACATTTATGTTTATTATTAAACAAAACCCTTCAATTTTTTATTAAAAACAAACTATAAATTAAGATTTTAATTTTAATTTTGCTCATAATCTTTATATGTTTTAGTCCTAAGTTTCGTTTTTTCGGTGAAAGGAAACAATGTTCCTAACTTTAATGATGACAAGGCATAATCTTTATATGTTTTAGTCCTAAGTTTCGTTTTTTCGGTGAAAGGAAACAATGTTCCTAACTTTAATGATGACAAGGCATAATCTTTATATGTTTTAGTCCTAAGTTTCGTTTTTTCGGTGAAAGGAAATAATGTTCCTAACTTTAATGATGACAAGGCATAGTGATTAGACTAAACAATTAAAATTAAATCCATACACTTGATTTGAAGGTAAACAATTAAAATTAAATCCATACACTTGATTTGAAAGATACATTTTATATTTTACAATTTTATGCTTAGGTAGAGATACATTTTATATTTTACAATTTTATGCTTAGGTAATAAAATCTAAAAAAAAGAGATGAATATAATAAACTAAATCGATATAACATTCATTTGAATATAGATTTTAAATCGATTGAAATACAATTTTTTTTTAGAATTTTAAATTTTAAGAAAAAATGTTATTTAAAAGAATTTATCTTTTCAGTTTTTTAAAATTAAGATAGACTTAAATTAATTTATTATATTATTACCTTTCATATATTAATTAATCTTTTCTTAATAATCAAACCAATATAATGAATAACTTTATTAATTAATCTTCTCTTATTAATCAAACTAATATAATAAATAGCTTTCCTATAAATGATTTTAGGAAGAGATGTTGAATTGGGACTTGAGTCAACGTTGAAGCCTATGAGTAATTACAACAAGAAGTCGAGGAGCACAACTAGTTGCTTGCACGCTTTTAGTCTTCTAGTTGCTTGCACGCTTTTAGTCTTATTCCAGGGATGACTTATCCCATGGATGAGGAAATAATATGTCACCATAAAGGTTTTGGAAGCCACCTTCTCCGGGGGCAAATGAGAGGTCGACTTGCACAAGTGTGATTTTGATTTCCCATCATGTCACGAGTGCATCATCTATTGTACTCGCATACTATTACATATCAAAGCTAACCCTATACTAAGTATGACGTTAGGAGAAAGAGTGACATTTCTTACTTAGTTCATCTTTTTCTTTTTCTTGTCTGTATGGTAAATATAGACTAAGCAAAGCCCATAAACTACCAAGTAGTAAAATATGGTAAATATAGACTAAGCAAAGCCCATCAACTACCAAGTAGAAAAATATTAGGTTTGGTTAGATGAAGAGGAATGGTTTAGGTAATTATTAGGTTAATTATACATATTTAGATTTCAATTTTATTTTCCATTTAGATTGAATGATTTATCAATTTGTTTGACTCATTTCAAATTGTATAATTATATTGTTTAGCACAATCACATTATTAAAAGTAGTTAATTGCATCGAAGAGGCACATTCTACAGTCTAGTAGGAGGATGTGTAACTCCTTTTGTGCTCATCCTAGAGTTGACACGTGTCCTTTAAAAATAATAATAAATATTATAAAACATAACATGTCAGAAAACTTTACAATGGCATATATATACAACTACACAAATTAGATAAATTAAAATGCTTCCTCAATTTTATGCCACAATCACAACAAATTCAATTATTTATTTTTATATTATTTAAACAAATAAATTCACGTGATTAATTTATGAGGCTTTACACTACAAGTACAACAAGTTCACAAATAATTATTTTGTAAATAACTCAATTAAATAATTAATTTTAGTATTATTTAATCAAATAAATACCTAGGATTCTTAATATTGACAAATAATTAAAGACAACCATTTTTAATTTATTGCTATTATAAAATAGTGATAAAATTATTTGACTTGACATTTGATTATAAGTAGATTGGGTATATTTTTATTGATCTTATTAAATTTTTTGATGAATATTACTATATTTATTAGGTTTTGAGCACAAGGCATGGGTCTTGAATCCTTGGACATGATCAAGGGAGGAAACCTCTACCTTGGGCACTAAAATAACCATATATGAATCCAACGCTGAGAAATATGGTCAACAAGCATGCCTTCCTAAGATTATTATGAGCCTTTATGTGCTTGAATTTACGCCATTATAAATTTTTTATCACTAGAGATAGATCTAGTCACCCTAGACCTAGTTAAGAGAAGAAACCCATGCATTAGGATAAATAAAGCTTCTAGGCATGTAGGGATAATAAGGATGTGTTAGGCCAACAAAAATGACTATTTGAGAGGATCTATGGCCTTATAATAGGGATATAGGGGGGAATCAAAGGAAATAAAACTAGGTTTAAGTGTATGGGGAATGCACATGATTACAAGAGGAAATGTAGGCCTTGAACCTTAGAGGAAACCTCTAGGAATATAAGATTAATAAGTATACCTATAACCACCACATGAGACCCTAAGTGTATCCTTGGCCTAATATTGGGGGTATCAATGTCACTAAGATATGTTAAGCACTATATATGGGTGTCAAAGATTTTGACATGTTTGAGGGAGGAAAATCAGGCCTTGTCCCTTAAAAAGGTATTTTGGGAATCCAATGCCAAAAGAAACACCTCTAATCACTACACATGACCTACTGGGGATATTCCTTACCTCTAGGTGTGGACATCACGGAATTATGATTTTATTTCTGATATGAATGGGTTTTAGGGTTTTCTATTGTCATAGGAGGAAACTTGAACCTTAGGCCCTAAGGGAATATTTGAAACACACCCATGAACTCCCAATGCTATCCTTGGAATATGAGTATTGATATAAGTGACACTAGGTATGGCTCTTAAAACCTTGGATATAGTCATGGGAGGAAACATGGAACATAGGCCTTAAAGAAAGGTTTTAGGCATCTCCGGATAAGAGAAATGACTCAAATGATCACACTCGAGATCATGCACTATATAGGAGATCATTATCCTTAAAGTGGTATATGGGTGGAAATATATGGTTTTGTGTGCTAGAGATGGTCTTGGACCATGGTTGTGGAAATGATAAAGGACATGAACCATAACATACACCCTTTAAAGTTTATCTTTGACATAAAATTTGGACAACTTTTGCATACTAGGATGGTTCTCAAGGCCTTAACTGGAGTGACATGAGGAAAGCAAGAGCCTTATGTAGGTGTCCTAGGGCCTTGGGAATGACATTCCAGGGAAGCATACCATGTATTTGTATCTACATAAACCATTGAGGAATCCAAATCCATGAACAATGCCTCTTAGCACCATGCATGACTTCACGAGGGTATCCAGGGTGCTATGTATCTAGGTCATGTGGCCTTAGGGCCATTAGCATGGTTAGTGAAGGAGACCTAAAATATGAATCCCTAAAGGAATGCTCTAGCCACCCATGGCTAATAAGGTTGCATCCAACAACCAAAGATGGCCTCTTAAGAGTACCATTATCTTATGATTGAGTATGTTATCCATTAGGTGGGTTTGATAAGTATGTATGTGTTCAGGGTGTTGAGAATGATGTTCTATGTAATAAGACCATGCCTTTGTCCTTGACTAAATCATTGAGAAATCCAAATCCATGAACAATGTGTTGAAGCACCATACATGACCTCGCAACGGTACCCATGGTATTATGTATCTAGGTAGATTTTGGCCTCGGGGCCTTCAACATGGTTAGAGTGGGAGAATTGAACCTTGGGCCCAAACTGAAGCTTTTATCCATCCATGGCTAAGAAGGTTTCCTCCACCAACCACACACATCCTCCTAAGCTTATCATTGACCTATGATTGAGGATGATGGTACCATAAAGTGGTTTTTAGTAGTATGTACATGTTTTGGATCATTGGGAATGATGTTCTATGGATGAATACCATGTTTTTGTCCCTAAGAAACCATTGAGGCATCTAGATCCATGAATAATGGCTCAAAGCACCACATGTGACTTCACAAGGGTATTCATAGTGCTATGTGTCGAATTCTTGGGGACTTTGGGCCTTGGACATGGTCAAGGTAGGAGACTAGAAACTTGAGCCCTAAAGGAATACTCTATCCATCTAGGGATAAAAAAAAAATCTCCACCAACCCTACATGACGTCCTAATGGTATCTTTGGCCTATGATTGAGGATGTCAGTGAGTTGCTCATTGGCCTTGAGCTTTGCACTAGGAATCCATATTGGCATGATTGACATCATTTACAAGTGTGGTCATTTATTTAATCTCACATGGGTGGTTTTGAGTAGTATCTATGTGTGTCAGGGCCCTGGGAATGATTTTCAAGGGAGGAAGATCATTCCTTTTTCCCTAAACAAACAATTGAGGCATATAGATCCATGAAAAATTCCTTGAATCACAATGTATTACCCATGGTATTACCTTACAAGGATACCTAATGGGACTATGTATCCAATTTTTCAGGCCTTCTCACATCGGACATGGTCAAGGGTGGATACTTGAACCTATGGCCCTAAAGTAATATTATATCCATCCATTCAAGACTAAGAATATTTCCTCCACTAACTACACATTGCCTCCTAAGGATATCATTTTCCTATGATTGAGTATGTGACTTCCATTAGGTGGTTTTGAGTTGTATGTACATGTCTTAGGGCCTTGGGAATGATTATGTAGTGAAAATGACCATTCATTTATCCATAAAGAAACCATTCAAGCATATAGAGCCATGAACAATGTCTCAAATGATCATGTATGAATTTGGTCTTGTATCTAGGTCTTGGGGCCATGGGGCCTTGGTCATGGTTAATGGAGGAGACCTAAAACTTGGGCCCTAATGACTTTTATTGGCTATCCATGGCACTATGTGTGCAATTCTTGGGGACATGGGGGCTTGGACAAGCTCATGGGAGAAGACCCTAAGTTCAGAACCTAAGAGAGTCTTCTAGACATCTCTGGATTAGAGGGTTTCATCCAACTACCAAACATGGAATTTTAAGGGTATCCTTGTCCTATGATTGAGGATGCTAGTTCCATTAGGTGGTAATCTAGGACTACATGACCTATATTATACTTGTGAATGATTTCACAGTACATTCCTAGTTAATTTCATTTGCATCGTAGATGTGGCTTGTCCCACTTAACCTCATTCTATCTCAAGGTTTTCTTATAAACCACACCTTGACATAATCATGCACTCATTTAAGTATCCAATCCATCCTAGGCCATAGAATTTTGTCTATTCCCCTTTCCAAGTCAATATAGGTGAACTAACCACAAGACTCGTAACCTTTGAAACCTCAAGAATTAAAATATTTTATAGGTTTCCTAAGATGCGCCTCAAGACCCACCATGCATCATATTTTTTTCTCTTGCTAAGGAATCATGCTCATGGTGGAATCATCTAGCCATGGCAATGCTATGTTTAGCTACTAGATAACATTAATCCAACAGGTCAAATCTTAGGTTCATTGTTGAGATGCATAAGATGGATAAGGTAATTGCCAAAAGCTAGTCCCCTAATCCCTTACATTCACCCAAGCATCACCAAAATTAGATGCATGACCTTAGCCAAGCTAATTTTATTCGGTTAAGCACCATTTTATTGAAGGTGACACTTCAAGTTAGGTAATGGTTAGCTTAGCCATTGTAAGAAATTATATAGTAGCTTTAGGTAAAAGGATAGGTATTCAATTAGATAGAGGTTCTTTGTTAACAAATATTCATTTTAAAAAGGAGAGTAGATTAGACAATTAAGTTGAGTCATGCCAAGCAAGAGGAGACAAGGAAACCAAGGAAATATAACATAGTATAAGATAGCCAAGACAAGATGCACTATTGTTTCTTATAAGAGAGGAGAAAACATGAGGAGCTAGATGAAGTGACAATAGACAACCAAGAAGATATGATACAACTAAAACGAGATGTAATGTAAATATTATAATTCCTTATTTTTAACAAACTAACATAGATCCATCGTAATCATATAAATATTAAACATCAAGAAAATGGATAAAAAACATTGTGGTGAAGGGATAATACTATATATCATATATACTATAATAGTATATTATAGCATATCACACTATTTGCATGTTTCTTTTAGCATCAACTAGTCTTGGTCGACACAACCGCTAGATTCTAGGTTCTCTCATTTTATACCTAAGGGAAACATCCATGAAGGATCGTGTTCATCATATTCCCATGTGATATAAATTATCGGAAAAGTTGGAAACCATTTGTATCATCACCCATGAAACATTCATTTAAGACTATGCAACCAAGAGTATACTTGTGAATAATTACATTATTTATTTAAGTATTTGGTCATTTTTAGTAGAATAAATAGCAAACATAACTCTGCATGCATCATATGTGACACCTATATGAATATAAGGCTCTTAGAATGACTAGTTCAAGGTAAAGCAATTGTTTTTGGATTGATTTTATCATCAAAATCAAGATCCTTGAAGATGAAATAACTGCAAAGAAAATTGTTTATTCTAAAAATGAAAATTTCATATTATGCTTCAATAGTAGAATGGCATTTGTATTGAATTGGGAACACCATAAATATGTTGTAAATTAAATTGGGATTTGCATGCTTCTATATCCCCATATTTGCAAGACATGCTAGATGTTATGGCTATAGACCTTATTTTTGACATTGTTTGGGATGAAATTTTGACTAATAGTTTTGGAATGTGGATGAAATCCTTTTTGCACACAATTCCTCATGGTTAAATATAAGATTCATAATTCTATTTTATGGGTGGGATAATGGAGAGAGCTAAACCATATGAAATTTCCTCATTTCTTTTCCTAAGAACACAATGTTTCTTAAATTTGTAGATGCTTATGACCAATTTAAGAGCATGTCATTATGTAACTTAATTGAGATGATTATTCTCTAGGTAGGTATGGAGAATGTATTCAAGTTACTATTAACAATATATGTTTCCTAAATGGCAACCTACATTGTTAGCGATAACTTGAATACATTATCCATCTTGTTATCCTACAAGCCTATAGGTTGGGATGGCATCCTATAGGATTATAGTTTGGGCCCTAACTAACATTCAAATCCAGTGAGTAAATAATAAGCATATGATTTGAATGTAAAGAAAACATACAGGTAATGAACAAAATATTAATTTTGGTTAATAATTTGGATAGGACACAAGGGTCAAAATCCATACTAATATGGTCTAATAATTTGTACTTTCATAGGGTGAAAGGATGTCATAATAAATAAACTAAAAGTTACTTATCCGAGAAGGGTTCATGCCAAGTTTTTTAAGAACTATGAGGTGTAGGAGATTGATATATTATATACGCTATAGGATCAACCATACTTTTCTCTTTATTGAGTATATGTGTAGGTATCAACTCAAGTTATAAAAGAGGAAGGTTAATTTAAGTAACTAAGGTAGTTGTATATAAAAGAAGAGTAGAATATACACTCATTGGTGCACTAGAGAAGTTTATGAAATGACGAGAATATTTGGATGAAGTTATACAAGAAAAATGAAAGTAGGCACTGACAGATGTGGTTAGATGTGAAATGTCCAAAGGACATAAGAAGTGGGTAGTAAGACCTACATATATTATGATCATAACTCAATGTTTTTTAGCTAGATAAATAGGTGGTACTCATAAGGATTTGTGTCACCTGGAATTACATACACCTTAACATGAAAAGTAAACTAGATTTATTGAGAAAAAGTGGAGAGAATCCTAGGCATGCAATCTATCCAAGAATATATAAAGAAGAACTTATAGGATAATGTCTTATGAATCCCAAAGAAAGAAGTTATAAGGAGATAACGACTAGTACTTATAGGTAATGTAAGCATTCCCATCGAGATAGTATCATGGGGATCATATCTATAATAGGTGGAATAGGTGCTTGTATACCATCATTACCATAGAGTAAGTTAAAAAAATCTCATAGAAAACAACATTTAGACCCAAACTATTATCAGCTAGGAAGCATTTAACATAATAAGGAAGCCCATCCTAAGAGGTTGGCATACAAATTTGTAGGCTAATATTAGTTAAGGTTGATAGGGAATAAGAATCATCAATAAAAATTTTAAAATGGTAATGATTGAATAAGTTTGCTAAATAAGAATAAGATCTAAAAGTACTACTACACTACTTTGGTGTGTAAGCTAACCTAGAGATATGATGAGACTGATAATATAGTGAAGGTTAACATATGGTTGTAAGGATAGGTAATAAATGAGGAGGAGGATTCAAGATGAAATTTGGATGTGCTCTAAGTGGCCTTGGAGGAGAAAAGGATATATGAGGATGCAACATCAACTATGGAAATAAGTAAGAGTAATAAGGATATATGAGGATGGAACATCAACTATGGAAACAAGTAAGGGTAATAAGAAAAAACTTACATTGATTTTGGCAAAGCTAAATGGATTATTAACAAAGGGAACAAGTATGGATAATGTGGATATGTCCCTAGTTAAGGTAGCAAAATAGATTAATTTATAGAGGTAAAAATTTATAAAGGAAACTATGCTAACTACAAGCTTATAGGAAAGTTCCTATAGGCTCATAGGTACCCTACAACTACTTTAGGCACTTTACAACAAGCTAGGCCTACATGCCTGTAGGAAATGCACACTCAATTCAGGATTAGTTCCTTTTCCATCCATGGCATATATGTGAAACGATGAATACTTTAGGTTTGTGAATTTTAATTTATTTCCTTATCATACTTCTACATTTGAATAAATAAATCCTAGTATTGATTTACATGTTTGATTGAAACAACACAACACTGCTACGTTATTTTTAGGTATTCACTTTCCAGCACTCTTTCCTCCCATTTGGGAGGGACACATTCCACAATTCATCTCGATTTCTAAATCAATATCATTACAATTCCACAGTTTATGAGAACTATATGAATATTCCTCCTAACACTTAGATAATTTCTCATAAAACTTTGCAACATTTATAGGGAACGTGTTTGGGGCTTTATTTCTTAACTTTGGATGGCATTTTTATAGTCCATGGAACATAAATTTTGATAAATCCATCTCTTAAATGATTTTATTATTTGACTTATCCAATAAAAAATTTCCCCTAGTTGTATCAACTCTAGGCTATGTCCATAACAAACCTCTATGTACCATTTAACAAAATTCATCTTCTAAACCTATGTTTTCTCTTTGATAATTAGTTATTTATTAAAGTAATAGTCCATTATGATATACATATCTACTCTTAGTTTATATTGGTATTAACTATCAATATCTAATCTTAGTTTACATTAATATTATTAAGGAATTTATTGTTATACATATAATATAAATCTTTTACATACATCATAATAATTTATTACATGAATTTTTTTATTGATCTATTTTTGATAATTACCATCTAACTATTTTATTATTATAATATATATATATATATATATAAGTTGATATATGAAGGCCATATGTGGAAAAGGTAGCACTGTGATAGTTCTTGATTTAGAAGAAATTTTAAAAGAGTAAAAGATCATAGTAAACCTTGTATATGTGTATCTTACTACATAATTCGTGGTTGTTGAGGTTGATTTACCTATGCAGACTGATATGCATGATTGTTATACAATAAGGATAATTTGGTAAGATGAATAATTCATCTCTCCTGAACCCTCACTCTCTATAATAGGATCAATATATCAATAATATTATCCATTAATAATTTCATTTCATGGGTAAGGCTTGCATAGCATCAGGGGAGTTTTGAGGTAAAAAAGAGGTCTCAAAACAAATAATGTACCATAAAAATTCACTTTATAAGAACAAATAAGATTCAAGATGATGATGTCAACTATAAGGGTAAAATTTGTAAAACAAATTGGAGGGAAAAAGAAAAAAACTTCGTTTTCTTATCGTATTTTTGACATAGATCCTTAACGGTTTACCCAAATTTCAAGTTTGGGAACTCGTTGGATGCGGATTTTAATTCCGCATCCAACCCATATCCACATTGCATACTTCTGAGGAACCCATGACATGAGAAAATGAAAATTTCAATAAAAAACGTATTTTAATATTAAAATTTTTTTGTATTGAAATTTTATTTTTTTCATGTCGTGGGTGCCTCAGAAGTATGCAGTGTAGGTATGGGTTGGATGCGGAATTAAATCCGCATCCAACGAGTGCCCAAACTTGAAATTTGGGTAAAATGTTAAGGAACTATGTCAAAAATACGATAAGAAAAAGTAGTTTTTCTTTTTCCTATCTAAAATTTAGAATTCTTATTTTATTATTATAACTCTTATTTTATTATTTCCTTTAGGAGGCCCATTTTAGACCTCAAAACTCCCCTAATGATCCTATGTGACCACTCTATCTTGAACTAGTTGGATGTCGAGGCCAACCATCAAAGTACACAACTAATTCACGATTCGGTGATGAAATCAAATATTTGATCTCTAACACATGCTAAGTATGTGCTACATAAGTGGTTAATCATTCTTAGTCATCCCTATATCATAAGGCTAAGGATGTATTTCCTTACCACCATACAAAAAAATAAGTACAACATGGTAGACTATTAGAGAAATTAAACACATTCTTATATGCAATAACATGCGCTTGAAATATATGAAAAATTATGCAACTAGAATAATTAAAAAGTAAAAAAATGTATTACCTCTCTACTCTAGTGACTCGGTTGGAGTAAAAAGGATGTTTTGAAACCCTTACTAGTCCATCCATGCATATGAATAATGTACAAGGTTCAAAATGTGATCATCCTTATGACCTAACATAGTAATAACATCTATACCCAATATCCTGCACAAGAACACTGATTGAAAAATCTTAGGAAATATCTAGACCCACATGTGTATGTACACATAAGTCATCTACCTATGAGGGTGGTGAACAAATGATGATTGAGTAGTGAGAAAAATATTTAAAAATAAACAAAATGGATCTAAAGAAAAAGGGAAGAATTGTTTCCCTTGTAACACACTATGACAAAATGAACAAGCGAAAAACAAAAATCTTGTAAAAGAATAGTGAACCACCTCACCAATCTTGGCCAATGAAAAATAGTATGATCTACATAGTACACCATACATAAAATAATGTGTTACCCATTGATAATATGATGTTCTAGTGTCGTAATGATACGACACAAACACTTAACCTTCAGTCCAAGATAACGTATTCGCAATTGGATCAAAATAAACTATAACTCAATACGGTCAATAATGTTTGCACTAACATATATTTACACTTATGAAAAATGTATATTTTCTATAACACAAACCGACATACCATAGAAATGGGAAATATCAACCGTCCCCTTCGATAACCAATTGATGTAAGAAACATCTTTCTTTATGACTTTCTACAACATATTAGACCAAAACTAATTGCTTGTTTTCCATGATCTTAGCAACAAAACAACTAATAAAAAAAGTTTGCATTTCCCTTATGGTATTTAGCATCCTTTTAAAACTTGAGATGCAAAATTATTTAAAAACATGTGAATTTAAGCAATAACAAAAGGAGATAACAAATACTCCTCCCTCCCTTTCTTAATACTCCCAAATATGCACATAGTTATATGGATCAGCCTACTAATGTTTCAACTAGTAAAACACATTTGCATTCCCTTTATGGGATTTGGCATCCTTATAAAACTTGAGGATGTAAAATTCCATTAAAAAATATGAGTTTAAACAATAATAAAAGAAGGTAACAAATCCTTCCCCGTTTCTTAGTACTCCCAAATATGCACATAGTTATATGGATCACCCTACTAATGTTGGATTGGATTTGATTCAAATAAGAAATATCGATAGAAAATAAAAAAGTATTAATAAATAATATTGATAGAAAATAAAAAATTAATAATAAATTGCAATTTCTAATATTCACTAAACATTCAACTTTAACATTGTTGATTTGTTTTTATAAAACACTTTATGAAACCAATTTTACTCAAACATGACATCTCCATCGTGTCAATGAGATATCAAATACAAATACATGGTACACCCATTATTTCATAACATCACCAACTATTCCAATAGGTAAGTGCATTTAAATAATGTGCATGTACTATAAACATGTAGCATTAGAACATTGTGCCACTATTCCACGTAATATCATTATTGGGAATGGCTCATATTGTTTGCTAATTAGTTTACCGATTAGACATTGAAGAACAATCCATGGTGCATACTCTTCACTTGTAGCATCGAAAAATGTTTTATTATGTGGCATTGTATTACATGGTATATAAAAATAAAAAATTGGCATGGTGGTGTGATAAATTGATAAGATAATATTTAAAATTAAAATTTGGCATGGCGTTGTGATAACTTGATATGGCCCAAGAAACGTTTGACAGTGTTAAGGTTAAGAATTTACAAGGAATTGCTCTCCACTTGGACTTTTCAAGAGCTTATGATAAAGTACATTAGGGCTTTCCCAGGTTATCTCTCATCTAAATTGGTTTACCGTGGAATACTATGAAGTGGATTACGGGTTGTGTTAGTTATGTTCACTATGATGTTATCATTAATGGATCTTCGACGGATTTCATTGAAAGCTCTCGTGGTCTTAGGCAGGGATGTCCACTATCACCACTATTATTCCTAATTGTTATGGATGGTTTAAGCAGGCTGCTAAAGAAGGCATTGAGGAATGATGAGATTAGTGGTATAAGGGTTACAAAAACCACTCAGATTACCCATCAGCTCTTCATAGATGATGTCATGCTTTATGGTAACAACTCCCTGGATGAATGGAAGGCCATAAAAAAACTACTTGACCTCTTCTGTAGTGCCACTAGGATGGTTATTAACATTTCTAAATCTGTCATTTTGCAGCATAACATAGAGAAGAACACACTTGACGAAATTTTTCGTTGTTTTCCTATGCAAGTGAAAGATTTGATCGAGGGACCTACCTACTTGGGTTATCGACTAAAACCAAATAATTACCGAACCAATGATTGGTATTGACTCCTCCGGCGGTTTGATAAGAGGATTCATCTGTGAAGTTGGAAATGGATTTCAATAGGGGGAAGAGTTACTTTGGCAAAGTCAGTCCTTCAAAACTTGGTTGTGTATTGTATTTCTCTCTATGCAGGGTTTTGAAATCCATTCTTACAGGTATCAGAAGAAAGATTATAAATTTTATATGGGGAGGTACTGATAAGTCAAAGATTCATCTGAGCAACTCATAGCGGATCTCATCTCCAAAATATTTTGGAGGATGGTCAATGAAGATTATTTTTATGTTTGCTGATGCTCTTAGAGCCAAGTCCCTTTGGAGAGTACTCATAGTTGACTGTTTATGGCGAACCATCATTAGAGAAAAATATTTCAAAAAAATGTCAACTATTCAGTGGATATGATCTACTAGAGGTAGATGTAAGGGTGGCTCTTCTATATGGGTTGGCCTGGTCACGGCTCTTCTAGTCATCACTGGATGGATTGCGTGGAAACCAAGAAATGGTCATTCTATAACCCTAGGAGAGGATCTGATCATTGGAGGTCCAATTATATTCTGATTATCCCCCTTTTTATTAGCTTTTCTGTGGGCCAAACGTTTTTTCACGCTGTATCACATTGCTATTTCTGCTCCTACCGTAAATGGACCTACGACTTGGATGAGCACGGAACAGATGGGGTTAACGGGTGGTATGGGAGATGAATGGTCGGTCTTTCTGGATGGACTGAGCCATGGCTGTCTAAGGTTATCAGAGCATGAAGACTCATTACTATGGTCTTGGAATACCCGCAATGGCGTGGTGACTGCTAAACAAGCTTACAAGTCTATCATGGCATCCTCACAGGGAAAGACATGCTGGTGGTACACAACTTGCTGGAAATGGTATGTGCCGCTTAAACTGAAAATTTTCATATGGCTGATGTTGGAAAACAAACTGTTAACTTGTGATAATCTACTCAAGCGGGGGTTTATTGGTCCAAATTGCTGTGTATTATGTGGTATGGATGCCGAATCAATTAACCATATTTTTTGTTATTGTTCCTTTGTTGCTCATCTATGGAGTGTTGTTCGATCCATTGTCATTGATCTTGGAGTCTGGAACGAAGATTCTATCCACATATGTTTGTAGAACTGAAGCAGGAATAACCACATTCATACCCCATCGGTAGTGTATATTTTATGAGAACCGTGGCTTGCTCGGAATCTACTCATTTTTGAAGGAAAATCTATATCTCTTGAATGGCTTGCGAGAAAGGTGGCTACATTCTTTGCAACATCCTCTCCTACTACTACTTCCAGTTTTGAAAATAATGAAAATATTCAGGATTCCATCCCCCCTCAGGCATGATCTTCTGGCTTTTTTTGATGGGGCCTCGCAAAATGGGGGAGCTTCATGTGGCACTAGAGTGGTCATTTTGATTAACTAGCAACAAGTTTTTCATGTCTGGATGAATGGCGACATGGGTACTAATACACGTGGAGAACTTCTCACCCTTTGGATGACTCTATTTTTTGCACAACGGAAAGGTATTCCTTTAAAGTAAATTGTTGGGGATTCTTGAGTATCATTGAATGGGAATGTGGACGCAGCTCATTGCACTCTTTGGCTCTCTCTCCTTGGATGGATATGGTGCAATCACTTCTAAAGGAATTCCAACTATTATCAATCAATCACTTGTTTCGAGATCACAACATACAAGTTGATATTTTGTCTAAGCGGGCTCTAACGGCTGAAGGTGGTTGTATATTTTTTGAGTTTTGGTCCCACTTGATTTATAGTTCTTGTGGGCATATTCCCCTATTGGCATCCTTTAGCTGGTAACTGGGGTCTTTTTGGGCCGCTGGCGTATTTTTTGACGGCTGTTCTTCTTCTTAGTTGCTTTTTCTTTCTCTTTTCTATTAGTTTCGGTTCCCTGTATATTTTTTTTGGTTCCTAGTCCTTTTGGTTGGAGAGCAGCATCTCTTGTGTTGCCAGTCTTTGGTTTCTATTTGGCCATTCCAGATGTTATTGTGGATATTTGGTGATATGCATTTCAGTTTACATGGCTTATGGCGGTAAGATATTGGCTATCTCCTTTATGGAGAATTGTATGGAGACCTTTACATATATTTTTTAATTGAAATATAGCTATTTTCCTGGATGAAAAAAAAAACTTGATAAGGTAGTATTATGAACCTTGATATAAGTGAATCACCATAAGTTCACCTTCAATGGAGATATAAGTCATCCATATGTGTAATTTCATTGCATATTACATTCCTTACCACACTAAAATGGTTAAACGGTTAAACTATATATTAGAGCATATTATAAGCTTACACCTCATTGGATAATTGTTTTTTATATACTCTATATCAACTTATGTTTACATAATTTAATAAGTTTTCAAAATATGATACATTTACACTCACCTTACAAGGAACTTGCAAATCTATAGGGTTAGGAGCACTAACATTTTTTTACAAGTGTTTTTTTACAAAATTCATGTTTTTTCATCAAACACGTGTATTTTACTGTCTATTAGGGGTATGTGTAAATATTTCAACACTCATCCTAAAGCTGATACGTGTTTTTTTTAAATAATAATAAAATATTATAAAAAATAACATGTCGACTAAAATTACATTTATAACATTATATATATATATAAAACTACAAAATTAGATAAATTGAAAGGCTTTCTCAATATTTACATTCTAAAAAGAGGTTTGCATCTCCAGAGATTTGATCCAAAATTTGATCCTTCTTGGCCTTTGGTAGATCCCCATTTAAGATGGATCTATGATGGTTTACTTAAACTCTAACCATAATGCACCATGTATTTAAATAAATGCACTAATATGTTTGATCTGATAATGAACACCAAAACATTTATATGTATCTATGTCATTTTTTCATATTTTATAAATTGTAATTAATTGTTTAAATAAATTATGATTAAAACTTTCACTAAAACATCCATCATTTGGTCTTTATTAGAAGCTTTATCATTTGGTTTTTAGTGCTTTAATTATTCTTTACAAATGAATATAGAATTTTCTATTATGGGATATACAATGCAATCCCAAGCATAAATAAAAAAAAAGATATATTGCAAATAATGCTTAGAACTATTTGACATAAAGAATTTAGATTTTTTTAATAAAAACTTTAAAGGAATGGAAACTTTTTCACATTTATGAAAACAATTTCTATTAAAATCAATATTGCAATAATTTAATGATAATTTAAGCAAAAACATGTTGATGTCAAACTAAAAAAATCTAAAAAAAAATTAAAGAACCCTTTCAATTAAGATATTGATTTTTTTCCTCGAAAAAAAACCATATTTATATTTCATCACAAAAATATAAATATATTCTTCAACATTCAAAAAGAGATTGGTCTTGTCATTAAATCTACCTATATTCCCTACAGTAGGCTCTCAATACAGTGAATTACATCATCTAATCTCGATTCATAGTCCAAAACTAATGTGGCCCCAATTTTCAACGAAAACATAGTGCAAATCGACATTTCCTACATCACTGTGGAGAAAATTCCAGTCCAGAAAAGGAAAATTATGAAGGATTATAATCAACGGAAACTCCTTATTTATCAGTTCAAAATATAATAACCACTGCAAAAGGTTAAAGCAAGTGCACAGTATTTCCATCCAAGGATCGACAATCTGTTGAAGAGCAAAGAAAACTCATCTTATGTATTGTTGTAATCACCAATCGATAATAAGTGTCACTATAGGGAGTTTGATCAACCCCAACAAAGAGCTAGAAGTAGAGAAAAATTCTATAGATCAACAGAGCAAATACAGATGTTAGTGATCTCATAAAAAAGGGTCAATATGTATATGCATAGTGCTTCTATAATCTTTGATTGTTTTGATCTTCATAAAAAGGATGGTGAAATTTTTTTAAGGTTGTGTCGTTGCCATCTTCCATTATGAACCGCTGGCCTCTAAGTATCTAAAGTCCTTCCTTCGAGATATGATCTGCAATAAGATTCCTTTCCTTATATAGATATGAGCAATTGAAAGCTTTGTGAAGAAAGAACTAAGTCTCCAAACCTCCTCCAAAATTTAAAGTAAATGAAGGTTGTAACATTGTTGCTCCCTTTTTTCCGATTTGATGACATTTTGCTAGTGTCCAAAAAATTCTAATTCATCAATCCCCAACTCAAAAGCCAAAGTGAGCAATCCATTACCTTTGCAAATTTGTTTGTCCCATGCACCAATCTTGCTTTAATTTTATACTTGCAATTTTCATTCTTATAGAGTATAGTACCAACTCCACTTATGCTTTGGGCTGCACCATAAAAGAAAGCCCAGTGACATAATTTGTGAATGATTTTTTTGTTGTATTTAATGGACTCTTTTTTTTTTTAAAGATAAAAACTTAAAATATTTAAACTTTGAGATACACAAATAAAAAATCAGTATCTTTGTCTTATATTTGTTTCTTATAAGCTAAATACCTCTCACACTCAAACTGTAATATAACGTAAAGCTAAAAAAATCCTGAAGTGTCAGTTTTTCAAGCCATCTTCTATAGTTGAACACTCCCATTTTAATGGGCAAAATGAAGATAAAACTAAATCCTTCTTGACCTTATGAAAAAAGAGCACTCAAAATAAGATGATAAGATGAGAGTTAGTTTCTTCACCCTCGCAGCAATGTGGGCTTCTACCCGACCCTTGAACTAATCTATTGTGCATCCAATCCCATGTTAACACTTTATTTTTTACTTTGGATCTATCTCCAATTAAAAAACATAAATGATACTAAATAATATTATTTTAATGAGATCGATTAATTTCCCAAGCATTTCCGTTTACAGTTGGATAAAAAGTCGTTTTCTCATATTAGGTATTTCATGGACATGGACCGATGGACAAGATAGCTTCCTACAAAGTAGCTATACATTATAGATATATAAGCACATCAACTGCATTGTCAGCTCAAGTTTTATTTTCAATTTGGTGACTAAACAGTAATGGTTGAATAAATAATAGATTTTTTATAAATGATTATGTCATGAACGGGGTTAATATATATATAAATAAAGAAGATGATGAAATTAAATCAATTCACATACAAAATTTCAAAAAAGTAGTTTTTATTATTTCATGCATTGGAATTGGTTATATAGTTTTTCGTCGAATGACAATTTTTCATTAGTTAAATATATACTTTTAATGTCTAAATAGATTCCACAACTCTAAACTATAATTCCAAAAATTCTTTTGACAAGATTTCGGATGAAAAAAACATAACCTAAAAAAATCACATCGTATAAAAAGTACTACAGTTTCAACCACTACAAATAAGAAAATCTACATGGTTTGAAATTTCATATGTAATGATTGTAAGTTGATGATCCCAACGTCCTCTGATCGCGATAATCGTTACAATCCTTGTTGATTGACAAGTGCAGGTGTCATTACTGTACTTAGAAACTTGAAGTATTATTTAAATTTTAGGTAGCGCCATGTACTCCGTGGCTTCATTGGGAATTGAAAGCTCAAACAACTATGATATTGAACCATGGAAACCCCAAATAATTTCTCTCCGTAGAGTTTACAGAGCTGCCCATTCCTGTATTTGATCCATATTGTGATCAAATGCACCTGAAATTACTTTCTACCAAGTTAGAACTAAATTTTCTTTTTCAGAGAAAACAATTTCCGTTGTTTGGAATAAAAATTCGTTTGCACTATAAAGGAAATTGGCTTTGCGGTAAAAAGGAAATTTGATTTTCTCAGTTAAAAGATTTTGCATTGCTTGACAACTTTCCTTGCAAACAGGATTTTCTCTAATCAGCGGAGGATATTTTTAAAGAAAGGATTTATTTAGCTAGGCAAAATAAATTTCTTTTGTTGTTTTATAATGGATTTCTTGGGCGTCAAAAAACCGGCCGGGTTTTCCTCCTGGGCTTTTGACATTTTTTCAGTTTTTTGGACTTTTCAAAAACGAAAAAAACCCGAATAGGTTTTTGGAATCCGAAAATTTGGAGTAGCCAAAAAACTTGAGAAACCAAGGAGGGGAATCCAACCAAGATTTTGACTCACAAGATTTGCAAATTATAACAAAATGCCAAAAAAAGTTTTATAATGGTGGTTGAAATGACATGAATTTTTTAAAATAATTGTTTTGGAAAATAGTTATGTGTTGATATCTTAAAATTTGGAGTGGATTATTATAAAAATTGGGGAAGGATGAGAAAAGTGTATATGATCGGTTTTCAAATTTCCAAATAAAGAATTATAAAAAATAACTAGTAATTGATGTAGGTCATGTATGGATAACAAATAGACAACTCATTTAACTAAAAAAGATAACAGGTAGTAGGTAGTTGAGGCATGGAGAAACATATGTAATTATAACTATATATGGAGCATAAGTAAGAACAACTTCTTCATGGCACTTAACTTGTGATCTATCGTGATTATGCTAGTTATAAAACATTATGTACTATATTTTTCTTTTGTTTTGTGATTAATAAGAGTTTTGACTAATAAAAAGAATTTAAAATAAATTTATGATTTGTGTTATTTTTTATTTTATAAATAGATATGTTAATTATTTGTGTTTTTTATTTTATAAATACGTATGTTATTTTTTTTATGTATATTATAGTTGTTATATTAGCACCTAAACGATAATGACATAAATAATCTAAAATAATTATTTTTCACATATAACGCAATTATCCTATTTCTAAATAATTCCTGGTTTAAATTTTATTTTATACACTTGGCTTGTAGTTCAGTCTCCGTCCCCATTTTTGGGCTTAAACATTTAAACAAAGGCCATTGACTTTGAACAATATTAGGCTATGAAACATGTAACAAGTAACCAATCATTGGCGTCCGTCCACTATTAGTTTAATGCTCAAATATCAACCGTCCAAGGGTTAGGTAGTGATTGTACATTGCTTTCTTTCCGTGATATCAGGAATCCAAGTGACGTCACGTTCTTTCATTTAGCTGACTATGTTTGAGATCATACAAAATTGTGTCTAACGTGTGGTCTTTTCCTACGTGATATTCTAGTTGTAGCATGGATGCTTTCAAGTTGTACCATGGATGCTTGTTGTTCTGTTTTATATGATGCGGCTCGACACAGATGTCCATATCAATCCTTTTATTAATTTTATTTTTTTTAAATTAGAGGAATACATTATAAGCTCAATTTCCTAAATCATATATTTGGAATTGAAGCATATTATAAAAAATCTTATATTTGGAATTGAAGCATATTATAAAAAATCTTATATTTGGAATTGAAGCATATTATAAAAAATCATTACAATGTTCGGAAAAAGCAAGGCAAATTTTGAATACAACAACATCGATGTCGGGTCTAGAAATATATTTATCTGACCTATAAAAGAAATTATAATCCATGTGTCCTAAAAGTCTTTATTATACTGGGAAAATATTACTAAGTATCCCATATGTTGCATATATTTTTCAATATTATATATTTATTTAGTGTATATTATATAAAACTACCTCAGAATATTGTACATGTTTTCTAAGAAGTACTATGTAAGGATTATATATATTTTAATATAAAATTCCTTGTAATTAAGTTTAGATGTATTTATGCTTGAATTTTAATTTATATTAGATAAATGTGTAAGGAAGAATATTGTACATGTTTTCTAAGAAGTACTATGTAAGGATTATATATATTTTAATATAAAATTCCTTGTAATTAAGTTTAGATGGATTTATGTTTGAATTTTAACGTCTATTAGGATCAAAATTTGATTTGTTTTAAAATAGTATTTCTATGATAAAAAAAATTTAAAGAGAAGCATTCCTATCTCTTTGTAGTTTTGAGGAGTTAGAAGGTTAGAGAGGTCACTGTTTGATCAAACATTATCAAACATAGAACTAATGTGGTTGTAGGCAGGGCATTCTAAAAGAAATTGATTTTCATCTTAAACGCTCATAAAATCACAAAGATGGCAAATTCTTTCGGCCCAAAGCATTTTAGGAGTTGTCCAATGCCTGGTTTCACTATGAAGCTCATGAGAGTTCGTTCTAATCTTGGCAATATTAATTTTTTTCTTTGAGCGTGTTAAGATGGAAAGATAATTTTGATCCTCAAGATTAGGGTTAATGATCTCTTTATAATATTATAATTTTCTTTTAACCTCTAAATCTTCCTTGCACCACATTTTCTCTTTGAATGTAGAACTAATAATATTTTTAATGTTATCGATATTTTGCAAAGTGGTCGTTTCGTCGATCGCCCAATAATTTAACCAAGTCATGGCATCTTCAAGCCACCCTTGCTTGAGGCGCATGTGGTTTTGTCTAGAGTTAAGAGCAATTTTAAAAATTTGGTGTTCTCCTATATTGTTTAATTTGTGCTTATACATTAGGTATAGAATCATAGCCATGCCTTCAATGGGGGAGAACCCCACTTCTAAGAGGAGAATATGATAGGGAATATTTCTCTAAATTTCATGGTTATAAGTAATAAATCGCTTCTGGATTTGTTCAATTGTTCTTGATGATTCTATGGAAATGTTGCATCACCAAGCTTCGCAGCCATATAAGATAATAGGAGTGACGAACTTTTTAAAGAGGAATTTATTTCTGCCCCACATCACAAGGTTTGTTTTCAAGGCCAATGTAGGATTTATACCCGCTATTAATAATCTTCTCGGTGCTATAATTCTAGTTGATCTTGTGATGGAATTCAATTCCTAGATATTTATAAGAATGCACTTCCTCTAGGTTTCTATCGTCATATATAAAATTGTCATAAGTACCCTTATTTGATTTGATAATCATGAATTTTGGTTTGTTGGTGTTAATGGTCATGCCCATATTGGAACAAAAATCCTTGAGAATTATTAATTGCTTCTCAAGATCATAGAGGAAGATTTCCATAAGAGTGATATCATAAGCATTGAGAAGAAGCATGATGACTCTTCCTGCTAAGGTCGTGCTAGCAAAACTTGCTTCTTCTAAACAACATTCCATCTTATTAATGTAAATGCCAAAAAGGGTAGGTGAGAGGGGTCACCCTTGCTTAATTACAATTAATATTATATGTCCAACCATCGATGTTTTTGAATTTGGAAATGAATTTCTCATATAACCTTATAGTCGCATCCCTTGGATCAAAAGGAATGGTTAACTCTCCTAATCTATTCAATAGATTCTTCCTAGGAATTATGTCAAATTCTTTCCTAAGTTCCATGAAAAAAAAAGAGATTAGATTTATTTTTACGACACTCCTCCACAATGATTCTAAGTGCAATGAGGTGATCCATGGTTGATTGGTTCCTTCTAAAACCTTCTTGGCCTTTATCAATCTTTGCTTTATTTTCTATCCATATGCTAATATTATTTTCCAGGATAATACCATATAGCTTGGCTAAAAGAGAGATAATCATAATGGTTCGATAGATAGAGTTGTTATCTTTATATCCACTTTTAAAAATAGGAACTATAAGGCTCTGAGTCCAAGGATTAGGGAATCCCTGCTTGACTACTAGAATAAAGAGATTGTGAATATAGGGGATGAGGATGTGTGCTCTGATTTTTGAGATTTCTACTTAGTACCCTTCAATGTATTTATCTTTTCCATTAGCTAGGAACTTAATCCCAAATTCTACGTCTTCTAAAGAAAAAAATTGCTTAGTTGTAAGGAGGGATTGAATGTTATCCATGACATCTGGTATTTTGTAAATATTTTTAACATAAGAGTTCTAGTCCTGAAAAGAAACTTATAACATTCTACCCATAACTATAACGTATCCCATTTCATTAGTAACAATGCCAAAATATGCTTTTAAGATGCTTTCTTTGTAAAAAGATCATTTTTTTGATTGGTTAAAATTCTCCGCATGGTTAATTAAATAATATTTTTTATTGTGAATACGGTGAGTAAGTCAACTAATCGCAAAAGTGTGTGGCCAGAAATTTTTTAATGGTCACTATTTC
The DNA here is from genome assembly GCA_027924585.1 of Larix kaempferi. NCBI lineage: Eukaryota > Viridiplantae > Streptophyta > Pinopsida > Pinales > Pinaceae > Larix > Larix kaempferi. Next base: position 228,934 of record BSBM01000715.1, read on the forward strand.
CTGGCAAATCGAGACATTTTCCGACAAATAGAAGAGTTAACGCAGGTTCAACATGAGTTAGGAAGCTACGAAAGTGGGTGTAAGAGTCTTGAAACTCTAAATCACATTCAATAACCGACATAATCCATGAGTGAAACTTGGAAGTAAAATAGTTTTTATTTTCTAAGTATTTAAGAAAACAGTGGCACAATTATGTGATAGGAGTGGTGGAGCACCCATTCCTGAGCATGATCTGACTGGTAATAAACTGAGAAACTTATCCTAAATTGAAAATGGTTCAGCATTCACACCCGATATTCCATTTGGCGGGGAACCGAAAAATAATACAGGGAATAAATTAAACTTAAAATTATTTTTAACAAAAATTTGATGGAAGAAATAATATTGGGAATATTTTTTTAGAATCATTTTTTTGTGTGGTGATATTTGCCACGGTGATGAAAGAACGAAAACATGACATTGTATCTGTCCTTACCTTTGGCCATCAAGACGACTCACAGCAAAGACAAGTCCTGAAAATTCATCGAAGCAAAAACTTCTTTTGAAAATTTCATTGGATTGAAGGTATGTCGTGTAGGCTAGAAAATTCATCTGAATTCTGAATTTAACAATGATTATATAAAATGATTTGTTTACTCTCCAAATTTCTGGAAATAATGTTTTAATTTATGGAAACGATGTTTTTATGGAATGCAATGACAATGGTTTTTCAACACTAGCGAGCATTTTTCCTAGAGAAGATGCAAAACAGGCCAAATTTATGTTTTGGGAGGAAAATATTTCCATTACTAGAGACACTTTTTCCGTTCCTGGTGAGCATTTCCAAATAGCCCCTTAACCTTGTGATTTTAACACCTAACCTAATTGCACTTGTTCCTAAGATGCAAAACAAGTTTTTTCTCACTTTGGCAGGTTAATTTCTTACACATGTGACCATCTTAAGGAAAACTGAAAGCATGGTTGGATAACCACTTCAACAAGGAACAGATCAATGTCACCCTTTAAATTTTTTGATACACACACATCATCTGGCGGGCATTTGAAACTAGATTTTTAAACTACTAATTCAACACTTAGACAAAAAATTGTCAAACCCTAGGGTAACATGAGATTTTTATTTTCATCAAATTGAAGGTGTGAGACACCCAATGGATAGAGTCCAACAGGTTGATTCTATCCAGACCAATTTCATCCTTTGAAACTTCTTTCTCTCTCCTCAGTGGGAATTTTTTTGGAGTAGTGCAAATCAAGCTAGGAGGTACTTTTGGAAGATCAATATCTTCACCTACAAAGAATCTTTGGACAAACCAATGATATGGTTGAATGCACCAATCAACAGTCTAGACACCCATACCTTCAAAATATTTTAAGACATCAATCATAGGAAATGGTGGGAATTTTACCGAGGTCACTCAAGCATTTTTACCAGGAGTTTTATACTTAGAAAAATTTTGCATTTTCCTAGACTGGAGCAATCTGCCTGAAACACTGTTTTGGAAGACCTATAACTTCCTTTTCAAACACTCTCATGACAATTTGAGACCATGGGCAGGTAGAAAAATCAACAAGCTACATCCTGACACTATGGGGTGATAATTTACCTTAACCTATTAATTATGGAGGGCATTTTCCTAAGGCCACTTGGAAAGTTGTACTACCATTGGTGCAAAACCATCCTGAAACCCTGTTTTGGTAGGCCTTTAACTTTGTCATCAAACACCCTCATTCAGAACTGAGACCATGGTAAGATAACCTCTTCAACAAGATATACCATGATAGTTTTAGATAATTTTTATCATTCTCCTATGAGGTACGAAGGGCAATTTCCCAAGGCCACTTGGACCATTTTTCCAACACTTGTAACCATTTTTCATAATTTGGATTTCTTTTGTTGATTTTGTTATTAATATGGAGAACAATATTTTTCCCACTTTATGAGGTTGATTTCTTGAACATGTGACTATCATGAAGTAAACTGAAAGTTCCATGAATGGATAGATAATTAAACAAGTAACAAGTTCATGTTAATCGATGAGTTTATCCCCACAAGGACAATTTCTAGCAGGCATTTCCAAATAGCCCCTTAACCTTGTGATTTTAACACTTGGGCAAATTTCACTTGTTCTTAATATGCAAAACAAGTTTTTTCTCACTTTGGAAGGTTAATTTCTTGCAGATGTGACCATCATAAGGCAAACTCACGGGGGGTTCACTGGTGAGGCAATATCATATCACGTCCATTCATATTGGGGGGTTGAATACTCTTCAAAACCTCAAAAATATATTGCCGCGTATTAAGGGGTCAAGGGGTTTTTTTTATTTGACATAGTAATATAAATATTGGGGGTTATTTTATTTGGGAGTGTTGAGGAATAACCTCCAAATCGTGGGATGGATTCATACGTCCAAATCACGATCCCGATAATTTCATAAAAATTTAAAAAAAAATTATACCAGCATTAAATGTTAAAATTGTGATTGCAGAAGTAATAAATGCTTGTTAAGGCAGTATTAAATAATAAATTCATTAATGTATATAACAATTTAACTACTATGTCCTTTTAACTAATGATGCTTTAAGATAGTGATGTGTCTTACCCACGTCTTACCTCCATAAAAATGATTACAACACTAATTTGTTTGTAGTTGTAATAACAAATAAACAACATACCCATATAGGCCTAAGTTCTATAACTACAACTCTGAAACCATATGCAACATACCCAAATTTGCTAAAATAACAAATAAACAATACTTTCTATTCTATAATATTTTATCTGAATTACTCTTGTCATTGATAGAACTATGGCTTACTTACAGAGTTCTATATCCCTATTCAACATTCTTTACATTAGTTAAGAATAGTCTCCTATGTCATTACTTGTGACGACGATAACCAAATAGGACAATTACTTAACCTTGAAGTATTATTCCTATGAGTACTTATACAAGAGTATGCCATTAAAACCCATAACCTGCTATGTAGGAAAAGTTGCACTACTATTATATGGGTGTACATTTTTTTTCACATGATAGTTAAACCGACGCTCAATGGTAGGCGAGAATGCCGAATAGGACGGGGTCTCGGGGTCGATCCTGGGTGGGGACGGCCACAGCCGACCGCCCCAGCCACCCGGCCATAACGGCGGCCCCAAATACTATTATATGGGTGTACATATATCCAAATACTAACAGAGTCATCACAGTGACCATTGGGTATTAATTTTACCCCTAACTATTTGTCATGGTCTACGATACCATCCTAAGGCTTAGGCTTTGACATTGGTACCCATTGTTTATTCAATTCGATTTTGTATATAAGTATATGGTCGAGTGTGTGTATAACTTTATAACCACTCCTTCAAACTCTTAAACAACTCCTAAATAGAAGACTGTAAGGGGAAAACATTATGTCGAAACGTTTGCATAGTATTCAGATCAATGGTTTCAATGTTGGGGTTAATAATTGTTCCATGTAGCACATGTCTTTGTCATATTGTTTTAAATGCATAAATTTAATGGGGTTAATATGCCAAATCTCTTGTCTTGACCCGATCCACAACATATCCATGCATTTACTCCTGATGTGGATTCAAACAAGGTGCTCATGCGATGTGTACATTGTCTAGGGTCCCATCTTCTTCCACGGGTGTTTTGACTCACTCGGTGACTTCGATGTGTATCTCATCTAGCCCCTTCCATACTCCATGAGCACAATAGGTGCATCTACCCATCTTCTCGGTCATAGGCATAGCTTACCTTAGCCTTTTTGGAGGCACTATGGGTTCTCCATCTGGTTGAGATTTGTTATTGGGACCATACAATGCCCATACAACTTATTAATTATACTATGTTGCATACTTGGGGAATGTGCTTCCCTCTATACCGGTCTTCTTAGTCATTCATTGTATTTTCCTTCCATCTTGGCAACTAGTATTCCTCCTGCTCAGACCCTAAGCACTATAGATTATCCCTCTCCATTATCACTTTACCCTTTAATTGTTAACATGGTGATGAACTAATTTTGTTCTGTGTGCTCGACTCAAGTGGAACGAGTCCTTTATCAATCCCATCCCTAAGTTTATGTAGCATCTTGAAGAAGGTAGTGTTTCCCAAGGTATTCCTTGTTATTCCCTTTTCATTGTACAAATGGTTTTCTTGTTGTTTTGTTAGATTGTGCATGGTGCAATTTTCCTTTTGTGTCAATAGCATGGTCGATTGGGTGTCCTATTCCTTTCTTTGTTATTGTTCTCATCTTGGTTTAATTATCTAGATTCCTTGTTTTGAAATACAATTTCTTTGTTTCTTTACTAAAATATAGTTTCACTGTATAGTATTTTGAAAAAACATTTGGTTTGTTACTTGATAATATTACCAAAGTCGTTGCTGCATCGATCTGGTAAGGAAGTGACGGTTCTTAATGTTGCTGCTGCATCGATCTGCCCATTTTCGTCAGGTCTACTAGAGCTAGCTTCCGAGTAAGGTGACTAGGCCAAACTAACTTACTTAGCCGTATGAACTAGCACTGGACTACTTTCCTTTATTGCTGAGCCTTAAGTGACCATGCTCTTGCAAATAGTGCATGAAATCCCTCTATTGGATAACAAATTTGGTATGAGGCGTTTAGGAGGTATCGCTATCCTTATATTCTACGGGCATGGGATGGCATGAAACAGACTGCTGAAGTGTTTACCAACTACCTACCCCATAGACTTAGACCTGTAGCCTTATACACCGAATTAATCACTGAAGAGGTCGGGCTGGTAAGGAAGTGACGGTTCTTAATGTTGCTGCTATCCATCTGCATCGATCTGGTAAGGAAGTGACGGTTCTTAATGTTGCTGCTATCCACGTTAAGGAAGTGATCTGCATCGATCTGCATCGATCTGGTAAGGAAGTGATGGTGTCTCGTCCAAACATTAATGGTTATGAACCAACTCTTTAGTGGAGTGTAATGCTGTCTATCCATGTTGTCAAACCATGTGAAGCCTGGTTAAAATGTGACTCACGAAATCGAACTATGCGTAGTGAACAAGTAGCTCTCCTCCGAACTGTACATGGGATTGACTCCTTGGCATGTAGCGTTGGCATGCACTGTACATGGGATTGACTCCTTGGCATGCAGCGTTGGAATGCACTGTACATGGGATTCTCCTTGTAGCTGTAGCTGTTACTGTACATGGGCTTCTCCTCGTATTTATGTTATGGTTGCCCGATTCTCAAAGCATCAGGCTGTCACCTTCTCTCTGTACCTAAACCATAAAGGCCTTAACCTCGATGTTCAAAAAATATCGTAAATTTCTTGCTCTTCTTTTACAAATGCGCCAATTGATTATTGGGTTTCTTCCTCTGCGAGGACTCAACACAGAAGGAATACATCTCTGGTATGGAATACGATGCCAACTCTCGCATACACATAGTTCACTTCCTCTGCATGTATTTTAGGATGGAGGAGGACTGAGGTTCATGTTTTTAATTTACGAAATCTCTTTTCCCCACGCCTAATAAGCGAGTGAGCGTTAGATTAGTCTGTGAATTAGGGTAATTCCCAATAGTAGCACCAAGCCCTGTTGTTCTATGTTACCCAGAGCTACCACCATGTGCCGAGGAAGGTAGTTTATATGTGTGTTACCTGCACAGGATATTATTCTAGTTGCATGAACTTTTTATAATATCCCATGCTCTGGAGGTGCCAATTTACTTGTTTAGCCCCAGTCTGCCATGCCGCATTTATGCATTCCGTTCAATACACATTCAGTTCGCATATTCAAGGGAGTCATAATATAATCCTCATCAGAGCACTCAAACTAGATTTTATTATTGATGAAACATATTTATATTGTTCCCCTAGTATTGCCAAGTTTCATTGCCAAGATGATTTTAACTTGCAAAATACAGAAAAGAACACTCTCTCGTAGGTAATAGTTTTGCAATAAGTTTTTCATCTCCAGATGTCTCTACATCCCGAAATTAATGTGTAGGTACTGACAGTTTTAATTTGATATTAATGTGTAGCTGCACGACTCCTATCTCCGATGTCTGGTGAGTTTGGGCACTAAGAGGAGGTCGGAGACTAGTGAAAAGAGGTTTCCCTGTTTTGGTTCTGTCGAGAGGAATTTCAAGTTCTGCCAGTTTTCATCACCCATAAAAGGTAAGCATTTGCAATTGCTCCTGTTCTATTACCCTCTTCTTAGCTATTTTAAAAAATTAATTCCGCTCCTCATTAGACGTTCCTTGCACCAAATTTTTTCTTTCTCCCCACTGTCTATCACTGTAACCTGTGATTCAGAATTATAATAATGTTTGTGTCTTTGTCTGCCACTGCAATCTGTCATTCAGAACTATAGTAATGTCTGCCATTGATTTCCGGATGCCGCTGCTTATCTGGGTTTGTTGTAGAGATCATTCGCAGGAGTTCTCAATACTATTCTTAATTTTCATGTCGTCGTAAGTTCTGAATACTATTCTGGTTGGGTTTTTTTTTAAAAGACCTTGGTCCAAAATATTCTCCAACAGCTATATCTTCTGGTATGCTATGCCTATTTGCTATTTTTACTATTTAACAGATGACTACATATATTTAAATTACTATTACATTTCTGTTGAATGAGATCTCTGATGGCAATCTTATACCAATATGTAACCAAATGCAAAATGCCTATTCCAAGACATATTCAGGTTTGCATTGGAATAGATTAGATTAGTAGTCTCAACAAATGTTGATGTTTCAGGATGGTTGATAGTCTTAGAAGGTTAGTGAGTAGTGGCTCCTCCCAACTAAGAAGCTTGCACCTTTTCATGTAGTTAGAAACCTGCAAAATCATCTATCATATGTGCATGGCTTATGTTCATTGTTTTTGTGCTTTAATACCTTCGGTGTTTGCTATCTATTTTTTGTCCTCGAATAGCCCAGCATTCCGTAGCCATACCTTCCAAACATTGTTCAGATCTCTGAATCAGCACTTTCTGCAATTTGGGTACCTCTCTCTGTCTGGTTTCCTATGAGTTTTCGGTTTCCAGAGAATGTTGTTCCTCTTCTTTTATGAATTCCAAGATCTCATCGCTCCCAAAGTTCAGTTTTTGGAAGGCCATCATTTTCCAGGACCTGATGTAGCCTTATCTTTTGACAGATCTTGCCTTAATTTTGAGTATAATAATCAAGGCTACAGGGGAAATTGTTTTAAAACACAATTGCAGTAGTCTATTTAGGCTCTGTGTGTATGGAACACATGCAAACATAAAAAAAAGCATCAACATTTTAGTCCAATCTTCTACGTTCCTGTCTCAAAAGTAGTTGACAGAATGTTCGCGCTTATGCGTGCAATGACGAACTTGCAGGTTTCGTAGGAATGTAGAGGGAGGGGTTGTGACAACTCAGAGTCTTTTGAACGCAATGACAAGATTCTTTATTCAGAAAAGAGAGAAATCACAACACTCGCGTGTCTCAATTCCTCTGCATCATGAGATACAAAAGATGCAGCTTATAACCTTCTTGATATGCTTACACAGGCTGGCTTGTCACTGGAAAGCATGCATGTAACTATTTATATGAGTGCCAATGCTTATTTCTTCTGTTGCTTCTTGCCAATGATCCCTTTGTTGCTAAATGTAGTAATGTCCAGCGTCATATATTGTGTATATCGCTTGCGTGCTTCTCAACAAAATTAGGTGAACATACTCTATCTCCAACAAAGCAAAGTCCCACTCACAATGGATCAGTAAAACTTGCATTTAGTTTTAAATCTTAAATTAGGTTTGCTTTTTGCATACTAATGGTTTTATGAAATTATTAATATTATATTTATTAAATATATAATGATATATTTATTAATATATAATGGTAATAATCATTCCTCTTAATTGCTCGAGCTACAATCAATAAGCTAAATATATTTTATAAAATTATTAGTATTATATTATTAAATATAATAATGATATCATTATGGTAAGAGGGATAGTCATAAAAAAAAAGTGTCCCCTACTATTATAATAATAGTTATGTGTAGATATGGTTGTGACCAAACTAAATAAAATCTCTCATTTATTTTAGGTTACTTTATAGAAGCTCTTTTCCATACTTTCCTTAAAAAATTACAAATACACTTATTAAATACTTTTAAAAATTACATGCTTTTGAATTGTTTTTACTACATAAATATCTTTCTATCAATCGGCAATGCTTTCTTATAGTGGGCCTAAGTACAGCTTGAGTGGGCCTAATGGTTAAGAATATGTGTTCCTTCCTAGGAGGTTACAGGTTCAAATCCGGAGGGGGTAGGGTATGTACACCTATGTAGACTTTAGCAGTTAAATTGCATAAATTTAAATTTAAGAGGTTAAATTTAAGAGGCATATTCATGTAGTTAATGTTTGTTTATGTCATTGTGCCTTGGTTAATATATTTACCAACCTAGATCCAAATTCTAGGCTCTATCAAGCGCCGAGAGGGATCTAATCTCCCGAGGTGCAAACCTCTCCTTGAATAGCTCCTTGAGTGCAATACCTTAGCCACCTAATCCTAAGCTCTAAAGTCTCTAGTTTAAGTCTCATATTTACTTTCTACTTTGTATTATTCTTTTTTGTTTATGGCAGACATAATATTTATTACTTTTTACTTTGTATTATTATTTTTTCTTTAGTTTGTATTATTTTGTTACTGGACAAACACTCCACAAACACTCTAAAGTCTCATATTTACTTCTTACTTTGTATTAAAAGTAAAAAGTAAAGTCTCTAGTTTAAGTCTCATATTTACTTTTTACTTTGTATTGTTCTTTTTTGTTTATGGCCGGCATAATATTTACCACCTAATCCTAAGCTCTAAAGTCTCTAGTTTAAGTCTCATATTTACTTTTTACTTTGTATTAGTCTTTTTTGTTTATGGCCGACATAATATTTATTACTTTTTACTTTGTATTATTCTTTTTTTGTTTACTTTGTATTATTTTGTTACTCGAAAAACACTCGACTCACAAGATCTCCCCCATACTGAGCAGAGCGCTCTCCACGCAAAGAGGCATATTCATGTAGTTAATGTTTGTTTATGTCATTTTGGCTTGGTTAATAGAGGTGTTGCATCTATAATTATTTATTTGCTTTGCTTTGCATTCTCTAGTGTTTGAGCATGACTGGTCATGTTGGTTTCTAGGTATTATATGCTTTCATTATTTTTTGTTTCTCTATGGCATTTTGGTTCAAGTACTTATAGTTGTTTCCTTATCTATATGTTGATTTTATTGGGTACTACCTTTTACTGTTTTATTGATTGAATTGTTAAGGACCCAATTTGTAGAAATTGAGCATGTTATTTTATTTCTTTTTTTCTATGTTGGGTTTATTTCATTTCACTAATTAGTTAAAAGATAAAGTATCTAGTTGCAATGGTGGAATCCACTGATTTCAACCTTATTTCTTGTTACGATTAGCAAAAATTTGAGGCAATCCCTTTTCATGTCTTCTCATGGTGATACTATGTTGTGTACAAAGGACTCTTCACATCCATGTCTTAACTTATTGTTTTTCTCTATTGCACATTACATGACACCTTCTTACATGTTGTGTCAACTTATTTATACAATATAGTTTTTAGATAAGTTGGAACATGCGCCTTTTAATTTTTGCTCTAGCATTGGTTGCTTGTTTCTTCTTGTGCCAATAAATGGCTAATTTGGGCACATTTGAAACAAGGAAAATCCCAATTGCTACATTTTCCTAAGTATAATTCTCATGGCCACATGAACTTACATCGTGAAGCTTATCAACAAACTTTCTTCAAGACCTCCTTAACCTTACTCATCCTTTCCTTGCACCAACAACTAATAATACTTTTGTTTCTAGACCTCAATGTTATGAACCATTGTCATTGAATCAAAACATATGCTACAACCTCCACAAATGGTACTGGATGTTTTAGTAGAGGCTTTTATGGAAATGTATTATAACTAAAAAAACTTGGCGCACAAAGGATTTTGCTCACCAAAATCATATCATGTCGTTTCACCTATGGTGCTCACCAAACAACATCATTGATGATTCTATTAGGCTACACCTATTCTAGAGGACCCTAACTAGCACTATTGCAAAGTGGTATATTGACCAACACCATGGGAAACATCCCAAATCCACGCCCTTAGAATCGACTCTAATTTTGGATTAATTTTGATCTTATATAGATAGAGAAATGAGATTCATTTGTTGTGGAAGAATCCATGTTCTCTAAACGTGGAATACTTTATGCATAAAAAAATACCTACACATGACCTATTGCGATTTCGATTTGTTGCGGAAAATTTTTGTGTTGACCTTTTTACATAAAATCATGAAGGTCCCCCCGCACATCAAAGGTCCTTCCCTTAGTGCCTAATATGGGTTCATCAGATCCCATTCTCCACTATGAATCCCCACCCTTCATTTATGAGTCACCTCCTCGTTGTATTACGAGTCTCGAAAAGGAAATCATATCATGCCTATGGGGAAAAGATTCCCTATGTAAGGCTTGTGTGATGGCATAGTGGGGCATGCATATCCAATGAATGGAACTATTATGGCCCACCCATTTTTTGAATTCCTAGTGGGTCTATTGGGAATGTTATTTAATATCTACAAGAGGCAGTTAATTGTCTATTGAATAAACCTGAATAAACCAAATATTTCTCAATTTTCTAGTTCAATGAATTTCCTTCTATATAAATTCAATTTTAGTTTGAATGTTTCAACGCCACTTTGACAAATGTATGTTATATCCAATCTTTTAAAAAATGTTTCTATATATTTATCCATTTTTATCTAACTAAAAGGTACATGTGGATGGAAATACAGATGAATCCAGACAATGATTTTGACTTTGTAATTGTAACTGGTGAAGAACATTCTACCCTTGGCATAGTTAGGTGTCAATCAGATGCTACTTTTGCAGAAATCCGTCAAGAAATTGTGCTTGATAATTGTTAACACCCAAAAAGTGCTCACTAGCTCATTTACCACATTATATGGCTCATTTGTCCATTTTCCTACCATATTTCCATTAAAATCCCAAAAAATCCCATTAAAAAGCCTCCAAAAGGCCTAAAATGCCTCCAAAAGGCCATAAAACCCTCAAAATAGCCTAAAAAAGGCTAAAAAACCCCCCTTTTCCTCCAAAAATAGCAAAATCCCCTAAAAAGGGAATAAAAAATATAAAATAATGAGGAAAAGGAGGAAAAAACCCTATACAGCTGCCTAAAACCATGTGTTTCCCAAAACCATGGGTCAGCACTCCACCACCAAAAAACTATAAATAGGTGATGGAGATCCCTTATTCCATATCCACAATCACAAGCACCCTTACTCTGCCAAAATCTCTCTCGAAACCCTAGTTCATCATTTGAACTATTTTCACCTTGAGAGCCACCTTTGGCCCATCCCCACCATTGGAGAAGGAGAAGGAGCATTCAGAAGCTTGGAGCATCCTCTTGGACACTGCAAAGGGCTTCATCAACCTTGACACCCAAGGTAACATCAATATAAAACCATTTTTTACATCTTTCATTTATGTCTCATGCAATGTTTAAAGTAGTTTTTTAATTGTTGTTTTAGCTTAATCATTTAATCATTATTGAACTGCTACTAAGGAGTCCATTCTCCTTAGTAGGTGCTCATTGGCACAAGCTAGGGGTAAAACCCTAGCTACAGTTTTGGCGACTCCACTAGTTTTCGAATTTCTGGTTTCCGTTTTTAAAATTTTTTCCTTTCGGCTGTCCCTTTCGGCCGCCGCATACCGCGTCTTTTTCCCTCTACAGTCGCGTCCCGACCGCGCCTTTCAGGCCTTTACCCGCGATCCGACCGTGGCTCTCAGACTGCTTCCGACGCTCAGTCGGCGGATTCAAGTCTGTTACCTGCGATCCGACCGTGGCTAATCAGCCTGTTTGCCGCGATCTGACTGCGCCTGTCGACCTTTTTCACGCGTCCCGACTGCGGCTTTCTGCCTCTTTCGGGCGTCCCGACTGCGCTTGTTAGCCTTTTAGCCGCGACCCGACTGTTTCTTTTTCCATTTTTTCTGCGTCCCGACTGCCTCTGTTGGCCCGATAGCCGCGACCTGACCGCCGCTGTTTCCCTCAAACCCGCGGTCGGCCTGTTCTGATCCGCCATAGACCCGCGGTCTGATTTCTGCTCTTTTCCTGTTTTGAGCCCAGCCCCTCTTGCTGCAATATTTTCTGCATTTGAACAGCCCTCTGTCCCACCTGCAGCCCACTTCCTTACAGCCTTTCTGCAACATAATTTATGTTCCTTTTACAGAATCTTTTTAAAATTTCAGTATTTTTATTTCAGAAAATTTTGCAAGTTAAACTTTCAATTTCCATATTATTGATAGATTGGAAGTTGCCCCCCCTTGTGGCACTTCTATTTTTGGGTTCAACGCCTCACGAGCACACACTCTGTCACATAAAATCAAGTGCGCCTTAAAAAGTACCTAACTAAACCAACATTCTAACCCCACTTGGGGAACACAAAAGAATCATTGTAGTTAGGTAGGATCAGGGGGATAGGCTTCCAATAACACCCCTTGGTTATTTCACTTGAGACATAGTTGTTGTCCAAATAGGGAACCAAAATCCCCTAGTACTTTTTGGCACGGTCACGACCAGTTTATCAGAGGGCCTCTCCCTTAGGAGGGTTGAAGTCGGGAGACTGGTTCCGGAGGCCTGAGTGGAATACCGCACTCCATTCAGTAACCGGAGGGCTACCTTTCGCGGTTCGCGGGATATCCCTGTATAGGGGTATTGCGGTCAACGAACTAAACGGCAGATTCACCTTTCTGGACGTGTCATGAACGGGGTATCTTAGTTGCCATTCTTCTAGGATTGACTACCCGGTGTCCCTCCCGGTAGGGGGATATCATAGCCACTTGGCTTTCCTACTCATATTGTCTGACTTGGATTTCATCACCTTGCAGAGGATATGTTTAGTTAAGTCAGAATACTTTTAGTTAGGTGTTTGCATGCTCCTTTACCTCCCTTTGGTCTAGTGAGTCCACCATTTTTTCTTTCTAGGAAACCTGCTGCTTGTTGGTATTCTGACCATCTTTGTTGTTACTCCACCTATTGTAGCACAGCTGTTGCAGTGGGTGTTTTGAGTTGGTTGTTGGCCTGAGTGCCTTGCTTTTTTAGCTCTCCTTCTGCACACTCGGTTGCATTAGGATTTTTGAGCTGTTTTCATACTCACCTCAACCCACAGAGATTAGACACCATCTGTCACCATTGAGTCCCCGAGACATTCTCGGCGCCTCAGGGGCGAGCCCCCACAGCACGGTTCTCTTGACACCACACGTCGTAGATTCCGATCATTATCCGTTGATACCACTCATCACAGATCTAGAGCCTTGTCACTTGACTCCACTCGTCAGCGACGTAGACCTCCGTCACCAGATAGTGACGCACCTTACTTTACCTCTGATTCTGACGAAGAGTCTGAGAACCCTATTTATACTGCCCCTACTAGCCCCATGGCTGGCACGACTTCCACTCCATTTGTCATAGGGACCATTGGTGGCACATCCACCACTACACCAGTTACTACACCTATTTTGGGTATGCCCTCCATGGGGCAACCATCTACCGTTCCCCTCACGGTACCTATTCCCACAGCGGGAATACCTATCCCCACTACATCAGTGGCTCACACTACCCATGGTGGTGCTGGACCATCCTCCACTACCTCAGTTCCCCCACTTGGGGGCACCACCCTAAATCTTGTCCCTCCACTTGGGGGCACTGGCCCCAACTTGGTCCATAGCACTACTGTGTCACAGCCTTCTTCCAGTTTGCCGTTCATGGCTAGCCTCAACCTACCTGACCTGGCCAGATTGACCAACGATCCTATTCGACACGACCCTATGTGGCCTCATATGCCTACCAAACTACCCTCTGACATCCCTAAATTCGAGGGTAAGGCCGGTGAGGACCCACAGAACCACATCATGTCTTTTCACCTATGGTGTTCCTCTAACTCCATAGTGGACGACTCTGTTCGCCTCCGTCTCTTACAGCGCACCTTCACTGGCTCTGCAGCCAAGTGGTATATTGAGCAGCCTCATGGGACCCACGCCACCTTTTCTTCCCTGGCCTCGACCTTCCTGCAGTTCTTCCAGTTGCCAGTCCGCTATGACGCGGGCGTTGAGATCCTTCTATCTTGTAGACAAAACACGGCTACCCATATCACGGACCACATCCATGAGTGGCGTAGACGCCGTAGCTTATGCAAGATTAAACTAGATGACCGTATCTTCCTCGATTGGTTCCTCAAGTCCCTGCTTCCTGTCATCGCTAAGGATGTAGCTTCAGAAAGACCCCAGTCTGAAGAAGAGGCCATCCTTAAGGCACAGCAGTTCGACCTCATTTACGCCCAGTCGGGTTACCTTTATACCATTATACCTGACGCCCCTCGCGGCGAGTCCTCCCATCATGATGCGCCGGGGGCATCCCACGCTGCAGATGGTATCATTGGCCGTGTTTCTTCGCATCCCCAACCATTTTCTATAGCACGACCTACCCCTGGCCCCGACCTGTCGAGGGCTACCTCCCAGTCCGGAGCAACCAACTCATATGCTCCCATGACACATCACCATTCCCATGGACCTTCGTGTCCACCTCAGTGCTTTGGGTATGCGACTCCTGCTTATGCTCCTCCAGTCGCCCCTCAGCCTTACTACCATCAGCAGACTGCCCTGGCTCCTGCGCCTTCACAAGCCCCACCAGCTTATTATCCACCCCAGGCAGCCCCTGCGGCACATCCACAACCTGCTCCGCAGTCCTATCAGCAACCCCCTCAAGTTGCTGCACCTGCTCAGCCTCAACCTACATATCATCCTCCGCAGCCTGCTCCTGCACCTGCGCAACCTCAAAATCCACCTGCTGCCCAAGGGCAAGTTTACGCCCAACATAACCCGCAGCAAAACCAGAATAACCAACGTAACCAGGGCCAACAGAACCGCGGCAAGGGCCGTAATCGGGGAAACAACCAACCTACAGACCAAGCTGGTCAACCGGCTAATCCCCCTGACAATAACAATGCGGCCCCCACTAATCAAAACCCTGATCGCCCGCCCAAGCAGGCCAAAAACCCCAATCTGCGAACAAACCACCCTTGTTCTATTTGCGGGGTCTACGGACACTACACCCATGCTTGCCCACATTTAGAGCGAGCTCGGCAGCTTTGGGTTGACGAGGCCCATCGCCAAGGGCATGCGGCTCCCCAAGCACCGCCCAACCCCCCCCCCCCAACCTCAGCAACCCCCTTTGGTGCTGCAAAACCCCTTACCGAACCAAGGCGTAGTGAACACTCAGCCGTTGGCTCCCCATCAAGCCAATGCGGCCCAACAACAACAGATCACCTACGCTGCTCCTGATCAACCCATGTTCGACTCAGGTACCCACCACTTACTGATGATGTCATCTGCTGACGTCAACCTACAGACCCGTCGGAACCAATATGGCTCCACCTCTGAAGCCACTCCCACGGATAAACCTACTAACGCTCATCCCACCGATCAGGCGTTACGTATACCTCCGCCTCCCATAGACGGCGCTGCGAAAGCACCTCGTTTTCCACTTCGCCGAATCAACAATAACCCTAATGCGCGCGCTGCGTCAAACTACAACATCGTAGACGACCTAGCCTAATCTCCCGCAGCCATGTCTGCGTTAGAAGTCTTGAAGAACTGCCCTTCCCAGCGCAAGACTTTACTTTCCGCCATTGGGGGGATTGACCCAACTGATTCGCATTTGATGGCGTTTGATTTAGACCAGTCTGAACCACGCCTACCTTCCAGCTTAGCCTTCCAAGTTACTGTCTCCGTTAGGAACCTTGTTATCCATCGGTGCATCATCGATGAGGGTGCCTCCACATGCGTTATGTCTACATTTGTATGGCAGAAGCTAGGATCCCCTCCTCTCCAGCAGTCCACTACTGCATTACGTGCCTACGACGGTCGTTCGGCCCAGCCCCAAGGCCTCCTGCCCAACGTTCCTGTCCAGTTAGGTGGTAAAACAGTCCTTATTGATATAGAGGTAATCAATGCCCAATTGGATTACAACCTTCTACTTGGCCGCAGCTACATGTATGCCATGCGGGCGGTTGCCTCTTCTGTCTTTCGCACCATGATGTTCCCCCATGAAGGACGCGTGGTTAAGATTGACCAGCTCACCTACTATGATCCCAATGCTCCAGCGGCACCAGAAAATGTTCTCCCCATGGTGGAACAACCTGTTTCTCCTGCCTCCACCTCGTTTGTTTCCTCTATGGGTCCTGGAGTCTACTCAGACGCGCCGATGACTTCCACCTTTCACTCCATTCCTCCGCCGTCATCTACGCCCGAAATGTCTGACTTATGTACCTTGTCCCATGACATCCTACCACCTAACAATCAACCATCCTTGTTGCCTAAACCACCATTGGTACCTAGTCACATTGGTGTTACACCGATCCATACGATCCCCTTCCTAGTTCCTCCCGCCGGAGTAGTAAGCGCCCCGGTCATGGCTACCCTTAGCCTCCCTGGGTTAACCTTGGGATTACCTGTATGGTATCTTTCGCCTCCCGTTCGCCCGCCGACACCAGATGTCGTCCTCCAGCCGGTGCAACCAATGGCTACTACCACCCACCCACCTCCCGGTGTCTCTACCCCTTCGTCCTCTACGACACCTCCTCCTACTCCCAAAACCACTGGGGGCAGAGGTCCACAACCTTACACTGCTGTCCCACCTCCAAAGACAGTCAAGAACCCTCCAGTGTTTCGTGCTCCTCCCAAATGCTCGCTGTGTGACGAGTTGGGCCATGCGACCCACCAATGCCCACAGTTACCCGCATTGCAGAAGCACATGCAAATGCTCGACGATGACCCTAACATCCCAACTGTCGAATTAAACCCCACTCCTAAACCTAAAGATAAGTCCCTACGTACCAACCACTCCTGCGCCATATGCGGTATTTACGGGCATTATTCACATCATTGTCCCGATCTCCCGGATTACAGAGCGGCTCTCTATGAGATGAACAATCTGGATCTTGAGACGGCACCACCTACCATTGAGGAGATCTACCCCCCGGTCTCTCCCCCTTATGAAGAGGTTAATATCATCTATATGATCTCTTCAACCACCACTTCCATTACCATTCCCTCGTCAACCGATTTGACGACGCAGACTTTCCGTACTGATGAGGAGATTCTTGAGGCCCTTACCGCCCCGGACTATCCCTGGGATGATCTGCACCACCGTTCCTATTTCATTCCAGAAGAATCCTCCTCTAGCACCGCTACCCAATACGCGGTTGAATCCAAAGATTTCCTCCCCACCAAGGTCGACTAGTTCAAGGACCCTATCCCTGCTCCGGATGCCTTCGAGGAGGGCAACATGGCCAACATCTCACCTGTCATCCAAGTTGATATTGCTGCTCCAGGTCGTGCCCCTGAACTCATTACTTTAGGAGCATTCTGCAGTAAACAAGAGATTGAGGACTACATAAACCTTTTCAAAGAATTCCGTGATGTCTTTGCCTGGTCCTACACCGACATGCCCGGTTTTGACCCCACCATCATAGAGCACCACCTTGACACCTATGAGTCAAGGGGCATAATAGATTCCCTCGACCCTGGGATAGGGGGCATGATCAATCCTTTTGAACCTTCCCCATCACATCTATCTCAACACGTCAATGAACCCATTGTTCAAACCCACACATATGTGATCCATAATCACAAACCCCATGCACATAGCATGGGGGCAAGTCATTAACCCTGCTCACTTTTTTCACATGTGTGATCTCAACCATTTCTGAGGTCACATATCACTTGTATATTTGATTTTATACACCTAGTTATTTCCTTTGACCATTCCGGAGTCCTTATGACCTCCGTTTTTTGCACCATTTGCACTGCCGGATTCATATTTTCGTGCCCGTGATGATGCTTGAGATCATTTCTCGCTCTCACTAGGACCAATATCAACATTGTGTCCCGACGCCACTAGTCACCTCGGTTTGCGTGCCACATCGGCCGTTCTCCATTTCTCACATGTTTTATATCATCGGATTCATTTTTCCGCGCTGGTGATGACGCTTGAGATCATTTCTCGCCCTCACCTTCAGATTTTCTGGGCATTTTTCAAAATGTCCCCGTCACCTCGGTTTGCGTGCCACATCGGTCGTTACCCATTTTTTGACACCCTTTATATCGCCGGATTCATTTTTCCGAGCTCGTGATGATGCTTGAGATCATTTCTCGCTCTCACCTGGTACAATTTCCACATTGTGTCCTAACACCTTGATGCCTTGGTTTGCGCGCCACATCGGCCGCTATCGGATTGTTCCACATTTTTACATGAGCCATTCACTCATGTCATATTGCAAATATTTCGTTATTTTGCCACCATTTCATCTACCCCGCAAGGAGGCCCACTAGTGTTCCCCACTACCCTCGCTCTTGATCATCATTACTGATCCTTGATTGAACACTTCCTCCTTGCCTGGCCATTTCTTTTGTTCGGTATAATTTTATCCCTTTTTCGGGGCCGGACAACTCCTTTACGAAAAAGGCACTTAGGGAGTTTCCGTTAAGCTCTTTTCTGACTCCTAAAAGAATGAAAAGATCGCCGAGCAATCTTGCTTCCTTTCATGCTCGTTAAAGTACCTGAAAGGGCGTCTATCTGGTATAAGTTTAACCCT
The DNA here is from genome assembly GCA_027924585.1 of Larix kaempferi. NCBI lineage: Eukaryota > Viridiplantae > Streptophyta > Pinopsida > Pinales > Pinaceae > Larix > Larix kaempferi. The sequence goes on from BSBM01000715.1 coordinate 247,630, forward strand.
TTTCCGGACCTGGTAGACTAATTACGAAAAAGGAATACTCTAGTCACACCGGCTAGAAGAGTTCTTCATTGCATCCTTTTATGCTTCTTTGGGCCTTGGAGACTAAATCTACGAAAAAGCAACCCCCTGGAGTCTTCTTACTTGCTTTCAGACTCTCTAAAATTGAAAGCACCACGAGCATGCGCTGTCCTGGGCTCGTTCAATCCACACGACAGTACCATTCATTTACTTCAGAGTCTTCTTATCGCTTTCAGACTCCTTAAAATTGAAAGCAACCACGAGCATGAACTGTCCTGGGCTCGTAAATTCCACACGACAGTATCATTTTCCACACACTTCTTCTAGTTCCTTAACCCATGAAGAAGTATCCTCCCGTGCCTCATGGCACTATGATCGATCATATCGGCAGCACCCCCATCAGGTTGCCTTTGTTCAGAGTATTCTGCAGTCTCCTGCCATTGTCTACCAGCTTGAGTCTCCCTCAGCCAGTTATCCTCCCAGATCCATTACAGCTATGATCCCTCTCCCCTTAGTCAGTTTCATATGCTGCCAGATCATTCCCATTATCCTACTCTGAACAAAGGAAGTTTGAGTCCACCCGCTCTACTTGCCCAGTTGTCCCCCCACAGTTTATCAGTCCTGCCATCAGCACTATCACATTTCGGTCTTGTACCTCGCGCTCCTGTCAAGGAAACATCATTGCCTTGATAGTTGCAGGTCTCCCTCTGTCGACGACAGCTCCTCTATTCCAGAGGATAGGCCCAGAGGTCCCTACGCCTTGGACTTATCACCATCTGTGGTAAGTGCCTACGGATCATTCTGAGAGGAGACATCATTGCCTCTCCGAGTGGTTGTTCCTCACATGCTCGACTTCAGCACCTTGATCGCATCGTTGAGGATCGCGTAGGATCATATCCCATCAGTTTTTTGTCGAAGACCCCGGATTTCCCCCGACTCTAGCACAATGGTGAGTCATTTCGGAACGCCCAGTTATATGTTCCTGTGGATGTCCGGGCTGCGTTGGCGTCTGTATTCGGAAGCCATCCAGTTACATGCTTCCTCGAGTACCCAGTTAAGTTCCAGTTCCAGATCAGTGTACCATTGAGGTCAGAGCTACCTGTCACTATGATCCAGCAGCTCATCAGTTCCCTTGGTACCACATTCGGCAGCACTGTTGATATTCCAGTGCACCAGTTCTTCAGTCACCACATGGTCCGCCCAGCAGTATGTCCCAATTTTGGTGTCCCCTCTGGACTCTTATGATGTACACAGTGGTCATGTATTTTTCAGGTCCCCTTTTCGGGCCTCACAGTTATGTTTATGTATCTTGATACGAGCATGGGTATGCCCGCCTCGTCCATATATTGAGATTATTCCTCAGTTAGTATTTGAGGTCATGTATATTTCCGGTCCCCATTTTTTGGACCCCATTGTTATTGTTATATTATATCCTGATACGAGCATGGGTATGCCCGCCTCGTCCATATGATCAGATGATTCCTCATCCATTATTGAGGTTATGTACTTTCAGTTCTTGCAGTTGTTCGGGATTGTTGTTCCGGGCTTCAGTTTGTTTCTTCTCTTCTCTCCACACCCAGGAAAACCATTCATGACTTATGATGTCCATCGGCCATACGATGAGCTCCTGCCCTCGCACATCAGGGGGCAATCTGTTAACACCCAAAAAGTGCTCACTAGCTCATTTACCACATTATATGGCTCATTTGTCCATTTTCCTACCATATTTCCATTAAAATCCCAAAAAATCCCATTAAAAAGCCTCCAAAAGGCCTAAAATGCCTCCAAAAGGCCATAAAACCCTCAAAATAGCCTAAAAAAGGCTAAAAAACCCCCCTTTTCCTCCAAAAATAGCAAAATCCCCTAAAAAGGGAATAAAAAATATAAAATAATGAGGAAAAGGAGGAAAAAAACCCTATACAGCTGCCTAAAACCATGTGTTTCCCAAAACCATGGGTCAGCACTCCACCACCAAAAAACTATAAATAGGTGATGGAGATCCCTTATTCCATATCCACAATCACAAGCACCCTTACTCTGCCAAAATCTCTCTCGAAACCCTAGTTCACCTTTGAACTATTTTCACCTTGAGAGCCACTTTGGCCCATCCCCACCATTGGAGAAGGAGAAGGAGCATTCATAAACTTGGAGCATCTTCTTGGACACTGCAAAGGGCTTCACCAACCTTGACACTCAAGGTAACATTAATATAAAACCATTTTTTACCTCTTTTATTTATGTCTCATGCAATGTTTAGAGTAGTTTGTTAATTGTTGTTTTAGCTTAATCATTTAATCATTATTGAACTGCTACTAAGGAGTCCATTCTCCTTAGTAGGTGCTCATTGGCACAAGCTAGGGGTAAAACCCTAGCTACAATAATATCATTGGATATCCTTTTGAGTTTACCAACAATCAAGGATATACTTTAAATGCAACACAAGAGAAAAGATGGAAAGCTACAAAAACACCTATAGGCATCAAGAGGAAACTAGACACATTGGATATATCTATATATAACTATCCAATGTATATATCTATATATAACTATAAATAACAATGGAAAAATTCCATAATTATTAGTCATAAGGAGAAAGGAAGAGCCCTAAGGCCAAGCCACTCTCCAAGAATAAGCCTTTTTTTTAAACCCTAAACAAAGAGAAAAAAAATAAAAATTTATTCATGAATTTGAGGCCAAGCCACCTCCACCTCCACCTGAATCTTAGCATAAATTAATAGGAGCATAGCACGAGCACAGCCCGACAAAAAAATTAGGGAGATAAATTGAGCTTGGGGAGGCAATCTAGTCTTTTGTACCACATACTCTCGAGGCACTTTAGGTGGACTGAGTGGGAGAGAACACGTGAAGGATCTGGAGGTATGCCCAGTTGGGATGCATGTAATTAGTTTATTAAACAATAATCAAATCGAATTAATGTAATTTTTTTTAGGATGGGCCATGCTAAGTGTATCTTAAACCTTAAACCTAAAAAAAAGAAAAAATCTAATTAGATGTTAATATATAAGCCTGGCTATTGAAGGATCTTAAATGAGCACGTACAATCATCCCTAATGGTGAATTAAACCTACCATACTTTATAACCAAGTAATGACACGTAAACCAGTCATAACACCACTAGAGGTTCTAGTAATCTCTTCCAAGCTTAAAATCTGTGCCCAATGATGCCACCAAGCATGATGTATTCATTTAGGAAATATGGGGCCATTACAATACCTAGCATGCGAGCTATCAGGCATAACTTAATTCTTTCAAATATATCATAAAAAAACAACAAAATTTTGTAAAACAAGAGATAAGGAATTGATATAGGATATAGGATATTTTGTAACGCTGATATCATATAGGAATATCACATAAATATTCATATAGGATTTGTTACGTATTCATAAGGTATTTAATAAACAATTGAATAAGAATATGAAGAGATAGATGATAGAATGATTTACATTGATCTTTGCTGACAAGGAATATCACATAAATATAATTTGTGTTTAGCTTGTGAAGAAGGTAATTTCGGAAAATAAGTAAGATATGCATTGTGTTGGAAGATCATAGAATCAAAGCACGTATGTTGTTTGCCTAAAAGAATCCAAGTAGAATTAGGAGACCTACTAGAGAGGAATTTATTTTAATTATCTATTACAAAAGAAGAGAGATCCAAATCTAAACACATCTTTTTAAAATATGATTTAGTTTAGATGAGTTTATCCTACTTTATTCTTTAATATATATATACTTCGTTTAGTTTATTATTATTATGGTAGAATTATTATTATTATTATGTATTTTTAAACATTTTAATTCTTTTTAATTTAATTTATTACTATTGTGATACATCTACTTAGTTTTTAATTGTATTTTATTTTTGCAATAATTCTCTTAAAAAATACATTGCATATTTATATATCTTATGTACTTTCAAGCCTCCTCTTTTAGAAGATTAAGTTTATTCACACATTCTTTGATGAAGATAGTGATGACCTTATTAACATCCCACTTTAGTATATAGACTTCAAAAAATGTAAGGAATCACTTGGTTTTCTTTAAAATTATATTTATGTGTTTGAAAAACTCGAAGAAAATCATTTCTAGATTGTCATAGTTGTGACAAGTTAAAAGGTTAGAAATGTCAATATTGTAAGAGAGTAGCCCCAAGAAAGGAAGATGCCCCTATGCACCCATTGGACAACTTCACCTTATTCTCAGACTATTTCACCAACCACTTCCACGAATTTGAACTTAGTAGAGAAAAAATAAAAACATAAAACCATCATAACATAACCCAAATGTGAAAACCCTCATTATCAAGCCATAAAAAGTTAAACCATAAAAACCTAAAACCACTTAAATTCCTCAATGTTTGTGAATTTATTTTTGTTTTCATTAATGCTTGTGAATTTATTTTTCTTTTCATTTTTTTGTGCTCTAGTTTAATTTTATTTGTTATTTTTTTTATTCTTTAAAAAATAAAAAAATGTGACCAAAATATTTTTAATCCTTTCATAATAGTTGGAGGATTAATAAAACAAGAAAATAGAATGGTTGACCTCTCCATCTTTTGTTTCACTTGGACTCTACCTTGTTTTTGTTTTGTTTGGTTTCTGCACGGTTTCTGGTCCCTAAATCATGAAATATTTTTGTTAGGAACCCATGTCTTTACTTTGTTAGTATATTGTTGTTGGATGCATATGCTTTGTAAGTCGTCCAGTAGTATTTGTTGATCAATAGTTTATGTTATTGTTGTTGGCGCATATGCTTTGTAAGTAGCCCGTAGTATTGTTGATCCATAGTTTGTAGTGGCCCATGGTTTTGACCCATAGTATTGGCGCCTAGACTTAGTATATAAGTGTGTGTTGAGACCCATGAAGGCACCGTGAAGTTATTTGTATTGATCCTACTCATAGGAGGTTGCCCCCTCGAAGTGGCCTGTGATCAATATAAAAGTGATTCTGAGTTCTGTCATTTCTGCTATTTCGCATATTTTTATTAAGTAATTGTTGCAGGTGCATCACATCTGGTATTAGAGCACTTTCTTGGGCTCGTTGAGTGAATTTCTGCCAAATTTTTTTTTTTTCATTTGTTGCAGGTTCGGATTTGGGAATAATCCCTATCCGCTTAACTGTGGGAAGTACTTGGGCATAAGCCCTAAAACTCATTGTGAGGAGTACCACAGGAACCCCGAAGTAGCTGGCCCATTGAGAGGACCTGCCAGCGAAAAGGGCAATGACCCCTACCTGATTGACTAGTTCCCACCCGTGAGGTAAACCAAGAGCTGTCGTTTGTGGCAAAGCGGATATCAGTTTTACCTGAGCCGTGGAGTGAGGGGTACTGCCCCAATACGCAAGCCATCAGATAGCATTGGTAGCCGAGTGAAACCCTTGAACTGTTAGGAAGCCGCACATACCTGGGGTCCATATTTATTTTCAGCTGAACTGTTGACGATCGTTGCTGCGTCGTTTTAGATCCAGTCGTTCAGATCCATTTTGCAAGCCGTTCCAGATCTAGCCATTTTCAATCCATTCGGCACCGTTTCAGATCCCTTCTGAGCCGTAGTCGCTCCAGTTTGAAAAAAAAGAGTATAAAATTCAGTTTTTTCCCCATATCTCCCTTGTTTTCACTTTGTTTCCCTTGAAATTTTTGGGGAACCCCTGTCATTCCATTCTGCATATTTCATTCCTGAGGACCCTATCCTCAATTCCCCTTCCCAAAGCCCGAAATCCCACATTTGTCTATTTTTAGGGTTTGCCATAACTTCCTCAGATTTCACCCAATCACCTTCAAATCAAGAAGTCCCCCCCCCCCCCCCACCTCAAAGGTCCTTCCCCATGGGTTCATCGAATCCTCATTCTCCACTATGAATCCCCACACTTCATTTATGAGTCACCTGTTCGGATATCCACATCATCTATTTCGGGATACATCATCTATTTCAGGATCTTGCATGATCTATTTCAGGATATGATCTATTTCAGGATCTTGCATGCACAGGCATGCATCCCAGTCACCAGTTTGATGCCTCCAGCACCTTATCCACCTTCTTCTAGCACCCGGGAGCCACTTACCACAGAGTTTTAGCCCTCCTAAGCTGAAAGGCGCCCTCTTCTCACCTACTGCCAGAGAAGGGCGCACTTGTTCACCTACCACTGCAGATTCACTTCAGTTACATTCAGTTAGCTCCGATTCTCCCTGATTTGAGGCTAGTTTCACTCCCGACTGACTGTATCACTTCCGTTTGACCTCCAGTTTGATTAGGTGACTTGTTCTGACTTCAGTTAGCCTCCCATGCGCCCCCACTGAGCCTCCAGATCCTATATCAGTGCTACACACTTCAGTTACATTTATTATACTCAGTTAGACTCAGATTGACACCTGGATGACTGGTTGTTGTGATTGATGAGCACCACCGATGATTTATGAGGACTCCTAGATAGAGTCAAGCTACTCTATTCAGTGATTCGAATGGCCTACTTAGTCAATTCGAATTGCTCATTGACAGATATTGGATTGTAACAGTTTGTATTGTAATTCATTCACCCTTTCTGGGATAGAGAGCACTGCTGCATGTTTTGCACAGTTTTGCACCATTTCTTCTATGTTCATCTGTTGTGACTGATTTATTTGTTCATTAGATCTGCTGTGACTAATTTTACATGGTATCAGAGCCATTGCAGGGACAAGATCTCTTTTCTACAGGTGTTTATACAAGAAGATTTGACTGAATTGCTAAAAATTGCAAAAAGTTTGGCATGAGATATCTCAAGGGCATTCGCTCCTGTGCATGCAAAGCTTGAAAAATATTCCAATACCACTCCAGAAGCTTGAGTTACCACATAATTCCTGGATCTGATACATTGGACCTATTCAACATTGCTTGAAATCCAATCCCAGGTGTGATGCAACTCTCAAAGGGTGGATTGTTCGACCTTATTGTGGTTGTTTTTATGTGATTTGCAGGTTTCTTACTTCCTCCATGTGCATTCACTAATGCAAAGATGGAGACTTCTTCTTCACAAAATATTCTTACTCCATTCAACTATGATGAATGGAAACCAAAGATGATTGCATTCTTGAAGAGACAATGTCTTTTTGATATTTGCATTGGTAATACAAGAGATTTTGATTCCGATGAAGAGGAGAATGACTGGCTCAATGATTGTGATAGAGCTTTTGGAGCAATATGTCTTGCTATGTCTCCTTGTATGCGCTACCTCATTAAGACTGCTGAAAATCCAAGTGATCTATGGGTCCAACTTGACAGAGAATTTGGAAAGCAGGAAGAAGAGGATCATGCTAGCCTTTTGGAGAACAAGCCCAGTGAGATCTCCTTATGTGTTCTTTCCGATCATGTGTTGGCCTCAACAATTGTTCAAGATGAAGAAGAAACTGTAGATTCAACACTCATTCTCTCAAAGTCTTCTATTTCGAATTCTGAGCAAGATAAACAAGCTCATACTCTAGATTCCGAAGAGGTTCTTGAATCCTCTCTTTCACATGAGTTTGTCGGCATGCAGAATAATGATCTACTTGATGTTTTGGAGGTAAAATCTGATTTTGGAGGTGAAGCATTCGCCCTCCTTGATTGCATGCCTTCTATAAACTTATGTTCTATCATTTGCAAAGTTTCTCAGAGTTTTAATGAAGATAAAGAGCACTACCATTCGCTTGAGTTCAATTCTCATGCACCTTTTGCTGATTTTGGTTTTGATCTCACCCTGATTGGTTCAAAGGAGATCTCAAGAAACCATTCATCTATTTTTGGAGCTGATTTAACTTCTATTGATAAGAAGTTCAAGTTTCAAGATCTATTTGATCCGATTGGAGCTATTCCTACCTCACTTGGTTCGAATCACAGGTTCCAGGATCATCCTCATATTTTCATATTTGTTCTCACCTTTTTCGGTATGAAGAGCAAGTTCTTAAAGTCTCCACATTCGCTTGCATCCACTGATGGAGAATTCAAGCACATGTTTTTGGAGCATGATCCATTTACTCCCAAGAGTAAGATACCTCCAGACATATCTACTTGATTTTGGAGCAGTTAAATCTTTTGGTGTACTACAGTCTATTTTGAGGGGGGGTATTTTTCCCATGAGGTTTTCCCCATTTCCTCGGTTTATTGACTGTTATTAGTTTTTGGATTATTGTATTGGGGTGACCTTTGGTCTTAGTTACCAGGGCCCCACATTATTTTAGTTGGCACATCATAGTCTAGCTTGAGGGGGGGTGTTCGGATATCCACATCATCTATTTCGGGATACATCATCTATTTCAGGATCTTGCATGATCTATTTCAGGATATGATCTATTTCAGGATCTTGCATGCACAGGCATGCATCCCAGTCACCAGTTTGATGCCTCCAGCACCTTATCCACCTTCTTCTAGCACCCGGGAGCCACTTACCACAGAGTTTTAGCCCTCCTAAGCTGAAAGGCGCCCTCTTCTCACCTACTGCCAGAGAAGGGCGCACTTGTTCACCTACCACTGCAGATTCACTTCAGTTACATTCAGTTAGCTCCGATTCTCCCTGATTTGAGGCTAGTTTCACTCCCGACTGACTGTATCACTTCCGTTTGACCTCCAGTTTGATTAGGTGACTTGTTCTGACTTCAGTTAGCCTCCCATGCGCCCCCACTGAGCCTCCAGATCCTATATCAGTGCTACACACTTCAGTTACATTTATTATACTCAGTTAGACTCAGATTGACACCTGGATGACTGGTTGTTGTGATTGATGAGCACCACCGATGATTTATGAGGACTCCTAGATAGAGTCAAGCTACTCTATTCAGTGATTCGAATGGCCTACTTAGTCAATTCGAATTGCTCATTGACAGATATTGGATTGTAACAGTTTGTATTGTAATTCATTCACCCTTTCTGGGATAGAGAGCACTGCTGCATGTTTTGCACAGTTTTGCACCATTTCTTCTATGTTCATCTGTTGTGACTGATTTATTTGTTCATTAGATCTGCTGTGACTAATTTTACATCACCTACCCATTGTGTTACAAGTATCGATATGGAAATCATATCATGCCTATGGGGGAAAGATTCCATATGTAAGTCTTGTGTGATGGCATAGTGGGGCATGCATATCCAATGAATGGGACTATTATGGCCCACCCATTTGTTGAATGTCTAGTGGATCTATTGGGAATGTTATTTAATATCTACAAGAGGCCATTAATTATCTATTGAATAAACCAAATATTTATCAGTTTTTCTAGTTCAATGAATTTCCTTCTATATAAATTCAATTTTAGTTTGAATGTTTCAACGCCACTTTGACAAATGTATGTTAAATCCAATCTTTTGAAAAATGTTTTTATATATTTATCCATTTTTATCTAACTAAAAGGTACATGTGGATGGAAATGCAGATGGATCTAGACAATCATTTCGACTTTGTAATTGTAACTGGTGAAGAACAGTCTACCATTGGCATAGTTAGGTGTCAATCAGATGCTACTTTTGCAGAAATCCGTCAAGAAATTGTGCTTGATAATATCATTGGATATCCTTTTGAGTTTACCAACAATCAAGGATATACTTTAAATGCAACACAAGAGAAAAGATGGAAAGCTACAAAAACACCTATAGGCATCAAGAGGAAACTAGACACATTGGATACTGAAGCGTTGCAATCAAATGTAATGGAAAGAACACCAAATGTTGAAATCATCGAAGAGAACATGGAGGAACCTATGCATAAACAAGCAAGAGTTGAAGTTGAGTGTGATTCGATAGAACAAAACATAGGTGTTGATTCTACTATATTGGCATCTTGGGAACAAAAAGTGAATAGTTTAACGGAAGAGTTTGTTGAGGAGAAGGTTACTCTTAAAGTATATTCAGAAAATGGAACATCTAAAATAAAGATACGTTGTGAAAGTTGTGGTATTGATTATGGAACAGGGGAAATATCTTTGGCAGCATGGACACTTCGCAACTTCAAAAACAATCACATGAAAACAAGGGCCCATCAACATAACATTTCAAGGGTGGGAAGTAGTGAAACTCCTTCATGTAACATAGAAAGGAAGACATCAATGGTTGGAGATCGAATTGAGATTGATAAAGCCATCAAAATACTAGATGATTTCAACAAGACACAAGATCCAAATTTGTTCAAAGTGGTGGAAGAAACACTTGCAAGATACGAGGACAAGAGAAAAGTAACAGTGGAATGTACACGGTGCAATAAATGGTTTTATTTAGTACCAGCAAGTGGTAATATTGTTAGTTCTCTAAATGAACATATGAAATCAAACAAGCACATTTCTACTACAAATGAGGCTTCACATAATACAATTGGGTTGAGGACTGGCATAGTTGGGAGACCCAAGAAGCCTACCAATGATAAGTCCCAACAGAGTTTGACTAGGTTCTTGGTCCCATCATCAACACCACTATCACATAGGGGTTCTACAAGTGCAAATCCTTCTACTTCAGGTATGTTAATTTCACAAGCTTATTTAATTTGAATATGACATTGAACATAATTTTATTTTTTATCTTCAAATTTATTTGCTTTTATTGTATTATTGTAGATCATTTATCTCCCTTGATACTACAATGTTGGGGGTATTGGTATCCATATATTGATAGAAATGGGGAGAGATTGAACACAAAAATCCTAATGGATGATCAAAGGGGTGGGAAATTATGGGACATAGAGAAGCATACCAAGAGGATACTATGTTATCATGGTACAGAATGCCATATTGATGGTACATATAGGCATATTCATTGTCAGAGGGATTTTGAAACAGGGATACCTTTTGAATCATTGACATGCAAGTTTTGTAAGTTGATTCCAGACTGTGATGACTTTAGGATGCGTTTATATCGTGAATCAAGGAGCCCCATTAAAAGTCATGGGCGAGATACAGGGAAAGGGAGAAGATTAGACTTTTTGACTCAAACTGAGCTCAGAAATGTTGCAAGGGTTACAAATACTAGCTATAGATCAACAATGAGGGCTCTTTGGTGGGAGAGGACAAAGGTTGCTATACTCTCTATTAGAATAAGGTCCCTAAAGGACAAGTTGTTCGAATCTACAGAAAGGAAAGATGTATTTAGGTTTTGCAAGGATGTGTGTGAGGCACATAGACAAGGAAAATTACAAGGTAAAGATGCCGTTTGGGAATTTTTCAAAGATATCTTTCACAACCTGACACGTCCAAAAGCAGGGAGAAGGTATGGTGCATCCACTAAATCCATTTATGAGATGATTAAGTTATGGGGGGGTCCTAGATTTCATAGCTTCATTAGCTTGAATTTAGATGGTCCTTCAATATCTACAACTTTAAGGCAAGTGAGAAAATCACTGTCATATATCCCAGGGGAGCATGAGTACATTTTTGAGGCACTTGGAAAGGTTTATGCTTCTTATAAATCCAAACATGGTATAGAGAGTCCGATTCCTGTATGCCTTGCTGAAGATGAGACCGTTGTGAAAAAATATGTTAGGTGGGTAGCAAAAAGTGATACTTTGGTTGGTTTTTGTGGTAATAAAGAAAATCATCAATGTCAATCACATTTCTTAGTGATTGTGGGTGAGGGAGCTGCAGGCTATGATGTTATTACAGACACTTTTAAGAACAGTGTAATTGGTCATTATGCACATGTCATTATTGAAAACCCTTTACATGAAAAGCTTCCCCGTTTGGTTGTGGTTGTTCATCCAACATGCAATAGGTTCGATGCAAATTTTGTTGCCAAGCAATGGGAAAAAATAGAAGTTATGTGGAGGAAACACGTGGAAAATTGTTTGGGACCTATTATTGGTCATTCATCTAATGGGGATAGTAGAAGAAGACAACTTATGTTGAAGGCTTATTCTTCAACAAAAGGTATTCGATATCAAATCCCTTGGGAAGGGTGGAGGCTGTCTGGGTTGCATGATGGTGGCAACGTAATAGGACTACATGACCAGGATTACATACACAACGGGAAAAAGCTAATCAATCCTTTGTTTATTGGCCGACGAGATTTGATCCTTGGAGAAGAGTTGGTAAGTTTTAATCATCTCATAATGGTTTATAACACTTTTAAAGTGGATGATCACAAGCTTAAAATTGAAGATATAGAGAGGATGGATCGACAAAATTGGGGTTCAGCGCAACGCATTGCTTCAAGGCATGTTCAAAGGTGTTTAAAAGAGATGAGAAGTACAACAAGTGGTAGGGCAGAGAGAACACTAGGTACGGAGATTTATCTAATGATTGTTGCTGACTACATTGACATTTTTATGTCTCATAGTTTGACTCTTTGGGAAAGAGTGCGAAATGCTTCAAGAGTTCAACATTTCTTTTTGTTATGGTTATGTTGGGTACGGAAACAATCTCATGTTAATGCCAACATAAATTTCATTAGTAGAAAGGCATATTAGGATGTGAAAATTTCGTGCCACTTTGCGGTTTTATCGATGAGATTGTTTCAAGACCACTACTCTAACTTGCCATGTGTATTGCACTTGACTGGGTCAGATGTGTGTGAGAACTTCTTTAGCAAAGTTGGTGGGATGGTTGGATCATAGAGGGCCTATGATTTCGCTGACTTGCTTCATGCTGTTGGAACTCTTAATAGAGTTGTCGAAGAAGAATCAAATCCACAAGGGCTTCACGTTAATAAATCTCATAAAAAACAAGAAAGCATCTGGAATATAAATTGCACCAACAAACAACAGAGAATCATGATATATTATCTGATTATGGTCCAATATCTACAGATGATAAAATTATAGAAGCTCTGAAAGTAGGATTGAATGATGCGCAAAACCTTTTATCAAGATTTGGCATGCAACCAGAAGGACACACACAATCTTCTTGGTGGTTTAAACCATGGACAGAGGATCAAAACTATCCAACATTCCAAGTAGTGGATGAAGTAGTTGATGGTTCTACACCGAATAACTCCAACTCAATATTCCAATCTTCATCTTCATCCATACTCAATGTTAGTGAATTGCAAACAATGGAAAGTGAGTGGAGGCATGAGTTGGATGAAATTTTAGATACCATTGATGATAATGTGAACACAACTACCAAACCAGTGGTAGAGCTTTATGGTAAGGATATGTTCAAATCTTGTTTGGTTAGTCAGTTGAATGGAAATCCAACATTATCCAAAGATAGGTTGACTAGAGTGAGAAATGGGGTCTACTTTAGGCGAGATGAAAGGGCTTCAAAAAAGGGTGTTTCAATCTGCTTTGGAATTGGATCGGACTACGGGGTGTTGTTTGAGAGCAACTCAATACCTATAGTTGAACGTGCCACAAGAAAAGGTGTTTCTCGAAGTACCAAAGAAGGTGTTTCTTGTGGAACTTGGTACATTGGAAGGGTTCAAAGAATAAGAAAGAAGGATGGAAATAGGGTGTTTGATTACCATAATGACATTGATCTTTTGGATAGGCCAGAAGGTGTTGAGCTTCAGTTTTGTTGGTACAATAAAATAAAAGGGCAACGCTTGTACAAGTATGATTTGACAGATCATCTTTTTGTACAACTTGAATCTGTTATAGCAATGGCCAACTTATCATACAACAATAGGAATGAAACATACAAATTAGAAGAAAGAGATTACAAAGTTTTTTCTGATTTTGTCAGAAATCTCAACAAGGTTAATTTAAAGTTTATTGTAATTTATTTTTCCTTATTCATTCCCATTTAATAGATAATTTATAAATAATTATTGGTTGTATTTTTGTTGATTTCATGTAGTAATACCATCTTGATTTTATATTTTTTGGCCTCAGGTGCAGTGAACCCTTCGAATGGTGAATTTTGGGATAAACCAACCTAATTTTTTCCACCTACTTTTTTGTGTAAGTTTCTTTGACCATTCATTTTTTGTAGTTGTATTTCAGCTTTCAAGATAGATATTGTGCTAGTGTAACCATCCATCTTATGATTTTAAATCGGATTTCAATACAGATTTGGATTTCACATGATGATTTGATTGTTACAGGTACCCGGGTTGATGCAAATTCATGTGTCATTCATGATGTCAACCTCATGTCAACGAGATTTAAAAATCAAGGCTAAAGGTGTTGGAAGGTTTTCAATCAAGCAAATTGACATTTTGGAAGTTGGATAACTTGCTTTCCTCTATACTAGTGGTCATTTAGAGCTGATGTCAAGATCATTTGATCAAATACTTTATATTTACATGTTTTCAAAATTCAGGGCAATGCCCTCTTTAAACTTTTAGTAGTTTTTTAGTACTAGAAATGGAGAAGGTGACTCTTTTGAGTACAATTTATATCATACATAGCATCATATCTTTAATATAAACTAATACTCTTGATTTAACAATGATTTTGACTTATCATATCTTCCGTTTTGCTTAATAAAATTATATGTGAATGTTTTATAATTAATTTAAACTTTGTTTATAATTAATTTAAACTTTATGGATTTATGTGTTAGTTAATTTTTTTCATCCTTTCTTCTTCCAGCAAAGACTTGAAGGTCTTTGTAAAGATCTCGGAGCAAATTCTGCAATGTGTTTGGATTTTTAAAATTTCGATAATATTGCAACTATTACTATTAACTCTGCTCTATGTTTTATTTTTGTGGGGTTACTCTTTTTGTTGCTTGGTGAAGTTATTTAGATATGAGGTATGATTCTTGGAATAGCATGCATTACAATATTAGAATTTTGTGGCACTGAGATAACCATGGTGGTAGTATTTTGTTTTTTTTTATGTAGAATGTTATTGATGTGATGTCCAAAAGGTCAATGTTACCACTTATGAATATGTATGCAAGATTTTACGCTTTCTTTGTAATTGAGGTTGAGTTTTCTAGTGTTAAAAGTGAGTAAAGCTTGTAACATTATACCTTTTGTTGTTCTATATGAGGCCAATTTCCAAAGTGTGTTTCTTTTCTAGCTATAAGTCACGTTGTAGCCTATGAAACTGTTCAGTATGTTTGAGTGTGCTTTTGGTTCCTTGTCAACTCCAAGGTTAAGAGATGTAGCTAATCGAGAATTCTGGAGTTGAACAATTATATTGTAATTTTTGTAGGCATTCTCGTAAAAGATCTAACTCTTCATTTTTTAGGTTGGGGTTTAGGTGGGTATTGAGATTCAATCAGACCTTGTTCCATGACAAGAAAGAAAAGTGAGATCAATCGTTCTTGGATCACTGGAACCAAGAAAAGTTAGATCAATCTTTCTTGACTAATAATTTATTTCAACTTTTTGTATTCTTCTTTAACATTTTCACATTTCCAGTTAAGAATAGTTATTAGAGTGAGTTATATTTGACACATTCATAATTGAAATTTCAATTCTTATATGCAAGGAATCCTTCTTAATATTGTATTGGAACTGACATGAACATAGGTGAAAATCTAAATCCTTGTTTACATACATTATATGTTATTATTACCATGAAATGGTATCATATAAGTTTCACCATCTGTGTATCTTTATATCTATTGCATGATTGAATCTTAACAATGGATATTTTTTCCTCTCCCTTAAAGATAAAAAGAATTAGATATATTAACCCACGAAAAGGTAACTAAATGTTTCTAATTCCCTTGATTGCAAGAATAAATGTAGAGGAAGTAGAGGTAATTCATTGAATCTTGTGAATGACCCAAATCCAAGATATGCACATGATCATATGGTGTTATTGGAAAGTAAGAGGAATTTTTCTATGTTCATTTGGGTTCAAACATCAATGATGATTGTTTTGATAGGAAGGTAGGGAAGTCCATCCACGAAAGGGTTTCAATTTTGTATTTTTATGGAGTTTATTTTATTAAGCTTATAAAAAACATGAGCTCTCTAAGGCTATATTTGTATTCACATGATATAAAATTGGTAGATTGGTAGGTTGTGGTTTGAAACATATGTAATTCTCATCTTTTATAAGCATTGCACTGACTATTGGACTATCTATCTTGTACTTTCTTTGTTACATTGATCTCTTAACGGGTTTCCTTTTACTCATTTTACCTTCCCCATTACTATTTCATTGGGTCTTCCACTATCCAATGCTACAAATTGATCAGTCGCCCCTACAATCTTAGTGGGATCATTGTTAGCATTATACTACTACTTTCTTTAGCATCTTGTTTGGTTATACTAAGATGCATTAGGATCCTGTTTGTTACACCTTGATAATATGATATAAAGGGGGTATTAAAATGGGTTGATAAAAATGGATACCTACAATATCTGGTGAAAATAGAGGTTTTCTTAATTGGAAAGGTATATTGGGAGGGGGGTTCAACAATACAATTTCAGGAGGGATTTTTCAATATTTAGTGAAATTAGGGATATTCTTTAATATCCTGCGAACGATGGTGCTATGTAACAATTTCACTCAGTGAACCCCGCGTGGGCAAACTGAAAGCATGGATGGATGACGACTTCAACAAGGAACAGATCCATGTCACCCTTTAAAAATTTTGATACACAGACATCATCTGGTTGGCATTTGAAACTAGATTTTTAAATTACTAATTCAACACTTAGACAAAAAATTGTCAAACCCTAGGGTAACATGAGATTTTTATTTTCATCAAATTGGAAGTGTGAGACACCCAATGGATAGAGGCCAACAAAGTGATTCCATCCAGACCAATTTCATCCTTTGAAACTTCTTTCTCTCTCCTCGTCGGGCATTTTTTTGGACCAGTGCAAGTCAAGCTCGGAGGCACTTTTGGCAGATCAATATCTTCACCTACAAAGACTCTTTGGACAAAAAAATGATATGGTTGGATGCACCAATCAACCATCTAGAGACCCATACCCTCAAATTATTTTAATACATCAACCACAAAAAATGGAAGGCATTTTACTGAGGTCACTCACGCATTTTTACTAGGTCTTCAAATATATATTTGTTTCTTGTAAGATAAATATCCCATTTGTTTTTTGTAAGATAAATACCCCACACTATGTAATATAGTGTAGAGCTAAAAAAATCCTAAAAAATATTATTGTGTGAGTTTTTCAAACCATCTTTTATAGTTGGACACTCCCATTTTAATGGGTAAAAATGACCCATTTTAATGGACAAAATAAAGATAAAACTAAATCCTTCTAGGCCTTATGAGAAAATCAACAACTCAAAATAAGATGAGAGTTTGTTTCTTCACTCTCGCATCAAAGTAGGCTTCTACCCAACCCTTCAACTAATCTCTTGTGCATCCAATCCCATGTTAACACTTTATCTTTTACTTTGGATCTATCTCTAAGGATCTATCTCCAATTAAAAAACATAAATGATACTAAATGATATGATTTTAATGAGATCAATTAATTCCCAAGCATTTCCGTTTACAGTTGGATAAATAGTCGTTTTCTCATATTAGGTATTTCATAGACATGGACCGATGGACAAGATCAGCTCATAGTTTGATTTTCAATTTGGTGACTAAACAACAATGGTTGAATAAATAATAAATGTGTAGATATATAAGCCACATCAACACCCTTGTCAGTTCATAGTTTTATTTTCAATTGGGTGGCTAAAGAACAATGGTTGAATAAATAATAAAATTTTCATAAATGATTATTTCATGAACGTGGTTAATATATTTATATAAATAAAGAGGATGATGAAATTAAATCAATTCACACACAAAATTTCAACAAAGTAGTTTTTTAAATTATTTCATGTATTGGAATTGGTTATATAGTTTTTCGTCGAACGACAGTTTTTCATTAGTTAAATATATACTCTTAATGTATAAATAAATACGACAACTCTAAAATATAATTCCAATAATTATTTTGACAAGATTTCGGATGAAAAAGACAACCTAAAAAAATCACATCGTATAAAGTACTACAGTTAATTCAACCACTACAAATAAGAAAATCGACGTGGTTTGAAATTTCATATGTAATGATTGTTAGTTGATGATCCCAACGTCCTCTCATCGCGATAATCCTCACAATCCTTGTTGATTGGCATCAGATTGACAAGTGCAGGTATCATTACTGTACTTAGTAACTTGAAGTATTATTTAAATTTTAGGTAGCTCAAAACAACTATGATATTGAACCATTGGGAATTGAAAGCTCGAACAACTATGATAATGAACCATGGAAACCCCAAATAATTTCTCTCCGTAGAGTTTACAGAGCTGCGCATTCCTGTATTTGATCGATATTGTAATCAAATGCCCCTGAAACTGCTTTCTACCCAGTTGGAACAAAATTTTCCTTTTCATAGAAAATAATTTCCGTTGTTTGGATTAAAAATTCGTTTGCTTTATAAACGAAATTGGCCTTGCGGGAAAAAGGAAAAGATTTTGCGTTGCTTAACAACTTTCCTTGCAAACAAAATTTTCTCCAACCAGCGGCGGATATTTTTAAAGAAAGGATTTATTTAGCTAGGCAAAATAAATTTCTTTTGTATTTTATAATGGATTTCTTGGGCTTACAAACACCGGCCGGGTTTTGCTCCGGGGCTTTTGACATTTTTTCAGTTATTTCGACTTTTCAAGAACGAAAAAAACCCGATTAGGTTTTTGGAATCCGAAAATTTGAAGTCCCAAAAACTTGAGAAACCGAGGGGCGAGCAGGGGAATCCAACCAAGATTTTGACTCACAAGAGTTGTAAATTATAAGAAAATGTCGAAAAGAGTTTTATAATGGAGTGTATTGTTATTATGTTTTTCTTAAATTGAAGGATGATGAGACAAGTGTATATGGTCATTTTTCCAAATTCCAAATAAACAATTATAAAAAATAACTGGTAGTTGATGTAGGTCATACATGGATAACAAATAGACAACCCATTTAACTAAAGAAGGCAACATGTAACAGGTAGTAGGTAGTTGAGGCATGGAGAAGCATAGGTAATTATAACTAAGCATGGAGCACAAGTAAGAAATAATTTTTTCATGACACTTAACTTGTGACCTATCATGGCTATCCTAGTTATAAAACATAGTGTACTTATATTTTTCTTTTATGATTAATAAGAGTTTTGACTAATAGGAAAAATTTATAATAAATTTATGATTTTTATTATTTTTTTATTTTATAAATAAATATGTTAATGATTTGTGTTTTTTATTTTATAAATAAATATGTTTTTTTAATGTAGATTATAGTTGTTATATGATCTTATTTCTAAATAATTCCTTGTTTAAATTCGTGGGAAAAAAAATTCCTTGTTTAAATTTTATTTTATATAATTTTTTTTTCAGTGAAAAAATCTCACCTTCTTCCTATTCCACCCAAGCTACAATCAATAAATTTTATTTTATACAGTTGATTTGTACCTATTCCACCCAAGCTACAATCAATAAATTTTATTTTATACAGTTGATTTGTAGTTAATTTCTACCTGAGTTGATTTGTAAGTGAGTCTCCGTCCCCATTTTTGGGCTTAAACATTTAAACATAGGCTATTGACTTTGAACCATATTAGGCTATGAAACATGTAACAAGTAACCAATCATTGGCCTCCGTCCACTATTAGTTTAATGCTCAAATATCGACCGTCCAAGCGTTAGGTAGTGATTGTACATGCTTTCTTTCCGTGATATCAGGAATCCAAGTGACGTCACGTTCTTTAATTTAGCTGACTATGTTTGAGATCATACAAAATTTTGTCTAACGTGTGGTGTTTTCCTACGTGATATTCTAGTTGTAGCATGATGGTGTATTTAAATTGACATTGATATTAATAAACAATCATGTGAAGCAACATTAATTATATTTTAAAATATTAAGTGGAGTGTGATGCAAAACGACAAGCAACATTAATTATTATTTATTATTTATAAAATGTTTGATGAGATAACACTTGCCCTTTGATGAGATAACACTTGCCCTCGTTAACATACAATAATGTTTACCAAGGCTCTCGAGTGTGATATGGTCCACCCAAAGCATAGGCCCTTTCATTGACTATGGTTATTTTGTTTTATATGATGCCATATGTCCATGTCAATTTTTTAATTGTTTTATTATTTTTAAATTAGGCGAATACATTATAAGCTCAGTTTCCTAATTCATATATTTGGAATCGAAGCATATTATAAAAAATCATTACAATGTTCGGAAAAAGCAAGGCAAATTTTGAATACAACACCATCAATGTCGGGTCTATAAATATATTTATCTGACCCATAAAAGAAATTATAATTCATGTTTGCCCAAAGTCTTTATTATAATGGGAAAACATTACTAAATATGTAATATATTGCATGTATTTTTCAATGTTATATATTTATTTAAGCTTTATTAAATAAAAGTACATAAGAATAATAGTATCTGAGAATATTGTACATGTATTCTAAGAAGTACTATGTATGGATTATATATTTTAATATAAATTAGTTGTAATTAAGTTTTGATAGATTTATGTTTGAATTTTAATTTATATTAAATAAAGGTGTAAGGAAAAATTGCTTATGTTTCTTAGTAGCGTTGCTATAGTTTTGAGGAGTTAGAAGGTTAGAGAGGTCACTATTGGATCAAAGATTATGGAACAAAGAATTAATGTGGGTGTAGGTAGGGCATTCTAAAAGAAAGTGATTTTAATCTTCAACACTCATACACTCGCAGAGATGGAAAATCCTTTCGGCCTGAGGCATTTTAGGGGTTGTCCACCGCCCAATTCCACTATGAAGCTCATGAGACTTTGTTCTAATATTGACAATATTAATTTTTTTTCTTTGATCTCGTTAAGATAGAAAGATAATTTTGATCCTCAGGATAAGGGTTACTGATCTCTTTATAATATCGTAATTTATTTTAACTTCTAAATATTCCTTGCACCACATTTTCGCTTTAAACATAGAAGTAATCATATTTTTAATGTTATCAATATTTTGCAAAGTGGTCGTTTCGTCAATCCCTCAATAATTTAACCAAGTTGTTGCATCTTTAAGCCACCCCAGCTTGAGGCACAAGTGGTTTTGGGTAGAGTTAAGAGAAATTTTAGAAATCTAGTGTTCTCCTATATTGTTTGATTTGTGCTTATACATTAGATATCTAATCATAACCATAGTTTCAATGGGGGGAGCTTTGCTTCTAAGAGGAGAATAGGATAGGGAATATTTCTCTACATTTTAAGGTTTTAAGTAATAAACCACTTCTGGATTTGCTCAATTATTCTCTATGATTCTCTAGAAATGTTGCATCCCCAAGCTTCATATCCAAATAAGATACCAAGAGTGATGAACATTTTAAAGCGGAATTTCTTTCTATCTTACATCATAAGGTTTGTCGATTTACAGTTGTTTTCAAGACCAATGTAGGATGTCTACCCTCCATTAATCATCTTCTCAACGATATAGTTCTAGTTGACCTTGTGATGGAAGTAAATTCCTAGATATTTATAAAAAGTTACTTCCTCCAGGTCTCTATTGTCATACATAAAATTGTCATAAGTACCCTTATGGAATTTGATAATCATGACTTTTATTTTGTTGGTGTTAATGGTCATGCCCATATTGGAACAGAAATCATTGAGAATTCTTAATTGCTTCTCAAGATCATTGGGGCACCTTTCCAGAAGAGCGATATCATCAGCATAGAAAAGAAGCATGATGACTATTCATGCTAAGGTCGTGCCAACACATCTTGCTTCTTCTAAACAACCTTCTAGCTTATTAATGTAAATGTTGAAATCGGTAGGGGAGAGGGGGAACCCTTTTTTTTAACTAGGGGAATCGACAACTGGGGTTGGGCTGGTACTCACGTGATACAAGGTCAAGGGATCCAATATCGCTACCACTATACCGTTAGGTGCATCCATAGGGCCCGAACCATGGTGCATGGGTAATTTTGGGGGGATTCGGACATGTGAACTTCCACTTACCACCGATTACAACTTCTCATCCTTACCACATGAGTCTCCCCCCATGGTAAGGAGAGGGGGAACCCATGATTAAGTCCAATATTACAATTAATATCATGTGACCAACCCTGAGTGTTTTTGAATTTGGAAATGACTTTCTCATATAACCTTATAGTCGCAACCCTCGGTTCAAAAGGAACCTTTAAATATCCTAATATATTCCATAGGTTCTTGAATGATGAAAGGAAGTCGACTCTTGCTGCTTGAGCTCTGAGCTCTGCCCTGTTGCATGCAATTCCTAGGGTTCTGAGACACCCCCGGCTGCCTCACCCTATCGCGTCCTCCCTCTTTTCACTGATCCTCCACTCCTCATACAACCCATGGGAGATTCTCTGGGAGGGGCCGAGGGCCCCCCTGGCACGGTCCCCTCATCCTCCAACCCTACCTCCTTTGTACAAATCGAGACAGCTGGGGTACCTCTAACGTACCCTGAAGCCTCGAATGCACAGAAGAATCCATCAATCCCCATTCAGACATCTGGAACAAAAACATGCATAGCGAAAGCTACGGAAAGACCTCAGCTAACACTCTCGGCTGATCACATCAATGCCCGTGCGTAGAAACTCAAGGATCATGCCCTAGTCGGAAAATTCATTGGTTTTTGGCCAACAAATCAATCCCTTCGTGGATGGATAATGGCCAAATGGAAACCTAAGGAACACTTCGATCTACAGCTTGGTTCGAAAATATTCTTCACCATCATATTCCATCGGCTCAATGACAAAGCATGAGTTGAGGATGGACGCCCTTATTTCTTCAAGTCTGCAGGATTATACCTCTGGCACTAGACGAAAATATTTAACCCTAATAAGGAGGATTTCACAAGGGCACCATTATGGATAAAGATGTACTCATTACCTCAAGAGTATTGGGACGAAGACATGCTCCAGGACATTGGAAACACCCTTGGAAACTACGTTAGAGCAGCAGAGCAAGCAAGGAACAGTAAGTACACCTCTTATGCTCGCATATGCGTTTACATGCACATAGCCAAGTCTCTACCCGACTCGATCTTCTTTAACCATGAAGATTCAGAGTGGGTTCAACCTTTATACTATGAGCATGTTCCTTTTAGATGTAGAAGATGTCATGAACACGGAAATTCGTATTGTGACTGTCACCTCAATAATGGAAACCTATAGTGAGATAACAAAGACTATGAGGGTTTCCAAAAATACGGAAAAAAAAAGAAGACATCATTGCAAGGTACCCACATAGGAGAAAAATTCCATAGTGTTGGAACATAATTCCCATCAAGACCTTGGTTAATAATCTTAGCATAAGGTTTCCAAGTGTTTAGTGCATGTTGTTCCACCTTGTGTTAGCTTTCTAGTACCTAGTTGGGTGTCTTGGACCAAGAATTTGTCCACATTTGACCCCAATAACTATGGATAAGCCTATCTTGTCTTGTTTGTCCACTTATGCCACCATTTTCCCTATTGTTAGGAACCTAGAGCGCTCATTCCTTCCTTGTTTTATGGATGCATTCCATGTTTTAAGGAGCTAATGCGCCCTCCTCCACAATTTATGGGATAAGGATGCACCCTCTTCGGTAAATTGGTCAAATGGTAATTAATGGCCACTACTTAGCCAACTACCCCACCTTATGCGCTCTCCTAATTATTCCTTTCACCCTGTTTGACTATCCAAACCTACTTTCGGTCCTTTGTGTTCATTTCACCTCATTATGGACACTATTTGGAGTTACACTTGGCATAATGTCATAGATTGGGGGAATTAGTCAAGATAAGCCAACTTTAATGTGAGCTACCCATGGTATTTACCCAAGGTATTGCATGTAATCATGCCTATATATTGTACTCATGTTAATGAATAATATAGAGTGGAATTCTTCCCACTGGATTGATTTTCCTCTAGTGTTTTGTTCAATATTTCTTCTATATTCTTGCTATCTCTTTGTGCAAATAATTCTAAGTGAGATTGTTTTTTCTATCTAGATCTAGGATGGAATGTCACATGATTCAGAACATATTGTTGTCATGTTGTGCATTCCAAAATTTCACATGGTATCATAGCTAGTCTGATGCAAAACAATTTCCATTGTTGCTTCTAGTAATTAACTTTGGTCATTTGGTTTCGCCTTTTGGCCTTTCTCATGAATGCTGTTGAAGGAATTTCAAAGAGTGTTGTTTGCAGGTACACGAAGAAATGGTAGAAGATTCAACAGATGATCTAGCTCAACTTTCTTCCTTTGTGGCTTCCTCTATTTTCCATGAAGTTGTTTTTCATGAAGATAGCATACGAGCTGTTGCTATCAATATTGTTGAAGATAAGTCCTTCCATATCTCATCATTGTTCTTCCATGATTCTTTTATTGAATCCTCTAGTGTGCAAAAGAGTGATCCCTTGGATGTTTCAGAAGAAGGATCAAATCTTTGAGTTGTACCATTCGACCTCCTTGGATCCATGCTTCTTATGTATTCCTATATGAGTGCTAGCACCGATTTTTAGAGTTTCACAGAAGATGGAGGACACCTACATTCACTCTGAGATGATCTCACCTATTGTGGTTCGAAGCTAAAGTTTCAAGTGTTTCTTCATGCATTTGGATTTGTTCTCACCCTAGTTGGTTCGATATGCAAGTTCAAATGGATTCCAGATTTGCTTGCTTCCATTGTTGAAGAAATCAAGCACATGTTTTAGGAGCATGATCCCACAGGGGGTTCACTAGTGAGGCAATATCATATCACGTCCATTCATATTGGGGTGTTGAATACTCTTAAAAACCTCAAAAATATATTGCCCTGTATTAAGGGGTCAAGGGGGTTTTTTAATTTGACTTAGTAATATAAATATTGGGGGTTATTTTATTTGGGAGTGTTGACGAATAACCTCCAAATCATGGGATGGATTCATACGTCCAAATCACGAGCTCAATTCATACCCACCTAAAACTTAAGGACCTTCGATTTTTATTTGATATTGCTTATGATCCTAAGTTTTGCATAAATTTGATAATAGTGTACCAATGATAATATTGATGGAAGTCTCTTTGGATTATTATCCTTGAGCAATCCTCATTTAATATCTCATTTAGGCTTGGTTTGAATTGAAGTTATATTGTTTTTCATCTTTAAGTTAAGAGATGTAGTTAAATGGGAGTTCCGGACTTGAAAAATTGTATTGTATTTTTGTAGGCATTCAAGTAAACGATTTAACTCTTCATTTTTTAGGTTTGGGTTTAGGTGGGCATTGAGATTCAATTAAACCTTGCTCCACGAAAACCAAGAAAAGTTAGATCAATGTTTCTTGACTAATTATTTCTTTCAACTTTTTGTATTCTTCTTTAATGTTTTCACATTGCCAATTAGGAATAGTTGTTAAATTGAGTTATATTTGGCACATTCATAATTTTAATTTCAATTCTTATATGCAAGGCATATTCCTTAATATTATATTGGATTTAACATGAACATAGGTGAAAATCTAAATCCTTATTTACATACCCTATGTGTTATCATTACCATGAATGGTATCATATAAGTTTCACTATCTGTGTATCTTTATAACTATTGCATGCTTGAAACCTAACAATGGAGATTTTTCCCTATCCTTTAAAGATTAAAAAAAAAAAAAAAACTAGAATAACCCAATAAAAGGTAACTAAATGTTGTTAATTCCCATGATTGCAAGAATAAATGTAGAGGAAGTGGAGGCAATTCATTGGATCTTGTGAATGACCCAAATCCAAGCTATGCACATGATCATACGGTGTTATTGAAAATTAAAAGGAATTTTTCTATGTTCGTTTGGGTTCAAACATCAATGATGTTTGTTTTGATAGGAAGGTAGGGGCGTCCTTCCACAAAAGGGTTTCAATTTTTCATTTTTATGGAGATTAATTTATTAAGATTATAGAAAAGATGAGTTCTCTATGGCTATATTTGTATTTACATGATATAAAATTGGTAGATTGGCAGGTTGTTGTGTGAAACATTTGCAATTCTCATATTTTCTAAGCATTTCACTAACAATTGGACTATCGGTCTTTTACATTCTTTGTTATGTTGATCTCTTGACTAGGTTGCGTTTTATGCATTTTTCCTTCCCTAGTACTATTTCTTTGGGTGTTCCACTCTCCAATGCTACAAATTGATCAATCACCCCTACAATCCTAGTGGGATCATTATTAGCATTATATTATTATTTTATTTAGCATCTTGTTTGCTTATACTAAGATGTGGCAGGGCTCCTGTTTGTTACAACTTGATAATATGATATAAAGGGACTGTTAAAAATGGGTTGATAAAAATGGATACTTACAATATCTAGTGAAACTAGGGGTTTTATTAATTGGAAAGGCATATTGGGAGGGGGGTTCAACAATACAATTATAGGATGCATTTTCCAATATTTAGTGAAATTAGGGGTATTCTTTAATATCATGCGAACGATCGTGCTATGTAACAAGTTCACTGAGTGAACCCCCCGTGCATGATCCACTTCTTCCTAAGAAGAAGATTCGTCCAGACATACTCATTTAGTTTGGAGTGTATACAAATTTTGGTTTCTCTTTCATGTCCATTTTTTAGGGAGGATTTTTCCCCATGTGGTTTTGCCTCTTTCCTCAGTTCATATGGATTAATAATGTAAAGGGTGACCATAAGCCTTGTTGCTTGGGCCCTAATGAATTTCTCACAAACATTTTGGCTTAAGGGGGGGTGTTGGAACATAATTCCCATCTAGACCTTGGTTAATAATCTTAGCATAAGGTTTCCAAGTGTTTAGTGCATGTTTTTCCACCTTGTGTTAGCTTGCTAGTACCTAGTTGGGTGTCTTGGACCAAGAATTTGTCCACATTTGACTCCAATAACTATCGATAAGCCTATCATGTCTTGTTTGTCCACTTATGCCACCATTTTCCCTATTTTTAGGAACCTATAGCACTCCTTCCTTGTTTTATGGATGCATTCCAATTTTTAAGGAGCTAAGGTACCCTCCTCCACAGTTTATGGGATAAGGATGCACCCTCTTGGGTGAATTGGTCAAATGGGTAATTAATGGCCACTACTTAGCCAACTACACCACCTCATGCGCTCTCCTAATGATTCCTTTCACACTATTTGACTATCCAAACCTACTTTCGGTCCTTTGTGTTCATTTCACCTCATTATGGCCACTATGTGGAGTTACAATTGGCACAATGTCATAGATTGGGGGAATTAGTCAAGATAAGCCAACTTTAATGTGAGCTACCCATGGTATTTGTTATCCCATGGTATTTACCCAAGTTATTTCATGTAATCATGCCTATATATTGTACTAATGTTAATGAATAAAATAGAGTGGAATTCTTCCCACTGGAGTGATTTTTCTCTAGTGTTTTGTTCAATATTTCTTCTATATTCTTGCTATCTCTTTGTGCAAATAATTCTAAGTGAGATTGTTTTTTCTATCTAGATCTAGGATGGAATGTCACATGATTCAGAACATATTGCTGTGATGTTGTGCATTCCAAAATTTCACACATAGAGGAGAAAAAAACTACTGACCCATCCACTAGCAATAGCTTCAACATTTTGGAAGGGAAACCGGAAGATCTTGCATCAAAGGATGTGGTGAGCTCCTAATATGGATGCCTAATGAGGGCAACTATACCAAGAGCCTACTTTAAATGTCAACCCGGGGAACGTACAAACTTTAGAGATGCATGCACTATCTGTGCTCTTATAGGATAATATCTGTCACAGTTGGAAGTCGGTATCGATGTTTTAAAGGTTGTCTACTAAATATGTAAACTAGTTATGCTACGGAATTAAATACTAGAAAGCAATAAATCTAATTAAAAAAATTAAAGTGCTGAAAGCAGTAAACCTGTTCTAAGAAATAAATATACCAAAAGCAGTAAATATGTTCTAAGAAATAAAGCAGTAAATCTATCTTAAATAATTAAAATGCTGAAAGTAAAGGGGATGATCTTATAAAATTACTTAATGCAGAATAATAAATCTAGAAATGAACATGCCATAACAGATCTATTCTAAGATTGGGGAAAACAAGGTCTGTAGTTATTTTATGCCTAAAACTAGAATTCTGATCTAAACCATTTTAAATCCCAAGACTAAAATTGAAGTGCAATCGTTTCAAGCTATCCATCTACTACTAAAGAAATTGATCACGATGAGAAACAATAAAAAACCTCATATATAAACCATGATATTGAAAGCAAAGCTGATACACATGCAATCGTTGATTTGAATATGCGTTGAAACAAAGAACCTACAGGACTACTGAAACTATTCTGCTGTACTACAAAATGTATTATAAACTACTACAGAAATAATCAATCATTCAAGCGCTCCCATATGTAATAGAATTGTTCATCAATGTAAAACGCATAATTGAAAGAAATACCTGCAAATAGAAATCTCCTGACCTACGTGTTGGAGGGGCCCTCCCCAACCCGTACTCAGGAGAGAATAAAACTTAGAAACGCTGGCTGGAATTAATCATCAATCACTTATTTAAAATATAGAGTCCATGTCAAAACAAAGGTCTGTACTTCGCAGTATCGATAGGGCAGAAAATGTTAAAACAATGTTTTTCTCAAAATAACAGCAAGGGCCTCTCGCTACCCAAGAGGTCCATATTTATATGATTTAAGGATGATCCTAACTAGTTGTCTAAATGTCGATTCCTCTTGAAAGTGGGAGTGCGTCCTCTATAAATCATGAAACAGAGCGTCGAGCTTGGTGATCCTTTAATCTTCTACACATCCATCCTTGAATGAACTTGAACCTGCTCAATCACGCTTGATTTCCATATAATTAGTTTATTTGATACGCATTCTAACATCCAAGAATAATCATAAAACAATTTCATTAAATAATTAAAGTAAAACATTTCCCCCCACAAATGAGCATGTTTCATCACCATTGCTTGAGTTTGGCTGCTGGAAAAAAAGGTTATCAAATACCTGAAAACTTGACTCATCATTCTCTCCCACACTTGAAGGATTCACCCATCCTTGGGTGACTTATTCGATTCATTGATGACCTCCTTGATGTCCCATGCTACCACCCTAGGGATCCCTGCCTACCTGTGATACCCAAAGTTCCGATCCTCCCTGGTCCATGTCCTCCTTTCTTCCTCTTCATTTATCTGTTCCTTGATGACTGGGGAAAGAAAGAATGGGGGATTTAGCCTCATCCCGATCCATCTGAGTTGGTTTATTGCCAGGGATTCTTTGTAGAGTGTGGCTTTGAAAAGGGCATCATCAAGCCCGAGGGGAGAGTGGAGTTCTCTCCTCTTCAGATCGTTTTCCACTCTGCTCCATCTTTCCTTAATGGACTCATTAACTTCCTTTTGCGTGCTGCGGAGTGTAATGTCAAAATGAGTCACGGCCTCCTGTTGTTTTGCGAGGAGAATGGGTATCAGTTCCTCGTCCTGAGTGAGGATCCTGTGGTTATAGATTATTCCCGCAGGGTGAGTTGGCTTAGGTCTGACCATCAATGGGGTTTCCCATTTGGATGTGACATAGAGATGGTAGTCCTGTGCTCGCTCAATTTTGTGGTTCATCCATAAACATAATTCCCTCAACTAGAAATCGCCCACATATGGGTTTGGCGACCAGTTGGGCAAGCCAGAAACCATGAAGTTATGCAAAAAGAACTCACTTAATTTGTCTTTCTCCAACTCTATGGAGTTCAAACATGCATCCATAAACTCCTTGGGGGTGCTTACATCTATAGGGAGTCCTTGCTTCAACCTTTCGAGCTGGAATTCGCCCCATTTCTCCTGCATATAGACTGCATAGATTGCCGACGGGGGTCCGAGGTCCCTTAGTTTTTCATATATGCCGACAGTAGTGGCCAAAACGTCTTTTAATTTGGTGACCTTCTGGTCCTTTTTGGCCAATTCATCTTGTGCGTCCGCCAACTTTTCTTGAAGCGCTAAATGCTTCCTCTCGGCCAGCCGTAGCTCCTCTGCATGGTGCATCTTTAGTATTTGAGTTTTCTTGGCTGAGAACGGGGGAGGTGTGGGCTGGCTTCCGGGCCCAATGCTTAATGCTGCTAGCTCATTTCTGAGCTTCTCCAATTCTGCTCATGCCTCGGCCAGTTGGGTGACGACCTCAAGGTTATCTTGTGTTGGAGGATTTCCCTGGAAGTTGCCTTGATCTCCTAAGTTCTGCTCTTATCCCTTATCCATTTCTTCTGCTTCTTTATTCATTTCTTCCCCCCCGTCCTGCATTTCTTCATCCTGTTCCTCTTTTGTAGTGGGGTCTTTCTGATCTACCCACTGATCATCATCCCCATCCAACACATTTTGAACAATGGGACTGGGTTCTCTGCTCTTTTCCTTGTCTGTTCGGATTCGGGCTATTTGGTTGAATCTCGTACTCCTCCTCTTGGGTTCTTGATTTTTGGTAGGAATTTCTAATTTTTCCCTGGGGGAGTGCTCTCTTGAATTTTTTATTTCCACCAGGGTCGCTGCTACGTGGTCCAGGTCAATCCTCATTTTCGCCCCTGATACAGATGCAGCTCCATTCCTTCCTCCAGGTGGTATGCTAGCTGTGGGTGTACTTCTCAGCCTTTGAACATCTTCTATAGATACCAGCATGAATTCCTCCCACGAAAGTTCTCGTTTCTACGCCTTCAATTCCTCGCAAACAATTATCTTGATTATCCCATGATGCGCCAAGGCATCATCTTTACCCTTCGCCACCTTCTTGCTCATTTCCGATAGGGATTGGAGCAAGTAGAATGGGATACTAATGTTGTTATTTGAGGGATGATGGGTCTTGTGTCTTATCATTTCTAGGATCTGAAAATGAAAGATGAGAACATAGCTTAACCTACCAGAGCATGTGATGTACCTTAGAATGATTTCAGCTACGTCCTCCCATGGCGCTGGCATGGAGAGTCTTTTGACTCTGTTTTTGTCCTCGCCATAGACCTCTCCTTACTCAAAGAATGTTGCTTTTGCTTCTTGGTTTGCCTCCCTGTCATCCCTGCTCCAATACAAACCCCTCTGTAGGCTAGTGAATTTGGAAATTATCTCCTCGTCCAACTTGATACGTAACCCCTTCACCTAGGTGACATATTGTTCATCTTTAATATGCTTGAAATTTCTTGCGAATTCCTGAGCTATCCCTGCATCATGTCCTTTCAGACCCAGGATGAAGGGCATCTAGCCCGCGCTGCGAACGATCTGTAGGACTCTCATGTTCTAGTATATGATGCTATGATCCTCTGGTTCACTCTTTTTAAAACCCTTTGTCATTTTGAGAACCTATCTTATGATCAAACAAAACCAGGGCTTTTGGAATGCGATTTTATACCTTCAACTTGGTCGGGCTCTGCCTATGGGTTCGAGGAATACAAATGGTGGCTGCTTCTCGTGAAGTCAGGGTGGTTACTTATATGCGCAGTCGTGGAATATTATGCACCCTAATTCGTTGTCTTTCTGCACCTATTCTTTCCATCATACCTGTACCTGCCCCTTTTAATCCTCTATTTTCCATGATTGATCTCTTTCTTCTCATGATCGACCTCTGTACTGAAGGTTGTGATCATGATTTGATGAGGTGACTGAATTTAATTAGTGATCATGACTTTTGAGGGTCATTCCATCATGCCGCCAATTTAGAGTAGAAGCTGTCCTCAGCTGACGAAAATCTCATGTAGCGTGGGATAATGTTTTACTTTAATCATAAAATAAAATCGTGTTAGAGATTACCTTGGTATTTATGCGTACCTGCTTTGATGCTCTGGTGCGATTTTTATGGATGGTGGATTCTGTAGTAGATTTGTGCATGTCAGTAGTTGCGCGTGTGAGCTGATTTTTCCGTTTCTTTTCATTTTGAATTTGCTGCATTGCCTTCTTTTGAAAGTTGTGCCTGTTGAGGATACGAGTCATGCGATGTTTTTTTCTTATTGGATGATTTAATGGCTGTATGTGACTGGCTATCTTGAATACATGGCAGCATCGCTCGAATCATTTTGTAGGCTCGCTTGAATAGTTGGCACCCTCGCTTGAATTATTTTGCAGGCTCGCTTGAATAGTTGGCATCTTTTTGTGATGATACTGTAGAGTGTCCGTAGTTGTAGAAATTTTTGCTGGCTCTCTTGAATAGGTGGCACCCTCGCTTGAATTATTTCGCTGGCTCGCTTGAATAGATGGCAACCTCACTTGAATTGTGGTCGATGCCTTGTAAATTTTCTGTTACCTTTTGTGTGTTGCTTTTTTCTTTCTTTTTTTCTTTTTTTTCATGATATGCGTTGAACTTCACTGATTTGTAGCATGCTCTATCAGCATCAATTGTTGCTGGTAGAGTACTTGTGTAAATTCTTCTTGGGACTGTGGTTTTTTGTATATTTGTAGGTGATGCCCATTCACTATCATGGGGAACTCATCATCATCAATTGCAATAATTCTCACAACACCATTGTCATAAATTTTCTGTATAATGTAAGGTCCAAGCCATCTAGTGGTTAGCTTTCCTTTGAATGTGTGAAATCTGGAGTCATAGAGTAGTTCCCAATCACCTTCGTTGAATTTCTTATCCTTCAAATGTTGGTCATGCCATTTCTTTCTTTGTTGTTGGATGATTTCAGTATGTGTAAGTGCTTGTTGGCGGTGTTCATCTAGTTGATTTACCTATAGCATGCATTCTTTTTGAATGTTTGATAGGTTTATATTTAGATCGGCTGCAATTCTTGATGTTTTTACTTCAAATTCGATTGGTAGCATGACCTTTTTCCCATAGACCAGTTCATAAGGTGTGAATCTTGTTGTTGTTTTCCATGTAGTATTGTAAGCCCAGACTGCTTCACTAAGTCTGTCGGCCCAATCCCTTTTGTGAAGTTGGACAGTTTTTGTCAAGATTCTCTCTAATTCTCTATTGGTTACCTCAGCTTGACCATTTCCTTGAGGGTGGTGGGAGGATGACTGTTTGTGCTTTACATTGTTTCTTTTCATCAAGTCTTCACTTAAATTTGATGTGAATTGTGGTCCTTGATCAGAAACTACTTCTATTGGCACCCCAAATCTGTGAAAGATCTGCTCAATAAAGAATTTGGCCACATTGGTTTCATTTGCAGCAGCCAGTGCTACTACCTCTGTCCATTTTGTAAGGTAATCAGTGCATACAAGGATGTAGCTCTTCTGATTGGACTGTGTGTTGAATGGGCCAACAAAATCGAATCCCCACTTATCGAATGCCTCTAAAGAGATTTGTGGATGTAGTGGCATTTCTTGTTTCTGCGTCGGTTTTCCCATTCTCTGGAAATCGTCACAATGGGACACATACTCATAAGCATCTCTGTGGAGTGTTGGCCAATAATACCTTGTTTGCAAGATCTTGTAGGCTGTCCTTTTTGCAGCGCAGTGTCCTCCACAGGGTTCATTGTGGGTGGCATGCATTATGTCATGTACCTCATCTTCCCTAATGCACCTTCTAAGTACTTGATCTGGTCCCTGTTTAAAAAGCATGCCCTCTATCCATGTATATGTGGCACTTTGTCTTATTACTTTTGTCCTTTCTTTATAACTGTAATGTTCTGGAAACTTCCTAGATACCAAATAGTTTGCTATGTCAGCAAACCATGGGCTTTTTATTGATATGGCAAAAAGGTGCTCATCAAGGAAGTTATCTTGGACCAATTCATTATCTTTCCCATGTGTTACTCTTGACAAAAAGTCTGCTACGACATTATGCTTGCCTGGTTTATCTATTATAGCGATGTCGAATTCCTGTAGAAGTAGCATGTTAAATTTTGAGTATTAAATCACAATACTATAGGATCTTTGCTGAGAGAATAACATCTACAGTATATCAATGCATGATAATCATAATATGACAAGCATCACAAGCATCACAAGAATCAAAAGCATAGAGACAAGAGACATAGAGTTTCCGTGGGGAAAACCCTAAGGTGAAAAACCCCACAACTTCCTCAGAGATAGAGAGAGCAATGGCTCAACCAAAATACAACCAAATAATACTGAGATAGTCTCCTAGCAGATGATCCTCCTCCTCCTCACTAGTGCGCCACTTTTCAGAGAGAGAGATAGTTACTTTTCCGAGTGAGTAAAATAGAGATCTCCTATCTCTATTTATACTCACCTTTTTGCCCAGTGACCTACTAGGGCTGACTTGTCTACTTAGATACACCCACATTATATTATATATTAATCAGGGCCGACCCCATAAGGTGGTTTAATAACCCATCGGCAAGTACATGCACTTGCGACACTTGTCAATCCACATGACGACACTTCCTTATAGAGGAATAACACATCTCTTATAAGGGTACAATAAATATATATATAATATACAGATGAAATACATTCCGAAGTTACATATACATCAACACTCCCTCTTAACTAGGAAGGTATTTCTCGACACAGATCTGCTAGACAAGTCTTCTTCTCTGGATCATCATCATCGATGCATCGTCATCATCATCGTCACTGCTGCTACTATCTCAACCAATCTCTGTCTCTACTCGTCATAGGAATTTCTACAGAGCCAGTCCTTTTTCATACTGGATGTAGGCCCACCACCTGCAGGTCTTCGTCATCACTGGCCATACTGTGGAATCCTCAGGACTTATTACGTGCGTCACAAAACCTCGAAAGAGCATCCCAGGCTGTTACGAGATAACAGCTCTACCTATAGGATCTCCCAGGGTGCTATTACATGTGACCCCACCACAAAACCTCGAAAGAGCATCCCAGGATGTTACGGGTACACAACTCCGACCTATAGGATCTCCCAAGGCGCTATTATATGTGGTCATGGCAAAACCTCGTAAGAGCATCCTAGGACTGATTACGGGCACACAGACCAACTTATCGGATCTCCCAGGGCACTATTACATGCCATAGGACAAAACCTCGCAAGAGCATCTGCCAGATATCCTAGGGCACTATTACATGCCATAGGCAAAACCTCGAAAGACTATCTGCAGATCTCCCAGGGCACCGAATTACATGTCTTCCCAGAGCAAAACCTCGAAAGAGCATTTGCCAGATGTCCCAGGGCACCGATATTACATGCCATAGGTAAAACCTCGAAAGACCATCTGCAAATCTCCCAGGGCACCGGATTACATGCTCATCTACACAACCTGATCCACGGCCATAGAGTATCAACCTGATACTCACCATACATCATCCTGATGTATCCATGATCATCCTGATCATCATCACTGCAACGTCCTGCTGCATGTCATCTGGAGCAACATCCTGAAGCTCGTCATCCATGATCAACCTGATCATCACTGCAACATCCTGCTGCATGATCCACCTGATCATCAATGCATCTACCTGATGCATACCAAGTATCTACCTGATACATATCATCATACATGATCCTCCTGATCATCAATGTATCCACCTAATACAAATACAAATACATGATACATATCACCATACATGATCCACCTAATCATACAATGTATCCACCTGATACATATACAGATACATGGTCCAAGCATCCAACATGATGCATATACAAAATACATACACATGATCCAACTGATCATATCCAGCATCTACATGATGCGTACATACATACATAAAAATGATTCAACTGATCATATCCAACATCCAACATGATGCGTACATACATACAAAAATGATCCAACTGATCATATCCAGCATCCAAAATGATGCGTACATACATATATAAAAATGATCCAGCTGATCATATCCAAGCAGAAACCAAAACATCATCCTGATGCTCATCATCTAGCGCTTACATCCACAGCCATGTGAAGGATCCTCCTTCCAACATGTTTGGAATGGCTTCAGCAAATGTTTCCATCACTTCTTCCTCGAAGTGTCCTCGATCTGAAGAATGCCAAGCCTCTCTCTGAAGTACTCGAACTTCACCCTGGCTAGTGGCTTCATCAGCACATATGCAATCTGCTCGTCTGTCGCAACATACAGGAGCTTCACAGCTCCTCTCTGCACCATATCCCTGATATAGTGATATTTGATCTCTATGTGTTTCGACCTGTCATGAAACACTGGGTTCTCGGACAGCTTCACACAACTCTGGTTATCACAGAAGATACCAGTAGCCTCCAACGGGAGATCAAATAACTCAGACAGTATCTTCCGTAGCCATACTGCCTCACAACTAGCTGAACAGGCTGCAACATACTCTGCCTCAGCTGTACTCAGTGCTACACAGGACTGCTTCCTGCTAAACCAAGAGATCACACCTGATCCCATATTGAAGCAGCACCCAGATGTGCTCTTCCTATCTGTAGCATTGCCAGCCCAATCTGAATCGACATAACCCTGTAGGTTAAATTTTTGATTCTCTTCATACTTGAGCCCATAATCCACTGTACCCTTCAGCTACCTCAGAACATGCTTTACAGCAACCAGGTGAACACTCCTCGGATCCGTCAGGAACTGGCTCAATGTGTTCACAGCAAAGCAAATGTCTGGTCTTGTGTTCGTCAGGTACATCAAGGACCCAATCATCTGACGATACATAGATACATCAATCGGCTCAGATGAAGCATTACATAGAAGCTTCAGATTTGATGCCATAGGTGTGGCCATGGCCTTGCAATCCATCATTCCAAATCTCTTCAGGATATCTACTGTGTACTTCTCTTGACCAAGGAAGATCCCACCTGCATTCTGCCACACCTCCATACCTAGGAAATAGTGCATCATTCCCAAATCTTTCATATCAAATTCAGCTGCAAGCTTCCTTTTAGTATCTGCAATCAGTCTATCATCTCCTGCCACAAATAGGTCATCCACATACAATAGTAGAATCACAGGATTCCCTTCCTCAACCTTGTAGTAAAGGTTGGAATCCGCTTTACTCTTGGTAAAGCCCAAACTAGATAGGAAACTGTCCATCCTACCATACCAGGTTCTGGGAGATTGCTTCAAGCCATATAAGGCTTTCTTCAATCTGCATACATATGATTCCCTGTCATGTATTTCAAAACCGAGTGGCTGTTCCACATATACTTCCTCTTCTACTACACCATTCAGGAAAGCAGTCTTGACATCCATCTGGTGTATTTTCCATTTCATTGCTGCAGCCAGGGCAAGCACTGTTCTGATGGAAGTGTACCTGGCTACAGGTGCAAAGGTTTCTTCATAATCTATTCCTTCTTTCTGAGAGAAACCACGAGCTACGAATCTTGCTTTGTATTTTTCTACACTGCCATCTACAGCATGCTTGATTTTGTAAATCCACTTGGAAGTCACAACAGACTTCTCTTTAGGTCTTGGGACAACATCCCAAACATCATTCTTCATTATTGATTGGTATTCCTCAACCATAGCATCCTTCCATTCTTTCTTTTCTGCTACCTCTTCATAACTGGAAGGTTCTTTGTTCATAATG
Source organism: Larix kaempferi (assembly GCA_027924585.1). NCBI lineage: Eukaryota > Viridiplantae > Streptophyta > Pinopsida > Pinales > Pinaceae > Larix > Larix kaempferi. Next base: position 284,866 of record BSBM01000715.1, read on the forward strand.
TCACAGAGTAAAGCAACATAACTGGTGTGTGATCTGGTTCTCTTCTTTGCTCTGTGTTCTTCTTCTGGAATGCCAAATCTTTCTGCATCGTGAATGAGCTCTCTAGCCCATACAGGTTTCCTCTTGTGAGAGTTATCCTCACGGGGTGGATCTATAGGTTCTTGTGGATCTTCAAACTCACGAACAGTTTCTGGAACTGCTTCAGTCATGGTAGTGTCCTGAAATCTTGTTTCCTTAGGTTCTTCATAACCTTCGGTAGGTGCCTTTCTTGATTTGATGAATGTTGAGTTTTCATCAAATGTTACATCCCTACTAACATCAATTTTCTTGAACCCTGGAAAGTATATTCTGTAATCCTTTGACCTTTCACTATAACCCACAAAGATGCCCTTTTTTCCTGAAGGATCTAGTTTAGTCCTCTTCTCTTTTGGGACATGAGTATATACTGGACAACCAAATATTCTGAGATGGCTGACTTCAGGTTTCTTACCAGAAAAGACCTCTTCTGGTGTCTTGTTGTCCAATATCTTGTGGGGTGTTCTGTTCTGCACATATACAGCTGTTCTAGCTGCTTCTGCCCATAGATGCATAGGAAGATCCTGGTCATGCAACATTGCCCTTGCTGCTTCCATGATAGTTCTGTTCTTCCTTTCTGCAACTCCATTCTATTGAGGATTATAAGGAGCAGTCAAATCCCTCTTAATCCCTGAATCACTGCAAAGCTTCTTGAAGTCATTTGAGGTGAATTCCCCACCATTGTCAGATCTGAATGTTTTGATTTTCTTGTCAGTTTGATTCTCCATCAAGGTTTTGAATTCCTTGAATTTATCAAGCACCTCATCTTTGCCCTTCAAGAAGTATACCCAAGTCTTCCTGGAGAAGTCATCAATAAATGATACATAGTAAACATACCCACTCAGGGAACTTGAAGACATAGGGCCACATACATCTAAGTGGATGATTTCCATAATGTCTTTCGCCTTTCTTTCACTACTTGGGAAAGCCTTCTTAGTGTTCTTACCTTTTGCACATCCTTTACAAACACCTTCATGTTTGGTCTTGATTTCAGGAAGACCCTCTGCTACCTTGCTTGCAATTGGAAGTGCCCTATAGTGCATATGAGCAAGTCTTCTATGCCAAAGTTCACTTGGATTCATGGATTCATGCACCATGGCATGTTCAGGTTGTCCCTTTAATTTATACAATCCTCCCTCTTGCTCTCCAATCACTATTGCATCATCTATTGTCTTTCCCTTTGGCCACATCAGGACTTGGCCATCTACAAATGCAACCCTCATACCTTTTGCATCCAATGCAGAGATGGAGAGTAAGTTCTTCTTGAGCCCAGGTACATAGAGGACTTCCTTCATCTTCAGAGATTTTCCAGAATCTAGGTTGTAGGAGGCTCCACCACTTCCTTTGATTGGGTATTGATAATCATCCCCAAGTTTCACCTTATGGGGTGATTCATGTTCAGATAGGTTCACAAAAGATTCTTTGAATCCAGTCATGTGTTTGGATGCCCCACTATCAATTAACCAATCATTACAACCATGGGAGATTGTACCTGTGAGAGTAGAGATCAGAACATACTCTTCTTCACTTGATGAGACATCATCACTATCACTTTCTGCCCTAGCCTTCTTCTTTGGGGGTTCATCATCTTCGGCAGCATGAGCATGAAATCTTCTTTTGCTGCCCTTCTTCTTCTTACTGAAGTTGTTGTTATTATCCCTTTTGTTCTTGGGACAATCTGAAGCATAGGGACCCTTCTCATTGCATGTAAAGCATCTTAGGTCCTTCTTACTCCTTTGATGAGATCTTTTGTGGTGAGAGTGATCCTTCTTGGTTTTGCTTCTTTTGGTGTGAGCTGCAAGAGCTTGATCTTCTCTTCCCATCTTTTCCTCACGAGCTATAAGCCTAGCTTCTTCTTGAGAGTATTCTTCCCTCAATCTGTTGAAGGAGATCAACTTCTTCCTTGCACAAATTCCTTGAATAAAAGAATCCCATGACCTGGGTAGGCCATTTAGAGTGGTCATCACCACTTCACCATTCTCCACCATTTCATCCACTGCTTCTAGTTGTTCCTTGATTTGGGAGACCCTTGAAAAATAAGATTGAATGGTTTCTCCATTCTGAAACTTTACTGCTTTCAATTGGTTCCGCAGGGTCATCTTCCGATTTATGTTCTTTCCTTCAAATAGCTTGGTCAAGGATTCAAACATCTCCTTGGGTGTCTTGAGAGAAGACACATGGGGTATGAGATGGTTTTTGATAGAATCAGCAATGATTCTCTTTGCCTTGACCAAGTTCTTCTTGTGCAATGCCTTGGCCTCTTCATCCTCTGGGATAGGGATGTCTTCTTTCACATATGAGTCCAACTCATTCTCTTCCAAGATTAGTCCAATCCTATACTTCTAGGCTCGGAAGTTATCAGCCCCTTCAAGCTTATCCTCAAGCTTGGTGTGAAGAGACATCTTTAAGAGTAATTCAAATGGAAATAGAAAAGGTTTAGGACTTACCACTTGAAGTGTTGAAAACTGGATCTGGTCTCGGATTAGGGTTTGTCAGAGAAACCCTAAAAATTCAAAATGTGAATTTCAAAATTCCGAAAGGATAGAAAGATGCGCCTTGGAGAGTTGATCAGCCTAGTACATTCAGAATTTGAGATCAGCAAAGTCTTTCCCTTCAAAATTGCCTTTTTGTCCTCCCGGGTTCACTAGGAAGAGCCCTAAATTAGGGTTTGAGTTTCCCGGAGATCTACCCAGCCAAAAATCTCGATCCAAAGCTCTAACCTTCGATTTTTGCAAGGAGCTTCCAGCTGTGCCTTCAGTTTCCAGAAATTCCTATTTTTGTGGAAACCCTAATTTTTAGGGCCAAATCTAAAAATGCTCAGAACTAAATTCGGATTGGACAGATAGATGCGCCTTGATGAGTAGATCCAATCTACTATACTGAATTTCAAAAATCTGTGGAGAGAAACCCAATAAACAAGGAATACAAGCTTCCGTCACTGCAAAATGTCTTCTTCTCAGTTAAGCTTTGATACCATGTTAAATTTTGAGTATTAAATCACAATACTATAGGATCTTTGCTGAGAGAATAACATCTACAGTATATCAATGCATGACAATCATAATATGACAAGCATCACAAGCATCACAAGAATCAAAAGCATAGAGACAAGAGACACAGAGTTTCCGTGGGGAAAACCCTAAGGTGAAAAACTCCACAACTTCCTCAGAGATAGAGAGAGCAATGGCTCAACCAAAATACAACCAAATAATACTGAGATAGTCTCCTAGCAGATGATCCTCCTCCTCCTCACTAGTGCGCCACTTTTCAGAGAGAGAGATAGTTACTTTTCCGAGTGAGTAAAATAGAGATCTCCTATCTCTATTTATACTCACCTTTTTGCCCAGTGACCTACTGGGGCCGACTTGTCTACTTAGATACACCCACATTATATTATATATTAATCAGGGCTGACCCCATAAGGTGGTCCAATAACCCATCGGCAAGTACACGCACTTGCGACACTTGTCAATCCACATGACGACACTTCCTTATAGAGGAATAACACATCTCTTATAAGGGTCCAATAAATATATATATAATATATAGATGAAATACATTCCGAAGTTACATATACATCAACATAGCATCCATCGAATAATTCTTGCATTGGTATTAGGCTTGTTCATAAGATATGTAATTGCTGAGTGGTCAGTATGGATAAAACTTTGGTATCCTGTAATGTAATGCCTGAATTTATTGATTGCATGTATGACTGCCAGAAATTCCTTCTCTGTGATTGTGTAGTTGAGTTCTTCCCCAGCCAAATTTTTTCTTATATAGTATATGGCATAGGGTTTCTTGTCTTGTTCTTTCCCAAGCACAGATCTGATGGCTTTATCTGATGCATCGGTGTGAATGTGAAATGGAATTTCCCAGTTTGGTCCTTCAAGTATTGGTGCTGTGATGGTTTTCTGTTTAAGACTTTCAAAGGCTGTCATGCAGTTGCTTGTCCATATGAACTCATTGTCTTTTGTGAGAAGTGCAAACATGGGGGCAACAATTATGCTATAATTCTCAATAAACCTTCTATAGTACCCTATCTGTCCAAGGAAGAATCTCACATCTCTTTGTTTGACAGGTGGGGGCAGTGTTCTGATTACTGATACTTTGGCTTGATCCACCTCTATACCTCTCTGTGATATATGATGTCCTAGAACAATTCCTTCTTCCATTAACATCCTGCATTTGTCATTGCTTAGGCACAAGCTCATTTCAATACATTTTTTTAACACTAATTCAAGATTTTTCAATGCCTGCTCAAAGCTCTGTCCATAAGGTGTGAAATCATCCATGAATACATCCATTTTGTTATTCAGAAAATCGGAGAAAATACTCAATATGGCTCTTTGAAATGTTGATGGGGCGTTACATAGACCCAAGGGTAGGACCCTATAGGCGTAAGTTCCGCATGGGCATGTGAAGGTCGTCTTATCTTGATCAGCTGGGTGTATTAAAATTTGGTTGTACCCACTGAAACCGTCTAAGAATGAAAACTACTTGTGTCCAGATAATGTATCCAACACTTGGTCTATAAATGGAAGTGGGAAATGATCTTTCTTTGTTGCTTTATTCAGCTCCCTGTAGTCCACACAAATTCTCCATTTGCTTCCTTTTTTGGGAACTATGGCTAGTGGTGAGACCCATTCACTATCGGATATTGGATAGATGAACCCTGCGTCTAATAACTTTTGTAATTCCACTTTGATTATGTCTTTTAGTGCAGGGTTCAGCCTTCTTTGTGGTTGCCTGATGGGAGTAGAACCTTCTTTGATGTAAATGTAGTGTTTGCAGATATCAGGATGTATTCCTTTCATATCTGCATATGTCCATGCAAATGCTTTACTTTGTTGTGTTAGTATCTTCATCAATTTCTCTTCTTGCTCCAGTTCTAAATTGGAATTTATGTTGACTGTTTTGCCAGGGTCAATTTCCATGACTTTTACCTTCTCAATCTGTTCTGGCAGTACTTATGTCCATAAGTCATCCATGTTCTGTTTTGAACTTTCACTTGTTTCTGTAGAAAAAAATTCTTGAATAACATGATTGTTAGGAGATATATTTTGTATAAATCTATCTATATGGCCATATTCATCTACTGTCTTTAAAGATATTGCAGCATCAATTGTTAGGATAGGTCGGAGGTTGTCATTTGCTGTTTTCTGGTAATCATCAGTCCAATTTTGATATTCTAACTCTGAAGATTTCATTGATGGTGCGTAGATTGTGATTTTCTTCCTAGTATGTCCACTGGTGATTGTCATATTTCCTGATTGGCAACCTATGTACGCGCCCGCAGTTGCTAACCAAGGTCTACCCAGGACAATTGGATAGCCACTAAGTTTGCTTTTGATTTCGATTATTATAAAATCAGCTGGGTATTCCCAGGACTCGATATTGATCATAATGTCTTCTAGCATTCCTTCGGGCTTCAAAGTGGACCTGTCTGCTAGTTGGAGTACTATTGTGGTTGGTCTTACCATTGATTGGAGTCCCAGGTATAACATGGTTTCCTTAGTCATGACATTTATCGCAACTCCTAAATCGATTAAGTTTTTATTTATTTGCTTTTTATTTATGGTGATGTTTACTACAGGACTACCAAGATCAAGATATTTAGGATTTATTATGACACCTAGCATCAAATCGACCAATTGTCCCACTACATTAATAGTTGGTAGGTCACGCTTCCTCCTTCCTGGCTTCTTTAGGCAATATTCTCTAATGAATTTGTTGCAGATGGGCACATCCCTTATGGCTTGTAAAATCGGGATTTGGATGTTTAGGTGTTTGAATTCGTTTAAGATTGTATTCTCTTCCTCTTCTTTTGTATTCCGGACAAGTTTTTCTGGAAATGGGGGATTTCTGTTGCGTGGAAGTGGTTGGGTTTCATCCTCGGGAGGTTTTGGTTCATCAGGATGTTGAACATAGGATTCTGATGTGTGGTCTTGAGCTTCAGGTACAGGTTGTTGGATGTTGTGTGGGGATGTATTCTGCAACGTTTTTCTAGATTGTAGGTTTATTTCATTTATTTCTATGGTGTCTACAACATAAGTTGGGAATTGTGTGATATCAGTGTTATAAGCTTGCTATTGTTGTGGGGGTCTGTTATTATTAGGATTTGGAATTGGTTGGGCTAGAATAGGTGGAGTTATGGGGGGTGGCATAATGAGTGGTTGTTGTAATGGCGCCCTCCAATTTGATGGATGGGGGTACTGGTTTGCATAATTTGTTGTAGATGAAAAATGTGGGGGGTATTGAGGATAAGATGGTGGATAATATGGCTGTTGTGTGAGGCACCTGCAACAATTACTTAATGAAAATATGCGAAATAGCAGAAATGACAGAACTCAGAATCACTTTTATATTGATCACGGGCCACTTCGAGGGGGCAACCTCCTATGAGCAAGCTCAATACAAATAACTTCACAGTGCCTTCATAGGTCTCAACACACACTTATATACTAATTCTAGGCGCCAATACTATGGGTCGAAACCATGGGCCGTTACAAACTATGATTCAACAATACTACGGGCGACTTACAAAGCATATGCGCCAACAACAATAACACAAACTATTGATCAACAAATACTACGGGACGACTTACAAATCATATGCATCCAACAACAACATACTAACAAAGTAAAGACATGGGTTCCTAACATCCCCTCCCCCTTAAAAAAAGCTTTGTCCTCAAAGCTTTAGATGTGGAAATTGTTGTTGAATCTGAAGGAGTGGTTCCCATGTAGCATCCTCTAGTTGCATGCCGTGCCACTGAATTAAAACCTCTGTGATATAGCGAGAGCGAAGTTGACGCGTGCGCCGATTGAGGATGGCCTCTGGCTCCAAAAGGATGGATCCTTCATTATCCAGTTTGGGTAAAATCGTTTGGCCGCTGATGTTGGTGCCACGAACTTTCTTCAGACAAGAGACATGAAAGACTGGATGAATGCGGGAAGAAGGAGGAAGTTCCAATTTATAAGCAACGGACCCAATCTTCTGAAGAATCCGATATGGCCCATAAAACTTTGGAGCGAGCTTATGATGCCCTTTGAGTTTCAAGGAGGATTGTTTGTACGGCTGGAGACGAAGAAAAACCATATCGCCGACTTGAAAAGTGCGCTCCGAACGGTGCTGATCCGCTTGTTGCTTCATCTGATTTCTTGCCATGTGAATATTGTCCCGCAAAATGCTAAGAATCTGATCGCGGTTGCGAAGGACCGTGTCAACTTCCTGAACTGGTGAACTGGTGGGGGTGTATGGAAGAAGAGCTGGAGGTGCCTGACCATAGACTGCTTCATATGGGGTCATTTTAGAGGCAGTGTGGTAAGAGGTATTGTACCACCATTCAGCGAGAGGGAGCCACTTTGCCCACTGATGTTGTTGTTCCAAGGTGAAGCAACGAAGATAAGTTTCCAAGCATTTATTGACAATTTCAGTCTGACCATCTGTTTGTGGGTGATACCCTGAACTCATCTTCAGTTTGGTGCCAGTGTGGCGAAATAGTTCTGTCCAAAAATGACTGGTGAAAGTCGCATCACGATCCGAGACAATGGAAGAAGGGATGCCATGAAGACGAAAGATCTGGTCCATAAAAATTTGAGCAAGTGAGGAGGCTGTATAGGGATGGCTGAGAGCACAAAAATGACTATATTTGGAGAGGCGATCAACCACAACGAGAATCACTGTCTTCCCGCCAGATTTAGGGAGCCCTTCAATGAAATCCATAGAAATATCTGTCCAAATTCGTGTAGGTATGGGAAAGGGTTCAAGCAATCCTGGAACGAGTGTTGTTTCACCCTTATTGCGCTGGCAGGTATCACATTCGGCCACCATCTGTTGAATTGTCCTTTTCATGCCCTGCCAAAAGAAGTTACGCCGTGCTCGTTCATATGTTTTGAGGAACCCAGAGTGCCCGGCCGATGGAGAAGCATGGAGTTCATAGAAGATAGCCTGTTGAAGATCTGTGCTCTGGGGAAGCACCAGACGACCCTTGTATCGCAGAGAAGCACCCTCCCAAGAGTAATGTGGTACAACAGAAGGGTTGTTGGTCAAGCGTTGGATGATCTGAGATAAGGAAGAGTCATTAACATAACCCTGTTGAACAGATTGCAACCAATTTGGAACAGGCATAGAAATAGCTGAAAGAGAACCTTGGGCATCAAATGTGCGAGAAAGAGCAGCTACCACAATATTGTCTTTACCCTTCTTGTAAGTGATCTCATAGTCATAACCCATGAGTTTTCTAACCCATTTCTGTTGTGCCGGGGAGGAGACACGCTCATCCAAGAAATATTTCAGACTCTGGTGATTAGTCTTGATGCAGAAATGATTCCCTAATAGGTATGGACGCCACTTCTGTACTGCATGCAAAATAGCCATCATTTCCTTCTCATAGGTAGAGGCAGCTAAATTCTTACCTGAAAGGGCTTTGCTGGTGAACGCAATGGGGTGTTCATTTTGAAGGAGAACAGCACCAAGTCCATTGCCGCAAGCATCACTCTCAATGGTGAAGGGCTTGGAAAAATCGGGCATAGCTAGCACAGGTGTAGTACACATAACTTGTTTTAGTTGGTCAAATGCACACTGAGCAGCAGGTGTCCATGTAAAAGCATCATTTTTCAATAGAGCAGTTAATGGAGCTGCAATCTTCCCATAATCCTTAACAAACTTGCGGTAGTAGCCAGTCAACCCCAAAAAACCACGAAGGCTCTTGAGTGTCTGAGGACGTGGCCAATTGTTCATGGCATCGATTTTGGCAGGATCCACGCAACCCCTTGTGCTGAGATAATGTGCCCGAGATACTCAACTTCCTTTTGTCCAAAAATACATTTAGACTGCTTGGCATGGAGATGATGGTTAGAGAAAAGTTGCATGACAAGATCCAGATGCTGGAGATGTTCATCCCATGTTTTACTGTAGATGAGGATATCATCAAAGAATACCAGAATGAATTTCCGCAAGTAGGGTCGAAATATTTTATTCATTACGGCCTGGAATGTGGAAGGATCATTAGTGAGGCCAAAGGGCATGACCAAAAACTCATAATGGCCATCATGTGTGCGGAAAGCTGTTTTTGGTATATCATCCTCATGAACCCGAATTTGATGATACCCAGAACGAAGATCCAACTTGGAGAAAAAGTGAGCCCCATGAAGCTCGTCAAGAAGCTCATCAACAACAGGAATTGGAAACTTATCCTTGATGGTGAGGTGATTAAGTGCTCGGAAGTCAATGCAGAGGCGCCATGACCCATCTTTTTTGCGGACAAGAATAACTAGAGAAGAAAAGGAACTAGTGCTTGGGCGAATAATACCTTGCTTCAATAAGTCCTAAACGAGCATTTCAATCTCCATTTTTTGGTGGAATGGGTAGCGATAGGGCCTGATGTTGGGAGGAATGCTGCCAGGAAGGAGCTGAATACGATGGTCTTCTGGCCTGGAAGGTGGTAATCCCACTGGTTCAGCAAAGACACCTGTATATCGATCCAGAATTTGTTGTAGATCCAAAGGAGTAGTGGAGACCGCTGATGGTTGCATCTGGATGGAATGGATCTGAGCGATGACACCATGTGAACTCTTCTTGAGGAGTTTTTCCATGCGATGTGAACTGATGATGCTGAGAGAACCTGGTTGTAATCCTGTCAATGTGTGTTTGTGTCCATTGAGGGAAAACTGCATCCAAAGTTCGGCAAAATCCCATAAGATAGGGCCGAGTGTGCGTAGCCATTGAGCGCCCAAAACCACATCACATCCGCCTAAGGGCAAGGCAAACATGTCAGAGCGGAAGGTATAATCTCCCATAGAGATACGCACATTTCGACACTTCCCTTTGCAAGGTAAGGTGCTCCCATTGGCAACCATGACTTCAAAGTTGGAGCAAGGATGGATAAAACAATTAGCTTGTTTGGCGATCCGAGGGTCAATGAAATTATGAGTGCTACCAGAATCAATGAGGATTGTAAGAGGAAGCTTCTTGAAGTAACCCCTGACCCGCATTGTTTGGGGGGTGGTGATTCCAGCTAAAGCATGGAGAGATATCTCTGGCTGTTCATCCTGAGACGGAGGGTCAATAGGCAGTTCCTGAATGTCGACCGGAGCATCCAGTGTTTCTGGATCTTCATCACCCATTTCAGAGGCAGGCGGAGACTCCACATCCAGGAGATAGAGCTTTTGTTGAACACATCTATCTCCCCGAGTGAATTTCTCATCACAATTATAGCAAAGCCCCTTTTCTCTGCGTGATTGCATCTCTGTTTCAGACAAACGCTTGATAGGAGTCGGTCGAGGAGCCTGCGGTATAGGTGGTCACTGAGAACCCATATTTCGGAAGGGAACAAAAGTGGGTTTGGAGCGTTGTTGGGCTGCAATCTTGTCTTCTGCCAACTTAGCCAACCCGAGTGCTTCCATCATTGTGTTGGGACAGAACATTTTGACCTCAGAGCGGATGGCATCCTTTAGACCACTGATAAAACAACTCTGGTAAAATTCATCAGACAATCCTTCGGTGTGGTTGGCTAGATTCTCAAATTCGGTTTGATACTCTCTCACAGTGCCAGTTTGGCGAAGTTTAGTGAGGGCTCCTGTGAAGTCATCAAAAGCACTAGGACCAAATCGTTGCAAAAGGAGCTAGCAAAAGTCTGGCCAGTTGGGCTCTGGATGAGCCTTGATGTACTAATGGTACCATTGAAGAGATTCCTGTTCCAAATGAAAGGATGCCAATGGAAATTTGTTGACATCAAAAGTATTATGCAGACTGAAATACTGTTCTGCACGATAAATCCATCCAGTTGGATCGGTACCATTGAAGCGAGGAAAATCAAGCTTCGGACCACGGAAATTGCTGGAAGAAGAGAACCCATTGTCTATTGAAGACTCGGACTACCGTTTGTTGTTCATAGCTGAATGTTCAAGATGGAGACCAAGGAATTTTTCATCCAGATCCTGGAGTTTGGCTTGGATGGCTACAAGTGCTTCCTCCATGGTTTTTGCTCCTGCACGGGGGACAACCATAACCAGGATTTTTTTTTTTTTTTTTTTTTTACTGGGTAGGAAAACAAAAACAGGAACTACTTCAGTAAAGGAAAATTTGGATTTGGGAAAAAATCAGAAGGGTAATTGGGGTTTGACTAGTTTTTTGGACACTGTTGGATAGATAGGGAAGCAAAAATGAGGATTTCAGAAGCAGGGTGAAAGAATGGGAAAATTTGGCAGAGGGGAACAAAGAAGCAGAATTCAGAAAGGAATTCTGTGGTAAAAATTGAAGGTGATTGGGTGAAATCTGAGGAAGTTATGGCAAACCCTAAAAATAGACAAATGTGGGATTTCGGGCTGTAGGAAGGGGAATTGAGGATAGGGTCTTCAAGGATGAAATATGCAGAATGGAATGACAGGGGTTCCCTGAAAATTTCAAGGGAAACAGAGGTAAAACAAGGGAGATATGGAGCGGCTACGGCTCGGATTTTTTTTTTTATTTTTTTTACAGACTGGAGCGGCTACGGCTCGGAAGCAATCTGGAACAACGTCGAACGGCTGGATCTGGAACGGCTTGCAAAATGGATCTGAAACAACGCAGTAGTGATCGACAAGAGTTCAGCTGAAAGTAGATATGGACCCCAGGTATGTGCGGCTTCCTAACAGTTCAGGGTTTTCACTCGGTCACCAATGCTGTCTGACGGCTTGCGTATTGGGGCAGTACCCCTCACTCCACGGCTCAGGTAAAACTGATAACCGCTTTGCCACAAACGACAGCTCTTGGTTTACCTCATGGATGGGAACTAGTCAATCAGGTAGGGGTCGTTTCCCTTTTCGCTGGCAGGTCCTCTCAATGGGCCAGCTACTTCGAGGTTCCTGTGGTACTCCTCACAGTGAGTTTTAGGGATTATGCCCAAGTACTTCCCACAGTTAAGCGGATAGGGATTATTCCCAAATCCGAACCTGCAATAGATGCGAAAAAAAAATTTGGCAGAAATTTCACCCAGCGAGCCCAAGAAAGTGCTCTGATACCAGATGTGAGGCACCTGCAACAATTACTTAATGAAAATATGCGAAATAGCAGAAATGACAGAACTCAGAATCACTTTTATATTGATCACGGGCCACTTCAAGGGGGCAACCTCCTATGAGCAAGCTCAATACAAATAACTTCACGGTGCCTTCATAGGTCTCAACACACACTTATATACTAATTCTAGGCGCCAATACTATGGGTCGAAACCATGGGCCGTTACAAACTATGGATCAACAATACTACGGGTGACTTACAAAGCATATGCGCCAACAACAATAACACAAACTATTGATCAACAAATACTACGGGACGACTTACAAAGCATATGCATCCAACAACAACATACTAACAAAGTAAAGACATGGGTTCCTAACATGTTGATAGGATGGTTGATATGCTTGCTGGTTTTGTTGCCATTGGTTTTTATTTGGCTGTGCTTGCCATGCAGTCGGTGCAGAGTTCGAATTGGGCTGTCCTTGATTATAGTAAGTTTGATTGCTTTGTTGATATGGCCTAACAAAATTATTCCTCCTCTGATTTATAAAACAGAGCTATTCTACTATTCCTTCAGCTGTTGGGTCTTGAATAGCTGCCTTACATGAGGGTAAAAGGGGACATCTATCAATGGAATGGTCATCGGTGCAGAGACCACATACTCTTATTGTGTTCAAGGTGCACTGCCTTTTCTCATGCTTCTTTCTACAACGAGGACAAAATACTTCCAAGGCTTGGTTAATTTCATCCTGTTTCTTTTTTATTTGAAGAGCATCAAGTTGCATGGCTAGGGATTGCAGTATGTCAGTTTTCATGTCATCTAGCAGGTTTCCTAAATCATATTTTGTAAGTGTTGGTGTTGAGGATGATGATCCACCAGTGGTTGTATGTGTATCCCTCGTCCCATTCTTAGTTTTCCTAGATCTTGAGTAGTTTTGGAAGATTTGCAGGATCTGGTCAAAATATTTTTGGAATATATCTCCATCTCCAAGGAGATTTAAGACTTCAAAATTCTCCTCTTTTACACCTCTGAGAAGGACAAGATTTAGTGATTCAGGATCCAATGTGCAATGGCTGGCTCGTTTGTAGCTGAGTTGAAATCTTTGGGCATAATCTTCTAATGACTCTCTATCTCCTTGTTGCATCCTAAAGATTTCATCCCTAGTATCTTTGGCCTTGTAGTAGTCCCTATATTTTTCTAAGAATGACTGTTTCATTTGATCCCAACTAAAGATACTATTTCCTTCAAGGCTCATGAACCACCGAAGTGATAGGTCTTTTAGTGTGGAAGGAAAAAGCCTTGGCTTTTGTGCATCAGTAGTGTAATCAAATGATCTGCAAAATACCTCAAATTCAAACAAGAATGTGTCAGGATCTTCTGAAGTCAAACCATGAAAGTTTGGTAGATTATTAGGATTTATGTTCTTCATTCTAGCATCTCCGAGAGGTATGCTAATGGGAAAAGTGAAAAGCTCCCTAGGTTCCTCCTCTTCGTTTGCCATTGAGGTGTTTGAGTTGGAACTATTAGTGAAGTTTTCTCTGTTTGGGTCGTATGTGTGGTCGGTTTCGTCTTCAGAGTGTACCAATTCAAACTGAGAATGGTCAGAACTGTTATTACCGTTGTTGATCATGGGGTTCTTGGGAAGAAAGCGACCAAATGTATCCCTTTGCTGACAAGGCATTCATTGGTATAGATATTTATGTTTTTGTTTTATGTAATTTTTGTTTTCTTTTTGTGGTTTTTAGGTGATGTCTCCTAAAATATTTAGCACCTCCTCGACAACGGTGCCAAAAAGTGGTGAGCTCCTAATATGGATGCCTAATGAGGGCAGCTATACCAAGAGCCTACTTTAAATGTCAACCTGGGGAACGTACAAACTTTAGAGATGCATGCACTATTTGTGCTCTTATAGGATAATCTTCGTCACAGTTGGAAGTCGGTATCGATGTTTTAAAGGTTGTCTACTAAATATGTAAACTGGTTATGCTACGGAATTAAATACTGGAAAGCAATAAATCTAATTAAAAGAATTAAAGTGCTGAAAGTAGTAAACCCGTTCTAAGAAATAAATATACCAAAAGAAGTAAATATGTTCTAAGAAATAAGGCAGTAAATCTATCTTAAATTATTAAAATGCTGAAAGTAAAGAGGATTATCTTATAAAATTACTTAATGCAGATTAATAAATCTTAAAATGAACATGCCATAACAGATCTATTCTAAGATTGGGGAAAACAAGGTCTGTAGTTATTTTATGCCTAAAACTAGAATTCTGATCTAAACCATTTTAAATCCCAAGACTAAAATTGAAGTGCAATCGTTTCAAGCTATCCATCTACTACTAAAGAAATTGATCACGATGAGAAACAGTAAGAAACCTCAGATATAAACCATGATATTGAAAGCAAAGCTGATACACATGCAATCGTTGATTCAAATATGCACTGAAAGAAAGAACCTATAGGACTACTGAAACTGTTCTGCTGTACTACAGAATGTATTATAAACTACTACAAAAATAATCAATCATTCAAACGCTCCCATATGTAATAGAACTGTTCATCAATGTAAAATGCATAATTGAAAGAAATACCTGCAAATAGAAATCTCTTGACCTACGTGTTGGAGGGTCCCTCCCCAACCCGTATTCAGGAGAGAATAAAACTTAGAAATGCTGGCTAGAATTAATCATCAATCTCTTATTTAAAATATAGAATCCATGTCAAAACAAAGGTCTGTACTTTGCAGTATCGATAGGGCAGAAAACATTAAAACAATGTTTTTCTCAAAATAACAACAGGGGCCTCTCACTACTCGAGAGGCCCATATTTATATGATTTAATGCTGATCCTAACTAGTTGTCTAAATGTCGATTCCTCTTGAAAGTGGGAGTGCGTCCTCTATAAATCAGGAAACAGGGCACCGAGCTTGGTGATCCTTTAATCTTCTACACATCCATCCTTGAATGACCCTGAACCTGCTCAATCATGCTTGATTTCCATATAATTAGTTTATTTGATACGCATTCTAACATCCAATAATAATCATAAAACAATTTCATTAAATAATTAAAGTAAAACATTTTCCCCCACAAATGAGCATGTTTCATCACCATTGCTTGAGTTTGGCTGCTGGAA
Organism: Larix kaempferi; assembly: GCA_027924585.1. Taxonomy (NCBI): domain Eukaryota; kingdom Viridiplantae; phylum Streptophyta; class Pinopsida; order Pinales; family Pinaceae; genus Larix; species Larix kaempferi. The sequence continues at coordinate 300,083 of BSBM01000715.1, forward strand.
AAAAAGGTTATCAAATACCTGAAAACTTGACTCATCAGGACCCACAACCTGAAGATCCAGTCCTTACCCAAATGAAAATTGATCAGATCTAGAAAGATACCCTTGAGAAGAATGACAAACCTATTGACAAGGAGATGCCCAATGAAGGACAAGCCATGAAGGAGCACAGAATCCACAGGAATGAGCCAAAGCACCCAACAAGTACTCAAGGACCCGATTCACTCATGGATGAGGAAATGGTCGACTTGGACCTAGGGGAGCTAGACATCCTGAGTCTGGAACATGCATGCACAAGAAAATCCTTCAACTCTATCCCACCCAAACAAATCCAGCTTCCGAAAGAGGCCTTGAGCAAAGTCAAACACTTGAAACTAGTGGTACACAATCTTACCCAAAAAGAGAAGTTCAAAACGGAAAGGGATTCCAAGAAGAGAGGAAGGAAAAATAATCTTCAGAGGATTAGTTATTTTGGAACCAAACTGGTTGAATCAGGGCAATATGCCCAGTTAACAGAGTTCTTCCCCACTTCCTTACGAGGTTCCCAATGCAGCTAATCTCCTAGAACATGAGAGGGCTCAATGGACCTACCAAGCATCATATGTTAAAGCGAAAAATCATGCAAGATTATCCCTATGTCCTCTTCCTACAGGAAACCAAAACCACTTATGAGAAAGTCCACTCCCTTCTGTCCAAGCTTTGGAAGGGATGCCAAGTCATAGCAATTGATTCCTTGGGAGATTCCGAGGGAATCGCGTTAGCTTGGAACCCCAACCTTCTAACCCTGAATTATTTTTCTGCCATGAACCACTCCCTTTCTTCCTCTTTTCACATTTTGGGCACTAACAGTCACGTCCCCACCCATCATACCGGTGCAATGGAGGGGATCGTGATACTAAAACGGGGCAATTAGCCCTATAATCACTAATTAAAAATGTCCTCATAACATAAAAGACAGGCATGCAAATGTGGAAATCTAAGGTAATGCTGCGGAAGTAAAACATGTGCAGAATTAACACACACCCAGCATTTTCATGAAAGAATAAACATTCATATGGAGTGAAGATGGACATATGGGATAGCATAGATATTTGCAACTCACAGTAGGGTTAGAAATCTATCACACGTCCATCATGCATTCAAGACATTCAAGCTGTTCATGTCATAGGCATATTGTAATTAATCATAGCAGAATTAAAGTCATGTTACTATCTAGCATACACTTAGCATTTCATGATAGCCATTAAGGATAGACATTGCAGAAATAGCAAATGAGAGTACTTATCTTAAAACAAAGTAGTCCCAAGCAACTGGCTATGCAACTGCAACGTTCCACCCAACCATAGGCCACTTGTGCTTATCAACCTCTTGATACAACTGCCACCCCCGAGCTGGGCATGATCTCTACAAGGAACCAGGGAACAGCAGACCCACACATAGCTAAGCATACACCAAGATGAGCCAAGCCAATCTACAATTGGGTTTATCAGGCTGCTAGGAAATGGAAAGGAAGAATTGCTAAGCTAGTGTGCTCAACCACAGAGCTAAGGATACCCCTCCCAGGTCTATTCAGCTTGGCACTCACAATGCCTACACACCCAACAAAAGGAAGTATTCTCTTCACTGCCACATAGTCCCTCAAGCCATACCTTCCTTTCTAGTGCTCTCAGGGTGTGCATAGAAAAGTAGCCAAAGCCCTCTTGATCTTCTTGAGAGGTCACTCCCTCCACTAGGTTTATCAAGCCAATTTTTTCCACTACCAGTCCAAGTTTCTTACTCACAGGTTCAAATCCAAAACTGGATGCATTTAACAACAAAACCACAATTGCTGGACATGAGGAAAACGTTTTCCACAGTGGAATGCATGAGATGGGGTTTCAACTAACTCAGAAAAACGTGGGAACACACAAAAACGAAATGGGAAGATGGGGAACAACCCAGGGAAGCCAAATCCGTTTTTAGAAAAACGTCCTTGGACATTCGGGGGCAAAAACGACCTCCATACAGTCCCCAAATCATGGCCCTTCTCTCCCAAGCTACTGTATATGCAAAAACGAACTCCCAGGCATGGGAAAAATGCAGGATTTGGATGAAAAACGTGTAGGGAAAGACCCAGCTAGCTCCAACTGCGTGAGTGAGAGAAGACTTCCTGTTCAGAATGGCTTTGGGCACCATTTCGTGGGTGTTTTCTTGCCCAACAAGCAAAAACACGAATTTCCAGGTTGATGGCTTGCCCATGCACGAAATTGGCTGCCATACTTCTTCATTCCCAAGGCATTAACTGCCTCAACCAATTTCTTGGAAGAATTAAATGATTGGGTCCATAACCCAAAATGGGTAGTTGGTGGTTTATGGGTTTCCTCATTGACACATGGATTAACACCATTGGCTCAAGGGTTTGGATAATTTCCCTCCCTATTCCTTGTAGAACCATGCCCAATCTCTTTGTTGCATTGCATAGCTAGTTGTGGGTATTTTTATTAAAATTCGTATTTACATGATGTCTTATTTACATCGTGCCCTTCTAGCACAAGAACCATAGGCATCTATTTCTTTAATCGCTGATACATAAAACGCTAAATCAATGGTGGGGCCTTGGACTTGAGATCCTCACCATGATCAAATTACAATATTTACATCATTTACAATTTAATACAAAGGGGGTCAAAATGGGGACATGACACTAACCTCTCGAGCCACCTCATGAATGTTTACGGGCCTCAATCCCCTGCTTCCAAACTTAAACTCCTTGATACGATCTCCTGGTTCACCTCACAGCATCCTAACTACATTCTCATTCTTGTAGGGGATTTCAACATGATTACTTCTCTGCAGGAAAAAAAAGGAGGTAGATGCTTTCTCACACCTGAAGACACCCTTTTCAAAATTGCACTAGTGATTGCGACCTCATTGATCCTCAACAAATGGAAGGATTTCTCACCTGGAACAACCGCAGAGGAGGCATACATCAAATTGCATCTCGTCTTAACTGTTTCTTAGTCTCTGAAAAATCCATTGAATTACAAGGACTTCTCACCACGGCGGTTCTACCCTCTACGAGCTCAGATCACTGGCCAATTTCTCTCAATTGGCTGCACTCGGGTAATAAAAAATTTCGACCCTTTTGCTTTGAATTTTTTTGGTTAAGTCACCCCTCCTTTCTGGACAGTATTCATAACTGGTGGCTCAATATGAAGATGGAAGGCCAATCCAAAATGGCCATCTTTCACAAGAAAATGAAGATGCTCAGATCCCAGCTGAGAATTTGGAACAAGACAACTTTTGGCAACATAATCACGGCAAAGAGTGAGCTGGAAAAAAACATGGAGAACATCCAAAAGGAAATCATGGAACAGGGACAGACGGAAGAGCTTAAATGAAATAAAAAATAAAAACTCAAACAGCTGGACATCCACTGTGAGCAAGAAGAAATCTTGTGGAGGCAGAAATCCAAAATCAACTGGCTCAAAGAAGGGGAGAAAAATACCACATTCTTCCACTGTACCGCTATACATCATAGAATGCACAACATGATTAATACCTTAAAATATGCAACAGGAATTGATATACGAGACCAAGAGGAGATTGAGTAAGAGCTTTTTACTCATTTCAAGGCCGTTCTCACTTAGGATGATGATGATAGGTCCCAATCCATAAGCAATTTCACCAGCCACATCCCCTCCATCCTCACGGCTGGGCATAATTCCACTCTCATGAAGGAAATCTCTATGGCTGAACTAGAGGTTGTTTTCAATCAGATGGAAGAAGGTAAAGCCCATGGACCGGATGTCTTCACCATCAACTTCTTTCACTACTATTGGGACTTCCTAAAACAAGAGTTTTTAGGATTGATTGAAGAATCTAGAACCAAATAATGGGTGCTCCCCATGCTCAACGCCACCTTTCTCACCCTCATACCTAAAGATACCGGTACCAATACCCCTGATAAGTTCAAGCCCGTTTCCCTTTGCAATGTGGTCAATAAAATTCTGACCAAAGTCGTAGCCAACCATCTTAAAGTACTCCTACCTATCCTGATCTTTCCTGAACAAACTGGCTACGTGGCATGGCGTCAAATCCTGGATGGAATCATACTTTCCCATGAAATGATTCACTCTTTAAAAACACAAAAACCCATGGGATGATGGTCAAACTTGATCTCTCGAAGGTGTTTGACAAGCTTAGTTGGAAATTCATTGAGAAAATGCTCCTGGCTTTTGGGTTTTTTCAATATTGGACCAACTGGGTCTTGTTCCTCACCTCTACCGCCTTCTTCTCCATCCTTGTGAATGGGTACCCCTCCCCTACCTTATCCCCTTGTAGGGGCATCCATTAAGGGGACCCCCTCTCCCCCTTCCTCTTCATTCTCATGGCCAAGGGTCTGGGCAGAATGCTAAAGGTCGAGATCTCGATTGGCATTGTCAGGGGCATTTCCTTACACGACAACCTCCCCTCCGCCTATCAGCAATTTGTGGATGACAATCTTCTTTTCGGGCACCCATCTGTCTAGGAGGCCTAAGCCCTCAAGTGTATTTTACAGACCTACTCAGAGGCATTCTAAAACACTATGAACCTTGAAAAGTCCCAAGTTTGCTTCTTCCACATGGACCCTATCACTCAAAGAAATGTCTCTCTCATCCTAGTCTACTCTATGTCCTCCCTCCCCTCGAAATACTTGGGTGCTCCTCTCTTTGAATCAGCCATTAAGCACTCCTCCTGGAGAGAACTCCTTGACAATCTTGAGAAAAAAATCTCCTCTTGGACTTTCTGCTCCCTTAACCCGCCCAATAGAATTGTGCTTCTCAAGTCTATCCTTCAATCCATGCCTCTTTATCTCTTCTCAGTCCTTGCAGCACCCAAGTGGGTACTAAAATTAATGGGAAAAATACAAAAGTCTTTCCTTTGGGGGGAAGACCACAATAATTTCAAGCGGGCCCTAGTGAAATGGGATACACTTTGCACGCCTAAAAGATAAAGAGGCCTTGGGCTTAGAGACCCAGTAATCAACAATCAAGTCTTCTCGGCAAAAATCTGGTGGAAATGGGTCACTCAAACAGTCTCCCCCTAGAGCCTTCTCTAGAAAAACAAATATTCCCCCCTTTGGCTAGCACAGTTACGCATCCACTTCGACCCAGATCCCCTAGGATCTCTAATCTGGAGAGCTGCCAACTGTCAAAGAGCCCTCATTCAGCAGCATAGTTTCTAGGAAGTCAGAGGTGGTCAACAAGAAAATTTTTGGATTGATGCTTGGAAACAACTTCCCTTCCTCCATACTTTCACTCTCTCATCGGAACTCCAAGCTCATTTCACACACAATAGTCATCTTCCAATTCAGGACTACTTGATATCTTCTAATCCAACAAAATCCGCATTTGGAAACCGCTTGACCATTGGACCCCACCTGTTCCTGCAGACAGCGATGAGCAGCTCTGGCATGATCTTCATTCAAGACAAATCAGACTCAATCATGATCCTGATATTCTTCGATTGGCGCACCTCTCGATAGTTACTTTCTCCACTAAAGAGGATTACCAAATTCTCACTGGAACTCCAGAAGAACAACCAAATCCCATCTGGAAAAAAATATGGGAATCTCAATTCTGGCCTAAAGTCTCATCCTTCCTCTGGCTCTTAGCTCATAGATGCATCTTAACCTGTGATAACATCCAAAGAAGATGCATATATGGTCCTTCGTGGTGTCCCATGTACGAAACCCATCTTGAAACCATTGACCACCTGCTCAGCTCTTGTGAAGTTGCCAATGTAATCTAGGACAAAGTGGCCCAACTCTGTAATCACACAATAGAATCAGAGAAGACATTGTCCAAACAATTTCTGGATGGAATCCTACCCCCTTTCAGAGTGCCATTGTTAATCGTCTTTGGGAGCTCATCCCAGGACTGTTGGTGTGGAATATTTGGAAGGAGCGAAATAGATGAATATTTGACTCCAAGAAAAAGAATCCTCAAGAGATTTGGGACACCCTCATCATAAACCTTCAGGAAACTCTCTCCTTGAAGCTCTGGAGCCCCTCTAATTTCCCCACTCTCCCTACTGAAAGAGCGATCTTTGCAAAGTGGAACCTCCTCCTTCATCCCACTCCCTGCATTGCTTGCAACTCCCCTGCTATCACGCTTAGTCCGGAGCACTAGAGTAAGCCCCCTCCTGGCTTCTTCAAACTTAACTTTGATGAAGCTTCCAAAGGTAATCCTGGTCCTGCTGGATTTGGAGGAGCAATTCGAGACAAGTCTGGAACCATCAAGCACATCTTCATGGGCACCGTTGGCCACAACACTAACAATGTTTTTGAGATCACTAGTCTTCTTGAAGGTCTCAAATGTGCCCATAGGCATGGTTTACTCCCCCTCATTATTGAAGGATACTCTAATATCATTCTCACTCTGGCCAGCCGACTTCAAAATGGGGCCCGAATAGAGAAACTCTCTTCAGGTTGGAGTTTAGTATAGAGATCGCAAGAACTTGTTGCCACCATCACTCTTTCTAGCTGTATTTCCTTCCAGCATGTCAGAAGAAAAGATAATGCATTTGCGGACTACTTGTCCAATGAAGGAGTAACCTGCAATAATGATTATTATGAAGACACTCTCACTTCCTTAACCTCTAGGACTATCACCCTTCAGTGTCAAACTCTGGCCATTTAGGACCTCACTCCCCTGAATGTGGGTGATGCAAGTGGAGATGACACCAGGATTGGGCCGAACATGACACCTAACCATGTATGTCAGCCAAGTGGAAACGATGAGGTAAGGCATGAGTGCCACCCAAGCGGTAACGCTGAGGTAAGGCAGGTGGCTAGACATGATTTTGAAGCGACATCAAGTTGCTGGGAGCATTAAACCTTCTGGCCTTTGCGTCGTCTCATCTAGCTTGGACTGCACGAGCCCCATGGTTCTCAGGCATGTGAAGTTCTCTCAGCCAGCTAGCTGGCTTCTACAACTGTCCTACAACTTCTCGTCTTGGCTCCTCGCCATGCTCATTTGTTTTCTCATCACTTTGCTCGAGGCTTCTCATTTTCCTGCACCTGCATCCCTCAAGATCCTGTTTGATAGGTTCTGTATTTCCCTCACTATGGGTAGGCTGAGAGGTTCCAAGGCTAAGAAGAAGAAGGACACCCATGAAACAGATCAAAGTAGGAAAGGTTACAATCTTGAAATTTCCATTCCAGTCCGTCTACTTGTAAACAATTGGGAAGCTCGCATCCTTGCTGACACTCTCTCCAACAGGAACCACAAAAATCCATGGGACCCCTATTGGTTAGTAAAAAACATGTCGGGAGAATTAATGGATGATATGTTGTCCAACTTGGCCACAGCTCGAAACACCACTGAGGCACTAAGAGCCACCCTTCCAAATATGGAGGCCACTCTCAGCAACCTGGAGAATTCATTCGGCTAGGACTCCTATGCTCCCACTCGGTACCTTCATCGTGACCTCCGACCTGGAAGCAACGCTCTTGGAAACTTGGCCATGCCCTCTTTGGTAAGAAATGAGGTAATGCTAGGCAATTTGGCTACTTCTAATGGCTTTGGCACTCTGTACACTACTCCGAGCACTAAGGCCACTACTCTTGCCAATTTGGCCACCACTCCTGGCAAGACTACTACACCTGGAATTCTGGCTTCTACTCCTGGCAGGGTTTGAAACAACACAACTGGAAAAGATTTGAATCAGCCGTGAGGCATCCCACTGAAAGAAAAGGAGCCAACTCGTGCATCCTTCCCTATCCCGTCTACTATGGGGCCAATTATGTCCAAGCACACTTGTAATTAACCTGGCAGCGGTGTTCTCGCAACCATAAATACTTCACCTCTGCCCATCAAGCTCCCTCATTGTGACACCCGAACTCTAGTGAAGGACACCTTGTTATCTGTGAAAGGCACTCGTCCACCTACAAGGAACGAGGAGGACACCACCTGCTACAGCTGCCCCATCCTGGAGGAAATTCCTTCTCATGCTGAAAATCCCTCTGCATCTGGTTAACAAGATTTTTTTGTGGTTGTTGGCAGGCGGTTTGGATGAGTCAGCTGCATAGCATCATGGATGTTGTGAAGGGCCAAAGACACCGCTCAAGGAGGAAAACCGCGCACAAGTCGGAAATAATAGTAGTTTATGTATTTTTGGACTGCATTATGTGGGTTTTGTGTTAGAAAAACAGGATCGCAGAGCAATAACAATAAAAAAAAATGCAAATATAATCACACAAACACATTACAAGAGAGACACAGATTTATTGTGGTTCACCCAACTTGGGCTACGTCCACACTGAATTTTTCAGTCCTTATTATTATTACCGTCCAGCAAGGTGAAGGGATACAACCTGCAGCACAACCGCTGCACTTCCTCTCTCCGTTTCACAATCTCTCTCCTGATCTCAGAGATCTTTACAATGCATAAAACCTAATACATCATCATCATCCCTAGCCGTATTACAATGTCTTTATTTTATAAGGGAAATACAATGGGAAAATACCACGGGATACCCAAAACCATGGGCCCACAAAACAGCTGGCGAAAACAGCCCGAAAAATTTTCTTCAGGGGCATTGCCCCCGAACCCCCATTTCTCAGGGGCGCTGTCCCTGGATCCCCCTGGAACCCCGTGGGGGGGCGATGCCCCCCCACACCCCCCCCGCTGGGGTGACTGTACAGTCCACCTACATATCATATAACACTGGGGTACAAACACGGCTGATACAATATCATCTATGAGACTAGAAGATCTGGCTCCACAACCAACAATCTCCCACTTGGAGACTGATCACAGCAACTCCACCGCTGCTGCACTTGCTGGACTTGGACTTGGAAAATTTATCCTCTTCACCTTCATGCTAGAAGGCCAACTGAAACCGAGCATGAACTTAGTTTCTCTCTGGTCACTACCTTTGTGAACATGTCTGCAGGATTCTGGCTAGTATGTATCTTTTCTAGCTTCAACAGTTCATCTTCCAGAACATAGCGTATGAAATGGTACTTGAGCTGTATATGTTTAGTCCTGGAATGGAATGCTGAGTTCTTTGCAAGGTGAATGGCACTCTCGCTGTCACTATACAATCTGCTATCCTTCTGCTTCTTACCCACTTCCTCCATAAACCTCTGCAACCAAATCATCTCTTTACTAGCCTCTGTAATGGCAACATACTCTGCTTCTGTTGTTGAAAGTGCAACAACCTTCTGTAGTTTCGAAATCCAGCTTGCTGCTATTCCACCTACAGTAAACACATACCCTGTGGTGCTCCTCTCGCTATCCTTGTCACCTGCCATATCTACATCAACATATCCCTGTAGAACAGTGTTTGAACCTCCAAAACATAATGCCTCAGTGGTAGTACCTTTCAAATACCTGAGAATCCATTGTACTGCCTTCCAATGTTCTTTACCTAGATTGTTCATATATCTGCTCACAACTCCCACTGCATGTGCAATATCTGGTCTTGTGCACACCATGGCATACATCAAGCTGCCAACTGCTGATTGATAGGGAATCTTGGACATGTAATCTATCTCTTCTTGTGTCTTGGGACACATTTCCTTACTTAGACTGAAATGGCTAGCCAAAGGTGTACTTACAGGTTTTTCATTCTTCATTCTGAACCTCTCCAACACCTTTTGTATGTACTCACTTTGAGACAATGTCAATTTGTGATTTTTCCTGTCTCTCATTAGTCTCATACCAAGGATTTGCTTTGCAGCACCCAAATGCTTCATCGCAAATGAATTAGCTAGCTTCCTTTTGGGCACATTTATATCCTGCATGTCAGACCCTGCAACAAGCATGTCATCCACATACAATAACAAGATAATATATCTTCCATTGTCTAGCTTCTTGAAATAAACATAGTGGTTAGAATGAAATCTACTCTAACCTTGTTCTGTCATAAACCTGTCAAAATTTAGATACCACTGCCTTGGAGCTTGCTTCAAGCCATACAAGCTCTTTTTCAACCTGCATACCAGATCCTCCTTACCTTTGACCTCATACCCTTGTGGCTACTGCATATATATTTCTTCCTCCAAATCCCCATGGAGGAAGGCTGTTTTTACATCTAACTGTTCAAGATGCAAATATTCTACCGCCACTAGACTTAAGATAGTCCTAATTGAAGTCATCTTAACAACAGGAGAAAATTTTTCATCAAAATCTATACCTTTCTTCTGTGCAAACCCCTTTACAACAAGTCTGGCCTTGTACTGCTTCTTACCTCCTTCTTCTTCCTTCAACCTGTAAAGCCATTTGTTTTGCAATGCTCTTTTACCAGCAGGCAACTGAACCAAATCCCAAGTCTGGTTTCCTACCAATGAGTCCATCTCCTCATTCATGCCTTGCTCCCACTTCTTTCTAGTTTCCACCTGCATTGCTTCTTCATAACATTCTGGTTCACCAGAATCAGTCATCAATAAATAATACATTGAAGGAGAGTATTATTCAGGGAGTCTACTTAACCTGGTAGATCTTCTTACAGTTGCAGGAGTTTCAGGTACTTGCTGTTGCTCTTGATTTTCTGGCACCTTCAGAACTTCATTTTCTTTAATTTCATCAAGCACTATGTACTCTGTGTTTTCCTTTTCCTGTTTGTTTCCCTCCAACTCATCTTTATACATGACCTTTTCATTGAATATCACATCTCTACTCCTGATGATTTTGTTATTTTCATAATCCCATAAACGATAACCAAATTCATCAACCCCATATCCAATAAAGGTACATTTCTTGGATTTAGCTTCAAGCTCTGTTCTATTTTCTTTATCAATATGGACAAATGCTTCACAACCAAACGTTCTCAGAAATGAGTAGTTTACCTTTTTATCTGTCCATGCTTCCTATGGAATACCACCATCCAAAGCACTTGAAGGTCCTCTATTTATTAAATAAACAATAGTATTTACAGCATCCGCCCAAAACTGTAAGGGAAACCCTGCATGCAGTCTCATACACCTTGCATGCTCCATGATCGTTCTGTTCATCCTTTCTGACACACCATTTTCCTGTGGTGTTCCTACGACTATTTTCTCTCTACGAATCCCATGGCATGAACAGTAACTATCAAACTCCTTGCCGCAGTACTCACCTCCATTATCAGATCTGAGACACTTCAATCTTTTTCCTGTCTCATTCTCAACCAAAGCTTTCCACTTCTTAAAAGTAGCAAACAGATCAGATTTCTGTCTAATGCAATAAACCCAAGTTTTTCTAGTTGCATCATCAATAAATGTAACATAATAATGAGAGCCACCAAGAGATTGTACCTGAGCCGATCCCCATACATCTGTATGCACAAGCTCTAATTTTTCATTCTTCTTCTGTTTCCCAACCCTGAGAAATCTGACTCTCTTCTGTTTTCCAGAAACATAGTTTTCACAGAATTCCAAACTTACCTGCTTCAAATCCGGCAGCAACTTCCTTGAGTGGAGAATCTGCATCCCCTTTTCACTCATGTGGCCAAGCCTATGATGCCACAATGCTGTATCTGTTCCTATGGAAGCTAAAGAGATAGAATGGTCAGTATTATGAGGACATAAATACAATGTACCTACTCTGTCTCCTTTTGCTATCACCATTGATCCTTTAGTGATCTTCCACCACTTTTCTCCGAACGTAGATAGACAACCACCATCTCCCAACTGCTCTGTTGAGATCAAATTTCTTTTCATAGCAGGAATATGCCTAACTTCTTTCAACAACCAATCAGTTCCATTCTTAACTTTTATCCATACCTTACCCATTCCAACAATTTTACATGGCTCATCATCACCCAATAAAACATTTCCAAAGTCGCCAGGAACATACTCATGAAAGTATTTCCTATGGGGTGTAGCATGACATGAAGCTCCTGAATCTACTGCCCAATAATCACTAGTATTATCTAATGCAAGAATCAAAGAATCTTGTAACACATCACCTGTTACATTTTCTTCCTGGGTAGTTTCCTTCTGTGCATCTCCTTTCTTCTTTAGAGATTTGCAGTATTTCCTCAGATGTCCTTTCTTTCCACAGTTCTAGCACTCTATCTTTCCCAGTCTAGACTTGGATCTACCCATTTAAGAATTTCCATGATTACCTTGGCTATTTCCTCTCTCCTTTTGTCTTCCCTTGCTCTCCATGGCCAACGCATTACCTGATGTCTCACCTGTGCTTTTTCTTCGCATTTCCTCGCCAAGAATAACACCAATAACATCATCAAATTTCAAGTTGTTTGAACCAGAGATAGGGTTACTTATAGCCACGACCAAGCTATTCCAGCTTTCTGGCAATGAACACAAGATTAGAAGATCCCTAACCTCATCATCAAAGTTCACACTTACAGAACTTAGCTGATTTGTAACCGTATTAAACTCATTTAAATTATCAGTAACAGATCCACCTTCAGACATCTTCATATTAAATAAACGCTTCATTAGAAATACCTTGTTGGAGGCTGAGGGTTTTTCATACAGCTTACCCAATGCACTCATCAAACCCTCTGTTGTCGTTTCTTTTGAGATATTGAAAGCCACTGACGAAGCCAAGCTCAACAGTATTATTCCCAGAGCCTTTCTGTCAAGAACCTCCCATTCTTCATCCTTCATAGCCGTTGGCTGCTTTGCTTTTCCTCCCAACGGTAGGAATAGATCCTTCTAGTATAGATAGTCCTCCATTTGCATCTTCCATAGCCCAAAGTTTTTGCCGTTAAACTTCTCGACCTTAAACTTTCCTTCTTCTGCCATTGCTCCCACTCGAACCAGAAACCCTAGCTTCCTGTGGGTTTAACTGCCAAATAGACCTTTGGCTCTGATACCAATTGTTAGAAAAATAGGATCACAACGCAATAACAATAAACAGAAATGCAAATATAATCACACATACACATTACAAGAGAGACACAGATTTATCATGGTTCACCCAACTTGGGCTATGTCCACACTGAATTTGCCAGTCCTTATTATTATTACCGTCCAGCAAGGTGAAGGGATACAACCTGCAGCACAACCACTGCACTTCCTCTCTCCGTTTCACAGTCTCTCTCCTGATCTCAGAGATCTTTATAATGCATAAAACCTCATACATCATCATCATCCCTAGCTGTATAACAATGTCCTTATTTTATAAGGGAAATACAATGGGAAAATACCACGGGATACCCAAAACCATGGGCCCACAAAACAGCCCCAAAAATTTTCTTCGGGGGCATTGCCCCCGAACCCCCATTTCTCGGGGGCACTGCCCCCGGACCCCCCATCCAGGGGGGATGGTCCCCACTGGGGTGACTGTACAGTCCACCTACATATCAAAATAAAACTGGGGTACAAACATGGCTGATATAATATCATCTATGAGACTAGAAGATCTGGCTCCACAACCAACATTTTGGGTCATGTCGACCGCATTATGTGGGTTTTTGGGTCATCTTTTTTGTAGATTTTGTTAAGAAGTAGTTAGGCAGTTGCTTAAGTGGACTGCAAATGTAAAGGTGTAAGCCTATAAATAGACATAGCATTGTAGGTGTTGGAAATCCAGGAATTGATCAATCGAAGAGACATTTGAGATCAGTTGATTTTGCTTATTGTTGTCTATTAATCTGGTATGCGATAGAAGAACTATGTTGTTGTATCTATGGGTTGTTGGAAAGGTTAATATGATGTGATTTTGAGTAGAATTACTGTATCTCTTTCTGTTTCCCTGCTATGAATGTAATGTGCTATTTGAATATATGAATGATGCAATGTTTCCTTGTTCCAAATGATGTTTTACTGCTAGATCTGTTGCACTTTAATGGTTTGTTTGACAATAAGATTTGTTGAGTGATGATGCAATTCTGTCTAAATATGCAAGTCGAAATGTTAGATTTGTTTATGAATACTGTGATAAGTTGATAAGCGGATGCACAAGGGTCCTTCTTCATTCGACGGAAACATGGTTCCGTTAGCTCTCCCTTGAACATCTCAGGTGAGACTTCATCTGCTCCGCAGGTGTTGCTAGACGAGGTAAAACCTGTCTGGGCCAGTGCTCAAGGAGATCGCGGTGGGTGGGATGTCAATAGAATCAGGAGCCTCCGTCGACTGGGTTTGAGTCAAAAAATGGTTCCATTGCTGGGACCATAGTGCGAAGTGAAGAAAGGACATGTTGTGGCATCCGACAAAACCAAAAATTTAAGATCGGTTTGATCAAAAGTTGTGAGAGTTAGCTGAGAAAGAAAATCGGAACACTGGGTTGTTGATGGACTGGCGGCTGGAAAAGTACATGATGGTCCACATGAATATTTATTCTACAAATTCCCCATCATTATGTATGAATGGTTAGCACAATTGACCTTTCAGAAGCGAAACTTCCAACGAGGTGAGCCGACCTCGTGGACCCCAGAAATGACCTATGAGCTGCAAGAGGTAGACAACAAAGCATCCAGGGCTATTGAAGTCTGGTTTGATAGTAGTTTAGAGGGATATATCACCGGGTTTGCGGCTGACACAACAAAATCCTATAGAGAATCCGAAAGGGAATTTTTCAACAGACTGCGAGGCAGGTTCCTGTTGTCGCTACAGTCGTCCATTAAGATGCTCATCTATGAAAAGGGCATATTGAATATGCATATCGACCAATAGAACCCTGATGGGAAGAGGCCGTGGATACTGTGATAGCGGGGGGGCAAGTGAATGGAATGATACAAGGTAGATGGATGCAAGTCATGATGAGATTGTGAAGGAAGCCGAGGAAGAGACTGGTCTTACGATAGGAGGAGAAAGGTTTCAACAAGAGAAGAGGCAGAGGACAGGAGAAGGTCCTGCTACGATCAAACTGAAAAACCACGAAGGAAGACCACACGGGACAAGCGACCTCACAGTGCCGACAAGGAAAACTAGGTTATGCCCAGGATAGAGGTAGGACCAACCCCCAGTAGTAGCATACCCACACCTCTGCTCACTATATCGCAACCAGTAAGAAATACGACCTTGACACTACTGTGTTCATCGTGTCAACAACATTTACTTACTAGTAGATCAATGACTGTAGGAAGGAAGCCCAGGATGGCGGGTGAAGATATGAAGTTACCTCTGTTTCATGGAAATGGAACTGACAACCTAGAGCAATACTAGTTTCTATGTGAAGCAGTGTGGACTGTTAAATAGATTACGGATGATGAGGCCAAGAAAGGTCAATTGGTGATGACTCTTCGGGGTCGCACATTGGACTGGTTCATGAAATTCGTGCAAGTTCCTATGGGAGGCCCGGAGAAAACATTGGATGAAGTTAGAAAAGGATTAATTACAGAGTTTAGAAAAATGAAGTCGAAAGTGCAATACATTAAAGAATTGAAGGAGATCAAGCAGCATCTGAATGAAATTGTTTGGGATTTTGACCAACGGTTCAAAATGCTAATGGAAAGGGTCAACTTTGAGATGAGCGACGTTCTGCATAAGGAATGGTTCATCGCAGCATTGCTACCCCATATCAAAATTTCGTTGATGCAACAGAACATTGCGACACCGAGCGAGGCTCTGGAGATTGCAATGTGGTTAGAAGCTTCGCTGGTTGGTTAGAATGTAGCCGGCATGTCTCAGATTCATACGCAGCTAGCCAACCTGACAATTCAGTTGCAAGATCTTAAGAAGGGTAAAGAACACTGCAAAGAGGCTTGGTGTATGCGATGTCATGCATAGGGGCATACCAAGGATAGCTGCCCATATTTCCGCAAATATCTGGTATCCGGAGCGTTGAACCCATTGAGTGGTGGAGGTATGCCATGGTGTCGTATCTGTTAGGTCTATTGGCATCGACATGAGGAGTGTTAATACATGCAGAATATGGTCATGAAGCTAATGAATTTGTATTGTACATTCTGCAAGTCTATTGGGAATGAAGATAAACATTGTCATGCATATGAACTACTTCAGGAAAGAACGTACGACTCATACTATGTGAAGGATGACCATTGTGCAGTACAGTAGCCGCAGTTGCAGCCACAAGTGGCCCAGCCGCCACCCCAACCACAGATGCAATTTGTACCGCCGCCGCAACCACAACAGCAGTTTGTACCACAACTGCATTATAATCAGATGCAGATGGCTCTGCAGCAGCCATAGTACGTTCAACCAGCGCCATATGTTCAGCTAGGGCAGTGTGTTTAGCTACAACCAAATCCCTTGCAGCAACAATTTAATCAACCGCAGCAAGGAGGATTCCATGGCAGATTTCACAGGGAATGAGGTGGAGGCTTTGGTCGAGGAGGCGGCCGAGGTCACGGAGCTGTCCAATGTTATACTTGCGGAGTATGGGGACACTATAAGAGAGATTTCCCACAGTTGCAAACACAGTGTACGTATTGTTTTGGTATTGATCACACTGTTGAGAACTTTCCACAATTGATCGCAAGATGGCAGGATGGAAACATTCCGCAATTGCAAAACCATAACCAGAATTAGTTTCAGAATCAAAATCATATTCAGAATTAGTAACCACTGCAGAATCAGAAATAGATACAGAACCAGAATCAGTGGAAGAATCAGAATGCAAATCAGAATGTCAATCAACCTGCGAACCCACCTCCAAACCAGAATCAGGGACCCACTGTCACTACGATTTCAGCAGAACCAAGGATGTAGGATGTTGTTGTTGCTGTTATCACTCACAGATGTGCGACGACAGGAGAAGATGGTCTGCATCAGTTAATCTGATTGGATGGGAAGAAGAAGGCACAGTTTGATATTGATGCTGAGTGAGATACGTTTTTTAAAACACGTGATGCGCTAGGAGGAAATTCTGGTTATTCAACTGTATATGACATGCCTCCTACTTTTGATTCAACTTCAGGTGAAGGATCATTGCGATAGTATGGTACTTTACAAAACTTCTCTGAAAGTTGTTTATTGATGGCACGTGATCCCGATGCTCTTGTCGAGATTGAGAGACTGTTACATTGACTGCCCAAGGGACGAAAAGAGTTCGCAGTAAAATCTCTGTAGAGAAACAAAATAGGAAAAGCGATGCGCATGAATGTCCAGATCCGGGACTATGACGTAGATTTAGGTATTTTGGATCTAGGCTCAGATGTCAACAATCTCACAAAGCAGGCATGGCAGAAAATGGGGAGCCCTACACTGAGTTGGTCTCCCGTGCAGCTGCGATTGGATAATCAGGCTAAGGTAACACCAATTGGGCGAGTCCAGTGCCTTGTTGTAGATACTGTTGGGATGAAGACATATGCTGATTTCAATAATATCGAAGTTTTCAATGGGGGAAGCTTCTATCCCACGTTGCTAGGGATTGGATGGGCCAACGACAGTATGGCAATCCTTAATTTCAAGAAGCGGGGGATGACCTTTGAAAATAACGACCTCAGAGTCATAGCTCCATTGGATCCAACTGAAGGGTGCAAGTATGTTGAACCTGTAAAGGATGAAGTTGGAAGAGGATGGGATCACGCATATAACATCTCAGAATATTACATCCATCCTACTATCGATGGTGAACTCGGATGGCCCAGCTTTAGCTCAACGTCTTCCGATTCTGATGATGCCTTAGAGAATTGGCAGAATCGTATGCATGAGGTGTCATCCAGGAGGTGTGGTTTGCTTACGTAGTCGCTATACCGTGTCGCAACTGAAACTGTTGAATTGCCAGTATATGAAGGACTACCCAGGTTGTGTGCATTTCTAGTAGCATTTGAGGACAAGGTGTCAGAACCACATCAGTTGTTGGCCCTAGAGGATGCGCTAAAGGATACTCCAGCACATTGGTGGATGACTCATAACAAGTCAATTAATGAGTGGTCGCAATGTCGAATATTGATGATGGTTCACTTTGGCGACACAGAAATATACCACACCGATAGGTACGATGGGAGAAATGACCTTAGTAGTCATCTAATGGAATGTCAGATGCTGTGGGCCTCACGACAAAGGGATGAATGGGTCCATGCCTTTGTCCACACTTTGGATGAAATTTCGTGATCGTGGTATGCCAAAGATGAGTTGCGCGGGGAGATTACCACCTGGTTAGAGCTGACCGTTTGCTTCACTCATACCTTCAGTTTCGTGGATGCTAATCTGGATGTTCACAATTCCCTGCAGCTCATCCGCAATGTCATTCTGAAGGTGGTTCCAGTCGCCTACCCTGTGGATCCACATACGATTGAGGGATGCAGGCGATGATGGAATGTTATAATATTACTAGAGGGCTAGAGGATGGTGATGGCTCATGGAATATCAATATTCCATAATCAGAAGGGAGTCGAGATGTCATAGCACCTGACGCACCGATCAATCCGATAAGTCAGCTATTGAAGCTCAGGAAAGTCAACATTAGGACGAAGGAGAACCCAAAGTTTGTGAATCTCGGGGACTATTGGGATGAGGAAATGATGGCGAAGGTCACAAACTTGTTGCATGAGTTCCAATATTTGTTCCCAACAAAGGTTTCTGAGATGAAGGGAATACTGGGGGATCTAGGGGAGATGAAGATTCCATTAAAGCTAGATGCAAAACCAATTAGACAACGACCATATCGATTGAATCCGTGACACAAGGAACGGGTCAAAATTGAACTTGACCGCATGCTGGATGTTGGAATAATTGAACTAGTTGAAGAATCAGAATGGATTAGTCCTATGGTGGTGCAGGATAAGAAGACAGGTGAAGTCCGGATTTGTGTCAACCTGAGGAATTTGAATGATGCATGTATGAATGATCCCTTTCCGACGCCATTCACTGATGAGGTGCTGGAAGGAGTGGGCGGTCAAGGAATGTATTCTTTCACGGATGGGTTCTCTGGCTATCACCAAATCAGGATTGTGAAAGAGGATCGCCACAAGACAACATTTGTGACTGAATGGGGTTGTTTGCAGTACACCATGATGCCATTTGGGCTTAAGAATGCACCTGCAGTATTCTCCCTGGTTGTTGTCGCCCCATTCAAGGATTTTATTCAGAAGTTTTTGCAAGTCTATATGGATGATTGGACAGTTTATGGATTGATCAGTGATCATCTGGAAAACCTGCGACTGATGTTGGAACGCTGTAGGAAGCATCAGATATCCCTGAATTTGAAGAAGTGTATTTTCTGTGCACCATTTGGGATGTTCTTGGGTCATATTGTTTGCAAGCAGGGATTATTGGCTGACCCAACAAATATTGCGCTCATTCTGAGCTTAACACCGCCTACCAATGTCAAGCAGTTGAGAGCGATGTTGGGGTACACAGGGTACTATCGCAAGTTTATCCATGGTTATGCAGTGATCACGGCCCCCATGGAAAAGTTGTTAAAGAAGGATGCAATATTCTTATGGATTCCAGCATTTCAAGTAAGTTTTGAGACACTAAAAGCAAAAATGGCTTTTGCACCAATATTGGTATTCCCTGGCTGGAGCAAGGAATTCCATGTCCATGTGGATGCATCATCGATTGCACTGGGAGTAGTACTCGCGCAACTAGGGGTAGGAGATCTGGATCACCCAATTTCTTTTGCAAGTCGCAAGCTGTCATCTGTGGAGAGAAATTATGTGACTACCGAAAGGGAAGGTCTATCGATGGTATATGCGCTATAGAAGTTTAGGAATTACCTATTGGGGGGTCACTTCGAGATGTTCACAGACCATTCTGATTTGAAATACCTGGTCAATAAGCCTGTGTTGGGGGGGAATATATGCTGCTGGCTACTTCTCTTTCAAGAATTTGATTTTGAGGTAATTGTGAAGCTAGGTTGCTTGAATGTGGGGCTAGATCATCTCTCACCAATTGAGACATGGGAGGAACCAACCAACATTGAGGATGGGTTACCAGATGTGCAGTTGTTCAAGGTCGAGGTGGCTGACGACTACTATGACAAGATAATTCAGTTTCTGGTAATGGGAACCACACGAACAAAGTTCACCACAAGTCAAAAGAAGCAGCTGGTGGTTAAGGCTGCAGATTTCCAGTTGATCGCCGGACAGCTATATAAACTAGGACTGTACGAGGTTTGGAGGCGCTATGGCCTGCCTCATGATCAAGGGAAGATATTGTCAGAGGCACATGCAAGAGTGGCTGGGGGACACTATGGCGGTCGCGCTACTGCCAGGAAGGTGCTTCGTGCAGGGATTTGGTGGCCCACTCTTCACAATGATGCGACAGATTATGCGTGGACATGTGATGTCTGTCAATGAACTAGAAAACCCTCTCGGAGGGATGAGATGCAGCTAATACCTCAAGTGACATTACAACCATTTGATAAATGGGTTGTGGATTTCGTGGGACCTATCAACCCACCTGGGAAATGCACTGGTGCACGGTAAATAATCAAAGCGACAGATTATTTGACAAGATGGGTGGAGGCCACACTAGTTGTTGATTGCACCACTGTGACAGCAGCGCGATTCATGTTTGACAACATTGTTACTTGGTTTGGATGCCAGAGGATATTGATGAGTGATTAGGCGAGTCACTTCATTAATCGCACCATCAGTGCTTTGACAGAAGAGCTTCAGATCTAGCATAAGAAGAGTACGCCATATCATCCGCAAGCAAATGGAACAGTAGAGGATTTCAACAAAGTTTTGGAGCATGCGCTTACAAAGGTTTGTAACAAAAATCGTGATGATTGGGATTTGAATATCCCAGCAGTCTTGTGGGCATATAGCACCACTTGTAAGAGATTGAAGGGATATACACCCTTCAAATTGGTGTATGGGAAAGAGGCGGCTATGCCTATGGAGTATATTGTTCTGAGTCTGTGCATAGCGGCACCGACGGGAATGAATGTTGAAGCAACATTAGCAAAAAAACTGGAGCAGCTGGTACAGCTTGAGGAAGACCACTTTATTACAGGTTTTCACCAGTGCGTGGAGAAGGATCGGAAAAAAAGCTTGGCATGATCTCCATATAAAAAACAAATAGTTTTAGCAAGATGACTTGGTGATGTTGTATGAGAGCAAGTTCATGAAGCATCCAGGGAAGTTATAGATGCATTTGCTCGGTCCATATCGCATTAGTTGCATAACTTTGGGAGGCACAGTACAGCTGTAGCAGTTAGATAGAGTGATGCTACCAAATCTAGTGAATTGTAGCAGGTTGAAGCCCTACCGAATGATCTCGGAGCCACGCGATGCTTAACAACACTGCGAAAAAAAAAGTGCAAGATGCCAGGTGGCAGGATGGCGCAACGGCAAGACCAAAATGCGCACATAGGAATGATTATCACACGATTAGGGATCCATGCCATGAAAACTGAAGGGTCTCCATGCAGTCAAATCAGCAATCATTACAGATTGTTAGCAGATGACACTTTTTCACGTGATAGGTCTTTCTCACAGCTCTGACCGTTAAGTTGTCGGGATTGACATCAGAGTCAAGAATGTTTGGCATGCATAACCAAAGGTGGCAGCATGGTCAGTGGCACCACGGTTGATGTTTCGTACGATTGGCACGTGTCACAACCGGTGGAATCATGGTCACTGCTCTACACGTAAGAAATCAAGTCTAAACATGAGTGTTGTGGATCTGCCTCACCGGGAGACGACATAATGGTATGATGACAGGATCAGGAATTTATGTGAAGGGATTTGCAAATGATTTCTGAGATAGGTGTCCTTGACATGATGAAAATGCATAAATACAGGCCCAGGAGGATAGTTGAGCAGAGAGGTATCTATCCGACGAGAGGAATCCATGTTGTAAGCAGGTCATGAAGCTAGATAAATTAGGAATTACAAGGAGGCTATGGAAATGATCCATTTCATTTCGTGTGGCAACACACCAGGTGCATTGAGGGCCTGAATGATGAGTGTGCATGAACACCTAGAGAAGGAAGCGATGCAGACACTCGAGAGCAACAAACATGAAGTCTCATCTGAGATTTCAAAGTATGTGGTGGTAGTTCGAAGCTTCGTGGTCCCTACTGTTGATGTATATGTAACTTCAGAATGTATTTCATATATGTATATTGTACTCCTATAGAGATGGTATTATTCCTCTATATGGAAGTGCTTGTATTCTTATAGATATTTTATTATTCCTCTATACGGAAGTATCGTCATTTATATTGTAAGTGTCGTAACTTATACTTGATGGGTTATTAGACCACCTTGTTGGGGTCGGCCCTGTATAATTCATGTGGGTCGAAGGGTTATTAGAACACCCTATTGGGGGTCGGCCATGTGGTTCAAAGGGTTATTAGACCACACTATTGGGTGTCGGCCCAGTCAGCATTGTGTTATGTGGTTAAGTTGAGGCCTACCTAGTAAAGGTTATTAGGCAAGTCAAGTCAAGTATAAATAGAGTGCGGGAGGAACTCTATTTCATCATTCTATTCTCACACACACTCTTTGGAGAGTGGCACACTTGTGGAGGAGGAGAAGCTACTGCTAGGAGATGTCTATCTCTTATGATTGGGTTGTATCATTGCTCTATCTATCTCTGAGGAAGTTATTGGGGTTTTTCACCTTTATGGTTTTCCCCAAGTAAACTCTGTGTCTCTTGTGTCCTTACATTATTGTGTCCAGGATTGATTTGCTGTAGATATGCTGTACATGTTGTTCTCTCAGTTAAGATCCTAGATCAGATTGAAGTAAATTCTGAAAAACTAACATGGTATCAGAGCTATCCTGAAAGAAGGCATAGTATGGCATTTATGACACTTGTTGCACTTGCGATGCTAGGGCTTGATATAGAAAAAACCAGTCATCGTAGCACTTTCGCTAGAAATCCATTTTGGAGAATTTTTTGGATTTGAAAATTTTACAGGTTGAACATCATATCCCCATGTACCTTGTTTCCAAAGGAAAACTTCTAATTCGTTGTACTTTGTGTTTTATGATCTGTACAATCTAAGGTTTCTGCCTCTTCAAGATCTGAGTCATTAACATGTGACCTAGGAAAAAAGGTCATAACTTGGGCTAGGAAGCTCCAAATGAAATTTCGTAAAAATTGACAGGTATGGCATGGACTGTACATTCTAAGGTAACTTTTTCAGAGCTAAAACTGAACCAGTGACATGTGGCATGCCGTACAAGTTCGCTCTCCTGTTTTATCCCATAAACAGATCACATTGCGACACTTGGCATAACTCTCTCTTAGAGAGTCCATTTGAGGACATACCTATGGGGTTGGAAAGATGACAAATCAGGATATCACAGGAAAGAATTTTAGACCATGTAGATTGGAAAGTTTGGAGTTACACCAGAAACAATCAGGTGCATATTTCTGTCAAAACATAATTATTTTTTAGCACCTTCATTCATGGCTCTGGGAATTAGGGTTTTGGAGAAAGTTGGTATTTTTGTAATCGAAGACCACAGCTGAATGCTACTCATCAAAATCAAAATTTAGAGACCAATATCAATTTTTTTGGTTGGGTAGAAGGCCGGGCTTGATCAAACCCTAGTTCGAGACTTTGATCAGAAAAGTGGAAAATTAGGGCTTCTGCAAAATTTGGAATTTTTTAAGTCTCTGACCATGGCTGGAAGATCCTCAAAAAAACCATAGTTTAGAGATTTGGATCGAACCTTTTGGTTGGGCAGAAGGGTGGGATTTATCAAACCCTAGTTCGGGATCCTGTCCAGAAGATCTGGAAGTTTCAAAGGCAATTTTGAGGGGTGAAACTTTGCAATTTTCAAATTCTGAGTATACCGGCTTGATCAAATCATCAAGGCACATCTTTCTAACCTTTCAGAAGTTTGAAATTCAAAGTTTGAATTTTTAGGGTTTCCCTGACAAACCCAAATCCAGCTTGAGATCCAGATTCTACAAATCAAGTGGATTGGGTTAATCCTAGAAGAGAATGGATTGGTCACCTGCATAAGTGAAGAAGTTCCTGTTTCAGAGGGAGAAGAAGCTAAGGCCTTACATAAGAATATTACAAGCAATCTCGATAGGTATCACTTACAGGTATGTTTCGAATTCTGTTCATGGTTAAGTTTATGATATGTTTGTCCTCATATCATTACGGTTAGTACAATCTTGATTAATTACTAGACTTGTCGTATCACCTTAATAAAATTATGAATACATGATAGAATATATTCATTGATTAAGGTTTTGACACTTATGATTGTACTAATGCATTATTGTGTTGTATGAGGTTTATGTTGTCCGCTAACATGAAAGGTACACCAAGAAAGACAAATCATGTTCTAGTTCAAGAACATATGATCATGGTGACATGAAGACAAAGATTCATCC
Organism: Larix kaempferi; assembly: GCA_027924585.1. NCBI lineage: Eukaryota > Viridiplantae > Streptophyta > Pinopsida > Pinales > Pinaceae > Larix > Larix kaempferi. The sequence continues at coordinate 324,220 of BSBM01000715.1, forward strand.
ATTGTAATGGATCACATAGAAGATCTATTTACAAGGTATGTATAACTTGGTTTTATAATGGTTAACTTATGAGATATGCAGGTTACTAGTACAAGTCATTGAAGAGAACAAGAAGACATCATGTGGGTATGTTAGACATAACTAGCTAACATACTAATCTAGGTATGTTTTTCCTATATCAAGTTAGAATCCTACCTTGTGATAGGATCTCTTATATAAGTATACATGGCATGATTGATAATGATTATTCATAGGTTTGAATAATCATGGGTGTATGGATATTATGTTTCTTACCTTAATTGATGATATGACTAACCAGAAGAGTCATGAAAGTATAGGTTTGAGTAATCACGGGTTTAGGCATATTATGTTTCTTACTTTAATTTATGATATGACTAACCATAAGAGTCCTATGATCAAATAAGAATATGCATGAGTAAAAGAAGTCTTCCCTGAAACCTTGAATACTAATGTTTATTATTTGTGTTTGAAATGATCACGAGTATACATGTTTAAGATTATTGTGTGTTGATAGTATTAAGATTATACTAATGAATGTGTGATTATGTATGAGACCTCGAGGATAACACAATGATGATACTAATAAGCATGCATAGTGATTAAGGATGGATATAAGTTCAAGGACAGGTAATCCATTAAGCAAATATCAAGAGGGAGCACACTCCAGTAGTTTCTGCAATGATGAAGTTATTCAGAGGGAGTTGACCACTTCTCACAATCCACATCAGAATCGAGTTGCAAAAAGGAAGCAAAGACTGAGAGGGAGTCAACCCAACAAACAAACAAAGATAAGTATTTTGAACTATCATTTCTTTCATATTTGATTGTTTAAATAATGCTATTCAATGATGTATATGCTTATGATCCTAGACTTAGGGTGTGTATTACACATATTAGAATAATTGCATTAATGAACAACATACTAGTAATATGCATGTAATGGGAAGTGCCCTATGGCACTGTACAACATTCCATTGCTACTTATCTAGAATGAAACCTCTTTGATGACATGTTGAGAGTAGTGCAAAACTCTTAACAATGTTCTGGTAGAGATTGGAAGGCATCTAGAAAGTTACAGGATATGGATGAATGTTGTATTGAAGCATTGGCTAAAATGATTGCATGACTATATGACATATTTCTTTATGTGTAAGAATTTGTTCTGAAAACTATGAGAAGTTTCTAATCATGCAATTTAACTTGTGTTATAGGAAAGATCATATACGAGCACCTACAAAAGAAGGACTACAACATTTGTTTCAGCAACAAAGTTATCTATTGAAGATATTGAATATATTGAAGTTCCCAGGATTTGGGAAGAATGCCATTATCGAGGAATACCAGTCAATCATGAAGAATGATGTTTGGGAAGTAGTCCCAAGACCTGAAGGAAAGTCTGTTGTGACTTCCAAATGGATCTATAAGATCAAGCATGCTGCAGATGGCAGCATAGAGAAATATAAAGCAAGATTTGTAGCTCATGGCTTTTCCTATAAAGAAGGGATTGACTATGAAGAGACCTTTGCTCCTGTGGCCAGATACACTTCCATTAGATCAGTACTTGCTCTGGCTGCAGTGATGAAATGGAAGATACACCAGATGGATGTCAAGACAACTTTCTTGAATGGTGTAGTCGAGGAGGAAGTGTATGTGGAGCAACCACTTGGTTTTGAGACACATGACAAAGAGTCATATGTGTGCAGATTGAAGAAAGACTTGTATGGATTGAAGCAAGCTCCTAGGACTTGGTATGGTAGGATGGATAGTTTTCTATCTAGTTTGGGCTTTACCAAGAGTAAAGCATATTCTAACTTTTACTACAAGGTTGAGGAAGGCAATCCTGTGATACTACTCCTGTACGTCAATGACCTGTTTGTTACAGGTAATGATAGTTTGATTGCTGATACCAAGAGGAATCTTCCTGTTGAGTTCGCGATGAAGGAATTGGGGATGATGCACTATTTTCTAGGCATAGAGGTGTGGCAAAGTATAGATGGAATCTTCCTTGGACAAGGGAAGTATGCAGTAGAGATCCTGAAGAGGTTTGGGTTGATGGACTACAAGGCCATGGCCACACCTATGGCATCAAACCTGAAGCTTCTATGTGATGCTTGATCTGATCTGGTTGATGTCACTGTGTATCATCAGATGATTGGGTATTTGATGTACTTGATGAACACATTGACCCAGTTCCTGATGGATCCTAGAGGTGTTCACCTAGTTGTTGTAAGGCATATTCTGAGGTACCTGAAGGGTACAATTGATTATGGGCTCAAGTATGATGCAAATCAAAAGTTTAACCTACAGGGTTATGTTAATTCGGACTAGGTAGGCAGTGCTGCAGATAGGAAGAGCACATTTGGGTGCTACTTCAGTATGGGATCAGGTGTGATCTCTTGGTTTAGTAGGAAGCAATCCTGCATAGCACTGAGTAGAGCCGAAGCAGAGTATGTTGCAGCTTGTCCGGCTAGTTGTGAGTCAGTATGGCTCCGGAAGCTACTGTCTAAGTTATTTGATCTTCCACTAGAGGCTACCGGTATCTTTTGTGGCAACCAGAGTTGTGTGAAGCTTTCTAAGAACTCGGTGTTTCATGATAGGTTGAAACACATTAAGATCAAATATCACTATATCAAAGATATGGTGCAGAGAGGAGCAGTGAAGCTTGCAGATGTGCTGACGAAACCACTAGCCAGAGTGAAGTTCAAGTACTTCAGAGAAAGGCTTGGTGTTCTTCAGATTGATGACACTTCAAGGAAGAAGTGATGGAGACATTTGTTGAAGCCATTCCAAGCATGGTGGAAGGAGGATCCTTCACATGGCTATGGATGTAAGCACTAGATGATGAGCATCAGGATGATGTTCTAGTTTCTTCTCTGTATGATCAGTTGGATCATTTATATGTATGTATGCATCATGTTGGATGCTGGATATGATCAGTTGGATCATTTATATGTATGTATGCATCATGTTGACTACTGGATATGATCAGTTGGATCATTTATATGTATATTAATCATGTTGGATGCTGGATATGATCAGTTGGATCATGTGTATGTATTTGTATATGTATCAGGTGGATACATTGTATGATCAGGTAGATCATGTATGATGATATGCAACAAGCAGATACTGTGTATGCATCAGGTGGATGCATTGTATGATCAGGATGATCATGGATGATGAGCTTCAGGATGTTGCTCCAGATGACATGGATCAGGACGATGCAGTGATGTTGATCAAGATGATCATGTACATCAGGATGATGTATGGTGAGTATTAGGTTGATACTCTGTGGCCGTGGACAGGTTGTGTAGATGAGCATGTCTAGGAGATCCTATAGGTTGGAGTTGTGTACCCGTAACAGCCTGGGATGCTCTTTCAAGGAATTTCTCTAGGAGGACATGTAAGTAGACTTGGGGGATATGGATAGGATGAAAAAGGCCTCAGATTCTCTTTTGAGGCATTGTCCTATGGCATGTAAGTAGACCTGGGAGATCTGGACAAGATGAAAAAGGCCTCAGATGCTCTTTCGAGGCATTGCCATGACCACATGTAATTAGACCTGGAGATCTGGACAGGATGAAAAAGGCCTCAGATGCTCTTTAGGGTTCTTGCTTGGAAAGACACCCTTTTAAGGTTTTGTGGTAGGAGTCACATGTAATCAGACCTGGAGATCTGGACAAGATGAAAAAGGCCTCAGATGCTCTTTAGGGTTCTTGCTTGGCAAGACACCCTTTTAAGGTTTTGTGACTGTCACATGTAAAAGATCCTGGGAGATCCTATAGGTCGGAGTTGTGTACTCGTAACATCCTGGAATGCTCTTTCAAGGTTTTGTGATGCATGTAATAAGTCCTAAGGATTCCACATTATGGCCAATGATGATGAAGACCTGCAGGTGGTGGGCCTATACCCAGTATGAAAAAGGACTAGCTCTGTAGAACTTCCTATGACAAGTAGATTCAGAGATTGATTGAGATAGCAGTAGCAGTGACGATGACGATGACTCGATGATGATTATCCAGTGACGATGATCCAGAGAAGAAGACTTGTGCTAGAAGACCTGTGTCGAGAAATACCTTCCTAGTTAAGAGGGAGTGTTGATGTATATGTAACTTCAGAATGTATTTCATATATGTATATTGTACTCCTATATACATGGTATTATTCCTCTATACGGAAGTGCTTGTATTCCTATAGAGGTGTTATTATTCCTCTATACGGAAGTATCGTCATTTATATTGTAAGTGGCGTAACTTATACCTGATGGGTTATTAGACCACCCTATTGGGGGTCAGTGTTAACACCCAAAAAGTGTTCACTACCTCATCTACCCCATTACATGGCTCATTTGTCCATTTTCCTACCATATTTCCCTTGAAAACCCTGAAAATCCCACTAAAAAGCCTCCAAAAGGCCTAAAATGCCTCCAAAAGGCCACAAAACCCTCAAAAAAGCCTTAAAAAGGCTAAAAAAACCCCTTTTTCCTCCAAAAATATCCAAAATTCCTCTAAAAATAGCAAAAACCCCCCTAAAAAGGGAAGAAAAATATAAAATAATGAGGAAAAGGAGGAAAAAACCCTATACAGCTGCCCTAAACCATATGGTTCCCAAAACCATGGGTCAGCACTCCACCACCAAAAAACTATAAATAGGTGATGGAGACCCCTTATTCCACATCCACAATCAAGTATACCCTTACTCTGCCAAAATCTCTCTTGAAACCCTAGCTCACCATTGAGCCACTTTCACCTTGAGAGCCCCTTTTGGCCCATTTGCACCATTGGAGAAAGAGAAGGAGCACATTGGAGCTTGGAGCAACCCTCTTGGACATTGCAAAGAGCTTCACCAACCTTGACATTGGAGGTAACATCAATATAAAAGCCATTCTTTACATCTTTTGTTTATGTTTCATGCACATGTTTTAGAGTAGTTTACATTTCTGTTTTAGCATAATAATTTACATTTACTGAACTGCTACTAAGGAGTCCCTTCTCCTTAGTAGGTGCTCATTTGCACAAGCTAGGGGTAAAACCCTAGCTACAGTCGGCCATGTGGGTCAAAGGGTTATTAGACCACACTATTGGGTGTCATCCCAGTCAGCATTGTGTTATGTGGTTAAGTTGAGATCGACCTAGTAAAGGTTATTAGACAAGTCAAGTCAAGTATAAATAGAGTGCGGGAGGCACTCTATTTCATCATTCTATTCTCACACACACTCTTTGGAGAGTGGTGCACTTGTGGAGGAGGAGAAGCTGCTGCTAGGAGATGTCTATATCTTATGCTTGGGTTGTATTATTGCTCTGTCTATCTCTGAGGAAGTTATTGGGGTTTTTCACCTTTATGGTTTTCCCCAAGTAAACTCTGTGTCTATTGTGTGCTTGCATTATTGTGTCCATGATTGATATGCTATAGATATGCTATACATGTTGTTCTCTCAGTTAAGATCCTAGATCAGATTGAAGTAAATTATGAAAAACTAACACCTGCGACCACCAGAAGGATAGGCACAGAAGCCCCCTGGTCCCAGTAGTAGGTGATCCCCGGTGCGAAACAGATGTGCCAAAGTCGTTGGCCTGTTTCGCAGCTCGGTGTTGTTCATACACTTTTTCTTAGTCTGCACTAGGTTTCTAGAGATTGGAGGATGAGTTTGAGAAGTACATGATAGCAAGCCGAAAGATCACCGTATCAGTTCGAGAAGTACATGACAGCGAGCCAGAGATCTCCGTATCAGTTTGAGCAATACACAACAAGTGAGCTCCAGACAACAAGAAAAGTTGCAGAGGCATCGTCTGGCGATAGATGAGTCCGAGTACACCATGTCTAGCTGACGTGGCTCGAGGGCGAGCCACAAGATTGTGTTGGGGGCCTGTTGGCAGGCGGTTTTGATGTGTCAGCTGCACAGCATCACGGATGCTGCGAAGGGCCAAAGACACCGCGCAAGGAGGAAAACTGTGCACAAGTCGGAAATAATAATGGTTTATGTATTTTTGGACCGCATTATGTGGGTTTTGGGACATGTCGACCGCATTATGTGGGTTCTTTGGTCATCTTTTGTTGTAGAGTTTGTTAAGAAGTAGTTAGGCGGTTTCCTGAGTGGACCACAAATGTAAATGCGTAAGCCTATAAATAGACATAGCATTGTAGGTGTTGGAAATCCAGGAATTGATCAATCGAAGAGACAGTTGAGCTCAGTTGATTTTGTTTGTTGTTGTCTGTTAATCTGGGTATGTGACAGTTGAGCTCGGTTGATTTTGAGCAAAATTATTGTGTCTCTTTCTATTTCCCTTCTATGAATGTGATGTGTGATTTGAATATATGAATTATGCAATGTTTCCTGGTTCCAAATGATGTTTTACTGCTAGATCTATTACACTTTAATGGTTTATTTGACAATAAGATCTGTTGAATGATGATGCAATTCTGTCTAAATGCGTAAGTTGAAATGTTAAATATGTTTATGAATGCTGCGATAAGCTGATAAGCGGATGCACAAGGATCCTATACATCTTGGGTGAGACTTCATCTGCTCCGTAGGTGTTGCTGGACGGGGTAAAACCTGTCCATGCTGGTGCTCAGGGAGATTGCGGTGGGTTGGATGTTGACAAACTGAGGAACCCATGTCGACTAGGTTTCTGTCAACAGTGGTTTAATTTCAGTTTACTATTTTTTTTTATGCATCAGACTGTTAGCTTCTCTATAGCTGCTTCACTTGTTCACCCTGGTGTCCTTATACTGGGCAGGGTTTTTTTGTTCATTTTGGGTTTGAACGACCATGGTTATGATGATTTTCAAGGTTGGCATCTAATAAGACCACCTCAGAATGTAACTACCTCCGTATTTCTACTTCTTTCAGTTTAATAGAATTTGCAGCAATTACAAATATATATATATATATATATATATATATATATATATTCCATAAGTTCTTTCTAGGAATTGTATCAAAATCTATTCTAAATCCCATGAAACAAGACAACAGATTGGATTTATTACTGTGACACTCCTCCACAATGACCCTAAGTGTAATGAGGAAGTCTATGGTTGAGTGGTGCCTTTTGAAGCCTTCCCGAGCTTTATCCCTCTTTCTTTCATGTTTTATCCATATGTTAATCTTATTTTCAAAAATAATATAATCTAGATTGGATAAAAGAGGGATAATCATAATGGTTCAATAATTAGAAAGACCTCATATTTATCTCCACTTTTAAAAATAGAACTATAAGCCTCTGAGTCCAAGGCTTAGGGAATCCATACTTGATTGCTATATTAAAGAGTTTGTGAATGTAGGGAATGAGGATGGGTGCTTTGATTTTTAAGATTTCTTCTTGGCACCCTTCAATGTCTTTAGATTTTCCATTATCTAGGCACTTAATCCCAAAGTCTATGTCTTCTAAAGAAAAAACTTGCTCTGTTGTAAGGAGGTATTGAATGTTATCCATGACATCCAAGGATTCAGAAATATTTTCAAGATAAGAGTTCCAATCCTCCAAATAAATATTATTATTTTCTTTATTTTTACAAGTTTGAATTAGTCTCTATAATCTTTTCCATTATCTAGGTGCTTAATCCCAAAGTCTATGTCTTCTAAAGAAAAAACTTGCTCTGTTGTAAGGAGGTATTGAATGTTATCCATGACATCCAGGGATTCAGAAATCTTTTCAAGATAAGAGTTCCAATCCTCCAAATAAATATGATCATTTTCTTTATTTTTACAAGTTTGAATTGGTCTCTATAATTTCTTAGGAGCAGCCTTAGATAAGTGTAAATGTTTTAAATTTTTTCTTTTATGTATATATTAGGTTCTTTTTATTTAGTTTTTTATACTTATTTATCTTATCGTATTTCATGTATTCGTCAGTAGATTCCTTAATTTCTCTACGTGCATACTTACATTCATTATCCTACCAAGGGTTGGTTCTTCTATTCTTTTTTTTACTAGAAATTTTGAGGGAGAACTTGTTGATGGAAGAAGATAGAGAAGTAGTAAAATTATGATAGAGTTCTTTCATATTGGCCTTATTAGAGAGTGTGATGTTCCGAGTTAAGAACCCTTTTGCAAATAAGAATTTTTAAGACTTAAAAGTATTTTTGAGTTGATGTTGAGTTCTGTAACTCTAGAACATAAAGTATGTTTATTATTTAAATTCTTGCATTTGATGTTGAGTCATGTGGCTCTGGAGCATCAAGAATGTTTTTTTCGAGATGCTATTATTTGGTGTTGAGTCGGTGACTCTAGAGTACCAAATCTGAAAAGACTAAAAGCATTTTTGAATTTATGTTGTGTTGAAGAAAATCCCGAGCATCAAATTATATTAATAAAAGTAATATTTCACTATATATTCCAAACTTCTTGAGTGGTAGCCACTTAAAAGAGGGACCAAGTACACTAGGAGGGGTATGACCTATTAATTAAATACATAAAAATAAATAATGATGCAAATGAATAAAGTGAGGAAAAATATTCATTAATGAATATTAAATAAAAAGAAATAAGAAAAATAAACCCTAACTACTTCTTGAAAATAAAAGAACTATAAAAAGAGAGAAAGAAGGGGAAAGGAGGACACTTTTTCCTAGAGATAGAGATAGTCCATAATACAAAACAAAAAACCTATTCTTAAAAGAAAAGTTTTGCAGGGAGTGACCATTATAGGCGTAATGGTTCCTAGATCACTGGAGGGTTCAGTTGTAATCCTTTGAGTTCTCATTACACCATGAAAGAAAGCGGATTAGTGTTGGAAATGGACTATCTGGAAAGCGATTGAAATTATAAGGTTTACAAAGAGCTGGTAAAAATCCTTGTGACTACCTTGTAGTAGTTTGAGAAAGATAGAAAACAAATCCCTGGGTATTCTAAACTAGTGTGCTTGGTCTAGATACGGGGTGACCCATGGAATGAGCAGCAAAATGTTCATGGTTTATGGTTGGGAGGAAAGTGGAAGTCACTCAAGTGGTTTGGAATTCAAAATCTAATCACTTTTTCAATCTTAAATATCTTATATTTTTACTTCGCATTATTTATTTAATTATTATGAGTATAATGTAGTGAGTAAATTTAATAATGTTCTTTTTATTGATCTCCTAGAAATATTAGATAGGTGACTGTAAATCCCTAACAATTGCAGAGTTGTTATTAATGGATATTTTTATACATATTGACTATTTCTTGAAAGGATTTTGATAAATATTTTCCATGAAAAGAATTAGTAATCTTTCTGTAAATGTTTTCAAAAATTGCATAGGTAGTTATTCCTCTTTTAAATATAATTTTGTCTTTTTTTTTGTAACTAGGAGAATCGACAATTGGGAAGGGGCTGGTACTCACGTGACATGGGGACCAGGGATCCAATCCCATCTGCTACCACTATACCCCTAGGTGCACCCACACAACCCACAAGCATGGGGAACAGGTAAGCCAAGGTGATTTGAACTTGTGACATCCATTTACAACATTTCCTTCATATCAAGCGAATCGCTAGTTGAGATACACCTCTGCGGGCCTATGATAATTCTGTCTATTTAATTTGTATTTAATTTTACATTTATAATCTAGTTTAATGATATTATTGGTTTAATTCTATTTATAAACTAACTCTATTTAATTTCGATTGAAAATTCGAAACCGTAGCTAAAACATAGTCAAATATTTCACATTAGAACCCTAAATTATTAAACAAAGATCTTACACAACATAGTAACTTGACAAGCACTTGTATCATTATTCATTATTATTATTAGTATACATGAATTAAATAAATTATTCATCCGTGTAACTTTAAGCTATAAATTAATAACAAATCCCATTGGGCATCTCGTTTTGTTGGATAGAGTTGGGATCAAAACAACATGTTTTACCATAAATATTATTCTATAGTGACAAACAAAATCACACAGTTCGAATTCCTTAAACATTACACACAGTTCAAGTTCCTAAAATAATACATAGGGTTTGAATATATATATATCGGTCGAATGACACCCGAAGTGACCGAGACTTATTTTTTTTATAAATCTCAGAGCTGAGCCTGTAGAAGGCCATGGCATGAACAAAAGACATAAGAAAATAAACTCTATGTATTCAATAATCCTCTTACCAAAGGTCGAGTCCACAAGATTCACAAGACTCTCCATCTAAATTTAATATAAACAATATATCTCTAGAATGAATATATATAGGAAATCGAAGGAGGAAAATAGACATACAAACAATATTATCACTTTAAACATTGAAGATTATTAACTCTGAAAGGGAATAGAAAATGCACTAAACTATACAATTTATATCCATTCAATGACTATAGATTGATTCTACCAGTAATGTATACAATAATCCAAACAAAATACCAAGGGTATAACCCTTCAAGGGAAAGCCTTCTTTCATTTCTTAGTAAAGACAATAGATTGATAAATATAGTATACACAAAACAAACAAAGGATTCCAATCCAAGTTTTAATACCAAATTTTTTACAATTACTAACGTACATAGTTATTCTACATATGAAAATAAACAGTTACATCATCACTATAAAATGGTATTCCATTAACATCTTAGCAACGAGGAAAGGCACTATAAGTTCCATACACTGAGCCATATATAGGCTAAGACAAAAATATTTCTAGTAATTATCTTCTATCCATATCAATGGCATGAGGTGGTCTCACTTCTTCACTATGAAATTTGGAAACAAGGACTTAGAACAAAAGGACCACATCTCCATATCAACAAAACAGGGTTCAGACCCTCCTCTCCAAGAAACACTAGGCCATGACAAAGTGCAGGCTTACCCGTAGAGCTCTGCACTGGTCTTCCTTTCCATAAGGGATTGCATAACAAGAGCACCAAAGACATACCTGCAAACAAGAGGTACGGAAATCATATACACACACACACAAAAGTTCTAGCTAATCAAACTTGAAAAATATTGTATATAACTGATAAACCAATACCTTGGGTCAATGACGAGGTAAGAAGTCACCTCCAATCTTACTCGAACCTTGAGTGGAAGCGGAAAGGGCTTCCTAGCATACACAAACATTAATCAAGCCATAAATAATCTTACTAAGAACTATGTAAGAAAAATGGGACTAGCTCAAAACCTCTGTAGAACTACATTGATATTAAACACAACGAATACTCCACCAAGTAAAATTTCCTCAACAAGGAAGTCGAAGCAGATCTCGGATCTCTTCTCTTCCCTCGAAATGAGAATGAAATAATAACAAGTGAAAACCCTAACTCAAACCAAATATGAGAAGCTCGAGGTCCAGCTCGGGGATTTAACTACACTATAAAAATGTAGAGATGTGGCAAGTTCTTAAGTGAGGACGTACATGCGGTGATCCGTAGAGTTTAACGATGCCAAGGATTCCTTCCCATGCAACGTTGGCATAATACAACAATCATTAATGTGGTAGTTGAACCGTATGAGGAGCTCAATCTTCATGGAGTTTAATGAAATGATTTAATATATACAACCTTGTTCCAATCTTGGAACAAATGTAACAATTTATACCATAGACAGAATAGAAATCATAGAAATCATGTTTATAAATATTTAAATCTTATATATAATCGATTGAAATGAATTGAATATTAAGATTAAGTATATATTAAATTTGGTCACCATAGTATGACCTTAGACCATGATGTAACTATACCAAGTCAATTTATGAACTCTGTGGCATGACGAAGACAATATGAGCAACATGCAAGAGATGATAAATGAAATGATATTAGCTACATGCTAAGTAATCCTTGAATTTATGTGGTAGGCCTAGTTATATGGATTAGAAGGTCTAAGACAAGGATCTCAAAAGAACAAAATTGACAGTGTTGTATAAATAGATAAATAAAATAACAGTCTTGTATAAACAATAAATGGACGGATAAAGAGAAGATGTTGACTGTATCGGTTCTACCAATATTTATGATAATACAAATTGTTATTTTGATAGCTATCGAATCATGTGCAAAGGTTTTGTTTTCAAAAGAATTGTTTACAATAAAATCATCGCAAGGAGATCCAATGACAATTTAATATTTTCTAAAAAAATTGTTGTAATTTTGGGACATGACAAATTGGTATCAGAGCTGAGTTTCAGCACTTTGTGACCTATGGGCCTGACTTGAAGATACACAAGAGAAGAACTAGCGGTTAAACTCTCTTTTGCACATCGGAAAATTTAAATCTAGAAGATAAATGACACTGCCGCAACAAACAGAACCTGATATACAAAACATTAATTTTGGAACTCGAAATTGTGTATCTTCTTAGCTATTCAACTTGACAATAAATAAAACTCAAAACATAATATAACTTGAAAGGGATTGGGAGGCCTTAGATCAACAAGAGGAACTTATAGACCAGATTAGAAATAAAAAACGTCAGCATTAAAAGTTAGGCAGTATGAGTGAAATCAGGATTTCTAGTTAACAAGAGAATTTAAATTCACCTCAACCTCATGAAGAATAGAATTATGAAGAAATGAACAACGGTCAAAGAATCATTACACCTCCATAATTGATGAAAATTGTACAAATTTTAAAGGATGAATTGGAAAGTTATAAAGATGATAACTTGAAATACATACATGGAAAATAGGAAATGAATGCCATCCTGCTACAAACATTAACATAAATAAAACAAAGTTCCCAACTAGTTCATGAATCCAATAACCTGTTAAAGAGGCATGTGCATGAAAAGGAAAAGAAAAATTCAGAACATGAAGAAGAAGTTAATTCTGAAATAGATTCTAGTTTGTCCTTAGACAAAAAGCATTACTATAGTGATAGTACATTAGAGACCTCTTTTTCTTCTCCTCATAGGAGGAAAAGTAAAATATCTAGTAGAGAAGATTTAAAAGGAGAATTTTTTTAAATTAAAGCTCCTATTTTCGAAGGCGAACTAGACTCAGGTGAAAAAGAAGAAGAATGGTTGATTGGAATGACAAAGTACTTTAAAGTTTATTACTATACTAGAAGGTTGAAGGAAATATTGGCCATATACAATCTAAATGGTAAGGATTCCCGGTAGTGGCGAGATTTGAAACTCACCCAGAATCTGAAAGAATGAAAAGTTACTTGGAAAAGTTTTAAGAAAAATACACGTCTGAACACTGCTTTGATAAAAAGATAAAAGAATTTTCATGATTTAAAAATGGGGTCTATGACCATGGATTCTCTAATAAATAGATTCCTAGAATTACTCCACTATGTCCCTTACATTAGGGATGAGAAAGATAAAATTCAATAATTTTTAAGTTGACTTCCACCTTATTTGCGAGATAAAATTGAGTTTGATGCACCTAAGACTCTTGATGAAGCTTTATTTAAAGGTAGATTTTTCTTTGAGCATAGTCAATATAGATCTAAAAATATAAAAAAGAGTAAAGAAAAGTGAAAAATAACTTCAGATAGTAGAAGAAAAGGCTACAATACCCCTCCCTACAAAGAGTTTAACAACAATTTTTCAAGCAGCGGGAATTATGCCAAAAGTGAAGTACAGTCAAACCTACCAGCCTAAAGTGGAAATAAACCAATTACTTTTGATGGTAATAAGGATGATGCAACACTAGTAAAATGTTGGGGATTCCAAGGTCCACAATTGTTTCGTGAATCTCCACAAAAAATTCAAAATAATTCTAAACAATCTAACAAGAGGATGTCATGGTAGAAGATGTTACGAGGATGCCAAGAATTTGCACTACTTTGGAAGGCATGCAAGTTGATCACCAATCCACTATGATTGAAATCAAAGGTAAATTTTTTACACAATTGTTTCTATTTTGATAGATCGGGGAGTTTGTCATAGCTATGCATCACCTAAGGTTGTGGAAAATTATAAATTGCATAAGGTAAAGCATAATAAACCTTGGCTGGTACAACTAGCAACTAGTGCATAAAGAAAAATTTCAAAATTAATTAAGGGCTTCCCAATAGACTTGAATGGTCTAGAAACAAGCATAGATTTAAATATATTTCCTTTGGGAGAATATGATGTACTGATAGGGATGGATTGTATGGAAAAACATCACATAGTTCTAGATTGTTTGAATAATAATTTCACATGTATTGATGATCAAGGAAAACATAAAATAGTGTATGGTGTGCCTAAGAAAATTTCGTTAAGACAGATTTCAACCCTACAAGCTAAAATATGTCTGAGGAAGGGTTGTAAAGTCTATGCAGTTAATATTCACATTTGTAATGCTTCGAATAAATACAAATAGAGAAAAAAATAAAGAATTTAAAGATGTGTTTCCTAAGGAGTTATCAGGACTACCACCTAAGTGGAATTTAGACTTTTCTATAGAGCTTGCACCGGGAGCAATGTCAGTGTCCAAATCTATACCACATGAGTACACATAAGCTAGTTGAATTAAAATTGCAACTTCGAGAATTGATAGAAAAAAAGTACATAAGACCCAGTGTGTCCCCGTGGGGAGTGTAGCTGGAGTTTTAACACCAGCTAATGATAAAGAGCACATACTAAGGATTTAGGAACCCTTAGTAGCAGTTCATAAACATGGATAAAAACTAAACAATAAGCAAATGATGTATGCAAGTAACAAACATGAAATAGATCTAACTACTGCAGTATAATGGAAAATCAACAGGAACCCATAAATGAAATTTTCATTTTTATATTATATGTCAAACAAGGGTTTGCAATAATGACTACCTCAAAAGAAGAGGTGATGAGGGCCCTTGTAGTAGTACGAAGAATAGTGTGATGGGTCTCTAGAGTTCCTTGCTCTTCTCCAAAATCTCAATGGGTTGGCTAAGATTCAACTAAATGGGCACAAAAGCTTGAAATGGGAGCCTGAAGTGCAGTAGGAAATTTGGCAGCATGAGGGTGTGAAGAGTGATTCATCTGAAATGGGGGGCCTCCATCACCTTTTTATAGTGATTTTGAGTGGTGGATTATTGGCCCATAGTTTTGGGAAACTAATGGTATTGGGAAATGGTATAGGTATTTTCCCTCTTTTTTGAATTTATGTTGATTTTCCCCCCTTTTTCTTTTACTCCTTTTTGTGGGATTTTAACCTTTTTTGAAGGAATTTAATTATTTTTTAGGGAAATAATGCTTTTTTGCCTATTTGGTTAACAATTTAGGGTTTTTTGGGGTTTTGGAGGCCAAAAATGTGTGAAAAGTGGAAAAACGGGTTATGTGACTAGGGAGATGAGCTAGTGAACAATTTTTGGGTGTTAACATATTGCCCCCTAATGTGTGAGGACAGGAGCTCATCGTATGGCCGATAGAAATCATAGGTATTGAATTTTTCCATGGGTGTGAGCATTGTGATGACGAAGAGCATTAATTAGTAGGAGACTAGAACAGGTGCTCCATACAAACTGCAAAGGTTACAACTAAAAATACATGACCTTAATAATGGATGAGGAATAATCTCAAATATATGGACGAGGTGGGCATACCCATGCTCATATCAATATATAAAAATAATAATGTGTCCTAGAGGGGACCTAAAAAATACATAGAGAACTACTATGTACATCATAATGCTCCAAAGGGGACACAAATTTGGGACATACTCATGGTCCAAGCATGACTGATATGAAGAATCGATACATGCAAATAATGGCATCCATACTGAATGCGGTACCATAAAAACTGATGCTCTGCTGGATCTAAAGGTTTCCAACAACTGTATGGACTCAAATGACTGAAAGTCAGAATCTCAAAGGTACACTGAACTACATCTGAACTGGACACTCTAGGAATCATATTTATGAATGGATTCTGGATATTGTCGCCAATGCAGCCCAGATATCTGCAGGGACATACAACTAGGGGGTTCCAAATAGACTCACCAATGTTCTAGAGTCAGAGGAAATCCAAGGTCTTCGACCAATAACTAAAGGGACCAATGCCCTGCACGAATCTCAACGGTGCGATGATTGTTTTGAAGTTGAGCACGTGAGAAACAACCATTCTAAGAGGCACTAAGGACTCCTCTCAGATGGTTCATAGGCACTCACCACTGATGGAGATGAGTCCAAGGTATAGGGACCTCTGGGTCTATCCTATGGAATAGATGTGCTGGCATCGATAGGGGGAGACCTACAACTACCAAGGCAATGATTTTTCCTTGATAGGAGTGCGAGGTGTACAACCAAGAGGTGATAGTACTGGATGTGAGACTGATAGACTATGGGGAGATACAAGGATTGCAGAGTGGGGGGACTCAAACTTCCTTTGTTCAGAGTATGATGGCAAGGCTGACTTGGCAGCATATCAAACTAACTTCATGGAAGGGGATCATAGGTTTAGGGACCATGGATTGTGACTACAATGGGGGATACTTAGGGGGAAAACTGATGAGTGATATCAGGAGACTCCAAGGGTGACACATCACATGATACTCTGAACAGAGGTGACCATGTTGGGGGTGCTGCCATAATGGGGGGGACTATATGTGATCTGTCGTGGCACCGAGAGCCATTGTTTGGGACTTATTCATGGTTTAAGGAGCTTAAAGAAGGGATAGAAGTGTGCTAAAAAATTATACTGTTGTGTGGATTTGTACGAGCCCAAGACTAAGTATGCTCGTGAGTGCTTTCAATTTTAAGGAGTTTGAAAGCTATACGAAGACTTTGAATATGGTGATAAGGTACCTTCATGTGGATTTATATGATCCCAAGATAGTGATTTCTCTTGGTCTCTTTCAATTTTAGAGAGTTTGAAAGAAATAAGAAGACTCCAAAGAGATCCTTTTTCGTGTGTTAGTCTCCAAGGCCCGAAAAAGAAGCAAAAAATTATGCAATGAAGAACTCTTCTAGCCGATGTGACTAGAGTATTCCTTTTTCATAATTAGTCTACTAGGCCCAGAAAAGGGTTAAAATTATACCATATAGATGCCCTTTCGAATACTTTAACGCGCATGAAAGGAAGCAAGATTGCTCGACGATCTTTTCATTCTTTTAGGAGTCAGAAAAGAGATTAACATAAACTCCATGAGTTCCTTTTTCATAAAGGAGTTTCTTGGCCCGAAAAAGGGATAAAAGTATACTGAACATATCTAACAACCAAGCAAGGAGGAAGTGTTCAATCAAGGGACAACCATGGGAACCAAGAACTAAGTGGTGGGGGTAACACTAATGGGGCCTCCTTGTAGGTTGATGAAATGGGGGAAACATAATGCAATAACTATAGTAGGGATGGAGCGAAGGGCTCATGGATAGTCTGCGATATAAAAATGGAGAAAAAATATTGTGGCCTATGTGGCACTCAAATCGAGGTGGAGAGGGGCATGGAAAAAATGCCCATTTTTAAAGTGAGAACGAGAAACGATCTCAAAAATCATCATGGGCTTGGAATTAAGAATCTGATGGTGCAAAGAGTGTTAAAAAAAGAGGTCATATGACCCTGGAATGGTCAAAGCAAAAATTAGGGTAAAAATGGCTATAAATAAAGGGAAGCCTACCAAGCATATATAGGATGTGGTGGTGGGGAGAAATGATGACCCGCAGGGGTGGAATACTAGGCGTATAAAATCAAATTGTCATGTCCCTAATTGGCATTGGGTCACAATGGCCTAATCCCGTTGGGCATATTCATTAGAGTTTGTCAAATTGATGCTAAGGGTCAAATAATTGCCAAGGAAGAAAATTACTAGTTTCCTAGGTTTGGGGTGGAAGCTTTGGGATTTGGAATAAGGGGAATAATAAATGATGTTTGAACATTAGAATGGCATAAATATTTAATAAATGAGCTAAATAAATATATACAAGTGGAAATCAAAGTGGCATTTTATCATGAAGACACATGGAGGAAGGGGTACCCACATATGGCTAGATTTCCCCACTACACTTGGCATCATTCTCTCACCAATTCGAATTCAAGGTGAATGGTAACATACTTGGGGGAGTTCAAAAGGCATTATTCATTGCATGACTCATCCAAGGTCGAAATGTAGAGTAAGAGTAACTCCCATGGAAGAGGAAGAGGCAATTTGGAGCTAGTGAGACACTTGGGCTAGATTCCCTAGCTCTATGACAACAATGATAAAGATGCTATGACACCTATGACACAAATCAGACCTGAAGGATGACATATGACATATATGACATGTCAAGGATAAAAATAGACTCCAAGAGGGCACTCAAGGGAGTTAGTGTAACTAAGACGCTTCCACATGTGATTTGGTGGAAGTGGGAGACTAGGAATTGTTGTACAAGTGGCGTTCTTTGGAATCTCTTCCCAACTTGAGTTGGCAGGAGTCTCTTGGAAGGGATTCGACCCATGGAGGACATTAGAAGTTTATAAATGTCAATAATAAATAAAAAAACCATATTTTGATCATTTGAGAAATTTGCAATTGCAATTGTGAAGAGGGAGAGTTAGTGGATGACTAGTTTCTTTCCTTAGCCAATTTCGAGGGTGAAAGATTCCCATCCAAGTTATTAATTGGAAAGGCCATTCAGACCTTTCATTTGGATATTTAATGGATTCATTTGTTGCAGGTGTAAGCGACAGGGAAGATCATGGTTTCTTCTAATGCATCAAAGTCTCTCAACCATTTCTAGTTTTGAAGGCATATTCTTGCTCCTTGAGGGAGGGAGTTTTTGGTGAGCTATTGTACTCTTTGGGGGAGCTTATAATGCCCCATTTATTTTGTAATATGAATTAAATACTCAGTTCTTCATCTACAGAAAGTTTCAGGTTAAAATTCCAAGTAGAAATGTATAAATCTTATTTTTAATGAAAGAACAATGCCATTTCCCCACTACCTTGTTGTGAACCAATGTAATGTTGATGGATTCAAATGGATAAGTAAACTAATGATGGTTTATTTATGAATGGAATTCTATTTATGTATTATACAAGTTTCATGTTCAGTACTCAAGCATTTGAAGTCATTTTACTCAGTTGATTTATATTTGGAGAAGATTTGGAGAAGTCATTTTACCCAAACCCAATTTATACATCGCCTACCTCTTTTTAGAATTTTGAGTGGGTTTGGAGGCATCTGGAAGCCATTTTAAGTACTTACACCAAGGGTATTTGAACCCCGAATTACTAGTTAAATTGCATACTTGGCCCATAATATTAAGAGAGTTTGCAGAAGTCTTTTGATGGTCATAAATCATCCCTGAACATAAAAATCAAGTACAAATATCATTCATACACCTTCCTTGAATATTTGAAGGAATTTGGAGCCCATTTGAGACCTAGAGAGCAATACTAGTCAAAGGATAATTACTAGTAAAGTTCCCTACATTGGCTAGAATTGAAATACGATTTGCAAATTATTTTAAAGATCCAAAATCATCCATGAAACACATATCTATGTTCTAACATCATCCATATACCTTCTCAGAATATTTGAGAGCATTTGGGGCAAATTGGAGACCTAGGCATTAAAACTAGTCAAAGGTCAAATTTGGGGAAAAAGTGAAAAATTGGTCCTTCTAATAAAATTCCTAACAAGGGACATTACAGTTGTATCAGAGCATGATCTTGGCACCTGATGTGGTCTGATATTCATGAGGACAAGAAATCAGGTACCACCATTAGATATTGAAACCAAAAGTGTTTTTGTTGAAGAGGAAAAAGTGAGGAAAATAAGCCAACGGGTGAGGATATTTTCTCAAGCACGGGACCCCATAATAGAGCAAATGAATTTCAGAAAACACCAAGGACAACTATACCAAAATTTCTTGAATCCAAATATGTGGAATAAGTTCATCTCGAATGGAAAAATTTGAGTGAAGGTTTCAAAAACACTCTATCATTTTATGAATACCTCATTATCAAAAACAAGCTCAAGCTGAAGGAAGGTAATAAGAATCCATTTCAAAATAAAGAGTCCAAAGATATTGATCCTAATGAAAACAAGGGAAAAATTGCATTAGCTTGCTTGAAGGAGAAAAACGAAGTGACATCACAAGAGCATGAAGAAGATTCTATTGAAAATATGGAACATCTTTTCGAGACACCTTCTACCTTAGACATGAACCAAAGAGCATCTACTAATGGATGCTTGAACTATGAAGAAGTACCTACTAATGGGTTCTTACACCTCTATGTTGGTGACATAGAGATCACTTTTGAAAGCATTGCTACAAGCCAAACTTCCATTAAACATGAAAATGAAGACCTTGTAGTAGTTAAAGAAGAAACAATATCAACTTCCCCATCACCACTTGAGCTTCATGAAGTTGGTCCAAGCAAGAAAGAAGATTATGAGGAGGTTCATTTGTCAGAGCCTCATTTTCTTGAAGGGTCCTTAAAGATGAATGAAAAGAAGATCCAAGAGTCCCTCGGCATTCTCCATGACACTCAAGCATTGGTGTCAAATTCTTGTTGGAGAGCTACTTCATTGGAGGAAACATACTTCCTTGAAGACATGGAGAAGATTCAAAGAGCAATGTGCCACATCAAAGGTAATTTCATGTCTTTTCTTTTTTAAAGAAACCATTTGTTTGAGCTTAATCAATTGTTACATGATGGATACTTGAAGAATAATGAGGATAATCATAAGCTCACAATTCAAAATGAGCAACTTCTTGAAAAGTTGCAAGATACTTGTTTTTCCTCCTATGTTTCATATTGTCAAATGCTAGATTGTTTGGAGGATTTTCATGACATGGTGGATCATGAGAAATGTGGAGAACTGAATGTGCTTGATGTGTTTGAAGATGAACTTGAAGAGATCCAAACACTTGATGTAGTGGAAGAGGAACTTGAATTGTCTCTTGATGAAAGTTATGCACTTTTTAAAGAAGAGCATGATTCCTCTACATTGGAACCAATCTATGACAAAGGTTTCACACTTTTGAAGGAGCTGCATGATACTACCCATATGGATCCTCCCCATGATGAAACTTATGCATTTTTTGATCAATTGGGTGAGTTAGTTCATCCTCCTACATCCTACAATTCCATGTTTTGCAGCATTAGTCTCAAGGAACTATGGGTGAAAGGATTCTTTTTTATGGTGCCACATGAGGAGTATGGAACTCCTAGACTAACTTTTTATGATGACATGGTTGGAGCACATTCTTATTCACATTTGAAGCAGCATCCTTTGTTACTTTATGATGATGCCCATCTACATGGATGCACCTATGATATGCATTTGAGTCACTTGAAGACTCATGGTTTTTCTTGCTCAACACTTGGTTCATTTGATGTTGGAGGAACTTCATCCAACACTTGGGTGAATAAATTTATGATTGGAGAACATTTTTGTTGGAAGCCACATACTTTGATATATATTTATTATTCTCACATTCATGAATGTATGGGTGACACTTCTTTGAGTCCTTTGAAGTCTCCTTGTTTTTTCTGCTCATTATTTGGTTCAGATTTTAGTGGAGATTCTTCACTCACTTCTTGGATGAAAAAATACATGGATGAATATTTTTATGCATATCAAATCCTTTTGGATCGGGATTATAGGACAAGGGATCCTCACCTATGTCATTGGAGAAGATTTGATTGGTCACTTGAAGCTTGTATGCACTTGGAAAATGGTGGTCTACTTGCTTGGAGGTATAAGCACTTTCATGATTCTTTGATGAAGCACCTCCTTGATGTACATTTTCATTATGTTGTTATGTACTTTAATGATATATATTTTGTACTCATGATGTTTGGAAGAATGCATACAAGAAAATGGGATCCAGGAATCCTCTTATCTGATGGTATGGGTTGGATAGCACTCCTAATTGTTGGGGTGTAGTACAAGCAATGGGACACTAGAATAATTTTTGTCTCATTGCTTTCAATTTTTTTGGGGAAACAAGCAGCATGGGAGATGGATTTCCCTCTTAATAAAGTGATTTTTATTAGAGTAGTGCAGCATCAAGCATGGTGGTTCCTCTCTAAAATATTCATGGAATCTCAAAGACTCAAGGTTGGGCAATTCAATGGCAACTTCAAAGAATTATACAGAAAGCAGATTCTTCAACACCCATCCTTGAAATTGCTTGAGGACAAGCAATATTGGGAAGGGAGGATTTTTCATGTCCCAAATTGGAATTGGGTAACAATGGCCTAATCACATTGGACATAGTCATTAGAGTTTGTCAAATTGATGCTAAGGGTCAAATAATTGCCAAGGAGGAAAATGACTAGTTTCCTAGGTTTGGGGTGGAAGATTTGGGATTTGGAATAAGGGGAATAATAAATGATGTTTGAACATTAGAATGGAATAAATATTTAATAAAGGAGATAAATAAATATATACAAGTGGAAATCAAATTGGAATTTTATCATGAAGACACATGGAGGAAGGGGGACCCACATATGGCTAGATTTCCCCACTACACTTGGCATCATTCTCTCACCAATTCGAATTCAAGGTGAATGGTAACATAATTGGCGGAGTTTAAAAGGTATTATTCATTGCATGACTCATCCAAGGTTGAAATGTAGAGGAAGAGTAACTCCCATGGAAGAGGAAGAGGCAATTTCAATCTAGTGAGACACTTGGGCTAGATTCCCTAGCTCTATGACAACAATGATAAAGATGCTATGACACCTATGACACAAATCAAACCTGAATGATGATATATGACATATATGACATGTCACGGATAAAAATAGACTCCAAGAGGGCGCTCAAGGGAGTTAGTGCAACTAAGATGCTTCCACATGTGATTTGGTGGAAGTGGGAGACTAGGAATTGTTGTACAAGTGGCGTTCTTTGTTCTCTCTTCCCTATTAGGATATTCCTATACTCCATCCTAGTCCTACTAGCATTTTCATCCTTTGCATTTTCAGCCATGCATGTACTTTTAAGGTTTGCATGCATTTGCATGCATCCCAGTCATCAGTCCCAGCACCTAGCCCTCAGTTAGCTAGCCCCCAGAGCTTCTTTCCACTCAGTTTCATCCCTCCTAGAGCTTAGTGTGCCCTCCTTTCACCTACTACATGAGAAAGGCGTCCTTCCTTACCTACCACTCCATTTAGTTCAGTTATCTTCAATTCTCTCCTTGATTTTAGGCTTGACTAACTCTCAATTGACTATATCACTCCAATGGACCTCCTGTGAGACTTGAATGCCCATTCTAACTTCAGTTAGCTCCTCATGCACCCTCCATTGAGCCTCCTTCATTCAGTTAGTGTATCCATGTGCCAGTTACAATAGGTTACACCTACCACACTCAGTTAGACTCAATTTGACTCACGATTGACAGTTACTTGTGCATTGATGACTCCACCGATGCTGCGATAGACTACTAGTTGTGCTCTGATGACATTTCAGTGATCTTTTCATCACTCCATGAAGGCTAATTTGAATTGCCACCTTGGAATTCGAATCCTCATGCATTGTACTATTTATTTGCCATATTGTGATTAATTAATTAGTGTGTGTGAAGTATTTATGCTTCTATTTGAGTTCTATTGTATTATTATTATGTTGCTCATTATAATGCATTGACCACTCTTCTTCTATTTTCTTGCTTAATCAATTATTTTCTTGTGAGGTATACATCATCTCTTAGATCTGCTATGAGTATTTTCACATGGTATTAGAGCATGTTGAGAGTATTGTTTATCTCCATTCTTGAGAGTTTTTTGTAGGTTATTATCAATATTTCGAGTGCAATAGTTATAGCAGTTTCTGCATTTATGCAGCAGTAGTAGTTGCAGATATTCTCTATTGTTTTTGCATGTCTTCTACAACTTCAATGTATTCAAAAGAAATCCCTCATCCTTCTCCATTCAACTATGATATTCTTTCTCTATTCAACCATGATGAATGGAAACCGAATATAATAACACATTTGAAGAGAAATGGTCTCTTTGATTATTATTTTGAAAGAGAGTTCGAATCCTCTAAAGAAGAGATTGACTGGTTAAATAATGGTGACAGAGCTTGTGCAGCCATAATTTTTGCTATGCCTTTTTACATGACACACCAATTCGTTGATACTGAAACTCCAAAAGAGCTATGGGCTGACCTGGATGAAAGTTTTGGCAGACAAAATGAAGGAATTGGTCCAAACCCCTTCAAGAGAAAGCAAAGTGATGCATTCGCCCTCCTTGATGATCTCATTGATCTTGAACTAGTATCAAACACATCTCATATTGAAGTTGTCCACAAAGAAGAAGAACTTGCAGATTCTACACTCATGCTCCAAATTTCTTCTCTTTATGTGCCAGCTCACACTCTAGATATTGTAGAAGGTTCTAAATACTCTCTTTCACCAGAGTTTGTTGGTTTGCATCATGATCACATGAATATTTCAGAGGTAAAATCATCTATTGGAGGTAATGCATTCGCTCTCCTCAAGCAATCACCTCTTATTTACTACTATATGATCATTATTCCATGTTTTTAGAAGGTTATTGAAGAATATGTCCATTGCCATTCGCTTGAGATAATTCCTCATGCACATCATGGTTTTGATCTCACCCCTACTGGTTCAAAGGAGATCTCAAGAAACCATGGCCATTCGCTTGGGATAATTTCTCAGGCATTTACTAGTTTTGATCTCACCTCTTAT
Source organism: Larix kaempferi (assembly GCA_027924585.1). Lineage (NCBI taxonomy): Eukaryota > Viridiplantae > Streptophyta > Pinopsida > Pinales > Pinaceae > Larix > Larix kaempferi. The sequence goes on from BSBM01000715.1 coordinate 348,723, forward strand.
GGTTCAGAGGAGATCTCAAGAAACCATGATTCAAGTCTTGGATCCAATTTAGATTCTAAGCAATCACTACTTGGGATAATTTCTCATGCATATGATAGTTTTGATCTCACCCATGCTGGTTCAAAGGAGATCTCAAGAAACTATTCTTCAAGTCTTAAATTTGATTTGGATTCCAAGCAATCATATGATGGTTCTTTTTGGCATGATCTCACCCATAATGGTTCGAAGGAGAAGACAAAAGACTATCTACACATTCATAGATTTGATCCTACCTCAGTTGATTCGAATCACAGGTTCAAGGATCATCCTCATCCTTTTGGATTTGTTCTCATCACATTCAATCTGAAGAGAAAGTACAAGCACATGCTTTCTGAGCATGATCCACTTCTTCCTAAGAACAAGATACCTCCAGACATATGACCAAGCATCACACTTGCTTGAGTTTGGAGCATTTATTTTTGTGTGTGCCTTACAATCTATTTTGGGGGGGGGTATTTTTCCCATGAGGTTTTCCCCATTTCCTCAGTTTATTGACTACTATTATTTGTATTGGGTGACCTTTGGTCTTAGTTACCAGGGCCCAGGATGGATTAAGGGGGGGTGTTAGGATATTCCTAAACTCCATCCTAGTCCTACTAGCATTTTCATCCTTTGCATTTTCAGTCATGCATGCACTTTTAGGGTTTGCATGCATCCTAGTCATCAGTGCCAACACCTAGCCCTCAGTTTGCTAGCCTCCAGAGCTTCTTTCCACTCAGTTTCAGCCCTCCTAGAGCTTAGTGCGCCCTCCTTTCACCTACTGCATGATAAAGGTGCCCTTCCTTACCTACCACTCCAGTTAGTTCAGTTATCTTCAGTTCTCTCCTTGATTTTAGGCTTGACTGACTCTCAACTGACTATATCACTCTGATGGACCTCCAGTGAGACTTGAATGCCCATTCTAACTTTAGTTAGCTCCTCATGCGCCCTCCACCGAGCCTCCTTCATTCAGTTAGTGTCTCCATGTGCCAATTACACCTACCACACTCAGTTAGACTCAGTTTGACTAATGGTTGACAGTTACTTGTGCATTGATGACTCCACCGATGATGAGATAGACTACTAGTTGTGCTCCAATGACAATTCAGTGATCTTTTGATCACTCCATGAAGGCTAATTTGAATTGCCACCTTGGCATTTGAATCCTCATGCATTGTACTATTTATTTGTCCATATTTTCATTAATTAATTAGTGTGTGTGAAGTATTTCTGCTTCTATATGATTTCTACTGTAGTATTATTCTGTTGCTCATTATACTGCATTGACCACTCTTCTTCTATTTTCTTGCTTAATCAATTACTTTCTTGTGAGGTATACATCATCTCTTAGATCTGTTGTGAGGATTTTCACATTCCCAACTTGAGTTGGAATGAGTCTCATGGAAGGGATTCGACCCATGGAGGACATTAGAAGTTTATAAATGTAAATAAAAAATAAGGAAACTAGCTTTTGATAATTTGAGAAATTTGTAATTGCATTTGTGAAGAGGGAGAGCTAGTGGATGACTAGTTTCTTGCCTTTGCCAATTTCGAGGGTGAAAGATTCCCATCCAAGTTGGTAATTGCAAAGGCCATTCAGAACTTTCATTTGGAGATTTAATGGAGTCATTTGTTGCAGGTGTAAGCTATAGGGAAGATCATGGGTTCTTCTAATGCATCACATTCTCTCAACCATTTCCAGTTTTGAAGGCATATTCTTGCTCCTTGAGGGAGGGAATTTTTGGTGAGCTATTGTACTCTATGGGGGAGCTTGTAGTGCCCCATTTCTTTTTTAATATGAATTAAATACTCTGTTCTTCATCTCCATAAATTTTTAGGTCGAAATTCCAAGTAAAAATGTATAAATCTCATTTTTAATGAAAGAACAATGTCATTTCCCCACTACCTTGTTGTGAACCAATGTAATGTTGATGGATTCGAATGGATAAATAAAATAATGATGGTTTATTGATGAATGGAATGTTATTTATGTGTTATACAAGTTTCATGTTCAGTACTCAAGCATTTGAAGTCATTTTACTTAGTTGATTTACATTTGGAGAAGATTTGGTGTCATTTCTTCAAGGGTCGAACTAGTGATTTTTGCTGCTATTTGGGAGAAGGTTAGAATAGACTTAATAAATGATTAATTGTGCACATGAGACCTAAATAATGTACTTTATCCATCCCCTACCTTTTTTCATAATTTCGAGTTGTTTTGGAGGCATTTGGGAAGCCATTTTCAGTACTTACCCCAGGGGGATTTGAACCCCAAATTACTAGTAAAATTGCATACTTGGCCCATAATATTAAGAGAGTTTGAAGAAGTATTTTGATGGTAATAAATCATCCCTAAACATAATAATCAAGTACAAATATCATTCATACACCTTCCTTGAATATTTGAAGGAATTTGGATCCCATTTAAGACCTAGAGACCAATACTAGTCAAAGGGAAATTACTAGTAAAGTTCCCTACATTGGCCAGAATTGAAAGAGGATTTGTAGAAGTATTTTAAAGGTCAAAAAGAATCCATGAAACACATATTCATATTCTAACATCATCCATATGCCTTCTCAGAAGATTTGGGAGCATTTGGGGCAAATTGGAGACCTAGGCATCAAAACTAGTCAAAGGTCGAATTTCGGGGAAAAGTGAAAAATTAGTCCTTTTAATAAAATTCCAAACAAGAGACATTACACAAATAAAATATACCAGTGACACTTGACATCGAAAAGGGTCTAGATCAGGCATGTGAAAATGTGAGTAGGGTTAAGTTCCTTCCCCCATGCTATGGGCATAGGGTTTGTGATTGTGGATGTGATATGTGTTGGGTTGAGAAATGGGATCATTGAAATGCCGAGATAGATGTGACACAGAAGGTTCAAAATTATTGAGAATTCCTCTATCCCAGGTTCGAGGTAATCTATTATGCCCCCTGACTCAGAGGTTTCAATGTGGTGCGGATGTTGTCTCAAAGAGGGATCAATAGGGTGTCGACCAAATGTTGGCGGGGGGGTACCATGAGGCTGTGCATTGTGGTGGCATACTGAAGTGATGATATGATGATGGGGGATTCCCCTTGTGGGGTATATTCCCCAGTGTTGTCGACGTGAATGACAATGATGATGAGTAGGCAAGTTTTTGTGCGTGCCCCCATGCTGTGGACATTATCACATTTTATGATGATATGTATATATGATGGTCTTATTTTTGTTTTTATGATGTTATATGCCTATATGATGTATATATGCATGTGTATGGTATGATCATGCATCTATATGGTTTACTTCCTACATGTTGTGATTGATGTGCCAATCTAGAATATTATTAGCCATTTGGTATGCAACACTATTATGATCTAATGGGACATGAGTGAATGTAATGGATTCAAACTGTTTGATCATTTGTTTAGTGCATAGGAAATTTATAAAAAGGAAAGGATCCCGTACCTGGTAAACTATTGTTGAGTTGAGAGACAAGGAGATGGGAGTCAAGAAACACACGAAGGTGACTTATGCTCAACTGGAGAGTTGCGGTCAAGATACCAATCACAACATCGTACTTAGCCGTGTTAGTGGTAGCATCACCGATACACACTCCGTCGAGGTGGATCAACTCGTGTGAGGGAGAAAATAATACCCAAGCTACGGAGGCAAGGTTTGGAGACCAACTACTTGCGTCGTCCGTGAAACCGACATCGAATGGTGGAGTAGGATCAATCTGTGGTCATGCATGGTAGAAAACTATAAGGTAGTGGATTCAAAAAGTGGAAAACAAAAATAAGAGAAAACTATACAACCCGTTACAGGTTATATCTTAAATCGTTTAAGATGCAACCTGTTACGAGGGTTGGTCACAGGGTGCCCTTTAGAGGTGGTAAGGATGTATGCCCCCTTGCCGAGGCAGGTTTTGATAATGTATGGGCATTTCCACATGGATTCAAACTTACCTATGTCGTGCTTGTCATGAGCTTGGACATAAAAAAGTAGTAGATCCCCTTCTTGGAAATTATGGGGGTGGACATGCTTGTCATAATTGGCTTTAGAGCGATGTTTTCCAGCCTTGGTAATTTGTAAAGCTGCCCAACGATCTTCGTTGCCTTGCTACAAGAGGATTAAGCATTTCTCAAGTGGTGAAGTGTTTGGGAGAAGTTCAACAACAATGTGTAAAGAGGGAATCTGAAACTCAATGGAGAGAACTAACTCTATGCCATGAACCAGATGGAAAGGGGTAAAACCCATGGTAGTCTTAGGGGAAGTGTAGTAAGCACAAAGTGTAGAAAATAACATATGGTGCCAATTAGACTTGTCTTTGTTTACAGTTCGTTAAAGAATTGACTTCAAGATTTTCTTGACAGCCTCAACTTGGCCATTCCCTTCAGGGTAATAGAATGAGGCGTACTGGTGGTCAAACTTTAGGAAGGTGGACAGTTCTTTCCAAATGGTGTCTTCGAAGTGTTTTCCATGTTCAGATACAAGTTGTTTGGGGATGCCGAAATGAGCAATAACATTGTTAAAGAAGAAACATGACATGGTTTGGTCTTGGAAGTTAAATGTAGGCATGGCCTCGACCCATTCGGTGAAATAGTCAACAACCACAATGATGTATTTATGGTCATTCCTTGAGGGTGAGTTACAATCCATAAAATCAATGGCCCAGTTACAAAAAGATCCAAAAGTGATGACTCGATGAAGAGGGGCAGGATGGGTCCTTTCCTTCGGGGAAAAAAGCTAGCAATTCCGGCAATATTTGACTGCTGTAATGAAATCAGTGAAAAAGGTGGGCCAGAAATACCCAAAATGGATGACCTTTTGGGAAGTGGTCATTCTAGAGAAATGGCCACCACAGGATCCACTATGATAATCATTTATAACTTGTTCATCCTCGTCATGTGTGAGGCATCGACGTAAAATGGTGTCAACACTACACCGATAAAGGACATCGCCAAGGAGGACATAGTGCAATACATGATGGCATATGCGACGCCGATCATCGTGGTCTATGTTGGATCGAAAATTTTGTGATCGTAGGTACAATAGGATGTTGCCATACGAGGGTTCATCCGACAAAATGGTGAACAAGTGATCGTCGAGAAAGTTAGTGATGATGGGAGGTGATGTTGACAAAGATTGTAAGTCAGTCAAGAGGTTATCGAATGCAAGGACTTTGGTACTCTTGGGTGTAAGAAAAGTTAGGTTATAATCTTGAAGGATAATGATCCATTTTTCCACACAACCTTGAAGAAGGCGGCGACTCAAGAGATAGACAATGGGGTTGGAATCTGGCACAACTGTGGTTCGTCTCATAAGAATGTAGTGGCATACCTTCTGAACCGAGAAGACGACAGTGAGGGCCAACTTCTCTTCATGGGAGTAGTGTAATGGTGGGCTAGATAATGTCTGACTCACATAATAGTTGATGCATTCTTAACGTGCACTGTCTTCCTAAACTAACACATTGGACAGGACATAATCGGATGCCGAAACGTAAAGGATAAAATCCTTCGAGAAATCAGGAGGTGAAATCAAGGGGGAGAAATTCAATGCTTGTTTGAGTGCTTCAAAAGCCGCTTGTGCTTTTTTGTCCCAAACAAAAGGGACATGGGTCTGAAGCAAGCAGAGGAAACCATGAACTTTCGTTGCATAGTCCGGAACAAAGCAAGAGAGAAAGTTGGATTTCCCTTGAGGTATTTGTAATTAGCATAATGTACGTGGCGAGGGTAGTTCAAGGATGGCTTGAAACTTCAAAGGATCAATGGTGATCCCGTTTTTGGAAACAATGAAACCCCATAGCCGATGAACATGAACACAAAAAACAAACTTGAGAGGGTTCAAACAAATGTTATATTTGCGACAATGCAAAATATTTTTTGAACATCGTCCAAATGGTTGGATCACTTCTTGGATAGAGAGATGAGGTCGTCCAAGTAGACTAGGAGAATGTGAACCAAGTCATGGAAGAAAAAGGTCATGGCCCGCTGAAATGTGGCCCCAATGTTTTTAAGACCAAATGGCATAACTCGATAGGAAAAGGTGCCCCACAAAGTAGTGAAGTCAGTCTTATACTGATATTCCTTGCGAATTTGAATCTGATTATAGCCGAACAAACCATCCATGAAGGAGAGAATCTCATGACTCGCACATTCTTCAATCAGTTGGTCAATGAAAGGTGTAGGAAATTTGTCTTTGGGACACGCTAAATTCAGATCACGAAAATTAGTACAGGCGCAAATGGTGCCTTGTTTTTTGTTGACTAGCACATGATTGGAAACCCAAGTGGTGTAAGCAATGGGATAAATGAACCCAGCTTGACATAGTTTCTCAATCTCAGATTTCACTGCGGGTAATTTACAGGGGTGAATGGGTCGTTGCTTTTGTAGAACAGGTGGGACATCCGACCAAGTATCAATATGGTGCGCAATGATGGCAGGGTCAAGACCAGGCATCTTAGTCTATGACGAAGCAAAAATATCCCGGAACTCTTGGAAGAGTTCTGTATAGGAATCAACTTCTTCTGGAGTTCATACGGCGCCTAAGGTATTATTATCCACTATGCTAGGTGTGATAGAAATGTTGACCTATATGGTAGGTGATATGTTAGCCATGTTACCTTCCTCGAAGGAATTTGGGGCTGGGTTAGGGTTCTTAAACCAATCCACTTGGTTATGAATGAAGGCCTTTTACTGGACTAAAAATTGATTGGCCGCAATAGGGGTAGACTCTTCAAGAATGAATTAGGCTCTATGATGCATGTCATCTCAAGGGAAGTCTGGTGCAATTAGTGCTTCGAGGATTTGTTCAGCACTATGAAAAGTCTATGTAGAAATATCAATAAAAGTAAAGCTGGAGGTTGGGGGTGAAGTTGGTTCACCATTTGTGGAAATCATGTAGATAGTATTAATATCTATCGAGGAGGAGGATTTGGGTGCATGAATATCCTCAATGGTGGTAATGGATGACTCTAAGGAAGATTGATTGATTTCGTAGAGAACTAGTTGATATTCCCGTAGATCTGGACAATGATGGGAATAGTGTTCGTAGATCCTGCATATGGTGCAGGAATGGTTGGTGCACAATGATTTTTTTTTCTACTGTAGGGTGGGCGCTAGTTTGACAACTAGAATATTTGGGTCATCATATAAGGTCTTCATGTGTTCTTGAAGGTTTGGTAGTTGCAGACAATTATGGGTGGCATGTCCCAAATCATCGCACAAAGAACACCTAGGAGGTGCGTGGAAGGGAGGGGGTTATTGCACAGGTTTAGTAGGATGTGGATCAATATGATTCTGAGTGGCTCTACCCCCTGTGTTCTTAGATGGTTGAGGGGAATTCTTGGATGAAGATGCTGCCACCACATAGGGAGGTGGATTAGTGGTTGTAGTGATCAGCTGGACCGGTTGAGGAATGACTTGTGGTGTCGGAGTGGGGTTGGGTGCAGGTAAATACCATACTAGAAGTCCTAGAGTCAACCCTAGGAGTTTCAATGTGGCCATGATGGAAACGCTCACTACCCCTGTTGGTGGGAAAAAGAATGGGATTGTGTGGGTTGGTGTGGCTCCAACATGGTTGGGTACTAACGACGGTTGAGGAAGCAATGGTGGATGAGGGTTATGCACCAATTGATTGGATGAAACAATGCACAAGTCAGATAGTGGAGACCATTGAGATCTTCGAATACATTCTAGGGGCGACGGTGGAAACCAAAGAGGTAGGTATACCAAATACCAGTTGTTCAAGCATGGGGAGAACATTCTTTGGTGTAGCGCGCGCGTTTGGGTCATAGTAAGTAAGTTGGTCGATTTTAACAACCCGTCCCTCATGGGGGAACATCATAATGCAGAATAATGATGAAGCAACTACCTTCATGGCATACATGTAACTTCGTCCTAGGATTAGGTTATAGTCCAAATGTGCGTTGATGACTTCAATGCCAATCATTATAGTTTTGTCAAATGGTAGATTTTTTGGAGGATTCTCATGACATGGTGGATCATGAGAAATGTGGAAAATTGAATGTGCTTGATGTGTTTGAAGATGAACTTGAAGAGATCCAAACAGTTGATGTGGTGGAAGAGGAACTTGAATTGTCTCTTGATGAAGGTTATGCAATTTTTAAAGAAGAGCATTATTCCTCTACATTGGAACCAATCTATGACAAAGGTTTCACACTTTTGAAGGAGTTGCATGATACTACCCATATGGATCCTCCCCATGACGAAAATTCTGCATTTTTTGATCAATCGGGTGAGTTAGGTCATCCTCCTACATCCTACAATTCCATGTTTTGCAGCATTAGTCTCAAGGAAGTATGGGTGAAAGGATTCTTTTTTATGCTGCAACACGAGGAGTATAAAACTCATAGATTTAATTTTTATGATGACATGGTTGGAGCACATTCTTATTCACATTTGTAGCAGCATCCTTTGTTACTTTATGATGATGCACATCTACATGGATGCACCTATGATGTGCATTTGAGTCACTTGAAGAGTCATGGTTTTTCTTGCTCAACACTTGGGTCATTTGATGTTGGAGGAACTTCATCCAACACTTGGGTGAATAAATTTATGATTGGAGAACATTTTTTTTGGTAGCCACATACTTTGATATATCTTTATTATTCTCACATTCATGAATGTATGGGTGAGACTTCTTTGAGTGCTTTGAAGTCTCCTTGTTTTTTCTGCTCATTATTTGGTTCAGATTTTAGTGGAGATTCTTCATTCACTTCTTGGATGAAAGAATACATGTCTAAATATTTTGATGCATAACAAATCCTTTTGGATCAGCATTATAGGACATGGGATCCTCACCTATGTCATTGGATCAGATTTGATTGGTCACTTGAAGCTTGCATGCACTTGGAAAATGGTGACCTATACTTGCTTGGAGGTATAAACACTTTCATGATTATTTCATAAATCACCTCCTTGATGTACATTTTAATTATGTTGTTATGTACTTTGATGATATATATTTTGTACTCATGATGTTTAGAAGAAGGTATACAAGAAAATGGGATCCAGGAATCCACTTATATGATGGTATGGGTTGGAGAGCACTCCTAATTGTTGGGGTGCAGTACAAGCAATGGGACCCTGAAAAAAGTGATTTTTATCAGAGTAGTGCAGCAACAAGCATGGTGGTTCCTCTCTAAAATATTCATGGAATCTCAAAGACTCAAGGTTGGACAATTCAATGGCAACTTCAAAGAATTATACAGAAAGCAGGTTCTTCAACACCCATGCTTGAAATTGCTTGAGGACAAGCAATATTGTTAAGGGAGGATTTTTCATGTCCCAAATTGGCATTGGGTCACAATGGCCTAATCACATTGGACATATTCATTAGAGTTTGTCAAATTGATGCTAAGGGTCAAATAATTGCCAAGGAGGAAAATTACTAGTTTCCTAGGTTTGGGGTGGAAGCTTTGGGATTTGGAATAAGGGGAATAATAAATGATGTTTGAACATTAGAATGGAATAAATATTTAATAAAGGAGCTAAAGAAATATATTCAAGTGGAAATCAAAGTGGCATTTTATCATGAAGACACATGGAGGAAGGGGGACCCACATATGGCCAGATTTCCCCACTACACTTGCCATCATTCTCTCACCAATTCAAATTCAAGGTGAATGGTAACATACTTGGGGGATTTAAAAAGGTATTATTAATTGCGTGACTCATCCAAGGTCAAAATGTAGAGGAAGAGTAACTCCCATGGAAGAGGAAGAGGCAATTTGGAGCTAGTGAGACACTTCAAATAGATTCCCTAGCTCTATGACAACAATGATAAAGATGCTATGACACCTATGACACAAATTAGACCTGAAGGATGACATATGACATATATGACATGTTAGGTATAAAAATAGACTCCAAGATGGTGCTAAATGGATTTAGTGCATCTAAGATGCTTCCACATATGATTTGGTTGAAGTGGGAGACTAGGAATTGTTGTACAAGTGGCGTTCTTTGGAATCTCTTCCCAACTTGAGTTGGCATGAGTCTCTTGGAAGGGATTAGACCCATTGAGGAAATTAGAAGCTGATAAATGTCAATAGAAACGAAGGAAACCATATTTTGATCATTTGATAAATTTGCAATTGTATTTGTGAAGAGGGATAGCTAGTGGATGACTAGTTTCTTGCCTTAGCAAATTTCGAGGGTGAAAGATTCCCATCCAAGTTGGTAATTGGAAAGGCCATTCAGACCTTTCATTTAGAGATTTAATGGAGTCATTTGTTTTAGGTGTAAGCTACAGGGTAGATGATGGTTTCTTCTAATGCATCACATTCTCTCAACCATTTCCAGTTTTGAAGGCATATTCTTGCTCCTTGAGGGAGGGCATTTTTGGTGAGCTATTGTACTCTTTGGGGGAGCTTCTAATACCCCATTTATTTTTTAATATGAATTAAATACTCTTTTCTTCATATCCAGAAAGTTTCAGGTCGAAATTCCAAGCAGAAATGTATGAATCTCATTTTTAATGAAAGAACAGTGTCATTTCCCCACTACCTTGTTGTGAACCAATGTAATGTTGATGGACTCAAATGGATAAGTAAAATAATGATGTTTTATTGATGAATGGAATTTTATTGATTTATTATACAACTTTCATGTTCATTACTCAAGCATTTAAAGTCATTTTACTCAGTTGATTTACATTTGGAGAAGATTTGGTGTCATTTCCCCAAGGGTCGAACTAGTGATTTTTGCTGCTGTTTGGGAGAAGGTTAGTGCAGACTTAATAATTGTTTAATGGTGAAAATGAGACCTAAATAATGTATTTTAGACATCCCCTACCTATATTCATAATTTTGAGTGGGTTTGGAGGCATTTGGGAAGCCATTTTCAATACTTACCCCAGGGGGATTTGAACCCCAAATTACTAGTAAAATTGCATACTTCGCCCATAATATTAAGATAATTTAAAGAATCCTTTTGATGGTCATAAATCATCCCTGAAAATCATAATCAAGTAAAAATATCATTCATACAACTTACTTGAATATTTGAAGGAATTTGGAGCCCATTTGAGACCTAGAGACCAATACTAGTCAAAGGGAAATTACTAGTAAAGTTCCCTACATTGGCCAGAATTGAAAGAGGATTTGTAGAAGTATTTTAAAGGTCCAAAAGCATCCATGAAACACATATTTATGTTATAACATCATACATATACCTTCTTAGAACATTTGGGAGCATTTGGGGCAAGTTGGAGACCTAGGCATTAAAACTAGTCAAAGGTAGAATTTGGGGAAGAAGTAAAAGATTGGTCGTTTTAATAAAATTCCTAACAAGGGACATTACACAAATCAAATATACCAGTGACACTTGACGTCAAAAATGGACGAGATCATGCATGTGAAAAAGTGAGCAGGGTTAAGTTCCTTCCCCCATTCTATGGGCATAGGGTTTGTGATTGTGGATGTCATATGTGTTGGTTTGAGAGATGGGATCATTGAAATGCCGAGATACATGTGACACAGAAGGTTCAAAATTATTGAGAATTCCCCTATCCCAAGTTCGAGGTAATGTATTATTCCCCCTAACTCAGAGGTGTCAATGTGGTGCGGATGTTGTCTAAAAAAGGGATCAACAGGGCATCGACCAAAATGTTGGTGGGGGAGGGGGGGGGTACCATGAGGCTGTGCATCATGGTGACATACTAAAGTGATGACATGATGATGGAGGATTCCCCTTGTGAGGTAGATTCCCCCATTGTTTCCGACGAGAATGAAGATGATGATGAGTAGGTAAGTTTTTTTGCCCACCCCCATGCTATGGACATTATGACATTTTATGATGATATGTATATTTGATGGTCTTATTTTTATTTTTATGATGTTATATGCCTATATGATGTATATATGCATGTGTATGGTATGATGGTGCATCTGTATGGTTTACTTCCTACATGTTGTGATTGATGTGCCGGTCTAGAATATTATTAGCCATTTGGTATGCAACACTGTTATGATCTCGTGGGACATGAGTGAATGTAATGGATTCAAACTGTTTGATCATTTTTTTAGTGCGTAGGAAATTTCTAAAAAGGAAAGGATCCCATACCTGGTAAAAGTTGTAGAGTTGAGTGACAAGGACCTGGGAGTCAAAAAACACACAAAGATGACTTATGCTCAACTAGAGAGTTGTGTTCAAGATGCCAATCACAACATCGTACTCAGCCATGTTAATTGTATTAGCACCAATACACACTCCGTCCAGGTGGATGAATGCGTGTGAGGGAGAAAATAATACCCAAGCTGCGGAGGCAAGGTTTGGAGACCAACTACTTGCGTCGTCGGTGAAGCCGACATAGAATGGTGGAGTAGGATAAATATGTGGTCATGCATGGCAGCAAACTATAAGGTTCTGGATTCAAAAAGTGGAAAACAAAAATAAGAGAAAACTATACAATGCATTACAGGTTATATCTTAAATCGTTTAAGATGCAACCTGTTATGAGGGTTGGTCATAGGGTGCCCTTCAGAGTCAGTAAGGATTGATGCCCCCTTGCCGAGGTAGGTTTGGATAATGTATGGGCCTTGCTACATGGATTCAAACTTTTTTTTGTCATGCTTGTCACAAGCTTGGTCATAAAAAAGTACTAGATCCCCTTCTTGGAAATTACGGGGTGGACATGCTTGTCATAATTGGATTTAGAGCGATGTTTTCCAGCCTTGGTAATTTGTAAAGCTTCCCGATGATCTTCGTTGGCTTGCTCCAAGAGGATTAAGCAATGCTAGAGTGTTGAAGTGTCCGAGAGAATTTCAACAACAATGTGTAAAGAGGGAATCTGAAACTCAATGGGGAGAATCGACTCTATGCCATGAACCAGATGGAAAGGGGAAAAACCCATGGTAGTCTTACGGGAAGTGCGGTAAGCACAAAGTGCAGAAAATAACATATGGGGCCAATTGGACTTGTGTTGGTTTACGGTTCATTGAAGAATTGACTTCAATATTTTCATGATGGCCTCAACTTGGCCATTCCCTTCAGGGTAATAGAATGAGGCGTACTGGTGGTCAAACTTCAGGAAGGGGGATAGTTCTTTCCAAATGGTGTCTTCGAAGTGTTTTCCAAGGTCAGATACGAGTTGTTTGGTGACGCTGAAATGAGTAATAACATGGTTAAAGAATAAAAGTGTCGTTGTTTCGGCCTGGCAGTTAAATGTAGGCATGGCCTTGACCCATTTGGTGAAATAGTCAACAACCACAATGATGTGTTTATGGTCATTCCCTGAGGGTGATTTACAATCCATAAAATCAATGGCCCAGTTACAGAAAGAGCCAACAGTGATGACCGGATGGAGAGGGGAAGAATGGGTCCTTTCTTTGGGGAAAAAAGCTAGAAATTCCAGCAATGTTTGACTGCTGTAATGCAATCAATGAAAAGAATGGGCCAGAAATACCCAGCACAGATGACCTTTTGGGAAATGGTCATTCCAGAGAAATGGCCACCATAGGATCCACTATGATAATCATTTATAACTTGTTCATTCTCATCATGTGTGAGGCATCGATGTAAAATGGTGTAAACACTGCGTCGATAAAGGACATTGCCAAGGAGGAGATAGTGCAATACATGATGGCATATGCGACGCCGATCATCATGGTCTATGTTGGGTCGAAAATTTTGTGTTCGTAGGTACACTAGGATGTCGCCATACCAGGGTTCATCCGACGAAATGATGAACAAGTGGTCGTCAGGAAAGTTAGTGATGATGGGAGGTGATGTTGACGAAGATTGTAAGTCAGTCATGAGGTCAGCCAATGCAATGGATTTAGTACTCTTGGGTGTAAAAAATGTTAGGTTATACTCTTTCAGGATAATGATCCATTTTTCCACACAACCTTGAAGAAGGCGACGGCTCAAGAGATAGACCATGGGGTTGGAATCTGGCACAACTGTGGTTCATCTCATAAGAATGTAGTGGCGTACCTTCTGAATCGAGAAGTCGAGAGTGAGGGCCAACTTCTCTTCATGGTAGTAGTGTAATGGTGGTCCAGATAATGTATGACTCACATAATAGATGATGCATTCTTAACGCACACTGTCTTCCTGAACTAACATGTCGGACACGGCATAATCGGATGCCGAAACGTAAAGGATAAAATCCTTTGAGAAATCAAGAGGTGAAATCAAGGGGGAGAAATTCAATGCTTGTTTGAGTGCTTCAAAAGCCGCTTGTGCTTGTTTGTCCCAAACAAAAGGGACATGGGTCCGAAGCAAGCGGGGCAAACCATGGACTTTCATTGCATAGTTTGGAACAAATTGACAGAGAAAGTTGGATTTCCCTTGAAGGATTTGTAATTGGATTAATGTACGTGGCGAGGGTACTTCAAGGATGGATTCAAACTTCAAAGGATCAATAGTGATCCCATTTTTGGAAATAATGAAACCCCATAGCCGACAAACAAGAATGAAAAAAACAAACTTGAGAGGGTTCAAATGAATGTTATATTTGCGACAATGCAAAAATATTTTTCGGGGATCATCCAAATGGTTGGACCACTTCTTGGATCGAGCAATGAGGTCTTCCAAGTAGACTAGGATAATGTGGACTAGGTCATGGAAGAAAAAGGTCACGGCCCTCTGAAATGTGGCCCCAACGTTTTTAAGACCAAATGGCATAAATTGATAGGAAAAGATGCCCCACAGAGTAGTAAAAGAAGTATTATACTGATCTTCCTCGCAAATTTGAATCTAATTATAGCTGGTGAAACCATCCATGAAGGAGAGAATCTCATTACCCGCACATGCATCAATAAGTTGGTCAATGAAAGGCATAGGAAATTTTTCTTTGGGACATGCTAAATTCAGATCATGAAAATCAGTATTGACGCAAATGGTGCCTTGTTTTTTCTTGACTAGCACATGATTGGAAACCCAAGTGGTGTAAGCAATGGGATAAATGAACCCAAATTGACATAGTTTCTCGATCTCAGCTTTCACTACGGGTAGTTTAGAGGGGTGAATGGGTCATTGCTTTTGGAGAACGGATGGGACATCTGACCAAGTATCGATACGATGCTCAATGATGATGGGGTCAAGACCAGGCATCTTAGTCTATGAACAAGCAAAAATATCCCAAAACTCTTGGAAGAGTTATGTATAGGCACGAACTTCTTTTGGAGAGCATATGGTGCCTAACATATTATTATCCACTATATTGGGTGTGATAGAAATGTTGACCTATATGGTAGGTGATATGTTAGCCATGTTACCTTCCTCGAAGGAATTTGGGGTTGGGATAGGGTTCTTAAACCAATCCACTTGGTTATGAATGAAGGCCTTTGACCCAACTAAAAATTGATTGGCCGCAACATGGGTAGACTCTTCAGGAATGAAGTAGGCTCTATTACGCATGTCATCCCAAGGGAATTCTGGTGCAGTTAGTGCTTCGAGGATTTCTTGTTGGGCGTGGCCCAAGTGGGTACCAATTTTGTTGAAACATGATTTTGAGTTGCGCAGTGGAAAAGCACAACATTGGTGAGTGTGCAGCTTATTGAACATATTCAGTAGCACAGCTATGTTGATGTGCAGGACCCGCAGAGCAGCAAGTTTTTGTTTGAAGATATAAGTAAAGTTTAGACGAGGAAGTGACCTACTTTTGGTAAAGAGCCGGACGAAGGAAGGAGAAAGAGACCTATTGGGAAGAGTGGCGGCATGCAGTTGAGAAGCTACGCCACTACGTCGACAGGGACAGGCAGGTGGAAGAAGCAGAAAGAGACAGACCACGATGTAGTTGTAACCGTTTTGAGGACTGTGGCTGTCAGAGGAGCGTGTGAGCCACGAGTGGCCGAGCAGGACGGCCTGGTGCAGGTGAAGTAAGTTGTCGATGACAACAGTCAGGCTGGAATATAGCCACGCTGGGTTTTGGAAACCTAAGGGATTTTTCTTATGAAAGGGTTACTCTTCATTTTTGTATTGTTCTTATCCTTGATTTGATAAACTCCTGTTGAAGGAACAATTTTGTAAAGGCTCTGCAAGCTGAGTGCGGAGAGGCCTGTTGAGAGAGAAGAGAGTCTGCAACTGAGTGCGCAGACTAAGAACTATTGTACCCTTCCCAAAGACTAATTTAACAACAGTTCTTGTGGACGTAGCCTCCACCCAGGGGGTGAACCACGTTAATTCTTGTGTAGTGAGATTGTTTATGTGTTTGTAATTTGCACTATCTGTTTGCTTACTATGTATGCTTGAATTCTCAGTTATCAGTTAAGTGGTTAATGCTTTTGTATGTATTCACCTAAAGAAAAATGGGGTTAATATGTTAAGTATTTCTTGAATGGATGATTGATGAATGCAAAGTGTTCTAATTCTGTGAATGTATCAGCCGTGGATAAACATATATGCAGATAAAGAATGGTTATATAATTCCTTTAATGTGTAACACCGGATGGGCGCAGTATTGATAATCTATTTGATTACATTAAGTATAAGGTTAAATAGTCACTGGTAGTAATCAAGGGAATAAGTTCTAAGTAAAACCCTTAATACGATTGTCGTAGAAGTGGAAGTGCATAATCCTATTGCACTGTCCCGTCGAGCAAGACAAGGTTGACCCGCATAATCCATGGATGAGTTGGGTGCACAGTTTGTCTATTGGAGAGGTATCAACCTGTGAAGAAGGCTATCGTTGTGCGGCCCTTAGTCTCAATGTGAGCTTGTAGCGCTACGTAATACATTTTCCCCATCAAATTGTCACCTTGCTGTAGAAACTTGATTCTGCAGTACCCCGATAGCTTCTCCTCTGGTGAGACCTCAACCTACGCATAGGTTGTTTCTGAAAGGGCCGGTGAAAAGGGGTTTTGTTGGTTAAATCTAGAACCGCAAAGAACCTGGGTCTATAATGGAAAACCTTTAGATCGTTTTATACAGCCAACAAATGGTTCTGTTGCCGCACTAAGAATCCGTGATGAGTTGACGAAGTAATGAACGATGATGAATATCAGTTGCTGGAAGGTTCAGACAATTGGCATCCCGGAAAGAAGGAGATCTCGGACTAGTGTGATAAGACCGAGAGAGATTTCATAAAGAAAGAGAATAGACATCTGTATCTATCAAATGTGCAATGGTTGAACAGACACTTGTGGAGAGATATTCATGAGATTTTCTGGGCTTCGTTCATGAACGAGGTACATACGTGGATATCGCGACTCGCAGAAAAGAAAACTTGTTTTCAAGGAGGATTACCTATAGAGTGGACTCCAGATCTCACAGCGCAGCTCAAGGCAATAGACAACCCACTATCGCGAGCAATCAACTTCTGGTTTGATAGCATACTTGAAGGATTTGTGACCAAGATTGCTGTAGACACGTTGAAGTCCTACAGTCAAGATGAAGCATACTTTTTCAAAGGATTCAGAGGTAATTACCTGAACAATCTCAGTCTATACATTAAAATTCTTTTAGCTGAAAAAAGCGTTTTAAGGATGCAGTAATATTTTTGAATCTACCATGGTCAATAGCATTTTTAGTGATTCTGACGAAGAGACACATAATCTGAGAAGTGGAAAGAGATATAAGGTTAATAAAGAAAAGAATCCAAGAGAACCTAGAATCCACGTAAATACTGAACTCCCATGTGATATTAACAATTAGACCGCTCCTCCATCAACCACTATCCACCCTATTACACCTCAGAACCCACCGGTTGCAGAGACCTCGCGACCGATATCTCAGAACCCACCCACTGTGAGCATAGCGCAGCCCACCCTGTAGACTGTCAATGCTGGTAACACCACAGGAGTAGGTGCTCAGGCCATTCCAACTCAGACTATTCCAGTTCAGAATACCCAACCTCAGATTCCACAGAGTAGTAGTCCTACCACTATCCCGAGTACGACATTTATTTTTTCCGCACAGATCGTCATCACTACTCAGAGCACTGCACAACCAGGAAGAAGAATGACAGATAATGATATAAAAATGCTGATATTCAAAGGAACAACTCTAGAAGACCCTGATCAACACTGGTTTCTATGTGAAGCCATATGGAGTGTAAAGCAGATCCAGGATGATGCTGTGAAGAGAGCACACCTCATCACCACTTTCAGAGACCACGCCTTGCATTGGTTTATGAAATATTCTCAGGCACAGCCGAGAAGCCTAACAAAAATTAAGGTTGCACTCACTGCAGAGTTTAAGAAGCTGAAATCCGAATCAGAGTGCATAACGAAACTAAAGGAAATCAAGCAGAAGCCTACCGAAACAGTCTGGGAATTTGACCAAAAATTTGAGATATTGTTAGACCAAGTAAGCTTTGTTATAGCTCCGCAACAGCACCAGGAATGGTTCATTGCTACGCTGTTTCCCCATATCAGACAACCATTGATGCAGCAGAAGGTTGTGTCGCAGGTAGAGGCCTTAGAGATCGCAATGAAGCTAGAGGCTTCCAATCGGAGAAAGTAGTTCTGGGATGTTAGAATTGCAAGGTATGAAGAATGGGAAAGAACAGAGATACAAACATCAACGTGAAGTTTGGTGCACCAGATGTAAAGGAGAGGGCCACACTAGAGAACATTGCCTTCTATTTCAGGATTATCTTGACAGTGGCACAACAAACCCAATGAATAGGAATCACAATTACGCACCATGGTGTGAAATCTACAAAAGCAGAGGACATAGGCCTGAGGACTGCTATCTCATTTAGAAATATGTAAATACACCTAAGAGCTTGTATTGTAATTTCTGTAAATCAGTTGGACATGACAAATCCAACTGCCATGCATACGAGCTCATGAATGAAAGAAAGCGAGATATGGAAATGATGCGAGGTGCTAGAATGTACCATATCCAAGAGGAAAATCGGCTAAAACAAGAAAACACCCACTATGATCAGGGAGGATATAGAGGTCGTGGTTGTGGATACCGTAGAAGAGGAAGAGGCCGGGTGCAGGAAAGAGGCCATAGCCAGGTAATTTGGTATAACTGTGCCCAGTTAGGTCATGTATCTAGAGATTGTACCAACCCATGCACTACATGTAATTATTGTAAATCGTTTGAACATGTTATTGAAGAATGTCCCATGCTTAAGGTAGAAATGTAGAAATGAAGGAGGATAGAACCACTGAATCCCAACATTCAATGGATCGCATCAGAGAGAAGACCTGTGGACCCAAGTGTACATGTTATAATGTGTAGTGGTGCTGATAGAGGAAGGGACGAAGGCGTAGAAGCTTCAACGTTTGGAATGTCCCATCCTAAGCAAAATTCTGGTGAACCAGTATGGATTGGAAAAGCTCCTGGGAAAGCACCAGGCCTGGACCTTCACAAAAATGAAGGAGCATTCACAGAAGCATGGGATATCCTTAGAGAATCAGAACCTCAGTCTATGAGAATCCCGCTGCGCAGTGAAGCACTGCAAATAGCGGATATGCCAATAGCATATGATGCGACAAGCACTGCAACAGATCTAGGGACCTCTGTTGCACAGTTCCTACAGAGCTGCATGAAGTTATTGAAGAGTGCAGATGCTTTCATGGAATTTTAAAAGCTACTCAGCCAGTACGAGCCATGCAGTGAGAAGGGGGCTGTGCAGGGCACTGTCCATAACATCAAGAGTCCCAAAAGAATAGGGAGGGAAATGAGGTTAACTGCGCAGATTGGGGACTACGAGATGGATGAGATCATTCTTGATCTTGGATCCGAAGTAAATGTCTTGACCAAGAAGTCATGGCATCAGATGGGAAAACCAAAATTACAGTGGTCCCCTCTACAGTTAAGAATGGCTAATCAATGGATAGTTATACCTTTGGGGAGGTTACCCAACACCATTGTTGACATTGACGGAGTGCGCAACTATGCAGATTTTGAAGTAATTGAAATCGTGGATGACAGCCATCCTTATCCAGCGCTGCTGGGTATCGATTGGGAAATGAATAACTCTACTATTATTGATTTAAAGACTTTGAAGATGATATTTGAAGGCAACGATATTAGGGTCATCGTGTCGTTGGACCCTTCACAGGGTGAACAATATTTTGAACCGATTCATGAGCAATCCAAAGCCCAAGATTTGGACCGTATGTACAAGATGATGACTAATGCTTCTGATTATGTTAATCCAACTGTGGATGGAACACTCAGTTGGCGCTGTGATAGCTCTTACATCTCAGACTCTGATGTCAGACTGAAAAACTGGCAAAGTAGGTTGTATGAAGTATCCGCCAAGAGATGTGCATGGATCACAAATTCATTGCGCTGGACTGGAAAGGAGGTAAGCCCAATCTCCAGCTATGATGGTTTCTCTAACATTTACTCTTTTATCAATGAATATACTAGAGCAATTGCCAAAGAACATTGCTTACAGGCATTAGATATAGCGCTACATGATACGCCTGCCAGATGGTGGGCCACGCACAAACAGACACTGACAACATGGGATCAGTATAGAATTAAGATGCAAATCCGGTTTGCTGATAAGGTTACCCTGTCATTCGAGAAATACAATGGATAGAAGGATCCGAGAGAGCATATTTGGGTCTGTTCAGAAGCATGGAGGGAAAGACCACAAACATAGTGGGTACATCTGTTCATGCACACATTGGAAGAACTAATTCCAAAGAAATGGTACCTAGACCTGGAGCTACGCAGAGGCACAATGTACTAGTCTATCCTAACTGCGAGCTTCCAATAAGATTTCAGTTTTGAAGATGAAGATCTGAGCATCAAGGATGCATTGCAGGTTCTTAAGGAAAAAATATTCGGACTAGACTGTACTCAGGGAAATATGACCTTAGAAGAATTTTTTGGAGCAAGCAGTGTACTTGCGCACCTAGAGCCAGAACGGGAGGAGTAGCTAGAACCTGCTCTTGATTGTTATCACATCGATAGAGAACTCGAGGCTAGAGCAGATAGTGATGAGGAGGATCCGCGCAATATACAAATACCTGAGTCATAGGGATCGCGCGAGGTAGAAGGACCTCCACTGGAAATTCCAGATATGAGTGGACTCGTTAAAACAAGAAAAGTGAACATTGGCACTAGCGAAGAGCCAAAGTTCGCAACTATTGGAGATTACTGGGATGAAGATACCGTTGAGGAGGTCGTGGGTATACTACAGGAATATCGAGAATTATTCCCAACCAAGTTCACAGAGATGAAAGGTATATTGGGAGACTTAAGAGTGATGAAAATTCATCTTAATCCTGCCACGAAGCCTATGAAACAGAGACCATATATATTGAACCCGCACTATAAAGAACGCGTTAAGGAAGAACTCGATAAGATGCTGGATGCAGGAATCATTGAGCCGGTTGAAGAATCTGAGTGGATAAGCCCAATGGTTATCCAGAATAAGAAGACAAAGGGTGAAATCAGGATCTGTGTAGATTTCAGAAAGTTGAATGATGCTTCCATGCATGACCCATTTCCTACACCTTTTACAGATGAAGTGCTAGCCAATGTTGGAGGAAATGAGGCGTATTCTTTTACTGATGGATTCTTGGGATACTATCAGATCATGATTGATTGTGCAGATAGGCACAAGACTACTTTTTCTACAGAAAGGGGGTCGTTCCAATACACAGTGATGCCTTTCGGTCTGAAGAACACACCTCCCATATTTTCTAGAGTGGTAGTCGCAGCATTTAAATATTTTATGCATAAGTTCTTAGAGGTTTATTTTGATGATTGGACAATTTTTGGGTTACTAAAGAACCATGTTGTGAACCTCAGGATGATGCTGGAAAAATGTAGGTAGCATCATATTTCTTTGAATTTGAAGAAATGTATTTTCTGTGTTCCCTATGGAATCTTGTTGGGACACATTGTCTGCAAATAAGGCTTGATGGTTGATCCTGCGAAGATCGCAGTCATTGTAAACTTTCCTATACCGAATTCAGTCAAACAGCTGTGCACTACACTGGGGCATACCGGCTACTACAAAATATTCATAAAAGGGTATGCACAGATCACTTCAACTATGGAGAAGCTGCTAAAAAAAGATGTACCATTCATTTGGAATGCGGACTGTGAGAAAGGATTTGATACACTAAAAGAAAAGATCGTCACTACGCCAATCCTAGTTTTCCAGACTAAGAGAAGCCATTCCATGTCCATGTGGATGCTTCATGTATCACATTGGGCATTGTTGTTTCTCATCTAGGAGAGGGAGGTATTGATCATCCCATTGCATTTTCCAGCAGAAAGTTATCATTTGTTGAGAAAAACTACACCACCACTGAGCGAGAAGGACTAGCCATGGTCTACGCACTGCAGAAGTTCAGGAATTACTTGCTTGGCGTGCATTTCTCCATGTTCACTGACCACTCTGCTTTGAAATACCTAGTCAACAAGTTAGTGTTAGGGGGGCGCATATGCAGATGGCTACTACTCTTACAGGAGTATGATTTTGAAATTATGGTTAAGCCAGGAAGGTTGAATTTGGGACCTGATCATCTGTCAAGAATTGAGTTAGGAGAAGAGCCTACGAATTTGGAGGACAATTTGCTTGATGCGCAGCTGTTCACCATCTAGGTTGCTGACGATTATTATCAGGACATCATTGACTTTTTGACTACTCGGTTCGCCCCCACAGAGTTCACTATGCAGCAAAAGAAGCAACTGGTAGTGCACGCGACAGACTTCACTATAATCGCAGGTCAGCTATACAAGCTAGGACCGGATGAAGTACTGCGCAGATGTGTACTAGAGCATGAGAAACCATTCATATTGGTAGATACACATTCAGGAGTTGCAGGAGGCCATTACGCCGGAAGAGCTACCACGCAGAAGATATTGCATGCAGGTCATTGGTGGCCTACAATTCATAAACATTTGAAGGAACATTGCCATAGATGCGATGTGTGTCAAAGGACAGGGAATCCATCACGTAGGGTCAAAATGCCACTAAAACCGCAGTTAACTTTGCATGCCTTTGAGAAATGGGCCATTGATTTTGTGGGTCCTATTAACCCACCAGGGAAGAGAACTGGTACGAGGTACATTATTAGCACAACTGATTACCTCACCAGGTGGGAAGAAGCAAAGCCAATGAAATACTGTAGCACAGCTATAGCTGCAGAGTTTATATATGAAAATATCATTACAAGGTTTGGGTTCCCGAAGATTTTGATGAGTGATCAAGGCACTCACTTTTTGAATAGAACCATTGAAGCTCTGACCGAAGAATTCCACATTCACCATAAGTGCAACATGCCATATCACCCATAGGCGAATGGAACTGTTGAAGCATTTAACAAAGTACTAGAGAATGCACTAGCCAAGATATGCAACGCCAATAGGGATGATTGGGACCTGCGCATTTCATCTGTATTATGGGCATATAGGACTACATGCAAGAAACTGACTGGTCATACACCCTTCAGGTTGGCCTATGGACAAGAAGCAATAATGCCAATGGAGTACATTGTTCCCAACCTAAGAATCACTGCGTATACCGGCATGGCAGACCACGCAGTTCTAGAAGAAAGTCCTCTACACTTGGTTGGTTTGGAGGAAGATCACTTTGTCGTAGGCTTCCACCAACAAGTACAAAAAGAACGTGAAAAAGCATGGCATGACCGCCATATCAAGAACAAGTTCTTCCAGGTAGGTGATCTAGTCCTCCTGTATGATAACAAGTTTATGAAGTTTCCTGGAAAATTTAAGATGCATTGGCTTGGCCCATATACTATAATGCATGTTACTAACGGTGGTGTAGCTCAACTAGCCACTATAGATGGAGATACCTTGCCTAGTTTGATAAATGGAAGCAGACTAAAGCTTTACCACGATAGCCCTACTTCACAGAGTCTTGTATGATCCAGGGAGGTGTGTCGCGTAGCACTGCTGAAGTTGCACACAAAAAAAAAGGGTCGCTCCTAATAGGGATAGAAATAGCTGTGCAGAGATGAATAGTACAATTGAAGGTGTGCAACAAATATAAAGGCAAGCACGAGAAATCCACATCGTAACCTGAGAACTGACAACAGATCCAGACAAGATAAGATGACCACAACAGTTGTCAGCAGGGTATTAAACTGTTACTCAAAAGGTCACCGTCGGCATAATCACGCATTTAAGGAAAACCCTATCCAGTCGGGCATCGTAAAGGATGAAGTGACAAGGGTCATAATGGGATCCGCCCGACGGATTTGGAATTTAAAGTTCAACTAGCTGTCAAATAGCTTGGCACTGCCGGCCCACCCTGCAAATTAAAGAAAGTATACATGACATGATGTAAAGACCGGCGGAAAGAGATCAATGACCTGGAGAAATCTAATCCAACGGGACTGGCATTTAATGCCTCATCTAGCCATTCTTGGTGCAGTCAATATCGCATTAGACGCAGATCTAGATGGGATTTTCTACAGTTACTACAACAATTACTACCTAGGTGATTCATTAATGCCCGCAATATTAGGGCATGCCCTATAAGTACCCATACACTTGCCCTTACGAAAATTTGCCATGACATTCAAATTTTAGCAAGTGTCAACAGCTTAAGAGTCGAAGTAGCGAGAGTTCTAATTTGTGTTGCATTTATGTCTGACGAGCTGAACTTAGAAGAGATTTTAGGTGCATTCAGACGTTCTGGCATAAGCGGTGCCATGAAGCGTCAACAGAAGAAAGCTTCATTAGAAAAGCCAGCACCATCTCAGATCTCGAAGCCGAGCTAGCTAAAACAACAACAAAAGAAGGATAAGCATTTGATGGCAGCACTGTAGAAACCAGGGGCGCCAATTACCCCAAAGCAGGTTCCGCAAGGGAACCCACTTGTACGAGTATGGATCATTCCTAAATATGACAGCCCTAGGAAGAGTGATGCTCCAGAGCTACAGCTACAAAAGAACCCACAATATGGAATTCCAATGCCTCCAATAGCGAAGCGCGTGTGATAGAGAAATGATCTGCTAGGTAACATCATGGATTGCAAGCTAACTGATTTTAATCTGAAGGATGCCGAGAAATTTCCTCATTTGCAGGTTGACAGATACATGAGCAGTGTCAACAATCCGGCCATGAACAAGGTAGAAATTGTTCCTATGGATTGTGCAGTACCACTACACCATGCGGGCCTGCTGAACTTGTTGCGCATCCCACATTTTGGGCGTAGCAAGGAATATAAAGTTGTGGTGCGTACTCTACTTTCGTGCATGCACTAGGGATATATATGGCTCGATTTCAAAGTTAATATTACTGTATATCTCATCGCTCGAATCACAGGGTTGAGCAAGAAGGGTGACGACCCTTCCAAAGAGTTTGTGGGCAAGAAAGATGATCAAGAACTGGCCGCAAAAATCAAGAGCACATTTAATTTTTCCATGGGGACCAGGGGTTATGAGACTGACCCCATTCCAATTGGACCTCTGCAGTTCACAATTCAGCTGTTGGTAGGACAACTTATACGTAAATCTACACCTACGCAGGTATTATCTTCGGTCATCGCCTTAGCTGCAAAAGCTATGGATGGCCATGAATACAATTGGGACAACTTCCTGCTGAATGAGTTACTACTTGACATCGAGGATATCCAGGATAAGGGGCTTCCCTTCTACTTTAATTGGCTGCTGGTCCTCATTGCCTTCGTGGGATGGAGAGAACCCAACTATCAATGCGGCTTACCAGTAGCGCAAGATCATTTCCGCGTAGTGCGGTTTGCAAATATGTGGTCCTCTACCAATCCGGAGAAGCAGTGGGTTAATAACCTACAATTCTTTACTTTCCTCGAGCAGTTGCGCACTGTGATTGAGAAGACCCCGCGAATCACCAAAGAAATGATGACCCAGTATAAATCAATCATGCTTTTTGAAGCCGGGCTCCATTCCATCTTTATTCAACCGCGCCTTAATATAGAAAAATGGTTTGAGGGACAATGTCAGTTAGGCGTCCCAATGATAGAGCTCATTATTGAGGAATGGGCCGATGAATGGAAAGAACATGCACCAGAATCGTTCATCACCTCATTGGGTGAAGAAGATGAAGAAGACCGCAAAGAGGATGCAGAAGTCCAAAGTCCTTCGACCTCGAAACTTGCGCAGCAAGTAGGAGAAACAGGAAAAGAGCCACAAGTTGGCGACAAGAGAAAAGAGCCGGGCACCAGAAGCCCTCAAAATCCACCAAAGAAGAAGGTTAAGGCCACGAAACAACCTTTGGATAGAATCTTGCATGACAACAACTACAAAATGATAGCATCTCGGACGGCTGCGCACTTAGAGGATTTTCCTAGCTTTATGGGAAAGCGGGATGAGCCAGATCAGGCGTAGGTCCGAGAAAGCAATGACAAATTGACTAGTTTGGTCTTGAGGATGGAGCAAGTCCACTGTGACTTTGCTCGGGAAACCAACCGACATGACCAAGTAGGGGAACCAAGTGACGCGATGCGTAGGACAACCGACTTCACAACACGGGAACGCATCGTCAAGATTGCGTCTGTGTCCATTCTCTTCCCCATAGATGAAATGACAGAAGCTGTGCGACGACTACAACATCTAGAACTAAACATAGCCATGATTCCAGCTGAAGGGATGCACCACTTGCACACCCAGATCTCGCATGAAATACATGAGCGGGACATAGTTTCCCATAATCAGTTCCTGCAACATGAAGAGAATTACCAACGAATACAAGGAGAATGAGAGCATAAGGAAACTGAACTTCAGCACACGTTGGGAAAAGAGTGCAGGATCAGAGTAGTAGTGTCAGCTGCCTACATGAAGCTCCCCGCAGTCGAGGAAGAACCAAAGATAGAAGCATCCATCTTGCAGATAGGTGCTACTGTGACCAATTTACAAGAACAGATGAGGGAGATGGAGATCTGCCATAAAGATGAAATTGAAAGGATGAAGGCTGCCCACCAGGAAGAAATAGCTGAGCTAGCAGCACAGCAGCCAGTGGACACAAAGAGGCAAGAAGAAGAAACAAGAGCAGAAGCCATAAGGGCTTCATTGCAAAATATCTGCGCCGCAGTGGCATAGTGCCAGATCTTATCCAACGATGTCTCCAATGTATGGAACGTATTGCAAGAAATTATGGAGTTGCAGAATATCCATGAGGAAAGAACACAAAAGCAACAAGAGTTGGATGCTATGGATGTGTCCATGAAGGACTTACTAGTCCGTTAGAAAAGGGAAGCCTTTGAGAAGACCAAGGCGTGAAGGAGGGAACTCAAGGCCTTGAGAATGAAAGAAGCGGAAACCTCCACCAGGTTGGAGCCATTAATGGAAGAAGCACTTACCTTGACCGATGACATTGAGGCAAAACTGCAAGAACTTCGAACATCGAAAAATCATATCAAGGAAATAACTTTGGAACCTGCTTCACAGGAAAGGCTTGACAAGGTAAAGGAGTGTGAGTAGGAAGTACAACAGGTAGTTGCATAGTCAAGCACGACAGTTGAATAATTCAGCGTGTGAGCACAAATTCGAAGAAATGACAGATCGAAGAGTTGGACTAAAGTAGCTCGGGACGAGCCACAAGTAAGTGTTAGGGGCCTGTTGGGCGTGGCCGAAGTGGGTACCAATTTTGTTGAAACATGATTTTGAGCTACACAGTGGAAAAGCACAACATTGGTGAGTGTGCAGCTTGTTGAACATATTCAGTAGCGCATCTATGCTGATACGCAGGACCCGTGCAGTAGCAAGTTTTGGTATGAAGATATAAGTAAAGGTCAGACAAGGAAGTGACCTACTTTCGGTAAAGATCCGAATGAAGGAAGGAGAAAGCGACCTGTCTGGAAGAGTGGTGGCAAGCAGTTGAGAAGCTAGGCCAATATGTCGACAGGGATAGGCAGGTGGAAGAAGTAGAAAGAGATAGGCCACGATGCAGTTGTAACCGTTTTGAGGACTGCGGCTGTTAGAGGAGTGTGTGAGCCATGAGTGGCCGAACAAGATGGCCTGGAGCAGGTGAAGTAAGCTGTCGACGGTGATAGTCAGGCTGGTAGATAGCCACGCCGGGTTTTGGAAACCTAAGCATTTTTTCCTATGAATTGTAAATACATGTCCTACGGGCATGATCTATAAATAAGGCACTTTTATATGGGAAAGGGTTACTCTTCATTTTTGTATTGTTCTTACCCTTGATTTGATAAACTCTTATTGAAGGAACAATTTTGTAAAGGCTCTGCAAGCTGAGTGCGCAGAGGCCTATTGAGAGAGAAGAGAGTCTGCAGTTGAGTGCACAGACAATGAACTGTTGTACCCTTCCCAAAGACTAGTTTAACAACAGTTCTTGTGGACGCAGCCTCCACCTGGGGGGTGAACCATGTTAGTCCTTGTGTATTGAGACTGTTTATGTGTTTGTAATTTGCACTATCTGTTCGCTTACTATGTATGCTTAAATTCTCAGTTATTAGTTTAGTGGTTAATGTTTTTGTATGTATTCACCATAAAAGAAACATGGGGATAATATGTTAAGTATTTCTTGAATGGATGATTGATGAATGCGAACTGTTCTAAGTCTGTGAATGTATCAGCCGTGGATAAACATATATGCAGATAAAGAATGGTTATATAATTATGTTAATGTGTAATACTAGACGGGCGTAGTATTGATAATCTGTTTGATTACATTAAGTATAAGGTTAAATAGTCACTGGTAGTAATCAAGGGAATAAGTGCTAAGTAAAACCCTTAATACGATTGTCATAGAAGTGGAAGTGCATAAGCCTCTTGCACTGTCCCATCGAGCAAGACAAGGTCGACCTGCGCAATCCATGGATGCGTTGGGTGCGCAGTTTATCAGTTGAAGAGGTATCAACCCGCGATGAAGGCTATCGTCGTGCGGCCCTTAGTCACAGTGTGAGCTTGTAGCGCGTTGTGTAGTACATTTTCCCCATCAGCTCGTCACCTTGCTGTAGAAACGTGATTTTGCAACACCCCCATAGTTTCACCTCGGGTGAGACCTCAACCTACGCGCAGGTTGTTGCCGAAAGGGCTGGTGAAAAGGGGTTTTGTTGGTCAAAGCTAGAACCGCAAAGAACCTGGGTCTATAAAGGAAAACCTTTAGATCAGTTTATACAACCAACATTTCTTCATCACTACCAAAAATCTGTGTAGAAATATCGGTAAAGGTAAAGCTGGAGGTTGGGGGTGAAGTTGGTTCACCATTTGTGGAAATCATGTAGATAGTATTAATCTCTGTCGAGGAGGAGGATTTGGGTGTGTGAATATCCTCAATGGTGGTAATGGATGACTCTAAGGAAGATTGATTCATTTCCTGGAGAACTAGTCGATAATCTAGTAGGTGTGGACAATGATGGTAATAGTGTTTGTAGATACTGCATATGGCACAGGAATGGTTGGTGCACAATGATTTGTTTTTCTAAAGTAGGGTGGGCGCTAGTTTGACAACTAGAATATTTGGGTCATCATCTAAGGTCTTCATGTGTTCTTGAAGTTTTGGCAGTTGCAGACAATTATGGGTGGCATGTCCCAAATCATCGCACAAAGAACACCTAGGAGGTGTGTGGAAGGGAGGGGGTTATTTCACAAGTTTAGTAGGATGTGGATCAGTATGTTTCTACGTGGCTCTATCCCCCGTGTTCTTAGATGGTTGATGAGAATTGTTGGATGAAGATGGTGCCACCACACCGGGAGGTGGATTAGTGGATGTAGTGATCGGTTGGACCAGTTGAAGAATGACTTGTGGTGTCAGAGTGGGGTTTGGTGTAGGTAAATACCATACTAGAAGTCCTAGTGTAAACCCCAGGAGTTTCAATGTGGCCATGAAAGGAACGCTCACTACCCCTGATGGGGGTAAAAAGAATGGGATTGTGTGGGTTGGTGTGGCTCCAACGTGGCTGGGTACTAACGACGATTGAGGAAGAAATGGTGGTTGAGGGTTATGCACCAATTGATTGGACAAAACAATGTACAAGTCAGATATCTCAACAGCCAGCAGGGGAGGTGGTAAAAAACAAAAAGTGGAGACTATTGAGGTCTTCGAATAAATTCTTGGGGCGACAGTGGAAACCAAAGAGGTAGGTGTACCAAATACCAGTTGTTCAAGCATGGGTAGAACATTCTCTGGTGTAGCAGTCGCGTTTGGGTCATAGTAAGTAAGTTGGTCGATTTTAACAATCTGTCCCTCATCGGGGAACATCATAATGCAGAATACTGATGAAGCAGCAGCCTTCATGGCATACATGTAACTTCGTCCTGGGATTAGGTTATAGTCAAGATGTGCGTTGATGACTTCAATGTCAATCATTATAGTTTTGTCAAATGGTAGATTGTTTGGAGGATTCTCATGACATGGTGGATAATGAGAAATGTGGAAAATTGAATGTGCTTGATGTGTTTGAAGATGAACTTGAAGAGATCCAAACACTTGATGTGGTGGAAGAGGAACTTGAATTATCTCTTGATGAAGGTTGTGCAATTTTTAAAGAAGAGCATGATTCCTCTACATTCGAACCAATCTATGACAAATGTTTCACTTTTGAAGGAGCTTCATGATACTACCCAAATGGATCCTCCCCATGATGAAACTTCTGCATTTTTTGATAAATTGGGTGAGTTAGTTCATCCTCCTACATCATACAATTGCATGTTTTGCAGCATTAGTCTCAAGGAAGTATGGGTGAAAGGATTCTTTTTGATGGTGCCACATGAGGAGTTTGGAACTCCTAGATTTACCTTTTATGATGACATGGTTGGAGCACATTCTTATTCACATTTGCAGCGGCATTCTTTGTTACTTTATGATGATGCACATCTACATGGATGCACCTATGATATGCATTTGAGTCACTTGAAGACTCATGGTTTTTCTTGCTCAACACTTGGTTCATTTGATGTTGGAGGAACTTCATACAACACTTGGGTGAATAAATTTTTGATTGGAGAACATTTTTGTTGGCAACCACATACTTTGATATATCTTTATTATTCTCACATTCATGAATGTATGGGTAAGACTTCTTTTAGTCCTTTCAAGTCTCGTTTTTTTTTATCATTATTTGGTTCAGATTTTATTGGAGATTTTTCATTCACTTCTTGGATGAAAGAATACATGGCTGAATATTTCGATGCATATCAAATCCTTTTGGATCAGCATTATAGGACATGGGATCCTCACCTATGTCACTGGAGTAGATTCGATTGGTCACTTGAAGCTTGTATGCACTTGGAAAATGGTGGTATACTTGCTTGGAGGTATAAGCTCTTTCATGATTCTTTGATGAAGCACCTCCTTGATGTACATTTTCATTATGTTGTTATGTACTTTGATGATATATATTTTGTACTCATGATGTTTGGAAGAATGCATACAAGAAAATGGGATCTAGGAATCCTCTTATCTAACGGTATGGGTTGGAGACCACTCCTAATTGTTGGGGTGCAATACAAGCAATGGGACCCTGGAATAATTTTTGTCTCATTGGTTTCAAATTTTTTGGGGAAACAAGCAGTATGGGAGATGGATTTCCCACTTAATAAAGTTATTTTTATCAAAGTAGTGTAACAGCAAGCATGGTGGTTTCTCTCTAAAATCTTCATGGAATCTCAAAGACTCAAGGTTGGGCAATTCAATGGCAACTTCAAAGAATTATACAGAAAGCATGTTCTTCAACACCCATGCTTGAAATTGCTTGAGGACAAGTGATATTGGGAAGGGAGGATTTGTCATGTCCCAAATTAGCATTGGGTCAAAATGGCCTAATCACATTGGACATATTCATTAGAGTTTGTCAAATTGATGCTAAGGGTGAAATAATTGCCAAGGAGGAAAATTACTAGTTTCCTAGGTTTGGGGTGGAAGCTTTGGGATTTGGAATAAGGGGAATAATAAATGATGTTTGGAAATTAGAATGGCATAAATATTTAATAAAGGAGATAAAAAAATATATACAAGTGGAAATAAAAGTGTCATTTTATCATAAAGACGCATGGAGGAAGGGGAACCCACATATGGCTAGATTTCCCCACTACACTTGGCATCATTCTCTCACCAATTCGAATTCAAGGTGAATGGTAACATAATTGGGGGAGTTCAAAAGTTATTATTCATTTCATGACTCATCCAAGGTCTAAATGTAGAGGAAGAGTAACTCGCATGGAAGAGGAAGAGGCAATTTGGAGCTAGTGAGACACTTGGGCTAGATTCCCTAGCGTTATGACAACAATGATAAAGCTACTATGACACCTATGACACAAATCAGACCTGAAGGCTGACATATATCATATATCACTTGTTAGGGATAACCATAGACTCCAAGAGGGAACTCAAGGGATTTAGTGCAGCTAAGATGCTTCCACATGTGATTTGGTGGAAGTGGGAGACTAGGAATTGTTGTACAAGTGGCTTTCTTTGGAATCTCTTCCCAACTTGAGTTGGAATGAGTCTCTTGGAAGGGATTCCACCCATGGAGGAAATTAGAAGTTTATAAATTTCAATAAAAAAGAAGAAAACCAGCTTTTTATCATTTGAGAAAATTGCAATTGCATTTGTGAAGAGGGAGAGCTAATGGATGACTAGTTTCTTGACTTAGCCAATTTCGAGGGTGAAAGATTCCCATCCAAGTTGGTAATTGGAAAGGCCATTCAGAACTTTCATTTGGATATTAAACAGAGTCATTTGTTGCAGGTGTAAGCTACAGGGAAGATCATGGTTTCTTCTAATGCATCACATTCTCTCAACCATTTCCAGTTTTGAAGACATATTCTTGCTCCTTGAGGGAGGGCGTTTTTGGTGAGCTATTGTACTCTTTGGGGGAGATTCTAATGCACCATTTATTTTGTAATATTAATTAAATAATTTTTTTTTCATCTCCAGAAAGTTTCAGGTCTAAATACCAAGTAGAAATGTATAAATCTTTTTTTTAATGAAAGAACAGTGTCATTTCCCCACTACCTTGTTGTGAACCAATGTAATGTTGATGGATTCGAATGGATAAGTAAAATAATGATGGTTTATTAATGAATGGAATTTTATTGATGTATTATACAAGTTTCATGCTCAGTACTCAAGCATTTGAAGTCATTTTACTCAGTTGATTTACATTTGGAGTCGATTTGGTGTCATTTCCCCAAGGGTCGAACTATTGATTTTTTCCTTTGTTTGGGAGAAGGTTAGAACAGAATTAATAACTGATTAATGGTGCAAATGAGACCCAAATAATTTATTTTATACATCCCCTACCTCTGTTCATAATTTTGAGATGGTTTGGAGGCATTTGGCAAGCCATTTTCAGTACTTACCCAAGGGGGATTTGAACCCCAAATTACTAGTAAAATTGCATACTTGGCCCATAATATTAAGAGTGTTTCAAGAACTATTTTGATGGAAATAAATAATCCGTTAACATCATAATAAAGTAAAAATATATTTCATACACCTTCCTTGAATATTTGAAGGAATTTGGAGCCCATTTGAGACCTAGAGACCAATACTAGTCAAAGGGAAATTACTAGTAAAGTTCCCTACATTGGCCATAATTGAAAGAGGATTTGTAGAAGTATTTTGAAGGTCCAAAAGCATCCATGAAACACATATTTATATTCTAACATAATCCATATACATTCTCAGAATATTTGGGATCATTTGGGGCAAATTGGAGACCTAGGCATCAAAACTAGTCAAAGGTCGAATTTGAGTAAAAAGTGAAAAATTGGTCCTTTTAATAAAATTCCTAACAAGGGACATTACACAAGTCAAATATACCAGTGACACTTGACATAAAAAATGGTCGAGATCAGGCATGTGAAAAAGTGAGTAGGGTTAAGTTCCTTCCCCCATGCTATGGGCATAGGGTTTGTGATTGTGGATGTGATATGTGGTTCGTTGAGAAATGGGATCATTGAAATGCCGAGATAGATGTGACATAGAAGGTTCAAAATTATTGAGAATTCCCCTATCCCAGGTTCTAGGTAATCTACTATGTTCCCTAACTCAGAGGTGTCAATGTGGTGCGGATGTTGTCTCAAAGAGCGATCAACAGTGCGTTGACCAAATGTTGGTGGGGGGGGTACCATGAGGCTGTGCATTGTGGTGGCATACTGAAATGATGATATGATGATGCAGGATTCCCCTTGTGGGGTAGATTCCCCCAATGTTGCCGACGAGAATGATGATGATGATGAGTAGGCAAGTTTTTGTGTGCGCCCCCATGCTGTGGACATTATGACATTTTATGATGATATGTATATATGATGGTCTCATTTTTGTTTTTATGGTGTTATATGCCTATATGATGTATATATACATGTGTATGGTATGATGATGCATCTATATGGTTTACTTCCTACATGTTGTGAGTGATGTGCCAGTATAAAATATTATTAGCCATTTGGTCTGTAACACTGTTATGATCTCGTGGGACATGAGTGAATGTAACGGATTCAAACATTCTAATCATTTGTTTAGTGCGTAGGAAATTTCTAAAAAGGAAAGGGTCCCTTACCTAGTAAATTTTTTTGAGTTGAGCGACAAGGAGCTCGGAGTCAAGAAACACACGAACGTGAATTATGCTCAACTGGAGAGTTGCAGTCAAGATACCAGTCACAACATTGTACTTGGCCCTGTTATTTGTAGCAGCACTGATACACACTCTGTCGAGGTGGATCAACTTGTGTGAGGGAGAAAATAATACCCAAGTTGTGGAGGCGAGGTTTGGATACCAACTACTTGCGCTGTTGGTGAAACCGACATAGAATGGCGAAGAAGGATCAATTTGTGGTCGTGCATGGAAGAAAACTATAAGGTTTTGGATTCAAAAAGTGGAAAACAAAAATAAGAGAAAACTATACAATCCATTACAGGTTATATCTTAAATCTTTTAAGATGCAACCTATTAGGAGGGTTGGTCACAGGGTGCCGTTCAGAGTTGGTAAGGATGTATGCCCCCTTGCTGAGGTAGGTTTGGATAATGTATGGGCCTTGCCAGATGGATTCAAACTTTCCTTTTTCATGAGCTTGGTCATAAAAAGGTAGTAGATCCCCTTCCTGGAAATTATGTGGGTGGACATGCTTGTCATAATTGGATTTAGAGCGATGTTTTCCAGCCTTGGTAATTTGTAAAGCTGCCCGACGATATTTGTTGGCTTGCTCCAAGAGGATTAAGCATTGCTCAAGTGGTGAAGTGTTCGGGAGAAGTTCAACAACAATGTGTAAAGAGGGAATATGAAACTCAATGGGGAGAATCGACTCCATGCCATGAACCAGATGGAAAGGGGTAAAACCCATGGTAGTCTTAGGGGAAGTGCGGTAAGCACAAAGTGCAGAAAATAACATATGGTGCTAATTGGACTTGTGTTGGTTTATAGTTCGTTGAAGAATTGACTTCAATATTTTCTTGATAGCCTCAACTTGGCTATTCCCTTCAGGGTAATAGAATGAGGCGTATTGGTGGTCAAACTTCAGGAAGGTGGACAGTTCTTTCCAAACGATGTCTTTGAAATGTTTTCCATGGTCAGATACGAGTTGTTTGGGGACGCTGAAATGAGTAATAACATGCTTAAAGAAGAAACGTGCCATGGTTTCGGTCTGGCAGTTAAATGTAGGCATGGCCTCGACCCATTTGGTGAAATAGTCAACAACCACAGTGATGTATTAATGGTCATTCCCTGAGGGTGAGTTACACTCCATAAAATCAATGGCCCACTTACAGAAAGAGCCAATAGTGATGACTGGATGAAGAGGGGTAGGATGAGTCCTTTCCTTGTGGTAAAAAAGATGGCAATTCCGGCAATGTTTGACTACTGTAATGCAATCAGTGAAAAGGGTGGGCCAGAAATACCGAGTGCGGATGACCTTTTCGGAAGTGGTCATTCCAAAGAAATGGCCACCACAGGATCCACTATGATAATCGTTTATAACTTGTTCATCCTCATCATGTGTGAGGCATCGACGTAAAATGGTGTCAACACCGCGCCGATAAAGGACATCACCAAGGAGGAGATAGTGCAATACATGATGGCATATGCAACTCTAATCATCATGGTCTATGTTGGATCAAAACTTTTGTGTTCGTAGGTACACTAGGATGTCGCCATACCAGGGTTCATCCGATGAAACGGTGAACAAGTGGTCATTGGGAAAGTTAGTGATGATGGAAGGTGATGTTGACGAAGATTGTAAGTCAGTTATGAGGTGAGCCAATGCAAGGGCTTTGGTACTCTTGGGTGTCACAAATTTTAGGTTATACTATTGAAGGATAATGATCCATTTTTCCACACAACCTTGAAGGAGGTGGCGGCTCAAGAGATAGACCATGGGGTTGGAATCTGGCACAAGTATGGTTCATCTCATAAGAATGTAGTGGTGTACCTTCTGAACCGTGAAGACGATGGTGAGGGCCAACTTCTCTTCATGGGAGTAGTGTAATGGTGGGCCGGATAATGTCTGACTCACATAATAGATGATGTGTTCTTAACGCGTACTATCTTCTTGAACTAACACATTAGACATGGCATAATCGGATGCCGAAACGTAAAGGATAAAATCCTTCGAGAAATTAGGAGGTTAAATCAAGGGGGAGAAATTCAATGCTTGTTTGAGTGCTTCAAAATCTGCTTGTGCTTATTTGTCCCAAACAAAAGGGACATGGGTCTGAAGCAAGTGAAGGAAACCATGAACTTTCGTTGCATAGTCTGGAACAAAGCGACAGAGAAAGTTGGATATACATTGAAGGATTTGTATTTGGCATAATGTATGTGGCGAGGGTAGTTCAAGGATGGCTTGAACCTTCAAAGGATCAATAGTGATCCCATTTTTGGAAACAATGAAACCCAATAGCCAGTGAACATGAACACAAAAAACACACTTGAGAGGGTTCAAACGAATGTTATATTTGCGACAATGCAAAAATATTTTTCAAAGATCGTCCAAATGGTTGGACCGCTTCTTGGATCGAGTGGTGAGGTCATCCAAGTAGACTAGGATAATGTGGACCAGGTCATGGAAGAAAAAGGTCATGGCCCACTTAAATGTGGCCCCAACATTTTTAAGACCAAATGGCATAACTCGATAGGAAAAGGTGCCCCACAGAGTAGTGAAAGCAGTCTTATACTGATGTTCCTTGTGAATTTGAATCTGATTATAGCTGGAGAAACCATCCATGAAGGAGAGAATCTCATGACCCGCACATGCATCAATAAGTTGGTCAATGAAAGGCGTAGGAAATTTTTCTTTGGGACACGCTAAATTGAGATCATGAAAATCAGTACAGACGCAAATGGTGCCTTGTTTTTTGTTGACTAGCACATGATTGGAAACCCAAGTGGTGTAAGCAATGCGATAAATGAACCCAGCTTGACATAGTTTCTCCATCTCAGCTTTTGACTACGGGTAATTTAGACGAGTGAATGGGTCGTTTCTTTTGGAGAACAGGTGGGACATCTGACCAAGTATCGATACGGTGCTTAATGATGCTAGGGTCTAGACCAAACATCTTAATCTATGACGAAGCGAAAATATCCCAGAACTCTTGGAAGAATTATGTATAGGCATGAACTTCTTCTAGAGTGCATACGACGCCTAACATATTATTATCCGCTATACTGGGTGTGATAGAAATGTCGACCTATATGGCAGGTGATATGTTAGCCATGTTACCTTCCTCGAAGGAATTTAGGGCTGGGATAGGGTTCTTAAACCAATCCTCTTAGTTATGAATGAAGGCCTTTAACTGGACTGAAAATTGATTGGCTGCAACAAGGTTAGACTCTTTGGGAATGAAGTAGGCTCTATGATACATGTCATCCCAAGGGAATTCTGGTGCAGTTAGTGCTTTGAGGATTTGTTCATCACTACGAAAAATATGTGTAGAAATATCGGTAAAGGTAAAGCTGGAGGTTGGGGGTGAAGTTGGTTCACCATTTGTGGAAATTGTGTAGATAGTATTAATCTCTACCGAGGAGGAGGATTTGGGTGCGTGAATCTCCTCAATGGTGGTAATGGATGACTCTAAGGAAGATTGATTCATTTCGTGGAGAACCAGTCGATATTCTGGTAGATCTGGACAGTGATGGGAATAGTGTTCGTAGATCTTGCATATGGCGCATGAATGGTTGGTGAAAACTAATTTGTTTTTCTACTGTAGGGTGGGTGCTAGTTTGAAAACTAGAATATTTGGGTCATCATCTAAGGTCTTCATGTGTTCTTTAAGGTTTGGCATTTGCAGACAATTATCAGTGGCATGTCCCAAATCGTCACACAAAGAACACCTAGGAGGTGCACGGAAGGGAGGGGGTTATTTCACAGGTTTAGTAGGATGTGGATCAGTATGATTCTGCATGGCTCTACCCCCCATGTTCTTAGATGGTTGAGGGGAATTGTTGGATGAAGATGGTGCAACCACATCAAGAGATGGATTAGTGGCTATAGTGATTGGTTGGACTGGTTGAAGAATGACTTGTGGTGTCGAAGTGGGGTTTAGTGCAGGTAAATATGATAGTGGAAGTCCTAGTGTCAGCCCCAGGAGTTTGAATGTGGCCATGACGGGAATTCTCACTACCCCTGATGGTGGGAAAAAGAATGGCATTGTGTGGGTTTGTGTGGCTCCAACATGGATGGGTACTAATGACGGCTGAGGAAGCAATGGTGGTTGAGGGTTATGCACCAATTGATTGGATGAAACAGTGCACAAGTCAGATATCTCAATGGCTAGTAGGGGAGGTGGTAAGGAACAAAAAGTGGAGTCCATTGACGTCTTTGAATAAATTCTAGGGGCGACGATGGAAACCAAAGAGGTAGGTGTACCAAATATCGGTTGTTCAAGCATGGGGAGAACATTCTCTGGTGTAGCGAGCACATTTGGGTCATAGTAAGTAAGTTGGTCAATCTTAACAACCTGTCCCTCATGGGGGAACATCATAATGTAGAATACTGATGAAGCAATAGCCTTCATGGCATACATGTAACTTCGTCCTAGGATTAGGTTATAGGAAAGATGTGTGTTGATGACTTCAATGTCAATTGATGGCCATTCATCTCAACCCCAGGGACTACATGGGTGGTTTTTATGTAAATTGCAGTTTTTACCTTGCCGCGGTTGTCTATTGAGATTTTGGTTAGCTTGAGAAGCACCATTGTTGTTTGGATGGTTTGGTGGAGGGACGCTTCTATCTGAAGGTTGGTTGTTACCACGGTTACGACCTCATACTCTATTCTTTTGTCCTTGTTGGTTCCATTGGGCAGGTTGGTTTTGTTGGACATAAACTTTCCCTTGGGGAACCAAGGGATTTTTTGGTTGAGCAGGTGTTGGAGATATAAGGCTGCAGTGGATAATAAGCAGGAGGGGCTTGGGGTTGTGCAGGAATAGGTGCTGCTTGTGGATGGTAGCAGGTGGTGCAGTAGGGGGGGTGTATGCTGGAGGTGTATGTCTGTAGAAATGTTTCAGATAGGAAGGTATGTGTATATGGGGGCTTGGGTTGGGGAAGCATACGAAGGTGTTTCTCCCAACTGGGTGGTGGGCCGCAAAAGGTCGGGACCATTCATGGCAAGGTTAGGTGTAGGATTATAAGTCAGGGTGTTGGGAGGGGAGATATGGACATATGGATGACTATGAGATGCAACATGTCCAATAATGTCATCCGCAGCATGGGATTTCCCCGGCGCGTCCTTCCTAGAGGAATCACTGTGGGGAGCATCATGTAAAATGGAATATAGGTAGCTTGATTGAGCGTAGATAAGATCGAATTGTTAGGATTTGAGGATGGCTTCTTGTTCAGTTTGGGGTCGTTTGGATGCCACATCCTAGGCGATAACTGGTATGAGGGATTTCAAGAACTAATATAAGAATATGCGGTCATCTAGATTGATTTTTCATAAACTACGACGTCTATTCCATTCTTCAATATGGTCAGTAATATGGGTAGTTGTGTTCTTTCTACAAGAGAGTAAAATCTCAACACCAACGTCATAATGGATAGGTAACTAAAAGAACTGTAGGAAATTCAAAGCAAGGGATGTAAATGTGGAATGTGTCCCATGTGGCTGTTCAATATACCACTTAGCTGCAGAACCAGTGAGTTTCTGTTGCAAAAGGCGTAGGCAGACCGAGTCATCCACGGTAGAGTTGGAGGAACACCATAAGTGGAAGGACATGATATGGTTTTGGGGGTCTTCCCCACCCTTCCCTTCAAAGTTTGGGATT
Organism: Larix kaempferi; assembly: GCA_027924585.1. NCBI lineage: Eukaryota > Viridiplantae > Streptophyta > Pinopsida > Pinales > Pinaceae > Larix > Larix kaempferi. The sequence continues at coordinate 388,797 of BSBM01000715.1, forward strand.
TCTGAAGGGAGTTTGGTAGGAATGGGGGGCCATGTGGGATCATGTTGGATCAGATCATTGGTTAGTCATGCCAGATCAGGTAGGTTGTGATTGGCCATGAATGGAAAACTAGTAGAAGGATATGACATAGTTGAAGTGGCTTGTGTGCTAGCCATGGCGGTGATCATGGGCCAACTCCACCAAGTGGCGGGGTAGTGGCGGGTGTCATAAAGGGGATCGAGAGACCCCGGGAAGAGGCAGAGGGATGTTGTAGGAAGGGCCAGTGCCCACAAGTGTACTACTGGTGACCAAAAGGATGGTAGTCATAATGTATCCACTAGCGATGGGTATGGATGTTGTAACTCGAATGCTAGGTGTAGGTACTGTAGATGGTATAGTAGGGATGGATGCTGAAATGGTAGTTGGGCTAGTGGAGGAACCACTGCTGATGATCCCACCAATAAAGGGGTTGGGATTCATTCCTTCCATGGGGCTAGACGGATTTGTGTATATGGGTAACTCTAATTCAGATCAGAGGTAAAACAAGGGGCGTCGGGATAAAGATCCGATGACAAAGTTGTGTGTCTGTGATGGGCAGTGTCAAGTGGACTGTGCTGCGGGGATAATCCCCATAAGAAATGAAAGTGTCTCGGTGAATCAATGGTGACAGGTGTAAAAGTGCTGACAAGATGTGGGAAATAAAATGCTAAAAAATCGTAGTGCAACCGTGTGTGCAAAATGAGAAATATCAATAAAGACGACACTCAGGCCAACAACAGTCTCAAAAACACATGTTGTAATAGCGTGCTACAACAGGTGGAGCGGTAATAAAATGGTCAAAATACCAACAAGAAGCAACCCTAAAAAATAATAAAGGTAGACTCATTGACTGAATGGTGGTATAGGAGCATGCAAACACCCATCTCAAAGATATGAAATCTCACACAAGTTGTATCCCCTGTAGGGTGATGAAATCCACAGTCAAGCAATACAAAATGGAGAACCAAGTGGCTAAAGGACATCCCTCTATCGAGAGGGACTCCGGGTAAAAGAGTCCTAGAATAAAGGAAACTAAGCTACCTCGTTCATTGAACATTCGGAAAGGTGTCCCACAGATTCATTTCTTTGGTCGTCGTACACTCGGTATGGGAGCCAACATGCACAATGAGAACAATGAGTTGGTGTCCTTCAGTACATAATGAAGTGCGGTATTCCACTCAGACTTCTGGAACCAATCTTGCTACTTTCTCTCCTAAGGGAGAGGCCCTCCGACAAATCGGTGTTAACCGTACCAATAAATAATAGGGGATTTTGGCTCCCTAAAAGAAAACAACTATGTCGCTAACGTAAATGACAAAGAGGGTGTTGTTTGGATGCCTAACCCCAATTTTCTACCTAGCTACATAATTGTTTTGTGTTCCCCAAGGTGGGTTTAAAGTGAGTTTAATTAAATCAATTTTAAGTCTCTATTGAATTATGGGGATATATTTTGTGCAAAAGTGGTGTGTAGCCAATATTGCCAGATAGTAAATGCTGAAAGAAACAACTGAGACTGAAAAATAAAACTTTTTTCTTTTTCTTTTCAAATAAAAATACTAACTACTGGAAAAAAATATGCAAATGGTGTAGCGAAACTTAGAATAATTTATGTAATATTCTATGCAGAATTTTTAAAAACAGAATACAGATCTGAATTCTTCTCGAAAAAATAGCTGATCTAAAAAAGAAATCACTTAATTTCTAGTCCCGGAGGACAAGATATCTCAGTTTGAAAATGTGTAATTTTTCAGTAGATTTCCATATGGACCATAAGTTTGGAAATTATATGTCTCCACACTACGTGATCAGATGGTGACCATATCAGTGTCATTGGATCTGGATCTGATAAACGGTGATGAACAAGGCACAAATATGACTCAAAATGGAGATATTTGGTAGGGATGGCAGAGATCCATAGATATACTAAAAATAAAACAAACCAAGCAAGATAAAATGAAAAACAAACGGGTAAGGATGGTCAAAAGAAACCACAGATCTACAGAGATCGAACCCGGTGGGAGTTGCCAAAACTGTAAATGGAGTTTTCACACCAGCTCGTGCTAAAGAGAACGTACTAAGGATTTATGAACCCTTAGTAGCAGTTCATAAACATGGATAAAAACTAAGCAATAGGCAAACGATGTATGCAAATAACAAACATGAAATAGATCTAACTACTGCAGTAAAATCGAAAATCAACAAGAACCCATAAATGAAATTTGCATTTTTATATTATATGGAAAACAAGGTTTTGTAGTAATGGTTACCTCAAAAGAAGAGGTGATGAGGGCCATTGCAACAATACGAAGAGTAGTATTCCAGGTCTATAGAGTTCCTTGCTCTTTTCCAAATGCTCAATGGGTTGGCCAAGATTCAATTAAATGGGCACAAAAGCTTAAAATGGGAGGCAAATGTGTAGTAGGAAAATTGGCAGCATGAGGGTGTGAAGAGTGATTCATGTGAAATGGGGGGCCTCCATCACCTTTTTATAGTGATTTTGAATGGTGGGGTATTGACCCATAGTTTTTGGCAACTAATGGTATTGGGAAATGGTATTAGGTATTTTCCCTCTTTTTTGAATTTGTTTTGATTTTTTCCCCTTTTTCTTTTATTTTGGGGATTTTTGGATCCTTTTTGTGGGTTTTAAACCTTTTTTTAAGGAATTTAAATATTTTTGAGGAAAATAATGCTTTTTTCCTATTTGGTTACCAATTTAGGGTTTTTTGGGGTTTTGGAGGCAAAAAATGTGGGAAAAGTGGACAAATGGGTTATGTGACTAGGGAGATGAGCTAGTGAACAATTTTTGGGTGTTAACAGGGAGCACCAATTTTGTTTTTGAAAAAGAAGGGTGGAACAATGCGCATATGTATTGACTATAGACAGTTAAACAAACTAACAATAAAAACCAAGTATCCACTCCCTATAATTGATGATCTATTTGATCAAGTAGGGGGGGGCAAGATCTTTTCTAAAATTGATTTTAGATCCAAATATCATCTGGTGAGAATCTGAGAGGAAGACATAAGTAAAACAACTTTCAGAACTAGATATGGAGACTACAAGTTTGTTGTGATGTCATTCGGTTTAACTAATGTCGGGATGCAACTTTTATTTGCACGATGTATAATATTTTCAGCAAATATCTAGATAAGTTTTTACTAGTCTTCATTGATGACATACTCATTTATTTTAAGATTGAAGAAGAACATAATGAACATCTAAAAATTGTCCTACATATATTACGAGAACAACAACTTTATGCTAAGTTTAATAAATGTGATTTCTATAAGAAGCAAATTCAATATTTAGGACATATTATTTCAAAAGAAGCTATCATTGTTGACATGGAAAAGATCAAAGCAATTATGGAGTGTCCTACTCCTAAAAATGTATCAGACATTCGATCATTTATGGGGTTAGCGGGATAATATTGAAATTTTTTCCAAGATATTTTATCCTATGAAATCCTTATAGAAGAAGGATACAAAATTGATTTGGACTTAAAAAAGTGAATCAAGCTTTTGCCAACTTAAACAATTGTTAACAACTGCACCTATTTTGAAAATAGCTGGTCTGAATGGGGAAGGACTAGGAGGAATCCTTATGCAAGATGGATATGTCATTTCCTATTCATCCCGAAAACTTACGAACCATGAGGGAAATTATGCGACTCGCGATTTAGAGTTGGATGCCATCATACATGCCTTAAAAATGTGGAGGCATTATCTTATGGGGAAAAGGTTCATCCTTAAAACAAACAATTTGGAATTAAAATACATTTTAGAACAATCAAATTTAAATGCTAGACAAGCTAGATGGTTGGTTTTCTAGGTGAGTACAAATTTGAAGTTAAACATATCAAGGGGAAAGAGAATAAGGTGCATGATGCTTTAAGTTAAAGAATACTTTGTTGTATGAGGTAAAGAGCTTTCAAATTAATTCTTATTTATATGAAAGAATCAAGACAACAAGGAAAAATGATGAATATTACTTAGAAATCAACAGTAAAATTCAAGAAAATAATTTAGGACAGCAAAAAAAAAATTTAAAAATTAATGAAATTGGATTATTGTGGTATAAAAACAGGTTATATGTACCCAAAATAACAAAAAATAGATTTGAAACATTGCAGAAATTCCATAACCCACCTTACTCTGGGCATCTGGGTTATAAAAAATGATTTTTGCTATCAAAAACATTATTTTTGGCCTAAATTAAAGACTGATATAGCCTTGTTTATTGCTAAATGTCAAGAATTCTAGGTTTTAAAATTTAACATCAACATCCAGCTAGTTTGTTACATCCATTATCCATTCCAGAATTGAAGTGGGATGTAATAAGCATGGATTTTATTACCAGTTTACCGAAAAAAGTTGAATGATGATATACATGTGGTTGTGGATAATCTGTCTAAAGCTACAGATTTCATACCTTTAAAATATACCTATAAGGCCATAAACATAATAGAAATTTTAAAATTACATGGGGTGCCAAAAAGCCATTATTTGATAGAGATGCAAAGTTTACAAATTTTTTTTGGAAAGCTTTATCTAAACACACAGCTAAATTTCAATACAATTTATCACCCACAAATAGATGGGTAGACAAAATGTACTAATCAAATATTAGAATACAAGCTCAAAATGTATGTCATACATAACCCAACACAATGGGACGACTACATACACCTTACAACATTTGCCTATAACAATGGTTATCAAACATCAAGTAAAATGTCTCTTTTTGAAATTTTGTATGGCAGAAAATGAAGGACACATGTGACTCAGGATAATGTAGTGAATAGATTGTTGTTGGGGCGATATATGTTAAAATATATTGACCATATTTTAAAAAGGGTACAACAACATTTGAAAGAAGCACATGATAGACAAAAAAGATACCATGATGAAAACAGGTGAGAAAAATAATATCAAGTTGGACAGCATGTTTATTTGAATGTAAAAGCAAATAAAATCTCTCTAATTTTGGGGACATGCAAGAAGATAGCTCCCGGATATTGTGGGTCATTCAAAATATTGTCTAAAAGAGGATTGGTGTCCTATGAACTTGCTCTACCTTCCCATGTTAAAGTTCATAATGTTTTCCATGTTTGTTTACTTAAAATGTATGTGTATTATTCTAAGCATCTCGTTGATTGGAATCTATTGTAGGTAAATCCAAAAGGGGAGTTCATGCAAAAACCCCTTCATATTCTAGACTGGAGAGAGATGCAAATCTGGAAGAAAACTATTATCTAGTTAAAAATTCAATGGAAGCGTTACATCCCTTAAGAGGCAACATGAGAAAGAGAAGATTACTTGAGAGAGGCATATCCCACCTTATTTCAAAATTTGCAGTAAAGACAATAACGTTGGGATAGTGAACATGTTTTTAAGGGGGGTGGGATGTGATATCCCATTTTTAGAACCCCTTTGAAAATAATACTATTTAAGACATAAAGTATTTTTGAGTCGATGTTGAGGCATGTGACTCCAGAGCATAAGAATGTTTTTGTCCTGATGTTATTATTTGATGTTGAGTTGGTGACTCTGGATCACCAAATGTGGAAAGAATAAAAGTGTTTTTAAATTGATATTGAGTTGAAGAAACTTTGGAGCATCAAATTATATTAATAAAATTAATATCTCGCATTATATTCTAAACTTCTTGAGTGGAATCTATTTAAAAGAGGGAGGAAGTACACTAGGAGGGGTATGACCTATTAATTAAATACATAAAAATAAATAATGATGCAAAATAATAAAGCAAGGAAAAATATTCATTAATGAAATATTAAATAAAATTAAATAATAAAAATAAACCATAACTACTTGAAAATAAAAGAACTATAAAAAGAGAGAAATAAGGGAAAAAGAGGACATTTTTTCCTAGAAAGAGAGAGAGAGACCTGGATACTGAACAAAAATCTTATTCATAAAAGAAAAGTTTTGAAAAGAGTGAACATTACAGCGGTAATGTTGTACCTCAAATTTTCACTTTTAGCCTGAAATGCTTCATCACCATGAGAAGTAAAGGTTATGATGCTCCCTAGGTGTGTTACGACCCATGGTCTTATGGTTTACCTAGTCCCTAGAAAAGTTTGTGAAGGTCCCTTGACATTTGGAGGTCGAAGAACTACTTTGACAAACCCTACTTTGAGTCTTTATGGAGAGTGTCACTCCCTTCGTATTGGCCAAGGAGTGAAAATTTCATCTTTGTTGCTCATTGCATGGCTCTAGGGGAGTGAAAATTGCAACATTTTTTCTCTGTGCTCAGTGTTAGTCGAATCAAATCCTGTTATAGCCTCTTTCCCTTGATTTTTGGGCCAAGATTCGAGCATGATATTGGGTGGATCAGCCTATCCTCTAAGTTTTCATCCATTTCCATTCATGGACCTAGTCTTCCTTGATCTTCCTTATTATCCCTTGATCCAAATCTTTCTCTCAAGTGGTTTGGCATCTCCATCCTATAAGAAGGATCTCATACCTTGGCTCACACACATGGAAAGACCTTAGAGGGGTGGTCCTTATGATCTTAGGGTGGTAAAAGGGATTTTGATAGAGAGCTTAGAGAAGATGCTACTAGTGAAAGAGTAGGTATAATCATGTCATGTAGTTGTTCCCTTTAGCTTTTCTAATGAATGAAATTGGCATGTTCTCCCAAATTGTGTTTCTTATGTTGAATGCATGTATTTTTTTAGTTGTTAGTGAATAGATTTAGTTTGATACACTTTTGCTTGGAAGGTTTTTTTCTTTTCCCTTTGTTTGTAGGATCATCAACTTGGATCCTCAAGCTAAGCATTGGATCAACAAGGAGCAGTGAGGAAAACCTTCAGGGATGAGGTAGAGCATCTACCCTTCTCATCCTTCTTATGCATATAATTGCTTAGATTTGCTTGTGTATAGACTAAATCTAGGAGAAGGTAGCAACCATTTTTTTTTTTTGTCATGGGTTAGGTGTTTAGGGAACCTACTTTTTCCCAAGAGGAATCCTACTTATCCGTAAGGAGGATTTTCTAACACAGTAATGGTTCCTAGATCACTTGAGGGTTCAGTTGTATGCATTTGAGCACTCATTACACCATGAAAGAAACATGGTTAGTTCTGGAAAGGGATTGAAATTATAAGGTTTATAGAGAGATGGTAAAAAACCTTGTGACTAATCTGTAGGAGTTTAAAAGAGATAGAAAAAAAATCCCTAGTTATCCTAACCTAGTGTGCTTGGTCTGGCTAGGGGGTGAACTACAAAATGAGCAGTAGAATGTTCATGGTCTATGGCTGGGAGGAAATTGGAAGTCACTCAAGTAATTTGGAATTCAAAGTCTGACAATTTTTTCTATCTTAAATATCCTATATTTTTACTTTTGGTTATTTATTTGATTCTTATGAGTATAATGCAGTGAGTGAATTTAATAATGTTCCTTTTATTGATCTCCTAGAAAGATTAGATAGGTGACTATAAAACCCTAACAATTGTACAGTTGTTATTAATGGATTTTTTATACATATTGAATATTTCTTGAAAGGATTTTGATCAATATTTTTCATGAAAATAATTAGTAAGCTTTATGTAAATGTTTGCAAAAATTGCAGAGGTAGCTATTCCTCTTTTAAATATAATTATGTCTATTTAGTTTGTACTTAAATTTACATTTGTAATATGCATTAATGATATTATTGGTTTATTTCTATTGTTTATAAACTAACTCTACTTAACTTCGATTGAGAATTCGAAACCCTAGCTAAAACTGAGTGATGATATTTCATATTAGAACCCTAAATTATTAAACAAATATGTTACACAACATAGAAACTTAACAAGCAATATTATCATTATTCATAATTAGTATTATATAGTAATTAAATAAACTATTAATCCTTGTATCTTTAAGCTATAAATTAATATCAAATCCCATTAGGCATCTCGTTTTGTTGGATAGAGTTGGGATAGAAACCATGTGTTTTACCATAAATATTATTCTGTAGTGCCAAAAAAAAACACATAGTTTGAATTCCTTACTACATTACACACAGTTTGATTTCATAAAATAATACACAGGGTTCAGATATATATATAAATTCTGGATAGGTCGAATGATGCCCGAAGGGATCGAGACTAAAATTGTTTATAAATATATGAGCCGGTCATATAGAAGGCCACAGCTTGAACAAAAGACATAATAAAATAAAATCTATGTATTCAATAATCCTCCGACCAAAGGTCAAGTCCACAAGAGCCACAAGACTCTCACTTTTACATATGGTCTAATTTGCCATGAAAGTTTGTTGTAATAGCCATGAATTTTCGTCCATGTTGCAACAATTGGTGTTTCTTTTTTTTGTGGATATAGGGACGAATATTCCACGTCATGGCAATAGCAATGCTTCTTTGATGCCACGTGTCAAGAACACAACTTTTCTCATATCTGTGGAAAATACATCCTACCACAAAATTGCGTCTCTATATCGACGCACAACTCCTATAAATTTCCACACTGGCGCTGAATCTTCCACGAAACTTCGTCGCAATATACACGTATCCATTCACGATCTTTTGTGGCAGATTCAACACCTGCGTCGATGATTCTTTTATAGTCCCATGAAACATCATCTCTGTATCCATGCATGGATTCCCAAACTTTCATGGCAGGTTCAGCACCTGCGTGGAAGATATTTTATAGTTCCACGAAGCATCGTCGCAGTATCCACGTAAGGATTCACAAACGTTCGTGGCAGGTTCAGCAACTGCGTGGAAACATTCTCTATATCCTACATTGTTGTTCGTCGATATAGAGACGATACCTGGAAGTGTTAAAAAAAAATTAATGCAACGATATAGTCATCGATTTGCTTCAAATAGACTAAAATCACTTCTCATGAACTAGCTCTTACATCTACAATCAAATCCTTATCAATTATTCCTTTCAGATATGCAAACAAGTCTGCTTAATGATGGTTTCCAATTCTATCAAACTTCATCAAACACATAATCTTGCATTGTATTCCTTAAAGTAGTTACCAAGTCTTTATGATAAACAGTAACACAAATAATATTTGTTCAAGTAGTTTTCATACTTATCCCTTTTCAACAATCAATTCTTCAACTTCAAGTTTTGTCTTTTAATGGCACAAATTTTCAAACTCAAACTCAATTTGCTCACAAAGAATAGGCTCGGTCTTCAAGTTATAACTGATGTTCTCCCATAACACTATTCAAACTCAACTTCAATTTGGTCACAAAGAATATGCTCAGTCTTCAAGTGATAACACAAGTCCTTCAAATATGCTATCAATATGTTTCAATGCTTTGCAAATTGTTCTTCTTCAAGCTCATATTTCACATCCTTGTGTCCTTTGAATAATCACAAGGCTTAAACAACATTTTGCAATGTATGACCTCGGTCTTACAAAGAATTATACCTTAGCTCTATTCACTTCTTAAGAATGTCTATATGCTTATCTAATGGTATATATTTAGATGCTTAATAAAACTTTCTCAGAGTCATTTATCATCAAACTTTTCATGAGCTTGTAAACAACAAACACAGTCCTAGATAGATATCTCAAGAACTTGAACTAAATGTATAAACATGAAGAATTGTAAGCCCTAGTCTTAAGCACATGTGGATAGAAGTTGAATCGTAAGCCCCAGTATCTTGCATTAAAGAAATGACATCATAAAGTTGTACTTTAAACCCCTACAAGGAAATAAGATCACAATTCTACTTGTCATGAATACCCTACTTGTCATGAATACCAATGGTTGAAAATATTTCTAAATAAACTTTGAAGTCAATTGATATAATCAATCTTACCTCTACCAAAGCCCTATTTACCAAGTCTCCTAGAAGCACACTAAGCATGTAGCAACAAACAATTATTTAAGTTACAACAAAGGAATCCAACCAAAATAAATTCTAACTTGTGCAGATATGAAAAAGGTGGGAAGCAACGCACCAAAAAGAATGCACAGAGAAGGCATGTGCAGGTTGAATGTAGAACCCCAAAACTACATCACGCCACAAGATAACAAACTGGCAAAATACTTAAGCTAGGGAACAATAGAAGAGCCCAACTTAGCTTCCATGTTAGAGGCCACCTGATCCAATGAATGCACCAACCCAACAAAAACCAAAACAAATAAAGATCCCAATTGCAAATTTTGATGAGCTGCATAAATTTTCACTCTCAAGTGCACTTTATGTAATAGGATTTGCCAAAAATACCATAGAACTATATAGGCACCACATGCAAACAATGCAATTACCATGCACTCAAATGGGAATATGTATTCACTTAAGACCAAACAACTTCAAACAAAGACAAATTACACAATTTTACATGTAGCACAACCAAGTTTACATCTCCCATGCAAATATTTCTGACTCGATACAACACTTCATGGAGATGGGATTTTCTCCATAATCTATTGCCGTCTTCTTATGTGACACATGAAACTTCTTTGCACTTGTTCTTACCCAGAATTTCATTTGATTTCATGCCACCTTCTATATATTTTCTAGCTACATATGCAATCACACACAAATCAACATCATCACGTGTTTTCCCACAGTGTCGATATCTCATTCTATGATCAGTTCTAGATGAATTCTCTCCACTATAATGGTTTAGTCTCAATTAAGGACTCCCAATTTCAGTGAATTTCCATTCTGAAGGCCAAGGCATGATACAATTAGAGGAAGCCTTCTATCTTCGAACAGACCATCTTCCCTCAATTGGAAGCAAAGATTTGGTTCATTACCAGTGGGCACATTACTTGCAACCCCCCTCAAGTGACTCACTGCTAGAAGATTCCCTAAATGGAGATGATCCTAATTTCCTGTCAATGGAAAAGACCAGGTAATCAATTGGGTGTTGAGCGAGGAAGAATGGAGATCACTATCGCAAGTGAGACATTATCAAATTCTTGAGTTTTCCCAAGTTTTCTATGTTTTCCAACTCACCAATTTTTTTGAATTTTTAAGGTTTGAATTTATACTTGATGAGTTTTGTTGGTTTTCTCTCAATTTTTCTGATTTTCCAAGTTGATGACCCATGCCAACTTTTTGCCAGTTTTTTGTTTTTCAACACTAATATCATCTATTTGTTTTGAAGTCCTTTTGTTAATTAGTATAAGCTACTTCGCAAAAAGTGGTGTGCACCTCTCTTCTTGAGCAACTAGGGTTTCATGTGGTGATTTTTGGTGTGTGAAGGCTTCTTAACTATCTTACGAGGCTTGTCTAAAGGAAGGTGCCAAAGTTGGAGTGTGCCACATTCCAACTTTGGGTTTCCCAATCGCCATCGAATCTCCAACTTTTGGTAACCACCATAATTTTGGTAGATTGCAATTTGTAAAAGACCACAATGCCCCGATTGTCCATAAAAGACCACAATTTGATATTAAATAAGTAGTGAATACTCAACTGTGTAGAATAAGTCGTGTAGGTGACTATTGATTTTGTCTCCTTCAAACTCCAAATGTACAACCAGTAAGTTCTTAACACAGGGTCTTTGGTAAATTCAAAACTGCCATATCAACAGATTATAATGAGTTACACTGACAAGCAAACTATAACGATAAACCAATGTTCAGTAACTTGTAATAAATTAAACATATATATCATATAACAAAAAGAGATATTTAGTTGAAGATACCAACCTCAGTGTGAAACCATTCTTGAAAATATACTAAGAAGTATTACTTTCAGAAAAGACTTCGTGTGCCTCGGAGAGGCCAGTCATCTCTAGGAACCAGCTGACCCTTCAAGAGGGTTTGTACAAATCAGAGAGAGAGAAATGACTGGATTTGATTAGTTCAATGAAGTCAACATAAACAAAGTTACAAAAATTATAAAATTCAACCAAGTCTCAGCAGAAGAGAAGTGATTATCACCACAACACAACTGATCGCAGGTGATCAAAGTCAACTTCTCTATAAGACCAAAAATTCAACAAGGTGGTATATAAAAAATGAAGGAGGGTAAATGACCGCATTAACCACAAGTCAAAGACAAGGTACCACAGGTCCAATAATATCTCAATCAAGGTGGAGAAGGTACATTAAACCAAAAATGAGATATGAAGTGTCGGTACAAATATAAACAATGGTCATAAAAAAAGAAAATACAAAAGATGGTTATAACATATGTGTGGGTATTAGAAGACCCATGACCCTTAGAACCAAGGGTAAGCTGATCCAAATGTGTCCAAACAACCATAGTACTCTATAAGTGCAAAAATTCAACAAGGTGGTTTTAAAAAAGTTACTCAAGGAGGTTAAATGACCCCATTAAACACCAGTGAAAGATAAGGTACCACAAGACCAATCATAGCTCAATCAAGGTGGGGAAGGTACAACCAGTCATATCTCTCTCACATGTACAGCCGTTCTATATAACCTGAAAGTTCATCATCACAGTATGAGGAAGGGTCGTGGGATGCCAAATAAAAATATCCCTCATTTCTCTCTATGCAGTCTTGAAAGCATCACATAACAGATAAGTACCTTGTACTATAGAAAATAAAAGCCACATGTGTTAACATAATTTAGATCTCTATCAACTTAAGGACTCCTTTGTGATCCTTGTGCTGAGGTTGGTTCTCGAGATGTAATGGGCAGTAATATTATAACATAATTTTCATCTCTTTTAGTAAAAGTTGATAAAATAAACATATTGATCATATAACAGTAAGAGAGGTATAGTTGAAGATCTCCACATTAACATTTAACCAAAAATCAGATCTGAAGTGTGGTACTATTTCTGAATAGTGCTAAAGCAACAGTAAAATATTTTACAACATAAATTTGATCTCTATCAACTTCAGCACTCCTCTATGGTCCCTGTGCTGAAGTTGGTCCTCAAGATGTATTGGGCAGTAATCAAATTATAAAGAGTGATGATCATTGAAGTCATGATGAACATATCTAATATATCATATATAAAGAGAATCAAATTTTCAGACTAATTTATCTATGTGCAGCACATATAGGAGTGATGATGTTTTAGAAAACAAAGAATTTGAATATTAAAATACAAAATAATTATAAACAAGCATACAATGACTTGTGATGACATTTAAATTTAAATTTCAAATTCTACAAAAATAAAAGATATAAATGGGAAAATTGCTAAGAGCATCACATAAAAGATAAGTACCCCGTAACTAAACCAGATAAAAGTTATCTATGTTACATACTAACAATGTTTCATACTAACAACATCTATATCCATCAAAATACAAGTCATGAACTACTTTTTCGTTGATTTCTATTTTTTTGCATTGAAATAACTTGCGAGTACGGTATCACAATCATCAATTGGCGCAATATTTACTACGATATCTCCTATTATTGTTTGTGTTTCCATGCCCTCATTTGTGCCACTTCTTGTACGTCGTTGAGCAGGGTGTGGAGGCAGTTTTGTAGGGGTGTGAACTGTAACAATGGAAATGAGGTGCATATATATATGACGTTGAATTATTATTGAAATAAATATTTCATTATTTTGATTAAAATTACAATATTTCTCTTTACCAGTCTCTTTAGATGTGACAACTGGGGTGTTAATTGAAGGTATAGTTGCTTCCCCTTGCACTCCATGCTCCTAAGTTGCAAGGTCATCCATTGAAAGAAGAAAATTTATAAGTTTAGGTCAGGAAATATATACATCTAATACCAGTATACTTTTCTATTTCCAAAGCATACATACCGGAATGGACACTATGCTCCACACTATCATGGGAAATGTTCACCCCAACATCAACTTGTACTTGCTGAGTAGCACTAGATTCACTGCTGCGGTTGCATTGTTGCTTAAAAACAAACATAAATTTTTAGTAATGGGTTATATAATCAGAAGTACTGAATAGACTTTAATAGTATACTACAATTGGTGATATGCCTGCATTTGCGTCATTGGGGAGATTGGAGTCTGCCCCAAGATTTTCCGATGTTCAACCACACTTTTAAAACCAAACATGAAACCAAGCTTTAGGTCTTCGTCGGTGCCAGCAGCTTGGAACGTATTTCCCTACAATGCATGATAACACATTTTAAAATTTCCAGTATCAAAATCAGATACTTGTTCGGTACTGTTAAATAAATATTCCCGACAACTAATCATTTAATACTTACAATTCTTGCTTTTAGTTTTCTATAGCCACCCGGGCCTAGTCTATGTTGCACGTGCTTTTCCATTCTAGCCTTGGTTGCTTTGGAGGTTTCAGGTAGCCTGTATATGAAAATTTTCAAAAACCTTAGATATCAAAAATATTACTTAAAAGAAAAAAGAAAAAAACAATTGAGCTTATTTCAGTAAAAAGGTGATATATGTTGTACCTTGCTTTACCAGGCCGTGGTTGTTTTCCTTGTCTTTTTTGCAAGTTCTCCTTTGCATTATCTATCAGCGCCTTCCACTCTTTCTCAGGAACCATGGGAGGGCACTCATGCCTGAGGTCAGCTTGCAATATTTCCCTATATTGGGCCCTGGTATATTTCAAATTCTCACCGGCTAACCTTGCAACAACTTTCATGTTGAAAGTATTTCTGAACAAGTTGACCTTGTGGTCAATCAACTCATCTCTCTTAGTGCTATCTTGGCTATTCCACCGTGTGCGAATGGTGGGGCCAAATAGCTCGAAGGCTTTGTCATCCAAATTCCTGTAGAAGACATTGTTTCCTGCTCAAACATGTAATCCATTAATTTATAATAATTTCAACGTATGTCTATTTCAATTTCATGATTAAAATAAAAAAAATAATGGATAAATACTAGCAATTTTCTTGATCTTGATAGGAACAAAAGAGTCATCCACCAGAAAGGTGAGATATAGTTTTCCAGTGCTTTTAACTCATGCCGCACCAGGAAAAGATTCCTGGTTTTCTACAGTACATTCATCTCTAGAGTCATGTGGAGTCCTAGGCTCCCTCTCATCATGCTCCAGCATGACATCATGCTCTCTCTCACCATGATCCGGCATGGCATCACGATCCGACATGGCATCATGCTCTCTCTCACTAGTGCCATCATCAATGGAACCGAGGCCAACTGCAAGAGTGGAAAAAAGCCTCATTGGTACATTGCTTTTTTTTGTTGAATTGGACCATCACTGCTACCTATACCTATCGTGGCAGGTTCTGTAGTCACGGGTTTTAAAAAATCCTACAAACAATAAACTTTACTTTATCAGATCACTTGGAATGATAAAAAACATAATATCAAATATGAAATCAGAACATATCTTAAAAACAATTGTGAAGATGCCACTTACCCCATAAGACTTTATAACCCCTTGCAGCTCTAGAATCTTTGCCTTGTTCTCCTGTGACAAGGGCCTTTGGCGAACCAAGGAAATCATTTCACAATTTTCCCTTTTTAAGGCTACTCTAAAAGTGCGCATTGGGTCAATGGAATAGAAAATCTCTTCCTCAAACCCCTCATCACCCAGAGCTGGTGCACGTGACTAAATTCATCAAACAATAAACTTAATTATGCAATATAATTTTAACATCATTCAAATATTGATATTGTAATGAAGATTAAGTTACTATTATGCACTAACATTTACCTGACTCGGTGTTATGACCGGTGAGTGTCCACGAGGAACCGTCACCGTGGAAGTAGCAGGTGCCTTTCCACAGTCCCAAATGAACCAGTAATCCGTCATAATGTCAGAAAAATGATCCAGTAATCCATCATAAGCTCAGAAAAATATGAATGTACTAAATCGAAACATTTACTTATTTTACTAAACAATTACCTGACGAGCCATAGAGTGTGACCTTCCACGGTCACCCTTGACCATGGAAGTAGTAGGTGCCTTTCCAATGGCGCCACACCGACACAATAAATCAATAAATAAATGTTTACCTCCGACTAAATAATTGTAACATAAAGAAAAATGAGATATTGCATTAATATTAATTTTTACCTCAAAAGTAGAAGATACATGTTCTACTCCATGGCCATGAGCAGACTCCTGCCACAATTTAATAAGCATGCTTTCATATGGAAATATTAACAATAAGCACGGAAAAAGCGAATGCTAACAGTGAAAATCAGAACATCTTGTTATTGTAGTCATATTTATTTACTATATTTAACATTTAACTGACGAGGCGTAGATGCCGACCTTCCACAATCACCCTGGACCATGGAAGAGGCATGTGCTTTTCCACTGCCACCAACCTAAAAAAAAATTCAGTAGTCAATAATTGCATCAAAAACAAAAATGAGATATTCATAGCAATGTAATTACCATGTAATCACATGGACATATTCATAATAAGCATGAATAAAGCAAATGGCAACAGTGGAAATCGAATGTTAACAGAAGAAAACCAAACATTTAGTTATTGTAGTCATGTTTGGTTACTACTTTTAGCATTTACCTAATGAGGCATATTTTCTGATGGTCCAGGGTTCCCCTGGACCGTGGAAGCCACATCTATTCTATTTAAGTTGTAATCGATCAACAACTCTTCACCTATAAATATTGTTTTTATTGCACATACAAATATACGATGATGTTCGCGTGCATCGAATTCGCAATTTGGTTGCTTATTTGTTTTCACTGGTCGTGTACTATTTATAAAGCCAACAACATTTCCGGACTCTTTTGGTCTCCCATCAATATACATAGTCGCCCCTTTGTTTTTATTTTTTTCGGCTATTTGAATATAATTCGCGACAACTCCGTATCTCTGCATACTTCGAGTATATTAGACCAAGATCAACCAGTTATTGTATCTGTATAGTGGTCCTACATACTCCATCAATTCGGTTACAGTGCCATAGCAGACCATTATTCCATCCATGGAAAATAGCCCCAATCCATGTAAGGATGAAGGAGCGATGCGATACATCCTCCCTTTGATGAGGAAATCTGTGTCCACTTGAGGTAGCATATTAGGTACCCATCATTGCACTAGATGTTTATACCTCAATGGCAAATCCATGTCTCCTATGCTCTCAACATCATAATTACACAACCCACCGTTGGCAATAAAATATTTCATGCGTCTATGGAATCTTTTCCTTATCTTTTCAGATCTAGTTGATATAAAACCTGTAGATCTAGTACAGCTTGTCTCACTTTCAACCTCTCCGAGTATATCTTCATCATCACTTAAGGAAGATAGATTAGAAAAATACCTATTTGGTGGTACCTACACTCCATAAAACAAGAATAAATAAGATGGTCCTTTCTCTATTCTTTGAAAGTAGACATTTACTTCCCTCAAATCTGAGGCTTAGGAGGGACATGCCTAACCCATTTACTTCTCCTTCCAACACTACTGGGCATATTATTGGCAGCCTACCCTCTTTCTTTGAATGGCATATTTCTAGCATCCTACCATTCATTTTTAAAATTTACATGCTGGTATTTTATGCTAATGCATATGAAAACTGTTTGTTAGTGAACTGTTTGGCAAAATCACTCAACTAAGAAACATTAATTGACTAGATTAGCTCAACAAACCATAACTACAACGAGATGGTCCACTCAAGAGTACATTGTAGCAGCGTTCATAAATGTTTCATGTCAATACATCTTAACCAAAAAATCTATAAAATACTACAACAGAGAACGCAAAATAAATCATCTAACTTAGGTGAAATATTACACCTTAGACATGTTGCAAATTTCAAATCCATGCAAATTGGCACTCAAAAGGCCATGAGAAATTTGATTTTCAAAGACTATTTTTAGACATTATGTGTATATTGATTTTCAGACTATATTGTTTTTTTTTTTTTTTAAATAAATAAATTTCAATCAATAATGAGTGTATCCATCAACCAAGTAGGAGGACCAAACCAGAAAAATGTCAACCTGAGAGCAGTCCCTAGTCGGTCACTCATGTGTTGAAGAAAATTCAACACTACCAGTTAGCTCAATGTTCTAATACAATTTTCAATGACATGTAATGTAAGATAAACACATTAATCACAAAAAGGGGGTAACACACAACATCAAGAGAACTAGGCCAAATGTAGACAAGGAAAAAATATTGGTTTCAAGAAGCTTTTGAACATTGGTTTTTTACTCTGTAAGCCTTGGAATCCCTTATGGTTCAATTCTCTACAATAATGTGGTTCTTGATAATGCTTGGGTACCATAGGACTTGGCGAGCCCCTCTCATTAGTATTTCAATCCCCCCCCACGGGATTTAATAACGCTGTAATTAATAGAATAGGTTGCACACTCCTAAGACTGGAACTACCTACAAATGTATTTCTCTTGCTTGCTTTTACTTGGGGAATTTGTTAGATACTATAGCTATCATAGGACAGGCAGTTATAGTGCTTGTTATCAAAAGTTGATCAGGAAGAACTGGATGTTAGGCTTGTCTTCCTTCCATGGGAGCAATTAGACCTGCATTTTGTTGTGTAACCCATCTTTTTTTTTTTTTAAATCATCAAAATATAAGCGTTTCAGTTTTAAAAAAAGCTGCAAAACAAGTTGTCGGTGGGTTTTCTAATGAAAAATAGTTTCCCGTAATAGCTACCAGAATGTACTTTCAAATTCAATTCACGATTCTAAAGTGTGATGTTTCCTTTTTATTAGTTGTAAAATGAATTTTGGGCATCCCATGCCAACTGTGGACAATGGAAGGCAATGAACATGCTTTATACCTCACATCTGGGCAGTTCCAGGCCCTATAATGACAAGCTACAACAGTAATTAAACATATATGGGTAATGTTATGAACATTAGTAGACACGTTTCACCTTCTACCTCATTATTTAGTTTTGGGCCAATTTTGTGGATGTGAGGTAGTTTTGAGTGCAAATTAAGACTATCCATGTATTCTTACAACATGAGACGCTTGCAAAATATGAGGTATGGAAAGGCTAAGAGAAGAACTAATGGGTTTGTTGAGTGGAGTTTGGACCTCATAGCAATGGTAAACCTCCAATGTTTCATGCTATAGAATTGGATAACATCAGCTATTGAGGACTTTAAATTGATTGTACCAAGGCTGATTTCCTCCCGAATGTTATTTATTTATTTATCTATGCCTCCAAATAACTAAAAGATATGCCAAATAAGGGGAGCACTCTAGTCTCCCAAGCAAGCAAACAACCGAAGGATGCCACCTCAGCACCTCATAGTCAAAATCATATAGGTCTTTGATATTACCATTAGGATAAATAATTAAATAACAACATTCGGGACCAATGTGTTAGTTGCAATTAAATGTGTGGGGAAGGTTATGTAAGACCCTTAAACAACCCTTACACACCACACATGCTTGATGCAAATATTCAAATCATTGACAATTTAAGCCTTAACTTAAGTGAAATCAACGAGAGATATAAGTGTTGGAAACAACCAAACCATGACTAACCATTATGGAAAACATCTTAAAGTTATTATGACTTTCAATAGTAAGATCTCAAAGTTTTTATGACTTTCCTTACAATCTTCATGACAATCTGAATGGAGAGGCCCCACTCATAGCCAAATACTTTTGAGATATTTACAAATCATCGGAGTATGGTGGACCACACATTTCTCGATAGGTGTTGTCTTCATTGCACCATGCCTTTGAATAAATAGACCTCTGAACTACATGTCTATTATGATGCATGTGGATGTCTATGCAGGTTTTGAAAAGCCATGGTTGATTGTATTTAATGTAGTACCCAAGGATTTGATCCTCAGTAATCTTTGTCTGCAAAATATCTTTGGCCTTTTCAAGGGACTCTCCAACTACTTGTTTCAGATTATAAATAACATCTGGTGATAATGCTTTCAGGTTGATGCCAAATGACTGCCACCAGTGTCTCATCCAATCAGGGATGTAGAATGCAAGGTCCTCATAGATTTGAGGAATTTGAAGTCCAAACGTCAGCATGGTATAATATGTTCTATCTGTATTTTCTTTTCTCAAGAATTTCCACCATAATTCTCTATATTTTTCATAAGTGTGTGTAGTACTTGGAAACTGGAGACTAGTATCTTTATGTGGCCATGCTTCAAGAGAACGTATCCAGTTAATACAGTAGTATTGTTGGTCTGGTTTTAGCCTGGGGTAGCGTGTAGAGCCCTTTGATGAGATTAAGGTAAGATCATGGTATAGCTTTGTTAATGAATTGCTTGCATTGGTTGTTGTTCTTAGGGAGTTGTTGTAAATCATCTCTGGTACAATACTGAATCCCATAGGCATTCTTTTGAGTTGTGGCACTAGTATATTAAAAGTGTTAGATCCCTGTAAGTTAGCATCTAACACTTCAGTATGTCGCAACTCCCACCTAGGTTTCTAGTCTTGCATATAATCCAACCACATGATATTATCATCAATAGTATATATTTTATGTTTTCCATTGGTCCAAGTAGAGGTTTCCATGTTTACTTCTGGGTTATGGGCCTCAGGCTCTCTTGCACCAGGCTAGCTTGTTTCAGGCCCGCTTGCTAAAAATTAGCAGCATTCTTCTGTGTCAAATATTCTCTTATTAGTAACCATTTTGAATCAAATATTCTCTTATTAGTCATTGACACATTAAAACACCTTAGATCTAAGCCTGAGGTGAATCAAGATTCAGAGTCAAATCACTGTGGATAGTACCTTGTAGTTGCAATCAAATGTATGGGGAATACTATACACACGGGAGCATCGTCTAAATACTATGTGAAGATGGTTGTGAAAGACAAGCTATGATTGATGCCTAGGAGGCCTGTTATGTGCTATAAATATGCACATTGTATCAAGTATTATTTCAACCAAGTAATATGAAGTGAGTCTCTCAAGAAAGAAAACAATCGAAGGGTAAAAGGAGATAATCTGAGCAGAGTTTTGCATTGTCAAGATGTCTCAGCAGATGCAAGGGGGTGATTTGAAATAGGCGAATGAAGAGGTGAGAGTGAATAGGGAGCAGGGTAGGCAGGACTGGGAATTACCACACCGTCACTATGGTGAATTAATGAGAGACCTAGAGTAGGTGGTTCCCTGAACAATCTAACATAGAGGTAATTTACAAGCCGGTGAAACTGATGTGTGTATGTTTTTAATAACATTTCCCGTCATAATCTCTAGAAGGAAATGAACACAAGTGCATATTTTCTATCAAAAGGAATACAATTTACATCTTACTCAAGTTTTCTTATGGAATCTATTGATGGTGTTCAAAGCAGTGATATCCAGAGCACTTTCAGGGCTAAAAGTTGAAATTCAAGACCTCATTTGAAGCAATCACATTAATATCGCCAATTAAAACAACTATCATATCCAAAATCTACGTATAAATCCAAATACATCAATCAACAACAAGCATTCCATGTATATTGGTTTAGTTATAAAATCAAAACAACCCAATTAACAAATGAAATCAACAACACCTAATTTGAACCCATAAAATGCAGAAATTTGACTCAATAGAGGAGGGTTTCAAAATCCCAAAGGAACACGCACAATGAAGGAGGTCATGAACCAAGAGCTGGTTGCAGGGGGTGGAATATCTATGAGGGAATGCTTGCGCAAAACCCTCCCATCTCAACGCCAAAATTTATGTCCCTACTTGCAAACAAGTTTATTAAAAAGGGTTCCACATACTCACATTCCAATGCATAATTTACCACAACATTCATAATCAATTCAGGATTGGACATATCTCCAACACAGATATCGATAGTTGGTAGAGGACGAAAAACCCTATCTCAGCAACCAACACAAGCAACCATTTAGGGTCTACCAATACTAGCTCTATCTCCAACATTTTTTTTAGACAAATTTGAGTTCCATTACTGCAAGTCTGGTGAATTAGAATCCACTTACGGTTGCAATTTAGGGTCTGCGGGGATTTGCACAAATGGACAGAGCACACGAAACCAACTTCAACCCCCCTCGTAGCAATTGCACGGTGAGAGTTGCAAGAGGAAATGGAATTGCAGCTGGTTGCATGCACTAGCTGGTGCAATCGAATGAGAGCAACAGAGTGTTTTCGTTAAGCTCGACAGAGACAGTTAGCAAATGACCAAAACTAATCACATCAAACCCGAAACCCTACCAAAGCATAACGAGTAACAAAGGACCACACATAACCTGTAAAAATACTCATTTCCATATTGAATTTACCACAGCATTCATAATCAATTCATGATTGGACATATCTCCAACACAAATATCAATAGTTGGCAGAGGACGAAAAACCCTATCTCAGCAATCAACACAAGCAACCATTTAGGGTCTACCAATACTACCTCTATCTCCAGCATTGTTTTTTTAACAAATTTGAGTTCCATTACTGTAAGTCTGGTAAATTAGAATCCACTTTCAGTTGCCATTGAGGGTCTGTGGGGATTTGCAAAAACGGTCGGAGCACACGAAACAAAGTTAAACCCCTCTCGTAGCAATTGCACGGTGAGAATTGCAAGAGGAAATGCAATTGTAGCAGGTTGCAAGCACTAGCTGGTGCGGTCAAATGTCAAAAGCAAAAGAGCGTTTCACAGTTAGCAAATGACCAAAATGAATCACATCAAACCCATGGACATAACATATGTTTTTGTTTTTGTTTTTAACCGTCGACAATGTTAAAGGTTGTCAAATATATGACATTTGTTATAACATAACAATGTTAGATAGGTTATCAAATATATGACATTTGTAACATAGGTTTTTGATTTTGTTTTATATAACAATTTTTTTTTATATAACAATTTTATCAATAAAAATACTAATTAAAAATTAAAAATAACGATACTAATTAAAAATTAAAAGCTAGCATACTAATTACCATACCCATAGGAATTTCAATATATGGATAGAGAGCAATTAGGATGCAGTCAATCACAACGATTGGGATGTTTAGACCATTGACATGTAGAGATTGAAGAATGATATAGTACTAGATGAACTAAAAGTGTACAATTTGATTCCGATGAAGTGGATCCAAGTGTCGACATATTTGCAAAAGACATCATCAGACGATGCAAGATCTAGTTCTCACGAAACAAAAGTGGTTGGTTGATTAAGAGGACTTACAAGTAGTGATGAACGATCAACATTAAGATTAAAACTAGCTTAGAAAGACAAACAAGGATAGAACCCCTTTCAAAATAAGTTTTTTATGTTTCCAATGAGTCTAGTAGAGTTCTAATATGAAATAACCCAAAAAATAACACATAAATCTTATAACACAATTTTGTATCTTGCTCAATCGACACATGTTCGATTCAAACCATTAACACTACAACCTCTAGGAACACCCACGCTACTGCACATGTAGAACATAATTAGATTAGAAAACTACTTTTCAAATATAACCAAGTTAATCAACAAAATGAACATATGTTGAGTGCATTTAATTTAACCTAAAAACATTGCATACCTCTACTTTTCAACAATTAAATATCATTCATATTCTTCTTCATCCAACTCAACATCTGTATCAGGATCTGGTTCTGAATAGATATTGATGAAAGGATCATTCACATCTTCATCAGCATCAAAGTCATCTTTGCTAATATAGTCATCCTCATCGTCAATGATATCATCGTCTGATACATTTGCGTGATCATCCTCTTCAACTTCTTCATCTAACAGATCGACTGCAGCTTGATCTAAATCATCATCATCCTCTTCTTCTTCGTGATTGTCTTCATCATCTAGTACATGATTATACTTTACTGGTCTTCCTCTTGGATCGTATTGAACAATGTATGACCAACCTGCTTTACCTGGCACCTCGGAGTAGTATACTTGCTCACATTGACTTGGAAGAACATAAGGCTCTATACCCGGTTCAAATGCCCTTGTCTTAACCATGGTAAATCCATTAGCATGCTCAATAACAGTTCTTTTAGGATCACGTTCATGCATCCATAACCTGTACCACTTCACCTCAAACAAAACTATTTTAAAGGAATTAAAATCACACTCAACAATGTCCTCCAAATGCCAATAGTACCTATTCTCGGTTTCTTCTGGATGTCTATCACTTCTGGAGGAAACATTGGTGACCTTAAATACTACAGTTATCCCACAACCCAAGGTTTTCCTGTTATCATCCAACTTTTTGATACGAAATTTACGACCATTACAAAACATAGCCTTGTGGTGTTTGAGCTGCAACATTGACAACAGGTTAAAAATACATTGTGAATTAATAAA
The DNA here is from genome assembly GCA_027924585.1 of Larix kaempferi. Classification (NCBI taxonomy): domain Eukaryota; kingdom Viridiplantae; phylum Streptophyta; class Pinopsida; order Pinales; family Pinaceae; genus Larix; species Larix kaempferi. The sequence continues at coordinate 412,929 of BSBM01000715.1, forward strand.
CATCATATAGGAGTTAGTAAATATATTTGAAAACTTAAACAAACAAAATGTAATAATTGGAAAAATGGATTGAAGTAACTAGAAAAAATGTGGGTAAAAAAATTACTTGCCTTTTTATATTTTACACCATAGGCTAAATCAACTTCCCTTTGCAACGTAAGGTTAGGAATTTGATGTCGAAGATGATGAGATGTTTTAATCATGTTACTGACCCCTTCCCATGATAACCTACCGAGGAATTCTTCACTGTCTTTTATCCAATGCTCTATCCAATCAAGGTTGTTTTCAATGTATAAATGTAAATCATCCCACACTCGACCAACTATAGGATAAAAAAACAATTCAATTTAATATTTAATTAGATCATCATTAAAGGAACATAGTTTAATATAGTTGAAAATGCATAATTATTAAAAAGAGTTAAAAACAGTATGATAATAAAAAATTGGAAAGAATAAATGTGTAACATATTAATTCAACAATGTATAATAATAATTACTTTTCACAGTCCTAAATGTAACTCTCCCCAGTAGGACCTCCCCTTCAAATTTGTTGATGGAGTCGAGATGCCGAATGCGAGGCACATTCATATTTTCTGCTAATTTAGGTAGATATTCACTAATGTACACTATGCATTGATATACCATATATCCTTCAACCATAGAACCCTCGGGGCATGCTCTTTGTCTAACAAAATCCTTCAGTGACTTCAATTGCCTCTCCACCATCCACATCGACCTTGTGTGTATTGGTCCACATAATTCAATCTCCTCAACTTGGTGTATGAGGTAGTGTTCTCGTGCATTGAAAAATGCTGGAAGTAGATACTGTTGGAATTCACACATTAGTCGGGGAATTTCTCTCTTCCAGTGCCTTATATCTTCTTTATGGATTTCTTTTGATGAAAGCCCCCTACAAATGATGCAATAAAACAATATGTCAAGGCATATATAATATTTGCCGGAAAAACATAATATATGTCAATAAGTTCTGCTATAGACCACAGACCAAGTACATTTTCGGAGTAAAACATTACTTACCTCATGTATTTTCCAAGAACATAAGTAATATGTTTTATGTTGCTGTCAAAGTCATCTGCAAGAGATAAAGGTAGAACATACTGTATCAAAAAACCGTTAATTATTAATATTTATTTCTAAATAAGAGAATAGAATTAATAAAATAGTGCATACCGATAATGAAATATATTATAGACTAATGATTACCTTAATGAATGTATGCCAATCATGTGTTTAACCCCTGCAAAATCACCTTTTTTCGTCAAGATATTATTTATGTTTGACGAAAAACCCGTCGGAAACCTGATATTTTTTATGACCTCTCTCACAATATTGCTCTGTTTCTCCGTCAAGCACCAAGGAAGACTAATATTCTATTCACGGTCATCACCATTATAATTAATGATCACACTTTGCAATGCGTGATTAGATTCTTGGATGTCACTACAAATCTTTCCAATTTTTTCTTTGTCAGTCCTTCCATCTAATATTTTCCATAACATTTCTGTTATGTTCTTGCCGATATGCATTGTGTCAAACAAATGAACTATTTGCAGGTGCTCGTAGTATGACAACCTACTGAATTGGATCGGGTAAATTTTGATTCCTTGTGTGCCTTAACGACATTCATGAAACATCAATACATAATCAAATTAAAACCAATTAATCAACAATGGTATAACATATCGCGTTGAACATAATTCAATACAAAAAAAATGGCATACCTTGACGGTTTCTATTATATTCCACCTTCCATAGGTGAGGTGTCATTCTTCGTGGTTCTTTTCCATTCTCTTCTTTACCGTTAAATTTTTGTTTGTCTGTAGTTCGATAACTATGGTTCTTAGGAAGAAAGTGCCTATACTCATCGAACACTTCCTTTGCTAAACTCCTTGAATGGCGAGATTTTATCCTGGGACCGCAAAATGGACATGCATATTTACCCTTGGTTTGAATACCTACAAGATATATGAGTTGGTGTAGCAAATTAGCATTACAATTTAAAATAATGCATGATATTATCAACAGATATATAAAATATTAAGGAACAAAAGAAAGTAACAACAATATACCACAAAAATGTGTTAACCCAGGAGCATCATGAATTGTAAATGCAAGTATTCCATGGAATTGAAATCATCTTTCCCTGATTGGTCTAGAAATATCATACATAGTGACACCAGCCCATAACTTCAGCAACTCATCGATAAGAGGTTCAAGATATACGTTCATATCTTTAACCTGGTACTTGCCTAATCAATGAAAGACATAATTATCATGCATGAAACAAATCAATGAAATATTTATTGATCAAACTTTCAATTAAAAAAAACCTATTAATTAAATACCTGGAACAATCATTGCCAACATTGTGTGCTCTCTCTTGATCAACATCCAAGGAGGAAGGTTATTGTTTATAACAAAAACAGGCCACACTGAGTAGGTAGAACGAAGCTCTCCAAATGGATTGACACCATCAGCTGCCAAAGAAAGTTTAACATTACGAGGATCTTCTTTAAAAATTGGCCACTTTTCTTCGATGTAACTGAATGCAGAACCATCTGTAGGAAGTCGAAGAACATCTTCGCAACTTCTATTCTTTTTATGGAAATCCATAAACTGTGCTATACTTTTACACCTGAACAACCACTGGAAACGTGGATTATCAGAATATAACGAAGAACTTTTTGAGGCACCTTTTTAGTCACTTTATCGGTTCGATACCTACTTGTTTGACATTGTGGGCATTCATTTTCTAATGCATATTGTCCATAGTATATGATATGATCATTAGGACATGCATCAATAGCTTGATACTCCATACCAAATGCTTTCATAATGACATATATCCCTCGATATGTGCGTGGTAAAATATTTGAAGTTGGTAATAGAAATTCACCTAACAATCTACAAAATTCAAAAGAATAAATCAATGAAAACAATATTAATCATCAATATCGCTTCCAAACTTTACACATTAGATTACAATAGCAACAATATAGGAAAAAAGTCAACCCTTTCTATATATAGATATTGTGAACATACAGACAAAAATAAAAATAAAACAAATTACATACCTTAGTATCTGTGTCATACAGGTGTTTGATAATCCATTCAAAACCTTCAAGTTCACTAACAACAATATAGCAGATAAAAGATTTGTTTTTGAGCCTTCATAACGAGGTTGACATGACTTCCGATCATCACTATCATCCTAGTTGTCCTCATCCATTGGAGTAAATGTGTCTTGGATCAATCTATGTATCTCATCTTCCTGATTTGTGTCACTAATGTTATCTACATCCATTATATCATCAGAAATAACTACTTGATCATCTTCAATATTCTGATGTAGAAGTTTGTCAGGCTGTACTGAATGAGTATTTCTGCTAGTACTTGGCAAATAACTCTCTGGAACGCGACATTTTGGGGGCATTGTCTATAAATTTACAAACAACATAGAAAAATTAGTTTGTATAGAACATATAGTAAAAAAATAAGACATTTTACTAAAATTCATGCAGACATGATGAATATTACAGTGAATATATTAAAAATTGAACCCCAAAAATAGTCTTACCAGGGGACGATATTCATAACCCCCTTCGGCGTGCCCCTTCTCCCTACAATGTATTTCAGTTGTTTCTATTAAAAGTCTTCTTTTTTGCAAGCCCCTGCAATCAAAGCAAGTACAATAACATTTTCCATCTCCTCTCGCCTCTAATGCAACTCTAAACTGAGCAAGCTTCCTTGCATTTTCATTCATAGTGAAAAATCCTTGTAGTGGCCGTACAAGTAATTGTCTTACCTACACCATACAAAACAATAATTTGTCAATTACATTAGATATTATAAGTACATTTCTGAATATAGTATATTATAATCCAATATTTTCTATATTTATAAAGAAAAACATGAAGACTAAAGTTAATATGAATGGAAAGATGGTAAGTTGGTTGTGAGAAAGTCAATTGAGAATGGTTGGTTACTAAAACAAATGGTAAACGTCAAATGTTAAGGAACCAAAAATATTGGGAAATTGATAACTACTTGTATAGTATGAAGACCTCATCTAGTTTGACCACCAAAGAGGGTAGCCTCTTAGCTAATATTGTAGTTATAATCCCTAGCTTAGTAGGACACATCAATGTGGTACGCATTAGAACTAGGAGAAGAGATTATGTCACTTAGAGTGTTTCATAACTTAGGATAACAAAGAGAATTGGTATAAAGAGAATGGATTCAAGTGGCCTAACTTGGAGATGTAGTATTTGAACAAGAACCCTTATGCGTTATAGATTTTTATCTTGTAGATGAAATAGGGATGGGCTATTTGTGAACTCTCGTGAATATGTTTTCATAAGCTTCTTGAAGATGTTGCATAGCTTAAGAAGCATCACAAACTTTTTATAACAAAAAAAGCATCACAAACAAAATATTAATCACAAGCAAGAAAAGTACCACTTAATTTAATTTAAAAAAATGGATTTAGTACTAGAATGAATGTTATTTACCATGAAAATCAACTTGTTACCCTAAAATATTTAACTACAATCTAGATTTGACAAAGTGATGCAATTCTTAAGATAGAAGTATGTTGGACTTAAAATAGCATTTCCATGAATTTCCTTGCCACAACCGTTTTATAATGAACTTTTGTGGGTAGAAAGGCAAAAAAGCAAGTTAACATGACCTAAGCCAAAAAAAACAAGTTCTTGAAAAAATATAGCAAGTTAAATGAAAATGATAGCAAGTTCTTGAAAAAAATATTAGAAAGGCAAAAAAAAAATTAACATGACCTAAGCCTCATTACTTATAAACAATATTAAAATCTAACCCTTATAAAAATATAGACAAAACATTACACATTACTAACCTTGCAAGTTCAATATTAGACCTATCCAGAATATCCAAGCTCATAAAATCACCCCGCAAGTCCAAAATCCGTGCTCAATGTGCCGCAAGAAAAGAAAATGTGAAAATTATGGTGAGAGTGTGTAGTTTATATAGCTCGACTTTCGTCCCTGTTTCCACGAAAAGTGAAACCTAAAAAATTCGTCGATATAGGGACGAATGTTCGTGGAACTTTAAAAAACATGGATATTGCCACATTTTTTCCGCCCTGAAAAAAATAAATTAAAAAATCATTTTTTTGACCCACGAATGTTGGAAACGTGGAAAAATTTCGTGGAACAATTCGCCCATATGTAGTAGTGTCTGCATCTAAGTTTAACATTAGCAATATATCTCCATAACGAATACATATAGGAAATCAAAGGATTCAAATAGACATATAAACAAGATTATCACTTGAAATGTTGAATATTATTAACTCTAAAAGGGAATATAAAATGCACTAAACTATGCGATTTATTTCCATTCAATGACTGTAGATTTGATCTATGATTAATGTATACAGTAATCCAAACAAAAGGCCAAGGATGGAACCCTTCAAGGGAAAGCACACTTTCATTTCTCAGTAATGACAATAGATTAATAAACATAGTATACATGAAAACAAACAAAGGCTTCCAAGCCAATTTTTAATACCAAAACATTAACAATTATTAATGTACAAATTAATTCTACAAATGCAAATAAATAGTTACAGCATCACCATAAAAACAGTGTGCTATTAACATCTCAGAAGTGAGGTAAGGAACTGTAAGTTCCATACACCAAGCCATGTATAGGCTAAGACAAAAAGATTTCTAGTAATAATCTTCTATCCATATCGATGGAATGAGGTGATCTCACCCCTTCACTATGAAATTTGGAAACAAGGACTTGGAACAAAAGGAGCGCTGCTTCATATCAACAAAAAGATTTCTAGTAATCATCTTCTATCCATATCGATGGAATGAGTTGATCTCACCCCTTCACTATGAAATTTGGAAAACAAGGACTTGGAACAAAAGGAGCGCTTCTTCATATCAACAAAATAGGGTTCATACCCTCCTCTCCAAGAAACACCAGGCCACAAGAAAGTGCATGCTTACCTGAATATATACACATTGGTCTTCCTTTCCCTAAGGGATTCCATAACACGAACACCGAAGATTGTATATAATTGAGAAACCAATACCTTGGGTCAACAACAAGGTGACAAGTCGTCTCCAATCCTACTCGAACCTTGAGTGGAAATAGAAGAGGATTTAGGGCATATAGAAATGATGAGTTATCCATAAGTAATCTTACTAATAACTATGTAGGAAATATAGGACTAGCTATAACCTCTGGATTTATGTTCATATTAAAAAAAATGAATACTCCACCAAGTAAGCATAATTCAATGGGGAAGCTGGAGTAGAGATCGGCTCTCTCCTCCTCCCTCCAAATGAGATTGAAATAATAACAAGTGAAAACCCTAACTAAAACTAAATAGGAGAAGATAGAGGTCCTTATCGAGGCTTTAACTACATCGTCAGTACATAGAGATGTGGCAAGTTCTAGGGTGAGGATGTCCCTTGAAGTTTAATGTTGCCAACGATTCCTTCCCTTGTGACAGTGGCATACTACAACAATAATTAATGTGGTATTTGATAGATATGAGGATCTTGATCCTCATGGAGTTTAATGAAATTATTTAAATACATACTACCTTATTCCAAGCTTGGAATGAATGTAATAATTTAGACAATAGACTATATGCTTGACAACCATATAATATGGTATTAGATAGCATAGAAAGCATGTTTATAAATATTTAAGTCTTATATATAATAGCTTGGAAATGAATTGAATATTAAGAGTAAGTCTAAATTAAAGTTGCTCACCATAGTATGATCTTAGACCATGATCTAGGAATAACAAGTCATTTTATGAACTCGGTGGCACGATGAAGACAATACGAGCAACCTGCAAGAGATGATAAATGAAATGATATTATCTACATGCTAAGTAAGCCTCGACTTTATGTCGTATTCCTAGTATTATCGATTAGAAGGTCTAATACAAGAATCTCAAAAGAACAAAATTGACAATTTTCTATAAATAGGCAAACAAGATAACAATCTTGTATAAACAATAAATGGACAGGCAAAGAGAAAATGTTGATTGTATCGGTTCTACCAATAATTTATGATAAGACAAATAGTTATTTTCATGACATAGATAACTATCAAATCATGTGCAAAGGTTTTATTTTCAAAATAATTGTTTACAATAAAATCTTCTCAATGAGACAATGACAATCTAATATTAAAAAAAAAAATGTTGTAATTTTGGGACATGACAGAGAAAGGGAACAGATTCTTCATTATATCATTTAGAAAGCTATCTATATTATTTCTATCAAAGACCAAGTGATTTTATATTTGATAATTTTCCTCTATGGGTTCACGATGCATGGCAAGATTGAGGGTTATAATTGAAGGTCTGTGATTTGAATCAAGCTCATGGTCATTTAAGATCTCAAAATTTATTATTTCATTGTATAGAGGAATATAGAAAAAGACATAATCAACCACACTGCTTCCAAGACCATGAATGCAAGTAATCCTATTTAAATTTTGCCACTTCTTTAGGACATTGCATATTATAATATCTTGAGCACTACAACGCTTGACTAGCTCTGAGCCGAGCATATTTTTTCCTAGATCTACAGAGCTTCTAATATACCAACTAGCTAAATCAAGGTCTTTGTCAAATGAGAGAGGATTAGGTTTGGATTAGTTTCTTATCAGAATAGCTTCGTTTCTTTAGGTTCGAGCATTGAAATCTCCCATTAACATGATATCTCCAACATTTCCGAGGTTAGAAATATCTTTCTCTAAGCCATTAGAGGGACATTTATCTAAATTGCATTTATTAAAAAAGTTAGAATTAATAAGGGAGAAATAGCATATTGCTATGTAGGTTTTTATAGCATTGATGTTATGATTTCCATCCAAATATATTGATTGGAAGGGTCTTTCTTATAAATTCTATCACTGGGAGAAATGTGTTTTTTATGTAGCAAGCTATGCCTCCAATCCCTCTATAAGAGGATTGCTTATTCCATGTCGAGCAAAGGACAAGACCATCTATGTTAGGGACCTTAGATTCTTCGTGCTCCCAAGTTTCAATGTGTAATATAATATCAATGGTTGGAATATGTAATGATGACTTAATGCATTAATTTTTAAGGAAATAATGTCCACTCTTATGTAAAAGAGTCATCCCACATGTATTATGTAATAATTTACTCTTGTTACCATTTATTATAAAAAGAGGTGAAATTACATTTATCCCACATATAAAAGCTGCGATGTAATTCCTCCTTATCTCTTGGTATATAATGAAAGACATCTAATGATCTTCTTGTAGACACACTGTGTGTTGTTGTAAAATATGGAATGTGATGAGTGGGAGTTCTCTATAGTAATATTCGAGATTATTGACGAATAGTAAGAAGACAACCTTTCTGTGGATGTTTCCCCATTTTTGGTTTTACCACGTATTTTGGTGTTTTCTTTTTCTCTTTTATCCTTGTTCTTGCTATTTGATTATTTGTTGTTGTAGCAATAGGAGGCTAAGCTAGTTATGTTTTTCATGTTATGTATTGTTATATGTTATTTACATATTCTCATATTCTAACATGGTAACAGAGTAGGTTGCTAAACACTACCTCCCTCAATAATTTTTTTTACAACAACATTTTCTTCATTTTTTGTTGGGAACCTCCTTATCTTGTTTTTGCATTCAGATCCAGTAGCCATCATGGCTTCTATTTAGATATGAGCATTTTTTTTATGCAAGTTTGAGTTTTTTTCCCTCAAACTCTAACCCTTGTTTCATAGGTTTTCCTCATTTTTGTTCAAATTCTTAAAATCATGACCTTTCTATTGTCTCCAGAATGCAGAAATCAGCTGAGATCGACTATTGGTTCATTAAAATTGGCCTCTGTTTTCTTAGATTTGAATTAATTTTCCTAATATTGACTTAGAGCTTTTAATTTTTCTAAACCCTAAAGTTTTATTTGGCCTTTTTAGGTATGGTAAATTCTAAGCATGTTCTTTTACCAAACCTAGTCTTATCTTCCAAAGTTGATATCTTTTGATCCAAGAGTCAATTTGCAGTGAATTTTTTTGTTGGGAGCAGTTTTTGGAGGCCTTTATAATGAGACTACACACTCGCAAATCCAAGGAGGTACAAACTTTACATCTTACATTTTTATGTTGTACATGCATATTTTTGGTTGTTTGGGTGCAATTTCTTCTATATAAGGTCAAATTTATCTGTTGTGAAGGGAGATCTGGAGGTTTGAGGGGTGAATTTGCTTACTTGAGGGTGGGTTTCTATAATTGAAGGGATATTTTTTGTTGTTGGAAGGATTTTATTCTACCTTCTTGTTTTGCAATTTCTCAGCCTGAGGGCATTTTTCGGTTGATTGGTAGCCTGATCTGTCTAATTAGGGGGATAATTTATCCTGTTGGGATTTTTTTCTATCTTTTTTTTCTTGCTCCACGTAGTCTGTACAGCCATGTTTTTCTTGCAGCGAGTGCCATGCAATCTGGCCATGTCAATTTCTTAAAGACTCTTCTCTCCATTCTCTATGTGTTTTAATCTGTGTGGTTTTATAATCCATGGGTTTAATTTTTGCTAGCCATGATACTTCTTTGCTATGCATGACACCCATGGTCTAGGGTTTGTTGTAAGCCATGGGTTTTCAATATAAGTTGTGGGTTTATATTTTTTTTTTGTAAGCAAGACATGGAACTTTCTATTAATCCAGAAAAGGAAGAGGTACATTATTCACTTTGATATACAAAAACATCCCACCACAAGGATATACCAGAATGTAAAACTTTGCTTGTAGGCCCATATTGTCCCCAAAAAATTGGATGAGTCTACCTATAGAGTGATTTTGTAGCCTAATCATATCATCCTTCCTGGGAATAACTATAAGACAGCTTACAAAATTGACGAAAAGGACAACATTGGCATTATCTCTATAACTTGAAAGAAGGGGAACCTGATCTTTCTTTTGGTGGAGTTGCATCATTTTTAATGGTAATAGGGTTGTAACTAGAGGATCCGGGGATAGCTGAGAGCCGAATTTGCTTCACATTTAGGTGCTCTACCATAATGACCATGTTTATTTCCATTAATTTATTCAAGCTCCTTTGGTATTCAACCAAATTGATATTTTCCTTGGTGTCTACTAAGGTAGGGAAGACCTCAGTCAAAAGCCTGTGGGTGACAGATTTGAGCACCCATTGTAGAGCTCCAGAACGCTCATACAATGTTGTTCACAGCTAATTAATTCCCTCTGGGTTCTAAATCCAGTCCTCTAAATGACCATAGGAACCGTTAGTGAGCAAAGTGGAACTTTTTTGCACTAGAAACCAATTGACCCCCTCATTTCTTGCAACTTGCTCCTCTTCCCCAAGATTGGAGTGCAGATATTGAGGTCGAGGGATAAAATATATATTAATGAGGTGAGAAATATTGGTCAAGTTCGCGTTTAGCATAACTACATCACTATATAGGTCCTTTATAATCATCCAATGGTTGTTGTGGGTAGACATATCTTTTCTCTGGTCCTCCATAACGAGCCCGGGGGTAACTTTCCCAATCTAGAAAGAAACCAGAGTGCATTCAAAGAGAGATTTACTTGATTGAGTGTTTCTTAGGTCTATATCCCAACTAGAAATCCTACTGTGCTCCTCTCTCTAGTACAGACTTGAGAAATGCTGCCAAATATCAATTTCCTTTCAATCTATCCTAGTTCACAACTCTTAGGGAATGATATTCCTATAGGATTTGGGGGCTTCAATTGGTTCATCATCATGAACTGCTCATTAGCCCTTGCCACCCTGCATTTATTGGACCTCACTATGCAAACAAATTGTTACTAGAATGACAGGAATGCGAAGTTATATCTTCGCAATTGATAACCAGAATTAGAATGTAGGGCCTTATTTCCATATCCAATCTCTTATACTCATTTGTTTCCATAATTTCTCTCTCCATTATTGCCTCTAAGCTTTATGAGTGCATCATTACTCTGTACCTCTACCCCATCCTTCGCTCACTACCAAATCCTTCACCTATGTCTTCCATAAGGTAGTTAAGATTGAATTTAACCTATATTGATGGTTTGTATTTGTGCCATGTGCTCTACATGGGTATAGGTTTCCACATGTTGCAAATTATCCCTTCGACAAGTTTGAACAATCTACCTCATGATGGGTGATTTCTCCTCATGATATGTGTTTGACAGACAATCCACTCGAGCGGACGTGAGCCAGAACTCCCTAGCTCAATGTGAGTCTAGAACAAATAGAACAAACTACAAATGGATTTCCTAGATCTACTTAAGGATGAAGTACTAGATGTCTTACCTTTTACTTCGCAATCCTTTCTTCCGAATGTTGCTCCACGTCTCGCGGTTGTCAGATCTCAGCTGCAAGACCTGTTAAGACACAAGAAACAACAAAAAACGAGTAAAGAGCATCTATACAATAAGAGATCTAAGTAAACAGTTAAGCTGGTAAACTACTCAATATCATCACACATTAACAATATTGGTGGAAAGAAAATTTGTATTACTATAAATAGGGAAATACATAGTAGAGACATAGAACTACAACCAAGGCTTAACGCTGCAGCCCTTCTCCATCCAAGCCATTTGCTATATCCTTCCAAGGAAGCTTGAGTCTCTCAAGGATGAGTAGAGATCTCTCAAGGATGATTTCACCAGCATGTAGACACTATAGACTTCCTCCATTTGGAGAGGGGTAGAGCTTCATTTATATAGGACTAAGTGGATAGGGTATGGATAGGGTAGGTTGAGATATGGTAGGAGAGAGATAGGGGATCCTTCCAAGAGGTTAGGAACTGAAGGCCAGCTCCTCCAACAGGTCAAGGATAGGGATCCAAGTTAGCAACCTTCGAGAATGAGCTCGAAGAAGCTATTTTTTCCATTTAACTGACTTCGTCGCACCCTGTAATGGAGCAAGGTGTGAAGTCGCAGGTTGCATGAGTGCAGCCTGCGACGACCTCTCAAAACCTAGCAGAGGCACAATGATGTCCCTTCCAGACAAATGACTTAGCCAATGGAACTTCAGGGATGTATACACTGAATCTAATGGTGGAAAGATTTTAGGTGTAACAGAATGCCCCCCAAAGCATGAAGCTATTTAAAGATTGGACAAGTGAAATGCTTTGACAGAAAGAATGGAAAAATGGACTTGTCGGATGAAGGATGCTGCTACAATACAAATAACTCTGAACTGACAATCTCATATGATGTGCAACATGGGTACCAACCAATACAATGTAGATCCATGGTAGTATTGACCGACTGAACACAATCATGGCTACTAGACACAAGCATAGATCCATGATGAGATGGTAACACAGCCATGACCAATACAAATGTGGATTTGTTTAATATGACTCAATACAAACTCCATCGCAACCTGGGTAAAACATGACTCCCCAGGGTCTTCAAGCTGAACCCGCAATGATATGAATCTATCCATGTGATTCCAAATGTCTTGACGTCGAACATGGTAGAAACCACTTGATTAGCGGTCATTGATGTATACCATTAACAAGTGCGAGGGAAATCACCATTAATGTCAATGATCCCCAAGGTATCACAGTACATATCATCAAGCGTGAATAAATGAGTTGAAGTCAAACGCAAGACGAAATATTTCGATCAAGAGTCCATGATGTAAACTCATGTCGAAAGTGAGGTAACCTGCCATTGAGGCATGTAGGGCCAAGGTACTTGGTTGGTCTCTAGATTCAATCCTTGGATGATGTGTTGAAGTCGACAAGGATGAATCCATCGAAGGAGGGCCATGATGAATACCCCATCATCAACATGAAACACGACAAAGGGTGTGTAGAGTGGATCGGATGGTACAGTGATATGCGAGAATGACTCAGAGTAGACCGACATGATTGAAGGTGTACTGACTACAAATAGATTAATAGTGAAAGTATTCTTGAACATGAGCATGGCATGACTTGGCAGTATTGACATGACAAGTATGACACAAATTCCTAATGCAACTGATGATGGAAGCTTTCTTTGAATGACTCAAAGGAGTAACAAGACTTAGGAAATAAGCGGAACTCAAGGACAAACAGATGATCCAAGTGCTGTATACAAATGCAGATGAGTGCCATGTTCAAGAACAACTAGGTACTTCCACTGATAAAGGCGTAATACAAAAGATTTCCTTTTTCCCCATCATGAACAATGAGTGCCTCATGTGTTTTTAACGAGCTTGATGAGGGTAACCAAATGCTCGGTATAGCTCATCTCATAGATGAGTCCAATCCCAAATATTTTTTGAACCTGGGATAGGAGGGGTTCATCCCATGGTAGGCCCTTCAATGTAAGAATTTAACGAGTCCATACAAGGTAAAATCAGTCGTCATTTCATGTTTAGAGAGTTTGAAAAGAACTAAAGAAGACTCCAATAGTCCTTTTTCGTAAATTTGTCCTCATCACCCAAAAAAGGGTAAAACAATGCGGGAGAGGACTCTTCCAGTCATGATTGGTTGGAGTATACCTTTTTCGTAACTAGTGCCCTCTTGTCCGAAAAAGGGGTAAACTATCACCAGGAAGATGGCCATTCAAATTCTTTTACAAGCGTGAACGCAACAAGTTTGCTTGGCAATCTTTTCATATTTTGAGATCATGAAAAGAGCTTAAAGACAGACTCTGGGGGGGTTCCTTTTCCGTAGGAGTTAAATGAGCTCGGAAAAGTGATAAATCGTAACTCAGTAACGTATTCTCATAGTTTCAAGAGCACGAGAAAGAACAAAGAGTAAGCTCATAATCATTAAAGAATTACAATCGAATGAAATGAAAAGATAAACGAAAAAATAAACAGGGGGTTTTCATACCTGAGATGGTTGTTCCAATGCGAAAATGGCATAGAAAGACACTTCACAACTCCTACACACTAGGAAACTAGGTCAAATAGACAACCGAATGTTCAAATATAATAAAATCAATCCAAACCATAGAAAATGGCATAACGGCATCAAATATTTGAAAAAGGAATATTCCATTTTGTTTATAAATTGAAATAAAAACCAAATATAGTCACCATTGATCTATTTGCCAAATTTGGGAGGAGTAGTGCCATTTGGAGCCAAATCTTCACTTATTGATTCTGGGAGCTACAAGCAGCCATTTCACTCACCATCAGGAGTAGGTAACCCTAAACTTCAGCCAGCATGATTGTAGTGGTTTACATTTTTGAATTTTAGTCATTTTTTTGGGTTTTACCTTGATTTGGGAAGGGCCATTGCGCCCTCATCTCATCACAGATTTCCCTTTCAGGAAATGCAACAAGACTGAGTCGTTGCTATGGTATCACAACTGGACTACAATGACATCGCTTTGTTTGTAAAAACGGGGTGCGACGATGGCGACGTCCATCCCCAAACTTAAGCCAAGCTTAAAAGAAGGACTTTCAATGGTTGAAGCAAGTTCTAACATTGTTAAAATTATCTTATTGACAGGTTCCAAGCATCCAAAATGGTTTTGGAATGGCGAGAAAGGGAGCATGAAATAGATGACATGCATGCTGCAAATGATCCAGAATGTATAGAAGAATTGAGGAACTGTGGGCTCCTCAAGTTCTTTCTCAACCAGGGGATGAGATCCCAAATCCCACTATTGACTCATATGCTCCGATGCTGGGATGTTAGATCGATAGTGATCTCGTTCTTACTGGAACGGGTTCCCCTTTTGCGTCCTTAGGTACAACTGGAGGATAGGGATCCTAGAGATCCTCACATGGCTAGGTGGACCAATGTGATGGCCCGACATGGTGGGGTCCCCATTATTGGATACCCTCCTTGGAGGACCAGTTATTGATGGTGTAGGACTTCCCATACAGTGGTATGGACTTTAGAGATGACTCGGACTTGTCGCTGCTAAAGGGAGCAGCATGGGGAGACCTCGGTAAGAACAAATGACCCTTGTACTTTTTAAGTTTTGTGCATTTATGATTTTTTTTTGATATAGTGCTGACAGGTGAACAACATGTGTGTGCAGATGTGGGGCCTGTACGACCAGTAAGGACCTCTATTATTTCTAGGAGAGAGAGAAGAGAGGTCCCCAATATGGTCGACAGATTTGTTTGACGGACAATCCACTCGAGCGGATCCGAGCCGGATCTCCCTAGCTCAGTGTGAGTCTAGAACAAATAGAACATACTACAAATGGATTTTCTAGATCTACTTAAGGATCAAGTACTAGATTTCTTACATTTTACTTTGCAATCCTTTCTCCTGAATGTTGCTCCACGTCCCGCGATTGTCAGATCTCAGCTGCAAAACCAGTTAAGACACAAGAAACAACACAAAATGAGTAAAGAGAATCTATACAATAAGAGATCTAAGTAAATAGTTAAGCAGGTAAACTACTCAATATCATCACACATTAACAATATTGGTGGAAAGCATTTGTATTACTGTAAATAGGGAGATACGTAGTAGAGACATAGAACTACAACCAAGGCTTAACGATGCAGCCCTTCTCCATCCAAGCCATTTGCTATATCCTTCCAAGGAAGCTTGAGTCTCTCAAGGATGAGTAGAGATCTCTCAAGGATGATTTCACCAGCATGTAGACACTATAGACTTCCTCCATTTGGAGAGGGGTAGAGCTTCATTTATATAGGACTAAGTGGATAGGGTATGGATAGGGTAGGTTGAGATATGGTAGGAGAGAGATAGGGGATCCTTCCAAGAGGTTAGGAACTGAAGGCCAGCTCCTCCAACAAGTCAAGGATAGGGATCCAAGTTAGCAACCTTCGAGAATGAGCTCGAAGAAGCTATTTTTTCCATTTAACTGACTTCGTCGCACCCTGTAATGGAGCAAGGTGTGAAGTCGCAGGTTGCATGAGTGCAGCCTGCGACGACCTCTCAAAACCTAGCAGAGGCACAATGATGTCCCTTCCAGACAAATGACTTATCCAATGGAACTTCAGGGATGTATACACTGAATCTAATGGTGGAAAGATTTTAGGTGTAACAGAATGCCCCCCAAAGCATGAATCTATTTAAAGATTGGACAAGTGAAATGCTTTGATAGAAAGAATGGAAAAATGGACTTGTCAGATGAAGGATGCTGCTACAATACAAATAACTCTGAACTGACAATCTCATATGATGTGCAACATGGGTACCAACCAATACAATGTAGATCCATGGTAGTATTGACCGACTGAACACAATCATGGCTACTAGACACAAGCATAGATCCATGATGAGATGGTAACACAGCCATGACCAATACAAATGTGGATTTGTTTAATATGACTCAATACAAACTCCATCGCAACCTGGGTAAAACATGACTCCCCGGGGTCTTCAAGCTGAACCCGCAATGATATGAATCTATCCATGTGATTCCAAATGTCTTGACGTCGAACATGGTAGAAACCACTTGATTAGCGGTCATTGATGTATACCATTAACAAGTGCGAGGGAAATCACCATTAATGTCAATGATCCCCAAGGTATCACAGTACATATCATCAAGCGTGAATAAATGAGTTGAAGTCAAACGCAAGACGAAATATTTCGATCAAGAGTCCATGATGTAAACTCATGTCGAAAGTGAGGTAACCTGCCATTGAGGCATGTAGGGCCAAGGTACTTGGTTGGTCTCTAGATTCAATCCTTGGATGATGTGTTGAAGTCGACAAGGATGAATCCATCGAAGGAGGGCCATGATGAATACCCCATCATCAACATGAAACACGACAAAGGGTGTGTAGAGTGGATCGGATGGTACAGTGATATGCGAGAATGACTCAGAGTAGACCGACATGATTGAAGGTGTACTGACTACAAATAGATTAATAGTGAAAGTATTCTTGAACATGAGCATGGCATGACTTGGCAGTATTGACATGACAAGTATGACACAAATTCCTAATGCAACTGATGATGGAAGCTTTCTTTGAATGACTCAAAGGAGTAACAAGACTTAGGAAATAAGCGGAACTCAAGGACAAACAGATGATCCAAGTGCTGTATACAAATGCAGATGAGTGCCATGTTCAAGAACAACTAGGTACTTCCACTGATAAAGGCGTAATACAAAAGATTTTCTTTTTCCCCATCATGAACAATGAGTGCCTCATGTGTTTTTAACGAGCTTGATGAGGGTAACCAAATGCTCGGTATAGCTCATCTCATAGATGAGTCCAATCCCAAATATTTTTTGAACCTGGGATAGGAGGGGTTCATCCCATGGTAGGCCCTTCAATGTAAGAATTTAACGAGTCCATACAAGGTAAAATCAGTCGTCATTTCATGTTTAGAGAGTTTGAAAAGAACTAAAGAAGACTCCAATAGTCCTTTTTCGTAAATTTATCCTCATCACCCAAAAAAGGGTAAAGCAATGCGGGAGAGGACTCTTCCAGTCATGATTGGTTGGAGTATACCTTTTTCGTAACTAGTGCCCTCTTGTCCGAAAAAGGGGTAAACTATCACCGGGAAGATGGCCATTCAAATTCTTTTACAAGCGTGAACGCAACAAGTTTGCTTGGCAATCTTTTCATATTTTGAGATCATGAAAAGAGCTTAAAGACAGACTCTGGGGGGGTTCCTTTTCCGTAGGAGTTAAATGAGCTCGGAAAAGTGATAAATCGTAACTCAGTAACGTATTCTCATAGTTTCAAGAGCACGAGAAAGAACAAAGAGTAAGCTCATAATCATTAAATAATTACAATCGAATGAAATGAAAAGATAAAGGAAAAAATAAACAGGGGGTTTTCATACCTGAGATGGTTGTTCCAATGCGAAAATGGCATAGAAAGACACTTCACAACTCCTACACACTAGGAAACTAGGTCAAATAGACAACCGAATGTTCAAATATAATAAAATCAATCCAAACCATAGAAAATGGCATAACGGCATCAAATATTTGAAAAAGGAATATTCCATTTTGTTTATAAATTGAAATAAAAACCAAATATAGTCACCATTGATCTATTTGCCAAATTTGGGAGGAGTAGTGCCATTTGGAGCCAAATCTTCACTTATTGATTCTGGGAGCTACAAGCAGCCATTTCACTCACCATCAGGAGTAGGTAACCCTAAACTTCAGCCAGCATGATTGTAGTGGTTTACATTTTTGAATTTTAGTCATTTTTTTGGGTTTTACCTTGATTTGGGAAGGGCCATTGCGCCCTCATCTCATCACAGATTTCCCTTTCAGGAAATGCAACAAGACTGAGTCGTTGCTATGGTCTCACAACTGGACTACAATGACATCGCTTTGTTTGTAAAAACGGGGTGCGACGATGGCGACGTCCATCCCCAAACTTAAGCCAAGCTTAAAAGAAGGACTTTCAATGGTTGAAGCAAGTTCTAACATTGTTAAAATTATCTTATTGACAGGTTCCAAGCATCCAAAATGGTTTTGGAATGGCGAGAAAGGGAGCATGAAATAGATGACATGCATGCTGCAAATGATCCAGAATGTATAGAAGCATTGAGGAACTGTGGGCTCCTCAAGTTCTTTCTCAACCAGGGGATGAGATCCCAAATCCCACTATTGACTCATATGCTCCGATGCTGGGATGTTAGATCGATAGTGATCTCGTTCTTACTGGAACGGGTTCCCCTTTTGCGTCCTTAGGTACAACTGGAGGATAGGGATCCTAGAGATCCTCACATGGCTAGGTGGACCAATGTGATGGCCCGACATGGTGGGGTCCCCATTATTGGATACCCTCCTTGGAGGACCAGTTATTGATGGTGGAGGACTTCCCATACAGTGGTATGGACTTTAGAGATGACTCGGACTTGTCGCTGCTAAAGGGAGCAGCATGGGGAGACCTCGGTAAGAACAAATGACCCTTGTACTTTTTAAGTTTTGTGCATTTATGATTTTTTTTTTATATAGTGTTGACAGGTGAACAACATGTGTGTGCAGATGTGGGGCCTGTACGACCAGTAAGGACCTCTATTATTTCTAGGAGAGAGAGAAGAGAGGTCCCCAATATGGTCGACAGATTTGTTTGACGGACAATCCACTCGAGCGGATCCGAGCCGGATCTCCCTAGCTCAGTGTGAGTCTAGAACAAATAGAACATACTACAAATGGATTTTCTAGATCTACTTAAGGATCAAGTACTAGATTTCTTACATTTTACTTTGCAATCCTTTCTCCTGAATGTTGCTCCACGTCCCGCGATTGTCAGATCTCAGCTGCAAAACCAGTTAAGACACAAGAAACAACACAAAATGAGTAAAGAGAATCTATACAATAAGAGATCTAAGTAAATAGTTAAGCAGGTAAACTACTCAATATCATCACACATTAACAATATTGGTGGAAAGCATTTGTATTACTGTAAATAGGGAGATACATAGTAGAGACATAGAACTACAACCAAGGCTTAACGCTGCAGCCCTTCTCCATCCAAGCAAGCTTGAGTCTCTCAAGGATGAGTAGAGATCTCTCAAGGATGATTTCACCAACATGTAGACACTATAGACTTCCTCCATTTGGAGAGGGGTAGAGCTTCACTTATATAGGACTAAGTGGATAGAGTATGGATAGGGTAGGTTGAGATATAGTAGGAGAGAAATAGGGGATCCTTCCAAGAGGTTAGGAACCGAAGGCCAGATCCTCCAACAGGTCAAGGATAGGGATCCAAGTCAACAACCTTCGAAAATGAGCTCGAAGAAGTTATTTTTTCCATTTAACTGACTTCGTTGCACCTTGATGGATTGATAGTGATCTCGTTCTTACTGGAACGGGTTCCTCTTTCGTATCCTTAGGTACCACTAGAGGATAGGGATCCTAGAGATCCTCACATGGCTAGGTGGACCGATGTGATGGCCCAACATGGTGGGGGCCCCATTATTGGATACCCTCCTGACTTCTTCACTTGGCCAGAGCTCCAGTTACTAATGGTGGAGGACTTCCCATACAGTGGTACGGACTGTAGAGATAACCCAGACTTGCCGCTGCCAAAGGGAGCAGCATGGGGAGACCTCGGTAAGAACAAATGACCCTTGTACTTTTTAAGTTTTGTGCATTTATGAATTTTTTTTTTGATATAGTGATGACAGGTGAACAACATGTGTGTGCAGATGTGGGGCCTGTACGACCAGTGGGGACCTCTCTTCTTGCTAGGAGAGAGAGAGGAGAGGGAGCAATTGTGGGTCAGGCTATGCACACTACCATCACAGAGACAGATAGAGTCTATGCCAGCCTGAGTGGGTTGACACTAGACGTTCCTGAGCCGACTGTAGATGAGGTGTCTCGGACCATGCAGGTACACACAGTTGGAGCTACTATGCGCTTCAACGTGTTGTTTCGTAGGGTTGTGAGAGCAGTCGACAGTTTCAAGACTCAGCAAGCTAGGGCTGCTATACCTCCTAGGTCTGTACAAGCCAGGCGATAGGCCATATGTTGTTACTGTGTGTGTACTGAGAGCTTAGAGGCCTTAGATTTTTTGTACTACTAAAAGATATGAGGCTTCAGATTTTGTAGAGACTCACTGAAATCCATTGTGCTTCAGAATTTTTGTACTAGCACTATCTTTTGAGATTGTATATATATACAGACATTCCGACAATTTATAAATTATGTGTTTCAAATGAGTGAATGATGTGGTCTTGCTTATGTGTTTGCTTATAAAATGAATTAATTACATGTTATGTCTACTTTTAACAATTCATGAATATGCTTATGTTTGTGCAATGTACCAATCTAAGATGAAGTTGGCCATAGAGTCGACAACTGTGTTAATGTCTTGTGGAATGTGCAGGTACTAAATGGACTTGAAGGACCTTTCCAGAAGACGGACTTGTCGGTATAGACGAAGAAAATGGGGGTGGTGGATGGTGTAAACTTGGTTAAGATGAGAGACCAATAGTTGAGAGTCCAAATCGATGATGACATGGTCCATACCCAAGGAAATGGCGTTAGTTAGGGTTCCAATGACTACTTGATATTCTACAACATTGTTGGTTGCGAAACCTAGACAAATTCTCACTGAGCTAATAAGCTCGCTGGTAGGTGAATAGAGAACCCAGGCTGACGAAGCAAGGTTGCATGTATGCCGATTGGCGTCGTCCGTGAATCCATAACAAGTTGCCATCTACACACACAGACAGAACATGGTATAAGAAATGAAACAAGACCTAAACACGAAAGAAATCAAAGCATCACACCACACAGAAAACACACATGCATGACATGTGCACTATATACAAAAGTACTCATGCATGAAAGACTCAAACATAGTACCTCTTTAGGTAGATCCCATTGTGGGGCTCACCCAAAGATATCCTATCATAGTCTTCAAGCTCATAAGCTCCCTTCTCTAAAACACGTCTCACTATGTAAGGTCCATGCCACATGGAATCAAACTTGCCCGCCCCCAACTTATCATGTTTTTAGTTGTATGTAAGGACCAAATCTCCTTCACTGTAAGTGTTGTAGATATTTCCCCCTACACATAGGTAGAAACTCTCTTAGGATAAAGCAGGATGCACTGACCCTATGCTAAGACAAAAAGGAAACAAATGCTACCTTGAGTTCCTGAACTAATCTTCACAACAAGATTAAATGCATTCAGAAGAGTTGAAAGACGTAACTCACCTTCCAATTCGACATTTGTCCCGCTTCTAGCTCTTGATCCCGAAGCTCCCATGTAGAACCTGTTGAAATCAAACAAAGGACAAGCATGCGATCATCCAAATACCTTGAAGCAAAGGTTAAGTTCAAATCTAAACTAG
Organism: Larix kaempferi; assembly: GCA_027924585.1. Lineage (NCBI taxonomy): Eukaryota > Viridiplantae > Streptophyta > Pinopsida > Pinales > Pinaceae > Larix > Larix kaempferi. Next base: position 434,684 of record BSBM01000715.1, read on the forward strand.
ATACATTTCATATCAAAGATTTATACAATACACATGAAATGGGAAAAACAAGACAAGTTATCTTATATTACAAACTTGAAGAGTACTTACAAAGGTTGCTTGATATCCAAGCCAACCCTCCAGCTCCAAGTGCTTCCTCTAACTATCTCTACAGAAGTCTGAAGATCATAGGTTTGATGCCCTAAAATTCCTCTCCTTGGCCCATGGAAATCTTCTTCTTATAGCACATGGGAAAGTTAACCAACAAGAGAGAAGTGTGGATCTATGGAGGGTTTAGTGGATTAGGCCAGCTAAACAAAGAAGGAGTTAGGATCGAACCAAAGATGGTAATCCCAATAAAATATCCTCGAAGGTTGAGATCCCAAAATCCAAGGAAAAAAGGATAATTTTGGACTACCGCGCCCCTACCACTGAGCATAACGTGCTAGTACTGTGCCCCGGAGAAGGATCAACGCACGGTAGTTCTGACTACCACGTCCATGTAGATGTGCAGGGAGTGGTAGTGCTCACAAACAGGGCTAAGTTGGGTTGGCGGATGGTAGAAAAAGGTTTTTCTTTCAGTGTTCAGTCAATGTTTTTCACTCTGGATGTTCAGATGATCTTTAAGGGAAACTGTCGTTTAGGTCGCTAGTGCAAGGATGTGACACTAATACATAATGTGTAATATTGAGGTATACAGATGCCCCCTAAAGTGTGAGGTCAGAAGAGACTGATGGCCGAAAGACTTTACAAATATGGTTCGAAGATAGCATCGAGGGGAGCAATAAGGAGCTGAAACATAAACAAAATGTCAGATTCACCACCGAGTCAGGCATTCCCATGCTCGGAAACAAATGACTTAAAGCATGGCTGCCGACCAATACATTGCAGATCCATAAGTACTGAGATGATATAAATTGTAGAGAAATCATGGCTACTATGAACAAGCGTAGATCCATGAGACAATAATGGCACAGCCACGACCAATACATAAGTGGATCTGTGTGACAATACAGAAAAATCTCCATTGCAACCTGGACGTAATCAAAATACAAAAGGGTGTCCAAGATCTTCTACCCGATCGCAAACGATATGAATCTAGCCATGTGATTACAAGGTGTTGAAGTCAAACATGGTATAAACCATTTGATTACCAGTCAATGATGTGAACCGTTAACAAATGCGAGGGAAATCACCAATAATTACAATAATCCCCAAGGTATCTATAGTACATCTCAACGAAATGCGAATAAAGGAGTTGATGTCGAGCATCCAAGAGATAATTCAATCAGAGGTCAATGATGAAAACCTACTGTCGAACACGAGGAAACCTGCCTTTGAGGCATGTAGGTACCAAGGTACTATTGGTTAAATCCTAAGCCTAATTCCTGGATAGTGATTTGGTGTCGACAGGAATAGACTCGTCAAAGGTGGGCCATAATGATTCCCATATCATCGACACAAAATCGGAATGAAATATAGTATGGACCAATGAAACAGTAGAATATGTATTGACACAAAGGGAAGGTTTGATATGAAGTGGAGGTGGACTCAAGGTAATAACCCTTTGAACATATAACGGCATGAAACAGAGCTTGGGAGCAGGGACTACTTGAACAGATAGAACCAAAGGATGTGTGAACTCATAGCAATAATGAGGACGCATTATCATAATGATGACACTATCAGCAAGACTGACTACCCAAAACAGACAAGGTGAGGATGCATGCCATGTTCAAAGGTGACGACTCACAAGCTGCCAACAAGGTAAACTTGACTCATTTTCCCATTTTCCCCCAACATGATGGATGAGTACCTCTTTGTTGTTTTACGAGCTTGAGGAGGATAACAGATGCTCGGTATAGCTCATCTCATAGATGAGTCCAATCTCACATGTTTTTTGAACTTGAGAAAGGAGGGGTTCATCCCAAAGTGGGCCCTTCGATGTTGAATTTTAACGAGTCCAAGGAAGGAAAACTCGGTCGTCATTTCATGTTTAGAGAGTCTGAAAAGAACTAAAGAAGACTCCAACAGTCCTTTTTCGTAAGGTTAGCCTCATCGCTCGAAAAAGGTTAAAACAACGCGGGAGAGGACTCTTCCAGTCATGATTGGCTGGAGTATTTTTTTTTTGTAAGTAGTGCCCCCTAGTCCGAAAAAGGGGTAAACTATCACTAGGGAGACGATCATTCAAATCCTTTTACAAGCGTGAATGAATCAAGTTCGCTTGGCCATCTTTTCCTATTTTAGGAGTCTAAAAAGAGCTTAAAGAGGACTCCATGTACAACCTTGTCATGGTTGATGACCGAGTACGACAAAGGAAAAGTAAACTTGGCACAGTTCCTTTTTCGTAAATAGTCTAGCGAGGCCAGATAAAGTGATAAACCTATACTCGTTAGACACACCTTTTTACTCCAATTGTTTAACGAGCACGATAATGGTATCAAAAGCACTTGGAATATTTTTCATGTTTGGATCTAGAGCACGAAAAAGGAAAAGTAAGCTCAAACCACTTTTCATGTTTTAACCAGAGCACGAAAAAGGAAAAGTAAGCTCAAAAACCATCTTACTGTTTTTAACGAGCTTGAAGATAGGTTGGAAGAATGCTCATGATGTTTGCTTCATTTTTTAACGAGCTTGTAACAAAAAATGAACTATGCTCAGGATAATTTTCATGGTTTAATGACCTCGAAACCTAAAAAGGAAAGTATGCTTGAAAATGTTCCCAATGGTGGACTTCTTCCCGTCATGAAATCCAAAGGTTGGTACATGCCCCCAGCATGATTGCTAGAAGTAGGTGACTTATCTCCAACGTGGTGTGGAGAGGCGATTGAATTGACTTCAACGTAACTTCCAGAGGTTGAATACATGCGCCCAAGCTTCATTTCATTAGCTTAAGGTATAGGCGAGTGAAAAGAAGGTTCAGGTACTAAGTCTACGAGGAGACTCGAATCAAAGGAAAAGTATGTGTTTCATTTTTTTAACGATCTTGACACAGGATTAGAACTTTGCTCAGACTACTGGTTTCATTTTTTAATGAGCTTGAAGCCAAAGGTAAACTCTACTCACGGTTAAGGCCCATTGATGGGTTCCCTCCCAACATGATGACCATAGGTTGGTAAATGCCCCTAGCATGATTGCTAACGGCTAAACTTGCCTCCCAAGCTTCGTTTCATCTAACTACTTCTCTTCCTTACCCAAAAATCCAGGCTACTAATCTGAATGTGTTCACTAGGGGGGTAGGGAGAACTAGGACCAAGTGACCTAGGCAGATGAAATGAAGGTTCAAATCTTAATTCTAGTGAGAGATTCGAACAAATGGAAGGGATATCTATTTCATTTTTACACAAGCTTGAAATAGACAATAGCAATGCTTTAAAGGGTCCTTTTTATTTTTTAATGAGCTTAAAACAGAAAGAAATTATGCTCGAAGGTAGTTTCATTTTTACGCAAGCTTGAAACCAAAACTAAACTATGCTTGGGATTGGTTTCATTTTTACACAAGCTCGAAACCAATGGTAAACTATGCTTGAGGGTTGGCTTCATTTTTTAATGAGCTTGAAACAAAGAATAAAATATGCTTGTGATAACCTATTTCATTTTTCAATGAGCTTGACACATAAAGGGAACTCTGCTCAAAATGATGGTTGGTTTAATTTTTACACAAGCTTAAAACCGAAAGTAATCTATGCTTGAAATGATGGTTGGTTTCATTTTTACACAAGCTTAAAACCAAAAGTAAACTATGCTTGAGAAAATCGTTTCATTTTTTAACGAGCTTGACACCAGAATAGAACTTTGCTCCAATGTCCCCCTCCTTAGGGGGAAGAAACCACTAAAACATGTGGAACATTTAGGGAAGTCTGGTGACTAGGAGTCATGCGATGAGTGGGCGTCATAAAGGAAAGCTGATTGATGGTCACAACATTCCCATGATGGGGAAAATACATCACTCGAAAGAGTGAGGACACTACAGCCTTCATTGCATAGACGTAATCACATCCAAGGAGTAGATTAAAATCTAAGGGACCTTGGATGACCATGACATCAATACAAACAGTTTTCCCTCCCAAAGTGATAGGTAACTAAGGAAGGGACCCTAAAGGTCTAGTAGGCCTTCTATTGAAAGCTAGTATCTGGTCAGTGACGGGCACAAGCCGAGGAGATCCTAAGGCTTTCCAAGCAGTTGAGGATAGAATACTAACAGAAGCTCCCTCATCCACTACGGTGCGAAATATTTCCTTATCGGAAACTCCTACAGATATCTAAAAAGGAACACTCGAAGGAAGATGAGATTCTGTTAGACCATTCCAATCAAAGGAAATAACCTCAGTACTTGGAGGGGGTCTCGCAGAAACGGATAGGGTTTCCCCTTACCGAGGACATTCTGAACTGATTAGGAAAACATCAGCGGTTTCCAATTCACTCTCGCTGGGAAGATAAGAACAAGACGAAGATTGTGTCAAGGTGATTGCTTCAGTCTGGACTTTCTTCAATGAAAGAGCGGGATCGAGTGGAGATGTCAGTGACTCGATCACTTCACTCTCGGAAGGGAGAGTGGGATCAATTGCAGATGAAGCTGAATTGAACACTTGGCCAACCAGCGGGGGGTTGAGGAACAACTTACTATCATTTGTTGGAAGCACCAGTTGAGAACTAGTAATATCTTCCAACTACCGTGAAGCTTCATCCATGCTTGGACAAAGGAAAGTACGGTGCATACCCTTGCATATCAAATAGGGATATAGGACTTTACCCTTCCGACCCTTCACCAAGGGGTCACTGGTTGAGGGAGTGTCATCGACATGATGGTCAGAGGTTGACAATACAAGTGGTTTGGGTTTTTTAGACCACACTTCGGATACACAAGAAAGATCATGGCAATCCTTGAGAAGGTGATCGCCCTTACAAAGTTTGCAAGGGAACTTGGGCTTACGAGGTGTTTTCATAGAATGAGTGCCATTAGGGGCAAACGGTTTACGCTTGGTCTCTTCCTTATCCTTCTTCTTCTTAACTTTCCTTTTCTTCTTCTTCTTATCCACATCTGTTATACATCAATATGGGTCAAAACAACTGTAGGATGCACGATTCAAAAATAGAACCCATTTCACTTAAAAATGCAAGCAAAACACTAGTGTTTACTCAAAGGGCCAACATGGATCAAAATATAGAAAAGACCCAAAAATAACCAAACAAACCAAATAAAAACACTTTCCAGGAACTACCGCGGTCCTGCAGGAAACCAGGGAGCGGTACTGATAGAGTACTGTGGGCCTGAGGTAACCAGGGAGCGGTACTGATAGACTACCGCGCTCTAGATAGTGGTTAAGGCGCGGTACTACCGCTCTGTAGGTGGTTACGGGGGGCGCGGTAGTGTGTGAACAGGAGGAAAGAGGCAGAAATTTGAGAAAAGATTTTGACTTTTCAAGGGTTTTCCAACCCAGAGGACTTACTAATCTGTAATAGAATTCTAATGCAGAGAACAGGGAAGTGAATGAGGGTGAAAGAACCCAATTCTTACAATCAATGAGTGAAAGCAAACTTCACAAGCAAAGAAAATGGATTCAGTCCCTAGCGGAGTCGCCAATTTTTGTTGTAGATATTTCTCCCTACGGATAGGTAGAAACTCTCTTAGGATAAAGCAGGATGCACTTACTCTATGCTAAGAAAAAAAGGAAACAAATGCTACCTTGAGTTCCTGAACTAATATTCACAACAAGATTAAATGCATTCAGAAGAGATGAAAGACGTAACTCACCTTCCAATTCGATGTTTGTCCCGCTTCTAGCTCTTGATCCCGAAGCTCCCATGTAGAACCTGTTGAAATCAAACAAAGGACAAGCATGCGATCTTCCAAATACCTTGAAGAAAAGGTTAAGTTCAAATCTAAATTAGATATATTTCATATCAAAGATTTATGCAATACACATGAAATGGGAAAAATAAGACAAGTTATCTTATATTACAAACTTGAAGAGTACTTACAAAGGTTGCTTGATATCCAAGCCAATCCTCCATGTCCAAGTGCTTCCTCTAGCTATCTCTGCAAAAGTCTGAAGATCATAGGTTTGATGCCCCAAAAGTCCTCTCCTTGGCCCATGGAAAGCTTCTCTCTTATAGCACATGGGAAGGTTAACCAACAAGAGAGAAGTGTGGATCTATGGAGGGTTTAGTGGATCAGGCTAGCTAAACAAAGAAGGAGTTAGGATCGAAACAAAAATGGTAATCCCAATAAAATCTCCTCGAAGGTTGAGATCCCAAAATCCAAGGCAAAAAGGCTAATTTTGGACTACCACGCCCCTACCACTGAGCATAATGCGGTAGTACTGCGCCCCAGAGAAGGATTAACGTGTGGTAGTTCTGACTACCACGCCCCTGTAGATGTGTAGGGAGCGGTAGTGCTCACAAACAGGACTAAGTTGGGTTGGCAGATGGCAGAAAAAGGTCTTGCTTTCAGTGTTCAGTCAGTGTTTTTCACTATGGATGTTTAGATGATCTTTAAGGGAAACTGTTGTTTAGGTCGCTAGTGCAAGGATGTGACACTAATACATAATGTGTAATATTGAGGTATAACAATAAGCGCGGGGTTCTACCGACTTGTCATACTGTGCTTTGATGCATTTCTTATGAGCCTTGTTGGCAAGAGCAACATCTCGGCGAGTTTCGTTGACTTTAGCTAGGTAGAGGAAACGTTCTTCCTCGGCATTAGTGTTTGGGAGAAGTTCGATGGCGAGCTTGAGAGATGGAATCTCACACTCTATAGGGAGGACTACCTCCAATCCATACACTAGTTGGAAAGGAGTAAATCTAGTGGCAGTTTTAACGGAATTCCTATAAGCCCAAAGTGTGGCTAAGAGCATATTATGCCAGTTGCACTTATGCATAACTACCATTCGTTGGACCATAATTTTCAAGACCTTGTTGATGGCCTCGACCTGTCCATTCGACTGTGGGTAGTATGGTGTTGGATTTTCATGGAGAAAACCCAATCTATCGCTCAACTCGTCAGCCATGTGGTTCGTAAAGTGAGAACCATGGACAGTAGCTATCGCTTGAGGAACTCCAAACCATGCTATTACAGGATTGAACATGAAGAGTGTGGCGGTATTGCCATCATTCATGTATGTAGGCATTGCCTCAGCCCACTTTGTAAAGCAGTCCACAGCTACAATGACATAACTATGCCCCCCAGTCGAGGTAGGCTTGCAATGCATGAAATCTATGCCCCATTTAGTGAAGGGGCCAACGGCAATGATCAAGTGTAACGGGGCAGGGTGGGTGCTCTTTTTTGTATGAGAGTGTTGACATGGAGGACATTTTTTTATGGCCTCGATACAATATTTGAAGATAGTAGGTCAATAATATCCTACGTGCAAAATCTTCTGGGATGTAGCCATCCCAGAGAGGTGACAGCCACATGCACCAGCGTGACAGTCATTTAGAACGTGTTCAGCCTCATCATGAGAGAGACAACGTTGGAGAATGGAATTGACACCATGACGGTAAAAGGTATCACTTATGATTAAGTAATACTTTGCATGGTGGTGTATGCGACAACGGTCATCACGAGACAGTTGAGGACTGAAATGTTGGGTTTGAAGATATAATGTAATATCTCCATACCATGGGTCAAACGAACTAATAAGAAACAATGACTCATTTGGAAAGGAGTCATTGGGATTAGACTCTTTATCAGTACGGGGGAGGTCACAGATGAGCTCGAAAAACACCAACGACTTTTTAGACTTGGCCTTTTCGAAAAGAAGATCAAATTCTTTCAGTATCACGATCCAACGTGAATACTTGCCCCTAGGCACCTAATGTGTCAAAATGTGGTAGATGGGGTTCGAATAAGCAATGATGGTGGTGGTGCGGAGAAAAATGTAATGTTGGAACTTCTACACGGCTACAACGACCACAAGAGCGAGTTTTTCAACATGTGAATACCAGGTTTCAGTGTCAATGAGACCTTTGCTGGCATAATATATCACATGTTCCTGGGTGTCCTGGTCTTCCTGAACCAAAACCATGGCGATAGTGGTGTCGGAAGCAGCAAGATATAGAATGTAATCTCAATAGTAATTCGGCGGTTGGAGCACGGGGGCATGCGTGATGGAATGATTCAAACTATCAAAACATTGTGGAGCGCAGTCGTCCCAAATGAATGGGACACCTTTCTTCATCAATCTCATGTAAGCCTACGTCTTTAGCGCGAAATTACAAATGAAGCGCTGTAAATAAGTCGCTCGTCCTTGTAGACTCTGAAGTTCTGTAATATTGGTTGGAGGTGGAAGAGCGACGATGGCTTCCACCTTCAAGGGATCAATGCAAATCCCATCTTTAGAGACAATAAATCCTAGGAGGCATCCAGACTCGACACAAAAAATACACTTATGAGGATTTAGATGGATATTGTACTGCCTGCATCTGAGGAAAACAACCGTCAGATGATCGAAGTGGAACTCATGCTGCTTCGAATGGGCAGGGAGATTGTCCAAGTAAGGTTCCACAAGTCTTTCAAATCATGGAAAGTGTACGACATGGCCTGCTGGAATGTGGCACCAGCATTTTTAAGGCCAAATGGAAGTTTGCAGTATGCAAACGTTCCCCAAGGATGAATGAAAGCAGTTGTGTGTTGGCCGGTGGGGTGAATCTCAATCTGGTTGTACCCAAAAAAACCATCCACAAATGAAAACATGATGCTTCCGACACAATTTTCGATAATCTGGTCGATAAAGCGAGTTGGGTAGTTGTCCTTGGGACAAGCTTTGTTGAGATCCTGATAATCCACATAGATGCCAATAGTACCCTGTTTTTTAGTAACAAGGACGATGTTAGAGACCCACTCTGTCAATGGTACAGGGTAAATGAAGTTGACCTTCAAGAGTTTCTCAATTTCTGCCTTGATTGTCGCAGTCTTCCGAGGGTGTACCAGTCGTAACTTTTGGCAGGCAGGTTTGATGTCGGGATAGGTTTTGATCTCATGCAAAACAATGGAGGATTCTATCCCAGGCATCTCCTCGTAGGTCCAGGCAAATAAGTCTCGAAATCGCTTGAATAAGGCCGTAGCAGTAATGACTTCTTCATGGGAACACTTCTGGCCTAACTGAATGTGTTCCACTACACGAGGTTTAACGGAGATGTCAATCAAAGTAGTAGGTTCAATATTGGCTAAGTTGCCTTTAGAATTCGTTTGACATGCGAGTATCAAAGATTGAGAGCCAGAAAGGACATCCGGTGTAGAGATGGTGTGAATGTTGTTCTCTACAGTAGCCAAAATGGGAAGGGAAGACGAACGATGATGGAGGTCTTCCCACAGAGGATCATCTGCACTCATGATTTCCATAATGGACTCATCAGAATGGAAAGTCCATAGGAAGGGATTGGATGATATCTGCTACAGAGAACTAGAGGTGGAGGTCACGGCTAAGTGATCGTCCAGGGTTGACTTGATAGCCTTGTACATAAGTTCGACGGGTGACAAAGGCATAATGTATCCAATCAGGTGTGTGGTGGCTTCATCAGGCACAAACCATGAATCAGTGGAGTTGGGAATGAACGAAGTCTGCGAGAAGATCATGTTTACTGTGGCAACATGGTTGGGGGGATCCAGAGTAGGAAAAATTCCCATAAGGGATGAATCCTTAACAAGGTCAACCCCCACACTCTCATACTTCTATGAAGATTGTCCAATGGAAGGAACGTTATCACCTGGGTGAGAAGTGCTGTCAGGTGTGCAGAAATCCACTTGGTCGACTGTGACAATTCCGCCTTGATGGGGGAATTGCACTATGCGGAAGACTGATGAAGCAACCACATTCATGGCATAAAACCAATTACGACCAAGCAGAATGTTGTAATCTAATGGGGCAACGACTACTTTCACATTAATGGTTGTGGTCGTTCCCACCAAATCAACAGGTAAATCTTGTAACAGCCCATGAGGTTGAAAGCCACATCCGTCAAATGCTCTGAAAGTGGTAGGAGAACGGTTCAAATCGGGAGAGCCAATGGCTCTCCAACATGAGATCGACATGACTGAGGTGGAGGTCCCCTCATCCAAAACGGAACGATGGATTGTCTTCCCAATGATGTTTGTGGCAACTTGAAATGCCAGCTAATGGGAGAGCCTCGGTTTGAAGTATTCCAGCTGGAACATAATGGTATTCGATGAATCCAGGTCAACTGCACCGATGACAGTGAGGAGAGATTTGCGCTGATTAGGATAGTTTTGCAAAACTTCTAGCATCGACATAGCTCAAGGATCTTGTGCTAGGTCCTCTACAATGTTGTAGCTTTGACCAGCCTAAGCATTAGGATTGAAAACCGATTTTCTAATCGTGCTCTTGGGTGGACGCAATACTGACTCTAGAGAGGGCTTCTCTATGGTGAGAGGAGCAGTTGGTGCAGTGACTTCAGGCATCGACGTGGAAGCTTTTTCAGTATTACTTCCAACAGGTTCTTTAGCTGGAATAGAGTCATACGAATGAGAACGGGTGTTCAAGTTGATGGTCTCATTGCGCACCATGAGAACATGTGCGGTGTTGGGTACTTCTCCTTGGGAAGAAGAAGTGTGAGCGATCGACCGCTGATTTCGAGCAAGGAAAGGATCGTTGAGAACTGCGGGTGTGGGTTTTCCCTTAAGAAACTTTTGAACTTCGTCTCTATGGGGGCACTCCTTAGAGAAATGGTCATCACCACACAGTAGACAAGGATACTTTAACTTCTTTTTCTGTTTGGTATCATCAGGGGCGCTCCTTTGTTCCTGCTGGGTGGAAGATTTCTTAGGTTTCCCCTTGTTCTTATTCTTACCACCAGAATTTTGAGGTGAAGTTGATGAAACAGAATTCACTTCTTCGGTGATAGCAGGAGTGGGTGATTTGGTGGTGCCGTGACTAGCCTGTGTTGGTGATGGGGAAGAACCCTGGGGGTTCGACGAACCAACGATTTGAGAAGAAAGCTGGGCGGTAAGGGATTTAATGATGCCATCAGTTTGGGTTCCCTTGGGTAGTTTCATGGGGTCATAAGTGTTATGAGGTGCATCAGGAACGATATCAAACAACGTGCCAAACTGAGCATAGACTAAGTCTAGCAAATGGGCATGTGTGATGGCTTGTTCTTCAGTGACAACACCGCCCATGGTACCATCTCGTGCTATGGTGGGTTGGAGATACTTCGTAAACCATTCTGCTAGGAGTTGATCTGGAATAGGAGCCTTAATGAGACATCGTCTCCTTCTCCACTCATGTATGTGATCTGATATGTGAGTGGCGGTATTCTGACAGAGCAAGGTTAAAAGATCTGTACCAATTTCGTACCATATGGGAAATCTGGAAGTGAGTCAAAAAGTTCATAGCAAGAGAACCAAAGTCGAGAAAAGAATGTGGTGGTAATTCAATATACCACTTGGCCGCCGAACCGGTAAGAGTCCTTTGAAACAATCTAAGATGGATCGAGTCATCCATCAGGGAGTCGGACGAACACCATAAATGGTATGTCATCACATGATTTTTAGGATCTTCACCCGGCTTGCCATCAAATTTCGGGATATCAGACATAAGTTTCACCGGAAAAGGTGTCTAATTAGTTCCATGGTAAATAGGGTTGTTGGTCAAATGAGACAAGTCAAGTAGGTCCAAAGTAGCCAAAAAGGGAAGCTGTGGATTAGGCTGCGAGTACTGATAGTACGGATAAGGCTTATAAGGACCTCGCATTGATTGACCATAAGGTGTACCAAGAGGAAACTGGTCGTAGGGGTATGTGCCACCCAGACCAAATGGAAGTCCACCGCTATAATAAGGTGGTCCATCACCATAATAAGGTGGCCCATGACCATAAGGTGGTGGCCCACCTCCACTGTCGAGAGGGGGTGGGCCACCTCCAAATGGTGGTGGTCCGCTACCACTGCCAGGGTAGGATTGGCCTCCACCGCTTCCAGAATAGGATGGGCCTCCACCACCTCCGCCAGGAGGAGGTGGTGGTCCGCCACCGCCAGTGCCAGATGGGTAAGGGCCTCCTCCACCGCCTCCACCATAGTAGGGTGGTTGTCCACCACCACAACCACTAGGATAAGATGGCCCTCCACCTCCTCTTCCAGGATAGCATGGTCCTCCACCACCACCTCCAGGGGGTAGTGGGCCATGATGACCAGAATGAGGTGGACCATTGCCAGAAGGTAGGGTTCTGCCTCCTCCAGAATTATGTGGGGGCCCGCCGCCTCCAATAGGAGGTGGGGGTGGACCAAATGTGGGTGGAGATACTTGAGGGACTATGAGTGGGGGTCCATGTTGTAAAACGTTTTCCTATCCCCAAAGAGTGTAAGGATTAGGTATGGTACCCGTAGTGTGCATTTCCAGGATTATCTTGACCCGACACAGGGTTAAAATGACCTAGATACACTTGACTCGATGGAGGTTGGATTACATTGGATGGTCCCCCAACATGGGATAGTCCCGAAGTGGAAGGTTCGGCAGGTAGGGAAGTTCCAATGGAAGAACCGATAGGAACTCCGGCTGCGGTATTATGGTTTAGAGACGGCGATTTCCCCCCAGCAACAACTTGCTGACCACTAGCTAAGGGTTGACCCAACACTAGTTGTTCATTATCCGTCGTAAGTTTGACATTATCTGTAAAAAGGGTAGGGGGTAAAGAGTATCCTCCCCACGAGGGTTGGGGTTGGGGAGGAGCAGGTAACGTAACTGTGATGGTCACAGGCATGTTGGACTGTTGTTGTTCAATAGGTTGGGCAGTAGGAAGTACCGAATTGGTCTCCTGTCTAGGAGATACATGTGCAGGGATGGATGGTTGACCAGTTCCAGTAGTGGTCACGTGTTGCGTGGATGATTCCGGTGACTCGGAATATAAAGAGAGACCTGGGATTGGTCTGTAAGGGGGGTAATGATGGGTCTTCAAACCTTCATTGGAGACTTGAATTCCGACACCTCTCAACCATAGATCGAAAGTGAGCCAATTGGCTATGGTAGTAGGCCAGGGGATCATCCGGAGTAGTCTCCCTGGGTGGGGGTGCAATGAAAAAATGGGCCACTGGGTGACCGATAGAAGATGTCCAATAAGCTACTAAAGGACCAACAGCTGTTGTGGGGTCGTCCTGGGGTTGATTTATCCATTCCAACGATCCAGGCTCTCCTGAAGCGACAAGAGGTAAGTCTTATGAAGTGGGAATTTGTGCTTCTTCATCCAACGGGGGATGAGAGGCAGGTGAATCTGGAGGAGTATGAGGAAACAAAATTCCTCCGACATTCAAAGTGGGGTTTTCCACTTCATGTGACCCAGCCCTAACGTATGGATTCATCCTCACCCTCGAAATTACCTCCTGGTTAAGGGGATATTAGGGTGGCAAGTTTTGGATTCTACAGGACCTTCTCCAAGGAAAGTCAGCCAAAGTGACTGAAACAAAAATTTTCTCCTAAGGCAAGCTAAAAGAAAAGCAGACCAGACAAAACCCTACACAAACTAAGGCCACAAGCAAACTTATGTGATAAGAGTGGATTCAAAGTCTAGATCCTCACAGGGTTGTCAAGGCTTTGCAACTCGCGATATACCGTAGGGTCCAACAATATGACGTGACAAGGAGGATTGGGACCGTACCCTTGCCTGCATACCTAATTACCTAGACGGTATGTGCATAGTAGCTCCTCGAGTGATGTTCTCGGTGTATTGCTCCACCAAGACGGCCAAAAGGTTAACTAAGTTTGTCTCAGGAATCCTATTGGTGTCTCCCAATATACGCAAGGTACGTGGTAGCTCAAATCCATAGTGGTGTTGTCTAATGCACAACGGTTCAGCAAGAGACCTTCCGATATACTACCGAGTACGTGATACACCCTTTGATATACGCCAAGTACTCAAGGTGACTTGGTGGATACGTGAAAGAGCTCTATATACCGATAAGTACGTGGAAGACTACAATACCCCTGGGATGCAGTGCTGGAAAATAATGATAGCTTCCACGCTTAACGACGTCGGAACACATCTCTAACTTACACACAAGTTTCTAAATATTTTACCCTAGTTCTACCATTAATTTTATCTAGACGGTTAGGTGAATGCATGAGGTGAGTACATAATCGGAAACATAATGCACACCCCAACTACATGCAAAAAGTATGCTTTTCTTTCGATGAATGCTACCAATGGGAAGGAGAAATCTTATTTTTCTTTCCAACAAATTTACCAAAAATGATGCAATGCAACACAACCCCAAATCTACGAAAAATGATATTGAAATATTCTTTTCCTTTTCAACGAAACATAAAAACTTTTAGAACACTACTAAGCGAAATCAAAACATGTTTTTCTTTTTCTTTTGTCTTTTCAAAACGAAAATGATGTTAAGTAATGAAAACAGAGGATTTCTAGCAGAGTGTGCAAACTTTTCACTTTCACTACGATGGCCTAAAAGCATAAAAATCAAAAGATACAATTCAACTTTCCAAGCATGGGACTACTTTTGTAAAACTTGATGTCTATTCGAATTTTCCAAGAAAACGAGCAACTCATAATTCATGAAAAACACAAATAATGCAATTTTCTTTCAACTTTTCCCAAAGATTCATCAATGACACATTCCCATGCATATGCAATTCTTCAAATGATCTTGAAATATAATGGAAGCAAAGTACTTTGATCTTTCAATGAGTGCATCAAAATGACAATTTGATAACAACTATGCTTTTAAACATGAGTACTTGAATTGAAAAGATGACTTGTGGCACTCTAACAACTCAGAAAATTCTCAAGAGAAAGCAAGCACTCAATGAACTGAAAATACATTCGAACACTCAAAGTCAAACAATAACAAGTGGCACTAAAGCAAGCCAGACTCACAAATGAAATGCAAAATGAGGTCTGGAACTGATCCAATGCACTTGATCAGATCAGGCTAGGAGAGGAGGGAATGCAAAGGTGAAAAGGATGAAGGTGGGGAAGACCAAAGTATCCACCACTACCAAATCTTAGATTTGTCCCAAGTGGGAACCCAAAACAACTCCAACAAAACCAAACAACTCAATCACACAAAGAAAAAGGGATCTCTGACTGGATCATATAGTGCAGAGGGAGTCTGCATACAAACCACACTCAAAACAGAAGAGGAGAAAAGGTGCCTGTATGTCAAAAAGGGTATATCGGCACACTCTGTGCTTATACACAGTGCGACGTCGTGGTTCACCAATGCGGGGGGTGCGGCGGTGTTGCAGAAGCTGCAGAAGGATAGTGACAGGGTTGCGACGACAAGCCAGCAGACAAAGAACAGAGACCAAAAAATGACACTATGTCGCTCTGCGTATGTCACCCAGGTGCGACAGGCGAGATCTAAGTTCAAAAAGAGCCAAATCTCCAAGTGATGAGCAATAAACAAGTTTGGGAATGGGAATGCAGATCCAAAGGAAGTTGATCAGAGTCTTCAAAGTGAAGATCTGATGGTGAAACCAACTTAAGAAGCAAATGACAAATAAAAGGCTTGGCAAGAAATCAACTAAAAATATCATTCAACTTGACAACTAAAAAGCAATGTATTCCCCAGTATGGTCACCATATTTGTTTAACGGATAATCCACTCGAGCGGACACGAGCCGAATCTCCCTAGCTCAATGTGAGTCTAGAATGAATAGAATAGACTACAAATGTATTTCCTAGATCTACTTAGGGATCAAGTATTAGATGTCTTACCTTTTACTTCGCAGTCCTTTCTCCTGAATGTTGCTCCATGTCCTGTGGTCGTTAGATCTCAACTGCAAGACCTATTAAGACACAAGAAACAACACAAAACAAGTAAAGAGCATCTATACAATAAGAGATCTAAGTAAACAGTTAAGCAGGTAAACTACTCAATATCATCACACGTTAACAATATTGGTGGAAAGCATTTGTATTACTGTTAATAGGGAAATACATAGTAGATACATAGAACGACAACCAAGGCTTAATGTTGCATCCCTTCTCCATCCAATCCATTTGCCATATCCTTCCAAGGAAGCTTGAGTCTCTCAAGGATGAGTAGAGATCTCTCAAGGATGATTTCACCAGCATGTAGACACTATAGACTTCCTCCATTTGGAGAAAGGTAGAGCTTCACTTATATAGGACTAAGTGGATAGGGTAGGTTGAGATATGGTAGGATAGAGATAGGGGATCCTTCGAAGAGGTTAGGAACTGAATTCCATCTCCTCCAACCGGTCAGGGATAGGGATCCAAGTCTGCAACCTTCGAGAATGAGCTCGAAGAAGCTATTTTTTCCATTTAACTGACTTCATCGCACCCTATAATGGAGCAAGGCGCGACATCGCAGGTTGCATGAGTGCAGCCTGCGACGACCTCTCAAAACCTAGCAGAAGCACAATGATGTCCCTTCCAGACAAATGACTTAACCAATGGAACTTCAAGGATGTATACACTGAATCTAATGGTGGTAATATTTTAGGTGTAACAATATGGCTCAAGTTGAAGGGACCCTAATTCCCAAACATTCATCCTACGTGGGTGGCTGAGAGATATTTTGATGTCCTCTGTCAAAATTCGGTGGCATTCATGGATGAAAGCATCTCCATTCAAGATGGAATCCATGTCATTGATGATTCTTTCCCATAAGTATATCCCCTTGTTGGCCAGGTGGTATGATACTTTATTCGTTGTTCTTATTACATGGAGGGGGATTAGCACTGGAGTTTATTTTCCAAGAGCTTCCAACGTCCTTAGTTCATCATCCAATCACCAGTTGATGCTTAGATGTTTGATCGGATTTCCATTTTTTATCTTGCTTATGGTGTTGATGAGAATTTGTGAATCACCTTCCATAATTACATATCTGAAGTTATGAGTCCTAGCTATATTTACCTCTTTTGTCAGGGATTCCATTTCCATTTCATTGTTTCTATTGATGCCCATATAACTTGCATACACTCTTAAAATTATGCATGTGCTATCTATGAAGGATTCATCATACCCAGGTTTCCCTAGGTTTTCCTTAGATGCACCATCAAAGTTGATCTTCATAAAATTTGGGGGAGGAAAGCTCCAATTAGTAGAGATAGATATTCTAGGGGGAGATTCAATAGAAGAGACCATTAGGAGAATGATTCTCATGACCCAATATTTGAATATGAGAGCTTCCTAAGAATTGAAGTAATTTTCTCAGTCTAACACCCAAGTTTGTAACTTGATGGTTTCTTGGATATTGGTTTTGGATTTCCTCCAAATGATTACCAAAGTACTAGCTTTGTCTTTAAAAATCCTCTGGTTCCTTTCTTTCCAAACTTCCCACAACAAAAAAGTAGCGAATATGTTCGATATTCTATTGATCAGAGGATTGAAAAAGTTTGACACTTCCAATTGATCAAAGTGTTTTTGATGCTAGCTTGATATTTCTCTGGTACGAAAGAGAGTCATCTCTTTATCCTAGAGATCTATTACGAAGATGCATGTGTTGAAGAGGTGTTCCTTGTCTTCTCTAGTTTTGAGGTAGAGATTATAACATGAAGGACCTTCAAAGCCTCTTTTCTGTAGATTGTCCCATGTGAGGGTTTTGTTACGGACCAACAGCCAAAGAAAAGTGGCTACTTTGGGACAAATATTTTTCACCCATATTTGAGTCCAGATTGAGTCTTTTGGAATATTAGTATGTCCTTCTGCGATAGCATAACCCTCTCTGATGATGAAGCCTCATTTTTGTTGATATCCTCATCTCCACTTGTATTCATTGTTATTTACTTTTATTCTTTTATTTTGGAGCTCAATGTCAATGGAGAGAGATAGATCTAGAAGAGGTAGGAGGGGCCATATCTCCACTGGTAACCATTGCCTCCATTCACCATCCGCACTTTCTCTTTCCTAAAAGTGGCATACTTTGTAGAAGTTGAGCATTTCCAATGAATCCTAATTATTTTTATTGGGATTAAGTCAATGAAGACTCATGGCTTTCCACCATGAATCTTCCCAAGACAAAGATGTAGCTTTGTTCTAAATTTCCCCAAATTTTAGGTCCTAAATTAACTTGTAACTTGTCCATGCTAAGTTCTAGATTATTGACCCCTAGGTATGGTCATTGAAGCATATAAGACTTTGTGTGTCCCAATATGTATATTTTTATTACCATAGAATCCCCCAGGGTTCCTTATTATGTCTGATCCAATTCCGCCAAAGCTTGGATCCCATGAATTTGTTGATGGCTTTTGGGTCTCGTATTATACCAAGACCACCCTCCAACTTGTGTTTACAGACTTCCTCCTAACTAACTAAGGCCCATTTTCATTAATGATCATTAGTACCCCAAAGAAAGTTTCTTTGGAGGTTCCTAACTTTTTTGAGAATGATATTTGGAGCTGCGAGCACCGAAAAGAGATGGAGGGGCATAGCTTGAAGGACATGCTTAACCAGGGTGAGTCTACCAATAATATTGAGGGAGGGGATGAATACCATCTTGAGGGATGTTTATTGAGAAGAGATAAGATATCTTCCCAATTCTCCTACCGAAGAGGTTTATTTAGGAGAGAGGATCCTAAATACTTAGAGGTCAGATAGCATTTAGGAAATATTAGAAGTTGCGCGATGCACTGATGGACCAGCAGAGAAGTGTTGAAGAATAAAAGATGGGATTTTTCCTGGTTGATGGTGGCTCCCGAGGATTCCCTGAAGCGATCCATAATATATTTTAATATTTGGGCTTCTTTGTACAATGGATAACCCATGAGAAGAGTGTCATCCACAAATTATTGGTGAGAATATGTAGTAGCATTACTATGAAGATTGAGACCTTTGATACAATGGGATTTGAGTTTGGCTTGAATAGTTTTTCCCAGACCTTCTGTCATAAGGATAAAAAGGAAAAGAGAGAGAGGATATCCCTATTGGATTCCTCTCGAGGGGGTGAAGGGAGTAGCAGGGGAGCCATTAATCATGATAGAAAAAAAGGACAAGGAGATGACAGAGAGAATCAAGTTTATCGAGGTCTGCTTGAAACTGAAAGCTTGAAGATTTTGGCTATGTAGTTCCAATTGAGTCTATCAAAATTGTTGGAGATGTCCAGTTTAATTAGCATCCTTGGTTTTTTAGTAGCTTTGAGGGAGTGGATAATATAATGGGAAATGATTATAGCATCTAGAATCTATTAACCCTCTACATAACCAGATTGTTCTGGGGAGATCAAAATGGGGAGAATTGGTTTAAGCCGATTTGCGATAAATTTCGTACTAATGTTGTATATGACATTGAAAATGGCTATGGGTCTGAACTTATCTAGGTATGAGGGGTTGATACCTTTTGGAATAAGGGTGAGAAAGGTAGCATTGAATCCAAAGAGAATACCATAGGTTTGACAAGTTTTCTACAATGTACCATACCCCCTCTTTAATGATATTCCAATAGGAATGAAATCAAACAGTACTGAACCCAGCCGACACAGGATATTTTCCATCTTGAATCGATTATGTGGCTCACTCTACTTCTTCCAACGTGATGTGCCTCATCAATCATGCATTGTGCTCCTCAGTAATGAGACAAGGTATATTCTCATCAATGTTGTTGGTGGCCTTAGAGTGATCCCCTGGAGATTTTGTAAGAAGACCTTTAAAGAAGGATTTTATCTCCTCGGTGATTTCCTTAGGATTTTGAAGGTTCTTTCCATGAATGTATTTAAGGGTCACAATTTCATTGTGCTGGTGACACTGAATCTTTGAATTGTGGAAGAACTTGGTGTTTTTCTCTCATTCTTTGAGCCATTTTACTCTTTATTTTTTACGCCATAGGATTTCCTCTCGCTTGAGCCTCTATTCTAACTTTTTGTTGACGAGTTCTTCTTGCTGACAAGTGGCCTCAATGCGACCTAAGAGTATCATTTCTTGTTGAAGGAATACCATTTGATCCTCGATTATTTTCTCGTCCTCGAAGATGTTGCCAAAATTTGTTTTGTTGCACAGTTTTAATTTTTGCTTCAAGTTTTTTAGCTTCTACTAGAATTTGTACATAAGAGATCCTGAGGTGATATCTCCACTTCTTGACACCATTCTCTGATATTTCATTTGAAATCTAGGTGTTCAAGCCATAATTTCTCAAAATTGAAGGGCCTATTTTTCCTTTTTCCTCCTTAGTTTTATTGGAAGCATATTGTCCTGTGATCAAAACCATTAGCCAGGAGAATCGTGGTCGACCATTCTCCTCCTTTGGTGTAGATATTTTCTAAAATTAGGAAGCGATCTAACCTTTACTCTATTTAGTGTTGCTGAAATCTTCTGTTATTCCAAGTGAAGAAGACCATTAGTTGTTTTTAGATCAATCAAACAATTGTGATCTATGAATTGTGTAAAGGTTGGATGGTCTCTATCTAGACACCTAGTCCCTCCTTTATTCTCTAGAAGGTCTCTAATGATGTTGAATTCCCCTCCTAAGATCCAGTGTTTGCTCTCATGAAGATCATGGAGCCATTGAAGATGATTAAGAAGCTGATTTTTTTAGCACTAATTTGAGGACCATATATATTGGTAATAAAACCTTTTTGTCCTTTCCAATTAGGTGAAACCTTGTCGATGTTGTTCTGGGAGTAGCTATGAATTTTTACAACATAATTTCCTCAGGGTTCCATGGGAGAGCAAGGCCTCTCAAGTCTCCCATAACATCTAGTGCAGTTCCTTTGGCTTGTTTCCAAATTCTTTTGGCTATAATATCTAGGGATTGGGCCAAGAACTTTGTTTCCTATACCATTAGAATATTAGGCTTTTACATAGCAATTTTGTTTTTAGAACTCTCTTCTTCGAGGGGTTTTTTAACCCTCTTACATTCGATGAAATAATATTCATTTAAAAAATTTTGCGAAGCGTGGAGATGAACTCAGTTATCTAGCTATATTGCCATAAATCGAGCATCGGGTTTCCCACCTCGTCCAACCACTGACGATTGGTTCTACATCATTTTTTCTTCTCCTCTAGGTGCTTCCTTTTGAGATCTTTTTTGCGACTAGCCTCAACTCCTAGTCCTAATTCTTTTACCGGAGTCTTGCGGTTTTTGTTTAGTGTTGTTCTTACTTTAATGATAGCGTGCTTGAATATTTCTAGCCATAGTTCAAATATGTGGATTATTTATTTGCATGCCTCCTCAATTTATTGCGGTTCAAGATCACCTAGCTCATAGTCATCCATATCTTCAGGAATATCATGCATCTCAAAATATGTGGATCTCCTTCTTTATTGGTGTTTATTTTCTTGTGAGGATTCTCTTTTTTTGCATATTTGGACACTTCTCCTTCCATCGGATGATTTGCTAGACAATAAAATTGATTGGAAGTAGGAACAAAGGTGGAGGTGAGTGGAGAAGGCACTTTTGTTGTTGTTCCTTCTCCTATTAGTGACTTTTGAGAAACCATCTTGATCCTTATCTTTCAAGGGATATTGTAACTGGGATACTTTATTGAGAGGGAATTCCCTGAAGAGATGACTGTGTTCATGACATTTCCTACAATAGAAGGGGATGTGCTTGTAATCAATATTTTGGAGTCATTCCATGTCTCTTTAATCTAGCAAGATGGCTTCCGGGAGGGGTTGGGAATTTTCATGTAAACACAAATCCTGGAAAATGAGGTATAACACTCTTGGTGAGTAGATTTTAGGATATTAACAAAATTACAAGGGTGTTTCCTATTGCTTCCAAGGTTTCCAAGTCCCAGTACTCTTGTGGAAGAGAGTAAAGTCTGATCCATACTAGGGATTCTTTGAAATATTCTCTGTCGGAGCTAAATTTTTCTACACATGGCCTCATATAGAGACCAACTGCATTTAAGAAGTATGGAACCCCTTCAAAGGCTACTATATAATCCTCAGGATGATTAAAGATAACTATAAAGAATCCCTTTGACCCTAGTTTTAAATCATAGTGACCTTTGGGGTTCCATTTGTGTTTAATCCAACCATTCAATACTCTTTCAGATGGCCATAATGATCCGAAAGTGATAGGATCTTTATAACCATTATTTGCAAGTGAAAGTTTGAATGCTTAAATCCATTAAAAGGGATTTAAATGAAAATTTTAAAGAGCATAAATAAAGCACATAAAAAACATAAAGAGATGCAAACCATGAAATTTGTAGGCAAGAACTGATAATGGAGTTCACCCTCCTTGGGCTATGTCTCTGGGCCACTTCCAATGAGATGGTCGATCTTATTAAGTATTCAAAGCTTACAAAATGAGTGTTCTGGAAACACTTCTAAGTTCTGTCTATTAGAATCAGAAACAGACTGCACCACTACATTCCTCTTGAAATTCTGATAAAAATGAGTATAAAGTTAACTATGTATTCCCGAGGCCTCCTCTCACACATAAATCGAGATAATATGCCTGCAAATAAGACAAAATAGTACGAACTGTGTATGGATTTCGCCTCGGGATCCATTCACATTAATTTCTTATGCACCTCAGGATTCGTTCCTGTACTCTATCTCGATTCCCATGCAAACTGCGCTCCTCCGTACCATTCCCGAACTCTGAACCGTGTTTGAAATGCGTGGCGTTTTTTAGCGCTTCAGCATTGTAACAATTTAAGGATGTTTTGTTGGTATTCATTCAATGGTGGGGCAGTGCCCCAATGGTAAGTGGTTGCATTATATGGGGAGAGATCCTGGGGTCAAGCCCGCAGGCCTATCCTCATTCCATGCATTTTTTAATATGGTTTTGAATTGTGGCGTATTATATAGTCTACGTTTAAGTTATGGTTATGATAACATTTGTTATATGGTTTGTTCATTGTATAAGTTGTTGGCTCCATGTTTGATGTATGATAAGGTTCAATTGCTATGTGTTGGAATATGGTTCTAGAAACATGGGTTTCTTGGTGTTGACATGGGGTCGAGGGATATTCCCTCGGCCCCGCCCCATTTCCAGCATTAATTCACTCAAACTTAAATAAAACCTCTGCCATATGATTTCTTAAGTGACACTGGTGGAGGGGTTGGCTAGTCGAGCTATGCAAAGACTTTGGTCGGTTATGGAGGTCTTGTGTTCGATTCCCATAGACCCCATACACCTTTTACTACTTACCATATAAACCATTTTTTACCATTTTTCAACCATTTTTTATGAAACTTAAAATGATGACAAATTCTTCATCTGGAGGCCATTTCACACGAAACAAATGTTGACAGAAAGTTGACGATGATCTCTTTACCACTATAATATTTACTTTAATTTTTTAATACTTTAACTTTGATCGGTGATGCAATGATCCTCCTGAATCAAACCTTCCCATAGACAAGGATAATTTTAGGGACGAAATTTAGCCCATGGGCTATTTTTCCATGTTTTTTTCCAAAAAAAGATTCGCCAATTTGCATTTTTTTATGCCCCGTTTTGCCAAATTTTGATGGCATAAACTTTTTTCACCCTAAAAATAGCCAAATTATTATACAAACTATATAAAATCCTTAGAATTTGAAATAATTTTAGAAAAATATCACAAAATATTTTATAGTTGACATTTTAAGAATTGGTAAGATTCGCCAAGGTTTATACACTTTTAAGTATGGGTCCTTAAAATTTTCCCTTCCCACAGAGAAGCTTTTGGACCACCAAAATCTTGAATCATTTAGACTTCAAGTGAGGACATGTTCGTCTCACTTGTTCATTTTTCTTGGAACTTGTACATCTGACTCATCATAACAACAATAAAAACTGCACGGATATTGTTAAGTACATTAATCACTTTTTCAACAAGATCTTCATTCAATATTGTAGGAACAGATCATATACTGCTGATCAGTAGTAAGCTGAATATCAAAATTGAACATGTGAAAGATATTGTACTTATATCATGCTTATGCTTTATCATAGGAACACTATCAACCATAATAGATGTATTGTGATGAAATGACACTTCTTTTTCATGCTTAGTATTCTTTTCTTCCTTACATTGCATAGATATAAGTGCCAAATCCTGACTTTCATTAACAACCCTTTTCAATTGTTGTGTAGTTCCCATTGATATCTCATTTTTAAATGAATGTGAGTGTACTATGTACTCAATTCCTTACTTAAACAAATGATATTGATTATGTTCTCTATAGAAGATTTCATTTCGAGCATATAAGTACGGGATTCCCAACACAATTCCACAGATATCTAATGGAACTACATCAAATTCAACTTCATTTACAAACTTAGATGTAATTGCAAAATTTAGATCACATTGCCTTGTTACTTGTAATCTTTTATCTTTGCATACCCAACCTAATGGATAAGTTTTCCTAAGTGGTTTTCTTGTTAATCCTAATTTCTTAACTACTTCTGAAATAAGATTAGGTTGAGATCTATTACCTATGAGCATGTCGATATTAATTTGTTTTGTGATTAACCTTATATGAAACAATGCATTCCTTTTTCTATCCTTAGAATTGTCATGATCTTTAGAAGTAGAATCACATGAAGAACCAATGTTAGAATCATTACCAACAATAGATTTACCTTTCACACCTACGGTTGATATCTTTGTTTCATCCTCGGAATCTGATCCAAGGTCCTCAATGATAACCGTAGTTTTTTTCTTCCCTTTCCGATCCTTAAAAACCACTTTGGTTTCAATTATGGATGTAGCTTCCAATAGTGTTCTTCATCATGTCCCTCTCTTTGACAATGAGAACATGAAATTTTTGTGTCCCCTTTCTTCATGGTAGTTGTATGCTTTCTCTTCCCTTTGTCTTTGGCTTCTTTCAACTTACTAGATTCAACTGAAGAAAATTCATCATGAACATTCTTCCCTTTGGATTCAGTATGTGTGGCTTGAACACACACTTCATTCAGGTTAGTAGGATTAAACATAAGTATTGTATGACGCAAATAACTATGTAATCGTTCAATAAACTTGAAAAGCGTTTGACGAGTGTAGAGAGGTATACCCAAAATCAAATCTCTCTTTTTGAATTCGTGAGTGTACTCTTCTACATTATGACGTGATTACCTTGCCTTAAGTTTTTTCAATCAATCATGATTTTTGTATGTAACCTAATGGATAAAATTTCTTCTTTAACGGAATAGTAAATTCATACCAGGAAAAGATAATTTTACCTTTGTTAAGGATTCCTTCTTGTGTCTTACTCTCCCACCAGATGAGTGTCGTTCCTCCAAGGAGGAAAGTAGCTAACTCAATCTTTGTACTATCATCTGCAATCTTTTGAATCTTACATTACACCTCAATCTGTCTGATCCAATCATCTAGCTTTTCTGCGTTAATTTTACCATTATATGTAGGAAAATCAAACTTAATTTCAAGTTTCAAATAAGGTAAATCGGACTTATCCTTCTCAGGTTGTTTCTTTGAATTTGAAGAACTTTCAGAAGATGAAGAAGATGGAGAAGAAGGTTTCGAAGGGCCTCCTCCTTTTCCTGAAGTATCATTCTCTGGTTTCTCCTTTTTTATTTTCTTCTTTTCCAACCTCTCTTGATAATATGCAAACAAATTTTCTACTCTATCTGCCATTTGATAGAAACCTTTGCGGAAAGCCTTTTCATCCTCTTCTCGGTAGTATTCATCTACCATTTTATTTCTTCTTCTTGAACCAATTTCTGGATCAAACTCTTCAAGTTCTCCTTCACCATGTTGAAGCCTAGATCTTGTTAACATTCACAAACTCACAATGCAATGGTCAAGCTACTCTGATACCAAAATTGATCCAAAAATGACACGATCTTTATAACCATTATTTGCAAGTGAAAGTTTGAATGCTTAAATCCATTAAAAGGGATTTAAATGAAAATTTAAAGAGCATAACTGAAGCACATAAAACACATAAAGATATGCAAACAATGAAATTTGTAGGCAAGAACTCATAACGGAGTTCACCCTCCTTGGGCTACGTCTCTGGGCCACTTCCAATGAGAAGGTCGATCTTATTAAGTCTTCAAAGCTTACAAAATGAGTGCTATGGAAATACTTATGAGTTTTGTCTGTCAGACTCAGAAATAGACTGCACCACTGTGTTCCTCTTGTAATTCTAAGAAAAATGAGTATAAAGTTGACTATGTATGCCAGAGGCCTCCTCTAGCACACAAATCGAGATAATCTGCTTGCAAATTAGACAAAATAGTATGGACTATGTAGGGATTCTTCCTGGGGATTCGTGTCCATTAATGGTACGTGCATCTCGGGATTCATTCTAGTACTCTATCTCAATTCTTGTGAAAGCTATGTTCCTCTGTACTATTCCCAAACTTTGAACCGTCATTGAAATGCATGGCTTTTTATAGCACTTCAGCGATGTAACCTTTTAAGGATTTTACGCTGGTATTTGTTATTGGACAATATAATCGAGCGGACGCGAGCTAGATCTCCCTAGTTCAATGCGAATCTAGAACAAATAAAGACAAAACACAAAGCTACTTTCCTAGATCTAGTTAGAGGTCGAGCACTTAGACATATTACCTTCAGATTGTAGATCTTCTTCTTCATTGTTGCTCCAAGTTCCGCGGTCATCGAATCTTTAGCTGCAAGACCTGTCAAAACATGTGAAAGAAATACAAGCAGTAAAGCTGTCAAGTCCCCTCCCATCATACCAAGCATGAGAGAGAACATGACACTAAATCCGGGCATCTAGCCCCATATCCATTAGGTAAAACTCATAGATAATAAAAGACATATAAATGTGCATATTGTAATTAAACACAGCGGAATTAAAATCATCTACATATCTAACATACATATAACATTTTCATGACCGACATTAAATAAAGACATTGCATGATTTATACAAGAGAGAGAGAGAGTACTTATCTTAAAACAAAGTAGTCCCGAGCAACTGGCTATGCAACCGCAACGTTCCACCCAACCATAGGCCAATTGTGCTCATTACTAGCTTAGCACAACTTCCACCACCGAGATGGGCATGATTTGTACAAGGAAAAGGGAACAACAGACTCACACATAGCCAAAATACACCAAAATTAGCCAAGCCAATCTACAGCTGGGTTTATCAGGCTACTAAGGCAAAGGGAGGGAATGAATTGCTAAGCTAGTGAGCTCAAGCACAGAGCCATGGATACCTCTACAACATCTATCTAGCTTGGCACCCAAAATGCCTACACACCCCACTCAAGGAAGTATTCCCTTCACCGATACACAGTCCCTCAGGCCATACCTTCCATTCTAGTGTTGTCTAAGGTGTGCATAGAAGAGTAGCCGGCCCTTTTAATCTTTCTAAGAGGTTACTCCCCTCACTAGGTTTATCAAGCCAATTTTGTCCACTTCCACTCCAAATTTCTTGCTCACAGGTTCAAACGAAAACAGGGATGCACATAACAGCAAAATCACAAGTGTTGGGCATGTAGAAAAGCGTTTTTATAGTGGGATACCCAAAATGGGGTTTTCATTAGCTACAGAAAAGTGTGGGAAACCCAAAAATGAAAATGGAAGATGGGGAAAAAACCCTGGGAGAGAAAAATCATTTTCAGAAAATGTATATGGGCATTCAATGGACAAAAACGGCCTCCATAAACCCTAAAATCGTGACTCCCTTCCTCCCAGCCATTGTGCAATACGAAAACGAGTTCCCAGCCATGGAAAATGTAGTAAAAAGATGGAAAACGTGAGGGATAAATCCCTAGCTAGCTCAGACTGCGTGAGAGAGCAAATTCCATGGGTGAAAGATGGCTTTGGGCACCATTTCGTGGGTGTTTTCTTGCCCAAGAAGCAAAAATACAAATTTCCCGGTTGATGCCCTGCCCATGCATGAAATTGGTTTCCATCCCTCTTCATTCCCAAGGCATTAACTACCTCAACCAACTCTTGGAAGAATTAAATGATTGGGTGCATAAGTCAAAATGGATAGTTGGTAGTTTATGGGTTTTCTCATGAAATTTGGCTTAACATTATTGGCTCAAGGGTTTGAATAATTTCCCTCCCTACTCCTTATAAAAAGCATGCCCCCATCTCTTTGTTGCATTGCATAGCTAGTTGTTGGTATTTCATTAAAATCTATATTTACATGATGTCTTAATTTACATTGTGCATGTCTAGCATAAGAACCATATGCACCGATTTTTAATTACCGATACATAAAATGATAAATCAATGGTGGGGCCTTGGCCTTGAGCTTTTCACCATGATTAAATAACGATATTTACATCATTTACAATTTTAACGCAATAGGGTCAAAATCGGGATATTACATTCCCCTCCCCCTTACATTATCACTGTCCTCAATGCTCATTAAAATTGAACAAAAATGGATATGCCACTCTCATGGCATCCTCGAGCTCCCATGTAGCCTCATCGGGACCGTAGTGCTTCCATTGCACCTTTACCTGTCTGATGGCTTGGTTATGGAGCAATGTTACCTTCTTGTCTAGGATGCGCAATGGATCGATTTGGAACTCTCCCTTGGGTTCCACCTGGATCACATCCCAATTAATCACATGGTTAGGATCATGTACATATTTCTTAAGCAAAGAGACATGAAAAACACTATGAGCTCTAGTGATAGCAGGCAATGCAAGCCTATATGCAACTAGCCCTATCCTTTCAAGCACTTCAAATGGCCCACAATATCTAGGTGATAGCTTGGCACAACCCCCAAGCTTCAAGGAACTCTTCCTTGGCCTCACTCTAAGATACACATGATCCCCAACACTGAATTCCCTATGCAGTCTAAGCTTATCTGCATAGCTTTTATGTCTATCCTAGCATGCTTTTAAATTCTGCCTGATCTTTGCAACCTCTTGTTCCATTTCATCAAGCAATTCCGGCCCATGTACAATTCTATTCACTGGATTATCCCAAGTCACTAGTTTCCTACACCTTTTGCTGTACAAAGCCTCATATGGACTTATTCCCAGTGATGCGTGTTTCCCATTGTTATATGCAAACTCTACCAAGTGTAGATAATCCTCCCATTTGGATGGTTTGTCCATAACATACATGCAAAGCATGTCTTCAAGCACCTGATTTACTCCTTCTGTTTGCCCATCTGTTTGAGGATGGTATGCGGTACTAAAGTTCAACTGTGTACCTAAACCTTCAAAGAGACCCTTCCAAAAATTGGAAGTGAACTTGGTATCCCTATTAGAAATTATTGCCTTTGGCAATCCATGTAATCTGAAAATTTCCTTCATAAAAATATTTGCAATGGCATCGGCTTTATGTGTGGACTTAACCGGTATAAAATGTGTTTCCTTTGTTAACTTTTCTACCACCACCATGATGGAATCATGTTGTCTCACTGTCATTGGCAAACCTATAATAAAATCCATGGAAATTACTTCCCACTTCCATTATGAAATTGGCAATGGATGCAATAAACCTGCTGGGTGTTGGTGTTCAACCTTCACCTGCTGACATCTCATGCACCTAAAAATGTATTCATTGATGTCCTTCTTCCTCCTCGGCCAAAAATAATGTTTTCTTGCTATAGCTATTGTTTTCTGATATCCTAGGTGACCGGAGTATGGAGCTTTATGGATTTCATCCATAACAATCCTCCTCAAATCTGCCACATTTCGAATATAGGCTCTATTCTTATAAGTAAGGAGTTCGTCTTCTTCCAAATGGTATCCTTCATACTTCTTTTCAAGGTCTTCCTGCTGCAATTTGTCCTTTATCTGCACATATACTTCATCCTCAACCATATGGTTAACAATCTATTGCCTCAAATTTGGTTGGCAAGTACTAAGCGGTACCACATACATTTCATGTGCTTTCCTGCTGAGTGCATCAACCACCTTGTTTTCTTTCCCTTTTATGTGTTTGATTTCAAAATCAAATTCACACAAAAATTCCAACCGTCTAGCTTTCCTAGCATTCAAATTTGGTTGATCAAATAAGTATTTCAGACCACAATGGTCTATCTTTAGCTCAAATTTCCTGCCCATTAAGTAATGCCTCCACATCTTTAAAGCATGTACTATGGCTGCAAGTTCTAAATCATGAGTAGCATAGTTTTTCTCGTGCTCCTTCAACTTTCTTGACTCATAGCATACTGTGTGGTTGTCTTGCATAAGAACTCCTCCAAGTCCTTGATTGCATGCATCGGTACATACCACAAAGTTCTTTTCTGGGTTTGCAATTTTCCAAATTGGTGCACTCGTAAGAAGATTCTTCAACCGTTGGAAACTTTCCTCACATCTTGGTGACCATTCAAATTTAATCCCCTTCTTTTGCAAAGAAGTGATTGGGTTTGCGACCTTGGAGAATCCTTCAATAAACCTCCTGTAGTAACCAGCAAGGCCCATAAAAGATCTCACATTTGTCACATTTCTTGGAGTTGGCCAATTCATAATGGCTTCAATCTTCTCATGGTCCACAGATATTCCTTCATCTGAGATAATGTGACCCAAATAATGGATTCTATCTTTATAAAAGTCACATTTTCTCAACTTTGCATACAACTTATGCTCTCTTAGAAATTGCAATGTTATTCTCAAATGTTCTTCATGCTCTTCTTCATTCTTAGAATAGATTAGAATGTCGTCTAGAAAAACAAGAACAAGCTTGTCCAAATACTTGCTAAAAACACTATTCATGAGACACATGAATGTAGCTGGTGCATTTGTGAGACCAAATGGTACCACCACAAACTCATAGTGTCCATACCTTGTCCTAAAGGGTGTCTTATGAATATATTCCTCTTTGATTCTTACCTGATGGTAACCTAACCTTAATTCAATCTTTGAGAATACCTTTGCTCCTCTCATTTGATAAAAAAGGTCATCAATTCGGGGCAATGGGTATTTGTTCTTCACAGTAACTTTGTTCAATTGCCTTTAGTCAATACATAACCTAAGTCTTCCATCTTTCTTTTTCACAAATAGAACTGGTGCTCCCCAAGGGGACACACTTGCCCTGATATATTTATTTTCCAACAATTCTTGTAATTGCATTTTCAATTCTAGAAATTCCAGTGTAGTCATCCTGTAGGGTGTCTTAGACACTAGTGCGGCTCCTGGCACAAGTTCAATTGTAAAATCAATGTCTCTCTTTGTAGGAAGTCCGGGAATCTCATTAGGAAAAACATCCCTGAATTCCTGCAATACGTGATAGTCCTCCAACTTAAGAGTTTCATTCTCTATTGCCTCCAAAACATGGTCTGCATATAATTGACAACCTTTCCTATAGAACTTCTTCAACTACATGGCCGAAACCTGCCTAATAGAAGTCACCTTTGGAATGCCTTTTACAACCCTTGGGTTTCCTTCTTTGTCCATGCATTCAAAATTTTTATTATAGCAGTCAAGTTTAACCCTGTGTGCTTCTAACCAATCCATTCCAATAAGAATATCATAGGAACCCAGTGGAAAAACTTTTAGATTTGCATAGCTGAATAGCCCATCCATCTCTAAGGGACATTTCTCTACAATTTCACTAATTTTTCTCTTGGTTCTAGTGGCTAGTTGAACTAACCAAGACTTACTATGCTTTAATTTCTTAAAAGCACAAATCTCAACAATTTTAGGAGTGATATAATTGTGAGTAGATCCAGGATCAATCAAAATAGAAACAGATTGCTTAGCAATCTTACCTTCAACTTCAACCACAGTTGATTGATGATCTGCCTGGCGGTCATCTAGTGCTGCATAGATTCTAGGGATTGTCCTCGCCACTTGACCCATAGTTTCAGCTCCTTGGATGTTGTGAACTTGATTTGCATTCCCATTCCGATGTGGGAAGTTCCTAAGCATGTGGTCTCCTCCACAACCCAAACATTGAAGTGGTTCTCTTGGCTCCTTTGGATCTCTTGGCTTGTCTCCCATCATCCTAGTTGGCTTAGTCACAACCTGTGATGGCTACCTTTGCTGATTTCTGATATGAGGAGGTTTGAAACCTTTCTTCCTTTCGTCAAACTTCTCATTCTTCTTGTCCTTCCATGCCTTATGGAAATCAAGTTTGCTTTTGTTTTGATCATTGCAATACTTGGCCTTCCTTATTGCCTCCTCCAGAATTCGAGGTTCATCAAATTCAATCCTATCTTTATATGACTGAGGTAGCCCACTTAGAAAATGCTGAATTTTCACCTTATCATCTCGAATATACCTGACATATCTCAGCAACTCCAAGAACTTGTTTGCATACTCTTCCATGGTCAATTGTCCCAATTTCAGCTCATGGAACTCTTTGATCTTATCATCATAGTACCTATCAGAGAGGTACTTCTTCTTGAAGTATTTCTTGAACTGCTTCAACACAATCTTTCTTTCATTGATCTTCCTCACTTGCCTGATATGATCCCACCATATAGATGCTCTTCCATTAAAGTTGAAGATGGCTACCCTTGCCTTCATATTTCCATAGTAGTCTTGGACTTGGAAATACTTTCTCATTCCAAGAAGCCAAGCTTCAGCTTCTTGACCAAACTTTACCTCTCCATCAAATGTAGGAGGTTTTGCCTTCTTAAATTCCCAATGTGAATTGTTCATGTAATGCCTCTTTCTCTTATTCTTGTGAGATGAAGAGATTGAACCCTCAATGGATCATTCAGAGTCAGACGATCCGCTAGAAGAGATTTCTGGAGTATAGGTTTTGTCTCTAGAAACTCTTCTTGAGATATTGAACCTCTTATGGGAATTTCTCCTTGAACTACTCCAACTCCCTTCTGGATTTTCTAACTGATGTCCAGGATTAATTTGCCTCTGGATATCTGTCAAACTCTGCAGCATGGATGCATTCAACTAATTTTGTTCTTCTTGAGCTTTAATCATCCTTTCATTATCTTCTCTATAGTTTTGCAACTCCACCCTTAGTCTCCTCATGGTGGCTGCAATATCTAGGGGACTCTCTCGATTTCTTCTCCCAATGGATTCTGTTTCAGCATTCTGAACATGTATGTTTTCCCCCATGGCATCTATCTCATGCTCATAGGGATCTTGTGCATAATCCATGATGTTAATTTTCTTGGCCCAACCAAGACCCAAAACTTTCCCACTGCACTTATCTGGAATGTTTCTTTGATGTGACTATAATTCTGTAAAATGTGTTTATAAACACAACTGTTAGTTGCATTATAATACCATAAATTGGTTGCATGTATATGGGAAAATCCTATATTGACAACTTTGTCCAATCAAAGACTTTTCTCACAATCAACAATGGTCTTAGAGGGTTGATTGTCTCAGGGGGACGACGAGGGTCAAGGGGGCTTGCCCCCTTGTGGCCACCACGGTAGGGTGGGTCGAGGGCAGCGCCCTCATTTTTTTTTTTGTAATTCCTTTGATTTCACGCAATCTGGCGTATAAGCTTCATGGCGATTTTCCATTTTCGGCACCTGAAAATCTCAGTGAAAAACTGTTGTATTTTCCCCATTTGGTGGACTTATTGAATTCTCCTCTGCCCATGTCTCAAATATCAAGTCTAAAAATCCCACCCGTGTCACGGAATTTTAATCTAGAAATTGTCGCCCATGTCACGAATATTTAGCTGAAAAAGCGTCGCCCATGTCACGAATATTTAGCTGAAAAAGCGTCGCCCGTGTAGCGGAATTTTAAGCTAAAATTCACCGCCATTGTTGTGGATCTTAACGTTAAAATTGACACCAATGTCGCAGAAAATTAGCATTATTTTTGTCGCCACACGTCACAGAAATTATCATTATTTTCGCCGTCATGCGTCGCAAAACTTAACATTAATTTTTCCGCCGCGTGTCGCAAAAATTAACCTTAATTTCATCGCCGCGCGTCGCAAACTTAACATTAATTTTGTTGTCACGCGTCGCAAAAATTAACCTTAATTTCTCCGCTGCGCGTCACAAACTTAACATTAATTTCGCCGCCACAGCCTTAGGAAAAATTTCAGAAACACTTAGAAAAATTTAAAATTTTTCCTTTCTTCTGTGATGATCATTGCTCAATAGGAGGTGACTTTTCCTCTGCAAACTCTGCAAACTATTCAATATTAGCCTTTTTAGGCCCAATGTTGCAACCTATGGTGATCAAAAAGGGATCTTCCCTTGTAACTGTGATCATAATTGGCCCATAGAGGCCCAATGCTGTATCTTATGGCTCTGATACCACACTGTCAAGTCCCCTCCCATCAGACCAAGCATGAGAGAGAACATGACACTAAATCCGATCATCTAGCCCCATATCCATTAAGTAAAACTCATAGATAATAAAAGACATATACATGTGCATATTGTAATTAAACACAGTGGAATTAAAATCATCTACATATCTAACATACATTTAAACATTTTCATGATAGACATTAAATAAAGACATTGCAGAATTTATACAAGAGAGAGAGAGTACTTATCTTAAAACAAAGTAGTCCCGAGCAACTGGCTATGCAACTGCAACGTTCCACCCAACCATAGGCCAATTGTGCTCATCACTAGCTCAGTACAACTGCCACCCCTAAGCTGGGCATTATTTATACAAGGAAAAGGGAACAACAGACTCAAACATAGCCAAAATACACCAAAATTAGCCAAGCCAATCTACAGCTGAGTTTATCAGGCTACTAAGGCAAAGGGAGGGAATGAATTGCTAAGCTAGTGAGCTCAAGCACAGAGCCATGGATATCTCTACCAGATCTATCTAGCTTGAAACCCACAATGCCTACACACCTCACTCAAGGAAGTATTCCTTTCACCAATACATAGTCCCTTAGGCCATACCTTCCATTCTAGTGTTGTCCAAGGTGTGCATAGAAGAGTAGCCAGCATTTTCATTAGCTTCAGAAAAGCATGGGAAACCCAAAAATAAAAATGGAAGATGGGGAAAAAACTCTGGGAGAGCAAAATCGTTTTCAGAGAACGTATATGGGCATTCAATGGACAAAAATGGCCTCCATAAACCCCAAAATCGTGACTCCCTTCCTCCCAGCCACTGTGCAGTACAAAAACAAGTTCCCAGCCATGGAAAATGTAGGAAAAAAATGGAAAATGTGAGGGATAAAGCCCCAGCTAGCTCTGACTACATGAGAGAGCAAATTCCATGGGTGAAAGATGGATTTGGGCACCATTTCGTGGGTGTTTTCTTGCCCAAGAAGCAAAAATACGAATTCCCCGGTTGATGGCTTTCTCAAGCACGAAATTGGTTTCCATACCTCTTCATTCCCAAGGCATTAACTACCTCAACCAACTCTTGGAAGAATTAAATGATTGGGTATATAAGTCAAAATGGGTAGTTGGTGGTTTATGAGTTTTCTCATGAAATTTGGCTTAACACTATTGGCTCAAGGGTTTGAATAATTTCCCTCCCTATTCCTTGTAGAAATCATGCCCCCATCTCTTTATTGCATTGCATAGCTAGTTGTTGGTATTTCATTAAAATCCGTATTTACATGATGTCTTAATTTACATTGTGCCTGTCTAGCACAAGAACCGTATGCACCGATTTTTAATTATCGATACATAAAATGATAAATCGATGGTAGGGCCTTGGCCTTGAGCTCCTCACCATGATTAAATAACGATATTTAGATCATTTACAATTTTAATGCAATAGGGTCAATATCAGGATATTACAAAAACATGTATAAACAATAACTGATCTAAGTAAACAGTTAAGGAAGTAAACTACAAACATTATCAACACAATAACATTTGTGGAAAGAGTTTATATTACTGTATATAAGAGGGAAATACAAAGCAGAGAGATGATTACAACCCAAACCTTAACACTGCAATCCTCCTCCAACAAGCCAAGCCATTGCCTCCAAAGGAAATGTAAGCCTCCCAAGAGATGGACAGGGATAACCTAGGCTAATTCCACCAGCATGTAAGTGATATAGACTTCCCCCCCTTTGGAATGGAGAGAGGCCTTGTATTTATTGGGACAAGTGGATAGAGTAGGTTGAGGACCATGGGGAGAGGGCTAAGGGATCCTCCCTTGAGGTTAGGGAGCCGTAGGATAGCTCACCTAGGAGTTAGGGATAGAGATCCACCTCATCCAACTTCTAGAAAATGCTCGAAAGCTACCTTTATCCCATTTAACCAACTCCGGTGAAAGTTGCATGAAGACAACCAATGCTTGATAGGAAAAATGCAGGTTGTACAAAGATACTTTGTGCCACCAGTGTAGGCCGGAAGAACATACTCTGCGCCGGCCCTAGTTGGGAACTTCTTGATCAAAGACAACATGTGCCATCCCAACTAGAAATGTGGACAAACGACATCAAATTGCTCTAACTTGCTTGCTTGATCATGGAGACTTCAAGGATCAAGGAATTGTGTTAACAAGGGACTCATGATGACGAGATTTAGGTGTAACAGAATGCCCCCGAAAGCATGAAGCTGGAAAAACAAGACAGGTGCAGTGCTTTGAAAGATAAATGGAAAGG
Organism: Larix kaempferi; assembly: GCA_027924585.1. Lineage (NCBI taxonomy): Eukaryota > Viridiplantae > Streptophyta > Pinopsida > Pinales > Pinaceae > Larix > Larix kaempferi. Next base: position 470,913 of record BSBM01000715.1, read on the forward strand.
ACTTGTTAGCTAGAGGATGTTGCTGCACTACAACTCACTCTGAAATACAAGTCTCACATGACTTATAACATGGCTTTCGACCAATACATTGCAGATCCATGGTAGTAAAGATCGACTGAACACAATAATGGCTACTAGACACAATCGTAGATCCATGATGAGATGATAACACAACCATGACCAATACAAAAGTGGATCCATGTAATATGACTCAAAAAATCTCCATCGCAACCTGGGTAGAATATGACTTCCCTAAGGTCTTCAAGTTGAACCCGCAATGACACAAATCTATCCATGTGATTACAATGTTTTGGAGTCGAACATGGTAGAAACCACTTGATTACTGGTCATTTATGTATACCGTTAACAAGTGCGAGGGAAATCACTATTGATTCCAATGATCCCCAAGGTATCATAGTACATATCACCGAGTGTTAATAAATGAGTTGAGGTCGAATGCTCAATGAAATCTTTCAATCAAGAGTTAATGATGTAAACTCATGTCGAAAGCAAGGTAACCTGTCATTGAGGCATGCAGGCCCAAGGTACTTGAATGGTTTCTAGACTCAATCCTTAGATGATGTGTTGAATTCAAGAAGGATGAATCCGTCAAAGGAGGGCCATGATGAATCCCCCATCAACGACACGAAACTCGATAACAAATGTTTGGAGTGGATCGGACGGTGGAGTAATGTGCAATATTGACTCAAGGTAGACCGACATGGTGGAAGGTCTGTTGACTGTAGATGATGAGCGATGAACATCTCTTGAACATGGACATGGCATGACTTAGTAGAATTGACATGACGAGAATGATGTTGACCCCTGATGAAACTGATAGTGGAAGCATTCTTTGAGTGACCCAAAAGAGTGACATGACTCATGGAATCAATATAACTCAAAGACAAAACGGACAACCCAAGTACTGAATGCAAATTCAAATGAGTGCCATGTTCAAGAGCGACGATGTACTTCCATAAATAAAATGTAACACAAAATATTTCATTTTTTCCCATCATGATTGATGAGTGCCTCACTTGTTTTTTTAACGAGCTTAAGGAGGGTAAACAGATGCTCGGTATAGCTCATCTCATAGATGAGTCCAATCCAAAATGTTTTACAACCCTGGGAAAGGAGGGGTTCGTCTCATGATGGGACCTTCAATGTCATATTTTAATGAGTCCATAGAAGCTAAACTCGATGCCATTTCACGTTTAGAGAGTCTGAAAAAGAACTAAAGAAGACTCCAAAGGTCCTTTTTCATAAATTTAGCCTCTTCGCCCGGAAAAGGGTAAAACAACGCGAGAGAGGACTCTTCTAGCAATGATTGGCTGGAGTATTCCTTTTTCGTAAGTAGTGCCCCCTGGTCTGAAAAAGGGGTAAACTATCACCAGGAAGACGATTATTCAAATACATTTACAAGCATGAACACGTCAAGTTTGCTTGGCGATATTTTCATATTTAGAGATCCTGAAAAGAAATTAAAGAAAAGACTCTGGGGGGTTCCTTTTTCATGGGAGTTTAACGAGCCCAAAAAAGTGATAAAGTATAACTCAGTGACTTATTCTCATTGTTTTACGAGCACAAGAAAGAACAAAGAGTTAGCTCGGTGTCATTAATAATTGCATTTAATGAGTGAAATAATGACAAAACGACGCTCTATGAGTTGTTCATACCTCAAAATACGCATCAAAATACCACAACTACGAAAAACAAGATCAAAATTGTACTTAACTTCACCTGCAAACTTTGAAACTGGGTCAAAATGATTAACAGACTATAAATAATCCAAACTATAGCAAAATAACCCATAATGGAATAAATTTAAAAAGGAATATGCTCTTTTTCAATATAAATAGGGGTAAATTGTAAAAATAATTACTATTTTTTTTTACCAAGTTGGAGAGGTGAAAAGAGCCATTTGGAGTCATTTTTCGATTGCTAATTCCGGGAGCTGTGATCCATCATTTCAGATGCCGTCAATGACAAGTGACCCTAAACCTGACCCTTTAACTTTCTAGTGGATTAGAATTTGATTTTTATTTCATTTAGGTAAGTTTTGAGCTTGTTGAGTTGGGGGATTTGTGCTCATAGGATGGCGCAAGTCGCCCTTTCAGGATTCGTGCTGGTGCAGAAACCGGAAGGGTGTTCTACACTGAAGGCACATTGTCCGAAACGACGGTCTGTGCCGACGCAAACCACCAACTCAAAATCAAAACCTATCCAAATGAAAACTCTTTTGACGATTGGGAAAAGTTCTAAAGCTGTTAAAATGTCCTTCTTGACAGGTTTGGAGTGAGCACAATAGTTCTTGAGTGGAGAGAATAAGAGCATGAGCTTGATGATGCACAAGCGGAAGATGATCCGCAATGTGTTGTTGCATTGAGAAACTATGGTTTACTCAAGTATTTTCGAGTTCCAGGGATGAGATCCCAAGTCTCTCTGTTGACACACCCGGTCCAATGTTGGGACCTAGCACAACAACATTTCCATATTTGTGAGAACACGTTGACGATAGATGTCGAGGACATCTATTTTTTGACAAGTTTGTCCTAACGAGGAAATCCTATGTCCTTGAACGGATCACGAGGTGGTGATGGCTCACTAGAGGACCTGATCGAGCATTGGTGTACTCAAGGTACACCGATGACTGGTGGGAATATTCTCATTAAGGATGTCCAGGACCGGGCCCTTCGGACGGTACTCTTTACCATTGTGCAAGAAGTTGGCAGCCAATCTTCTTAACTGGCAAACAAATCCCAAATGATGTACATCGAGGAGTGCATGTCTCCCACTGTGTTAAACTGGTGTGAGGGGATTCTCACCAGTCTTCATGATTAGTTGACCAAATGCCAGGGTGGGGCACTAAAGCAGTTTGGGTATGGTTCCATGGTGGTGTCTTTTATGCTAGAGCAGGCATGCCACTTGCACCCACGGGTGGACCTTGAGGACCTAGATGCACGAGATCCCCACATGACTAGGTGGGCAGAGGTGATGGCTCGCCATAGTGGTGGGGGTCCCATCATCATTTTTGGCACAAGTTTCTTCACGTGGGTGCAAAGACACATCCTCATGGTGGAGGATTACCCATACCATGATACAGATTTCAGAGGGTACCCAGACTTGGTGCTTTCCGAGGGAGCGCAGTGGGACGATATCGGTAAGAACAACTGCTTGTGTTTTTTCATTTTATGCATTTATGATTTTTTTTGGAGTAGTGTCGTTGAATTTTACATGTTTCTTGCAAACGTGGGTCAAGGGCGACCGCTTGGAGTCTCTCGCCTTACGTGGAGAGGGGCAGTACCAGAGGTGGGCCCCGCGGTCCGTGATGCTCTTGAGGAGCTAGAGGAAGTCCAGGAGAACCTCCAGAGGATGACCTTGGACATTCCAGAGTCGGGTGTCCATGACCTACCCCGTCAGTACCAAAAGCTGACGGTTGGAGTCTCACTACATTTCAGCACGCTGCTCTGGAAGGTGGCGAGGGTCGTAGTCTGCTACCATGTGCATCATAGGGTTGCACAACCTAGGGTTTAGGCTCATGTTCTACATATGTATATACTGAAAGCTTATGAGCTTCATATTTTGTAGAGATGACTCTTACTGAAAGCTAGCATGCTTCATACTTTTGTATCAGCACTACCATTTTGTATCTTGTACCAATTTATATATATATAGATAGTATTGGCGGTTTTATACATCCTATGTTCTATTGGTGATTAATGAGATCTTGTTTACATGTTTTGCTTATACAATGGATAATTTACATGTTATGTCTTTCTTTATATTTTATGAATATGTTATGTGTGTGCAATGTACCAATCTAAAATGAAGTTGGCCATTAAGTCAGCAACTGTATTCATGTCTTGTGGAATGTGTAGGTATTGAATAGATTCAAAGGACCTTTCCAGAAGACGAAATCGTCAAAAGAGACGAGGTAGAGTAGGGTCGCGGATAGCGTAGATCCGATTAAGATGAGAAACCACTAGTTGTGAATCTAGATGGACGACAACATGGCTCATACCCAAGGAAAGAGTGTCAGTTAGGGTTCCAATCACCGCCCGGTATTTCGCGGTGTTGTTGGTTGCGTATCCTAGACAACTTCCTCCTGAGCTGATAAGCTTGCCGGTGGGAGAATAAAGTACCAAGGCTACCGAAGCAAGGTTACGGGTATGCCGGCTGGCGCCGTCTACCCCATATTTGTTATTGGACAATCTAATCGAGCGGACATGAGCCATATTTCCCTAGTTCAATGCAAATCTAGAACAAATAAAGACAAAACACAAAGCTACTTTCCTAGATCTAGTTAAAGATCGAGTACTTAAACATCTTACCTTCAGATTGTAGATATTCTTCCTCATTGTTGCTCCAAGTTTTGCGGTCGTCAGATCTTCAACTGCAAGACATGTCAAAACATGTGAAAACAATACTAGCAGTAAAACATGTCTAAACAATAACTGATCTAAGTAAACAGTTAAGGAAGTAAACTACAAACATTATCAACACAATAGCATTTTTGGAAAGAGTTTATATTACTATATAAAAGAAGGAAATACAAAGTAGAGAGACGATTACAACCCAAGACTTGACGCTGCAATCCTCCTCCAACAAACCAGGCCAATGCCTCCAAAGGAAATGTAAGCCTCCCAAGAGATGGATAGGGATCACCTAGGCTAATTCCACTAGCATGTAAGTGCTATAGACTTCCCCTCCTTTGGAATGGATAGGGGCCTTGTATTTATAGGACCAAGTGGATAGAGTAGGTTGAGGATCGTGGGGAGAGGGCTAAGGGATCCTCCATTGAGGTTAGGGAACCATAGGATAGCTCACCTAGGAGTTAGGTATAGAGATCCACCTCATACAACTTCTACAAAATGCTTGAAAGCTAGTTTTATCCCATTTAACCAACTCCGGCGCAAGTTGCATGAAGACAACCAGCGCTTGATAGGGAAAATGCAGGTTCTACAAAGATACTCTGCACCGCCGGTGCAGGATGGAAGAACATACTCTACACTGGCCCTAGTTGGGAGCTTCTTGCTCAAAGACAACATGCGCCAGCCCAACTAGAAATTTGGACAAAGGGCATAAACTTGATCTAATTGGCTTGCTTGATCATGGAGACTTCAGGGATCAAGGCATTGAGGTAACAAGGGACTCATGATGATGAGATTTAGGTGTAACAATATTCATTCAATGGTGGGGCGGTGCCCCAATGGTAAGGAATTGCGTTATATGGGGATATATCTTGGGGTCAACCCCGCGGGCCTCTCCTCCTTCCATGAGTTTTTGGATATGGTTTTGAATTATGGTGTATTATATAGACTACGTTTAAGTTATGGTTACGATAACATTTTTTTTTTTTCCTTGGAAAAAGTCGTAATTTTATTTCAAAAAGATGAACAAAATTACATTCTGCACATGTAATAGAATCACTAAGATCCCTACATTGTCACATATTTATAGCTCCATATTAATGTCATATCTAAAGTTCCATACAAAATAAAAAATGATGAATATGGCTGTCCATCCAGCCCTCAATATCCGACTACATATAACATATACTGTATCAAATATGATGACAGTGACCATCTCTAGTCAACAAAATATATGTTGTCCATACAGCCCGCAACAAATACAGAAAACAGAGAAATGAAGGTGTCCATCAAAGGTCAACAGTAGCTGAGCTATTGCTCCATATGGTCCTCAAAAGCATCATAAAAAGGCATGTGGTAATAACTGTAGGTGCCTCCAATTGAGTGTATTGTAATCTTCCAAGTGCCAATGGTCATATGTTGCTGCATCGCTTCTTTGGAGAGCTGATCGGCCATCCCATTTCTCTCCCTGTAGACATGTGTAAATGTAATATGATTAAATGTCTGCTTTAACCGTATTACCTCTTCCAGTATAGGTAAGAGTACCATCACATGACATTGTGTAAGCTCCTTTGCCCAATCGATAACAATCATGGAGTTGCCAAATATCTGTAGAGATAGACAACCTTGTTCAAGTGCAAATAACATCAACAGCCTAAGAGACATAAGTTCAGCATAGTTATTGGATCCCCTCCCCAAACCAGCCATGATATGAAAGTAATGGGACTCAGATTTGTAAAGTACACCCCCCCCTCCACACACCAATTGATGGTCAAGAGAAGCACCATCGAAATAAGCCCACGGCATGGATTTATCTATCAATTCCACGTTCACAGGTCGAGTCCTATTCACTTTGATAGGAACCATGAAGTGTTGAATAACTGCCACAGCTTGTGCCACAACAGTCTCCATCGGGACCCTACAATCCTGAAAAATGATCTTATTTCTGGTAATCCAAATGCCCCAGGAGAAGATACATGGGGCAGCCCATATGGAAGAGGTCTTTTGATATGACCACCACAATTGGAACATGTCATGTACACTCTCTCCCCACCACCTCACATTGAAGTCCAAAAATTTGCATATATCAGCCCAAACAGCCTGAGAAAACCGACAGTGAACAAAAAGATGGGAAATGGTTTCTTCCGCATTCCTACAAAGAGGACAGTACCCCGGGCCCTGGATGAATCGTTTCTTCAGGATGTCCCAGGTTGGAGCCTTATTTTCCAGTATAGCCCAGAAGAGTAATTTAGCTTTACCCGGACACTTAAACTTCCACAGTTGTTTCCACCACCACACCAATTCCCTGTTATGTACTTCCACATTTAGCTGGATATTTCCATTTTTGGGGGTGTATATTCCAGAGGGATGGTGATCCCAGATTAATTCATCGAGCCTATTAGTCATTCGAATATTCGAAAATATTAGGTTCCGGATAAAATCCTCCCAAGCTCCAAGAATATCAGCAGGAATCTCAAGACGCTGTGCAGAGGTCCACCCCTGATGCCATAGTGTGGATGATCCCGAATTCTCAATATCAGCCAGAAAATGACAACCTCTAGCTGCCAAAAAAGTCCTTAAGTCCACAGGAAGGACATGCCCACCCCTACATCCAACCCAAGGGTCCATTCCAATACGTATAAATCGCCCATTCCCTATTCGCCACACTAATCCAGATCCAACCAAATGAAAATGCTGCACCACCGCTTTCCAGACCACAGAGCAATTTTCCCTCGACTTATTGCCCTGCCTTATCCAATCGAGTAGAGTGAGAGGAGCAATGTATTTATGATAGACCACTCTAGTCCAGAGACTATGGGTATGGATAAGTCACCACGCCACCTTGGCCCCCAAGGCTTTAGCAAAAAGAAAAATATTCTTTAACCCCCATTCTCCCAGTGCTTCTGGGACCGCAATCTTCTCCCATCTGACCCACACCAAAGCTCGATTATCACCCTTACCCTTCCAAAGAAAGGCAAAACACAACCTACGGATTTGCTCCAAGACTCCTTTGGGAATCCAAGCGAGTGACATCCAATACACTGGAATTGCTTTCAAAACAGATTTAACCAGAACCAGCCTCCCTGCCCTCGAGAGCCATTTATGACTCCATCCATGAAGTCGTTGTTCTAATTTTGCTATTAACCAGTGCCAATCTGCCTTCAAGTATGCATTAGGTTTCAAGTGAAAGCCAAGGTACTTTAAACCATCATCAATATCCAAAGTCCTGTAAGGTAGTCTGATAGCCAATCTGAGTATCTCCTGCTCAGTTAAATGCGAGCATGTGATTGTAGATTTGTCAATATTCACTAACATACCCGCTACAACTTGCAGTAAATTGAGACCTTCAACCACCTTATCAATATCCTGTCTCGAGCCATCGCAAAATATCAGAATGTCATCAACAAAAAGGAGATGTGTAATATACAATACCTGAGTAATGGATATGCCTCGAAAGGAACCATCAGCTTTTGCTTTCAGAATAAAACGACTGAGGCCTTCAGCAACAAGGAGAAACAGCAGTGGAGAAAGGGGGCAACCTTGTCGTAGACCCCTTCCAGCATGGAAGAAAGGACTAGCAGAACCATTGATCAGTACAACAAAGCTCACCGTGGTGATGCAGGCCATAATCCATCGAATAAATTCATAGCAGAAGCCCAGGTGAGTTAGAAGCATCCGGATATAGAGCCAACTCACCCTATCATATGTTTTAGAGAGATCAATCTTAATCACCGCACCCTTCTGCTTCTGCACCTTCAGAGTGTGTAATCCTTCCTGTGCAACTCCAATGGCCTCATGAATTTGACGACCTTCCAAGAAACCAAATTGTTCACAAGAAATATGCTGAGACAAGATATTCTTGAGTCTCCCCGCCATAACCTTAAAGATGATCTTGTAGATGCAATTGCAGAGAGAGATAGGTCTGAATTCATCAAAGCTGTCAGGCTTGTCCGTTTTTGGAATGAGAGCTATAAAGGTCGAGTTGAAGGGGCCATGTAAAAACCCAGCCTTTCTCGATTCTTCCACCACATGAAATAATTCCTCCCCGAAGAAGTCATAGAATCCTATGAAGAATTCTATAGGCCAGCCATCGGGCCCCGGGCTTTTATCTTTCTGAAAGGAGTGCATAACCTGTGTGAGCTCAAACGGAAACACCTCCTTCATCAACAGTCTATTATCCTCCTCCCCCACAAAACGAGGGAAAAGCTGAGCCATCCTAATAACCTCAGCAATAGAGGCCCCAGATTGAGCGGTGAATAAGTCTCTGAAGTGTCGAACACCCATCTCTGCCAATCCATCAAAACTGGAGACCTGTTCCCCTTCAGTAGAAGATAGTTCCCAAATAGAGTTAGTGAATTTTCTCCCCTTAGCATAAGCTTGAAAAAATTTAGTGTTCTCATCCCCACACTGAAGCCAAATCGCCCTGCTTTTCATTCTCCACATCTCTTCTCTCTCACACAGAATCACATTCCTGCATCGATTCCACTCCATCAGCTCACCTTTAAGTTGTTCATCCAGATAACCCATACCCTGGCAATGTAGAAGTCTATCAATATTCATCTCAGCAGCCCGCAGATTCAGATCATCTTTCACCCTCTTTTCATTTACCCAGAGAATAGTGGCCTCCTTAATACGCTTGAGATTGAGATGAAAGTGTGCACCCGCATGCTCCTGAGAATCCTGAGGTCGATGAACCCACTGAGCCTGTACAAAATTAAGGAAATCCTCCTCCTTCATCCAGCTAGGATTGAACTTGAAAGGACTAGGGGGTTTATTCCTTCGACCTCTTAACTCCAGGAGGATGGGGCAGTGTTCAGATACCCCAACCGACCCTACCCATTGCTTGACAACATCAACCCCCATTGCCAACACATCAGCCACCAGAAACCTATCCAGTCTTTTTGCCACCCTTTGATCCCTTGTTCTCTTATTCCTCCAAGTTGGGGTTAACCTGGTTGGTAAAATGTCAAGAAGATCCTTCCTGGCGAAGGCTTGAATAAAATGATTAGCTAATGGATCCGGAGCAGCACGAGGCCCCCAAACTTCAGAGGACCCCAGAGAAAGGTTGAAATCCCCACCCAAAATCACATCCCTTCCTTCAAAGAGATCCATACTTAACAAGGAGTCCCAGAAGCCAACCCTATTTAAATAGGGCCCATAGATATTGAGAACCGTGATCATCCTGCCAATCACTACATCCCAAACTTCCAATCCAATACCAGAAGAGATGCCCCAAGAATTAGCATATCTACAACTCTTCTCCTTCCACCCCGAGGCTAGCCCTCCAGAGCGTCCACGGGCATCCACACCTACTAACTTCCAGCCAGGTAGCAAAGTTTCCAAAGACCGAACAACCACCTCACTGCCACCCAAAGTTTCTTGCAACAGTATAACATCCGGTTGATTTAAATCCACCAACCTCCAAAGTGACGATTTTTTAATGGGGCTCGCCAACCCACGACAGTTGAAGGACAATAATTTCATAAGATACCCCCTTCCACGGCGTTCGCTGCTCTAAGTGCCCACTCAATAGTAGATTGTGTACCCATCACTAAATCAACTTTAGCCCGATCCTGTGCTTTTGAAAATAGGGATTTTCGACCCCGACCTTTCCCCCCAGCACTACCAGCCAATTCAGGAAGTCCCTTACCCCCCGATCCATCAGCAGAGATCACCCGGTTTCTAAGAGCATAACGGATACAATGACCCGCAGAACTGGGAGAGTGTATGGTGGATACAATGGACGGTGTGAATACACTATCCGCGACAAGCATCAGACAAGGAGCTACAGGGAATTGTAAAACAGTACAAATAGTAGGAGGAGACCCAAGACAACCCCCCCCCATATCATTAGAAACAACAAATAATGAAACAACAGAAGAAATGTGGTGAGACATACCCGAGGGATTCGAAGATGAACCCCGACGAATAGTGGACTGCTCCTGTAGCTTCCTTGAGGTGGCCCGAGTCAAAGGTGTCGCGGTACACAATGAAGCCCCCACGGCAACGGGATCCATGCTCCCAAGAATTTCCATACCCAAATTCACCAAAGGTGCCAAATGTGTCTCGGATCTCTGCAACCCACACTGGTTGGTTGGTAACACAGAATTATGGTCCACCCCGCTATCAAAAGCACGCACAATACCTTCATCCCCCACCGCCGGTGGGTTCACCGTCATCATAGGATCTGTGCAATCAACGTCTGCACCAACGACCGTTGGTTTACAAGCCCTAAAAGGTAAATGCCAACAGGAAACCAAGTGTCCATGAGCGTGGCAGCGGTGGAACCTAAACGACACACCCACGTAGTCCAGAATTTGAACAAAATCCCCTTCCTTAGCTTGTACAATGATCTCAGCCGATAGCCCCAGTCGGAGATCGATTTTAACCAAAATATTTGCCACCGTATAAATACCAGTCTCAATATGCGAGTGATCAGAACACACATAATCGCCAAGGAAGTTCCCAATCTCGGCAAACCGAGTTTCATTCAGAAACCCAGGAAGCTTCACCCACAGGGGTTCTTTATCAATTTTCTCCGATTTAGAGTCAAAGAAAGGGGACCATCATTTCAGAACGATTGGGACTCCCAACATCAACCAATGGCGACCTAAAACATCATCAACCTCCCCTCTGTTCGACAAAATGAATGAGAACCAGCCTTTCGTCAATACCCATATTTCAGGGGCAGCAGACACTAAATCCTTCCACTGCTCTACCGCCCATCGCTGGAGGAATCCATGACCAAATTGCTTGCCTCGAACATGTCCAACCACTGCAGTGTAAGAGAAATCCTCCACCTCCTCCATCATAACATCCACTCCCAAAACAAGCTTATCCTTCCTCTTCTGTTCCTTAACCTTCTTGGCAGTATTCTTATGACAGCTGGCCTTCACGGAATCCCCAGCTCATGGGACAAGCAGTGATTCCACTTCTGGTAGAATGTCTCCCTCGCCAGGGGAAGCCGCTACAGGCCCACTGGATGAATGTCCCGGTCGACCACTTCCCAGTCCCCGGTCATCAGATCCATGTAATTCCACCGACCTAACCAGATTACCGACCAAGAATGAAGCCAAACCTCCACTCTGATCCTACCACTGTCTACCACTCCCAGACAGAGGTTCGAGACCCTCCACATGCAAAGCATCCGAACCTATGTGGAAGTTAGTGTATAACCCCTGTTGAGGTTGTAGAGTCCGCCCCAAAAGGCCAGCCAAGTCGGGCCTGTCAGTATCGATACCTGCAAATGACCGAAAGAACGCCAATTCAGCCTCTAATCCCTCCAGCCCCAGAGAGATGACCGGCGAAGAAATCCTGGCAGATGTAGATAGTGCATTTAGATGACCGTCCAAGTCCATCGCACCCGTGGGCCCAGAAGAGACCTTTGGCCCCCCGCCTATCATGAAGGGCCCAGACAAAGCCCCAGACCCATACCCCGCAGCATCGACATCTCCAATATCAGTGAACCCTCTATCACAATCCCCAGCCGATGTGTATTCCACCTCCGTCTCCATGCCGCTCGCCAAGCCGCCCCAGATGGTCCCCCAAATCAGCGAGATCTCCGAACCCAAACCAAACAAGCTACAAAACAGACGGGGTAGAAACCCCAGAATAAAACCCAGAATGAAAGGGACCAGTCCCCTATCCATCGTTCCAAGTAAACAGCTATCATCACCACACAGTCTTCTAAAATCCCCACGCTTCCCCGTATAGCCCATCACTCATCCACGGCAAGGGTTCAAAATTTGCCACCATCAAACCCCGTCAAAAACTCCAAACAGCATCAAGAATCAACTAAAAAAAATGCTAGACCAGCCAATACACCAGAGTATCGAATCCCGGATCCTCCATTGATCAGAAACCCTGGTACCCCAAGCCCCCATCGCCCATACGCTGCGTTCTCATCCTAACATCTCCCACGATAACATTTGTTATATGGTTTGTTCGTTGTATAAGGTGTTGGCTCCGCATTTGATGTATGATAAGCTTCCACTGCTATGTGTTATCATATTGTTCTAGAAACATGGGGGTATCGGTGTTGACATGGGGACGAGGGCTATGCCCTCGGCCCTGCCCCATTTCAAACATTAATTCACTTCAAACTTAAATAAAACTTCTGCCATATGCTTATTAAGTGACACTGTTGGAGGGGTTGGCTAGTATAGCTATGCGAAGACTTTGGTGGGTTATGGAGGTCTTGGGTTCGATTCCCATAAACCCCATCCACCTTTTACCAATTACCATATAAACAATTTTTGTATCCATTTAATAATTTTTACCATTTTTCAACCATTTTTGGCGAAACTTCAAATGTTGACAACTTCTTCATTCGGAGGCCATTTAGCACAAAACAAGCGTCGGCAGAAAGTTGTCGATGAGATCATTACCACTGTAACCTTTGATTTACTTTTTGAAGACTTTAAATTTGATCGACGATGCAATGATCCTCCTAGATCATATAAGCCCATAAACTTGCATATGATTGCATGATCATTCATATATTGTATATTTTATGCAAAATTGGTTGATGTAATCTCATACCTTGGTACTATAGATTATTTTGGGATGCATGATCCTACTCCATGTTATTCCTAGGCTTGTTTGGAGCCAGATGTCATTGGATCAATGGAAGGACCCTTGTCTTGATGGGCCTTCACCTGCTTTTGGATTGACATTGGTGTTATTTTTTCCCTTTGTCATGTCAATCATACTGGACTAGTGGGGGTTATATTACCAACCCACCACCCCACCCCACTCCATAGAGATGATTTCTAGGGCGTATGTGCCTGGAATTGTCTAGGCATTCTCTATAAAATATCAGAACCTACTTCAAACCCTAGGTTTCTCCTAAATTGTTTTTGCTCCTCGATTCATCCATCGATCTCATAACTGAAGGCTTGCTGAATATTTAAGGGACCCAAGATTTGGAAGGAAGTTGTGGGATTATATTATAATTAACCTTTATTTTAAATTTAAAAGGGTTTCTTAAATACGGTTTTTGTTACTATTTTTATTTAAATAGTTTGGAAATATTTATAGGCATGTTTAGATGTCCCTTTTTTAAAATTCAATTTTTTTCTAAATATTTTTTCACATCTAAATATTTAGTGTTTGATTTAACTAATTTGGACATCTTCTATATGATTTTGCTCATTCATTCTTTTTGTATTTGGCTGCATTAGAGATTACTTTCTTCGTCTATTTCGTTATGTTTATAGAGGTTATAACTTGTTCCTATTTATTTGTCACTAACCTACATTTGTTGTAGATGCTTTTTTGACATTTCTGCAGCATGATTCTCTAGTATTTTTTCATGATGATAATAAGTAACTATCTAATGCTCTCTATTCTAAAAAATTTCTTAATGGCTAGATTTTTCCATCTACATGTAATATCTTTTTTATGTGATTATGTTTTTTCTCTATTTATATGTTATTGCTAATCTGTGTTGTGTAAAAGCAATTTCATTTTTATTATGAGCAATCTCTTTATGACCTTTAGATGCTCTTACTAATTTCTTGAGTAAATCAATCTTTGAATCTATGTGATATGATGTTTTATATTGTAATGGCTTGTTATAATATTCTTTTGCTTTTCAAGGGTTTTGTTTCCTTATCATGTATTGTATAGATTGTATCTAGTTATGTGTTGCTTGTCTCTAACATTCCTATATGGATGTATTGACATTTTCAAGGCATGGATATCTGGCATGTTAACATGATGACAACAAGAAAGTAACATGTGCTTAAAGACTATTCATTTCATATTTTTATAAGTGATATCATGAATTCATCATAATTTGCTATATGTTGATCATGTTAAACATTTTGATCTATCTTTATATATCATGTCATGTATTGGTTCTATGGGCTTATCATGTTTATTATATGTTTTACTTTTGGAAGTTATTTGTGCATATTAGCTCTCTGTTTACTACAAGTTTTCATGTAACGAAAAACCTTACATGGTATCAAAGCTTAGGTCCCAAGTTCAATTCCCCCAAGTTACATTGAAGGGGGGTGTTGGGGTATGGAATAAACGTTGCACTTCTGAGAATACAATGTGGACTAATTTCCACACTAGGATCATGGGACTATGTTCTTGGTTTGGAAAGTTTACCAATATCTATAGGTTTTGGTGTAACGACAAACCTTATATCAATGTTTCTCGAGATCCAACTTAACTTCGGGCCTATATTCCATGGGAAGTCCTCACAGTTCCAAGAGAGGATGTAGTGTGTGTTGAATTGCTATTCAGTGGTATCTTTTTTGTTTCAATCCCGAATGACAAATTTTTTATTTTTAATGATTGCCCATTTTCCTTGTTTCCTATCTCCTTTTACCTTTTGAACCTCCTTTCTTAATTCATCTTGGTCTTCTGGAATGAAGTCTTTGTTTATAAATATTCTTGATCCTTTAAGGCTCAAAATTTTACTTAGTATCCCAAGTAACCCTCATTATCGTATTTTCATTTTCAATTAGTTTTCCTAACCTATTTGCTTATGTTATATGGGTTGTTTCGATTTGTAACCTATTATGTAGTTCTACGTTAACTACGGATAGCATATCCTTTTCCGTCCCTTCTTTTAAACCAAAAATTATGAGGTTGAAGGCTCGTTTGTTGTGCTCATGTCCTAATACTAATAGCTTATTCATCTCCTCCTTAACGGGTTTGATATCTAATTGACCTTCTAGACTATTTAGGTTCAGATTTTTTGTTTCTTTTTCTTTGAGCTCTTTAAACATGTCCTTCAATTTAAGATTTACTAATGCATGAACATCTCCTTAATGGGTTGGTTGTTTGGTTTCTTCACTTTGTTTTTCCATAACCTATATTCTAACCTCCATTAACTCCATCTTGTTCTCCATCACTTTTATCTTATAGTTTATTTGTCTTTGAATCTATCTTCAAGTACAGCCACAAATTTATTATCAAGTATGACTGCAAGTTTATTTTCAAACATGGTTGCAAATATATTATCAAGCATGGCTGCAAGTTTATTTTCGAGCATGACTGCAAATTTATTTTCAAACATGGTTTCTAACTTTGTTTAAAGTTTGACATCTCTTTCTTCTTTACTTTTCTCTACTGAGTATATAGTATATAGCATCACCAAGGCTTTGTAGAGTAGTTGTGCTAGGTCTCCCTTAAGCAGTTTTTGGTTTGGTTTATGTGGTGAATTATTCATATTTGGATGATATATATAAAACAGTAACTAGAGAAGAAAAGAACGTGTGCAGCTGATTTGTACACCGCAATGCAGTTGGAGGAACGCAGACAGATGACCTTCATTGCAGAAACCCTTCCTCTTCATTGCAGATAGTTTGAATGTAGCCACGGAGATAGTTTGGAGATGCCGATTGAACCCTGGCGTGTCTCAGAACTATGCTTCATATTTCACCGAAGAAGCACAGATGTCACATATCCTGGCGCTTGGATCGTTTGCCGGAATGAAGCTGCAGATATTCGCTTGGATGGAGCCACAAATGGGTTGTTCGCTTGAATGGACTATTCGTTTGAATGGAGTTGCGGTCACTTGAATGGATCCTCAGACCATATCGCTTGGATATACAAATATTTGGAGGAATGGAGCTGTAGATCTTAAATGCAAACCTGAAAACCCTAGATGCAGATCTTCTCTTGATGGAGTCGTAGATCTTTGCTTGATGAAGCCATGAAAGGAGTTGCTGAAGCCGCGAAAGGAGCTGCAGATCTTCGGACTAATTGCTTGAATGGACAGTTCGGTTGAAGAAAATAAAATATGTAACAAATGTTGAGCATTTTTATTAAAAACCATTTTTTCACTATTTTTTATAACATTTTTATTATATATTTGTATATATGGTTCGTTGAGTTGTGGTCGAGTGGTAAATTAGGTGATATTATATATTTGTATATATGGTTCGCTGAGTTGTGGTCAAGTGGTAAATTAGGTGATAGTTTTTATAAACAGTAAAACTTTTATTGAGGCAACTACAAATATTGGAAAAAGGATGCAAAGAAAACAATTCATTATGGATAGAAATGTTATTGGTGATGGAATCAATATACACTATGGATGGAAATGTTATTAGTGATGGAATCAATATACAATATGGAGTGCATTTCATACATCTCCATCATTTTGTAGAGTTTCCTTCCAAACTCTATCCACAACCCCTAATAACAACTTTCATCTATAAAGAATTAGACACCCAATACAACCAAAATCTAACCACATCCCTTAGCTCTTGCCCATCTTTTATAAGAGTTACAATGGCTTATCCTAATCATGTCAAGAAGGGTCACAACTCAACTACTTCTACCTAAGTGCATTTAATATCCATCTTATCTGTTGGCATGTCATCTTACATGATTCATTCAAATGTGATTCATCCTCATTTGATTGTCCATCCATCTTCCATGACCATGTCTTCAAAGAAAGTTGTCTAACACATTTTTTTTTAAATGGATAATGTTCCTCTCTTTATTTCCTATTTGAACCAAATAGTTTAGATTATGTCCCATGACCTATTTACTTTTCCCTTGGACTTATTCAATAGTGATAAAGGTTTAATTGTTTTGAGATTGATATTTTTTAGTTTGATTATTTAGAGGTTATTTAATTTGATCCTAGACTTAGGTCCAATTCATATTAGGTCTTTTTATTCTCTCTGTATTCTTACTTCTAAATTTATTTCACAATTGTCCATGATTCACATATTGGGTTTATCTTTACGAAAGTCCTCCAAGTTTGAGAATTGACCATTTCATGTATCAATAGTACCCTACACTACTCTCTCTTCCACTAATGAAGTCTTGAAAGCATCTACAAAGACAATGAAATCAACTTTAATATCCTTGTGCTCATTTTTTTTATCATGTCTAAGGTTGGTATAATTTATGTTGAGTAGTTTTTAGTGTTTACAATTACATTGAAAAAGAACTAGGCCATGGAAAAAAGAAAAAAGCATTACTCCCTTGAATGATAAAATTATGACTCGAGCCCCTAGTTCGACATAGGGTGTTCAACATAGGGTGAATCCATGAAGGTTTTTCACAAATTTTAGAAAGGATGTGCATGAAAACATTTTTTGCAAACACTTAATTGAGGCATTTTTCAAGTTTTTTATTGATCTTTGATAGCTGTATTAAATATATACAGAAATCCTCGATCAAGGAATTTTTGTATCTAATAAACATTCAATCAAGGTATTGATGGGAGTAATGTAAACCCTCACTCGAGGTATAAAAATTAATTAAACATCATGATCTTAATGAAAGTTTAGAGCTCAATCAAGTTTCAAAGTTCAATTGAAGTCTTATTTTTTGTTTTAATAAAACAAAATAGCTCACAAGTCCTTGTTTCATTTTAACATTGACAACAACCAAAAAGACCTCAACTCCAAACCTTTATCCATGTTTTTTGTCTAACCTTCATTCTATCATCCACAATTGCATGGATAATAGCATCTCCCCCTAGGAGTAGATGATTTTTTCTATTTTTAATATAAATAATTTATAAAATTTATACATTAAATTTTATTCGTATTTATCAACTAACAATAATTTTAGTGATGATACTTTTCTAGATTTATTGGTTGACCAATTTTATGATGTTAGTTTTATTTTTCAATTATGTATTGACAAACAAGAATGCTCTCGCATTTTTTTCAATCTTTGGTTAATGTACAGAGCATTGAAAATTATTTTTGAGTTGAAAATAAAATTAACAAGGTAAATGTAACAGGTTTTTTGAAAATAAAATTGATGATATAATATAACAGGTTTTTTGAAAATAAAATTTAACAAAGTTTTTCTTTAAAATTATTTAATTTAAATAATTAACTAATAATGTTACTGTTATTGTTTTACTTTCCAACTATATATCAACAAAAATATGAGTTAAATTTTTTAAAAAATTGGTAAAATTTATTAACCAATACATCTACTTGAAATCTACCATGGCCAAATACTACAATTCTCACTTATCATGTTAATGGAGATTGAATCATAATGAAAGAATACCACCATAAGTCAAACATAAGTGGAACCCAACAATCATCTTCTTTATAGCTATGTAACGGGCTGTTTTCCTTTATAACCATTGAAACAACACTGTAATCTCGTCATCATAGCTACGTATAAAGCGCTATATTCGTTTATAACCATTGAAATAGCATTGTAATCTACGTCAAAACCATTAGAAGAAAATGAACTTGAAAATGACAGTTAACTCACTTTAATTTGTGAAAATATGAAAGAACGAATTAGGGGACACTTGAGTTTAAAAGTCAAAGGGTGGGGTGTTATCTCTTAAATAATTAAAGGCTTACTTTAAAATATATTAACAAAATAGAGTGACAATGATTGCCACCGATAAACCTATCGTTAAAAGTCAAAGTGTGGGGTATTATCTCTTAAATAATTAAAGGCTTACTTTAAAATATATTAACAAAATAGAGTGACAATGATTGCCACCGATAAACCTATCGTTCGCTGGTTGTTATAACGGCTCTACAATATTCAAAACATTGTAACGGCCTAATCACTCTTGATATAATAATGCACCAACTTATAACGATAATGATCGCTGAGACAAAAATAAGAGAGGAGAACCCTCCCTTAAAATTATATATACAACTTTAAAAAATATTATTATCCACGTTTGTTTTGAATCTCATGTAACGAAATTTTATATATATATAAAAATATAAAAAGGAATGAGGTAACAATAATTAATTCAAATGTATTTTAATTTACTTGAATTTACTTGAAGGAGATTTTTATATATATAAATTTTGATGATAGATGCTCAATTTAATTGTAATTAATTTTGAAAATATATTTTTATTATATAATTGTTTTTAATAACATATGTATTGGAAACCTAATCCTATATGATTATGGTTTTATTAAATTATTTAATAAATATTTGTAAATAGTTTTCAAGAAGATGAATAGTTTCCAAGGGAATTCAAAGTACATGTTGGAAGATGAAGTCCAACAATCACATCTATTGTATAAATAAAGGATTTATGATCATAAATATAAAGCATTTGAGAGTTATTCTCTAACACTGCTATCAAAGAACCTTCTCATAACTCGTGTCACATACCCGGTGACCTCACGCTGACTCTCGGGTGATGGGGTACTGAATTTGTTAGTTAAATTTGCCTCTGATAAGTAAATTTTATTCTTCTAATAATTTCATTTATGCATTTACAGCAAAATAATCATGTGTATAATTAATCATATAATATATATGGAAGCTCTACCAACTATTCCCATAATGCATTTACATAGCCATTAATTTGGTTCCATAATTCATATGATAGCAGTGAGTAATATAATCAGAAATAAATACCATACATTTATTCACATAATGAACTTATCTGAAATATGTTCAATTGACTACAAACCAAGGATGTCCCTCCCAACTGTAGGCTCTATCAAGCCATATATTTATTTGACAGAGCCACCCCCGAGCTGAGGCTGCCCGTCGACAAGAAAGTATTGTGTTTCTGCTACAGATACCCAACCCTCTATTCTCACTCTGGCTCCAATTCCTCGTTCTGGTGATGGTGGTATAGCCATTGGTGATATAGGTTTGATAGCAATTTAGACATGAAAGAATGATGGAAAAATGATCTACCAGCCAAATATGGGTGTCTCTGACATGAAGGAATGAATGAATTATGGACTATCTGTCTCTTTTTATATACATGGTTGATACTAGCCAAGTGGCACCGAGGTTGGTGGGGACTAGCCTTTTGGCATCCCCCTTTTCCCCCGTTTCTAAGGAGAGTTGGACAAGTGGCATATTTCGGGTTGAACATATTTACCCCCTCCAATCTTAGGCTTAGGATGATCACTCTCCCCCCCTTTTGGAAGGATAGTCCCCCATCTATTCTTCGTCCTTCTTGGTTTGTAGTAGTCATGTGTTATATTAAATAAAAAATGTACATAATTACATCGTTCATGTTTTTCTTCTATCCATATCATCCATAATTACAAAATTACATTTCAAGGTAAAAATGGTGTGTTACATTCCCCTCTCCCTTAATTTACTCACCCTTCTCGATGCATTATCAACACTATATATACAATGACAGAATTTTAAAAAGTCTTAGAATAGGTCCAATATATCATTGCACAACCTCCTTTAGTTTCCAAGATTTTTTCTCATTCATAGTTTTCATAATGTTCTTGGTCCCTACAATCTAGTATATTTATCATCCATCTCGTCCAAAATGCACTAACATTTATTCTCCATTTCCTTAGTTTTATTTCCAGGATAGGCACATCTACATGCACTTACGTCATTTATTAACAATAATTATGCATGTTATAATCATTCTCATGAAATAGTCATAATGTCTATAACAATTTTCCAATTCCAAAATGTAAGAACACATATTTATTTCTTCAAATAAGTAGGAAATCTATGTCCAATATTTATTTGCATGCACATTTATTTTATTTCTTAAGGTTTCCACAGGAAATAATTTATCTCACTGCTCCTCTTGATGCATAAGGAATGGGGCTCCCTTCTCTAAGTTAATAGTACCTCGAGCTACCTTCTTTGAGTTAACAGTACTGCAGTTTTATTACGTCGATTCCATTCGAGTGCACAACACAAGGAATGGGGCTCCCTTATCTGAGTTAACAGTACCTCGAGCTCCATTCTCTGAGTTAACAGTACCTCAAGTTTGCTACCCCAATTCCCTTCCAGTATTCCATCACAGGCTGGCCAGGGAATCTTTTGTTATGATTCTAATGTCTTGAATCACTCCCAACAATTTCATTAGAATTTCCTCTTCTTTGAATTCACTCACCCTCTACGATCATAAATCCTTGTCTCTGAGCCAACAATCCCTCGGGTGATCCATCATTTACCTAGAGATTTCTTTCACAAGAAGAGTACAACTTTAGGGTTCTTGTGTCTTTGCAGTGGCCTTCTTCCCAAGCTTTCCAACTTAAAATTTTCACCATGGACTCATGATAAGTAGAATTATTATCCTCCGATTTCATAAACATAAACATGTACATGTATTAAAAATCATACTTTTATCGATCAAACAATATTGGAAATCCCTATCATCACAATTAAATTCCTAATAAGAACATGAGTTCCACACATAATACTTAGCTTTCAATGGTATGAGCAATAATCCATGTCTTTATGATGGCTCACTTTTAATGCCATATCCAAGAAACAAACAGATTTTTTTACACAACTCTGTTCTTTTGATAGAGTATTCTTGTAGTCCATCCAATTTGACTACTTTTTCATGCATTTCTTTCACTGCATTCACAATAGATTCAATTTCACAACATTGTAGTTTAACTCTTGCAAGTCATAGCTCATGTTCTTCTTGCAATGTGTCTTCAGTATTATGACTTTTAATTAACTCTGAGGTATTTCTCATAGTTCTTGTCCTTTGGTCATTGTAAAAAACAGTCTTAAATGTATTGTTATGTTGGTTTCCATGTCCAAGAACTTGCTAGTTGTCCCCTTAACATAATTTTCAAATCATCCAAACAACAATGAGTATTCATTCATATACTCATTTCATTGAAACATTCATAATAACCCCTTAAAAATATTAGAATTATATTCGCAACACTTCAATCATTTTCAACTAGCAAAAGATTAATTGCAATAAAATACCATTCGTCACATATGTGTTATTAGCACATCAAGCATTTCACAATGCAATCAACACATGTGCCAACATGCACATTGACATAATCTACTTATGCATATTCACTCAATGCATCCTTGCATTGATTCAAGAATGTTATAATGATAACTTTTATGATCTTCCATGATATGTTGAAGGATTCAACCACACATGGCCTCAAACATAGTTATCTCACATATCATTTAATTCCCAAGTAGGATTGCAATGGTTATTACTCTTAATCATTCCAATCATGACACACTAACTAATTAATGCATCAAAGTATTCTAAGATATTTTTAACCCAATGTGTTATGC
Organism: Larix kaempferi; assembly: GCA_027924585.1. Classification (NCBI taxonomy): domain Eukaryota; kingdom Viridiplantae; phylum Streptophyta; class Pinopsida; order Pinales; family Pinaceae; genus Larix; species Larix kaempferi. Next base: position 493,266 of record BSBM01000715.1, read on the forward strand.
CTTTATCTTAATTATATATTGATGTCATACATGGCATTCAAGTATCATCATGAACATATCAATGAATATATCAAGCATGATTAGAGAAATTCTTATCCAATTCCTTCTACACTCATGTAACATAGGCATGATCAATTCCATACCTTTATGGTTTCTATCCACACTTCATATGTTACCTGATCAACTGGTGTTTCACAGGAACTCACATGATTTCCTCCATCAACCTCATGACAATATATTTATGTGTTCTCTTTCAATGTGAGTTTGATCTCCACAAGCAACTGCATCATCAACATCTTCAGCCAAGTTCTCAACCCTTCCTTGTTATACAACAAATTATAAATTATACTTAGTTATTATGACCTACCCATTGCATATAACATGATATCATTCTTATCATATATGCAATATCACATACATGCATGTTGGTTAGGTTACAATCTTTTATTCTTATGCCATAAATCTATCTACACATAGCTACTTCCTAAACATAGAAAAACATAATCAATGCAAAAGGAGAGTCAAATAATTTCTCCCTCTCCATTTCTCTTGATAGCATAATATTCCATAACTTAACAAAACTCTTCCATGGCCTGTCTTGCAATTACATAACAATTCATTAGCTGCAATATTCTCACCCAAGTAGTAATACTTAATTCATACTTTAAGTTATACTTTCTACTTCAAAACTATACAATTTTATTTTAGAAACAAAATAGATATTTATCGTGAGGAAATCTCCGTTGTTCATAATTTTTCCTTATTTCCCACATGCGCCCTTTAATGCTACACCACATTCTTTCCATCCTTGCAACTTCTTTGATGCTTTGGATCACCTCTACATTGTATCCATTTCCAAAGTATATTGTTCCAATTATCTTATTCAATAGTATCTATGCCCAACCTCACATCTTTTTATCTGGAACTACTTCTAACCTTGTCCAACTCTATTATGCCAAAAACTCTATATCACAAGCCAATTCTACACCATGGAGTGCCTTACTCCCTTGATAGCTATTTCCAGGTGAATTGAAGTTCATAATTTACTTCACATTCTTTACACATAAGTTGTTGGTTCATATCCAAAAGCATGCATAAAGTGTATCTTTTATAGTGGATCACCCATCTCATCCATGGGGTACATGCACTCTTCATCCTGGTAGATTCCCTCTACCATCCAATCCTTTTAATGTTATTTTTATTGTGAAAACATTTGTCTCCAATTCTCTACAACCTTTATTACATGGTTTATTTCTCTATCACAAGGGAATATGATTTACACCCTTGTTTTATACATAGAAATATTGTTTTCTACAACTAGTATTTCTCACACCTCTACAAATATTTACATTACGGTATCAAATATCATCTACACCAACCAAGAAATTCACATCTTTTCTCTCCAATTTATTTCATGCAACTTAGATTTCATAAGATTATAATCAATGGCACAGTATATGAATTATGTGACAATGCATAGAAGGCTTAATCAGTTAATAAGTCATCCTTTACGTAGGATATACAATCATTTTTAGTCATATTTATGCTTTATTGTATATTTTCCATCACACCACAATCCTGTGATTCATATCATTTCAACTTCAACCACTAAGAGATCTTATGTCTCTTCTTGCACTGCCTTTTTGCACATTTTGAATATGATAAATGAATGTCATGTACTTTAACTGAGGTACCATCAATCCCTTCTCAATTCCTCATGGTTATAACTAAGTGATGTTCCATTTGCATCATTGATTATCCTTTCATGTCAATAGTACCATCACAGTACTCAATACTCGTCCCTCCTTGGACTAGTACTTTGACTTGCTTGTTGGAAATCACTTTTACCAAGCATTGCTTCTTCAATTGTATCTTTACATAGCTGTGTAAGAATCATTTTGATTCTTTTGCAGAAATCCAATTCAGTCTTATATCTAACATGCTCCTATACCATCATAAAATTATTTTCTTAGGTTTAAGAGGATTCGACAATCATCCACATTGCTATTCATTACACAATTGTACCATATTCAACTCATTCCATTGTTCCTCCACACCACTATGGAAGTACAGCTATGTTATTCATACCATCATATTAAACCCATTTTACCTCTATCATACTCCCTTATCATCATAACTTATTTTCCAAAGTTAGCACTTTTGGACCAATACTACTTCACTCATGTAGCTAATTTTGAATCTCAAGATACCCACTCTTGATACCTTTACCTGATATTTACAGCATGATCTTACAACCAGTATGATATGTAAACCATTTTCCCTAATTTCATAAAATAATTTTATGTACAATAAGTAATTATGAAAAGTACACATTTGATATATATATATATAATCAAATTGGGCTGCAAGCCCCTTTTCTATTAAATTTCCTGGAAATACAAAAGGATCTGATTTATAATGGGATTCACTAATATTTATCTCCTACTAATACTCTTTCCAATGACTTCTCTCGTTGACATTTCTGAATTCGGAGCTTAAAGATACAGCTTTCCAAAATCAACATTTTTACCCAATTTTTACACTATTCATGTACTAAGCTGCACTTATTCTGATGGGCCATTTTTTGAGACCTGTAGAAGAAAAATGGTAAAGAAATGGATAAAATTCTATGCTGGGAACTAATAGAACATATAATGGGGATAATGTGAATGCTTCCGCTATTCAAATATGATGCTCCTATCAAATCTTACAAAATTATGAAATCACCAACTTTTAATTTTTTCCTTTCTTCTAGACTTAGAATTTTTACTGAAAAACTATTATCTTCCAAACTAAGCAATTATTGAAAAATTTACTCTAAGAAAAGTTACTCATCTTGGTGAGTACGAAAAATGTTGAAATTAGTAAATTTTTTGGTTATGAGTTCTGGGGCCACTTCTTCCTCCTTCAAGTTTTCAAAAATCACACTTCCGTGCACCCAAATAGTGGATTTTGGCCTTCTTTCATCTCCCAGGTTCACATCTTTTGAATTTGGCCTCAAGATTCATCTATTTTCCTAGATCGAAACTACACTGTAACAATTTGAGCCTTAGTCGAGCCTCCATTTATCCTTGGACTACACTCCTTCAAACCTATTAAATTGAATTTTATGCCAAATTTGAGCAAAATGGGCCGTTGTTCTTCACTGGTGATCTTGTATCCTCCGTTAATAGCATCAAAACGATGCAAGTCTCATCACTTTTTGATTTAATCTTCTCTTTTTATGGCCAAAACAAGATTTTGGCTCCAGACTTTGTTTTTTTTTAACTTTTTTCATTTCTGCTGATGTGGCAGAGTGATGACATGGCAAGGTACTCATGAGGTAGGGTGCTGATAAGATAGGAAATTTGTCCCTTGAACTATCATATATTTCTATGTGTCACCCCATGGCGTAGCCATGTCACCCTCCTTCTGGTAAATGGTTTCAGGATCAACAAAGGAGTGGTTTAATAAAACATCTTTTTCAATCTTGAACTGTTGCAATGATGCCACATGTCTATAGTGGTTTCCTTTCAAGATCATGCTTCTTAAATTAAAGTTCGATCACCTTCACAATCCTGAATGCTTACTAGTCGTCGACCTTCCACCTCGAGATTTTCTCCCACGCTGATCGTCGTACAACTTCTGATAGGGACATGTCACTCTTTTCTATCCCATCATGTCACTTTATTGATCCATATGCGCCCTCCAAGATTGATTGGACATTCCGAATAACATTTAGAACTGGACACTTAAATAGGTGGTCAGGAGGTATCAACATCTATAGTGAAGTGTTTTGGACAAACTGCTTTTGGGATCCTGAGTGATTTGGATGATGACACGTCTTCAGAGTGGTTTCCTTTTAGGATTTCGCATATTAGAATAAAGTTCAAGCACTTTCATGATCCTGGAAGGATCTGAGCCATTGATTTGATCAAATGTGATTTGGGCTATTTAAACTAGCACTGCTCATTTATTAACAGAATGTACAATTTTTGTTTCGACTATGATGCATAATTCCACCCAAAAATCAACTGAATATCATCGTTTTTCACCATGTATTTCACCTTCACTGAACCATGGAATATTTAAACATGAATTTCACCAATATTTCATCAGATGCATTGTTTCAAACACTTCCTATTCAACCTGGATTTCTTCCTACAAAATTCGAATACGGCCCATGAAATCCTAGTGCTGCAACCTGGGCTCTGATACCAAATTCATGTCATGTACCCAGTGAACTCATGATGACTCTAGGGTCATGCAGTACTGAATCTGCTAGCTGAATTTTCCTCAAATAAGTAAATTGTATTCTTCCAATAATTCCATTTATACATTTACAGCAAAATAATCATGTGCATAATTAATCATATAACATATATGGAAGCTCTACCAACTATTTCCATCGTAATGAAATTTACATAGCCATTAATTTGGTGCTATAATTCATAAGATGCCAGTGAGTAATAAAAATAGAAATAAATACCATACATTTATTCACATAATGAACTTATCTAAAATATGGCCAACTGACTGCAAACCAAGGACGTTCCTCCCAACTATAGGATCTATCAAGCCATATCTTTCTTTGACAGAGCCACCCCATAGTTGAGGCTAACCTTCTACAAGAAGGTACCGTGTTTTTGCTACATATAACCAATCCTCTATTCTCGGTCTGGCTTCAATTCCTTGTTCCAGTGATGGTGGTACAACCACTGGTGATATTGGTATGATAGAAAAGAAGGTTTAGACATGAAATAATGATGGAAAAATTATCTACCAGCCAAATATGGGTGTCTCTGACATGAAGTAATGAATGAGTTATGGGTTATCTCTCCCTTTTTATATGCATGGTTAATACTATCCAGGCGGCACCAAGGTTGATGGGAACTAGCTATTTGGCGTCCATGCGACTGGACACGTTTCCCCCTTTTATAAGGAGAGTTGGAAAAGTGGCATATTTGTGGTTGAAAATCTTCCCGCCCCCACCTCCAATCCTAGGATTAGGATGATCACTCTCCCCTTGTGGAAGGATAGTCCCCCATCTCTTTCATCCTTGTTGGTTTGCAATAGTCGTGTGTTATATTAAATAGAAAATAGAAAATAGAAAATAAAAAATCTACATAATTACATAGTTCATGTTTGGCTTCTAGCCATATCATCCATAATTACAAAATTAAATTTCAGGGTAAAAATGGAGTGTTACATCATGTTGTTGGCTCTTTTTGGCCTATGTTGAGTGCTCAGTCCTGGCATTTGCATCATTTCAAATACGTTGCCTGCCATTTCTCTACCCTATGCCTCCATATGCAAGATTCCTCTCAGAGGACGTTTTAGAAAACTCAATGGTCCACCCCTCCTCCATCATATGGGATGCTTCCCCTTTGTATCTGTCTTGGTGAAGAAATGTGTATCACTTGTGGTGAAGCCTCTGTGTGGAGCCATTGAGTCTAAACCTTAATATGTGCTATCCTCCATTCTATTGTTGCATGGAGACATTCTATTGTTGCATGGAACCATTCTATTGTTGTGAACTGCTTGATTAGTGCAAAGTCACCTTGCATGGACTCTCTCCCAATGTGGTCTCCATATCTCTTGTAATAAATGCTCTCTAGTGGTGAACAACCTGAAGACTAGTGCGACTATTGAAGGCTAACTAGATTTTTCCCTTTATCTCTGTGTTTTTTAGAGTTGTACGTTATAATACTCTCTCTCTAATTTGCATGAAGACTACTACTATTGTTGTTGAATGAAGTTACATATCACTCTTGTTTATTGGAGTTGATATTGTTAAAGAATGGAGCTATGTTGCAACTGTTGATTGGAGTTGCAACTGTTGATGACACCAGGGTGAAGTTGTACACTAAAACATGTATGGAAACCCTCATTTCGTTTGGAGTGTGTTGAAGGTTGAAGGTTGGAGCTTTGTTGTTTCCACTAAATGTTTGATAGGTATATAAGATGGTTTGAAGTTTTGTAATTTTGTATGCAATCATTCTCATTTTTTTGAAAGAAATATTTTCGAGTCTGAAGGTCTATGCCTTCATATTTTAAAAAAATGAATTATAGGACTTGAATAATTTGTAAGAGTGTTGAATACTTTAAGTTTAGGATTTATATTCCTTTTTTTAGGATCAGTTGTAGAAATAGTATAGAGTCTGCATAAATCTCGTGTAGTATGCATAAATATAATATAGTGTACAGAAATAGTAAAGAAATTTGTTGTAAATAAGGTGTTAGAGACTTAGACCTACACCTTCTCTTATTCTCCCAAAACATTGTTAATTTGCAAGTGACAATTCCAGAATATGCATTAATTGGAATATATAGTTGGATCAATACTCACTAGAAAACAAAACTATCAAGAGTTGTCAAGGAAGATCAAAGCCACATTCATCTACAATGATATGTGGCATAGCATATGTGAAGGAAAAACCATTCAAATAGATGTTATCCCGACATCGAAATATGACCCAAAACCACTAACAATATAGAAAGAATGAAATATATGGAACACCAAACATAACAAGGCATTGGAAATGATCACTGCTATAATGAGTGAAGAGGGGAGTCAGCACATATTACTTGCAACATCCTGTTTTGATGGCATGAAAAGATTAAAGGAATTGTTTGAGTCACATTCGGAGATTGAAATAATTTCAGATGATGTTGAAATTGTGCAATTTAGAAGTGAAGGATAATGATCCCATGATTGTTCCATCTGATATTAGAGAAATCATGCATAAGATCCAAGCCACTTGCACACAACTAGATCTTCCACTTGATGCCTTCATCCAGTTCCCCTTTCATACAACTTTACACTACCTTGAATCACTTCAAGGTAGTGACAAGTTGAAGGACCTCACCTTCGACACCTTGGTTGAGAATATCACAGACAGAGAGAAATATTTTGGAAAGAAGACCAGTGAGCCCACTAGAGAGACCAGTTTCCCTGCTCAGAAAGAAAAAAACCAATCAAAAGACTCTCCCAAGGGAGAGAGCAGTAGAAGAGGTTGAGGCAGAAGAAATTTCAGAGGTAGAGGGGGAAAAACAACTCAAATAAACTACCAAAATTAAAATGTAATAATTGTGGGAACAATGTGCATGAAGCAGAGCAATGTTGGACCCCTTGGGATTCCATCAAAGAAAGATATAACCAAAGGAAAGAAGAAAAATAAAATCCAAGAGGCTAGTAAAGATCCTAAATATGATCATTGTATCGTTGCACATTGTAATATTGGATACATGAAATCACATCTTTTTCATATTACAAAGATACTTGGTTGATTGATACTGGTGCAACATCGCACATGGAATTTAGAAAATATTGTTTTGAAGAACTAAATGACAATGTAGATGGCATCGTGTATTTTGCAAACAAATCCAGCCTCAAACAAAAGGGTGGTTACATCAAGCTCAAACTACCTAGATTCCTTGACTTTTTATTGCATAATGTACACTATCTTCTAGATTTGTAGAAAATGCTTCTATCCTTGGTGCAAATTCGACATCAAGGCCATTTCATCTACATGTACAATGGAATTGTAGAGATAAGGAATTCCTCTGAAATCCATGTCATCATGACCGGATATGAACATGGAAAGTTGTTGAAGCTGAAAGGTTCATCTGCAAGAGCTCAAAACTTTGCATACCTCTCTTAACATGAATAAGGTACTATGTCATCCAGTATTTTATGGAATTCTAGATATGGTCACTTAAACTATAACAGTATTTTCTTATTGAAAAAGAATGATGTTTTTTGTTTTCCCACCATTCCTAAGAAGATGAAGAAATGTGATGCATGTACACTAGGAAAACATAGTAAGCAACCATCTCATGAGTCAAAATTCAAAGCATGTAGAAAGTTAGATCTAGTTCACTTTGGCCTATGTGGCCCAATGCCTGATCCTTCTACTAGTGGTAATAAATATCTCATGACCTTTGTTCATGACTACAACAAAATGTGTTGGGTATACTTATTAAAGAAAAAATCTAAAGCATTTAAAACATTCAAAAATTGTCTTGCATGTCTAGAAAATGAAGCACAAAGGCATATTGGAACACTTCATATTGATAATGGAAAATAATACACTTCTGATTATTTTGAAGACTATCTTTGTCAACATGGGATTGCACATCAAACTACATTCCCTCAAAACCTCAACAAAATGGTGTGGCAAAAAAAATGAATAGAACCATCATGAATATGCTACACTCAATGATGTTTATCAAGAATGTGAAACTGATGTTTTGTGGTGATGCAGTGCTAAGTCTAGCCTATTTGAGAAATATAATTCCAACTCATTCTCTTGAAAATAAGACTCTCTATTAAATGTTGTATGGCCACATCCCTTTAGTGAGGCATCTCAAGGCTTTTGGTTCCACCTACTATGCCTTGATACCAAAGGAACAAAGGAACAAGCTTGGTGCTTGAAGTTGAAAGTGCATTTTCTTGGGGTATTCGGACAGCTCCAAGGCTTATCATTTTTATGATGAGTTAAACAAGAATTTATTCTTTCCAAAGATGTCATTTTTCTTGAAATTAATAAAAATGATGATTCGATTGAAAGACTAATTGATTGCCTAGAAAAAATTTCCCATATAAAGATATATTATGAAGTTGATAATGAAATTACACATCCTGAAGGGGGGATCCCTATATTGGATCAATATCTATAATTTCCTTTTGAAGCACCAACAACCCCTCATGAATAATAAGTTCCTACCAGTTCACCTAAACAGGAGGTTTAATTGGATGAGGTGATTGAAAGAATTGGAACATTAAATCTTGAAGAAAATGAAGCATTAATAGTTGATCAACCTGGGCCATCAAGGAAAATTCCGAAATGGGCCACAAAGGAACTTCAAAGTGTCCATACGGATGAACTTGGAAAGACAAGAACAAGAATTTCAACCAGACAAGAAAATGGAGGAGTTGCAGATAACTCAAACTCAAGTGATGTAGAAGACATAGATGTATCATATGATTGTGACTTAAGTTTACATGTTAACCTTGAACCAAATTCCTTGAAGAGGATGTTGCTCACAATGATTGGAAAGAATCCATACAGAATGAGTATGATGCGCTCATCATGAATGGAACTTGGAAGCTGGCAGACACTCCAGTTAGAACCAAATCAATTGGATACAAGTGTGTATACAAGAACGAATACAAATCAGATGGCTCACTTGATAATAACAATGAAAGGCTTGTGGAAAAAGGATATGCACAAAAGGAAGCCATTGACTATGAAGAGACGTTGCCCCCCACGGAAAATGGGCTACCATCCGCACCTTGTTTTCTTTGGATGCACAAATGGGTGGAAAGTTCATCAGATGGATGTGAAGACAAATTTCTTGAATGGAGACTTGAATGAGAATGTCTTCATGTCTTATCCAGAATTATTTGTTGTGAAATGGAAAGAACATAAGGCATGTAAACTCATCAAGTCATTGTCTGTCCTAAAACAAGCACCTTGCACATGGTATGAAAAGCTAAAAAAACATCTTTTGAAGTTAAATTTCAAATGTTTAATCTCGATGACGCAATATTATTTGTAAAGAAAGTTGGAAGATCTATTGTGTATCTTGTGGTGTATGTAGATGGCCTTTTGATGACAGGGAGCAATGAAAGTTATATTTCATCCATAAAGAAATATTTGAAGAATTACTTTGAAATGACAGATCTAGGACACCTTCACTACTACTTGGGAATTGAAGTGACTCAACATCCTAAGTACATATTCACCTCCCAGAAGAAGTGTGTTGGAGAATTGTTGAACATATTTTGCATGACAGAATGCAACCCTCTCTCAACTCCAAGGGAACAAATGTTAAAGCTCACTTCGAATGAAGGAAAAAAATTCGAGGATGCGACCAAGTACTGACAGCTTGTGGGAAACCTTATCTATATTACCACCGCAAGACTAGATATTTCATATGTTGTTGGCATCCTTTCAAGATTCATGCAAAAACCTTGTGAAGGAAACTGGTTTGATGGTAAAAGAGTCCTAAGATAATTGAAGGGGACTCAATACTTTGGACTCAAGTACTCTAAGGTGGATGACATAAAAATTATTGGTTACTCTGATTCATACTTTGATGGAAACAAAGAGACAGGATTGTCTACTTCTGGATACATAATGAGTCTTAGATTAGCAGTTGTCTCCTAGAGATCACACAAATAATAAGTTCCAGTAGATTCGACAAGAGAGATAGAAAATGTGGGTGCTTTGGAAGAAACAAAACATATTGTGTAGCTCAGGAAGATACTTGAATATTTGCAAGAGAAACAATAGAACTCCACTCTGTTATTGATAGACAACACTCTTGGAATCAAGTTGGCTAATAATCCTATATTCCACTATCAAACTAAGCACATCAACATGAAGTATCATTTGATTTGACATCATGTAGAGGCCAAGAGAGTACATTTATGACATTGTTCCACGAATGAGCAAATTGCAGACATCTTCACCAAAGTGCTTGGATGAGACAAGTTTGAAAAGTTTAGAAACATGATTGGACTTACAAACAACCCTTTGGATTAAGGGGGGGGATGTTGGAAACCTAATCCTATGGGATTATGATTCCACTAAATTATTTTGTAAATATTTTGTAAATTGTTTTCAAGAAGACAAATATTCCTCAAAGGAATGCAAAGGACTTGTTGGAAGATGAAGTCCAATATTCATGTTTATTGTATAAATAAAGGGTTTTTTATCATGAATAAAGCATTCAGGAGTCATTCTCTAATAATATCTATATTTGATTTAGATTTTGTTTTCATGTTTCTTGACATTTTTTCTATATTTTTATGGATATTTTTTATTTATGTTTTTTCATTATTTTTATTTCATTTTTATTACATAATATGATTATATCCTCATTAAAATGAATCAACTAGATTATTAAATCTTTTTTTAAATCAATAAAACAAATTATATTATAATCTAATTGTTGAAATTAATCTTACTAATTATTTTACACCATATCATTAGTGAAATAAATACATAAAATTGTGTTTCACTATATAATTGTTAATATCAATGTAGTGATACATTTTTCATTGTGTTATTTTCTAAAACTAAAGTAAATGTAGTATATCATTTATAAATATATTATTGCTTAAATCAAACCATGAATTCCATTAAATCATTTTGCAATGAAACCTTATTGAAATCGATGCACAAAATAAGTTTACATTCGTGAAAATTTGATCACAATCTGGATCTAGTTCACAGAAAAATCCTCACAATGAGTTTACAAGAATGCATAGAAGATAGAAAATCTAAGCAGAATCACTTGAGAAATAAAACTCAATTGGATAAAATTCCATCAATCTATTAATGAAGAATAAGAGTGCGTTAAATAATACATCTCTGAGAGAGAATTTGAATGCCTTAGAATCAACTCGAGTAGATCACATGTTGATGGCTTAGACTTAGGAAAAATATCCATCTATGACAACTTACAAACTCCAACTCTCACTAGATGATCACAAATTGGCTAAGTGGGAATAGTTGGTTAATGAGTGATAAAAAGAAGCAACTGGGTGGATGTTCAGGAGAAAAATATGGAAGGGAGTTTAGGAAAAATCATGCAAAATTTCTAAGGTTACCAAAGCACACCTAACTCATCCTAATCCCAGATAAAAGCAGGTAAATTTGTTGTATTATATCATAAAGTAGGATAAAGAAGGAATAAAGCAGATAGGGTGCCTTAGCTCATAAAAGCTCCTTTAAAGAATCCCGTGGGGCACACTTGTGGATAAAAATCACTTGGTGGTCAATTTATGCACTAAGAACAACAGCTACCATGGTCTAAACACCTAGGAATCAATCAAAAAATTATAAACTAAGGTCTCTAAGGTCTAGATGGTGATTAATTATTCTAACAACATTCTAATTTTATAACTAACATTACGTCATCTAATTAATATTTCACATTAATGTTAGATTTAGACACTTAGGAGCTAGTTAAGATTAATTTGGTTTGATGTGTCTTTAGGTAAAGTGTGTTTCTTTAGTATGCATTTATACTTATGCAACTTAATAACCATGATATGTTCTAGGCATAGCACAGTCCATTGGTTAACCTTCACCTCGATTATAACGACTATTGATCCATGGCTTAACACCCGATTGGTCCATGATATCTACTTAAAGAGCATGGAGGGTCATTTTCTTAATGCTTGATTGTGACAAAATCATAAGTTTATTTTTTTCCTTTGGAATTAATATATTGTCTCAATTAGTTATTTGGTTAGGACCATCGACTGTTTCCCTATCTGAGCATTTAAGCCCCTAAAAGCATTGATGTGTGACTTATGATTTGTTTATGTGAGTGGTTCCTTAAGGTGTTCAAACTATGTGGAGATACCCAATTTAGTCAAACAAGATACCAGAGTGCTTATGAAGAATCACTCCCATAGTTTATCAAGATCTTGAACTAGTGTAGTTGCATGCATTAAAATATTTCAAGGTTCTTCTCTTTTTTTTTCACTTCTAGGAGAAGAAAGGTGTTTCATTGCATCCAAGAGAAAATTTTAGTTGGAAACTCGTTTTATTTCACTCGAAAATATTTTTTCTAACCCAAGATATGGTCACTTTACTAGATCGATACGTATACTATATACATTTACGTATTTTTTTTAATATTTCTCATATTGTTTCATATTTTATCCTATTTTTGTATTTTATTCCCACATTGTTACATTTTCAATCTGCGTATGCTCTCTGATGTGCTCTCTATGCAAACTTGGAGAATTAGAAATAAAGCGGAAAAGGTTTTTTTGGTTGTGTATGGTATTTGTCATGTTCCTTGTGTGGACTTGGTAAACCAAAATTAGTGAGAACAATTGCATTTTCTAGGTAATCTAATCAAGTTTTAATCCCAAATTTGAGAAGTTTTGATTTCAATTTTTTTGTTTGTTAGTGCATGTCTATGTAGTGTCTCAAAGGCCAAAACCAATACTTTTTTCTAGGCACACTCTCCAATAACAACATTCTTCTTCATAATATTAGTATATCTTTGTTATATCTTTGTTTAATTCACTTGGTTAAAACTTACTTTATTAAGTAAGAGGTCTTGGCCGGTTCAAGTCCTTCCTTTTATTACTTTAACCAAATATTCATATTACTTTTAAAAATTCTTGTAACTTTAAATTATAACGTAACTTCACTATAAAAGTGCTTTCCACTTGTTCTATAAAAGTGGGTCACTTATTTTAAAAAGTAACTTATTTGTAAAAGTGAGTTTATATGGAAAATTAGTAAGTAGAAGAAAATATTTATTGCATTGAGGACCCATCAAATGTGATTCAATTTTTTTCTTCCATGTGAAGGCTCCTTGGTTCCATCATATGTTTTTTTCAAAATGCATAACTTTGACATCCGATGCTTGTTTTTAGTGTCCCTTTTTTTAACTTACTATTTTTTTGATATATTTTCATCTAAACAATTGTTTCTATCTTACAATCCATAATACCTAAGCATTATAATATGGCTATTCCAAGTAACATTATGCCTACCAGTACAGATACTTCTCATGGAGAGCACATATCGAGGATGTCCTACGAGGTAAGGGACTTTATCAAATTACTTTGGGAAAAGAAACTTCCCCCCACTTATGTCTCAAAGAAACTATATGAGATAATAAAAATCCTGAATCATCTAGATTAATTGAGATGTGCATCTCTAATGACATATTATTCCACTTTTAACAAATTGACCAACGAAATGTGGCTTGGCAAAAAATGGAAATTGTCTTTGGTGAATATAATGAGATTCAAGGTCACTAGCTTGAAAATTAGTCGATTTCTTTAAATCCAAGGGATTTCTCTTGCACTGAATAATATCTATCTATGTTCAAAACCCATAGACTCTTAGTTGAAGAGTGACAAATATTTAAGCAAGAAAGTTATGTATTTTTGTTATTATTTTTAAGCTTGGTCCTCCTTATTCAATTTTTGTATCTACTTTTCACTCCACTAGAGAATCTCTAGGGTATACTTATATAGAACCTAGCTTCAAGATTTTTGTGATTCTTTGATTAGAGAGAAAGATAATCTCTTTCATCTTGTTAATATCCTAGTGGGAAGCCTTCACTAACACCTCGGGGTTTTGGTGTAACGGTTCATATCATTTGGTATCAAAGCCTCGACCCAAGTTTGAGTCACAGAGTGGGTGTCAATGTCGGCATTGCAGTGCTTTTCCGGGGCTCTTACGGATAAAAGGGGACACCACCATACGGCCGCACATCCATCCCAGAGTCTGGACTATAGAGCGTGGTGGGATGTTAATGTCCTAGTGGGAGGCCTTCACTAACACCTCGGGGTTTTGGTGTAATGGTATGTATCATTTGTGAGGAACCTCTAACAATTAATTAATGAAAATGCACGATATATCATAAATAACAGAACGCAAAATAGATTTATTGATCGTGGGCCACTTCAAGGGGGAAACCTCCTTTGAGGAAGCTCAATACAAATAAATTCTCGGTGCCTTCATTGACATCAACACATACTTATATACTAAGTTTATGTGCCAATACTATGGATCAATACCATGGAACATATAATACTACGGGACGACTTACAAAGCATATTCGTCCAATACTATGGATCAATACCATGGAATACAGAATACTATGGGCTAATACAAACTAAGGATCAATACCATGGAACATATAATACTACGGGACGACTTACAAATCATATTACTCCAACAACAATATACTAACAAAGTAAAGAGAAGGGTTGACAAAAGGTTCCTAACATCCCCTCCCCCTTAAAAAAAGCTTTATCCTCAAATCTTTAGATGTGGAAATTGATGTTGAATCTGAAGGAGTGGTTCCCATGTAGCATCCTATGATTTAATTCTGTGTCACTCAATTAATACCCCTATGATAGGTCGAGATAGAAGATGGAGAGTTCACCTATTGAGGATGGTCTCCGGCTCCAAAAGGATGGATCCTTCATTATCCAGTTCTGGTAAAATAGTTGGTCCTCTTATGTTGGTGCCAAGAACTTTCATGAGACAAGAGACATGAAATACTGGATGAATGCAAGAAGAAGGAGGAAGTTCCAATTTATAAGCAACGAACCCAATATTATGAAGAAACTTATAGGTCCCATAGAACTTTGGAGTGAGCTTATGACGCCCTTTGAGTTTCAGGGAGTACTTCTTGGAAGGATTTAGACAAAGAAAAACCATATCACCTGCTTGAAAAGTGCGCTCAGAACAGTGCTGATCGGTTTGTTGTTGTATTAGAATTCTTTCCATGTGAAGATTGTCCTACAAAATGAGAAGAATCTGATCGCGGTTTCGAAGAACTGAGTCAATTTCCTAAACTGGTGAACTACTAAGGGTGTATGGAAGAAGAACTGGCAGTCCTGACCATAGATTGCTTCATATGGAGTCATTTTAGATGCAATATGGTACCACTAGAGCCCTTTAATGAAATCCATAGAAATATATGTCCAAATCTGTGTAGGGATGGGCAAGGGTTCGAGCAAACCCATAAAGAGTGTCATTTCACCCTTGTTGATCTGGAAAGTATCACATTCAACCACCATCTGTTGAATTTTCCTTTTCATTCCCTGCCAAAAGAAGTGACACTGTGCCCGCTCATACATTGTGAGGAACCCAAATTTCCCTGTTGATGGAAAAGCATGGAGTTCATAGAAGACATAGCCACGTTGAACAATTTGCAACCAATTTGGAACAGGCATAGAAATAGCTGAAAGAGAAGCTTGGTCATCAAATGTGCAAGAAAAAGAATCCACCACCAGATTGTCCTTACCCTTCTTGTAAGTGATCTCATAGGCATAACCCATGAGTTTTCTAACGCATTTCAATTGTGCTGGGGAGGATACCCGTTCCAAGAAATTTTTCAGACTCTAGTGATCAGTCTTGATGAGAATAATTCCATAATAGGTATGGTTTCCACTTATGTACTGCATGCAAAATAGCCATCATTTCCTTCTCAGATGTAGAGGTGGCTAAATTCTTACCGGAAAGGTCTCTTGAAGGCAGCAATCCCACTGGTTTAGCAAAGACACCTACATATCTATCCAAAATGTTTTGTGGAGTCAAGGGAGTAGTAGAGACCATTGATGGGTGCATCTGAATGGAATGGAGCTGAGCGATGACACAATGTGAATTCTTCTTAAGGGTCTTTTCCAGGTGATGTGAACTGATGATGCAGAGAGACCCTGGTTATAAGCCTGTAAATGTGTGTTTTTTCCCATTGACTGAAAACTGCACCCAAAGTTCAGCAAAATCCCATGAGATGGGGCCAAGTGTGTGTAAACATTGAGCGCCCAAAACCACATCACATCTTCCTAAGGAAAAGGAAAACATGTCATAGCGTAGGTTATAATATTCCATATAGATACACACATTGCAACACTTCCCCTTACAAGATAAGGTGCCCCCATTTTCAATCATGACTTCAAAGTTGGAGCAAGGATGGAGAAAAGAATTAGCCTGTTTGGAGATCTGAGGGTCAATGAAGTTATGAGTGCTACCATAATCAATGAGTATTGTAAGAGGGAGATTCTTGAAGTAACCCATGAACTGCATTGTTTGTGGGGTGGTGACTCTAGCTAAAGCATGGAGAGATATCTTTGGGTGGTCATCCGTAGACGGAGGGTCAACAGGCGGCTACTGAATGTCGACATGATCATCTATTGTTTCTGGAACTTCTTCACCAAGTTCAGAGGTAGAAAGAGAATCCACATCCAAGAGATAGAGTTGTTTCTCAACACATCTATGTCCCCGAGTGAATTTCTCATTAGAATTATAACAAATCCCTTTTTCTCTGCTTCATACAAATGCTTGATAGGAGTTGGTCAAGGAGCTGACGTGATGGGATGACGTTGGGAAACCATATTTCTAAATGGAACAAATGTGGATTTGGAGCACTGTTGGGTTGTGATCTTGTCCTCCGCCAACTTAGCCAACCCTAGGACTTCCATCATTGTGTAGGGACATAACATTTTAACCTCTGAGCAGATTTCATCCTTGAGACCACTGATAAAACAACTCCTGCAAAATTCATCAGACAATCCTTCTCTGTGATTTGCTAGTTTCTTAAATTTTGTCTGATACTTACTCATAGTGCCAATTTGGCGAATTTTAGTGAGTGCTCTTATGCAGTCATCAAAAGGACCAAATCATTGCAAAAGGATTTGGCAAAAATCTGTCCATTTTGGCTCGTCATGAGCCTTGACGTACCAATGGTACCATTGAAGGGATTCTTGTTCCAAATGAAAGGGAGCAAGTGGAAATTTGTGGACATCAAAAGTATTATACAGACTGAAATATTGTCCTGCCCGGTATATCCATCCAGTCGGATCATTACCATGGAAGCGAGGAAAATCAAGCTTCGGCCCACAAAAATTGTTGGCAGAAGAGAACCTAGTGGCTGCAGAAGATTCTGGCTATCATTTATTGTTCATGGTTGAATGTTAAATATGGAGGCTGAAAAATTTCTCATCTAGATCTTGGAGCTTGGTTTTGAGGGTTGCAAGTTCTTCCTCCATGATTTGTGCTCCTGCGTGGGTGACAACCATAACCAAGATTTTTTTTTATTTTTGAATGGGTAGAAAAAAAAAAAAAAAGCTTTTTTAGAAAAGGGAAATTTCAATTTGGGAAAAGCTTTGATGGGTAATTGGGGTTTGACTAGGTTTTGAACACTTTCCAATGGACAGGGAAGTAGAAAATGCCGATTTTAGAAGTGGAGTGAAAGAATGGGAAAATTTGTCAAAGAGGGACAAAGAAGTAGAATTAGGAAATGAACACTATGGAAATTTTTTAAGGCGATTGGGTGAAAATCGAAGAAGTTATGGCAAAACCTAAAAATAGACAAATGTTGGATTTATGGCTTTGGGAAGTGGAATTTGGGATATGGTCCTTGAGAATGAAATATGCAGAATGGGATTGCAGGGGTGTCAGTGAAGTTTCAAGGGAAACGAAATTAAAACGAAGAAGATATGGTGAAAAAATAGAATTGTATACTTTTTTTTTATACCGGAATGGATCTGCAACGGCACAGAAGTGATTGACAACAGTTTTGGACATATGTAATATGTGATTTATCAGCTGGAAATAGATATGGATCCACGGTATGTGCGTATTCCTAAAGGTTTAGGGGATTCACTCGGCCACCAATGTTGTCTAACGACTTGCATATTGGGGTAGCACCCTTCACTCCACGGCTCAGGTAAAACTGATAACTGCTTTGCCACAAACGACAACTCTTGTTTTACCTCATGGGTGGGAACTAGTCAATCATGTCATGGTCGTTGCCCTTTTCACTAGCAAGTCCTCTTAATGGGCCATCTACTTCGGGGTTCCTGTGGTACTCTTCACAATGAGTTTTAGGGCTTATGCCCAAGTACTTCCCACAGTTAAGCATCTAGGGATGATTCTCGAATCCAAACCTGCAATTGATAGGAACAAATACAGATGCGAAAAAAATATTTGGCATAAATTCCACCCAACGAGCCCAAGACTGTGCTCTGATACCAGATGTGAAGAACCTCCAACAATTAATTAATGAAAATGCACGAAATATCAGAAATAACAGAACACAGAATAGATTTATTGATCGTGGGCCACTTCGAGGGGGAACCTCCTTTGAGAAAGCCCAATACAAATAAATTCTATGTGCCTTCATTGGCCTCAACATGTACTTATATACTAAGTCTATGCGCCAATACTATGGATCAATACCATGGAACATATAATACTACAGGACGACTTACAAATCGTATGCATCTAATACTATGGATCAATACCATGGAACATATAATACTGCAGGATGACTTACAAAGCATATGTGTCCAACAACAATATACTAACAAAGTAAGGATAAGGGTTGACACAGGTTCCTAACACATCTTGGAGTGATAATCAATGTAGGTACATCTAATAAATACTTAGTGGCACAAAAATAGGATAAATCCAAGCATCCAAAGAAGAAACACCCTCACAACAATGACCAAAACAATGGTCCCAAACCCTCTTAGAAATATCCTACACGCAATGGTGATAAAGCAATTGAATTGAAAGGGATGAAGACTAAATGAAATTGCAATTTTTGTGGATGAGATGGTCATGTGGAATCTAAGTGTTTTAAGAAAATGAAATCCTTGGAAGTAGCAATGAAGAATCACAATATCAATCTTGACTCCTCTTCTAATTCTTCCTCTAATGGACATGTACTTTGTGTTTCTCATTTCCCCTTAATGCATCATCTACTTCTTCTTTTAATAAATGGCTCATTGATTTTGGAGCCATTTTCTCCACTCTAAAAGTTTAACGCCAAATAAATATTTTTTGGAACACATAATGCATATTTTAAGTGACCATCATCAAGATGGATTATTTTAGACCCAACAACATTAAGAGTTCTAAAAATGCAACAACAAATAAATATTTTTTCATGATGATAGATCTCTTAGTGTTGTAGGGTTTGTAAAAGTCCAGCTAGATGATGGCCATTTCAAAGATATTATGTGTTCCAAGTCTTTCCTGCAATTTGTTGTTATTTTATCATATCAATCAGTCCACTAAAGGTAATACTATAGAGTTTTCACCTCACCAAGTTGTAATTAGGGATTTAAAATTCCTAAGCATGTCCTAGCAATTGGAATTGTTGATGATATTACAAGGTTGTATAGATTTGAAAACTTTGGGTCATCATCTTTTCCATTAGTTTTTATTGATCATAGCGATGATATAACTTTGGCATGAACGATTTGGTCCTCGAAATAATCGCTCATTGCAACAACTATGTAATCATAAATTAGTGATTGGTATTCCTCTTATTTCTTATGGAGATGGTGTTTGTCTTAGGTGTGTTTTCAACAAATATCATGAAGAGAATTTCGACAAATGTGCATCTTGACATGCCATGGGCCCCTTGCATCTTGTTCTTAGTTATTTGTGGGTCTTGCTTCCTCCTACTGCTTTATCTAGATTCAAGTACTTATTAACTTTCATTGATGAATTATCCAAACATACTTGGCTTTACTTTTTAAAACTTAAGGGTGAAATTTTTGACATGTTTTTGGGATACAAGGAACTTGTAGAAAAACAATTTGGACATCAAATACACAAGTTAAGAACTAATGGACATTAATATGCAAAAAATACATTTACAAATTATGTACTGCATAGGGAATTCAAATTAAATTATTATTACATATGCACCATAACAAAATGGTGTTTTTGAGACAAAGAAATGCACATAAAATGGCATGGAAAATTGTCTGATCCAATTTAAGGGATTGAAATCCTCATTTTTGGGTAAAATCCATTAATTAGTAAAATTATATATATATATATTACAATAACGGTTGTAAATTTGTATTAAGGACAAGCAAAACAACTGCCGGGAACTTTACAACCATGAATTTTTACTACTTTCATGAGTCTCTACTCAGAATTCATCAAAAAGGAGAAAACAACAAAAACCAGGCTTTGTGAGTCTGGACAGCCCATGGGCCACGTGGGTGAGGCTTAGCTGCCGCAACTGTAAAAGGCATAATAAAAAAAGTAGATAGAAAAGGCATCTTAAACTTAGTCGGACTTAATCTTCTTCCTTATTCCCTGGAACAGTTGGAGCTTTAGGCCATTCATCGGCCAGTTTTTCAACTTTAAGTTCGAGCTTGCTGAGGCAATATCCCATTCTGCCTTGAACATTGGCCATGTCCTGGAATTTGGCGTCTATGTCATTTGTGAATTCCTCCCGAAGATTGTTGAGGTCCTGTTTGAGAACATCCCATCTCCTTACGTTAACACTGTCCATGTTCAGCATGAGCTTTGTTTGCTCCTGGACTAAGGATTTTACTCTATCCAACTCTGTCATTCGATCCTCCATGGAAGGCACAGGATTGGAACTAGATGTCATTGAACTCGTTCTGAGAGGGATCTGACTCACTCCTTTCTTTGAAAAACTTGACGCAAGATTGACATGAGTGCTTCTGCTAAAATGAGTGCTGCACTCTTTGAAATAGCCTTCATTCTCCATTGGGTCCCATGAATCTTGGTTTTTCCAAGTGGGAGTATTGCTCCATAGAATGATATTGCCTGACTGCTCTGCTGCAGATTCCAGGTGATGATGACATTCGCCCAAGGAACCAACATTGGATTCACTTTAGAGTATGCAAGTGGTTGTACAAACAAAATGTGCTTTGACACCTTGACCGACCAGTTTGGCTGAGAGCCTCAGAATTTATGGGATGTGGGAAACAGAGATGACCTCATCCACTTGTAAGTCGCCCTTGTTCATGAGCGTTACTTTGTTAGCCTCTGTATCTGCCATCGAATTTAGCCACCGAAGTATATGGAAGGACCAAATCTTCTTGATTTTATTCTGCATCAACCTTATTTTCTTGAGGATTTGTCCTAAATGAACCTGACTAGGCTTCCTTTGCATTTGTAGGGCCTGAATAATTACCCTGGAGTCTCTAAATATTGCTAGACTTTGGATATTCCAGTTGGAATCCAGCCTTAGCCCATGCCATAGAGCGAGTGCATCCACCCTATTGTTGGTGTCTGAGCCAAGGCCCCAAGCATAGGTCAGTTCTATCTTGCTAGAGGGGTCCATAAGGACCCCTCCTCTGCCAGCCATGCCTAGATTCCCTTTTGAGGTGCCATCGAAGTATAAGAAATGCTCTTTGAGAGTCGATCTCCACTTTATAAATTCTTGTTCTTCTAGTGAGATTTCCCAATTTGTTCTCAAGACTGGTTTGGGGGTATTCCTGTGTTAGAAACCCATGTCTTTACTTTGTTAGTATATTGTTGTTGGACGCATATGCTTTGTAAGTCGTCCTGTAGTATTTGTTGATCCATATTTTATATTAGCCCATAGTATTGACCCATAGTATTGGATGCATATGCTTTGTAAGTCGTCCCATAGTATTATATGTCCCATGGTTTTGACTCATAGTATTGGCGCCTAGACTTAGCCCATGGTTTGTATTGACACATAGTATTGACCCATGGTATTGGTGCCTAGACTTAATATATAAGTGTGTGTTGAGGCCTATGAAGGCACCGTGAAGTTAATTGTATTGAGCTTGCTCAAAGGAGGTTGCCCCCTCGAAGTGGCCCGTCATCAATATAAAAGTGATTCTGAGTTCTATTATTTATGATATCTCGTGTATTTGCATTAATTAATTATTGCAGCTTCATCACATCTGGTATCAGAGCACTTTCTTGGGCTCGTTGGGTGGAATTTCTGCCAAAAAATTTTTCGCATCTATTGCAGATTCGGATTTGGGAATAATCCTTATTCGCTTAACTGTGGGAAGTACTTGGGCATAATCCCTAAAACTCATTGTGAGGAGTACCACAGGAACCCCAAAGTAGCCGGCCCATTGAGAGGACCTGCCAGTGAAAAGGGCAACAACCCCTACCTGATTGACTAGTTCCCAACCATGAGGTAAACCAAGAGCTGTTGTTTGTGGCAAAGCGGTTATCAGTTTTACCTGAGCCGTGGAGTGAGGGGTACTACCCCAATACGCAAGCCGTCAGACAGCATTGGTGGCCGAGTGAAACACCTGAACTGTTAGGAAGCTGTACATACCTGGGGTCCATATCTATTTTCAGTTGAACTGTTGCCGATCACTTCCACTCCAGATCGAGCCATTTCAGATCTATTCTGAAAGTTGTTCCAGATCTAGTCGTCATTTCAGATCCAGCCATTTTCGATCCCTTTCGCACTGTTGCAGATCCATCTGTTGCAGATCCCTTCTGCGCTGCTGTTGCTGATCCATTTCTGAAAATATATATATATATATGTGTGTGTGTGTGTGTTTTTTGGCCATATCTACCTTGTTTCAACTCTGTTTTCCCTGAAAATTCACTGACATCCCTGCAATCCCATTCTGCATATTTCATTCCTAAAGACCCTATCCCAAATTCCACTTCCCAAGACCAGAAATCCCACATTTGTCTATTCAAGGGTTTGCCATAACTTTTTCAATTTTCACCCGATTGCCTTCAAATTTTACCATAGAGTTCCCGCTTCTGAAATCGCCATTTTTTGCTTCCTTGTCCCTCAGAAAGTGTCGAAAACCTAGTCAAACCCCAATTACCCCTCCGAGTTTTTCCCAAATCCAAATTTCCCCTTACTAAATAAGCTTGTGTTTGTGTTTTTCTATCCATCCCCCCCCCCCCCCAAAAAAAAGAAAAAAATACTGGTTATGGTTGTAACTCGCACAAGAGCAAACACCATGGAGGAAGCACTTGCAGCCATCCAAACCAAACTCCAAGATCTGGATGAAAAATTTCTTAGCCTCCATCTTCAGCATTTAGCCATGAACAATAACCAACAGCCAGAATCTTTTGCAGCCACCGGGTTCTCTTCTTCCAGCAATTTTCGTGGGTCAAAGCTTGATTTTCCTCGCTTCAATGGTACTGTTCCGACTGGATGGATATACCGAGCAGAAAAATATTTCAGTCTGCATAATACTTTTGATGTCCAGAAAGTTCCACTTGCATCCTTTCATTTGGAATAGGAATCCATTCAATGGTACTGTTGGTACATCAAAGCTCATCTCGAGCCAAACTGGACAGATTTTTTCCAATTCCTTTTGCCACGATTTGGTCCTAGTGCTTTTGACGACTTCACTGGAGCACTCACTAAACTTCACCAAACTAGCACAGTGAGAGAGTATCAGATGGAATTTGAGAAACTAGCCAATCACACAAAAGGATTGTCTGATGAATTCTACAAGAGTTGTTTTATCAGTGGTCTCAAGGATGAAATTCGCTCAGAGGTTAAAATGGTTTGTCCCAACACAATGATGGAAGTCCTAGGGTTGGCTAAGCTGGCCGAGGACAAGATCGCAGCTCAACAATGCTGCAAACCCACCTTTGTTCCCTTCAAAAATATGGGTTCCCAACGACCTCCCATCACGCCTACTCCTCAACCAACTCCTATCAAGCAATTGTCTGAAACAGAGATGCAGGCACGCCGAGAAAAAGGGCTTTGTTATAATTGTGATGAGAAATTCACTCGGGGACATAGATGTGTTCAACAAAAGCTCTATCTCTTAGATGTGGATTCTCCGCCTGCCTCAGAACTTGATGAAGAAGCTCCAGATACAATAGATGATCAGGTCGAATTTCATCACCCGCCTGTTGACACCCCATCTCAGGACGACCCACCCGAGATCTCTCTCCATGCTGTAACCGGCGTCACCACCCCAATAACAATGCGAGTCAAGGGATGCTTCAAGAAGCTCCCTCTTACCATACTCATTGATTTTTGTAGCACTCATAACTTCATTGATCCTCGGATTGCCAAACAAGCTGATTGTTTTGTCCATCCTTGCTCCAACTTTGAAGTCATGGTTGCCAATGGGGGAACCTTACCTTGCAAGGGGATGTGTCACAATGTGCGTATCTCTATGGAATATTATAACCTACGCTCTCACATGTTTTCCTTGTCCTTAGGCGGATGTGATGTGGTTTTGGGAGTTCAATGGTTACTCACACTTGGCCCCATCTTATGGGATTTTATTGAACTTTGGATGCAGTTTTCAGTCAATGGGACACAACACAAATTTATGGGCTTACAACCAGGGTCTCTCTGCATCATCAGTTCACATCGCCTGGAAAAAATACTTAAGAAGAATTCACATGGTGTCATCGCTCAGCTCCATTCCATTCAGATGCACCCATCAATAGTCTCCACTACTTCCTTGGATAGATATGCAGGTGTCTTTCCTGAACCAATGAGCTTGTTTCCTTTAAGAGACCTTTCCGGTAAGAATTTAGCCGCATCTACCTCTCAGCAAGAAATGATGACTAGTTTGCATACAATACAGAAGTGGCAGCCATCCCTATTGGGGAATTATTTCTGCATCAAGACTGATCTCCAGAGTCTGGAAAATTTCCTAGAACAATGGGTCTCCTCCCCAACACACCTGAAATGGGTTATCCAACTCATGGGTTATGACTATGCGACCACTTACCAAAAGGGTAAGGACAATATGGTGGAAGATGCTCCTCCTCGCACATTTGATGACCCAATTTCTCTTACAGCTATTTCTCTGCTTGTTCCAAATTGGTTGCAATCTGTTCAACGAGGCTATCTCTTCTATGAACTCCATGCTTCTTCATCAGTAGGGCACTCTGGGTTCCTCAAAACGTATGACTAGGAACAATGTAACTTCTTTTGGCATGGACTCAAAAGGACAATTCAACGGATGGTGGTTGACTGTGATACTTTCCAGGTCAACAAGGGTGAAACGACCCTCCTTTCGGGACTGCTTGAACCCTTGCCCATCCCTCCACAGATTTGGACAACTATTTCTATGGATTTCCTAGAAGCGCTCCAGTGGTATAGTACCACATCTTAAAAGACACCATATGAAGCAGTCTCTGGATAGGCACCACCAATTCTTCTTCCATACACCTTCAGCAGCTCCCCAGTTCAGGAAATTGACTCAATTCTTCGAAACCGTGATCAGCTTCTTCTCATTCTGCAGGACAATTTTCACATGGCAAGAATTTGACTTAAACAACAAGCCGATCATCACCATTATGAGTGCACTTTTCATATCACTGATATGGTTCTTCTTTGTCTATAGCCTTCCATGCAATCCTCCCTAAAACTCCAAAGGCGCAAGTGGCTCGGAATGCATCCCGAGGATGCTACAGAGGACCCACTCCTTCAGATTCTGCATCAATTTCCACATCTAAAGCTTTGAGGACAAAGCTTTTTCTAAGGGAGAGGGGATGTTAGAAACCCATCATCTTTACTTTGTTAGTATATTGTTGTTGGATGCATATGCTTTGTAAGTCGTCCCGTAGTATTTGTTGATCCATAGTTTATATTAGCCCATAGTATTGGACGCATATGCTTTGTAAGTCATCCCATAGTATTATATGTCCCATGGTTTTGACTCATAGTATTGGCGCCTAGACTTAGCCCATGGTTTGTATTGACACATAGTATTGACCCATGGTATTGGTGCCTCAACTTAGTATATAAGTGTGTGTTGAGGCCTATGAAGGCACTGTGAAGTTAATTGTATTGAGCTTGCTCAAAGGAGATTTCCCCCGCGAAGTGGCCCGTGATCAATATAAAAGTGATTCTGAGTTCTATTATTTTTTGATATCTCGTGTATTTGCATTAATTAATTATTGGAGGTTCATCACATCCTGTCCTGGTGATTTGGGATAAACTCCTTAAGCCAAAGGTCTTCATCAGGGTCCAAAGTGTCTGAGTTCCTGAGTTATTTCTTGGAATCCAAGGCCTCTCCCAAGAGAAATTTGATCTTAATTGCAACTCGATCTGGGTTGCAGCTTTCCTCCCGGAAGAGCAGATTATTTCTTTAGAGCCAAATTTTCCACATGGTGAACTTGGGGAGCCACATCCAACAAGTTTTGAGAAGATTCTTTTTCCTTAAAGAGAAACGGGTTTGATTCGCCCAGCTGCTTAAGAGATCGGGGACATTTGTGGGTAGGGAGAAGTGATCAGATCCTAACTTCAAGATTTTGTTCCAGGCTTCTTTTGCAAAAGGGCATCCTAGCAGCAAATGATCTGTGGTTTCTTCCTCTTCCATGCACAGCAGACATCTAGAGGGGCCTTCCCAGTCTCTTCTTTTTAGGTTTTCACTTGTTAGGATACTTTTATGGGCTAGCGTCCAAGTGAACATATCAATTTCGGGGATCAAAACAAAGGACCAAATTGTCTTCCAAGGCGTTGGGTCGGGGGGGACATGCGAGACTTCTTGTAATGACTTGTACCCTGCAGCTATTGTGTACTTTCCAGGGGAAGTGCCCCAACCTCTTTTATATTTTGCTAAGGATTTCATAGGGGATTTACCTTGAAGCACCTCGAGCAGAATTCTGGATTCAATCTCCAGCCTTTTCGGATAGTTCCCAAGTTCCACTCCTTCCAACTACGGTTCTCATCTTCTTCCCAGTAGGAGATGTCCCAGAGTGTTCGAAGATTTCTGTTCTGGATCCAAAGTTTTATATTGATCATTCCTTGCTGATGGTCCAAAGGAGGATTCCCTAGAATAGAGTCCTCCCATATCCTTATTCGCCTTCCGTTTCCAGGAATCCACATCAACTTTGATTGGAAATGGTCTAAATCCCTAAGGCATAGTGAGAAGATTGGAGAACCTCTTGGAACTTTTGGTGGTATATCCAGGCATCTTAACCAATGTCCATAGAAGTATTTTTTCCAGAGAACTTGCTTTCTCCAGGAGGGTTTTCCAGATACTAGATTCCACAGAAGCTTGGAACCCATGGCTAGGTTTTGGGTAGCCACATCTTAGATGTGCAGACCTCCTTGCAGAATCAGTTTTTTGACCTTCTCCCAACTAACAAGATGAAGTTTCCTCTCATTCTACCTTCCTCCTTCCCACAAGAACCTTCTCAATAGGCCGTCGATCTTGAGGGTGATGGTTTTTGGAGCGAGGAGAATTGAGTTATGGTAAATAGGGAGACTTGTCAGAACCGACTTCAGCAGGACCACTTGCCCTGCAAGGTTCAACCAATTAGCTCCCCAAGCTTGTATGTGGATTTTCAATTTATCAAGGAGGGGTAGCCATTGGGCCACTCTTGGGGTTGCTTTGAATATCGAAATTCCTAGATATTTGAAAGAATCCCTGGTAGTGTTTCCATCCATCTCTAAAGCTCTAGTGATTTCGAGCATCTCTCTTGGTGAGAAATTCCAACCATAGATCTTACTTTTTTGGAAGTTGATTTTGTTTCCTAAAATCTCTTTATACATGTTAAGTTCCTGCTTAAAATGCCTTGCTGTGATAACACTGGCTCCTCCCAACAGCAAGTTATCGTCTGCAAACTATGCATGGTTGATGTTATGGACATTTGAAACCATTCTGAGGCCCAATAGAGACTCGATTTGTTGGCAGTGGTTCAGCTGGAAACTAAGGACTGAGGCTTCGATTGCATAGAGGAGAGGAGATAGATGGAAACCTTGTCTCAGTCCCCTTGAGGCTTGGAAAAATTATGTTGAGCGACCATTCACCAATGAGGCAATCCAAGAAGAGGAAATACAGGCTTTCACTCAGCTTGTGAACTCTTTTTAAAACCCCAGCTTCTCCATGACATTGAAAAGGAAATCATGTCTAACTCTATCAAACGCATTAGCAAGATTGAGCTTAATAATCCTACCTTTTTCTTTACTTTGGCAGCTCGAGTCGATGGCTTCCTGAACCAGCATGATGTTGTCCAGGATTTGACGCCCTTTGATGAAGCCTCCTTGTTTTTCCGAGATAATTCCTGGCAAAATTATCTTTAACCTGTTGGCGATAATTTTAGAGACTAGCTTGTAGCTAGTATTGAAAATAGAGATTGGGTGGAATCTGCTAAAATTGTTAGCCCCTTTCTCTTTTGGAATTAGGGATAAAAACGCCGAGTTGGTGCTTCCCCCGATCTTGGAGCAGAATTGGGACTTCTTGACCATTCTCAATAGATCTTCCTTGATGATATGCCAGCATGCCTTATAAAACCGAGCTATGAATCCTTCTGGTCTAGGGGCCTTATCAGCTTCCATGTGGTCCAGGGTGTTTTTGAGCTCTTGCATGTTAATCGGGGCTAACAACTAGAAGTTTTCTTCATTTTTCACAAGTTGGGGAACTAGGGACAGCAGATAGGAGTTTGGATCAATGGGAGCCTTAATAGGAGCCATGTACAGGTCTTTATAAAAGGGGTGGGAATATTTCTTAATTCCTTCGAAGTCTTTTATCTGTTGATCCTAAAACTGAATTTCAGTGACCGTTTTAAAGTGCTTACAGGCTTCCGCTTGCTTGTGGAAATAACTCGTATTCTTGTCACCTGCTTGGAGCCAGAGGGTTGTAGACTTTTGCCTCCAGTATTCTTCTTCTTCTTTGCAGGCATGGTGAAGAGCGTTTTGGAGATCGACTTCTTGGTTAAGCAACTGTTGGGTCGAATCGACATCTTCCATAGTCGACTGGTGTAGCTCGAGGGCTTCCTGTGTCTCTTTTCTTTTGGAGGCTAGAGATCTGATTGATTTTTCCCAGCTTTTTAATGCTCTTTTAAGGCCTCTTAACTTTTATTCCCACACACAGAAAGGAGATCCATAAACCTGCTTGTTCCAGGAAGCAGAGACGACCTCCTTGAACCCTTCTTGGTTAATCCATATCGGACTGAAACAGAATGGGATGGGACCAAGATTTCTTTCAAGGGAAAGATCTAGGAGAATGGGCTTATGATCTGAGATATAATTAGGAAGGATTTTGGAAGTGGCCAGTAAAACAAAAGTCAGGAAGGTGGATTGGACGAGAAACCTATCCAGATGGGCTGTAATGTGACCTGGACCCAACCTTTTATTTGTCCAGGTGAACTTTCCATGGGTGGGCTTGATGTCTTCTAAATCCCATTCCAGAATAAGATCCTCAACCCATTACAGAATAAGATCCTCAACCCATTCTCTTGGAGGGTCTCTGATCGGAGAGCCTCCTTTTTTCTCCTCTAACGATAGAGTGACATTGAGATATCCTGCAATGATGAAATTTACAGGATGGTGCATGCTAAGGAAGGCCTTTAGGGAGTCCCAACAGATTCTTTTCTCGGATAGCAAGACCGGAACATATTTATTGAAAATACGTACTTGGTGACAGGAGTCTTTATGAAGGAATTTGGTGAAAATCCAGTGGGTGGTGCTTTCTTCATCAATCAGGTCAAATTTTGTGCTATCCCAGAAGGTGCCTATTCCTCCTAAGGCTCCTCTTGCACTTACTACCTTTCTGCGCCCCTCTTTCCAAAATGTTTTGCTTGCATGGAGGAGATCGGAGTCCTCCAATTTTGTCTCCTGGATTAGAAGGATCTCAGGCATTGAAATTTGGATTAGATCTTTCAGGGACTCTTCTTTTAACTTGTTGCCTAGCCCACTACAATTCCAGGAGACGTATTTCATTACTTACTGAGAAAGGAGGGGGTAGCTCCCTTTGGAGCCTTGCCTTGCTTCCTTGTTGTTCGAGTATTCATCATTCCCTTGAGAGTTTTCTGGGACCCTTGTAGTACATCCAGGTAGGTCTTTTCTTCTCTTTTTTTTTTCTTGGACTTCCTTCCCCTGGAGGGTTTTTATGGGGTGGCTTTTGAGTTGCTTGATTCTGTTTCTCCACCATCTGAGTCCCCTTCGAAATCTGAGCCAAGGCTGATGTGATACTCCTCCATTTCCCTCTCCTTTGGGGTAGCTTCTGGGGCTTCAATGTCCTTCTCCAATGGGGCAACTTCAGGGGCTACAGGATTGGGGGTTGGGCCACCTTTTCTAGTGTCTTTTGGATCCTTCTCCTAAAATTTCGTGGCCTTAGGTCTCTTGTCTAAGCTTGAGGCTTCTTTCTGCGCTTCCTTGGCTTCAAGAATGGGTTGGGGTTTTTCAGCAGGGCCTAGGGTTTTCTTCTCTTTCAATTTTGGGGCAGCTTTACCTTTTTTAACCTTTTTCCAGCCTTCTCCTTCCTCTTTGTCTGCCAGTTGTGCCTTTGGACAGTTTCATTGTAAATGGCCATGCTCATGGCAGTTTCTGCACTTGAACGACAGTTTTTCATAATCGAGCTTTTGGTAGTGATGCCATGCACCCACTATAAGCTTGACGGCTTCAGGAAGCCCAGCTTCAAGATCCACTTCCATGCAGATCCTTGCGCATGAGTATTGGGCTTTGTTGTCCACTTTGTCTATGAACCGACCAAGGTCGTTTCCGATCTTCTACAGGGATTGAATGTTCCAGCAATGAACAGGAAGGTTGGGTAGCCAGACCCAGACTAGAAATTATTTAGGGACGTCGATGGAGGGGTCAAAGTCAAGCATCCATCTATTGAGGTACAGACCCTGAGTTCCCATGAAATAAGGGTCTCTTCTAAAGATAACATCAAGGTCTTCTTTTGTGATAAACTTGAAGATGAAGAAGCCTCTTCCAATTGCATAACAAGTCACACTATTCTGGAGCTGAGGTCTCCAATTCCTTTGGATCTAGTTAGTGGTTATTGCAGAGGGCCAAATCCCCATAAATTTCCCAACCAGGCCTTTTTTTGCCAAGGCCAAAGCGATCTTGATGGGTTGTTCCTTAGGTAAGGCTATTTCTGGGATAGTTTCTAGCTTCTTGATGAATTTTGGGACTGTAGGGTTTGTTGGCTTCTTACCTTGCAGATCAATGAGCCTTCGAAATGCCTCTGCTACTGAAACCGATGGGGGGGAGTCAACTCCCCTCCCCCTGGCACACCCATGGATGGATAGCTCTCTTGCTACACTCTCTGCCTTCTCATGTCGAACCCTAGCATCTCGCTCGCTCCTAGCTAATGATGATTGGATTTTATGGTAAAATTATATAGTTAAGCACACTACCACAAAGGATTTAAAAGATATAACACTATAAGAAGCATGGAGAAAAATTAAACCATATTTAAGCCACTTTTTTTTGTTTAGTAATGAAGCATGGCCTCACATCCTTGATGAAAAACATAAACCGTTATAGCCTAAAAGTTAGAAGTGAATTTTTGTTGGATGTTCTAAATATGTAAAAGGTTATAAATTTCCTCAACATAGTTCCAATCACATTATTATTTGAATATATATTAAATGTGATGAAATCTCTTGGCTTATGAACCTAATTTGTGTTTGTGACATATTCAACCTATGAGCCATTTTCTATTCCTAGGTTCTCTACTAGTGATATGACTTTGGTTTCTTCTTCAGATGATGGAAGTAAGTATGAAAATCCACCTCCACCTGCTCACTTTCACTAGTTGGGTCCATTGAACATGATCTGACACCAGAATCACCACTTCCTAGAGGGATCTATATAATGTGTGAAGCAACTATTGATCTTGTCATTGATCCCAAATCTCATTGTTGAACACATTCACATTTGAGAGACTTTTCTATTTTTGGCTCAAGTTTTAGATACTCGTGATCCAAAAACATTTGTAGAATTTTCTATTCATCTAGATTGAGATGCAATAATTAGTGAAGGATACCATTCCTTAATGGTGAACGAGACTTTGGATCTTGTACCTTGTCCAAAGGAAAAAAACTTGTCATATGTGAATCGGTGTATAGGACTAAGTATGCATCAAATGGAAGTGTTGAAATACTAAAGGAAATATTGGTTTCCAAAGGATTTAAAAAATTTAAAGCAAGTGACTACAATGAAACATTTTCCCCTATCACTAGAATGAACTCCATCTACCTTGTTCTCTCCCTTGAAACTTCACATAAATGGGAGGTCCAACAAATGGGTGTCAAATACACCTTCTTGCATGCATATTTGTAATAGAAAATTTATATGGAACAATATATTGGCTATGTTCATAATGACTCTAGCCTTGTTTGTCCCCTTAATAAATCTCTCTATGGCCTTAAGTGAGCTCCTCATGATTGGTATGCCAAAATGGATATCTTTATTCTTGACACTAGTTTTTATAGATGCCATTCTAACCCCAATGTCTATACAAATAAAGTAGGAAACCATTTCATAATATTTGTTTGTTTAGGCTGGTGATCTTATTCTCACTGGTAATGACCTTAAACTTTTAATGCATATGAAATTCAACCTCAGGAGGAAATTGAAATGACCAACTTAGAATGTTTCATTATTTTCTTGGCCTCCAAGTTTTAAAACCAAAGAATAAAATTTTCTTTCTCAACATAATTATTCTTGTGACCTTATGCTTTGATCTAATATTGAATATTTTAAACCAACCTCATCTCCCTTCGAGTCTGGAGTCAAACTTATTGGCAGCACCATAAGTAGATGACACCTTGTACCATTAGTTAGCTAAAGTATTTTGTACTTGACTCATTCCTATCCTGATATTTCCTTTGATGTTAGTCTTATTGCTTGGTATATGCACACACCCCTACATCATATGTAATATTGAAACTACCCTCCCTAGCAGTGTGAATACTAGTAGGCTTAGAATGAAAGAACTTCTTTGTGGCTCACCCACCTCACTAATTGATTGATCTATATCAATATAATATGAGTTTAAATTGATCTAATTAGATGGATTCCCATATATATATGTAGAGCTTCCAATTTATAGGTTTCTGATCCCACCCTTCATTTAAGACCTTTACTCCCAACCTGTGCCTAGAAGTTGTGACAAAAAAAATGGGTTTTTTTATAAAAATAATCTATTGATCCGAGGGGAAAATTCTCACTATGGATAATTGGATCCAACCAACTCACTACACAAGGATAGATCTAAATTCAATTGATTCCCATCGAGATGGAAAGCTTATGTTCCTTCATTATGATGCCCTTTTCTCTCAAACTATGAATTCCTAGAGCATAGTGACAACATTGTTAACCATATAAATAAAAAGAGAAAATATAACTTAAAAATGAGTAAAGATACATACATAGCTCAAACTCACACCTTTAACCATAATAAGAAATTAAGTGAAGCATTACACTTCACACTTTAAGAATCCAAATGGAATAACATGGAAAGCATACAATTGAACAAAACTAATAGAAATGAAAGTTTGATGTGAAATAGAAAATAAGAGATAAACATGAGGACTGCAAACTAAAATTTCAACTTTCTCATAAATTATGCACATTACACACATGAAAATGAAAATATACTAACTAAGGGATAGTCTAACCCCCAACCTAAGTAATCCAAAAAAAAGCTATATACAATTACAAAGGAAAATGAATATATCCTCAGCATGTGCATTATAATAATTGTTGTGGAAAAAATTGCACAAGGGTGAGTCCTTCCCACTTGGTGAGGGGCAAAGCCTTGTAGATTATAGCAAGGCCTCAGTATTAGGTGCACCTTTTTGGTGGGTGATGATCCAAGTGATCCTGCAAGTGGTTGTTAGTGGAAATAGATTAAAAAAATAAATAAAAGTGAAATAAAACAAAGAATAAGAGGGGTAGAGATGAAAACTTCAACAATCAATAGATGCCAAACCACTTTGTATCACCCAATGGTCAAGCATGTACAACACCTTAGGATATGTGAGCTCCAATGGATGCAAACAATCCCCATTAGGTACGTCTATTTAATCCATAGTAGATGTAAGTAGCTTGGAGAAAAAATGAGAAGAACTCTTGCCCCTTGAAGGAAGGTGGCGAAGGAGCTTGGTAAATGCTAAACAAGAGGGAAGAGGTGAGCTATAAGGGAGCTCAAGAAAAATTCCAACAACATAACCTTGCTCTTGATCTATCCCTTTACAATCATGCCCATGGATTCCTTTTATAGGCCAAAATGTGGCCAAGAAATAACTAGATCCGAATGTGAACTCCTTGATATTATAATCTAGGTCTAAGGTACATAAGAGAGGCCATTTAAGAAGGTGCTCAAGTGTGTAAGCAACTCAAGTGTGTGAGGGGAAAAATTCAAATTTGTGGAGGTAATGGAGCTTTCATGAGTCATTAATGAACCACTAGTGGTTGAGATTCCATCGTTTCTATTGTCATGCAGATATCAAGGGATTATCCACAATGGTCGCATGAGCATAGTTCTGGGAACCTGCATAGTAGTGCATATTAATAGACATGTAGCCGCATGGTTGTGGTTTTGACCTTTTTTAGGGTGTTTCTAACTCATGTTTCTTCTTGGGTATGATGAGGATGCCTTTGGTGGGATGCATTCTATATGTTGATGATGATTTACCATGCAAATTATGGAAATGTTGCATGTGTGTGATATTTCAGAGTTAACGGATGCCCCCTGATGTATGAGGTTCATAGGGTACTGTAGAGTCGATAATGACTCATCATTTCTTGTTTGTTCTCTCTATTGTTCTAAAAGCTACAAATCGTGTGTGGACGAATAGGTATTCCCATGGGTGGAAAATTGCTCATGAATATGTAACAAGGAATTATGTTTTATAAAAACAAGGTGGGCATACCCATGCTCATGAAATTTGACCAAAAGTGGCTACAAAAAAGAAGAGGCCGAGGGGTCACCTCAAGATATTGTTGGTGCATGGATGAAGGTGGCTTCAATCCATGCAAATAGTAACTGAACCTATAAAAGTTGTTACAGGTGTTGAAGAAGTAGCACTACTGATATCCATGATGAGCCCAAGGGGGTGGGGGACTGGAATACCCATGAGTATTCTAAAGAGAGTATCTCACTGAACTCATGCTACCACGATTTATAAATGTGAACACTGCTACCTTCAAACCATACGACTCTCCATAATGCGATAGATGTGTTGACATCAAGCATAAGAGATATCACTAAGTTAGGAAGCACAAAGGGATCTCCCTACTTAGATCGAGGAAATCCCTTATAGTAATTGAAAGGGACCCCAAGGTATAACTACAACTACTTGAACTCTTGGAATGTAGTGATGTGATGTCAATGAGATCTGCAGTACATGATAAGAAAAGGGTCTCATACAGAGAACCAAGATCATTTTGTAACCGGCTATTGGACTAACAAACCTAACACAAGTCTAACTGGTAAGGGTGAGGTTCATGACTTCCTTTGATCAATGTCAACTTGGGGGAGTACTGGTCAGCATCATTCTTCAAAAGGAACAAAGTGTAAGGGAGGGAGACAAATTGCAGATGAATGGTTTCATGATGGACACAAGACTGAGGGTGATGGTGATTGAAAAAATGCATAATCTTGGGGAGAGGGTGACTCAAAAACATTGATCAAAGGAGACCAGAGGTTGTTGCTAAAAGAATAGTGATGTTCCCACGGTGCTGAGTGGATTGGGGAATAGTTTTTACATAAAGAATAATTGGTGGGGACCCCACTTTTTTTGGGGTGTCGGGGGACCAATTTGATGATGGGATGGATTCCCGTGGTTTTGAGCGAATCAGGGAACCAAATTGATGATGGGTGAAGTTGCCACGATTTTGAGTAAGTCTAGGATCATTTTCCATGGTGATGTGAGGGTCATTTTTCCAATGTGAAGACAAGTGTCCCATGAATAAATTCCATGTAGTTGGTTCCTACGAGAATAACTAAATAGAATTGGCTGCTTCTAAGGGTGGGGAGCCAATTGGTGTATTAATGGAACATGGTACAAATAAGATTGCAGATGGTAATGTGATCATGGTGGGATGAGTGGGATCCTGTGTTTCTTGATTGTAACATGTCTCGAGGAATTTGATGGCACCGACTATTGAAGTTGGGGGAGTAAATGCGAAGCTATAAAATGATGAGCTATGGGTTGATCATTTTAAAGTTGATCAAATTCCTCAGGCTTGTGGGGGGTTCAACATCATGGGTTTCAAATGATGAATGGGATGCAATGGTGTATATACCCATGGGGGAAGAATGCTACCCGCAGTAGTGATATTGAAGGCATATCATTACCAGGGTTGAGGACCCTATGGTTATCAGCGGGAATGTCTAGTAAAAAGCAATGCAAATATAAGGAAGGAATTTCCTAGATGTCAGTTTCGTAATGATACCTGTGAGAGAAGCTCGACGTCATTGATGAGGGAGGGAGTCTTGTTATTATAATGGAAAAAAGAGAGTATCCTACATGTCTTGTTCGTAATCCTGCACATGCAACACACATACCCAATAGTAGTAAAGGACATGAAAAAGGTATTGATGATGCAAAATATAAAACCAAAACATAGCACACCTGTGTCGTACTCTTGATCAAGTGTAGAAGCATTTAAGGTACAACCTGTTGACAAGGCTATTGAGGGTAATACCTTTTGGGCCAGTTAAGACATATACCCATTTGGGGAGGCATTGTTTAATGACATAAGGACCTATTCATTTATATATAAATTTACTAGGTCATGGTTTGTTGTATTTTTTGGTGTTGAAGACGAGGACAAAGTCTCTTCATTGAAGGTGCGAGGTCGAACATGTATGTCATAGTGTGATTTGGATCAAACCTTCATAAACTCATTTTGTGGGTGTAAGCCACGACGTTCTTTGTTGAGGTGTTCCAAAGTAAAAAACCTTTGCTTGAGGGTGGGAGTATCAAGTAACAACTCCACAACAAATTGGAGGGTATGGATTTGGAATTCTATGGCCAATATGGCTTCTATTCCATGGACAAGGTGGAAGGGAGTAAATACAATAGCAGTATTGACTAAGGTGTGATAAGCCCAAGGATATGGGAATAACATGTGATTCCAATTATATTTGTTCTTATTTACTGTGAGTTGGAGCATAGTTTTGAGAACTGTGTTCACAGCTTCAACTTGGTTTTTTTCATGGGCGTGGTAGGATATCAAGAATTCATGTTTAAATCCTAACAATCGTGATAGTTCATCAAACATCTCATTACAAAATGGGTTCCATTATCATAAACCAATTGTTTGGATACGCCAAAGCGTGAGATGGCATGGTTAAAGAAGAAACGAGCGGCAATGATGCCTTTGCAATCGAAAGTGGGAATGGATTCTTCCTACTTGGTAAAGTAGTCAATAGCTATGATGATGTATTGGTGTCCTTGCGTCGAATTAGGGAGAAACTCCATAAAATCAATTTCCCATTTAAAAAATGGGTCAGTTGTGATTACTGGATAGAGAAGGGCAGGTGGTGACAGTGTTTTGTAGGAAAATACCTAACAATTCGCACATCTTTTGACCATGTAGAAACAATCGTTTAATACTTAGGGAAAAAAATAATCAACGCGTAATTTCTTTGCGCGGTGGCCATCCCTGAGAGGTGCCCTCCACATGATCCACTATGAGATTCATTGATAACTTGTTCATATTCCTCATGTGTTAAACAACGACGTAGGATGGTGTCGACGCCATGATGGTACAGGATGTCACTTATAAGAATCTATCTTGGTTCTTGATGACAAATATATCAGCAATCATCACGGGATAGGTGGGGGAAGAAATTTTGAGTATGAAGATAAATTAAGATACTTCCATACCATGGGTCATCGCTAGCAATGAGGAAGAGATGTTCGTCGAGTATCTGGCCATTCACAGGTTTACCCTAGGCTGTGGGTGGGATATTAGTGACAAACTCGGCTAGGGCCAATGCTTTATACATTTAGGGATCAAGAACTCAAGGTTGAATTCCTGTAGGATAGCAATCCAACGTGCAAACTTACTATTGATAAGACTGCAGCTAAGTATGTATTGCATGGGGTTTTGATTCAACAACTACAGTTGTTTTGCGGAGAAAAATGTAGTGGCATAGTTTTTGTATGGAAATAATGACGGATAATGCAAGATTCTCATCATGAGTGTAATTTATTGTTGGTCATGATGAGGTTTTACTAACTTAGTAAATGATGTGTTCATGGTAAACCTCGGCTAGTTGGACTAGAATGCTCTCTACAACGGAAGTTGAGACCAAGATATAAAGGGTAAAATATTTGTCAAATTCTAGAGGTGAGATGAGGGGAGTTGAATAAAAGGATTTATTCAAAGCGGCAAAGGACATTTGGGCATTTTCATCCCATTTAAAGGGGGTGTATTTCCTAAGAAGTTGCAAAAAACCATATGCCTATGTGGCACAATTGGGAATGAAATGCTGAAGGAAGTTGGCCTTTCCTTGAATGCTTTGTAATTGGCACCATGTTCAAGGGGGTTCTAGTTCGAGGATGGCTTGGAATTTCGAGGGGTCAATCATGATTTATTCCTTGGATATGATGAATCCTAATAATCGGTCTGTTGTGACACATAAAACACATTTTACTATGGTAATCCCAGTGGAATATCCATAAATATTGTTGTAGAAAAATTTGCACAAGGGTGAATCCTTCCCACTTGGTGAGGGGAAAAGCCTTGTACGATGTTGCAAGGCATCACTATTATGTGCCCCTTTTTGGTGGGTGATTCTCCAAGTGATCCTGCAAGTGGTTTTTAGTGGAAATAGATAAAAAAATGAAATAAAACAAACAACAAGAGGGGTTAGAAATGAAACTTCAACAACCAATAGATGCCAAACCACTTTTTATTTCCCAATGGTCAAGCATTTACAACACCTTAGGAGATGTGAGCTCCAATGGAGGGAAATAATCCCCATTGGGGAGGACTATTTAGTCCAAACTAGATGTTAAGTAGCTTAGAGAACAAATGAGAAGAAATCTTACCCCTTGAAGGTAGGTGGAAAAGGAGCTTGGTAAATGCTAAACAACAGGGAAGAGGTAAGCTATGAGGGACCTCAAGCACAATTCTAATAGCATAACCTTGCTCTTGGTTTCTCCCTATGTCCATGGATTCCTTTTATAGGCTACGAGGTGGCCAATAAATAACTAGATCCCAATGTGAACTCCTTGAAATTATGATCTAGATCCAAGGTACACAAGTGATGCCATTTAAGGAACTCAAGTGTGCGAGTGACCAAATTCAAATTTGTGGAGGTAAGGGAGCTTTCATGAGTCATTAATGACTCACTAGTGGTTTGGATTCCACTATTTCTATCAGTCGCACATATATCGAGGGATTATCCACATTGGTCGCACAGAATTAGTTATGGTAACCTACATGGTAGCACATATTAACAGGCATGTGTCCATGCGGTTGTGGTTTTGACTATTTTTAGGGTGTTTCTAACTCATGCTATTTCTTAGGTCATATGAGGATGTCTTTGGTGGGATGCATGCTATATGTTGATGATTCTTTACCATGCAAATTGCTGAAATGTCGAATGTGTGCGATATTTGTGTTAAGTTTAGCCTAATTTGACTAGCAAGATCACTCAAAGAAACACAATCACAAGATAGACAAAGATTTACCCTAGGAAACCCTCATGGGGTAGAAAACCCAGCAAAGCTTTCCTCAATATAGATAATCAACCAAATACAAAATGTAGTCCAAGAATAGAGCTCATTCTCCTCCTATGCAGACCTCTCTCACACTTGTGCACTACTCCCAAGTGGATGAATGAATGAGATAAGTGAGGAACAACCTCTTATACTTGTTTCCCGGCTGACCTTTTTACCCTAATGGGGCTAACCTCTTCCAGAAGAGTCTAATAACCCCCAAAAGGTAAACTCAAGGCCGACCTCACATGGGAGATCTAATAAACCTAGTTACCACACTCTCTCGAAGGAATAAACATCTCCGGATATACAATAGGGTCACCATGGAGGAATGTACCATCTCCGAAATACAAATATAATATTCTTTGAAGTTACAATATTTCAACACTCCCCCTTAACGAGAAGGATACTATAACAACATCTGCAGGAGCAAGGAGTCATCAACTACGTGGTACATGATACATCTATAAATCATTGGAAGCTTTATTTATACATCATCATTAGTAATTCATATAGTTACTGGAACATAATCAACACTGGAACATCAATATCTTCAGTACTGAGTCTTCATCTTCTATAGCGCTTGATCAGCTACAACATCATTATCATCTCGATCATCTCGATCATCATCATGTGGATCATCTCGATCTATAGCATCTAGATCAACTCGATCTACAACATCTGGATCATCTCAATCTACAGCATCTGGATCACCTCGATCTACAGCATCTGGATCATCTCGATCTACAACATCGTCATCTAGATCATCACGATTAGTAGCATCATCACGGTCAGCAACATCGTCGTCTATATCATCACGGTCAGCAGCATCATCATCTAGATCATCACGATCAACAACATCATCATCTAGATCATCAGCATACCCTGCAACACACATGATCCTTCCTTTCAGAATTACAGGATCATGGACAGTCCTTCCTTTCAGAATTATGGGACTCTGGTCCATCAACTCAGGTGATCCTGCCTTTAGAAATTACGGGATCGTGGACAGTCCTTCCTTTCGGAATTATGAGACTCTGGTCCATCAACTCTGGTGATCTTTCCTTTTGGAATTACGGGATCCTGGACAATCCTTCCTTTCAGAATTACGGGATTCTGGACAATCCTTCCTTTTGGAATTACAGGATTTCAGTCCATCAACAATCATATCTTAGACAATCCTTCCTTTCAGAATTACGGGATTATTAGTCTAAGGATCAATATTTAAGACTATCCTTCCTTTCGGAATTACGGGATCACTGTCTAAGGATGATCAATCCTACCACAATCCAAGGATCAACTTGTAAGACTATCCTTCCATTCGAAATTACAGGATCACTGTCTAAGGATGATCAATCCTTGATCCATTTAAGACACCTCTCATGTCTATGGACAATGCAGTCCAGATCTATTTACAGGATGATCAATCCTGATCCATTTAAGACACCTCTCATGTCTAAGGACGATGCAGTCCTCTCATCCACTTAGATAAATTCTAAGGACCACTCATCGACTTCATCGTCGGTATCACCAATACAGGTATCCACATCATTGACCTCACTGTCGATGCAGGCAATCTCATCATTAGTGACCACATCACTCCCCCTTTCGGGGAGGGTCCTTCTGAACTACACCAAGCTTGTCTTGAAAATACTCAAACTTCACTCGGGACAGAGGTTTGGTCAATATATCAGCAACTTGTTTGTCAGTGCTTACATACTCGAGCTTCATAGCTCCTTTCTGCACCATATCCCATATATAAAAATATCGGATCTCTATGTGTTTTGACTTATCATGGAACACTGGATTTTCTGTCATCTTGATACAACTTTGGTTGTCACACAGGATCTCAGTGGGTTCCATCTCTAAGTCAAATAAACTAGATAACAACTTTTGAAGCCATATTGCTTCACAACTAGCATAGCAAGCAGCAATATATTTCCTTTCAGCTGTACTAAGAGCCACACTAGACTGTTTCCTACTAAACCATGAGATCATGGCAGATCCTAAGCAATAACATCCTCCCGATGTGCTCTTGCTGTCTGATACACTTCCTACCCAATCAGCATCTGTGTAGCCATACAATCTGAAACCATGATCTCCAAGATAACATAGACCAAAGTCTATCGTACCCTTTAGGTACCTCATCACATGCTTTGCATCTATGAGATGAACTCGTCTAGGTTCCACTAGATACCGACTTAAGGTATTCACGGTAAAGCATATGTCTGGTCTAGTATTTGCTAAATACATCAATGACCCAATAATATGTCTGTACAGAGTCATATCCACTAATTCTGATGAGTCATCTACTAACAATTTCAAGTTGGAATCCATGGGAGTGGCCATGGCCTCACATTCCAACATATCAAATCTTTTCAAGATTTCCACAACATACTTTCCCTTGTTGAGAAAGATTCCCTCTGGGCCTTGCCATACTTCTAGCCCTAAGAAGTAGTACATCAATCCGAGATCTTTCATCTCAAACTCTAAAGATATTTTCTTCTTGCATTCGATAATCTGTTTCTCATTTCCTGTTAGAAACAGATCATCCACATATAGCAGCAATATGACAAGTTCATCATCCATAACCTTGAGATAAAGATTAGGATCAGCTTTGCTTTTGGTAAATCCTAAGCTGGTCAAGAAACTGTCGATTCTTCCATACCAAGCTCTGGGATCTTGCTTCAACCCATACAAAGCCTTCTTTAATTTGCACACATGGGTTTTTCCATCTTCCACCTCAAATCCTTGAGGTTGTTCTATATACACTTCCTCCTCAATTACACCATTCAGGAAGGCTGTCTTTACATCCATTTGGTGTAATTTCCACTTCATCATGGATGCAAGTGCCATGATAGTTCTAATGGAAGTGTACCTTGCAACTGGTGCAAATGTTTCTTCATAGTCAATTCCCTCTTTCTGTGAGAACCCTCTGGCTACAAACCTTGCCTTATATTTTTCAATGCTGCCATCTGCAGCATGCTTTATCTTGTATATCCATTTGGAGGATACCACACTTTTATCCTTTGGCTTGGGAACTATATCCTAAACATCATTCTTCATTATTGACTAGTACTCCTTTGTCATTGCCTCAACCCACTCTTTCTTATCGGATGCTTCTTCATAACTAGTGGGTTCTTGATCTACTAGGTTACACATTAAGGCCACATAGTTGGAGAATGTCTTTGGTTTCTTGCTCACCCTAGTGCAGCCTTCAGGAGCTCCATATTTTTCTGCTCCTAATATAATGTCTCTTGCCCATGCTGGCTTTCTCTTCCTTGAAATTTCCATGACAAGGGGTTCTTGTGGTTCCATCATGTCGTGGTCTTCAGGAGTTGTCTCTCCATAGGTGGGTGCAACCTCTGTGATCCTGGAGGGTGTATATTCCTCATATACTTCTTCATACTGGCACTTCCTGGATCTCTTGAGAGCTACCTCTTCATCAAATGTCACGTCTCTACTTATTTCCATATGATGGAACCCTGGGATGTTTATTCTGAATGCTTTGGATGCATCACAATATCCAACAAATATTCCCTTCTTCCCAAAGGGATCTAGCTTGGTTCTCTTTTCTTTTGGAATGTGAATGTATACTGGGCATCCAAATATCTTGAGGTGACTTACTTCAGGCTTCTTCCCTATGAATACTTCTTTTGGGGTCTTGAAATCAAGAGCACTATGAGATAGTCTATTTTGCACATAGACTGTTGTCCTGGCTGCTTCAGCACATAAATACATGGAAAGGTCTTGATCATGTATCATTGTCTTTACTGCCTCCATAATGGTTCTATTCTTTCTTTCCGCAACACCATTCTGTTGGGGATTGTAGGGAGTGGTTAGTTCCCTCTTGATTCCAACTTCCTTACAAAAGACTTCAAAATCTTTTGAAGTATATTCTCCACCATTATCTATCCTGAGTATCTTAATCTTCTTTTCTGAATGGTTTTCTATCAAGGCTTTGAATTCTTTGAACTTTCCA
This sequence comes from Larix kaempferi, assembly GCA_027924585.1. Classification (NCBI taxonomy): domain Eukaryota; kingdom Viridiplantae; phylum Streptophyta; class Pinopsida; order Pinales; family Pinaceae; genus Larix; species Larix kaempferi. The sequence continues at coordinate 536,925 of BSBM01000715.1, forward strand.
AAGACCTCATCTTTTCCCTTCAGAAAATAGATCCAAGTATTCCTTGAGTAATCATCAATAAATGTGAGGTAGTATTCATATCCACTCAAGGATGTGGATGGCATTGGTCCACATACATCTGAATGAATCAATTCCAAAGTACCCTTGGTCTTTGTCTCACTCTTTGGAAATGGGTTCTTGATATTCTTTCCTTTTGCACATCCTTTGCGTGTGCCATCATGATCAATCTTTAAGTCTGGTAGTCTTATAACTACTTTGCTCACATGAGGTAGTGCTTTGTAGTTAATGTGAGCAAGCCTTCTATGCCATAGCTCACTTGGGCTAGTGGCTTCATGAACAAGTGCAGCTTCAGGATGACCCTTGAGTTTATATAGCCCACCTTCCTCTTCACCAATAACAATTGCATCCTCAATTGATTTTCCTTTGGACCACATGAGTACTTGTCCATCTATGAATGCAACCCTATAACCTTTCTTATCTAATGCAGAAATAGAAAGTAAGTTCTTCTTCAAACCTGGTACATATAGGATTTCTTTCATCTTTAGTGGAGTTCCAGAATCAAGCTTGTAGCTTGCTTCACCAATTCCCTTGATGGGATATTGATAGTCATCTCCCAAGGATACCTTCTGAGGTGAGGACTTTTCTTCTAGATTTGAGAGAGTTTTCTTTTGACCTGTCATGTGCTTTAAAGCACGACTATCAATGAGCCATGTATCTTCTATAGGTGTTACTATCCTAGAGAGTGCAGAGAATAGAACACACTCTTCTGCATCTACTTCTACTACTTTAGCTTTCTTTCTTTTAGACATTTCCTTTTCTTCTTCTTCACTATCATTTTCTGCAAGATGTGCATGATGTCTTTTGTGAAAATTCTTCTTCTTTCTTGAGGGATAATTTTTGGCAAAGTGTCCGGGTTTGTGACAACGATAAAATTTAACTAAGGAGAGATCTCTTTCTGAGCTTACTCCTTCTTTCTTTTGAAATCTATGTGGAGGATGAGAGTTCTTATGGCCATTCTTCATGGAGTTGAAATGACTCCTTCTTCTTCTGGTGTGAGTGGCCAAGGCTTGGTCATCTTCTTTGAGTAGGGATTCCCTATTGGCTACCCTAGCCTCTTCTTGAATGCAATCCTCCCATACCACATCAAACTTCATACTTTCTTTTCTTGCACACATAGTTTGTATTAATGACTCCCAAGGTCTAGTGAGACCATTTAAAGCAGTCATGACTAGTTCATCTTCATCAAGGGTGTCTCCAATGGCATCTAGTTGTTCCTTGAGCTGGGAGACCCTTGTGAAATAGTCTTGAATGGATTCTCCTTTATTCATTTTGGTACTCTTCAATTGAGTTCTTAGATTCATCTTTCTGTTGATGTTCCTCCCTTCATACATTCTACCTAGGGAATCATACATTTCCTTTGGGGTCTTCTTGGATGCCACTTGGGGAATCAAGTGGTCTTTTATAGAATCAGCAATGATTCTCTTTGCCCTAATCAAGTCCTTCCTATACTTCTCTTTGGTATATTGGACAAGATCATTCTCTTCAAGAATGAGACCAATCCTGTATTTCCATGCCCGAAAATTCTCTATACCCTCTAACTTGTCTTCAAGCATAGTGCTTGGAGCCATCTTATCTAGGGGTCAAAGAGATTGAAGTTTCTCAAGAGATAGAATAACACTTACCAGGAGATGTGCTTAATTGAGTTGAAAGTTCTGGTGTATTCTACTTCTAGAAACTTCAACTTTTCACCTTCCGGATCTACAACAGAATTTTTGGTTTTCTGGTCTTCTCTTTTCTGGTTTTCTGGTGCACAGGTTCGCAGCTTTTCTGATTCACTGGTGCACAGGTGCGCAGCTTTTCTCGTTCTCTGGTTTTCTGGTTTTCTGCACTTTTGGTCAAACTAGGGTTTGACTTTCTTGGAGTTCTACCCAACCAAAAATCTCGATCCAGGGCTCAAAACTTCGATTTTGAGGAGGGCTATCTAGCCATGCAATCAGAATCCAAAAATTCCAACTTTTGCAGAAACCCTAATTTTCATCGAAGGAGGAGAGAGAGGTATTTTCACCTTGTGAAAGATGTTCTATTCAGCCTAGCTCAGATACCATGTTAAGTTGAGCCTAATTTGACTAGCAAGATCACTGAAAGAAACACAATCACAAGATAGACAAAGATTTACCCTAGGAAACCCTCATGGGGTAGAAAACCCAGCAAAGCTTTCCCCAATATAGATAATCAACCAAATACAAAATGTAGTCCAAGACTAGAGCTCCTTCTTCTCCTATGCAGACCTCTCTCTCACTTGTGTGCTACTCCCAAGTGGATGAATGAATGAGATAAGTGAGGAACAACTTCCTCTACTTATACTTGTTTCCCGACTGACCTTTTTAACCTAATGGGGTTGACCTCTTCTAGAAGAGTCTAATAACCCCCAAAAGGTAAACTTAGGGCCGAACTCACATGGGAGATCTAATAACCCTAGTTACCACACTCTCTCAGAGGAATAAACATCTCCGGATATACAATAGGGTCACCACAGAGGAATGTACCATCTCCGGAATACAAATATAATATTCTTTGAAGTTACAATATTTCAACAATTTGACCATTAACAATAATGGTTGATTACTAGTGACACTCAATACATTCTTTTATTAAATCTCCTAAAATGAACTTCTTAGCTATTGTAAGACGACCTCACTCTATGTTATTTTTTATGAGCTAATCTTTTGTTATCAGTCTCTAATCATTTAATGCATTTATTAACTGAAAACATGTTGAGATCCTAAGTAATAATGTAATAGGAAAAAATAAGAAATTACACACATTTGACACTTGGATTTACCCTGGAAAACCCCAACTAGGGAAAAACCAACAATAGATTATTTTTATTAATAATAAAATTCTAGGGCTCCTATCCTAGAATAATGTCCCACTCAAGAATAATACAATGATCGAATGCTAGAAAATCACGCCTCAAGATCATTCCTTTGATATTGTTGGTTTCTAACCCTTGGTTTCCCCTTGCTCTTTTCCTATGACCCTATCCCAACACCTCCACACTTGATGGAAGTCCTTCTCCACCCACTCAATGAGATTTCACTCACTCATTCTGTGTGACTGATGTGTGTCACCTACTCTCACCTAGGATTCCTTTTATAACATTACAATATGAAATTACCTTGGGCTAATACCAGGGGACCTCTAGATCACTTTACATAAAGTAATTACAAAAGTACATTCACTTTAATAGTTCACTTTACTAATGTGAATATCCTAAGTCTAGGAGACATTAATGATGACTTGCACTTGCTAGACATTGTCCATGTGGAAGTACATGTACGATGCTACAAAAATAAAAACTCCCTCTTACTAAGGAAGGTACTTCTATAAGAGAAACATGTAGCTAGTTCTCCCTCTAACACTAGAATACTATCGCTCACACCATCCTACACACTAGCATTCCTCAAACCCTTCTTGTTAGTTGTTCCTTGTTTACCGGAAGACACAAAATCGATTACTCTACACATGATACACATTAGTGCCAATAAATTGGAAAACTTCGTCAAAGGTCTCCTCTCATTCACTGTGTTCCTAGGATCCTCCTTCTCCTAAGCATACATCAATGCCATATCATACCAACTAGGTGTCCTAGCAGAACTGGAATGTGTTAACTCCCTCTTCCCTATAAAGGTATACTCCCCACACTGAAAGTATGTGAATTCTACTCACCCTTCAAAGACTTCTTCTCCTTGCCCTATGTCGCTAAGATATATACATGATCCAATATCCCCTTGGACCCACATGTAGGCTGATTCAGCAACATATACAACTTACCCTATCTAACACCAAGCAACGCTGCTCCATCGTAGGTAGCTCCCTCTAACCATATGAGTACCTGTCCATCTTAGAACAAAAACCATATCCCTTTTCCTCTATATTTGAAATTGAGAGCAAGTTCATCTTTAGCTATGGAACATACATCACTCCTACCACCTCTAGAGATCCTCATGACCCCTTTACTACATGTGTGGTGTTAACCCCACAATCCACGTGGAAGTTTAAGTTTGTCTATGAAATACTAAGGAACATATCCCCCATCCCCATCATATGTCTAGATACACTATTATGCACTGAGAAAATAAACATTTCCAACTCCTATAGCTCCCTCAGCTCAGATATGCTCCTTAGTTATGCCCATATCTATCCTTGTTACCAGATCTATTTGTGTTGTCTGGTTAACTTCTCTTCTTCTTTGGATTGATCTCTTTATGAAAAGAGTCTTCCTATCATCCCTTGATCTCTGGATGAAAGTCCTTCTCCACCCATCTGAAATCCTTGAGTCACAACCCTTCATGGCTCTAGCAAAAGTTCATCTTTGCTCCAAAGTTGATGACATGAGAAAAAGTCCTTCTTTGCTTCTATGTGTTTTCTTATGGCATAGAGATCTAAGTGAAAGTACATCTTCACCTTCCCAAGATCATCTTGTTGGATACTTGGCCTTCTTCCATAACTCAACAAGCCACCCACACATATGTTTTATGCTTCCTAGATTTGTTCCTCGAGGCTCTACCTGGACCTACTTCCTATTTCTTGGATCTACAACTTATTACTTCCCAAGGTTTTTTGTATCTTTATATTGCTTCCTAGGGTCTGTCTTGGGCCGCCCAATCTTTATGCTCACTACTTGATCCTTTCTGGGAACTGCCTAGTTATCTATGGACCCTCTCAAGTCCTTATGGGAATTGTTTGAGGTCTTTTCTAGGTTTTTTGATGTTTCCATAACCTTCATGGGTTTACGTACAGTTTCTTGGATTGTCTACCCCACTCACAACCCACTGTACTACTAGCCTATGGCCCTAGTGACTATCCTTTATTGGTTCTCAGCTGGCGTCTGGCTGAGTTTCCTCGTAAATTTACATGGCTCTGGTAATTGTTGGGGACGATGGTTGTGGATATGATTACAACCCACTACTTTAGTCGTATTTTCCTCTACTAGCAGCCTTATCACCTGTTATATACCATATCTCAGCCTGTCATGTCTTCCCTACCTGTCATCATCCTTTCTAGCATCGACCCAACCCTCCACAGTTTTTCTTCTATTTGTCGGCATTGCCCTAGATCCCTACAGATACGTTGTGTTAGCGGATCCTCTTCTCTACTAAGATCCCCACTTTAACAATTATTGTTGAAAGCCTCCGCTATCAGTGACCTTCATGACCAGTTAGCTCCTCATGTGCCCTCCATTGAGCTTCCTTCATTCAGTTAGTTCCAGTTACACTCAGTTACACCTACCACACTCAGTTAGACTCAGTTTGACTGATGGTTGACAGTCACTTGAGCATTGATGACTCTACTGATGATGACATAAACTTCTAGTTGTGCTCCGATGACACTCCAATGATCTTTTGATCACTCCATGAAGGATAATTTGAATTGCCACCTTGGCATTCGAATCCTCATGCATTGTACTACTTATTTGTCCATATTGTGATTAATGAGTTAGTGTGTGTGAAGTTATTTTGCTTCTATCTAAGTTCTACTGTATTATTATTCTGTTGCTCATTTACACTGCATTGACCACTCTTAATCTTATTCCTAAATTATTTCTTGTGAGGTATACATCAGCTCTTAGATCTACTGTGAGGATTTTCACATGGTATCAGAGCATGTTGAGAGTATTGTTTATCTCCATTCCTGAGAGTTTTTTGCAGGTTATTATCAAGATTTCGAGTGTAGCAGTTTCTGCATTTTTGCAGCAGTAGCAGTTGCAGACTTTTCTATTGTTTTTGCAGGTCTTCTACAACTTCCATGTATTCAGAAGAAATCTATACTCCTCCATTCAACTATGATTCTCTTTCTCCATTCAACTATGATGAATGGAAACCAAAGATGATAGCACATTTGAAGAGAAATGGTCTCTTTGATTATTGTTTTGAAAGAGAGTTTGAATCCTCTGAAGAAGAGATTGACTGGTTAAATAAAGGTGACAGTGTCCTTGCAACAATGATGTTTTCTATGTTTCGATGCTTAGTACACCAATTCATTGATGATGTTGAATCTCCAAAAGAGCTATGTGCTTACCTGGATGAAATATTTGGCAGACAGAATGAAGGGATTGGTCCAAACCCTTTAGAGAGCAAACCCTAGTGATGCATTCACTCCCCTTGATGATCTCATTGATCATGAATCAGTATCAAACATATCTCCTATTGAAGTTGTCCACAAAGAAGAAGAACTTGCAGATTCTACACTCATGCTCCAAATTCCTTCTATTTCGAATTTTGTGCCAACTCACACTCTAGATATTGCATAGGTTCCTGAATCCTCTCTTGCACCAGAGTCTGTTGGTTTGCATCATGATCTCATGAATGTTTCGGAGGTCAAATCAGCCATTGAAGGTAATGCATTCGCTCTCCTTGATCACTCACCTCTTATGTTCTACTATATGATCATTATTTCATGCTTTCAGAAGGTTATTGAAGATGATGGCCATTTCCATTCGCTTGGGATAATTTCTCATGCATTTAATGGTTTAGATCTCACCTCTAATGGTTCAAAGGAGATCTTCAGCAACCATGATTCAAGTCTTGGATTTGATTTGGATTTCAAGCTATCATTGATATTTGATGGTTCTTTTGGGCATAATCTCACCCATAATGGCCATTGCCATTCGCTTGGGATAATTTCTCATGCATTCAATGGTTTAGATCTCACCTCAAATGGTTCAAAGGAGATCTTGAGAAACCATTCTTCAAGTCTTGGATCTGATTTGGATTCAAAGCATTTACTATCATGTCATGGTTCTTTTGGACACAATCTCACCTATGATGGTTCGAAGGAGAAGACAAAAGACTATTTGCACATTCAAAGATTTGATCCTACCTCGGCTGATTCGAATCACGGGTTCAAGGATCATTCTCATACTTTTGGATTTGTTCTCATCACATTCAATCTGAAGAGCAAGTACAAGCACATGCTTTTTGAGCATGATCCACTTCTTCCCAAGAAGAAGATACCTCCAAACATATGACCAAGCATCACACTTGCTTGAGTTTGGAGCATTTATTTTTGGTGTGCCCTATAGTCTATTTTGAGGGGGGGTATTTTTCCCATGAGCTTTTCCCCATTTCCTTGATTTATTGGTTGTTATTATTCATTGTATTGGGTGACCTTTGGTCTCAGTTACCAGGGCCCATGATGGATTAAGGGGGGGTGTTATGATATTCCTATACTCCATCCTAGTCCTGCCATCATTTTCATTATTTGCATTTTTAGTCATGCATGCAACATGCATGCATGCAATTGCATGCATCCCAGTCATTAGTCGCAGCACCTAGCGTCAGTTAGCCAGCCCCCAGGAGCTTCTCTCAGATCAGTTTTATCCCTCCTAGAGCTTAGTGCGCCCTTCCTCCTTGATTTAAGGAAGCCACTCATCCTCTCTCACCTACCACTCAGTTGCACTTCAGTTAATTGAGTTATCATCAATTCTTTTCTTGATTTAAGGCTAGACTAACTCTTAACTAACTATATCACTCCGATGGACCTCCAATGAGACTATACTACCCATTCTGACTCCAGTTAGCTCCTCATGTGCCCTCCACTAAGCTTCCTTCATTCAGTTAGTTCCAGTTACACTCAATTACACCTACCACACTTAGTTAGACTCAGTTTGACTGATGGTTGACAGTTACTTGAGCATTGATGATGAGATAGACTTCTAGTTGTGCTCCGATGACACTCCAATGATCTTTTGATCACTCCATGAAGGCTAATTCGAATTGCCACTTGGAATTTGAATCCTCGTGCATTGTACTACTTATTTGTCCATATTGTGATTAATGAATTAGTGTGTGTGAAGTTATTTTGCTTCTATCCGAGTTCTATTGTATTATTATTCTGTTGCTCATTTGCACTGCAGTGACCACTCTTAATCTTATTCCTAAATTATTTCTTGTGAGGTATACATCAGCTCTTAGATCTGTTGTGAGGATTTTCACAAGTTTGTCACTCGATAAAGGTCAATTTTCAATTTTTATCTACTAGAGATGGTCGTGGTGGGAAAGATAAACAAACCATAGATGAGATAATCACATAATACGTTTTTCCCTTAAGAAGAAATATATACTATGACGTACATGGAAAATGACATTTTCCTCGAAAAAAAATCATAAAATTTTATTTTCATCAAAGTTTACATTCTTCATGATTACAATAGGCATCCATCAGAATAAACTGAAAACATTCGTCAAATTCATGATTTTACATTTCTCCTATTGATTCAAATCATTTATAATACACCAAGCATAATGAAGCTTTAAAAAGACAAAATAGGCAAAAAAGATCCAAATCATTACATATCTCATAACTAGAACAATCATACAGGTCCAAGATCCAAAAAGAGCCTATATTAGTCATTTGAACTCTACATATCTCTGATTTTTCAGGAACTACTAGATTTATCAAAAGATAACTCCATATAACCATTTGAAGCATAACTTCTTTTAACATTAGCAACATTAAAAACAAAAAAAAGGAATGAACATAATTCCCAAACTTCCACGACCTTATAGGTCTAAAACCATCATTTTCTTCTCATGGTAGTTTAGAGATTGGAGGATGAAAGAAACCTGTAAAAACACCATTTAAATCTTTAGATATATACCACTCTCCCTATCTCATTTCCATTCCAAAATTTGAAAGAGAATCTGCAACACCATTTATTTCCCTAAATATGTGTGAAAAATAAACCTTTGAAAATGTCCTTTTCAGTCTTAACACTTCATCTAGTAAGGGTTGTAAATAAATATTAAGACAGTTTTTCCCCTCTGTAACCCAATCTATGACTAGTTTCGAATCACCAAAAACTTGGAGGCTAAGAATACTATTTTCAATTGCAAGAGATAATAACAATCTGAGAGCGTTTAAATCTGCATAGTTATTTGTTCCAACTCCTAATCCCACTCTGAGAGTGATTTTCTTGTCTTCTGAAAGATGCAAAACACCTCATAAGCCTGATTTTTCCTGATCTGATTGAGTTGCTCCGTCAAAATAAGATGAGGGAATCTCTCTATTGATTTCTTCTTTCTTGATATGTCTCACCAATAACACGTTTTTTTTTTCAGGAAATTTTTTGATAATGGCTATACTACGACTGGCACATAGAAGTGGATACATCGTTTTCCCTTCGAATAATAGTTGATTCCTGGCAATCCACACTTCCCAACCTATAATAAGAGGCAGAATCTTATATGCATGAAACCTAGGGTTTAAACACAATTTCTTAAGATAATTGTGCGCCGAATTTCCTTGCCAAGATAGCTTATGATTTAACAGAGTACTTGAATACAACCATACCTGTTTTGCATATAAAAAATCAACTAACAGATGATAGTTAGTCTCTTCATCGTTTTTACAAAGAATACACCATCCAGGACATTCAAGATTCCTTCTTTGTAATTTGTCCCACGTGAAATACTTATCCATTAGGAAGAACCACATAAGGATTTTAGATTTAGGAGGACAATTAAATTTCCAGACACTTCTCCACCACCAGGCTGGATCCTCCATTTGCATATGGTTTATCAGATATAAGTAACCCAATTTTGGAGCATAATCACCATGAGGATTTATTTCCCAAACCAATTAGTCCTTCTACTGGTTAAGATGTAAATGGAAAGTAAGGAGCTGCTTGATATATAATTTCCATTTGAGTTCATCTTCACGTCTAAAACCTAATGAATCAACATTCCTCCAACCTTATCTAAAAAATGTAGAATAATCACAAACCAATAATTGATTTAAAGTAAAATTACCTTTGAATCTGAGCTGCATAACCATACTTAATGGAAAGGACTAAGTTTTTTCACTTCCCACCCACGAATCTTCGCCAATCCTGACACTTCTTCCATTACCTATTTTCCAAGTAAGGCCCCTACTAATCACATCAAAATCTAGTACCGCTGCTTTCCAGCACACTGAAACATTTTGGATGTATTTTTGATGATTTCTAATCCATTATAATATAGTAGCAGGAAATATATATTTCTGAACAATCGCCTCTTTCCGTAGGCCAGTACCTGAGATCAGTCTCCAAACTGATTTAGCTACCAGCAACTTAGCAAAAATTGGTAAAACCTTGATACTCCATCCACCTACAAATTTAGGGTAAAGCAAGTCATTTCCAATTGATCCAAATAGTCCCTTTTTACATTGACATACCTGCCCAAAAAAAACTAGAACATTAATTTCCTTATAGCTTCAAGAATTCCTCGAGGAACCCATGACAAAGTCATCTAGTAAACATTGATACATTCAAAGTTAGTATATTGGAATACATTGAAAGACATTGATACATTCAAAGTTAATATATTGGAATACATTGAAAGTTAATATCTTGGAAAATGATATTGTAAAAGACGTTGATACATTCAAAGTGAAGGAAAACTCCTATGCACTCCAAATAATGCAACTAGCTAAATCCAAACATATGATGTGAGGTTAATGGAAGACGAAGTGAAAGAAATTGAAACGACGTGGAGTGAAGCACATAGACTAGCTATATTAAATATGAACATTTATTTCTTTGAACTTCTTTGCTTCATTTAATTTTTGATTCTTTGTTTAAGTTGACAATTTCAAATTTTGAATTGAGTTTTGAAACTCGTAAGGTTATCTTTCAATTTTTAATTCTATTCACACATTATCAAACCTAGGTAATAATATTACAGTGTAAAAACATGAAACACATTTATGCGATACAAAGATTTGAACTATGCATACATTCTACAACTATTCATCCTTTACTCTCTCTCTCTCTTTTATCTCTATCTCTAAGGTAATTACTTACTATTTGAAACCCTTAAAGTGTCCTTTAGATTATTATTATTTTTTAATTTTTCCATTTTTAGCTTTTATATGACTGGTTCGTATTTTTTTAAAAGATCGATGCTTTATTCCTTCTTTTAAGTTAGATTTTGAGTTACTTTTTTATCTCTTGACTTTAAGTAGGTGTTTCCATGGCTACGCTTCATTCCATTATATCTTTCTTTTCCCTACAGGAGTATCATTTTAGAACTTGATTTCTTTTACTTCATTTGTATGCAATTTTTATATAATCATTTCATAGGCTGGATATGTATACATTTTGTGTAACTATCAGTATAGATCCATCTTAATTATGGCTCTATCAAAAATTGAGAGGGATCAAATCATTGAGGTGCTCATAAATACCCTTGAGTGTTTAGTTTACCTAATTCTATCTAGCAATTTGCCCAATTTACAATTATTACAAAACTAATATCTAACTCATTGATCTATTATTAACTTAAAAGTACATAATCTAATATATATGGATATCTTTTAAATAGGCCAAATTTGCATTAATTAATTAATTATGAAGTAACATAGTTATTTCCCATCATTTATCCAAAACTATATCTAACTCATTGTTTTATTATTACTTAAAATTACATAATCCATTATAAATGTAGAGGCACCAACTATTCCAATTTGGAATCAAATTGTAAATGTTGTAAATGCTAACACATAAATCCTATAAATAGGCACAAATTGTATTAATTAATTAATTATGAAGTAAAACCGTTATTTATGCAAATTTAATCATCTATTTCATGTTGTAAACTATACCTATAATTCCTACATATACTCAAAAGTTGCATTCATTAAGTAATTTAGAAGTAAAATAAGTGCAATTTACCCAATTATTATTAATTTGCAATCATGACAATTATAATAAAAATTGCATTCATCCATTGATTATGAAGTAAAGTAGTTAATCGTATTCCTTGTTAATGTGTGTCTCTCTTGTAAATCAAATAAAGGAAAGACTAACTAATACAACAAAGATTTAGTTGTCTTGTAACTATTTATGAAAATATTTATTTGAAATGTGAGGATGCCTGAATGGAAATTGAAATTGAAAATATATATTAATATATATGTATTTTACAATCTAGCCAATTTAAATTTGGAGCCAACATGTGTATGGTTTTATAATTTTTATGTATATTAAGATTATGGAGCCGACATGTGACAGACGTGACACATCTCATCCACTTTGGGCTATAAAAAGTGCTCTCGACATAATGAAATATCTTTTTTATAGATTGCCATTATCGTCTTAAAATCTAAAAAACCAAACTTTTTAGTTCTTGAATTAAAAAACTTTGTTCAACAAAACCAACCATTTCTTAACACTAAACTAAACGAATTGTGCCTATCTTAAACCATGGCACACCTATCTTTTTAGTTAGATAGTGACATACCAATCTTAAACCTTGCACACATATCTTTTAGTTAGGGTCATTGATTCCTTTAGGTAGCTAGCCTATCCTTAAACCATGGCACGCCCAATCCCATCTTTTAGCTAGATAGCGACATGCCTATCATAAACGTTGGTACACCTATCTTTGAGTTGAGTTCTTGATTCTTTTAGGTGGCTAGTACATCCTTAGGCCTAGTAGGGTCGTCCTATCCCTTAACGTAGGTGTGTACCGTTCAATTGTATATTTGTCCTATCCCTTAGCGTACCAATTTCACTTTCCGTCTACCTAACCACAGGCTGAGGGTAGCCTAAATTTAGACCCTGACATAATCAAGGAAGTGTGGGACCTACATTCACAGCTTGCAGGAGATCGCACATTTATAAGTCTCTTTCGCAGATTTATAACTCTCTTTGGAGAAATCAATGAGATAATTGTAACAAAAGCTTAAATAAGGTCATGAAGCGGGCGGGCTTAATTATTACAGGGCCGGGTAGGCCTTTTGCGTCACGTGTGTTATGGATCTACTCATGGTGCTACACGGTTTACCAAATTCCATTCCGTATATCCTTTCGTCGAACCGATGTTTGGCTATTTTGCCCTTCGTACTGTTTCTCCCATCCTCCTCTATACTTAACAGTTAACCCTACGGTATCATTTAAACGACATTTTGAAGTTAATCCGAGTTGCAGCCAACCAAATGATTCCCCACAAGAGGGGTTATCATGGTAGCGAAGTCTTTACGGAAAGTTATTGGAAAGCAATAAAAAAGACACTTTGGTATATTTGGGTATAGTTTTGTTTGAGATATATTACGATTTAAGGGGTTTGTTTTGTTTGGTGGTTTAACTTATTTTGGATTGGCGATTTTAATGAACAGAAGTCTATTGTAGATTATGTTTAAAGTTTTGGTTTCGGACTCACCACTTAGCCTTGTAAGCAACAACAAGCTTTTGCTCTTTCTTCAGTGAAAATAGAGTATCAAGTCACAATTTTTGTAGGTGAAGAAGTCCTACGGCTTCAACAGATCGCTTCGGAGTTTGCATTTCAGTAGTAGTATCCGACTTACCTCTAATGTGGCAATCAAAGTGCCATCAAGCTTGCCAAAGGTCTAGTTCAACATCAGCCTCACAAACACATTGAGCTAAAAATGCACTTCTTCATAAAGTTTTTTCAAGATTGTGTTCTTAAAGTGCTATTTTTCCCTATAGATGACCAAGTTGTAGACATCTTAACAAAGTCTTTTAAGGAAGCTAATGATGTGTGGTTTGACATTCGATTGGTCCATTATCTTTATCTAAAGAGAATCTAGGGTAATTTTCTTGATGATCAATTGTGAGAAACTTATATGTAATTTTTTCCCCTTTTGAATTAAGATATTGCCTCAAATTTTAACTAGATAAAAATATCAATTTATTGATTTGTGATATGTTTATGTGAGTAACTACTTAAAATGTTTAATTTGGGTAGAAATACCATGTTTTAGTGAAAATAATAAGTAAATAATTTTTTTATAATGTCAACCTTAACCTAAAAGTCATTTGTAAACACATGACACTTTAATAAAATATTAAAATATTAAGTAAATAAATAATTTGGAATATAAACCTTAATCTAAAATTCAACCCCCCACACACACTATAATTAATTAAAATTAAAAAAAATTAGTGAAACTTTTATACTTCTGATATGCGATATCATATGAGGGATCAAATCCCTTGAAGTGCAAACTTAAGTGCAAAATTTGAAAAAATGTTTGTAATTCAAAGGATCTAATCTCTACATTCACATATCATCTCATGCAATGAGAGATACATATATACATATTGTTAGTATAATTCTTAAATGTAATGATGAGATATAGGCATGGTAGAGAGAAGATATTGAATCTACAAATGGATGTAATAGTGAGATATATATGTGTAATAGTGAGATATATGTGTGAGGAAGATAGTTTTAAAAGTTTAAGATTCCACTGGTGTAAGTATTTATATGGTTTAGTCAAATTCCTCTTAATTAAGTTTTGCAAAGTTCTAATATTATCGTGATAAAACAAAAGTGATAAAATTTGAACTTTTATTGTATAAATGTTTATTAGTTTTTATTTATAATTTTAAATTATTTAAAAAAGAAATTAATTTAGTTATTTATAATAAAAAATAATTCAAATAAAATTATGTATACATAGTTTTTTTATTTAAATTTTTCACCAATCTTTTTTATTCATCTAAATTTTTATATAAAATGTTTAAAAGAAAATAAAGAAAAAATAGACTTTTAACTCATAAAATCTACAAGTTTATGATTTTACTTCATATTCATAGTTTTTTCTCCATAACCACAATGACATATAAAAACATTCAAAATATATAAAAATTCACAATTAAATTCAATTCTTCTAAGGATTTTTTCTCAAGTCACCTCGCATGAAAGCCCACTCAATTGTACTTCAAATTTTTAGCTCTTATCTCCTAATCCTCTTGAGTGTTGGAATTAGGATCCATGATCAAATACAAATATATATGGTTTAATTTTAATTTTAATTATAAATGTAAATAGTGTAATTCTCTTTAATCTATTTTTATTTACCTATATTTAATTTAATTTTTATTTGTATTTAACTACACATAATTAATTTTATATATGTATATATATGTTCATTGGTTGTAGCTTGGGTGGTTGGGAGGAAGGATTCTTGCCCTCCCCACCCAGGTTCAATTCTTGTAAGTGACATGATGCTCTTGTCGAGCCTTATTGTAATGATTGTATTTTCGACCATACCTTGATTCTCTACCTAGAATAGCAGGTGTTGACATCTTTCCTGGTGGACTTGGTGGCTATATCTATCGATGTAACTATCGATGTAAAACTGTCAAACTATGCCATATCCTACCTATCGGTGTAACTATCGATGTAAAACTGTCAAACTATGCCATATCCTAACTATCAGTGTAACTATTGATGTAAAACTATCAAACTATGCCATATCCCCTCCCAAGATGCAATATATATTTCTGCTTAAACCTATCCATCAACTAATAATTTTAGATGACATTTAATTTTATCGAGATTATGATACTTGATATCATCTCATCCCAATTGCTTACCAATAAAAAAAATTGTTCCACTTCAACTTATTTGAAGAAGGTTACCATTTACATTGATTTTTTTATATTATAATTTATAAAAAAAACTATTAATTTATTATTTATAAAAATGATAAAAACATAAAAATTAAAACTAATTAAAATTAAATTTAAATAAACTCAAAACTAATAAATAATAAAACATAAAAATTAAAACTAATTAAAATTAAATTTAAATAAACTTAAAATTAACCCCTTAAAATTTCAACATTACTTTAAATATGAAAAATACCAACTCTACTATGTCCCTTCCTCCCGTCCTTTTAACCCCGTGTCATGTATATTTCCATTTAACCCCACTCATCAAACAATGAGCATCCCATTATGAACTTAATAACTTTGCATAACATTTCATTTTATCTTAACAAACACATCCCATATTGATACTTCATATCATCTCATTCCAAGTGCTTACAAATATATTTTTTCTTTCCCTTCAACTAATTTGAAAAAGTTTATAATATATTCTACCCCTCTCTCTCCGCTTTGCATATACCTTTTTAATCATCATGGAAACTCCAAGTACCAAACTCTTGTTACATAGGTTTATAAAACCAAACCATTTTGCATTTGTATTATAATAATGTATCATTGAATTACTAGTAGACAAAGATGATTTTGGACGATGTTGATTTAGATAACCACTCTAACAACTTTTAATGATATTTTCTGTATACTAGGTTGTTTATGTCATTAACATAACTACATAAATGTGTTGGAAATAAGCATATGCCTTTGTTTGAATTATATATGTTTATGCAAATGTTTTTATTATTATATATGTTTATGCAAAATATATGATTCTTGAATGTTTTAATTATGTTATCTGAAGTTATTGTCACGTATTCGATGACCTCTTGATGAATATTGGGTCATAGGTACTAAGTTTGCTAATTGAATTTGCTTTTGATATTCAAATCATTTTTCTTTTGTTTTAATTAAACAGTTAAATATAAAATATCTACATATTATCTCCATAGAAATTGACTTGCCCATATCCATGGAAATCCACTTGCCCATACCATTAATTCTATCCTTTTAATTCATACAATGACAACAATTCATTCACATAAAAATAAATACCAATAATTTATACATAGATGAAGACTTATATCATAATATGACTAACCGACTACAAACCAAGAATGTTCCTCCCAATTGAAGGCTTTGTCAAGCCATATCTTTCTTTGATAGAGCCCCCCTCAAGCTGGGGATACCCATCCACAAGAAGGTACCAAGTTTCTGCTATAGCTACCCAATCTTCTATTCTCAGTCTGGCTCTAATTCTTTGTTCTGTTGATGCTGGTACAACCATTGGTGTTTTAGGTATGACAGCAATGATGGTTCAGACATGGGAGATTGATGAGACAATGGTCTAGCAGCAAAAATGGGTGTCTCTAACATGAAATATTGATTGAAGAATGGGTTAGTTCTCACTATTTATATGCATGGTGGAGAATAGCCAAGTGGCACTAATGGTGATAAGAACTAGCCACTTGGAATCCATGCAGTTGGACACTTTTCCCTTTCCTAAAGAGATTTGGACAATCAACATGCATGGGTTGGGAACCTTTCCCTCTCTAATCCTATGCTTGGGATAATCTATCTCCTCCTTGTAGAGAGATAGCCCCCCCATCTCATCTTCATCCAACTTGATCTGCAGTAGTCGTGTTTTTTTTTAATATTAAATGTAAAATGCACAAAATTACATTATTTTGGTCTCAGTGAACCATTCATGTTTGGATTCTAGCCCTTTCTATCATAGTTACATAATTACATTATGGGGCCAGAAATGGGGTGTTATAGTTACCATGTCCACATCTTTTTTTATTATATGTGTTTATGTAAATACATGATTCTCAAATATTTTAAATTATGTCATTTAAAGTTATGAAACACACTTGAGTTAGCATTTTGGTTGTACTTCATCTTATATAGAGAGATACAAGAGTACGAAACATTAGAGTCACTATTGGTGGGGATTTCAATTTGGTACTATCTGCTAGATTTATTTGTGGAGAAGTATCTAGGCCTAATCCCTTAGCAAACTATTTCACATATTTTTTTGAGGAACAAAACTTAATTTGAATAAAATATATGGGTTAATCCACGAATGTGGTTCACCATTTTTGGCGGATTGAATGGGGAAAAATTGTTTTTCGGACCCTTGATCGAGGTATTTTAAAGCCCTTGATCGAGGTTTCAAATTCTCGATCGAGGGTTTAAAAATACCTCGATCAAGGGCTTCAACGGACCTCGATCGAGGGTATGCGTCAGGAAAAAAAAAAAAAACAGGGCCCGGCCGGGCTGGTTGGCCCTGTTTCTGCAAGTAATCAACAGAGACGGCCACAACGACGCATCCGAAGCATCCGGACTCCCTTGACCAAGCTCACGCCCATGCCACCTCACCACAGTGACGCCACCTTACCATAGGGCCTCCACCATGTCTTATATTCCACTAGGTGGGTAGAATTCATCTAATGTTTTGTTATTTAAAAAATATATATATATTTTGTTTGTGTTGTATAAAATTGGGTTTTTGATAAAATCTAGTTTTTATTTGGTTTTTATGGATTGGTTAGGATGTAGCCATTGAAACTAAACAAAGATTGAAACCGAAAACCACCATTGAAACCAAATTAATTGAAAAAAAAACATTTGAAACTAAAACAAAAACCCCTTTCAAACCAAAACAAAAACCAAAACCATTTGAAATTTGAAACAGATTTAGGGTTTTGAATTTAGTTTACAGTTATTTGTTTAAATTATTTGATTTATTTTTGTTTATATCAACCGGTAGCATTTCACTGCATAAATGCTACCGGTTTTATTTTAAAATGTGTTTTTACAAGCAGAAATGCTACCCATTTATTTTCAATCCTCTGAGAACGCCAAGAGGATTGAAAAAAAAAACCATATATTACATTACTTAACCTATAACTCTAAACCTACCAATATAACATCAGAAAAAATTAATATTAATAATATAATATAAAAAATTAAAAAATTAATATTAATAATATATATAATCATATATTATTTATTAATTTTTACTTAATTTATTTTAAAAAAATAATATTTAATATTAATAATATAATATAAAAAATTAAAAAATTAATATTAATAATATATATAATCACATATTATTTATTAATTTTTACTTAATTTATTTTTAAAAAATAATATTTAATATTAATAATATAATATAAAAAATTAAAAAATTAATATTAATAATATATAATCATATATTATTAATCATGACCATAACCTAACAACTTGCCACCATAACTAGTTCATGTAGCATCATCCAACCACTTAATATTGTAACTAGTTTAGATTTTGCAAAATAAAAAATGTCGGATTCTAGTGAAAATCCCTCATCCAAGCCAAATCATCAAGTTTTTAGACAACTCCTTATCAAAGTGCCATTCCTAATCAATGTGAGGAAAAAATGGAAGTTGTATCTTATTACATTGATTTCATGGCATAGTTAACATTTTTCAATAATCATCAAATATGATTATTAGTAATTGATTATTTTTATTAAAAAATAAAATTGTAAAATAGTTAAAAGGTTTAAAAGTATAATAGTTATTTTATTGAGTATAATACTTGGGAGTGAGGATCCCAAAGGGAACAAGATCCATTGATTGCTACATAAAGTCCAGGAGGTGGGGCATCATATCGCCTAGATGTAAGGGTGTTATCTCATAGAAATTACACACACCAAATACAAATACAATTACAAATACTTTAAATTCATGTATGCTAAATATCAAATGCAACAATAAATATATAAGCAAAGAAAGTAAAAAAATTATGGCATACTAACCTCATCCAAGAAATTGTCCTAAATAGGATCCTCTCTTAGGCCATGAAAAGTATGTCCACAATGTGAACATCAATGAAGATAAATTGTCCTGGAACCATAATGGATAGCTTGGAAAAATTCCCGACATCGGGTGGCCTAACATCATTAGATGATGTCTCTGAATGATAAGCCACTACGAATGCATTTTGCTGGACTAGACTACATGTGTTTGGATTAGATTTTTCCACCATCTTTGTGGAATAAAAACTACAATTCAACAATAAAAACACCTTTTTAAAAATATGGACATTTCTAAAATGTAAAAATTATAAAAATGGCTAGACAAATAAAACTTACGGAAATGCTCCTTGGAAAT
This sequence comes from Larix kaempferi, assembly GCA_027924585.1. Lineage (NCBI taxonomy): Eukaryota > Viridiplantae > Streptophyta > Pinopsida > Pinales > Pinaceae > Larix > Larix kaempferi. The sequence continues at coordinate 556,539 of BSBM01000715.1, forward strand.
TGGCAATGGATGACTATAGGTCCTCCTAGAACAAGCTCATATTAACTCCTTATACAAAATTTGTTGTTGGTATGGGAGGGTCAAATAAAAAATAGTAATCAACCTTATTTTGTTTGTTTGTATATACACAAAGTAACATGCACGTGTTCCTACTAATTGTATGCTTAGAATCATGTAGCACTTTCAAGAATACACATGTGTTCCTAATGCTTGCATGCTCTTTTAATTATAAAATATGATGTGGAATTTATATTGAATGTGACATATGGTTGCATGCATAAGTTTGTATTTATATTTATGGGTTCATAAATGGAGTGCATTGTTAAATTAACTTTGCATAATCTCCATTAACGTACATATGTATTTTGTAATTAGTTTATTATAAGAATGTTGAGGTTACATAATGGTACCATAGTGAAGAAATTCAATGTGGTGATGGTGGATTATGGAGTGCCCCATGGAATCAATAGTGAAAAGAGGCTACTAGGTATGTTACACAAAGTAAGAATCCATAGCTAATGTGAGAAGTCAAAATCCATAGATAGAAATAGACCCCTTAATGGTTTGATGACCAAAAACCATCCCAATGGAGATGTGGAAAAGGGAAAGAAAGGATTAGGTTGACACGAGTGCCATGTAACCCTAACTTCACAAGAACTAATCGATTGAAAATTTGGAAAGAAATGATTGGAAATAAATTGAATATTTAAAGGATTCAATAAGATTTGAGGAAGAAAAAGTTCGATTACTAGAAACATAATAAGGGTTCACATTTTGCTAAGGAAACAACATAAAAGTGAGGATGGGACGAACAACCTCATTGTTGTGCCCATTCTTATTTGTAGAGTTAGGAAATGGTTTCTTGAGAAAAAAATTGCTTCTTAGACCTATTTCTTCTTTAAATCCTTTACTTTCTAAGCCCTCTCTAAGCCACTGATGCAGTAGCAATTTTTTTGCAAACATTGGTGATTGTAAGATGCCTCCATAAACCTCCATTTCTAGATTTGCAGTGGAGAAAATCATGATAGAATAGAAGAAATCCCTATTCCATAGTTACCAAGTTTATCCAAATCACATCAAAAGATTTGAAAATTTGACAATGGTTTGATGTGAACTGATCTAGCCAAACAACACCTCAATTTTGTTTAGTCAAATAGCATCTCAAGTTGGTTTAGTCAAACAACTTTTAAAGCCACCAAATGACCCCAATTTTCTTCTTCGTAGTTCTTGCCCAATCCCAGTGGGACTCATGCTTGTGCATGAAGAGTCGAGACTTTGATTGGAATCTCTACTCAATGTATTCTATGTAATAATGTTTATTTGATACTTTCACAAATCCAAAACATAACATTGAACTCCTTTGATACTTTCACAAATAGAAGACATAATCTATAAACATGGATGCAAATGATTCCAAACACCAACACACAAGACTAAACTAAGAAGTAAATAACTAATTATTTAGTGAACTAGAAAATAATTAGATATTTCCTTTTTTTACAAGTATATGAGTTCATCGTTATTCTGTTATGTTTTAAAGATTATTTAAAAAAACCACAATTCATATATGCCTATGATCCCTGAGAAATAATGCTAAACTAAGAAACAAATTGTCCTCATCTAAAACAATGATTGTAGAAACCTTCCTCTCACTCGATGGTTAAGGATCAATAGGAGAAGACTCTAGTCCAGTGTTGGCCTTGAATTTGAATTGGAATTGAAATTGGATTTAGAATTGAATTTGAAATTTAAATTTGAAATTTGAAATTGAAATTGAAATTTGAATTTGAATTTGAATTTGAATTGAATTTGAATTTGAAATGTGAAATTTGAAATAGAATTTTAAATTTGAATTGAATTTGAATTTGAATTTGAATTTGAAATGTGAAATTTGGAATAGAATTTGAAAATTGAATTTCAAAATGACATGTGAAATTTGGAATAGAATTTGAAAATTGAATTTGAATTTTAAATGTGAAATTTGAATGAAAATTAGAATTAGAAATTGAAATGTGATGCAGAGAGTTCTGAAGAGAGAGATTCATTGCTTTGTGCTCCGCAAAGCATGAGAGGATCTGACATCGCCCAACAGACTGGCCATCAACAGTGCTCTCGTTCACCGAGGAGTGATGCCATGCCGGGGTCGGCTCCCAATGGTGGCGGTAGCAGGAGAGGTAGTGTGTCGGTTCATCCCGACGACATACATGTGGATCCCTCGGTGGAGGATGTGCAACAAGACACGAGTGCATCAAGTGCGTATTTTTTGTTAGCACATTTTCAGTAAATTTTTAGTATATAATGCATTGAATTTCAGTTGCATGTTATAATACATATTTTTAGTAACATTTGTGTTTTGGTTTGGATTGTAGGTGCCTCGTCAGGGGGATCATGCGACGATGACATCGCACAGATCACTCTCCCTGATATCACTTCCCAGTGAGAGTGGGTGGCCTCATGTATCTGCACATTGAGGGAGGATTCTCCCACACAGAGATCTTTGTCCATGATGTTATCGATAGTTGATGAGATGTTGGCCCTCTACAGGAGGGTAGGACCTCTAAGTGACATTTGGCGTCATGCATGCCAGAGGAGGAGACGGGATGTAATTGAGATCCACAAATGGGATGATGTCAAGGTCGCCATAAGAGGGCATGACATCAAGTGTTCTTTGTTCGACATCCCACCTGACTGCGCTGTCGGTCAACCCCTTAGACTCCCGGAGTTTAAGTTGAAGGTTGCTGCACCACATCTATATGATAGATTTTTCAGAGCGTGGGTCATGTTCCCCCACCATGACCAAGTCCCATTGTACTTTGAAAAACATGTTTATGCAGAGTTTGTTTTGGACATGCACCCAGATTACACCAACACAGGGTCCTTGTTCTATGGGGCTGGTAGGGGACGCTCCTACCAACGTCCTAGAGCTCAGAGAGACCCTGCCTTCATGCCACCCGCTCCGAGGTTGGTACCGTTTCCAGACAGGATGGTTATCATGTCGAGGGATGTGGCACAATCATCCCAGCTTGCTGTAGAGGCTAGACAGGACCTTGCAGAGTTGTTGTTCACTGCCATGGGCAGTGTTATTGTTGTTGTGCATGGAGAGGCATCTAGACCACCCGCTCCAACTGCAGATCCAGATATAGAGTATGTCCATAGTGACATGCTCAGGAGTTTAGATGGCGAGGCCCTACTGAGGTATGCTAAGTCAGCCCGATATGCATACTTTCAGTTGTATCGTAGATGCGTCGCTATGGGACAAGTATACTTTTGTACAATTATGTATATATCGTATGTTACATCATATTAATGTCGCAAATTGAATGGTCAATAATAATTAAGGGATTGGTATTCTATTGATCCATGTAGGGGACCCCATTCATGGATCAACTCTTTGGTAGTGAGCCATTAGTTGGTCCATCCGCTCGTCCCCACCTGCAGACAATAGTAGTCGAGGTAAGTTATAATTTATGTTCCAATTTAATTTATGTTTGAATATTATTTCTTAGTTTAAATAATTTGTGTTTTATTTCTTAATTTTCGAGATTTTATGTTTTACATCTTAACTTCAAATGAATTTCAAATTGTACAGGGAAAAGGAAAGGGGATAGATCCTGATTATGGACATGAGGACCGTGAAAGTCCTCACGAGCCGGGTTCAGACACAGATGTGAGTTTTAATTTATGTTCCAATTCATGTTATATAGTCACATTTAGTAATTGATTTTTGTACTTTATGTTTCAATTTTTTACGGATAACCTTTAAATTATGTTAAATAGTTTTACTTTTTAATAAATATAACTTATTACATGTAATGCAATATTACACTGGCATCGCTATGGACGGGTGTCAATGTTGCAATAGATTTCACATATGGTTGGGATGCAACTCGAGTACATGGTCCTGATGAAGGGCCATCTACCCGTATTCCTACCAAGATCCCAGATATCACCTTTGACACGATGGATATGGAGGAATTCCTTGAGGGTTTAGCATCTCAGAGACAGCAGCGGGCTACTGCACACAAGGACAGTCAGAGGGACAATCACAGGCCTCGTGGGGGTAGTGGCCAATGAGTTGATGATCTATACATTTCCATGTTTTGGATATTTTCATATTTTATATATTTTCATGTGTTTGGATGATCTATGTATATGTTTTCATTTTTTGGATATGGATTTCTATCATTTATACATGGACTTTTATCATATATGGACTTTGGATATGGACTTTTGGATATTTTGTATATCTTATCATATTGATGTCTTCATGTGTATTTTGTATATGATTTGAAATCGATTGTTTTTTATATTAGATCTGGATATAGTTATTATAGTTACAAATTTATGTTTTGTCTTTTCAAATGCAAATTTAATGTGTAGTTACAATTTAGTTCAATTTAAAATGCAAATTTCGACTACATTACAGAACATCTTCCAAAATTTAGAATTGAATACATACATTACATTTTAAGATTGAAATTACAATTCCAATTCAATTACAATGTAAAATTTAAAATTTAATGTGTAATTTCAATTCCAAATCAATTACAATTTAAAAGCTCGTTTTCAACTACATTACAATTGCATAAATAAAACCAAAATGTAAAATTAGAATACATCTGAAATTAAAAATTGAAATTGCAATTAAATTATGTTGTCTACACATTACAATTCAATTACAATTTACACATTCCAATTCAATTACAATTTAAAATTAAAATCTCAAATTTAATGTGTAATTTCAATTGAAAATTCAATCTGTTGTTCCAATTTACACGTTCAATTTCAATTACATTACAATTGCATTTGAAATAATTTTTTTAAATTAGAATACATTGTACAATCTAAAATTTAAATTTTACAATTTTACATTGTATAGATGTATTTTAAATGAATGCAATTGTATTTGAAATCAAAATTTAAAATTAGAATACATTTGAAATTGAAAATTGAAATTAACATTTTGCATTATGTTGTCTACACATTACAATTCACTTACAATTTCCACATTCCAATTCAATTACATGGAAAATTTAATGTGTAATTTCAATTGAAAATTCAATGTGTTGTTGTATACAAGTTATATAATATGTAGGTAATCTTTGTGTTCTTTTATTTTAAGTGTGTGCTCTAATCTAAAGTCATAAAAGTATGGTTTGTTTTCTTGGCAATGAGCATAACCACCTAGTCAACTTGTATCTTATTACCCTTGTTTTCCTTTGTCGACCATGGTTAAGACCCCATGACCCATTCCTACTACATAGAATCTCTTAACGATGTATGTGTCCCACTAAGAGGCCAGTGATTTGGGTATGTGTGGTGGCCTAAGGTCTGGTTTAGGGGATTGAGCCCCTATTAGCTTCATTTTGGACCAAAGGCCCAAAGCCCATTTCTCATGTGCAAAAATTTCTAATGTTACCCATATCCCACTTAAGGACAAATGTAATTTCTAAAGGGTTTTTGTGGTGGCTAGAAGAATATTTAATGTCCCATAAAAATTCTAAGATTCATTTATGGGTTAATGACCTTATTTTCCTTCTCTAATCATGGTCAAGGACCTAAGACCCATTCTTACTACACAAAAAATCCTATTGGTACCCCTATCCAACTCGCATGTAAAATATCACTTTTAGAGGGCCTACGTCACAATTCAAGGCCTTGATCATCACAATTAGCCCAATAATATTCATTTAGGGTCTAATTACATCGATTTATCCTCAAATCATGGTTAAGGCTTTGAGATTGATCCTAATGCACAAAATGTTGTAATATTACCCATATCTTACTTGAAGGATACATGTTATGTGGCTTATGACATTATTTGTGGCTTATGACATTATTTGTGGCCCCTGCATAGAACATGTTATGCGGATTATGACATTATTTGTGGCCCTTGATATTTAAAGGATTCATATAGGGACCAAGGCATTATTTTCCTCCCTCGACCATGGCTAATTCCTAATTCCTTATTATGTTCAAGGTCTTAAGACCCATCTCTATCACGCAAAAACTTATGATCATGAACTTATATCCCATTTCTATGCCGAAAATTCACTTTAAAGGGTCTATATGTTGTGTTTGAAGGCCTTGACCATGACCCTTTAGCTCAAGAATTATAATTTAGGGTTTAATTCCCTTAGTTTCTCCTCCAACTATTGTTCAAGACTTATCCCTACTACATAAAACCTTTTATTGGCACCCTTATTCCACTCTAAGGACAATGATTTCCTCTAGAGGGCATGTTTTGTGGCTTGTGGCCTTGTTCATGACCCTAGGTCCATAGAAGCTTCATCGCCCTTATTTTCCTCTCCCATTGATTGAAAAGGCTTTAAGACCAATCCTTACTATCCAAGGCATTATTATAGAAACCATTCTCCACTTGGAGGTTGAATATACATTTTAGAGGCCCCACATGGTGGGTTGAATCCTTGTTCATGGCTCGTGATCCCTAAAATCTTCATTTAGAGCTTAATTCCATTTCCCCTTCCCTTATAATGGTCAAGTCTCCGAGACCTACCCCTTATATGCAAAACATTTTGAGCACACCCATATTAACAATGGAGGTCAAATATATGTGGTGGTTTGAGGTATCAATCATGGTTCAATGATTCATTTTCTATTCTCTTTCATAATAATAAATTATTTATGCTTAACATAAAATTATCTTCAATATCTTTCCAATATGTGAATTGAGTTTAACTTCGATGATTGGAAGAAATATTATTATCCTCTCCACATATATTCAATAATGTTTTTTAATATTTAAGCAAGGAGAGACATTTCTGCAATTAAATATGAGAGAGTTGTGTAAAGTATAAAAAATATGAACCCATAACTATTATGTAAAAGCATCAATACTTTTTTTTTTTTAATCACATTCTCAATTCCTAAATTAATAATAAAATATAAAAACTGGGTTGAGATAAGAGTAGTATCTTGAATTAAACTAACCATTTGAACTAAAATAAAAACTTATTCACCTTACCAATATTCATAAAATATATTTATATAATATCATACAATAAAATATATTTTTATAATATCATGTACAATTTTTATATGTTATAATGATACCTCCCGTTTAGATTTCACCATAGGGATTTATAGCTGACATTTATCCACATCTTTTATTTATCTAAGAAGTACAGAGTAACCACCCCTATATTTCCCATAGAGAAACCAAATCAACATATGAACCAAAAAACGGAAAGAACTATGTCATGTCCATGGATTGATGTGGAGGGCACTGCCACCAACACCCATGCTTCTTGTATTTTTGCTTGAATACCTACATGCGTTACAGTCAATTTACAAATAAATCCAATAATGCAATCTCCATGTTAGATCACTAGCCACAAAACCCACGGTAAAACTATTGGAAAATGCAATGTTCAAGACAAATACACTACAAATAAGATAAGCATGAGATATTTTTCATTACGGATATGTACATATTTTCCATGTTATTATTACGTTTACATTTCAACTTTCATTATCATGTAATCCATGTCTATAAAAAACAAAGACATGTACAAGTTGTGTTTTGGTTTGATAATTGAGGTTTTTTTACACATCAAGGCCATATAATACTAATTAATTTCTCTCAAAGAGGTTCCATTCCTATGCGTGCAAAACTGCATGATAAAGATGGTTTTTGATGCATGTAATCCAAAAATTGAGAAGGTTTGATGGTTAGAAATTATAGTGAATGTTTGTGAGTTGTGCCAACAATGGGTATTGTTTGCATGAAAATATATTCAAAGATTATGTGTAAGTGCCCTTTAGTTGAATTGTACCCTATATCTCCTATGTTATATTCCATATAGCACCAAGTGCCAATATTTTTATTAAATGGAGTGAGGAGAGGCAAAAAAAATTGGTCCTAACTTTGATATCTTCTTGATAACAAAACTAATTGATTATTGTTGAATGAAACATTTTTTCAATACATTGGTATTTGATAATATTTTTATATAATTGATAATGAAATACAATGTAATTGATGAGGAAATACAATGAATGGATTATAATGTATAAAATTTTGCAAATTTGAAATCAAAATTTAAAATTAGAATAGATTGTACAATTCAAAATTTAAATTTTACAATTCCACATTGTATATATGTATTTTAAATTCTCAATTACATAACAATTGTATTTAAAAGCAAAATTTAAAATTAAAACATTCACATGTTCAAGTGTATTCACATTGGAGCACCATGACCCAAATTTCACAAAAGCCTCCCATCTAGTATTTATATTCTTGACATTAAAGCATCTATAAAAGTACATTTATAAAACCACCTCCACAAAAATCTCCATAAAAATATTACACAAGACAACATGAAAAATATGCCAATGATGCAAGTGGCATACATGTAACTCATTCATCTGGCCAATGGTTTATAGGAATGCAAGTCTCCATAATACGATCATGGTCAGCTTCTGTCATCTTCCATCTCTTTGGATCACCTCTCTTCACCTTGATTTCTGTTAGATGTATCCGAGCTGCCACCACCAAATGACTGTATTGACATGATATATATCCAGGCATAAAATCTCTGTAAATAATATGATCACCCTTTTTTTCACTTTTTTAAAAAAGTGTCCCATTAGAACCATGTCTCCTATTTGGTATGTGAACTCCCCATCTTGGTACGATCGCACCAACCTACTTTTTATTTGCGTGCATTGCATCAAATAGTATGCCACATTTGCTTGGTTGTGGCGGGGGTGAAATGACAACGAACACATGACCTGCAAGATACATTACAAATATTATTCAAATGTCCTACGTGCATTTCTTCAACATTTGTATATGTGTAATATATAATGAACTAATTAACTTAATGAAGACTCTTGTACCTTCCCTAACCATATCGAAAACTCGATCATGATCTAATGAGACCATTTCCTCTTCAGTGTGCATCTCTTGCCATGTTGGAATTGGATGTAGGCCCTTTGGATTAAGAGATACTTATTTCCATGGTTTGACATATACATCATTTTCACACTGATCAAGCCTGCATCCATTTCCATCAATGCAAAAATCGCAAAAACATGCATACTTCCTTGCTTCAATGGAAAATATGCCACCCATGTCTTTACTTCGAACCGAATGCAATTCCCTCGTACCAGGGATGGCCTCACAATACCACGGAATGGATCTATTAACATCTCCAAGGGAAACATCCCAAAAGAATCTACATGGAATTTAGTTTGTCATATGTAAATTCCTATTGATTATGTGCTCTTTTGGAAATGATGATATTGAATGTTATTAGCTTATTAATTGAGTTTGGAGTTTATTACCTGCACACCATCCTTGCTTGTTCGCGACCTTGATGTCCCAAATGATGTGTGCACCAATCAACTACTTCATTGGAGCATTTGATTCGGGTTGCACCATGACTCATCCGGTACCTCCTAAGTGCTCGTTTCACACATGCACCTACGCCATCATGTTCACCCTTTCCATGCCCTGTCTCAAAAAAGCTCCAGGTGTGTTGGATTCCTGTTTGTTTGTGAAGGCGACTCAACCAATAAAATGAGTGTGCCGATTTGAATTTCCCTGCACACCCATCTGACCAAATCCAGTGTTTAGTAAATGATATGCCTCTTTGCTTGAATGAATCATAAATCAACCCAAAGCAGTGTTGAACGAATAATGTGTCATGCTCACGATCATCACTAACATAAAAATGGTACTCCTTGATCACTTCACGTGATTGGGGAGTGCTATCCCTACCATCAATGCTTTCCTAAGAATGTCTGTACAATACATGTATGAAGATAGACACCTAGTCGGAGTGATAGTACTCACTCTATATCTCTCTCTGAGGAGCAAAGGTGTAGTTCTCCGCAAAGTCTACCACTGATAAGATTGTGCCTGGCTCAAATATGTCACGAGAATGTTTGAATTTTGAAGCTTGCCACCTAGACCTATGGGAGTGCTTTATGTATTTATAAATCTGACTTTGAAACTTCTCCATGAAATCTGAAACATGAATCTCATCATCGAGCAAGTCGATCCTCTTAGATGGAACGGATGAAGAAGATGTTGGATTCATGGTGACGTACTCGTACCTCTTCCACCTAACGGTGATATCTGACAATCCATGGTGTGTTGGATCAATAGGAAAGTTCTTATGGAACAATGTCAAATCATCGCATTCATGGCATTTTCTCCCATCTACACACCTCTTATTGAAAAACACGTGTTCAGGATTCCTGTTGCATAGTATCATACAAATAAAATCTCGCACTGTGTGAGGCGTTAGTACACAGTTCCAGTGCCTTTTGCAAAAATCCATAAATGTGTCATAGTATAGTTGAAATTCAACGTGGTACAGGCAACAACAAGTGTCGCAAATCGTATTCGGCCTAATATACCACGGTTTCAATTTGTTGAACATGCTAAATGATATTTGAACACCAGGATTGGTTTCTTGGAATTCCTCATAAAGTGCAACTCTCTTCATCTCCATCACGTGCTTACAGTGCTCCTAATAAATGCCTCTGGATCAACATTGTCGCAGGACATGCTTTCTATCTGGAATAGCACGAGAATGGCTATCCCAAAACTCTATCACCTTCTCTCTAATGCCTGCTGCCATCTTGCCTCAATAGGGTTCCCTACAAATAAGATCCCAACAAGCAGCTTCATCATTTTCATTTATCCGAACCCTGAATTTAGTATATTTGAGCAATGTTTTTTTTCAAACACTGAGCAATGATGCCATTGTTGATACCATTCGATTTCTTGAGGTGCTTGTGCCACAACAGCCATTGTAATTTCCTTACGAGCAGCTCGGGTATCATTGTTTCTTGATTTTCCAAACGAAGATAATGCAGTTCTTACATTTTCTATTGCATTCTCGCATGTCTTTTTTGTTTTAACATCTTGAAAACCCAACAACTTTGTGGTACGTTTCAATTTTTTGTGTTTTATCAACCCATGTAGGATTTGAGCTTGTGCCATTGTTGAATGTTGTTCAAAATATGACTTGATTATGTTATTGAAATGCTCTCTAGATCTCCGACTAGGGATCGAGTTCCCAATCTGTTCTTGTGCAGAAACAACTGCACAATCCTCTAGAAAATTTCCACCCCTTGCAACCCCACTGCAACTCCCAATTATATTTTCAATGTGAGAGGGAAAGGTGTCATGTGATGGTTGATCAGGGTCATGAGGGGGCACATGGTCATGTGATTCTTGATCACCATGATGTGATGCTTGACCATAATCTCTCCCTACATAACATGTAAATTAACAAATTGAAAAGTGGTTACATGATAGTTGTGCATTGAACTTTGAAATTGCTAGTAACTTGAAATTTGATGTGGAAATTGAAAAATTGGAAAATTGAAAAATTGGAAAATTGAAAATTGCATGTGAATTGAATTTTCCAACTAATACATTTAGCTTGAGAATTGTTCTAAGTAAAAATTGAAATTGCTAGTAACTTGAAATTTGAAATTGCTCAAGTAACTTGAAATTGCTAGTAAATTGAAATTTGAAATTGCTCGAGTAACTTGAAATTTGAAATTGCTCAAGTAACTTGAAATTGCTAGCTTAAACTTGAGAATTGTTCTAGAAGTAAAGTTTGAAATTCCTAGTAAAATTTGGAATTGCTTGTAACTTGAAAATCAACTATATATATTTAAGTCAAGATAATTATTAATAACTTGATAAAAATTATTGTGGGCATAAAAATTAATATCATTTATAATCATCACAATATATAATTGTGGACAAATTTTCTTTATGCAATTTATGTCCATTTTACTAAATTATATTACAAGAAAAATGTTATTTTAACTTTATGATATAAAATAAATAAATAAATATTTAAAATACAAGTTACAAATCACCACAAAGAATAAATGATTACAACACTTTTACCCTAGAATTTCAAGCACAACATTATGCATCCCATGTTGTATATATGTGAAATAAAAATTTAAGATTGGTTCTTTACCCATGATAACATACCTATTATACTCTAAATGTGGGGAAAAAACATTGATTTAGAGATGAATACAATATTTAATTAAAAACATTGTAGTGATAACAATAGATAATTATGGAAATTGTAACTTTTATCATAAATTGCAATTTAAGGATTTTTTTATCAATAATGCTTCACATATCAATGCATAAGGTTGCAAACATTGTAAATAATTATTTCCAATTTGTCCTAACAAAATACATGATCTTCTAATCATTAATCTTATCATGGTGATATGTCATGTTATGTAAATAAAAGTACAGGTGCTAGATGTAAATTTTTTAAAATAAACATTATAATTAAATAGTTGTTTGAACATTCATTTGTATTCAAATATTCATTCCTAGGAAAATATTACCAACCACCATAACTATGAAAATATTCATTCATTTGTTTTCAAATTGAATAAATTCTAACTAATACATAACTATCACAACATGTTCATTTCAAAATATTCATGCATTTGTTTTGAAATTGAATTTTCTAATAAAATAAGAATTGAAATTACATTTTTTAACTTGAAATTGTTAGTAACTTAAAAAATTGCAATTAGTTAAATATGTACAATTTAACTTAAAAATAGTGTCCAAGTGTACATTTAATTTGAAAATTGTTAGTTAATATGTACATACATTTTAACTTGAAAATAGAATATAAATGTAGATTTCATTTGAAAATTGTTGGAGAATAAAATTGAAAATTGTTAGTAAACTTTGAAATAATTTGTAAATTGTTATTTAAGCAACTTGAAAACATAATTTCAAAAATTGTTAGCAACTTTGAAGTAATTTGAAAATAGTTAAAAATATGTATATGTATTAACATGAAAATATAATCTAAATTTACATGTTTCATTTGAAAATTGTTTCAATTCAACATTTGTTAGTCACTTGAAAATTGTTTATTTAACATAAAAACTGTTACAAACTTTGAAATTTAAATAACAAATGGATGAAATAAATAAGAATATCATTACAAATAAATATGAAACAAATTAAATTATGAAATTTAGTTAAATTTATTGGAAAATTGTTACTAATTTTGTAAATTATGTAGCATGATATTTAAATTATGATAGCATGTAATTCATTAATTTACCTTGGTTGTTCTCCATTGGAATTTGTTGCACCAAATGTGCATCTTTTTCTTCTCTCAACCTCTCTATTTGTTGTCTCATTCGTTCTCTATTCTTCTCACGCTCTTCATTGTCATTTTGTTGTCTAGCATGTTTTCTTTGTCTTTTTTTTTTATTCCCCATCAATCTACAATGAAAACAAACAAACAAAAATTCAAATTGTTATAACAAACAACAATATGTTAGTATGAAATCTTGAAATATGTCTACAAAGAAATCTTACATGTCTAATAAGGTCTAATTCAACAACATGAAAATGACAAAGCTCTAATTCAACAAGATCAAAATGACAAAACTCTAATGGAAAAAAAATAGCAATGAGTTAACATGTTTTTTTTATTAATTGTTTGTTGGTTATATACAGGTTCGTTGATGTTTTTATGAGGGAAGGGTAGTTCGAAACATTAATTGTTTCCAACTCCTTTCGCGGTTTCACCCCGGTTCGTTTATATATTTTTTTACATAGAAGAACCCTCAATCGAGCCTATTTGACAGACCCTCAATCAAGCAAATACCTCGATCGAGGTCTTTATAAACCCTAGATCGAGGTATTGTTAAACCCTCGATCGAGGTGCTGTTAATCCCTCAATCGAGGTGCTTTTAATCCCTCAATCGAGGTATTTAAAATACCTCGATCGAGCAAATAGCTCATGGTTTAACAAATACCTCGATCGGCTTGAAAAACAGGCCGAGAGCCCTTTTCCCTACAGAATGAAAGTTTTGTATGTCTTCCAGAGAGTTAAACCATGTCATTAAATGCTCATTAATCAGCGAATTTGATACCATTGGATTCGTCAATGAATCCTCTATCCAGATATATAAAATTTGCGAATTTTTATCTTCATATGTCTTTTGTTTTTAAATTTCTACTAAAACTTGCCCTAAAAAACCCTGCCGACAACTTCGATTGAGCTTAAAGATAAATCCACAACATTCAAAATACACATCCAAAAAATTTGAAAAAATACACAAGCCCTAGATAAACGCTAGATAAACGCGTCCTCTTTAAGATGGTATTTTTAGTTTTTCAAATTATGTAAAAAATCAAAAGATTTCGTGCAAACACACGTGTGTGCAAAATGCGACTTAAATCTTTATTGCTCATTTTCAAAAAACAATAATGAATATATTTTTTCGAGAAAAATTAAAAGAAAAATATATAAGCCCTAGTGCATTCTGTCTAGATCATGTTCACATATTTCATTTTTAAAAATTTTTACTTTAACATTAAATTATTGTGCACACACACAAACTACTTTTTAATTGCTCTTCAAATTTTTAAGTACACATGTTTCATTAAATGAAAATTCGACACGATATATGAGATTGGTATATTTCGAAAAAAATATCATTGGAAAGCCAACATAATTCTCTACATTTCGTTTTTCAACCGCATGTCAAAATTCATGTGGCAAGTATGAGTTTCGAGGGTTTCAATTTAATACATGGGTAAAATTTATGTTTTCCACCGTCATATTTGGCTAAAAAGAGTTATCCATCTTCATGGAATCCCCCATATACAAGTGGTCTATACTTATAGAAACTCATGAAAGGGAAGAGAAGGCATCTCAAAAAGGTTGGATATGTTCTTTAAGTTGGAAAAATAGATTGAGAAGGTTGAGAGATATAGACCCTAGGTGTGTAGTAGTGGTTCCTCAAACCACCTTCCTATTCTTCTTCAAGTTGACAAGGAGGACAAAAATACCTCTACTCCCTTTAAATTCAATCACTTTTGGTTGGATGAGAACAAACGTAAACTGCTTATCTCAAGGAATTGGAATATTTATGATCCATCTTCAAGAGAGTCAACTATAATTTCTATTTGCTTCAAACATCAAGCATGTTAAGAAACTAGTAGCAATGTGGGTAAAGAAGAAAAAGGAAGAAAATAAAGTATAACTTAAACAAGTTGAAGTAGAAATTTACTCTCTCCCTCTTAAAACAAAATTTACTCTTTCTCTCTAAATAACAATGTTCTAGGGGTTTTCGACAATGAAGAATGTTTAGCTTTAAAGACTTTGGAGGATAGAAAGAAGATCTGATTGGACAAAGAATAGATGGAGTGGAGACCCAAAAGCAGGGCTATCTAGTTAGAAGATGGGGACAACAATACATAATATTTTCACAATTATGCCAATTACAAGAAAAATCTAAATACAATATGGGAAATTAATAACTTAGATGGATCCAAGGAAACATATTTTGAATACATTGAAAATGTAGGCAATGCACATTTCCAAAAACTTTTCAAAGAGAATGAAGTATTAATCATAGATGACACTCCAAAGGTGAGAAGACTTTTCTCTAGTTTTTTTAATCAAAGCATGAATGAGAGACTCATAGCTAGAGTACCCCAATTCAGGAAATAAAGGGATTTTTTTCATTTAAGAAGGACAAGAGCCCGAGACAAGATAATTGGTTTGTGGAATTCTATGCTTCTTATGGCATGTTGGAAGATGATATCTTGAGGGTGGTGAAGGAATAAAAGGAATTAGGTAAGAGTCTGAGACAAGATAATTGGATTGTGGAATTATATGCTTTTTTTAATGACATGTTGGAAGATGAGCTCTTAAGGGTGGCAAAGGAATAAGAGGAATTAGGTAAAATACTAGGGACACTCAATTCCAATTTCATTGCTTTAATCCATGATTCAAAAGAATGATCCAACTTCTTTCAAAGTATTTTTAATTTAGACATATCTCATTATGTAATCTTATCTAGAAGCTCATTTGAAAGATTATAGAAAACATACTTTGGGGAATGTTGTACAAAGTAACTTCAAAGGAGAAATTTGGGTTTATGTTAAATACGCAAATTCATAATGCTATGGGTTCTATGCAAGAGATTTTACATACATTAATAAAATCAAACAAAATTCCAGCAGTAGTGACGAAGGCTGACTTACCTATGGCATATGACAAAGTGAACTAGTTGTACATCAGGCTGGTATTGCTTCCATTGGGTATGAATATTTCTACTTTTAATTTGAATTTAGTATGTCTAACTTCAACATCTTTTTTTGTTGTAATAGATGTGTCTCCTTATAGAATTTTCAATCCTTCAAAGGGGCTTAAACAAGATTGTCCATTGTCCCCTCTTTCATTTCTACTATTGGCCGAGGAACTAATTCTAGATTAATATTTGAAGCAAAAAGGTTGGGGGATATCATTGTCCCCTCTCCCAGTTGAATACCTATTGCAATGTAATTGGTATCGAGATAAACTTAAATAATTCATGTATGTGCTTCAATGAACTTGGGCCTTATTTGAAAGATAAAATATCTCAGATATTGGCTCTCCCTTCAAATCCCCTTGATTAATGGGTGAAATATATTAGGTTCAACATAAAACCAAATGGATATAGATTTGAAGACCGATTATGGCTATACAAAAGAAATGAGGCAAGGATTTCATGTCGGTACCTTGGATGGTCATCTTATGGAGGAAGGATGATCTAGGTAAATTTGATCTTGGAGAGAATTCTAGTATATTACTTATCCATTGCTCATGTTCCAAAATGAATTCTTGAGAACACCGAGAAAATATTATTTAGTTTCCTATGGACTGGGAAGAAGCAATTAGAACGAATTACAATTTTCAAATGGAAAAAACATACAAGGCCAAAAGAGGCAGCAGGTTGGGGTTTAAAGAACATTTTTATTTTCCTATTAAGCTTTGGTGATAAAAAACATGTGGAGACTCTTTCTCAATAACATATTATGGGGAAAAGTCATGAGATATAAATGGTTTACAGAGAAGGCTCCGTTAGAGGAATGGATAAGGTCAAAATAAAGGTTACTCAAAGGTACTTCCATTGTTTGGAAAGGGTTGATGAAATAGTAGTGAAATATTTTCCTATTATAGGGAAATGGGTTTTCTAGAAAGTTTCAATAGGATATAAACTTAGAGTTGGGGATGACCCTTGGGTCAGTTGTAGTGAAAACTTCAAGTTGTGTAGAGTGAAAGGATGAACTACAAGCTAAAGGTAAATCAATGTTAGTTGATTTGTCCATTCGGGTGCCATGGGATTGGTTTCAATCTTGGTTGTCAATTGAAGATCTTAATTATATGGTAACTTGGAAGTGGAATGGATAAAATATATTCTCCTTTTAAATCACAAATTTTTTTCTTTTGCAAGATCATGAGGATGAATTGAAATTCACCTAGAACAAATCTGCAGGTACATTTATGCTAAATTAGAATATGAAGGTTTGATAGCTCAATTTATAACTAAGGATATGATTTGGTGGTGGAATGCAATTTGGAAACTAATATCTCCACTCAAAGTGATAATTTTTCATGTCTCACAAATTATCTAATAACATTCTCACCTAAGACAACAATAAAAAATGAAGTTTGATTAATGGACCAAACCATTGTTTTCTATACAAATTTGAAGATGAATAGGGCAAGCATATTTTGTTTCTTGTTATTTTATTAAGCTTGTTTGGAATGAAATCCTTCAAATGATGGGTGAGCCCAATACATGTAATGAAAATAAACTTATGGAATGTTTTGAAACTTGGATTCCAAACCCATTTATCAAGGCCCACAATGTGCTACTGTGTTATGTCATATGTGGATTGTGGCCATGTAGAAATAAGATGATATTTCAAGGGGATAACATGGACGTTGGGCTAGTATATCATAACATGAGGCTCTCCTACAAAGAATATTTGGAAGCTTCCAATTTAAGGACAATCAAAGTCCTTAAATATCTAGTTATTGACTTCACCAAAGATTGGGGATTTTTTTATGGTTCCTACTAAGGAGTGCCAGGGAAGGGTGGAGTGGGTGTGGTGACTGAAAACTATTGATGGAT
This sequence comes from Larix kaempferi, assembly GCA_027924585.1. Classification (NCBI taxonomy): domain Eukaryota; kingdom Viridiplantae; phylum Streptophyta; class Pinopsida; order Pinales; family Pinaceae; genus Larix; species Larix kaempferi. The sequence goes on from BSBM01000715.1 coordinate 574,506, forward strand.
TAGTGTAATGAAAAATGATATGTTTCCAATTTGACACTTGATCCTATAATGAAGACACTCTTGTAGGCTAAAATTGTTTTGGATCATATCTCTTACACTTATGTATTTATGGAATTTAATAAAAAATGAGATTCACTTTATTTGTAGCTAATTTATTTATTAATAATTAAAGTCTGCCTAAGCCTCTCTTATTTATGAATTAGTGATGTCTTGTCTCTCTTATATATATTTGATGAGAAATGGAATGAATCTATAGGAAGCTTTAAACCTATGATAGATAATGGAGCCAAAGGTCCAGCTAGTGGATTACTCCAACAACAACTTGTCATAACTATGGTCTAATTGGAAGTTTAGAAATTCTGAAGCATATTTCGAGGATGGTGATCCGGGTCACATCGAGGGTTTCATTTTGCATGTTGAAAATTTGTAGGGCCTTGCATCAGAGGTTAGGGTAGATATAGTTCTTAGGTCAGGATGACTAGTGCTCCTCAAATCATGTTAGAGGCCATTCCCATCTATTGGTGTTTGATGTCTCACATCATATAGGAATCCTTGATAGGATTCAACAAATTTGTTTTAACTATCTATGGAAGGGGAAGAGTGGATGTCAAGGATCCAACAAGTTGGAAAACCATCACTTATCTTAATGTCTTGGGTGGATTGGGGGTTAAAAATATATTTCTTTTAAATCATGTTCTTGCAACAAAATCCTTGTGGGTTTTTTTTACCATGGGTAGCCTGTGGTGAAGGATCTTGATAGCCAAGTACATAGCCCCAAACCTAGTAATTTATTGGGTTAGAAGGCGTAACAAGTCTATTTTGAAGGCTTTGAATAAGTGGAAAGTGATCACTCTGACATTTATGGTGATTGGTTGCTTCTTATTATAATGGATTGGATCAATGTCGAGTATTAGGGAACTACAACAAAATTGGCCAGTAGTGCCGAAATTTGCATTGTTTTTTAGTGTATTTTTTCCTAAATTTGGACTGAATTCTAGACGCTAAATCCAGTGCCTCACTACGTTTCATATTTTTGCCTAATTTTATGCCTTACTTTGCACTGAATTTAGTGCCATTTTTTATGCCTAGTCTAGTTAGCATTGATTTTAGCACCAGGTTTTTCTCCCTTTTTAGCATCGATTTTAGCACCTAAAATAATGCCTCTGCAAATTAAAATTTACGTAAATAAAAATAGAAAATGGTAAAAAAAAAATCAAAACAAGCAATGCTAAGGGAATGCTATGATTTAGACCCAGATCATTTGTCCAAAGGAAAGAGCTCTACTTGAGCTACATTCCCACAAAAAAATTCCATTAAAATTATAGATCTAAACTAAAACATATTAACCTAGTGAAAATTAAAATTTACAAATCTAAAATGGGAAATGGTAAAAAAAAAGAAAACATAAATGGAAAATGGTAAGGAATGTTGGTATTTGAACCCTGATCACTTTCCAAAAGGAAATAAATATACTTGAGCTACATTAATCCAAAAAAAATGCCATTTAAAGTGAAAATATGAACTAAAACTAGCCTAACAATGCATATATGAGATAAATATTAGCATGCAATATTTCGAGAAAAGTAAGCAATCGTAGATAGATGGATACCAGGATTTGAACCTAGATCTCCTTATAGTAGTGAAATGTCCTTCCTTGGTCCACATCCATGAATCAGATCTACACATTACTAAACAAAGCCTCCAATATCATCTTCTTCTTCTTCTTTCTCCATTAAATCTACAACAAAGAAACCACAATAGAAATCAGTATGTCAATAAAGGAAAAACAAATTAAAAGAGAAAGGAAGGAGAAGAAGGGAATGGAGAATCCATAACCTTCCTCATGGAGGTTCCTCCATGAAACCTTAGCCTCCATGCATGAAACCCTAAACCCGCAACAAGAAAAAACAGGAAACATTAACAAATCTATAAAATAAAGAAAAGTAGTAGAAGAAGGAAGGATGATAAGGTAAGGAAGAAGCCATTACCTTTTTTCACAGAGCTTCGTTCATGAAATATTATCCTCCATGCATGAAACCCTAAACCTGCAACAACAAAGAAGAGAGAAAGAGAGAAAGAGAGGAAATAAGAGAAGAATGAGAGAGAGGGATTTTTGTGAGGGAAAAAAAGAAATTTTAATTAAAATAAGAAAAATAACTTCACACTAATTAGGATTGAGACAAGTGGCTTATTTTTTAGCCCACAATTTCTCTTAAGTTACATTTTAAAAAGTTTCCCTCTTAAATTTCTTTTTGAAAAGTCTCCTTCATTTTCATTTGCTTAGTCAAGAAATATGGTGCTAAATATGGCACTACAAAGGGAGCAAAGCGTGGCGCTAAAAATGGAGCAAAACCTGGTGCTAAAAAGGGAGCAAAACCTGGTGCTAAAAAGGAAGCCAAACCCGATGGTAATGATTTTGGTGCTAAAAAAAGATCAAAACTTGGTGCTAAATATAATGCTAATTAGCGTTGACTTTATCGCCAACTTGAAAATATAGGTACTAAAAATGGTAGATATTGCACCAAGCTGTGAAATAGGCCCATCTAACTCTAGTTATACAAAGCAAAAGAGGGATCAAATCTGCAAACCTTTCACCACTAAACTACAATACACATCCCTCTCACCACTATGCTAAAACATACCGATGCATGCATTCTTATTTTTTATTTATTTTTATTTTTATGGGACAGACGAACACTTTCCCCCACCTAGGCTCCACTGTGCTACAACACATTGATGCATGCATTCTTATTTTTTATTTATTTAATTCTTTTTATGGGACAGATGGACACTTCCCCTCCACCCGGATTGTATCAATGTGCCTTCTTGTTGCAATAATGTAGAGTTTGATGTAGAGATATTACAATTTAGGGGACTGAGATGTGTCATATCTATAATACATATCTATTAAAAAAATCCATATAAAATAAAAATCAATAGTGTTGCTTAGAAAATAAAATACATATATGGAGCACAAAGGGATAGCTTGGATTAAATGGAAAAAAATTGCCATCCCAAAAAGTCGAGGAGGTTGGGGAGCGAAAAATATTTTTTCCTTCTCCAAGGATCTAGGGCCACGAGTGTTTGGAGGCTGATTACAAGAGCAAGTTAGTGGAATACAATTGTCTACCAGAAATATATAGCTTTGGCATTGATATTGGAATATATTTGTAATCTGAGAAAGTATTTCCATAATATATCTGTTATCTAGAACATGGTTGTTCAATCCTTCGATTTGATTGGAAATGGTTTGGTTTAAAAAGTGGGTGACGGTCAAAGTGTTAGAGTGGGAAAAGATACTTGGACAGGGAGTCGTATCCTTCATAAAATTCCGGTTCACATGGTCAATTATCTCAAAGATAGAGGTAAGGTAACACTCAGTCATATTGTAGATCATTCAGTCAGCTCCTTTATGGGGCAAGGATGGTTGAGTGTTGATCTCTTGGGATGTATGGGAGAACACAATATTCGATGGGGATTTTTATGGGACAATTAAAGAACAACCATGTGCATCTTACGCAAGACAAAAATTCTCTAGTTTGGTTATTCAATGCTCATGCTTTTATTTCCTAAAAGTAGCTTACAGAATTGTATTTAAAGAAATTGAAGGAGGCAATCAAGAATGGTGGTGGAGAGCTGTTTGGAAATTCCATTTCCCTAAAAATGAAAAAGTACTCATGTAGTTTCTCATGTCCAATAAAGCTCTCACCTAGGATGTCTTGCAAAGGAAGGAAAGATCGAGTCCTGGAATATGTAGCTTGTGTAAAAATAATGAGGAGACTAACTTTGTCACGTCCCCTTCCATCATTCGAATACAAGGGAGGGAAACATGACCAACATACTGAGCTTATTGGCAATCTCAGCCCCATACACTACTAAGAAATTCATGAATAAATAAAAAATCTGTGTGCAGATTCATACTCAATATAAACACAGCGGAAATAAACATATTTGCACACACACAAACAGTAATGCATCAACATATCAATCACAAGTAGAGAATGATTCACTCATGCAAAGAATTAATCCCATTCCAATGCTATGCACAGATCTCATATCAACCATATGAAGATAATCATTTCGATCCATTAACATGAATAATTATCATTCATAATTAACACATTGCAAAACATAGAATGCATATAATATAAACACATAGAACACTTATCTTTGAGATGAAGTTGTCCAAACAACTGGCTATGTGAGAGAAACGTTCCACCCAACCATAGATCTCTGTCCAGCCTAATTATTTCAGCTGAGAGATCACCTTTGAGTTGGGTTTTGTATCCCATAAGGAGGAACTAGATGGGCTCATTCACAACCATGGTTTCACTCACAATTATGCTAAGCCAACACACAGTTGGGTTTATCAAGCATAAAAAAGACAAAGGAGAGAAATGATAATCCAATGAGCTCAACCATAGAGCTACAGGAATCTCAAGATAATTCAAGCAGTCAAGGCACCCACAGTACCTACCACACCCAAAACAAGGAAGGTCCCCTTCTCTGTTGCACAGTCCTCAGGCGTCCCTTCCCTCCAGTGCTCTTCAGGATGGGCATAGAAAGGTCCAAGTTCCTAAATCGTTGAGATTCCAACCTTCATTAGGTTTATCAAGCATTCTCAACCTCTGCTCAGTCATTCACACTTGGATTTCTCACAATTCTGTCATCAATTTACTCAATCCCGTCACTGGGTTTCTGGGCTATGAAAACTGGGTTTTTCTATGGATTTCAGGGTATCTAATGCTCTCAAATTCGCCCCAAGTTTCATACCTATGGATCCCCCATTGGATTTTACTGTCAATACCAAATTCTGGGAGTTTATGGTTCTTCAAAACGTGGGTTCTTGCAAAGTTGTGATTTCTGGTTTTTCTCACTGCTGGGAATTCGTAATGGATAAAAAATGATGTTGGGCTCTTCCAAAATGGAATTGGAATGAGGAAGAAGCAACCCCCATGAGGTAGGGTGACTTGTGGTACAAGAAAAATAGAGCCCATACCTGCCATACGAATCTATGGGCTGCCCATGCTCCATTGAAGCCATGGACTGAATTCTTCAACAACTTCCTTACAATAGAATTAAATGTTAGCAAGGAAAGTCAAATGGGTTCTCACAATGACATTTTCTAGCATATGTATCATCCCCACAATCCCCTCACCACTCCATAGTGGATACACATGGCCCCTTCTCATTCGTTGCTTCCATAGTCAGTTTTGGTATTTTATTACAATATCAAATATTTACATCATTTACAATATTCCATGGTTTAATAGATCATGGGTAATAAAATATCAAATACTTTCCTTTCTAAATAAAATCTGAGCATACACTAGCGGGGCCTTGGCCTTGAGCTCCACGCTAGGGAAACATACATTGCATGTATACAATATTTACATTAAAAGCCAATATTTCATAAGGGTCAAAATTGGGGTATTACAAACTTCTAATTAATTCTGGAATGTTCATATGCTAAATAGCTTTGAAAAACTATGTAGACAATTCTAAGAGTAAGGTGTCCATGGATTTGGATTCAATACAATATTGTTTAAGAATTTGGTGCTCAAATCCTGCTTTAAATGATCTTAATGAATTACCTTTAATCTCAGCCTGGTAAATTTGGAAGGCAAGGAATACAAGTATTTTTTAGGATATTTCTTTAGCCCTCTTTCATTGTGCTAGAAAGAGTATTATCATTATACATTTTTTTCCTCATGACCAAATGAAAATGAATATTTGTCATATTCAAATTGAGGAAATTAATAGTGATATTCCCTAGGTGTTTTTTGATGGGGCGGCATAGCGAAATCAAAACCTAAGTGGAGCGGGAGGGATCCTGTATATTTCTAAGGATCATAGTTTAATGCTTAAAGCAGGATTGGGGCCAGATACCAACAATTTCATAGAGTTAAAAGGCCTTTGGTTAGTGTTGTGTTTGGTGGTGGAAAAAAACATAAAAAGCTTATAGGTTTTTAGGGATGCACTTCTTATAATCAATTGGATTTACAATAAAGAATTATTCCATAATATTTATCTCGAGCAACTATTGAAGGAGGTTATAAGGTTGAAAACAACACTGGACAGTTCTTCCTTTTCTCACCTATATAGAGAAAGGAACACTCTAGTAGACAATCTTTTGAAGGCAGTAATGAAGATGGAACAAGGGATGATGGCACATCATAGAGGAAAATGTAGGTAAATCAGATGAGTAATATCATAAAACTTGGGGTAAAAAAATACTATTATTATTATTACTATAAAAAAATTGTGGTATATCTTTTGAAATAGATTCATTTTTTAATTATGTTTCTATCACTTTAGTGTTTAATAAATAAATTTTTAAAGGCGGATTGGATGTGGGTGGTCAAAAAAGTTGAAAATAGAATTGGTACTTGCTGCTACAAATGGTTTTCTTTGGGTGGCAAGCTTACACTAGAAAAATCTATATTAATAGGTATTCTTGTTTACTGGTTTTCTTTAGCTATGTTTCTAGTTTCCATCTTGCATTTGATCAAGAACATAATCTTTAATTTCTTATGGTCCATGGAAGCTTATGGAATGAAAATCCATCTTGTCAAGTGGCAAATGGCCTCACTTCCTAAGAAAATGGAAGAATGGGTAATTAAAAATTTACACTCGTTTAGTCTTGCTTTATGTTTAATTTTTTTTTGGAAAGGTCTTTATGGAATAGGTCTCTCGAGTGATATCTTGAAAACAACATATTTGAAGAAGGCCATAGTTGTTGAATGGATCAGATCCACCAACAAATTTGTTGTGAATGCTTCAATTTTTTGGAAAGGTTTTGTCAAAACTTTTCACATTATTAGTAGATGACTATCATGGAGGGTGGGAAATGGAAATTAGGTGCTTTTAGGGGTTGATCCCTACATTGGTGGTGATGATTTCTTCTCATTTTTTGATGAGTTGTCGTCTTATTTACATAATAGGGGCTACAGGTACCTTGTGGATATTAGAAATAATGGAGATCCTTATAGTAGTATAGAATATTGGAAGAAGGCTGAGACTTTGGGTTTGGTTGGTGATATAGCTCAAGAATGGGACACGTACATCGATGATATAAAATAAGTAGGTATCAGACTTGAAGATATAGAAGGTAAGTTGGTTAGAATCTGGAATAAGAAGAATGGACAGATGAGTGCAAATCTACTTATGATGCCATTTCTAGTTTATCAAGTTCTTCTTTAGGTAGGTGGTGGTCTAAGAAAATATGGAAATGGAACATTCCCTTAAAACTAAAATGTTTTTTATGGATCATATTGGAAAATAAAATACTAACTTGGGATAACTTGGTTTAGAGAGGTTGGAGAGGTCCAAATATTTTCCCACTATGTCAATTGGATGGTGAATTTGTTGAACACATATTTGTAAATTGTTCATATTATATGGGTGTTTAGAGAATGGTTGCATGTACTTTGAACATTTCAAACGTTTCGGGGGAATCTTCTTGGTGGAAAATATGGAAACATGGGTAAATAATAACCCCAAATATAAACATGGGTAAATAATAACCCCAAATATAAAGAAGGGACAATACTTACATTCTAGGGCATCTGGTGCTCTATAAATTCAAGCAGGATATCTTTATATTATGCTCCAAAATTGAGGGTCTTTATAGTGATTATAATAAAGAAGTAACTTAAATCCTATAGAATTGTAAACACTCCTACATTTCAATCTGATACTATTGTGGGTTTTTTTTATGGTGCTACCCAACTAGGGAAATGTTGGGGTATCCTCCTAAAATTGAATCAATCTCACTATTTTCATATATGGATGGGGTGTGGGTTGGGATCTGTTTGGAACCTGTGTCAACCCTTTGTTAGTATATTGTTGTTGGACGCATATGCTTTGTAAGTCGTCCCGTAGTATTTGTTGATCCATAGTTTATATTAGCCCATGGTATTGACCCATAGTATTGGACGCATATGCTTTGTAAGTCATCCCATAGTATTATATGTCCCATGGTTTTGACTCATAGTATTGGGCATAGACTTAGTATATAAGTGTGTATTGATGTCATTGAAGGGACCGTGAAGTTAATTGTATTTAGCTTGCTCAAAGGAGGTTGCCCCCTTGAAGTGGCTCGTGATCAATATAAAAGTGATTCTGAGTTCTATTATTTTTTATATCTCATGTATTTGCATTAATTAATTATTGCAGGTTCTTCACATCTGGTATCAGAGCACTTTCTTGGGCTTGTTGGGTGGAATTTATGCCAAAATTTTTTTTCGCATCTGTTGCAAGTTCGAATCTGGGAATAATCCCTATCTGCTTAACTGTGGGAAGTACTTGGGCATAAGTCCTAAAACTCATTGTGAGGAGTACCACAGGAACCCCAAAGTAGCTGGCCCATTGAGAGGACCTACCAGCGAAAAGGGAAACGACCCCTACCCGATTGACTAGTTCCCACCCATGAGGTAAACCAAGAGCTGTCATTTGTGGCAAAGCGGTTATCAGTTTTACCTAAACCATGGAGTGAGGGGTACTTCCCCAATGCAATCCGTCAGATAGCATTGGTGGCCGAGTGAATCCCCTGAACCGATAGGAAGCCGCACATACCCGGGGTCCATATCTATTTTCAGCTGAACTATTTTCGATCACTTCCGCTCTAGATCTAGCCGTTTCAAATCTATTCTAAAATTCATTCCAGATCCAGTCGTCGTTTCAGATCCAACTGTTTTTCAATCCCTTCCGTGCAGTTGCAGATCCATCTGTTGCAGATCCCTTTCGCGCCACCATTGCCGATCCATTTCGGCCATATCTCCCTTGTTTCAACTCTGTTTTCCCAGAAACTTCATTGACATCCCTGTAATCCCATTCTGCATATTTCATTCTTGAAAACCCTATCCCAAATTCCACTTCCCAAGACCAGAAATCCCACATTTGTCTATTTTTAGGGTTTGCCATAACTCCTTCAATTTTCACCCAAATTCCTTCAAATTTGCCACCGTGTTCCTTTCCTAATTCTACTTCTTTGTCCCTCTCTACCAAATTTTCTCATTCTTTCACCCCGCTTCTGAAATCCCCATTTTTTTCCTCCCTGTCCATCAGAAAGTGTCCAAATCCTAGTCAAACCCCAATTATCAATCCAATTTTTTCCCAAACCCAAATTTTACTTTACTAAATAAGATTTTGTTTGTGTTTTTCTATCCATTTCCAAAAAAAAAAAAAACTCCTGGTTGTGGTTGTCACCCGCGCAGGAGCAAAAACCATGGAGGAAGCTCTTGCAGCCATCCAAACCAAACACCAAGATCTGGATAAAAAATTTCTCAGCCTCCATCTTCACAATTCAACCATGAACAATAACCGACATCCATAATCTTTTGCAGCTACAGGGTTCTCTTCTTCCAGCAATTTTCGTGGGCCGAAGCTAGATTTTCCTCGCTTCAATGGTACTGATCCGACTGGATGGATATACCGAGCAGAATAATATTTCAGTCTGCATAATACTTTTGATGTCCAGAAAGTTCCACTTGCATCCTTTCATTTGGAATAGGAAGCCCTTCAATGGTACCGTTGGTACATCAAAGCTCATCCCGAGCCAAACTGGATAGATTTTTGCCAACTCCTTTTGCCACGATTTGGTCCTAGTGCTTTTGACGACTTCACAGGAGAACTCACTAAACTTCACCAAACTGGCACAGTGACAGAGTATCAGACGAAATTTGAGAAACTAGCCAATCACACAGAATGATTGTCTGATGAATTTTACAAGAGTTGTTTTATCAATGGTCTCAAGGATGAAATCTGCTTAGAGGTCAAAATGTTCTATCCCAACACAATGATGGAAGTCCTAGGGTTGGCTAAGCTGGCCGAGGACAAGATTGTAGCTCAACAACGCTCCAAACCCACCTTTGTTCCCTTCAGAAATATGGGTTTCCAACGACCTCCCATCACACCTTCTCCTCAACCAACTCCTATCAAGCATTTGTCTGAAACAGAGATGCAGGCACGCCAAGAAAAAGGGCTTTGTTATAATTGTGATGAGAAATTCACTCGGGGATATAGATGTGTTCAACAAAAGCTCTATCTCTTGGATGTGGATTCTCCACCTGCCTCTGAACCTTGTGAAGAAGCTCTAGCTACAGTCGATGATCAGGTTGACATTCAACACTTGCTTATTGACACCCCATCTCAAGACGACCCACCCGAGATCTCTCTCCATGCTTTAATCGGCATTGCCACCCCAGAAACAATGCGGGTCATGGGATACTTCAAGAAGCTCCCTCTTACCATACTCATTGATTCTAGTAGCACTCATAACTTCATTAACCCTCGGATTGCCAAACAGGCTGATTGTTTTGTCCATCCTTGCTCCCAATTTGAAGTCATGGTTTCCAATGGGGGCATCTTACCTTGCAACGGGAAGTGTCAATATGTGAATCTCTATGGAAGATTATAGCCTGCGCTTTGACATGTTTGCCTTGTCCTTAGGAGGATGTGATGTGGTTTTGGGAGTTCAATGGTTACGCACACTTGGCCCCATCTTATGGGATGTTGCTGAACTTTGGATGCAGTTTTCAGTCAATGGGGCACAACACAAATTTATGGGATTACAACCAGGGTCTCTCTGCATCATCAGTTCACATCGCTTGGAAAAAATCCTTAAGAAGAATTCACATGGTGTCATCAGTCAGCTCCATTCCATTCAGATGCACCCATCAACAGTCTCCACTACTTCCTTGGATAGATATGCAGGTGTCTTTACAACCAATGAGCTTGCTTCCTTCAAGAGACCTTTCCGGTAAGAATTTAGCCGCATCTACCTCTCAACAGGAAATGATGGCTATTTTGCATGCAGTATAAAAGTGGCAGCCATACCTATTAGGGAATTATTTCTGCATCAAGACTGATATCCAAGGTCTGGAAAATTTCTTGGAACAATGGGTCTCCTCCCCAACACACCTGAAATGGGTTATCCAACTCATAGGTTATCCCTATGCGATCACTTACAATAAGGGTAAGGAGAATATGGTGGCAGATGCTCCTTCTCGCACAATTGATGACCCGGTTTCTCTTACAACTATTTCTTTCCTTGTTCCAAATTGGTTGCAATATGTTCAATAGGGCTATCTCTTCTATGAACTCCATGCGTCTTCATCAGCAGGGCACTCTGGGTTCTTCAAAATGTATGACTGGAAACATTGTAACTTCTTTTGGCAGGGACTGAGAATGACAATTCAATAGATGGTGGCTGACTGTGATACGTTCCAGGTCAACAAGGGTGAAATGACACTCCTTTCGGGACTGCTCAAACCCTTGGCCATCCCTACACATATTTGGCCAACTATTTCTATGGATTTCTTAGAAGCGCTCTGGTGGTACAATACCACATCTACAAGGACACCATATGAAGCAGTCTATGGACAGACATCGCTAGTTCTTCTTCCATACACCCTTAGTATCTCCCCAGTTCAGGCAATTGACTCAGTTCTTCGGAACCGCGATCAAATTCTTCTCATTTTGCAGGACAATCTTCACATGGCTAGAATTCGATTGCAACAACAAGCCGATCAACACCATTCTGAGTGCACTTTTCACGTAGCTGGTATGGTTCTTCTTCGTCTATAGCCTTCCAAGCAATCCTCCCTGAAACACTTAAGGCGTCAGTGGTCCAAAATGCAACCCAAGGATGGTACCGGGGAACCACTCATTCAGATTCTGCATCAATTTCCCCAACCAAAGCTTTGAGGACAAAGCTTTTTCTAAGGGAGAGGGGATGTTAAGAACCTGTGTCAACCCTTTGTTAGTATATTGTTGTTGGACGCATATGCTTTGTAAGTTGTCCCGTCATATTTGTTGATCCATAGTTTATATTATCCCATGGTATTGACCCATAGTATTGGACGCATATGCTTTGTAAGTCGTCCCGTAGTATTATATGTCCCATGGTTTTGACTCATAGTATTGGGCATAGACTTAGTATATAAGTGTGTATTGAGGTCATTGAAGACACTGTGAAGTTAATTGTATTGAGATTGCTCAAAGGAGGTTGCCCCCTCGAAGTGGCCCGTGATCAATATAAAAGTGATTTTGAGTTCTATTATTTCTGATATCTCGTGTATTTGCATTAATTAATTATTCTAGGTTTTTCATAGGATCTAATACCCATCTTGAACTGTTGGCTTTATGGGGATTACTGAGGTTTGCTGCTAACATTGGTAATGAATTCATTCATGTACTTGGGGACTCCAGATTCATCATAGAGTGGGATTCTAGTGGCTCAAGTATATAGGTGTTCTCATTGGTGCATTGATGTTCACGGACAAGAACTTTTATTGGAATTTTTTCTGAAATCACCTTCAAGCATATATATCGAGAATTGAACAAAGTGGTAGATGATATTTGTAAGAAAACCATAGGTCTTTTTGCTAGCATTCTTTTATATGAGAAGCATTGGAACAACTCCATATATTCCCATGGCTCCATTGGTATGTTCTGAAGTTTTTTTTGCATTTCTTGATGAGTATTTTTTCCTCTGGCTACATAGACATCCATTTCTATAAACTTAACTACATAGACATCCATTTCTATAAACTTGATAAGGAAGAGTTTATGTTTCTTCTTGATTTTAGTCTAAGATTATTACTTTTTTATTATCAATGATAAATAGAGATGTGCACATTCTGATATGATGACTATTCAGATTAGAATTTTGACCAGCAAAAGTTGATTTCCTTTGAAGGAAGAATCCATGTAAATAGCTTTTACTTTCTTTAATTCGAAAGAATAACAAAACGTAGGTTTTCTTGAGTGTGAAAAAAAGAATATGCACTCATAACAAATAACTATATACACTCAATAAATGAGTGTCATTTAACATGCACAAAGTTATATTATTGCATTAGTAGAATTAATAATTTAAATTGATAAAAGAGTATTGTTACATTCAAATACATTACAAATTAAAAAATAATTAACAATAGTGATTAAAAATAAAAGACTAGGATAAAATAAATTTATATAAATTCATTTTATCTTTATATGTATCAAGTTTTAAAATAGATCAAATTCTTTAAAGTATGATTATAGATCTATCTTAAAAGTTGATCTATTAAGCACTTAAAGGGATCCAATTTATTGAAAAAATGTGTTAAATTTGAAAATTTTTAAAAAGATAATTAAATCCTTAAAAAAACTTAACTTCCTTATATCTCATCTCATGAATAATGACTTTTTCAAACACAGTTTTGTAGAAATCCGGACTAGAATTTTTAAAATTTTCAAATAACAATATTAATCTTCTATAATTTAGATATTATGGAGTTTCGAGGATGTTGAATCCAAAAAAACGTTTTAATCCACACAAATTTTTTATTTTTTAAATTTAAAATAGCCAAATTCCGACCAAGTTTTGGGTGCACTGGCTCGGCTGGACGGGCTTAGACAGCTTCTTATTATACTTTAAACAATAAAAAATAATTATTTATAAAATTAAAACAAAAGATGTCATGTTACGTTGAAACGCATTCTAACCTTTTCCATAACCCTAATTAATAACTCTGAAAAAACATAAATAAAATTTCCTAATCTTCTCTCCAGTAAGGTCAACTTACTCGAAAAATGTGAAGAAGGTATCTAATAGCTGTTTCTTTCGTTGGCCAATGCTGCCTTAAATCCACTGTTGATAAATCTTTACATTTAAAGATTCCATAAAAAATATAGAATCTGAAATTCTGATTCTCAAGCGTACTGTTGATAAATCTTTACATTCATAAGGAGATTAAAAATTATGGAATCTGAAATTCATAAACGTGTTATCTCACACATACAATACCAATTTGAGTTTCAATCTTAAAGCGTCATAAACTGTCTAACCCTAAACCACGCAAAGCAATTTTCTGTTACCCTTATTCTAACCCTAAACCAGATGTGTTATGATTTGGTGTGAATTCTTCTGTGTCAGCGAAAAACAATCAAAAGCTTACCAGATGAAATGGTGATTCTCTTCTTTCGTAGCGCTTCTCCTTTCCTGGAACACTGTATTCTCTCAGCTTTCTTCTCCTCTTTTCTCTCTGTGCCGAACACAGCTCCTTGTATATATACAAACTGCTTTCTTGAGGCGCCATTAAAATAAATGCTCTCTGATATTCCAGAGAGAATCAAAGTCCACTGGTGGAACTGCAGAAGAATCCAGTTGATCAAGTGGTCGATCCAGTGGATTACAGGCAGCAGAAGTCATTTCATCAATCATGTCTGTACTCAAACACGGAGGCCCATTGGCCTCTTGAATAGGCTGAGCTAATACCTTTTGAGAGAGGCCATCGTCAGCCCACCGAAAGCTGCCGACTGAATTATTCGCTCCCATAGTATTGTCATTGTCTAATGATTTATGATGTAAACCAGAGCTAGAAGAGGGGTCCACTGAACTTCCTTGAGACTGGCGAACCAGGGCCTTTGAAGACTGCAAAGTAGAAGAATATGCATATGCGGGAATCCCCATGCTTAACGGATTAGGAGGTAAAGACAGTGGATTGAATAATATAGGGGGCGGTAAACCTGGCAGCTGCTGAATCCCCATCTGCTGTTCCAGTATTGAACTAGTCGGCTCACGCTTCATATTGGATAATGAGAACAGCGCAGCTGCAGGCATCATATTCATATGAATTCTTGGATCATTGATCATAAGATTGTGCATGTATGAAGAATGCTTCATCTGTCTAGCAATTTCTGATAGTTGATCAGAAGACTCGGGATAACTGGAGCTGTTGCCACGTTGAAACTTGTGAAAACTAGCGCTAGGATCCATGGATGTGGAGAAGTAAGACACATCATGGCCCTTTGCAGAAGTGCCCGAATCGCTTTCAATGGATCCTGCTTCTTGATCATTCGCCACCGTTGTGTTGTAAGGGGATTCCAAGAGTGAGGGTAAGGATGGAGAGCCGGGTAGATCAAAGTATGCGTGTCTGCTCATCAATCCTAAGGAGCTCCGGCTCTTCCCGCTTGCACCCTTCTGAAAAATTCTGCACACCACCCAATCATCCTGCAACAATTCCAGACATCTACACATCATATATTTTTGTTTTCTGGTTTATGTCACTATTTTGTTGCAGAGAGAAAGTTGTTTTACAGCCATGTGGGAAAGATACTCTATTTATCTATATGAAAATATTCATTTAGGTTTGCACTTCAAGTTTAGTTTTATTGCTCTTTCTACTTGATAAAACAAGACATATATATTTCAGGTGATTTCGGAGAATTTACAGTTTCAAGGTTAGGAGGTGGATGTTTCTAATCCATATCAGAATTCATAGTCAAGATGCATCCTGACGATGAATCCTGATATAGATTTGAAACTTCGATCTAATAACTTTGAAACTGTGAATTCTCCTAGATCACCTGAAACAAACAACCACAGAAATCTAGCAAAAGATATATATATATATATACACAGAATAACTGGGTGTATAGTATGAATTCTATTAACTCACGTTGCAGTTTCTGGGTAAGCGATGGTAGGAGAATTTGCCCTCCAGACGATACTCGTGCATTATCCAGTTGGTTTTCTCTCCCTTGGGAGCTCTGCCTTTGTAAAAAACCAGCGTTTTCTTCATTCCAACCAGCGCAGATGATCGTGAATTGGAAACCTCTCGATCCTTCCCGGTTGTTTTCCAGTATCCAGCCTGTGTTGCTCTGTTGGTCCGAAGGCCTGTTGGATACTTGCGGTCCCGGAGGTTGAAGAAATACCATTGCTTCTCTCCCATTTTAGCTTTCGCTGCACACAATTGTTATCATTAAATCGATCTTACAACATAATATTTACAATATCAAATCTATGACCAAGACCAGTAAGATATATATAAATTGATGTCTATATATTCTAGAATGGTGATATATCGTGTATATATACCTGGGAGATCCCAAGGCTCACACTTGTTCAGGTCCACTTCTGTAATTACACGCGCAGAGAAGTTGCTGTCCAAAATCTTTTTGGTGAGATAGTAAGTAATCAGTTCCTCGTCCGTGGGATGAAACCTAAACCCGGGAGGCATGTGCTCCTCGCCCTCGGTTTCTTGCGCATTATTCATCGGATTCAAGGTTGACTCCATTCCCGATTCCATATCTTCTCCTAAAACCGACCAGAAGGGAAGCTACCGACCAATTGATTAATAAAACATCAACTAGCCCTTGAAACTATCATCAAGCTGGCAGGACAGGTCCGCACAGCCCCATCAATTCGAACAGTAAACCCCACGCAGGCTGAATTCTCGTGCCCTTCTGTCTACCTCGTCTGATACTTCATACTTGAAGAAATCACAGGGCAGATTTCTCACAGCTTTTACTGTTATTATTAGAAATCTCTCTGTAATGCACGAGCAGAAAAGATTCACATTACCTAGTATGTAAGCATTACAGTCCAAGCCCAATAAAGCTCGCTTTCAGGCCTCCATATAGAGACAATTAATGGACACAAACCTGACACAGAAAACACATCATATGAATATACACACGAATATATACATCTTTATCTCTATGCTTCCCGTCGCTTTATCAATAAAAGGATGCAGAGAACGAAAGCTGCGGCCATGAAAACAAACAGAATTTGGAATCACAGTTCCTGCCGCTGTTCATTTTATGCATGAGCCTCAACCCGTGGGGGACAAGATATTTAAGGCCATCTATCGCGGAGAAAATGAACAACTTTATGGAGTATAATCAGAAATCTCACCCACCCACTCCATTTTTCCATTTTCACTTTAATATTTTAATATATGTCGGTTGAGTTTTCGTCTCTCCTATTTTTGGGGCTCTATGTTGGTATTATTTTAAAATCCACCCGTGGAGTACCCAACAAAAGGGCTTTGTTTATAGTTTTTTCAAATCTTATTATTATTTCTTTAAAAATTTAACAAGTCAATAGAATTTTATATAGTTTGATATAAAAAATGTATTTGTAATTAGTATTCGTTAATTGTTTTTAAATTATAAAGTTTCATATCCACAATAAAAATCTATAATTTTTTATATCACTACCATTTATATAATTAAAAATATAAAATAAAATTTTATGATATTAAGATGAACTTAATTTAATAATTGTTAGTTTGAGAGTTCCAATGAATATAAAAATACAAGAAAGTCAACAATTAATTTTGTTTGTTGCATATACTTTGGATATCACGAACTCACAATTTAGCAATAAATTATATGCTTAGCTCACTAAATCAAAATATATGGAATTCAATGTCTTAACATGGTTTATAAAATCACTACGTAGATAGGAAAAAGAAGGCAAATGTTGCATAGACTTGTACGTTTTTATCTTTACAAATCAGTGGATGGATTCTGGATTCTAATGTTGGGAAAAGAGAAGACAGATTTTATCTTGCAAGGCTGTTGATGCACGGAAAGGGTGTACAGATTTCGCATTCACTTAAACACGTTTTTATCTTACAAGTTAGTTTATGTTAAGATAATACATCTCGTGATTATCTAAATCTATGTTGTAATAATATGCTTGTTTACCACGATTAAAAAACATATTAAATTTCATCTCGTGATTATCTAAATTTATGTTACATAATGTGCTTGTTTAGGACTGTTTAAAAACATATTAAATTGAACAAAATTAAAATAGTTAATTAGATCGTTTAAAGTTAATGTAATTTTCCCTTTAAAAAGGTGTTTATATAAATAACTTGCTTAGTGAGCAAAAGTTGCACCAAGTTCAAGATATTTTTAATTTTAACTTTTAAACTTCTATTAGTATATGGTAGGAGGATGATCGTTGTCATATTATAGTTGAACTTATTCTTAAGCTTGGTTGAGCTTTCCATTCTGATTCATGAGTTGTTATCACCGTAGGAATTTGAAATTCAAAGGACTACTCTAAATTGATGGTTTCAATAATTTGATTAAACATTTTAAACATTTTTTTAATGTTAATGATAGGTTAACAAACTTTCTTACCGTAATTAATAAGTAAATCCTCTGCCACAAACAATTTAATCATGAAATTCTATCCATTGAATTATCTTCCATCATTATTATTTATCCTTTCTAAATTAGAGGGTTTTACATTCATTTATTTATTTATTTTTTTTATATATGATATATTAATTGAAATTCTAGTTTATTTTAAGTTATATGTAATATTAAAGACATATTCACTACATTAATTTATTTATTTTTATATATGATATATTAATTGAAATTCTAGTTTATTTTAAGTTATATATAATATTAAAGACATATTCACTAAACTCATAATAACTTTGTTGATATATTTAGATGAAAAGCTGATAATGAAACTAACATTAATAATTATAAATTTTATATTATAAGGAATTGAAAAATAAGATTTAGAATTTTAGGTTGCCCTTTCGTCTGGACATGGTTTTTCTCCCAGGTTGAAGGTGACTTTTCATGCACTTGAAGTAGTTCCTGGTAGGGGGGAGGGCTTCTATCATGAGGAAGGGGAGATTGGGATATCCTCAGTTGATCTAAATCTGAATGAGGGGCAAGATAAGTGTCATCTCACGAGTGCAAGGGAAAGGAATCATTGTCGAAAACCTACAAAGTGCAGCAGGGTTTGAAGTATTATGTGCTGGGAAGTGGCGTTAACATGGACAGTGTTTGAGTTCTGTCAAGTCGGGCGCTTGTGGGGTGTGTTGAATCTATTAGGGTTTCTCGACTTGAGCTTGTTGAATGGGTGAATAAACATTGGCTCCTAGAATTTGGCTATGCGCCCCGCATCAATATGCTAATTAAAGGGTGGATCTACTTCATTTCCCCTGAAGTAGAACATATTCCAAGGGTTTTGGATAGAATTTGGCTTGTTATGGATGATTCTCTGGTCTTGAAGCGATGGCATTCTTCTTTTCACCCAGAAAGGGAGAAGATGACTCGCCAACATCTTTGGCTCATACTTCCTAGCTTTCCGATTGAAATTTGGACACATAATGTTTTCGAGGGTTTAGACAATTCGTTGGGTGGATTCATCTAGTTGGATAAGAAAATTTTGCTTAGTATTGAGAAGGAGAAGGATTGTGTTATGGTGGAGCTCGATATTACTATGGGTTTCTCGGTTTAAATGGATATCGAATGGGGTGAAAAACTATTAGAGAACGAATGGACTATCTTCATATTCCTTTTCTTTGCCAATTTTGTCAGAATACTTGACATATTAAGGTTTGGTGTCCTTATTTACTTTCGGGTGTTCTATATGAAGACTCTGCCAAAGATTTTGATGAGGAATTATCACAACCTCAGGAACAATTCCATTCTATTGGTCCTTCTTGTTAAATTTTCTGAATTTACTTCAATATGATCTAGGATCTTAACTGAGAGAACAACATGTACAGCATATCTACAGCATATCAATCATGGAGACAATAATGCAAGCACACAAGAGACACAAAGATTTACTTGGGGAAAACCATAAAGGTGAAAAACCCCAATAACTTCCTCAGAGATAGATAGAGCAATGATACAACCAACCATAATAGATAGACACAACCTAGCAGCAGATCCTCCTCCTCCACAAGTGCGCCACTCCTCCTTGAGTGCATGTGTGAGAAGTGAGTGAGTAAATAGAGTGCCTCCCGCACTCTATTTATACTTGACTTGACTTGCCTTTTTACCTAACTCATGTCGGCTCGAACTTAACCACATAACATAATGCTGAGTGGGCCGACCCCCAATAGGGTGGTCTAATAACCCTTTGACCCACATGGCCGACCCCCAATAGGGTGGTCTAATAACCCTTTGACCCACATGACTTATATAGGGCCGACCCCAAACAAGGTGGTCTAATAACCCATCAAGTATAAGTTACGACACTTACAATATAAATGACGACACTTCCTTATAGAGGAATAATACCATCTCTATAGGAATACAATATACATATACATGTGAAATACATTCCGAAGTTACATATACATCAACACTCCCTCTTAACTAGGAAGGTATTTCTCAACACAGTTCTTCTAGCACAAGTCCTCTTCTCTGGATCATCGTCATTGGATAATCGTCATCGAGTCATCATCATCGTCACTGCTGCTGCTATCTCAATCAATCTCTGAATCTACTCGTCATAGGAAGTTCTACAGAGCCAGTCCTTTTTCATACTGGATGTAGGCCCACCACCTGCAGGTCTTCATCATCACTGGCCATACTGTGGAATCCTCAGGACTTATTACGTGCGTCACAAAACCTCGAAAGAGCATCCACAGGATATTACGGGTACACAACTCCAACCTGTAGGATCTCCCAGGGCGCTATTACATGTGACCCCACCACAAAACCTCGAAAGAGCATCTTAGGATGTTACGGGTACACAAATCCGACCTAAGATCTCCCAGGGCACAAATTACATGTGGTCCACCACAAAACCTAGCAAGAGCATCTCAGGATGTTACGGGTACACAACTCCGACCTGAGATCTCCTAGGGCAACAAATTACATGTGGTCATGGCAAAACCTCGCAAGAGCATCCCAGGACTGATTACGGGCACACAGCCCAACCTATCGGATCTCCCAGGGAAACGAATTACATGCCATAGGACAAAACCTCGCAAGAGCATCTGCCAGATATCCCAGGGCGCTATTATATGCCATAGGCAAAACCTTGAAAGACTATCTGCAGATCTCCCAGGGCAACGAATTACATGTCCTCCCAGAGAAAAACCTCGAAAGAGCATTTGCCAGATGTCCCAGGGCACCGAATTACATGCCATAGGCAAAACCTCGAAAGACCATCTGCAAATCTCCCAGGGCAACGAATTACATGCTCATCTGCACAACCTGATCCACGGCCATAGAGTATCAACCTGATACTCACCATACATCATCCTGATGTATCCATGATCATCCTGATCATCATCACTGCAACGTCCTGCTGCATGTCATCTGGAGCAACATCCTGAAGCTCGTCATCTATGATCATCCTGATCATCACTGCAACATCCTGCTGCATGATCCACCTGATCATCAATGCATCTACCTGATGCATACCAAGTATCATACATGATCCTCCTGATCATCAATGTATCCACCTGATACAAATGCATGATACATATCATCATACATGATCCTCCTGATCATCAATGCATCTACCTGATGCATACCAAGTATCATACATGATCCTCCTGATCATCAATGTATCCACCTGATACAAATACATGATACATATCATCATACATGATCCTCCTGATCATCAATGCATCTACCTGATGCATACCAAGTATCTACCTGATACATATCATCATACATGATCCTCCTGATCATCAATGTATCCACCTGATACAAATACAAATACATGATACATATCACCATACATGATCCACCTGATCATACAATGTATCCACCTGATACATATACAGATACATGGTCCAAGCATCCAACATGATGCATACATACATACATAAAATGATCCAACTGATCATATCCAAGCAGAAACCAGAACATCATCCTGATGCTCATCATCCAGCGCTTACATCCACAGCCATGTGAAGGATCCTCCTTCCAACATGCTTGGAATGGCTTCAGCAAATGTGTCCATCACTTCTTCCTCGAAGTATCCTTGATCTGAAGCACGCCAAGCCTCTCTCTGAAGTACTCGAACTTCACCCTGGCTAGTGGCTTCATCAGCACATCTGTAATCTGCTCGTCCGTCGCAACATACAGGAGCTTCACAGCTCCTCTCTGCACCATATCCCTGATATAGTGATATTTGATCTCTATGTGTTTCGACCTGTCATGAAACACTGGGTTCTCGGACAGCTTCACACAACTCTGGTTATCACAAAAGATACCAGTAGCCTCCAACGGGAGATCAAATAACTCAGACAGTAGCTTCCGTAGCCATACTGCCTCACAACTAGCTGAACAGGCTGCAACATACTCTGCCTCAGCTGTACTCAGTGCTACGCAGGACTGCTTCCTGCTAAACCAAGAGATCACACCTGATCCCATACTGAAGCAGCACCCAGATGTGCTCTTCCTGTCTGCAGCACTACCAGCCCAATCTGAATCAACATAACCTTCCAGGTTAAACTTTTGATTCACCTCATACCTGAGCCCATAATCCATTGTACCCTTCAGGTACCTCAGAACATGCTTTACAGTAACCAGGTGAACACTTCTCGGATCCGTGAGGAACTGGCTCAATGTGTTCACAGCAAAGCAAATGTCTGGTCTCGTGTTCGTCAGGTACATCAAGGACCCAATCATCTGACGATACATAGAGACATCAACTGACTCAGATGAAGCATCACATAGAAGCTTCAAATTCGATGCCATAGGTGTGGCCATGGCCTTGCAATCCATCATCCCGAACCTCTTTGGGATCTCTACTGCATACTTCCCTTGTCCAAGGAAGATTCTATCTGCACTCTGCCACACCTCCATGCCAAAAACAAATAGTGCATCATTCCCAAGTTCTTCATCTCGAACTCGGTAGTAAGCTTCCGCTGCGTGTCGAAAATCAATCTGTCTTCACCATACCAAGTTCTGCACATATATGATTTCCTATCATGTGTCTTAGAACCAAGTGGCTGCTCTACATACACTTCTTCTTCAACTACACCATTCAAGGAAGCTGTCTTGAATCCATCTGGTGTATCTTCTATTTCATCACTTTTATATTTCTCAATGCTGCCATCTGCAACATGTTTGATTTGATAGTTCCATTTGGAAGTCATAACAAACTTTCCTTCACGTCTTGGGACTACATCCCAAACATCATTCTTCATGATCGATGGATCATGGCATTCCATTTCTTCATCCCAGATCCTGGGAACTTCAATATCTTCAATAGATAATTTTGTTGCTGAACAAATGTTGTAGTTCTTCTTTTGTAGGAGATGGCATACGATCTTTCCTACACAACAAGTTAAATTGCATGATTAGAAAACATCTCATAGTTTTTAGAACAAATTATTACACATAAAGAAATATGTCATACAGTCATGCAATTATCTTAGCCAATGCTTCAATACAACATTTATCCATATTCCGTAACTTTCTAGATGCCTTCCAATCTCTACCAGAACATTGTTAAGAGTGTGCACAACTCCCAACATGTCAGCAAAGAGGTTTCATTCTAGATAAGTAGCAATGGAATGTTGTACAGTGCCATAGGCCACTTACCCATTCATATTAGGAGTATACTGTTCATCAATGCAATTATTCTAATATGCATAATACACAGCCTAATTCTAGGAACATCAGTATATACATTATTGAACAGTATTATTTAAGAAATGATAATTCAAATACTTATCTTTGTTTGTTCGTTGGGTGGACTCCCTCTGAGTCTTTGCTTCCTTGCAGGAGTTGCTGGAGTCCTAATCTGAAGTAGCTTCTTCTACACCTTTCTGTTGTGGGATGTAGAGAGATGGTCAACTCCCTATGAATATCTGCATCCTTTCATAAACCACTGGAGTGTACTCCCTCTTGATCTTTGCTCCCTGGATTACCTGTCCTTGAACTTATATACATTCTCGATCCCTATGCATGCTTGTTAGTATCGTGAATGTGTTATCCTTGTGATCTCATATAAAATCATACATTCATTAGTATACTATTAAAACACAATAATCTCAAGCATGTATAGTCATGATCATTTCAAACAGAAATAATAAGCATTAGCATTCAAGGTTTATGTAGGATTCTTA
The DNA here is from genome assembly GCA_027924585.1 of Larix kaempferi. Taxonomy (NCBI): domain Eukaryota; kingdom Viridiplantae; phylum Streptophyta; class Pinopsida; order Pinales; family Pinaceae; genus Larix; species Larix kaempferi. Next base: position 598,145 of record BSBM01000715.1, read on the forward strand.
TGGTTAGTCAAATCATAAGAAACATAACATGTCTAAACCTGTAATTACTCAAACCTATGACTCTTCAGGTTAGTTGAATCATCAATCAAGATAAGAGATATAAAATGCATAAAACCTGTGATTATTCAAACCTATACCATCATGATTCTTCTGGTTAGTCAAATCAATCAATATAAGAGACATAATTCTTTTACTTATATTCCTATTTGACCATAGGACTTTTCTGGTTAGTCATATCATCAATCAAAGTAAAAATCATAATATGCCTAAACCCATGAGTACTAACTTCAATGAATAATCATAATCAATCATGCCAAGTATACTTAAATAAAGGATCTTATCACAAGGTGAGATTCTAACTTGATATAGGAAAAACATACCTGGATTAGCATGCTAGATAATTATATCTCACATACTCACATGATGTCTTCTTGTTCTTCTTCAATGACTTGTGCTAGTAACCTACATGTCTCATATGTTAACCATTACAAAACCAAGTTATACATACCTTGTAAATAGATCTTCTATGAGATTCATGACAATGGATGAATCTTTGTCCTCATGTTATCATGATCATATGTTCTTGAACTGGAACATGATTTGTCTTCCTTGGTGTACCTTTCATGTTAGTAGACAACATAAACTTCATACAACACCATAATGCATTAGTACAATCATAAGTGTCAACACCCTAACCAATGAGTATCTTCTATCATGCATTCATAATTTTGTTAAGGTGATACAACAAATCTAAAATCAAAATTGTACTAACCGTAATAACATGAAGACAAACATACCATAAACTTAATCATGGACAAATATCGAAACATACCTCGATGAGTCATACCTGTCGAGATCGCTTGTAATCTTCTTATGTAAGGCCTTATCCTCATCTCCCTCTGAGACAGGAACTTCTTTCACTTATGCAGGTGATCAATCCATCTTCTTCTAGGATTAACCCAATCCACTTGATTTGCAAGAACTGGACCTTGAGCTGGATATGGGTTTGTCAGAGAAACCCCAAAAATTCAAACTTTGAATTTCAACCTTCCGATAGGATAGGAATATGCGCCTCAATGAACTGATCAAACTGGTATATTCAAAATTTGAAAACTGCAAAGTTTCACTCCTCAAATTTGCCTTTGAAACTTCTGGATTCACTGGACGTGACCCTGAACTGGGGTTTGATGAAGCCCACTCTTCTACCCAATCAAAATGTTTGATCCAAAGCTCTAAGCTTCTATTTTTCTGAGGAGCTTCCAGCCGTGGTCACAGATTTCAAAAATTCCCATTTTTACAGAAGCCCTAATTTTCCATTTTTCTGATCAAAGTCCCGAACTAGGGTCTGATCAAACCCGGCCTTCTACCCAGCCAAAAATTCTGATCTTGGTCTCTAAATTTCTATTTTGATGAGTAGCATCCAGCCGTGGTCTCCGATTACAAAAATTCCAACTTTCTTCAAAGCCCTAAATTCCGGAAGCCATGAATGAAGGTACCAAAAAATAATTCTGTTTTGACAGAAATATGTACCTGATTGTTTCTGGTGTAACTCCGAAATTTTTGATCCACAGGGTCTGAAAAAGTTTCTTGACATATCCTGACCTGTTAGATTTCCATCCTGACAGGTCTGACCTCAATTGGATGTTCTGAGAGAGAGTTATGCCAAATGTCGCAACGTGACCTGTTTTGGGAAAATACAGGAGAGCGAACTTGTACGGCGTGCCACGTGTCACTGTTTGACCTTCGGCCTCTGAAAAAGTTTTTTGAGATAGCTAGGCCTGTTATCTTTCCATCCTGACAGGTCTGACCTCAATTGGATTCTCTGAGAGAGAGATATGCCAAGTGCCGCAACGTGACCTGTTTATGGGATAATACAGGAGAGCAAACTTGTATGGCATGCCACGTGTCACTGTTTGACCTTCTGCCTCTGAAAAATTTTTCTGAGATAGCTCGGCCTGTGTACTACCTGTCACGTTTCACGAAATTTCATTTGGAGCTTCCTAGCCCAAGTTATGACCTTTTTCCCAAGGTCACCTGATTTTGACTCAGATCTGGAAGAGGCAGAAACCCTATATTGTACAGATCATAAATCACAAAGTACAACGAATTAGAGGTTGTCCTTTGGACACAAGATACCTGGAGATCTTAGATTCGGTCTGTAACAATTTCAGATCCGAAAACTTCGCCAAAACGGATTTATAGCGAAAGTGCTATGATGACTGGTTTTTGCTATATCAAGCCCTAGCATCGTAAGTGCAACAAGTGTCATACATGCCATATCATGCCTTCTTTCAGGCTAGCTCTGATACCATGTTAAATTTTCTGAATTTACTTCAATATGATCTAGGATCTTAACTGAGAGAACAACATGTACAACATATCTACAGCATATCAATCATGGAGACAATAATGCAAGCACACAAGAGACACAAAGATTTACTTGGGGAAAACCATAAAGGTGAAAAACCCCAATAACTTCCTCAGAGATAGATAGAGCAATGATACAACCAACCATAATAGATAGACACAACCTAGCAGCAGATCCTCCTCCTCCATAAGTGCGCCACTCCTCCTTGAGTGCATGTGTGAGAAGTGAGTGAGTAAATAGAGTGCCTCCCGCACTCTATTTATACTTGACTTGACTTGCCTTTTTACCTAACTCATGTCGGCTCGAACTTAACCACATAACATAATGCTGAGTGGGCCGACCCCCAATAGGGTGGTCTAATAACCCTTTGACCCACATGGCCGACCCCCAATAGGGTGGTCTAATAACCCTTTGACCCACATGACTTATATAGGGCCGACCCCAAACAAGGTGGTCTAATAACCCATCAAGTATAAGTTACGACACTTACAATATAAATGATGACACTTCCTTATAGAGGAATAATACCATCTCTATAGGAATACAATATACATATACATGTGAAATACATTCCGAAGTTACATATACATCAACACTTCTACTTCTCTGGTGGATAATGCTTGGTAAATACAAGGTATGCAAAATTATGATTCTCTCATGCATTATGAAGGGGTTTCGAAAGATGAATTAAATTTCTACCTTTTTGTTGCAAAATATTTAGATAGGAGAATTTCCCTAAATACGGCTGAGGTTGGGAAGAGTTCTGGCAGTAGGGTGAATGAGGATATTTTAATTACAAGCCCTAATTGTGGTACCCTAAGGTCCTCTGATAACACTAAAGATTGGGATATATCCCCAAACCCTAGAAATCTGTGTTCTGTGGATAATTCTCGGAGAGATGGGGTTTTGGGTACATTAGACCCCCCTGTTCTTGTTGATATTTCCCTTAACCCCTCTAGTCCTTTGGGTTCTCGTTCCTCGAGAGACCTTCTTGTCGAACTTTACCATGGTAACAAAACCCCATTGAAGGTCTACTCTAAGAACCCTTCTTCAAATCCTGATGTTTCTATGGTTCCTTCTATTCTTTTTTAGAATGTTACTATTCGTAATAAGAAGAAGAAAAATAAGGTTGTGAAGAGATTCCCACCAAATTTGACTTATAAACCCCTTTCTGTCATACTTTTTGAGGCTTCTCCTTCATCTTCAAATATCTCAGATTCATATTCCACTCGAGCTCTTATAGAAGATCAACCTGTTTGGGGGGAAGTGTTTAATCTCAATCCTCTCTGTCAATATCCATGGGGTTGGTGGGGCTGGGAAGGTTAGGATTCTATATAAACTATTAAAATATACTAACCCCAACATTATATTAACTCAAGAGACTATGTGTTGTGAGACCCAAGTTGTTGAGATTTTCTCTAAAATCCTACCAGGTTGGGAAATTTATGCTGTGGATTATTGTGGACTCTCAGGGGGACTCATGTCATGTTGGAATCCACATATTTTCGAATTCAAGCCTTATAGGACTAATGAGGGAATTTTGATGGAGGGTTTTTTAATGAATTGGATAAAAAATTGGGCATTGTGAATTGTTATGGGCCATACGAGGATATAGAACTGATTTGGAATTCCTCGGAATCTTCTAGATTGTTGGGGGTGAGAAACTTAATTGTAGTAGGAGACCTTAATTTTACTCTGTCTCCTTTTCAAGTTTGGGCGCAATCTGCTCGTTTGGACTAGATTTTTGAGTTTTTCTTCAATCTTTTATAGCGGGGAAATATCATTGGTATCTTTCCTATTAAGGTACAAACTACTTGGTCTAATGGAAGGTGTGGGGAAGTTCGAATTAGTAAAAGAATCGATATATTCCTTATTGATTCGAAATTGGTCCAATCTTTGAAGAGACATAGGACATGGGTGGATAAATCTACCATTTTCTATCACTTTCCTATCATTGTCTAGTTGGATGGGGTTAAATCCATACTAAATTATCCTTTCAATTTTAACAATTCGTGGTTACTGGATGAATACTTTTTCAATAGGGTTAGGAATAAATGGATGAGCTTTCCTATTCCTTAGGGGTGCATAACTATGGATTGTTTGGTTTCAAACCTTAAATTTCTAAAGAAGGAAGTTATTATTTGGGAAAGGGGACAAAAAATGAAATCAAATGTAGATATATTAAGGATTGAAGAAAAAATGAAGGGGATCATGGATGGGCGAAAGAAGATAAATTGGAACTACTTGAATTAGAAAGCCACAAATATCTTCTGTTAAAGAAGGAGAAAATGAAATCGAGATTGAAAAGTAGGGCTATTTGGGTCACCCTGTTGATGTATATGTAACTTCGGAATGTATTTCATCTATGTATTTTATATATATATTTATTGTATGCTTATAAGAGATGTGTTATTCCTCTATAAGGAAGTGTTGTCATGTGGATTGACAAGTGTCGCAAGTGTGTGTACTTGCCGATGGGTTATTAGACCACCATGTGTGGGGTTGGCCCTGAAATATATATTATATTGTGGATGTATCTAGATAGAAAAGTCGGCCCCATAGTGTAACTAGGCAAATAGGTTAAGTATAAATACAGATCGGGAGATCTCTATTTGCATCATTCGGAATTACACACTTCTCTCACTCAGAAAGTGGCGCACTAGTGAGAAGGAGGATCATCTACTCTAGGATACTATCTAAAGTGTATTTTGATTGTACTTTGGTTGAGCCATTGCTCTCTCTATCTCTGAGGAAGTTGTGGGGTTTTTCACCTTAGGGTTTTCCACACGGAAACTCTGTGTCTCTTGTCTCTCATGCTTTTGATTCTTGTGATGCTTGTCATGATTATTGTGATTGATATGTATTGATATCCTGTATATGTTATTCTCCCAGTAAATATCCAAGAGTATTGTGAATTAATGCTCAAATTCTAACATGGTATCAGAGCTAACCTGAGAAGAAGACATTTTGTAGTGACGAAAACTTGAGTTTCTTGTTTATTAGGTTTCTCTCCATAGTTTTTGGAAACGTAGTATAGTAGATTGACTCTACTCATCAAGGAGAATCTATCTGTCCAATCAGAATTCAATTCTGAGCATTTTTCGATTTGGCCCTCAAAATTAGGGTTTCCACAAAAATAGGAATTTCTAAAATCTGAAGACATAGCTGGAATCTCCTTGAAAAAATCAAAGTTTAGATCTTTGGATCAAGATTTTTGGCTGGGTATATCTCCCAGAAACTGAAACCCTAATTCAGGGCTCTCCCAAGTGAACCCGGGAGGACAAAAAGGAAAATCTAAAGGGTAAAGCTTTGCTGATCTCAAATTCTGAATACACCAAGCTGATCAGCTCATCCAGGCGCATCTTTCTATCATTTTAGAAAGTTGAAATTCACATGTTGAATTTTTAGGGTTTTTTCGACAAACCCTAATCTAGGACCAGATCTAGTTTTCAGCATTTCAAGTGGTAAGACCTAAATCTTTTCTATTTCCATGTCTCACCACACCAAGCTTGAGGATAAGCTTGAAGGGAATGATAACTTCCGAGCTTGGAAGTATAGGATTTGGTTAATATTGGAAGAGAATGAGTTGGACTCATATATAAAAGAAGACATCCCTATCGCAGAGAATGAAGAGGCTAAGGTATTGCATAAGAAGAACTTGGTCAAGGCAAAGAGAATCATTGCTGATACTATAAAATACCATCTCATACCCCATGTGTCTTCTCTAAAGACACCCAAGGCTATGTTTGACTCTTTGACCAAACTATTTGAAGGAAAGAACATAAATCGGAAGATGACCCTGCAGAATCAATTGAAAGGGGTCAAGATGTCGAATGGAGAAACCATTCAATCCTATTTCTCCAAGGTCTCTCAGATCAAGGAACAACTTGAAGCTGTAGATGAAATGGTGGAGAATGGTGAAATTGTTATGACTACTTTGAATGGCCTACCTAGGTCATGGAACTCTTTTATCTAGGGGATCTGTGCCAGAAAGAAGTTAATCTCCTTCAGCAGATTATGGGAGGAATGTTCTCAAGAAGAAGCAAGGCTTGTAGAAAGAGAAGAGAAGATGGAAAATGATGATCAAGCTCTCACAACTCAAACTAAGAAGGGAAAGTTCAAGAGGGAGCCATCCCATCACAAGAAGAAATCTTCTCATCATTTTCACAAAGACAAGAAAGATCTAAGGTGTTTCACTTGTAATGAGAAGGGTCACTTTGCTTTAGAATGTCCCAAGAACAATAGGGACAACCACAACAACAACAACTCCAGCAAGAAGAAGAAGGGTAACAAAAGAAGGTACCATGCTCATGCTGTCGAAGATGATGAACCTCCAAAGAAGAAGGCTAGGGCAGAGAGTGATGATAGTAATGATGACTCATTAAGTGAAGAAGAGTGTGTTTTAATCTCTGCTCTCACAGGTACTATCTCCCATGGTTGTAATGATTAGTTGATTGATATTGGGGCTTCCAAACACATGACTGGGTTTAAGGAATCTTTTGTGAATCTATATGAACATGAATCAACCCATAAGGTGAAACTTGGGGATGATTATCAATACCCAATCAAAGGAAGTGGTGAAGCCTCCTACAACCTAGATTCTAGAAAATCTTTGAAGATGAAAGAAGTCCTTTATGTACCTGGACTCAAGAAGAACTTACTCTCCATCTCTGCATTGGATGAAAAAGGTATGAGGGTTGCATTTGTGGATGGCCAAGTCTTAATGTGGCCAAAGGGAAAGATCATAGATGATGCAGTTGTGATTGGAGAGCAAGAGGGAGGTTTGTATAAATTAAAAGGACAACCTGAACATGCCATGGTGCATGAATCCATGGAGCCAAGTGAACTTTGGCATAGAAGACTTGCTCATATGCACTATAGGGCACTTCCAATTGCAAGCAAGGTTGTAGAGGGTCTTCCTGAAATCAAGACCAAACATGAAGGTGTTTGCAAAGGATGTGCAAAAGGTAAGAATATTAAGAAGGATTTCTCAAGCAGTGAAAGCAAGGCAAAAGATATCCTGGAAATCATCCACTCAGATGTATGTAGTCCTATGTTATCCAGTTCTCTAAGTGGGTATGTTTACTATGTCTCATTTATTGATGAATTCTCCAGGAAGACTTGGGTATACTTCTTGAAAAACAAAGATGAAGTGTTTGATAAGTTTAAGGAACTCAAAACCTTGATGGAGAATCAAACTGACAAAAGGATCAAAACATTCAGATCCGACAATGGTGGAGAATTCACCTCAGGTGACTTCAAGAAGCTTTGCAGTGATTCAGGGATTAAGAGGGAGTTGACTGCTTCTTATAATCCTCAACAGAATTGAGTTGCAGAAAGGAAGAACAGAACAATCATGGGAGCATCAAGGGCAATGCTGCATGACCAGGATCTACCTATGCATATATGGGTAGAAGAAGCTAGAACAACTGTATATGTGAAGAACAGAACACCCCACAAGATATTGGACAACAAGACACGAGAAGAGGTATTTTCTGGTAAGAAACCTAAAGTCAGCCATCTCAGAATATTTGGTTGTCCAGTACACACTCATGTCCCAAAGGAAAAGAGGACCAAACTAGATCCTTCAGGAAAGAAGGGTATCTTTGTGGGTTACAGTGAAAGCTCGAAGGCTTACAGAATATACTTTCCAGGGTTCAAGAAGATTGATGTTAGCAGGGATGTAACATTTGATGAAAACTCAACATTCATCAAATCAAGGAAGGCACCTATCAAAGTTTATGAAGAACCTAAGGAAACTAGATTTCAAGACACTACCATGACTGAAGCAATTCCAGAAGTTGTTCGTGAGTTTGAAGATTTCCAAGAACCTATAGATCCACCCCTTGAGGATAACTCTCACAAGAGGAAACCTGCATGGGCTAGAGAGCTCATTCAAGATGCAAAAATATTTGGCATTCCAGAAGAAGAACACATAGCAAAGAAAAGATCTAGATCACATACCAGCTATGTTGCTTTACTCTGTGACATTATGAACAAAGAACATTCCAATTATGAAGAAGCAGTGGAAAAGAAAGAATGGAAGGATTCTATGGTTGAGGAATACCAATCAATAATGAAAAATGATGTTTGGGATGTTGTCCCAAGACCTAAAGAGAAGTCTGTTGTGACTTCCAAATGGATCTACAAAATCAAGCATGCTGCAGATGGCAGTGTAGAGAAATACAAAGCAAGATTCGTAGCTCGTGGCTTCTCTGAGAAAGAGGGAATAGATTATGAAGAAACTTTTGCACCTGTAGCCAGGTATACTTCCATCAGAACAGTACTTGCCCTGGCTGTAGCAATGAAATGGAAAATACACCAGATGGATGTCAAGACTACTTTCTTGAATGGTGTAGTTGAAGAGGAAGTATATGTGGAGCAGCCACTCGGTTTTGAAATACATGACAGGGAGTCATATGTGTGCAGATTGAAGAAAGCTTTTTATGGCTTGAAACAAGCTCCCAGAACCTGGTATGGTAGGATGGACAGTTTCCTATCTAGTTTGGGCTTTACCAAGAGTAAAGCGGATTCCAACCTCTACTACAAGGTTGAGGAAGGGAATCCTGTGATTCTACTCCTGTATGTGGATGACTTATTTGTAACAGGAGATGACAGACTGATTACAGATACTAAGAGGAAGCTTGCTGCTGAGTTCGATATGAAAGATTTGGGAATGATGCATTATTTCCTAGGTATGGAGGTGTGGCTGAATTCAGGTGGGATCTTCCTTGGTTAAGGGAAGTACACAGTAGATATCCTGAAGAGATTTGGGATGATGGATTGCAAGGCCATGGCCAAACCCATGGCATCGAATCTAAAGCTTCTATGTGATGCTTCATCTGAGCCAGTTGATGTCTCTATGTATCGTCAGATGATTGGGTCCTTGATGTACTTGACGAACACGCGACCATATATTTGCTTTGCATTGAACACATTGAGCCAGTTCCTGACGGATCCGATGGGTGTTCACCTGGTTGCTGTAAAGCATGTCCTGAGGTACCTGAAGGGTACAGTGGATTATGGGCTCAAGTATGAAGCGAATCAAAAGTTTAACCTGCAGGGTTATGTTGATTCAGATTGGGCTGGCAGTGCTGTAGATAGGAAGAGCACATCTGGGTGTTGCTTCAGTATGGGATCAGGTGTGATCTCTTGGTTTAGCAAGAAGCAGTCCTGCATAGCACTGAGTACAGATGAGCCAGAGTATGTTGCAACCTGCTTAGCTAGTTGTGAGGCAGTATGGCTACGAAAGATACTGTCTGAGTTATTTGATCTCCTGTTGGATGCTACTGGTATCTTGTGTGATAACCAGAGTTGTGTGAAGCTGTCCGAGAACCCAGTGTTTCATGATAGGTCGAAACACATAGAGATCAAATATCACTATATCAGGGATATGGTGCAGAGAGGAGCTGTGAATCTCCTATATGTTGCGACGGACGAGCAGATTGCAGATGTGCTAACGAAGCCACTGGCCAGGGTGAAGTTTGAGTACTTCAGGGAGAGGCTTGGTGTTCTTCAGATCGACGACACTTCGAGGAAGAAGTGATGGACACACTTGCTGAAGCCATTCCAAGCATGTTGGAAGGAGGATCCTTCACATGGCTGTGGATGTAAGCGCTGGATGATGAGCATTAGGACGATGCTCCAGTTACTGCTTTGTATATGCATCATGTTGGATGCTGGATGTGATCAGTTGGATCATTTATAATTGTATGTATGTACACATCATGTTGATGCTGGATATGATCAGTTGGATCATTTATATTTATATGTATGTACGCATCATGTTGATGTTGGATATGGTCAGTTGGATCATTTATATTTATATGTATGTACGCATGATGTTGGATGTTGGATATGATCGGTTGGATAATTTGTATGTATTTGTATATGCATCATGTTGGATGCTTGGACCATGTATCTGTATATGTATCAGGTGGATAAATTGTATGATCAGGTAGATCATGTATGTTGATATTTATCATGTATTTGTATTTGTATCAGGTGGATCATGTATGATGATATGTATCAGGTAGATACTTGGTGTGCATCAGGTGGATGCATTGTATGATCAGGTTGATCATGATGATGAGTTTCAGGATGTTGCTCCAGATGATATGTACCAGGATGCTACAAGTGATGATGATCAGTATGATCATGGGCATCAGGATGATGCCCCGTGCGATGATGATCCGTTGGATCATGAGTATCAGGTTGATACTTGGAGGTCAAAGATGATATATGACAGGTTGTGCAAATAGCATGTAATCAGTTCTGAGAGATCTTGCTGGTTGTGCTGCGACACATAAATGTTCCTGGGGTACTCTTTCTGGTATTGCTATGTCGTATGTAATCAGTCCTCAGATATACGATAGGTTGAGCTGTGTGCTCGTAATCAGTCCTGGGATGAGCTATTACTACAGAGACATGTAATTAGTCCTGGAGATCCGAGAGGTTGAGGTGTGTACTCGTAATTAGTCCTGGGATGCTCTTTAGAGATCTTGCTGGCCGTGCTGCGGCACATAAATGTTCCCGGGATGCTCTTTAAAGGTTTTTTCTATCCACATGTAATCAGTCTTGGAGATCTGAGAGGTTGAGCTGTATGCTCGTAATAAGTCCTGGGATTCTCTTTAGAGATCTTTCCGGTCGTGCTGCAGCCCATAAATGTTCCTGGGATGCTCTTTAAAGGTATTGTGGAGGAGATGCATGTAATCAGTCCTAGGAGATCTTGTCGGTTGTGCTTAGGCACATAAATGTTTCTGGGATACTCTTTTTGGTATTGCATCCGCACATAAAATTAGTCCTGAGAGGCCACCTCTATCAGACTGTTCGCATAGATGATGAAGACCTGCAGGTGGTTAGGGGTTTAGAGAGAAAATTTATTGGAGATTAGTGGTTCAAATAGAGAGAGAGAGATATCGGGGGCTAGGGGATTAGAAAGAGAGACATACTGGGGTTTAGGGTTTAGAGAGTGTTGCTGCTGCAATCTAATCCCAAAAATTTTCTGAAAGTTGTAGGGCCCCTCGTTTTATTTTTTGGATTTTACTTAGAATCTAGATTCGTAGAGAAGCTCTCCTTTGTCACTTAGAGGATTTTCTGATTTTCGAGTGAAGAAACCAAGTTTTTTTTTGGATGAGTCCAACTCAAGTTTTTCCGTTGAAACGGTTGGAGGAACTTGGTGAGAAGCACCGACTAGGTGGAGAAAAAGTGATTTTTCTTGGATAAAATCCCTATTTCGGAGCAACTCGGCAAGTTGCGCCAAAACAATCGAATTGTTTTTTAAAAAAGGGTTGCGGAAAAAAAACTTAGTTTTACTTTGAAGTTGTGGTTGGTTGGAGGAACTGAGTGAGTCATGCCGACCACTACACTGCAACTAAGTGAGTCACGCCGACCGCTTCATAGCAACTAATCCAGTCACGCCGACCGCTTCGTTGCAAATGAGAAAGACACACCGATTGACGTAGACTTGGAATTTTAGCATTTCACGATGAACACACAAAGTGTCTCCGATGCCTTTGGCGCAAAACAAAAACATATACTAAAAAGGATTTGATCCTCTCTAGCGAGAAGTCTCTAAATGATGCCGACATCGGTGCAAGATTGAGAACACCGCTGACGCATTTCATTGCAAATGAGCGAGTCACGCCGAAACGGTCGGCGACATTTTTTTTGGCAATGACAGGGGGAAAAGAGAATTTTGCGTCGAACGGGATCCATTCATTAATGTCCCCACCAACCTTTTCCCTCTCGAATTTATTGCTGGGTTTTCAACGTTATATATGGGAAAAATCATTTTTTTTATTAACATTTGCAAAACACTGTTTTAAGCGAATTTGTCTCCATAAATCGCTAGACACCAAGTAACCAACACTGTTGAACTAGGATTCACAACCACTCTGCAACTGCTAGGTAGGCTACATTTCCCTTCATAAGTGGTACTATCATTTGGCATTTTTCCCTTGCGTGATTTTATATACCATAGTTAAATCAGATTCAAACATAGAAGTGATGGTTGACACCCCAATAGAAACCATGTTCGAGGATACCAAGGCGGTGGATGGAATCACCCCCAAAATACAAATGGGGTGAACTGTATGAGCTTATAAGAGATTCGAGCGTACCTTATGCATATATCGAAGAGATGATATTATACCAAAATATTAAGAAATAAGGACAGCATAAGGAAGCCACACGCTAAGATATATTCCCTTGCTCAGAAGTAATTAGGTGGATCCTGCCTTGCGTGAATGTTGCCACGAGGATCATTTCAAACACCAAAGGGGAAGGGTTTTCCTCTTTTCAACCAACTCACATCGCAGTAGCTTATAAATTACCCTCACCCAGGTCATGATGACTGACGACTATATCAGGGGTGTAAACATTGACCCCCTTGACTATGCTAAAAGGATGATAAAACCCGGGAAATAACTAAGGATTAAGACGAGTGGGGAATATGATACACAGAACCTGAAAACCCCATTCAGAATAATATCATTGGTGCTACAAAGAATTTTTGGTAGGGAAAATTGGAGTGTTTACAAGCTTAACTGGGTGCCCCTGATCTACTATATATATTTCCATGGCACTATATTTAATTGGGCGGATATAATATTTGATAGTGTGGCATCGGCAATAGCAGCAACACAAGGAGGATTGACACAAAAAAGGGAATAATTCTACATGTCCTCGTATCTCATAGACTGCATAATGTTCAGACACCCATTCCCTGCATTAGGATTCTCTGGAACCAAACTGAGTCTCCCATCTATGTAGCTTATCAAATTACATGGGCCCATAGATACGCGAGCTATTACAAGCTCATCTGTGAGGAAGTGATCATTCCTCTATAGTGGTTGATTTTCAATGAGGAGCCAAACTGCTTATCAGAAGATGCTATGGCTATCATAAAAGAGTATGGGGATTATTATTTTTCATCTAAAGGAACCTGTATCAGGATGTATGGAGGTACCAAATCCCCGTCTCTTATGCCAAAATATGTAACAGATTTCATGGTACACAAGGAGGCCGTAAGACAAGACTTTATTAATGGGATTGGAAGTTATATGAATGAGCACAAGAAGGAATCATACCCACCGCTTCCGTTCACTATTTGGGCCTATACATTTCCCAAGGTCATGGGCACTGAAGCTTTGATAAAATATTTGGAAACCTTCCATTTTGGAGAGAATATTTTGGTAAGAAATGATAGCCAAAATAAGGTCGCTCATCATTGTGCGGCTTGTAAAATTACTTTTGAGCACACAGATCACTTCTTAAAGGAAGAGGAAGTGTATCGAAGGGTGAACAACATGACTGAGTTAAACAAAATCTTTGTTCGCAAGAGCGGAGCTGGTTCTAGTCAGGCTACCAACACAACAAAGGAGAGAGATTTACAAAGACAAAGAGAAGAAGCTGAGAAGTTGCAAGCGGCAGAAACACAACGACTACGAGCACAAGAAACAAAGAGACAACAAAAGGAAGAGGCTGAGAAGAAGCAAAGAGAAGCAGGCGAACAATGAGGAAAAGAGGAGGAATATAAAAGGGAAGAAGAAAACACTATAAGAGAGATAGAAGAAAGAGAAATTGCTTAAGAACTATGAAGAAAAGAAGAAGAAGATCGGTTCAAGGAAGCTATGGATAAAGAAAAAACCCAAGGAGGAAACACGAGTCCACAACACATGGACATAGACCCACTTAAAGTTTCAGGTGTCATGCTTACCAAAGGTCGCCTCCCATTTGTAGAGCTCAGGCTCACACCTTTCACCTCGTTGAAGCAACACACCGTGGCCAAATTGGACACAATAATCTTTTATTTAGGGAGGAAGACCATCACAAGGAGGATAGAGAAGAGATTGAAAATGGGTGCCCAGCCTGATATTGTCACTATCCAGGAAAACACAATCATGGAGGGTACTCATAAGGACCCTAAATTCATAGCCTATGTAAGTATAGAAGTGGCACAAGTAAGTGCAGATAATGTTGACAAGATCTTGAACGATATCGAGCACAACAAGGAGAAAATGATGAAATTAAAGGATAACTTGGTAAAGGCGCAAGGAGAAGGGATATAACTGAAAAGGAAATATGATACCATGATAGATGAAAATGACAAATTATTGAATGAATATCAGAACCTGGACACAAAGAAGGAGGCATTGACTATATAGTTAGTAATCATAGAAGGTGAAAGAAGCGACTTTGAATCCCGCATTAGTGAATTAGAAACCGGAGAGTAGGCAACAAATCAGTAGGTTGAAGATTTGAAAGTGCAGATGGAGGAGCTGGTCAAAGAGAAGGGGTCTCTTAGAGAACATGTGGATTTGGAAAACAAGACATGAATCCTTTCTATGAGAAAGCATGCAAAATCTAGGAGAAGATCTGACACTTACATGAATTGATAACTGAAGAAATCTACAAAATGAAACAAATAATAGCGAGGATGAACATGATTGATGTAGAATCAATGGTGATCAGACAAAGGTTTTTAAACACTATAAATAATATTAAGAGGCATATAATGTGGAGGGAAGGGAAGATAGATTTTCCTTACCACTTGCCCCAGAAGACAATTACCGATCTTAATCTAGACATGCAACTCCTTGAGTTTTGCAGAAGATCCGGCAAGAGGATAAATGTTGAAATCCCTAAAACTACTAAGAAATGTTCAGAGTTCTACAAGGAGATTCATCAGGTCCATGAAAAGTGTCATATCATCATGGTACCAGATATGAATGAGTTATCCACGAAGGATCAATGGTTAGCGGAGCTGTGGAATGGATTAAAAGAGGATACAAAATATATCACAAGATTGGACGTGCTTACAGAAGAGGATCTTCATCATTATATTGGACAAGCATCCATAAATGCATATTTCCTTGAGGACAGCTACAAGGCCGCATCAAAAGGAGTGGCAAGTGTAGAGAAAGAGTTGTCAACTCCCAAATTATCTTTGAAATTTTTAGAGCTTGTACAGTGTAACATTATTTTTGAAGAGGTCAACATCTGGAGAAATTACATCACTAGTTTGGGGGGCCCGTCAAGGAGTTAATTGTAAATTGTAATTTATTGTAATTTTTATTGTGCAAACACTAAAGGATAAATTTTGGGAGTCCAAGGGTTAGGGTAGGTGAAACGAACAACCATATAGAGACAAAATTTTGTAATATAAATAGAAGGTGAGAATACTTGTAAAATGACCTTTTTTGCAAGTGAATGAGATACTAGAGGAATTTTGAAAAAGAAATATTTCTTTGCTAATGAGAAAAGACTTATTCATTGGGGAAAAGTCTTGCACTGGTGTTTTCCTGGAATGTACGATTGTTGGAACATAATTATTTCCATTTCTGCTAATGTCTTGCTATGAGATATTTCTAATTTTGTCAAACTATTTCAATGATGCTGAATGGTTTCTTTATTTCATGCAAATGTTTATGTGTAAAAGAGTAATAGATTGTGCAAAATTAATATCAGAGTTATCTTTGATAATTTATGCTATAAATGTGAATATTTATCTTAATGGCTATCTGTTAGATTTATCTAAGCATTTCAGCTTATTACTCTTACTTTAAACTTGCTCCCTGTGGGGATAGGTTAGATTAATTTAGAATAGGAATAGATAATTGATAAGGTAGGAGTGGTAAGACGAGAGGTGAGAACCTGCGCATCGCTAATGTGGTTTCTACCTATTAAATATATGGATTTAGTTAGAGAACACTTGCATCTGCATACCTATAAAACTAAAACTACATAAACGGTGGGTCAGGCCTCAACCGGTAAAAAAAAAAAAAACAACTACATTGCAGTAGTAGGACCGTTAACCGGATGGATTCCCCACACCAAATGGTGAATGATATAATTGGGATTATTTACCGAGGATAATCCCTACTGTAGATGGTGATATTTTATGTGCATCAACAATTTTTCCGCTAAAAGGAGGGTCACCCGTGCATGGATGGTAGAGGAAACCCGTTCTCAATAGAGAATTTTTCTGTGTCCCTATTAAACAAAACCATATCAGAAGAAGTGATTCCCAAAAATGAACATCAAGAAAAGTTAGATTCTGAAACAAAAAATACAGAACGTTTATACACTGTCCCATTTGAGGAAATAGACCACTTTTAGAGACATACAAGATCTTACGTGAGAAATATTGGAGGATTGATCATAATTCCTGCCTTACCTAGAAGGCGAGCTCCCAAGAGAGAGATATCACACACTAAATATTCTGTTCTTGTAGAAAATTTGGACGAGTTGTTGGAATTATCATTTCAAGAAATCCCAGATCCCCTCAATCAGTTGGGACTTGAATCCCCTCCAGATCAAGCATTACCTCATATCCTACATCACTCACCACCGCATTCTCCACTGCGAATTGTGGCTCACAATATAACCAACCACCTGCGTGGAGAGCCAGGGGGCCACTTAACTTGGCTGCACCTTTACATGATTTTCCTAAGCACCCAGAAAGAGTACTACCAATATTCGATCCTGGAAAAGGTATTTCTATTGAAGATCACCTGAAAATTTTTTATTTGGCTCTGAATATTTTAAATGTGGAACATGAAGATGTAGTCTGCAAACTTTTCCCTTACACTTTTGAACCTAGAGCATCTTCATAGTATTTCAGTTTGCAAGCAAATTCTATAGTAGACTGGGACAGTTTTGAAAATGTTTTTATAAACAAAATTTTCAACCAAAAGACTGTCGCCATGCTTATGAAAGAACTGTTTTCTATGATGATGGAAAAGATAGAAAAGGTACAGGAGTTCAACCAGATATTCACTACCTTATTAAACAATTTCAGTGCTGCAACAAAACTTGCCGAAGAATCCTTGGTATAATATTACACTACAACACTTTATCCACCTATAGCCATGTTTGTTAAGAGGGCAGTTCAAGCCACTTTGATAGAAAACTGCGAAGAAGACAAGAAGGCAGAGGATGAACTAGATAGAATCATGAAACATCCATTGGAACTAGAAGTGAAACCAATGACAAGTAATAAGCCTCTTATAATATCCAGACCCAAAGACGAGTCCTTGAATGAATTATAAAATGTGGTAAAAATGGTACAAAACTTATCTAACAAGATAGTAGATTTGGAAAAGGAAAAAGGAGTTAGTTCATCAAGAAAACCATTCAAACCTTTCTATAAGAAAAGGGAATAAAATGCACAACCTTGATCATCATTGAACAACTCTATTTTTTTTTAATTTGAATGAAGTTGGCATGGATAATTTCTAAACCTTCCATCAAGAACATCACTCTGAAAAAAGTTTCCCACAATGGATTAACTCAATGACTTTGGTGTTGAACCAATTATTAGATGCATAGTTAATAGACCAGGAAGACCAAGCCCATGAACAAGAAAATCAGAATGAGGAAACCACTATGGTATTATGGGACTGGGCACCTACTTTGGAATTGAATGAAGAAGAAGAGGTGGAGGAAATTCAAGTGTCATATGTGAATTATGCTACTAGAAGCAAAGGGCCAGTTGAGTACCAAAGCCTAATATATCCTAAAGTAACGAAAACAAATGAGAATATAAAAAAGCGAAATGGCATTGTTAGCACCTGATTTCTACATCATATGTATGGAGGTTAAATAGAAGGGTATCTTAAAAATTTTCCTGAAAAAGGCCTAAATCCCCTTTATTTCCCATAGCTAGGTGCTAAAGGTATAAGAAAAATGGATGTGGGGGTGTTAAATATAAGAAAGGGAAAAGGCAAGGCTAAGACACAACCAAAATGGCCAAAGAGGAGCCAAAGTCTATAGTCTCAAGGAAATTTTTTTCAAAGGTTAACCCTCACAAAGGTTTTTGCCGTTAGATGGGCGCGAAAGGGAGATCAACGACCCTCATTAATCGTCGCATGGCCAAAGAGCACGTTGGACAGGCATAAATGGTGGTTGCGATGGGAAACGCTGTTGGATAGGTGGTGGGCAGAGGTTGCGTCGCATGGTGAGGGAGGCAGTAAGCAAAACCATATCAGGAGCATGCGATACCTCCAAGGTAGAAAGGTGAATGGTTGGCCACGTGGATGGCCAAGGAAAGTCAAGGAGGGACATGCGGATAAAAGGTAAGGGTCCCATAGTGGTAAGTACAATGTGACAAAAGAATGGTTTAGATTAGCTTGAGAAGATCGATGGTCCTTGTCGATCATCACATCGAAGAGATGCACACCAGATAGACAGGATGGTGGTTGCGATGGGAAAACCCATTTTCCAGGTGTCACCACCAAGGATGATCGCAAGGAAGGAAAGTGAAATTGAAAACCACTCTGAATATTTGCGATACCATTTTTTAGGCATGTGTTGTCGAAATGAATGGTGGAGATCAGGACATGGGAAATGATCCAATGGCGGGAAAGGGAAATAGGTCAAATCAATAAAGGGTGATCATATCTAAAGGTCCTGATCTTTGCTCAGGAGATCAACGGATGAGAAGGGTTGATAGCTAGCAAAGAAGATCAAGGGATAACGAAAAAGGGTTATATATATAAAAAATGCACACAAAGGTTGAAATTTGTGTTTTGGGACCAGTCGGGGTCGGAACCCTCCCGACATGTGGAAGATGGGGAAAGAGATAGGAGAAGCCATTCTCAAGCTTCCCCAGGGACAGGTAGAGCTTCATGGTCATCATTTTTTACAAATCTAAGCCTATTTATGGCAGGGAATGGATGAAGAACTGGTGTCTGATGGACTTAGGGTTAAAATCGCTCAGCAAGATAGGGTTTGGATGCATTTGATATAGGGTCTTAGCTGTCGATGCCTGGAATTAAGAAGAAATTGGAGGGTTCAGATGTTCTTAGAGAAATCCAGCTATTTTCCAAGTAAAGGCCTCGGTCGTTGGAAGTTTCTTGGAATTCATGCATCCCAGGTGCCCGAATTCGAGGGTTTGTTTCAAGGAATTCCATCATCCCTGCTTAGAGGTGGTTTTTCGCCTTGGGAACTACCTAACTGGTTCGACCGCCTGTTGAACTTGAGACAGAAGGATAAAGAGGCTAGCCATTAAAATTGGTGGAGGCGATAGAATGGAAAAGATGGGAGCACTACGAGCATTGGTACGATGCTATCAAGCATGGCAGGTTATAGTTTGGTCAACACCGAAGATAAAATGGCTAGAGAAGCAAGTGATAGAGGTGCGAGGCAGAGAATAAATTACTTGTGCAAACTATCAGGTGTCCTGAGAAGCTGCGAGGATGATGTGACCCACGTCATTCGATAGACGAAAGGGAAATGAGGTGAATTTTTATGACTTAGGCGAGGCCCGATGGATAGGCGGCTTAAAGGAATCTCTACTGCCACCAAAATGATTGTAAATACGGTGGAGGCCATCTTAGCGCTATCATATGTTCCTTTGTCTATCTAGAGATCCTTGCCGAGCATGTTTCGCGTCAAGTCGAGCCTTTGGAATCATTGTTGCTCGCTTGGGAGGTTTGGTTAAGTTATCATGGTGAATATGGCCACACGTAGCTGTTGTCATCATCATGGATATTATAAGTATGGTCTCTGCATCCCCTATTCAAAATCAATGCTTGAGAAAAGGTTGTTCACATGGAAGCACAAGAATTTTTCAGTTAGAGTTTGGTCATGGAAAAATATCAGGAATCCGAAGTGGTTTTTATGCCAGAGCAGGCATGGTCCGAGGTGGAGGAAGAGCATGCTCCTTTGTCTCCTGTGGTATTCGACCACATAGAATCCATCTCCGCTAGTGAAGATGAGGAGCCTGAAGGGAGACAAGTGTCCAAAAGAGTCCGACATTGAGGAAAGAAGAGACCTCCTGAAGAGAAGCAAGGAATCCAGTAGGACACCAAGATTCTTATGGATTTCGTGATCTGGACTGAGGAAGCGACAGACCCCCCTCCAACGGACGAGTCGCAAGCTGACAACTCTTTGAAAGTAGAGGAATTCTTTGATTCACAAGGCCAATTGAAGACTCAGGAGTAAGGTGCTGCCCTGCTCATGGTACTTTTGTTTCCCGTCTTAATCAGTCTATTTTAAACTTGGCACGTATGTAATATTCCCAATTTGGGGCTATCGAGGTGGTAGCATAATTTTGTTTGTTTCCTAAGGACCAACTCGAGACTGGGAGCCTATATAAGCATTGTAATAGAATAAATAAGGGTTGGAAAATCATTCGGCTAAGGCCTAAGGGGTGAGCCTAGTTTTGAGACTTTCATATTAATACAATGTGCAGTGCCTATGGTAGACTGTTTTTCATAGATTCCCGTGTTGAACAACATACTCATCAGATTTTCTGCAGATCCGAGGGTGTGTCAATTTATAGATATCATGGTAGTGGACATACCTGAAGCTTATGGTTTGATATTGAGTAGGGACTGTTCTACGAAATTAAATGGTTATTTTGAAATTGATTGGTCCCATTTGTGGCTTCCATACCAAAATAGATAGAATCAAATTAAAGGAATGAGAGAGCCTCACATGAAACAAAATGTAACTCAGTTAGAAGAAAAGCATGAACTGGTAAACTTCTCATCTTTAGTTTTGGGGAATTATTTCTTAGAAATTGAGCCAAGTAACTATCAAGCGGAAGATGTCAGTCATGATTCAGATAGATAGTCCGATATCCTTCTATTCTTACAGACTGATAATGTTGATTGTAACATAGTAGAATTAGTTACTAACTTAGAATATAGTACTAAATTATTAGGATCAGAAAATAAATTTTGGATTTTATATTTTGATGGTTCCAAAACACAAGAGGGATCAGGAGCCAGTTGTGTTCTTGTTGATCCCGAAGGAAACAAACAATTTCTCTCTTGTAGGCTAGAGTTTGAATGTGCAAAAAACATGGCTGAATATGAAGTTCTAGTCCAAGGTCTAAAAAGAGCCATTGATTTAAATATCAAGAATTTAAAAGTCTTTGGTGACTCAGAAATAGTTTTCAGATAGATAAGAAACACAATTCATTTTATGCCCCCACACTTAAAAGGATATCAATATGAAGTTTGGAATATGATTTCACAATTTGATGCTTTTAATAAATGCCATTCCTAGATTAGAGAATGCTGCAACTGATTTATTAGATACTCCTGCTTCTAGATTAGTACCGACAAATAATAAATGTTCTATTGAATTATTTTTCAGGCCATCAGTACCTGATAATGTTACAAATATGAGGGTGCTCAACGATGATGAACATATTATCAGTTTTCTAACGAATGAAGATTCCTTCAAAGAATCCATAATTGATGAGGAAGAACACCAGTTGGATTTACAGAACAAGGATGTTGGTAAGGGAAATTTCATGCCAAAGGGAGTAGGAAATCTTGAAGGATTGTTTGATTTGCAGAATAAATTCAGAAGACCAGCAAATGTCAAGACAAACAGTTCCTAGATGCAGTATGAGTTGGTAAATTTAGGAACAGAAGTTGAGCCTAAATATGTTAATATGGGGAAATGACGTTCACTGGGAGAAAGATGCAAGTTTATCAAACTTTTTCAGCAATACAAGTATCTGTCCGCATGGAATTATGAATATTTGAAGAGGTATTACACACGCATCATACATCATGTGATACGTATTAAGCCAGGTGTAAAGCCATTTCAACAGCAACTACAGAAGATGCATCCTACACTTCAACCATTAGTACAAAAGGAGTTAAAGAAGTTGTTGGATGCTAAGATTATTTTCAAGGTTCGATACTCTAAATGGGTGGTTAACCTGGTCCCCGTAAGGAATAAATTGAGAGAGATATGATTATGTGTCGACTTTCGAAACTTGAATAGAGAATCAGACAAAGACAATTATCCAATGCCACTAATGGAGCAAATTTTGAAGATGCTATTAGGCTCAGAATTGTTCTCCTTGTTAGATGTATTTTATGGATACAATCAAGTACTAGTGTCTGAGCAAGATCGACTCAACACTACATTTCACATGAAGTGGGGAACATTCACATATAGGAGAATTCCTTTTGGCCTAATGAATGCTAGAGCCGCATTCCATAGGGCCATGGATATTGCATTCCGAGGTTTAGTTGGTTACTGTGTTGTCATATATTTAGATGATGTAACAATTTTTTCTAAAAAACGAGAAGACCATGTTTCCCATTTGAAGTAGATTTTTTACCGTTGCAGGAAGTATGGTATATCTCTGAATCCAAAGAAGAGTATTTTTTGTTGTACTTGAAGGAAAACTGTTAGGACACATCATCTCAAAGAAGGGAATATCGATAGATCCAGAAAGAGTTCAGGCTATAACTCAGATTCCCATGCCCCATAAAAAAAGACTATGCAATCATTTATGGGCACGATTAATTTTGTTCGAAGGTTTGTACCTGATTTCACACAAATTGTAAAACCTTTGCAGCAAATGGTGAAGCAAAGTGTGCAATTTAAATGGGATAATGTTGAGAAAGTTGCATTCAAGGATATGAATACTGCTATAACTCATGCACCTTTTTTGAGAAATCCATAATTTGAAGAATATTTTATCATATACAATTTTGTTTCAGACAATTCTCTTGCAGCAGTGCTCACATAGAAAGGAGAACTAGGTGACGAGTATCCAATATCTTTCATGATCACTGGTTTACAAGGAGATGAATTGAATTACCCAATTGTGGATAAACAAGCATATGATGTTTTTAAGGCATTAAAGAAGTTCATACCTTATATTTTGAAAAGTAGAACAAAATTCATAATACCTCATCCGGTTGTCAGATCCTTATTTGTGCAGAAGAAGTTGGGAGAAAGGAGAGGAAATTGGGTAAATGCACTACAAGAGTATGATCTAGAATTCAAACCAGCCACTATAATTAAAGGTCAAGGGTTGTGTAATTTTCTCACTGAAAACCAAACTGAAGAGGATCATTATTGAGAAAACGAAGCCGATTTGAATTAAACTGAAGTGTGTTCCATTTTTACTACTCCAGAATCCTAGTACAGAGATTTGGTGCACTATATCCAACAAGGATACCCACAAGAACACTGGAGTTCTAAGTAGAGAAGGGCGCTTCGATTTAAATTAGCATCTTACCAGGTAATTGATGGAGTACTCTTTAGAAAAAATTATGATGGAATTTTTCTTAATGCCTTGAGAAAGAAGATGCGGATAACGTGGTCAAAGAGTTACATGATGGCCCTCGGGGGGACATTATTCTGTAGACACCACTACTCAAAAAATACTAAGATTTGGGTACTACTGGCCTACTCTTTTCAAAGACGCTCATTCTTACGCAAGAAAATGTGATGTATGCCAAAGAAGTGCTGGTAGGCTACCGAAAGCAGCAGGACCATTGAAACCAGTTATCATTTCAGAGCCATTTGAGCAATGGGGAATAGATGTTACTGGAGAAATCAATCCAAATTATTCGTTGCAACTTCAATATATCCTCACAGCTACTAATTATTTTACATGGTGGGTAGAAGTAATTCCTTTGCATAAATTAAACGAAGACGCAGTCATCTAGTTCCTGTAGGAGAACATCATAACCAGGTTTGGGGTTCCAATTTCCTTTTTTTTATAATGCATCTTATTTATCATCTGTCAAATTAACTGCATTTTCATTTGAAAAGGGAATCAAACTGCATTACTCAGCTAATTATTATCTTGGGGGAAATGGATTAGCAGAATCTACAAATAAAAATCGCATTCGAATTTGAAAGAAAATTGTTATTGAGAGTCAGATAAATTGGCATGTAGCTCTCCCTAATGCTTCATGGGTTGATAGAGTCACTCTGAAACATTCTTTAGGAGTTTCTCCTTATACATTGTTATATGGGAAAGAAGTTATACTCCCAGCGAACATGCTACTCCCATCCCTGCAATTAGCCCAGGCCTCTAGAGGATCCAGTAGTGAAATCTTAGAGTCATGAATCAATACTCTGATGAAGCTCAAAGAATCACAGAAAAAGGCCAAGGATAGATTCAATCATCACCAGGATATTGTCAAGATATGGTTTGATAAACGAAAGTCAGGTAAAATAAATTTTGATGTAGGAGACTTCGTTCTAAGACGAAATCACCCACATGATGAAAAGGGAAAACATACAAAATTTCAACATTTATGGATTGACCCATATCAGATTGTTGAAAAGCTTGGCCCATCGACATACAAAATCCAAGAATTACAAGGGGAGGAGGAAAATTTCCTTGTCAATGGCCTAGCTCTCAAACAATACTTCACCTAGGTTTAGGAACACCTGTTGTACATCAATAAACTTTTCCTTTCCTTAGCTTTTCTAGTTTGTTTATTTCCTAAATTGATTAGTTTTAGTTTGTTTTGCTTGGCTTATTGATTGATTTTATTTTATTTTTGTTTTTGTTTTGGAATAAACCCTAGCTCAATTTTTGACGTGTGGAAATATAGGAATCTGAACGATCTCATGATATTTTTTCAATCAATGAATAATCAAATTCTGCTTGAAGAAAATAAATTCTTTGTATAACATTGGAATTTGGGATTTTTAATTGCTACTCAGTTTTAGAAAGGGAAACCCACTTCATCTTTATGTTGAGTCATTTTAATCGCTGTAAAATAACTAAGACTCATGAGTTCCGAATTACTATCTTGGGGCTCCATCCACTCTTACATCAATAACCATCCTAGGTCACCTACTACAATGGACCCACGGAAATGAAGTAGGTCTTACAGATGTATGGCATTTAAAATGATCCCATACTACAAATTTAAAAGCCAAAAGGCTTATATCAAAGAGTCAAATTTCTGAAAAGTTTCATCTCCATCAAAGAAATGGTGTTGAAAACAAAGATGTCCAATCAAGAAGGTTGCCCAGATGGCATGCCTAGAAAGGTTCTTCTCTGTCCGTGAGCATAACAAACAAATAAATTTCTCACTCACACAAAAGGACATTATGGATAGAAGAACCCACGTCAAGTTTTTAAGATTGAATAAATCTATCAAAGAAGACTCAGATGAAGAAACTTGTCAAGAAATAAAGCATCTAAAGAAATGATTACAACATGGGGGTAAGGAAGAAACGAATACATCTGTTTTATTTTGTTATGATCCTGTGGAGTGATATTTAATGACAATCGAAATATAGAACTCAAATGAAATCCATATTTTGGCCTGGTAGAGTGGTCAAGAAATCTGGTCCAAGTTACCCTATTCCTTGAAATTTATGACCAATATTATACAAGAAAGACTATCTCCTTGTATAAAATATGGCCTTTTAAAACTTTGAAAATTTGATAGAGACATCATTTTACATTTAGGCTCAATAATATGTAAGCACTTCTGATTTTCAAAAGGAATTGTTCAGAGACCTGTATTCAGCAGCCAGTCACTAATTGTTACTGCTGCAAAATAATCCCCAATTTTTTTTGAAAATTGTAGGGCCCCTCCTACTTTTTGGAGTTTACTTAGAATCTAACTTCCTAGAGAAGCTCTCCTTTTTCACTTAGAAGTTTTCCTAATTTTTGAGTGAAGAAAGATTTTTTCTTTTTGGATAAGTCTAACTCAAGTTTTCTCGCCGAAATGGTCGGAGTGTTTTTTAAAAAAGGGTCGCGACAAAACACTTAGTTTTTCTTTGAAGTTGCGGTTGGTCGGAGGAAATGAGCGAGTCACACTGACCACTTTGCTGCAATTGAGTGAGTCATGCCGACCGCTTTGCTGCAAATGAACAAGTCACATCGATTGAGGAAGAATTGGAATTTTAGCGTTTCAAGGCGAATTCATGAAGTGTCGCCGATGCCTTCGGCGCAAAACAAAAAGATACACCGAAAATGCATCGATCCTCTCTAGAGAGAAGTATCCCAATTATTTCAACGTCGGTGCAAGATTGGGAATGCCACCGATGCATTTCGCTGCGAATGAGCGAGTCAAGCCGAAACGGTCGGGATAATTTTTTTTTGCTAGTGACGCGAAGAAAGGGAATTTCGCGCCGAACGTACTCCGTTCATTAATGTCCCCACCAAAATTTTCCCTCGTGCATTTATTGCTAGGTTTTCAACGTTATATATAGGTAAAATCATTTTTTTTTATTAATAGTTGCGAAACGCCATTTTAAGCAAATTTGTCTCCATCAATCGCTGGATGCCAATTACCCAACACCGTTGAACTGGGATTCACAACCACTTTGTAACTACTAGGTAGGCCATGTTTTCCTTTGTAAGTGTTAATATCATTTGGAAGTTTGTCCTTGTG
Organism: Larix kaempferi; assembly: GCA_027924585.1. Classification (NCBI taxonomy): domain Eukaryota; kingdom Viridiplantae; phylum Streptophyta; class Pinopsida; order Pinales; family Pinaceae; genus Larix; species Larix kaempferi. Next base: position 624,650 of record BSBM01000715.1, read on the forward strand.
TGATTTTATATACCATTGGGATGTACATTTTTCTTTGTTTTTGATCAATTCGTAGACAAACCCTTTTTTTCGGTTAGACATTGTTGGGTTGTCGCACCTCATTTGTAGTGGTCTCAACCTCACGCCGTTAGGGCCACCTTGTACAATTTGTTTTTATACCCAGGCCCATATATATATACCATTCAATGACACCCTCCTGGAATCCCTCTTCGTGTCTCCAATTGGGATAACCACATAGGGTTTTACCACACAAGGCCCGGTGTTTTTCTAGTCAGAGAGAATGGGCCGACTGTGAGATTTTCTATTTTCCAACCTAACAAAGTTCCTCCCTTGGAGACACTTCTCAAATGACAAATTTTGTTCCCATGGTGGTTTTTTTTTCAATTTTGGAACCCTGCAGGCTTCGGCCAATTTCGTGTTGATTTTATGCGTGCACTTTCCCAACGATAGAAAACGTAATCTAGTTTTGGGTTTGTTGCAAAATACGACACGATAGAGTCTTTTCATATTGATGAAATAAAATGAACGGATTAGTTCAGAACCCTGTGCATCCCGTAGGGTAGTCAGGATACCAGTCTCGGGGTCAACAAGGAAATCGTCAACAAGAGATAGCTAGGGCTAATGGTTTCAAGGAGAAAACCCAAGAGGACTTGTTAAATTTGGTGTTGGAGCTTCCTCTAACAACAGACCCTTTTTCATAGATAAATTCCGTGTGCTACCATCTTTTGTTCGACTTGAATCTAATAAACTAGCCATATCTCATTCCGGGACCATCTTAATATCAAGAATTCATTGGCTTCATCATGGACGTATCGCCAGTATGGGATAGGATCGGGTACCTCCCCTGATCCATGAGATAGATATGGAACCTCTCCATTGAACCATTTCATGCCTCTCTTTTTTTATTTCTTCCCGAAGTACTTCGAATAGGGGGGAAAGATTTGTTTTAGTAACCCTGAAGGATTTCATACCTAGTGAATGGCTCTTCACCTTTTATATAAGGAACATAAATTCCTGTAGTTGACCAAATTTGATGAACATCTTTAAAATAAACCACCATCAGTCATATGAGAAATAGGGATACTTTGGTTGGAGAACATCTCTTGAAGCGTTTTACATAAGCTGTTAGTGCATATTGATTTTCACACACCTGCATACTGTTGAAGGAAAGAAAACCTTAGCAACATATGCCTGGCAGCATGGAAGTAATGAATTGCTTAACTCTATTTGTTCTCTATAGTGTAAATGTTTTACAAATTGTTCTTTTTGGGAAAAATTTGCTTATACAGTGATCCCAATGTCTCACATTATTAAAAAATGCAAAGAAGAGCTGGTAAGCGAACGTCTAAGATAGTTGAATCAGATTCAGACATAGAAGTGGTGGTTAACACCCCAATAGAAACCATGTTCGAGGATACCAAGGCGGTGACTAGAATCGCCCCAAAATACAAATGGCGTGAACTATATCAGATTATAAGAGATTCAAGTGTACCTGATGCATCTCTCAAAGAGATGATATTATACCAAAACATTAAGAAATTAGGACTGCACAAGGAAACCACATGGCTAGAACTATTCCTTTGCTCAGAAGTAATCGGGTGGATCTCGCCTTGCATGAATGTTGCCACGAGGAGCATTTGAAACACCAAAGGGGAAGGGTTTTCCTCTTTCCAATCAGCTCACATCGCGACAACTTATAAAATATCATCATCCATGGTCATGATGACCGAATACTAGAACGGGGGTGTAAACATTGACCCCCTTGACTATGCTAAAAGGATGATAACCCCAGGGAAACAACTAAGGATGAAGACGAGTGGGGAATATGATACACGAAGCTTAAGAACCCCATTAAGAATAATAGCATTAATGCTAAGCATAATTTGGGAAAATGGGAGCATTTACAAGATTAAATGGGTGCCCCTGATCTACTATATAGCTTTCAATGGCACTATATTTAATTGGGTGGATATAATATCCAAGATTCTAGCATCGACAATAGCAACAACACAAGGAGTATTGACACAAAAAAGGGAAGAATTCTACATGTCCTCGTATCTCATCGACTGCATAATGGTCAGATACCCATTCCCTACATTGGGATGCATCTGGAACCAAACTGAGTCTCCCATCTATGTAGCTTATCGGATTACATGGGTCCATAGGTATGCGAGCTATTACAAGCCCATCTGTGAGGAATTTAGCATTCGTCTATATTGGTTGATTTTCAATGAGGAGCCAAACTGCTTATCCAAGAATTCTATGGCTGTCATAAATGAGTATGGGAATTATTATTTTTCATCTGAAGGCACCTATATCAGGATGTATGGAGCTACCAAAGCCCCGTCTCTTATGCTGAAATATGTAAGAAATTTTGTGGTACACAAGGAGGTCATAAGACAGGTCTTTATTAATGAGATTGGAAGTTATATGCATGAGCAAAAGAAGGCATCCTACCCAGCACTTCCGTTCACTATTGGGGCCTATAAATTTCCCAAGGTCAAGGGCTCTGAAGCTTTCATAAACTTATTTGGAAGCCTTCCATTTTGGAGAGAATATTTTTGTATGGAATGATAGCCAAATAAGGTCGCTCAGCATTGTTTGGCTTATAAAATTACTTTCGAGTACACAAATCACTTCTTAAAGGACGAGGACATGTATCGAAGGGTGAACAACATGACTGAGTTAAAAAAATGCTTTGTTCACAAGAGTGGACCTGGTTCTAGTCAGGCTGCCAGCACAACAAAGGAGGCAGAGTTTAAAAGACAAAGAGAAGAAGCTGAGAAGTTGCAAGCGACAGAAGTAGAACGGCTATGAGCGGAAGAAACAGAGAGATAACAAAAGGAAGAGGCCGAGAGGTAGCAAAGAGAAGCAGATGAGCAATGAAGAAAATAAGAGGAATATAAAAGCGAAGAAGAAAATGCTAGAAGAGAGATAGAATAAAGAGAAGCTGCTGAAGAACTACGAATAAAAGAAGAAGAAGATCAACTCAAGGAAGCTGTGGATAAAGAAACAAACCAAGGCGAAAACATGATTCCACAACACATGGACATAAGCCCACCTGAAGTGTCAGGTGTCACACTTACTGGAGGTAACCTCCCATTTGTAGAGCTCGGGCTCACACCTTTCACCCTGCCGAAGCAACATATCGTGGCCAAATTGGACACGATATTTTTTTTTTTCAGGGAGGAAGACCATCACAAGGAGGACATAGAAGAGCATTAAAGAAATTTTGAGGTCTAAAATGGGCCTCCTAAGGAAAATTATAAAATAATAGTGGAAATAATAAAATAATATCAGCATACCCCATCAAATTTTGGAGGAAAAAAGAAAAACTATTTCTTAAATTAGTATTTTCAACTGATCTCCCTGTATATATTCACTCAAATTTTGATCATGAGCAGTCGTTGGATGGGGAATTTAATTCCGCATCCAACTAGTACCCACTCGACATACTTTTGATGGACCCCGCTGCCCGAAAAAGAAGATATACATGAAAAAACATGATGATGACATCACCATCACATTTTTTCATGTATTTCTTCTTTTTGGGGAACCGAGGTCCATAAAACGTATTTGGAGTGGGTACTCGTTGGATGTGGAATTGATTTCCCCATCCAACAACTGCTCGTGATTGAAATTTGAGTGAATATACAGGGAGATAAGCTGAAAATACGAATTGAAGAAGTATTTTTTTCACTTTGACGTTTTTACCTTTTTACGTTTTTACCCAAAAATGGTGATTCATCCCCCATGGTTGACATCATCACCTTGAATCCTATTGGTTGATTCTTATAGTAAATTTCTTTTGTTTTGAGGCCCATTTTTTACTTCACAATTTCTCTAATGGATTGAAAATGGGCACCCGTCCTGATATTGTCACTGTCCAGGAAAACATGATCATGGAGGGTACTCATAAGGACCCTTAATTTACAGGCTCTATAATTATAGGAGGTGCACAAGCAAGTGCAAATAACGTTGACAAGTTGTTGAACGATATCGAGCGCAACAAGGAGAAAATGTTGAAATTAAAGGATAACTTTGTAAAGGCGTGAGGAGAAGGGATAAAACTGGAAAAGAAACATGGTGCCATGATAGCCAAAAAGGACAAATTATTGAATGACTATCAGAACCTAGACACAGAGAAGGTGGCATTTACTATACAGTTAGTAATCATGGAAGATAAAAGAAGCAACTTTGAAGCCTGCATCAGTGAATTAGAAACCAGATAGTCGGTAGCAAATTAGTAGGTTGAAGATTTGAAAGTGAAAATGGAAGAGCTGGTCAAAGAGAAGGAGTCTCTTACAGAACAGGTGGAGCTGGAAACCAATAAAAAACAAGACATGAATCCTTTCTATGACCAAGCGTGCAAAATCCAAGATAAGATCTATCACTTACAAGAATTGATAATGGAAGAAATCTACAAAATGAAACAAATAATAGCAAGGATGAACGTGATTGCTACAGAATCAATGGTGATAAGAAAAAGGTTGTTTAACACTATAAATAATATTAAGAGGCAGATAATGTGGAGGGAAGGGAAGACAAAATTTCCTGACCACTTTCCCAGAAGGAAATTGTTGATCTTAATCTAGACATGCAACTTGAGTTTTGCAAAAGAGCTAGAAGGAGGATAAATGTTGAAATCCATAAAACTATTGAGAAATGTACAGAGTTCTACAAGAGGATTCATTAGGTCTGAAAGTGTCATCTCATCATCGTCCTAGATATGAATGAGCTTCCCACGAAAGATCAACAATTAGCAGAGCTACGAAATGGATCAAAAGAGGATACAAAATATATCAGAAGATTGGACGTGCTTACAGAAGAGGATCTTCATTATTATATTGGACATGCATCCATAAATGCATATTTCCTTGAGGACAACTACAAGGCCGTAGCAGAAGGATTTGTAAGTGCAGAGAAATAGTTTTCAACTCATGAAGTTTTTTTGAAAGTTTTAGAGCCTGTAGAATGTAACATTATTTTTGAAGAGGTCGACATCTAGAGCAATTACATCGCTAGTTTGGGGGGGCCGCCACAGAGTTAATTGTAAATTAAAATTTATTGTAATTTTTATTATGCAAACACTACAGGACAAATTTTGGGAGTCCAAGGGTTATGGTAGGTGAAACGAATATCCATATAGATACAAAATTTTGTAATACAAATAGACGGTGAGAATACTTGTAAAAGGAATTTTTTTGCTAGTGAATTAGATGCTGGAGGCATTTTGTAAAATAACTATTTCTTTGCTAATGAGCAAAGACTTGTTCACTGGGGAAAAAGCTTGCACTGGTGTTTTCCTGGAACATGTGATTGATAGAACAAAATTATTTCCATTTATACTAATATCATGCTGTTAGATATTTCTAGTTCTGTAGAACTATTTCATTGATGTTGAATGGTTTCTTTATTTCATGCAAATGTTTATGTGTAACAGAGTAATAGATTGTGCAAATTTAATATCAGAGCTATCTTTGATAATTTCTGTTGTATATGTGAATATTTATCTTAATGGCTATTTGTTAGGTTTATCTGAACATTTCATGTAATACCCCATTTTGACCCTTCGGATATGTTAGCTTTTAATGCAAATATTGTATACATGTGATGTATGTGTTCCTAGGATGGAGCTCAAGGCCAAGGCCCCGCTAGTGGATGCCCAAACTTTTTTTTAAAGGCAAGTATTAGACATTATGTTACCCATGTGCTATTTAGCCATGGAACATTGTAAAAATGATGTAAATAAACATCATGCAATAAAATACCAAAATTGGATATGGAGGAAACGAATGAGAAAGGGCCATGTGTATCCACTAGGGAGTGGTGAGGGGGCTATGGGATTGAACCATAGGCTTCCATATGTCACCTTGAGAACCCATTTGACTTACCTTGCTGACATTTATTTCTGTTGTAAGGAAGTGGTTGAGGAATTGAGTCCATGGCTTCAATGGAGCATGGGCAGCCCAAAAATTTGTATGGCAGAGTATGGGCTATGTTTTCTTGTACCACAAGTCACTCTACCTCATGGGAGTTACTTATTCCTCATCCCCATTCCATTGTGGAAGTAACCAACATCATTTTCCATCCAAAAACAAATTCCAACAGTGAGCAAAATCATAAATCGCAACTGTGAAAGAACCCACGTTTTGAAGGGCCATAAATGCTCATAATTGGTATGTGATAGTGAAATCCAATGGGGAATCCATAGGTATGAAACTTGGGGCGAATTTGGGGGCATTAGCTACCCTGAAATCCATTGGAAAACCCAGTTTTTAAAACCCAGAAATTTAGTGACGGGATTGAGTTATTTGTTGACAGAAATGACAGAAAATCCAAGTGTGGATGTTTGAATAGAGGATTGGATTGCTTGAGTTTAGACTGAGATGTGTGTAGCTTCGTGGTTGAGCTCACTGGCTTAGCATCCTCATTCTTTCCTTATTGCATGATTGATAAACCCAGCTATGTGCTAGCTTAACATGACTGTTTGAGTGAATCCATGGTTGTGAGTGAGCCTATCTAGTTCCTCCTTAGTGGATACATAGCCCAGCTCAGGGGTGATCTCTCAACTGAAAGAATACAGGCTGGATAGAGATCTATGGTTGGGTGGAATGTTGCTCTCACATAGACAGTTGTTTGGACGTTTGTATTTCAAGATAAGTATTCTTTGTGGATTAATTTATATGCATTATGTGTTCTGCAATGTGTTAATTATGAATGCTAACTGTTCATGTTAATGAGATGAAATGAATATCTTGATATGGTTGATATGAAACTTGTGCATAGCATAATAATGGGATTGATTCGATGTCTGTTGATTCATCATCTTCTTGGGATAGATATTCTGATGCATTCCAATCTCTGTGTGTGTTATTATGTTTAATTCCGTTGTGTTTATATTGAGTATGAATTGCACACAAAAGTTTTAACTATCCAGGCATTTCTTAGAATTTTGAATGGGGCTGAGATTGCCAATAAGCCCGGTAGATTGGTCATGTTTCCTCCCTTGCATCGGGCTAATGGAAGGGGACATGACATTTCATCTTATTACTCTTACTTTAAACTTTCTCCCTATAGGGATAGGTTAGATTATTTTAGAATAGGAATAGGTAATTGATAAGGTAAAAGCAGTAAGACGAGAGGTAAGAGACTATGCATCGCTAGTGTGGTTTCTACCTATCAATTATATGCATTTAGTTAGAGAACACTTGCATATGCATACCTATAAAACTAAAACTACATAAATGGTGGGTCGGGGCGCAACCGGTAAAACAAAAAAAAACAAATACACTACGGTAGCCAGACCATTAACCAGACGGATTCCCCACATCAAACGGTGAATGATCTAATTGAGATTATTTACCGGGGAGAATCCCTACTGTCGATGCTGAGATTTTCTGGGAATCAACAAAGAGATAGAGAGAGATTTGGGGCTAGTGGATTAGAGAGAGAGACATTTTGGGGTTTAGGGTTTAGAGAGAGAGAGATATTGGTGCTTAGGGGTATAGAAAGAGAGAGGGATATTGTGGTTTAATGGTTTAGAGAGAGATATAAAGGGAGAGAAAATGGTGGTTACAAAATTACGGAGGAAGATATAGATATTGGTGTATAATGGGTTAGAGAGATAGGGGTTATGGTTTTAGATCTCGCGAAAGTGAGATATTGGTGGCTCCATGTCAGGAGAGAGAGAGAGACATAGGTTTGGAGATAGATGTTTAGAGAGAGAGAGATTGGTGGTTAGGGGTAGAGAGAGAGAGAGAGAGTGGTGGATTGGAATTTAGGGTTGTAATGTATAAAGAGAGATATTAGGTGTTAAATGTTTAGAGAGAGAGAGAGAGATTGGAGGTTAGAGAATGAGAGAGAGAGAGAGAGAGCGATTAGAGCATATGGGTTTAGAGAGAGAGAGAAATTGGTTGTAAGGGGTTCAGAGAGAGAGAGAGAGAGATTGGGGCTCAGGTGTTTATATATAGAGAGAGAGATTGGGGATTATGGATTTAGAGGGAAAGAAATTGATTGTAGGTTTGAAAACAAAGAGAAATTAGGGTTAGGTTTTTATAGAGAGATTGATAAAAATTGGAGGTTAGGAGTTTAAAGGGAGAAAAAGAGATATTGGGGGTTAGGGGTCTAGAGGGAGAACTCATTACCCCTATAACCCTTAAAGAATATCAATTTTGAACACTAAAATATATAACGTTTAACCCCATAACATTATCAACTCTTAACCTACAATTGTTATAACCCTAACCCCTACCACCTTTAACTCATATACACTCTAACCCTTTGTACCCCTATATATTTGTAACTAATAAGCCCTATAATTGATAACATATTAACATCAACCAACACAGCCCCAAAATGGTAACCTAAATAATCCCTAACCCATATACACCATGTACCCCTATCACCCATAAACCATTAACTCTACATAAAAAGCACCTAACACTAAATTCTTGACCAATAAAACCCTTCCTAACCATAGAGATTATAATCCCTATCCCCCACGAGCCTTTATGAACCCTACTATCTATCTTGAAATCATTGTTATAACCTTTATTTATATGGACTTTATAATACTTTAGTAGTGTTAACCCCAAACACCTGAAACCTTAAATCCTAGTTAATCCAAAACACCTTAACCCCCTAACCCACAAGCTCTAATAAAGGCCTTTATGGGGGAGGGGCTCTTGGAATAAATGTGCAAATAGAGATTTATTGCAAAATAAATGCACTAAACGTTACCCACCGAACAAAGAAACGTTATGCATATGCGTACACCTTCTGTGTGCGTGCCTTTGTTGAACATGAAAATTTTCAAATGACCCGTGCTCTTCTCCTGCATTTTTTTTTGCTCATATCACAATTTTTTCGCTCTTCTCACACATAGCTTGAAAATCACTTGCATTTTGCATTGAATTCACACAGCTTTTGGAGTTTATTTGAAAATTTGTATTGAATACAAATCAGTTGGACTCTATTTGGCTCTTTGGATTGAATACACACCAGTTGGACTCTATTTGGCTCTTTGGATTGAATACACAACAGCTGGAATCTATTTGGCTCTTTGGATTGAATTCTCATTCTTCTTGGACACACTTGAACTCTTCTTAAATATAGTGGATACATCAAAAGACCATTTTACATTTCAAGCAAAGAGAAATCCTTGAGATATGGTGACATTTTTTCCTTATGAATTGTATTTTAGTCTTCATTCACTTTGTTTGAATTGTATTTATTTTAGTTTTTCCTCATGAATTGAATGATAAATGTATTTTAGTCTTCTTAATATTCAACATAGACAATAAAAACATCTTACCACAAAAAAACTACAACATGCACCAAGTAATGCTTTCAACCTTTCATAAAGATAATAAATTTTTTTTACTTGCATCACCACCAATAACCTTTCATAATCACATGTCATGTCCCCAATCCCCTCAATTCCCTTGGAGTGATGGGGGAACAAGCCTAATATATTTTTTTCTCCCAAAACTTATCCACAATTGTCTCCAGCCCACAATTCCGCAATCCGCAATCTACACGTCGGAAGTCAGAAGGGAGGAATGCTCAAATCATGACGTTGAACAAAATACGACTCTGAATTCCACATTATGCAATGTGGGAGTTGTACATGTGGAGCGCCAAAATGACCAGGCGTTGAATAAATATGATCCCAACCTTCGCATTCCGCAGTGCGGGAGTCGGAAATGAGGAAATCCAAAATGCTCATTGTTGAAAACACCTCTTCGACTTCCACAGTTCCACAATCGGCGATGCGAGACTCAAAAATAGGAACTCCAAATTCACCAGTCCATATAAACTACCTCTCCAACTTCTACATCTGTAATCTACCTTACGGAAGTTAGAAATCGGAACCAACATTTCACAACTTCAGAAAATTTACTCTTCCGACTTCCGCAATCCACAGTCTGCATTGCGGGAGTCAGAATTCAGAACCACCACGAATAATTCCATAGAATCACTCTTCCGACTTCCGCAACCCATAATCTACATTGCGGGTTCTGGAAGTCGGAATCCCAACTGCACAACTTCTCTGGCTCATCAATTTCTCATCCGGAGTCCATTCTGGGAAAACTTGATACCGTTGGAAAGCTCTCGGAGAGATATTTACAATAGTATGGACCCCTTCAATGCTTAAGGAATCTAACCTTTCCTCTTTTCCAACCAAAAATCTGCCCTGAAGTCCATCAAAACCTCTTTATCCAACTGTCAAAATCCCTGGAATGACCCTTCCAAGGCCCCTCCCTCCATCTAACCACAAAGGGGGCATGAGCACATTAGGGGGTGTCTAAATCATCCCCCAAGCTCATATGATGAAGTACAAACCCTATTAGGAGGTGTGCAATGCATAGAAACATACATAGTGGAATTGAATCTAATGGATGCATCTACAACATAAATGGTTAACAACATAACAACCTACTTAACATAAGCAAAATGATGAAGCAAAAACCAATGCACCAGCCCCTATTTCAGGCTTATCCACAGACTTCCTTTTGGTCAATTAGATATGCTCAATCCATTCAAAATTAACTTGAAATAATAAATGAACACAACATAGGAATTAGTATCGTGGAGAACCACATAAAAAACTTCTCTTATAAGATGAATAGTCCAACAAATTGGCTATGTGAGAGAAATGTTCCACCCAACCATAGGTCTCTGTACATCCTATACTCTTTCAGCTGAGAGACCACCCCTGAGCTGGGTTTTGTATCCATTAAGGAGGGATAAAGAGGCTCACTCAAAACCATGGATTCTCCCAAACAAACATGCTAAGACAACACACAGTTGGGTTTATCAAGAATGTAAGGATCAATGGAGGAGGATTCTAATCCAGTGAACTCAACCTTAGAGCTGCAGGCCTCTCAATTCACATTCAGACAGTCTTGGCACCCACAATACCTACAAAACCCAACACAAGGAAGTATTCCTTTCACTGCTACACAGTCCCTAAGGACATACCTTCCCTCCAATGCTCTTCAGGGTGGGCATAGAAATGTCCAAGCTGCTGGATCCTTGAGACTCTATCAATCACTGGGTTTATCAAGAAACCCTACCTTCTATCATATTCTTCTCTATAATTTCCTCTTGGGTTTTCTCAAATTCTACAACCAAAACAAATCTATCCCGTAGATGTTTTCTCGGTTTTCAACACAGGGATTTATCACGGTCTTCTAAGAATATCACACTCTGTAAATTGGCCCTAGGGTTCAAATCAATGAACCCCCTTCTAGATTGAGCTTCCCACATGAAGTTCTAGGCAAGTTCGACACTAAAAAATTGGGGTTTTTCATAATCACGAATTTTATTTTCTTTCTCACTACGCAGATCTTTGTTCTACATGTAAAACTCCTTGTTCTAATGACTAATGGAATGGGGATCAAGGGATACGAAGTCCCAAGGGTAGAGTGACTTATGGTTCAAGGAAAACAGAGTCCCATACCCTGCCATCCGAAATTTCAGGATTTACCACACTCCATTGAATTCATGAACAGTTTCTTCAACCACCATCTGCAACATAATTAAATATCAACAAGGAAGGTCAAATTGGTTCTAAGGATGACATTTTTTAGTCCAAGTTTCAATACCACAACCCCCTCACCTATCCCTAGTGGATACACATAGCCCTCTATTATTAGTTTCCTCCATAGCTAGTTGTCTTGGTATTTTTATTGCAATAATAATATTTGCATCATTTACAATGTCCCATGGATTAATAGCACATGGATAACATAATATAACTACTTGTGTTTACATAAAAACCTAGCATCCACTAGTGAGGCCTTGGCCTTGAGCTCCATGCTAGGAAGACGTACATCGCATGTATACAATATTTACATTGAAATCCAAATATATTCTAAGGGTCAAAATGGGGTATTAAATTTCCCTCCCCCGTAGAAAAACACTGTCCTCAATGTTCTCCAAACTGAACAAAAATGGGAATGTATCACTCATGGCATCCTCCAGCTCCCATGTATCCTCATCAGGACTAAGGTTCTTCCATTGCACCTTCACCTGTCTGATAGCTCAGTTCTAGAGCAATGTGACCTTCTTGTCGAGGATGCACATAGTTCCACTTGGAACTCTCCCTCTAGTTCCACCTTTATAACATTCCAATCAATTATGTGATTAGGATCATGTACATATTTCTTAAGCAAAGAAACATGGAAAATATTATGAGCTCTCATGTTAGCAGGCAATGCAATCCTATATGCAATTGGTCCTATCCTATCAAGGACTTCAAATGGCCCACAATATTTTGGTTCCAACTTGGCACAAATCCCCAAATTTAAGGAACTTTTCTTTGGATTCACTCTCAAATAAACACGATCTCCAATCTTAAATTCCTTATGCACTCTTTTCAAATCTGCATAACTCTTTTTCCTGTCCTGAGCTGCCTTTAAGTTATGCTTGATTTTAACAATTTCATGTTCCATTTCCTCCATCATCTCTGGTCCAAGCACTACCTTGTTCACTGGGTTATCCCACTCATTGGAGTCTTGCATCCTTTTCCATACAATACCTCAAAATGACTCATCCTCAATGATGCATGACGTCCATTATTGTATGCAAATTCTACCAAATGTAGGTAGTATTCCCACTTGGATGGTTTGTCCATCACATACACACTCAAAATGTCTTCAAGAACTTGATTTACCCTCTCAATTTTACCATAAGTTAGAGGATGATATGTTGTACTAAACTTCATTTGAGTTCCCAATTCCTGAAATAGTCCCTTCCAAAAATTGGATGTGAACTTTACATCTCGATCTGAAACTATTGCTTTGGGAAATCCATGCAATCTGAATATCTCCTTCATGAAAATGTTTGCTATGTAACTTGTCTGTGAATGGACTTGAATGGAATAAAGTGATATACCTTTTATAGCTTGTCCACCACTACCATGATTGAATCATGATTCTTCACTATCATTTGAAAACCTGTTATAAAATCCATAGAAATCACTTCCCACTTCCATTCTGGAATGGGAAAATGATGCAATGATCCTGTTGGATGTTGATGTTTTGCCTTGACTTGTTGGCATTTTTAACACCTAGAAATGTATTATGCTATGTCCTTCTTCATTCCATGCCAAAAACATTGTTGTCTTGCTGTTGTTATTGTCTTTTGATATCCTGGATGTCCAGAGTATGGCATTTGATGTATTTCATCCATCACAAGCTTCTTCAAATATGCACAATCTGGAATATACACTCTAGTACCGTGATAAATGAGAACATCATCTTCACCAAGATGATATCCTGCACACCTTTAATCTAATTTCCCTACTGCATATTCTCTTTAATTTGAAGGTAAGTTCCATCATTGGTTTGAGCTTCAATAACTCTTTCCTTCAAATCCGATTTGCACATACTTACTGATGCAACATGAAACTTTCAGTTGAAAGCATCTGCAACCTTATTCTCATTTCCTTTCACATGCTTAATTTCAAAAATGAATTCACAGAGAAATTCCATCCACCTTGCTTTCCTAGCATTCAAGTTTGGATGATCAAACAAATACTTCATTAAGATCATGTGGTCTATCCTAAGCTCAAAACTTCTTCCCAACAAATAATGTCTCCACATCTTGAGATCATGTACTATGGATTCTAGCTCTAAATCATGTGTGACATATTTATTTTCATGCTCTTTCAGTTTCCTTGACTCATAGAAAATCACAAATCCTTCTTGGATGAGCACCCCACCTAGAATTCCAATGCAAGCATCTGTGCACACTATAAAATGCTTCCTTGGATATGCAATCTTCAAAACAGGAGCATTGGTAAGCAACTTCTTTAACTGCTAAAATCTTCTCTCATATTTTTCATACCATACGAACTTAGTATTCTTCTTCTAGGATGATGTAATTGGATGAGCTATCTTGGAGAATGCTTCAATGAACCTTATATAATAGACTGCAAGACCCATAAAAGATCTAACATCTGAAACATTCTTTGGAGTAGGCAAGTCCATTATGGCTTCAATCTTTTCTGGATCCACTGCAATTCCTTCTTCTAAGATGACACAACCCAAATACTATACCTTCCTTTGATATAAATCACACTTGCACAGCTTTGCATACAATTGGTGTTTTCTAAGAACTTGCAACACCATTCTTAGATGTTCATCATCGTGCTCATCTTCATTCCTTGAATAAACAAGAATGTATCAGACACTTATACAAATACTTATCACAAATTTATCCAAATACTTGCTAAAGAAACTATTCATGAGACACATGAATGTACCAGGTGCATTGGTAAGACCAAATGGCACCACTGGGAACTCATAATGACCATATCTTGTCCTAAAATCTATCCTGTGAATGTCTTCTTCTTTTATCTTCACCTAATGATAACCAGACCTTAAGTCAATATTTGAAAACACTCTAACTTCCTTCATTTGATCAAACAAATCATCAATTGTTGGAAATGGATACATATTCTTGATTGTCAATTTATTGAGCTATCTGTAATCAATACATAGCTGTAAAGTCCCATCTTTTCTCTTGACAAATAACACTGGTTCTCCCAAGGGAGATACACTAGGCATGATATACTTCTTATCCATTAGTTCCTGTAGCTGCATCTTTAACTTTACCATTTCTGGTGTACTCATTCTATAAGGAGCTTTGGAAATTGGTGCTGCCCTTGGAACAAGGTCAATGGTAAAACCTATATCTCTCTCTTTGGTGGAAGCCTGTGCACTTCATATGGAAACACATCTTGGAACTCTTGCAACAAATGGAAGTCTTCTATCCTTGTCTCATTGTCCTCTGATGAATCTGATATGTGGACTGCATATAATTGGCAAACCTTCTTATAATTTTTTTTTAACTGTAAGGCTGAAATTTGTTGTGATGAAACTTGCTTGGGGATTCCCTTTACCAATATGGTTCTACCCTCTTCATCAATGCATTCAAGTACCTTTTCATAGCAATCTATCTTGGCTCTATGCCTTTCCAACAAATCCATGCCAATTAGGGCATCATAAGATCCTAATGGTAGGACATTCAAATTTACTTGTGTGAGGAGTCCATTCAAATCCTTGGGGCACTCCATCACTACTTCCCTCACTTTTCTCTTCGTCCTTGTGGCCAATTGAACTAGCCAAGACTCATTGTGCTTCATTTTTCTAAGAGAACAACCCTCAACCATTTTTGGAGAAACATAAATATGCGTAGCTCCTGGGTCAATCAAAATAGAAATGGATTTCTTAACAATATTACCTTCAACTTCCACCACTGTTGACTAATGGTTTGATTAATGATTATCCAATGCTGCATAGATTTTAGGTGCTACCCTTTCCATATCCTCCGCTATAGCTTCTCCTTCTAAGTTGTGAAAACTTTTGGGATTCTCATTTCGATGTGGACAATCTCTAAGAACGTGGTTTCCTCCATATCCCCAACATTGAAGTGTCCCTTTTGGTGTTCTTTCTGCTGCCACTACTGGTTTGTTCCCACTTCTTGCTTGCTGGCCTTGTGGAAAATTCCTTGGCTTATTTTTGAATGGTGACTTGAATCCACTTTTCCTTTGTTCAAACCTCCCATTTTACTTCCCTTTCCATGCTGGGTGGACCTCTGTTTTTCCTTTTCTCTGCTCATATCAATGCACTACCATTCTAATGCCTTCATCAATACTGGGTGGGTTAACAAACTCAATCCTATCTCTAAAATTTTGAGTTATACTTCCAAGGAAGCAGTGGATATTAACCCTCTCATCCTTGATATAGTCCACATAACTCAACAATTCCAAAAACTTATGTGCATGCTCATCCATAGATTTCTGTCCCAACCTAAGTTCATTGAACTCTTTCCTCTTGTTGTCATAATACCTAGCTAATAGTTAATTTTCCTTTAAATAACTGTTGAATCTCTCCCAGTCGATCCTCCTTTCACTAATCCTTTTCACTTGCATAAGGTGCTCCCACCAAATTGAAGCTCTGCCACTTAGATTATAACTGGCAATTCTGGCCTTTTCATTTTCTAAGTAATCATGAATCCTGAAGTATTTATTCATCCCAAGAAGCCATGCCTCTACCTCTTGGAAAGTCTTACTTTCTCCATCAAATGTGGGAGGCCTTGCCTTCCTAAATTCTCCCTATGGCATCCCTCTAGATCTATTTTTTCTTTCAAACCTGCTAGAAGTATGCTGTGGGATTCTTCGAGGGTCTCTTGAGTCACACGACTGGCTCAAAGAAGATCTTGAAGAGGGCGTGCTATGCTTTTTGCTCACCAAACTCTTCCTTGGGCTTGGATTCCTCTTCCTAGAACGCCCCCTAGAGCAAGAGCAAATTTCGACACCCCTTCCTTCTTTACCTACGTTGCTTGGGTTGGACCCAAGGTTTTCCCTCTGCTTCATATCAATGAGGCTTTGGAAAATAGCATCATTGATATGATTATGTTCTTCCTGATCCTTCATCGACCTTTCATTGAAGCTTATCATGGTTTCAACCAACTTCTGACGGGTTATTTGCTCCCTTCTTCCATTGGATTCAATCTCAACATGATCTTCTTGCGCATTTTCTCCTAGCACGTCTTCATCATGCTCGTAAGGATCCTGGGTGTCATTCATGGTTACCATTTTCCTTTGGATATTTCTTTCCCTTTCCTTCTTCTCTCTGCTACTCTATTAAAATGCTTTAAGCTGCAATCATTGTGCATCATAGAGGCGTTTATTAAACATCATAAGAACACATATAAAACATAGAACATCCATTTTTAACATAAATAAATTCATGGAGTAATTTATAAAGCTATTATACCTTCTTCTTTGGTCCACGAAGCGCTAGTGCTGCAACCATGGGCTTTGATACCATTATGTCATGTCCTCAATCCCCTCAGTCCCCTTTGAGTGATGGGTGAACAAGCTTGATAACTTTGTTTTCTCGCAAAACTTATATGCAACTTTGATATTTTTACAAAGATACAATTGTCTCTGGTCCGCAATTCCGTAATCCCCAATCCACAGGTCAGAATTGAGAAGGGATGAACGATCAAATCATGAAATCAAACAAAATATGACTGCAAATTCCACATTCCGCAATGCAGGAGTCGGAAATGCGGAGCACCAAAATGCACGATGTCGAATAAATACGATCCCGACTTCCGCATTTCACAGTGCGGGAGTCGGAAATGCGGAACACCAAAATTCTCAGAATTGAAAACATCTCTCTAAATTTCATAGTTCCGCAATCCGAGATGTGGGACTCGGAAATCAGAACTCCAAATTCACCAATCCGAAGAAATTACCTCTCTAACTTCCACAATCCACAATCCGACTTGCAGAAGTCGAAAATCAGAACCACCATTTCACAACTCTGGAAAATTTACTCTTCGAACTTCTACAATCCACAATCTATGTTGCGGGAGTCAGAAGTAGAAACCACCATGCATAACTACATAGAATTACTCTTCCGACTTCTGCAATTTGCAATCCGTATTGCAGGTCCGGGATGTCAAAATCCCAACTCTACAACTTATCTGGCTCATAACTTTCTCACTCAGAGTCCATTCTAGAAAAATCGATACTGTTAGAAAGCTCTCAGAGAGCTCTTTGAAATAGTGTGGAACCCTTCCATGCCTAAGGACTTTGACCTTGCCTCTTTTCCAACCAAAAATATGCCCTAAAGTCAATCAAAACCTCTTTATCCCATTGTCAAAAGCCTTGAAATCACCCTGCCAAGGCCCCTACCTTCATATGACGATAGAGGGGGCATGAAAACATCAGGGGGTGTCTAAATCATCCCCCAAGCTCATATGATGAAGTAAAAACCCTCTCAGGAGGTGTGCAATGCATATAAATAAACATAGTGGAGTTGAATCTAATGCATGCATCTACAACATACAGGTTTAACAACTTAACAACCTACTTAACATAAGCAAAATGATGAAGCAACAACCAATGCACTAGCCCCATATTCAGGCTTATCCACAGAATTCTTGTTGGTTAATTACATATGCTCAATCTATTCAAAATTAACTTGAAATAAAAAAATGAACACAACATAGGAATTAGTATCATGGAGAACCATAGAAAACACTTATATTATAAGATGAACAATCCAACCAACTTGCTATGTGAGAGCAACGTTCCACCCAACCATAGGTCTCTTTCTAGCCTATACTCTTTCAGCTGAGAGAACACCCCCGAACTGGGCTGTGTATCCACTAAGGAGGGATAAACAGGCTCACTCACAACCATGGATTCTCCCAAACACACATGCTAAGACAAGACACAGTTAGGTTTATCAAGCATGTAAGGATTAATGGATTAGGATGCTAATCCATTGAGCTCAACCTCAGAGCTACAAGCCTCTCAATTCACATTCAGACAGTCTTAGAACCCGCAATACCTACCACACCCAACACAGGGAAGTATTCCCTTCACTGCTACATAGTCCCTCAAGCCATTCCTTCCCTCCAATGCTCTTCAAGGTGGGCACATAAAGGTCTAAGATGCTAGATCCTTGAGACTCTATCCTTCAATGTGTTTATCAAGCAACCCTACATTCTATCCTATTCTTCTCTTTCATTTCCACTTGGGTTTTCTCAACTTCTACAACCAAAACAACTCTATCCCGTAGCTAGGTTCTCAGCTTTCAACATAGGGATTTCTGATGGTCTTCTGAGCATCTCACACTCTATAAATTGGCACTAGGGTTTAGCTCAACGAATCCCCTACTGGATTGAGCTTCCCACATGAAGTTTCGGGCAAGTTCGGCAATAAAACATTGAGGTTTTTCATGATCGATATTTTTATTTTCTTTCTCACTACTCGGCTCTCTGTTCTACATGTAAAAATACTGCGCTAATGCCCAATGGAATGGAGATGAGGGGATACGAATTCCCAGCAGTAGAGTGAATTGTGGTTCAAGGCAGACAAAGTCCCATACCCTACCATCCAAAATTTTGGGATTTCCCACACTCCATCAACTTCATGAACAGTTTCCTCTACCACCTTCTGTAGCAGAATTAAATTTCAGCAAGTAAGGTCAAATGGTTTCTAAGGATGACATTTGTGTTGATGTATATGTAACTTCAGAATGTATTTCATCCATGTATTTCATTTATATATTATTGTACTCCTATAGAGATGTGTCATTCCTCTATACGGAAGTGTCGTCATGTGTATTGACAAGTGTCGCAAGTGTGTTAACTTGCTGATGGGTTATTAGACCACCATGTGTGGGGTCGGCCCTGATTTATGTAATATATGGTTGATGTACCTAGCTAGACAAGTTGGCCCCATAAGGTTATTGGGAAAATAGAACAAGTATAAATAGATATCGGGAGATCTCTATTTGGATCACTAAGAAACTAATTCTTCCTTCACTCGGAAAGTGGCGCACTTGTGAGGAGGAGGTTCAGCTGCTAGGAGGAGTCTATCTCTTGTATTTTGGTTGTACTTTGGTTGAGCTATTGCTCTATCTATCTTTGAGGAAGTTGTGGGGTTTTTCACCTTAGGGTTTTCCCCATGGAAACTATGTGTGTCTATTGTCTCTCATGCTTTTGATTCTTGTGATGATTGACATGCTTGTTATGATTGATATGCATTGATATACTTCACATGTTGTTCTCTCAGTAAAGATTTAAGAGTATTGTGAATTAATGCTCAGAATTTAACCTGGTATCAGAGCTAACCTGAGAAGAAGACATTGTGCAGTGACGAAAACCAAGGGTTTCTCTCCACCGATTTTGGAAAAGCAGTACAGTAGATTGACTCTACTCATCAAGGAGAATCTATCTGTCAAATCGGAATTCAATTATGAGATTTTTCAGATTTGGCCCTAAAAATTAGGGTTTCCACAAAAATAGGAATTTATGGAATTGAAAGACATAGCTGGAATCTCCTTGCAAAAATCGAAGTTTAGAGCTTTGGATCGAGATTTTTCACTGGGTAGATCTACGAGAAACTCAAACCCTAATTCAGGGTCCTCCCTAGTAAACCCGGGAAGACTAAAAGGAATTTCTGAAGGGTGAAGCTTTGCATATCTCAAATTCTGAATACACTAGGCTGATAAGCTCATCAAGCCGCATCTTTCTATCCTTTCAGAGAGTTGAAATTCATATTTTGAATTTTTAGGGGTTTTCCGACAAACCCTAATCCGGGACCAGATCTAGTTTTCAGCAAAACTTGTAAGACCTAAATCTCTTCTATTTCCATTTGAATTACTCTTTAAGATGTCTCCCCACACCAAGCTTGAGGATAAGCCTGAAAGGGATGATAACTTCCGAGCCTGGAAGTATAGGATTGGGTTAATCCTGGAAGAAAATGAATTGGACTCCTACATCAGCTCTGAGGTCCCTATCCCAGAGGATGAAGAGGTTGAGGTATTGCATAAGAAGAACTTGGTCAAGGTGAAGAGAATCATTGTTGATTCTATCAAAGACCATCTCATACCTCATGTGTCATCTCTAAAGACACCCAAGGAGATTTTTGACTCCCTGACCAAGTTATTTGAAGGGAAGAACATAAATCGGAAGATGACTCTATGGAATCAATTGAAAGGGGTCAAGATGTTGAATGGAGAGACCATTCAATATTACTTCTCCAAGGTCTCTCAGATCAAGTAACAACTTGAAGTTGTGGATGAAGTAGTGGAAAATGGTGAAGTTGTTATGACCACTCTGAATGGCCTACCTAGGTCATGGGACTCCTTTATTCAAGGAAACTGTGTAAGAAAGAAATTGATCTCTTTCAGTAAATTGTGGGAGGAATGCTCTCAAGAAGAAGCTATACTTATAGCTCAAGAAGAAAATATGGGAGGTGAATATCAAGCTCTTGCAGCTCATGCCAAAAGAAGCAAGCCCAAGAAGGAGCACTCTCACTACAAGAGATCCTATCACAACCAACAAAAGAATAAGAAGGATCTAAGATGCTTCACATGCAATGAGAAGGGTCACTTTGCTTCAGAATGTCCCAAGAACAAAAGGGATAACAACAACAACTCTAGCAAGAAGAAGAAGGGCAGCAAAAGAAATTTCCATGCTCATGCTGCCGAAGATGATGAACCTCCAACGAAGAAGGCTAGGGCAGAAAGTGATGATGAATCATCAAGTGAAGAAGAGTATGTTCTAATCTCTTTTCTCATAGGTACTATCTCTCATGGTTGTAATGATTGGTTAATTGATAGTGGGGCTTCCAAACACATGAATGGGTTTAAAGAATCTTTCATAAACCTATCTAAACATCAGTCACCCCATAAGGTGAAACTTGGGGATGATTATAAATACCCTATCAAAGGAAGTGGTGAAGCCTCCTACAACCTAGATTCTGGAAAGTCTTTGAAGATGAAAGAAGTTATTTATGTACCTGGGCTCAAGAAGAATC
The DNA here is from genome assembly GCA_027924585.1 of Larix kaempferi. Lineage (NCBI taxonomy): Eukaryota > Viridiplantae > Streptophyta > Pinopsida > Pinales > Pinaceae > Larix > Larix kaempferi. The sequence continues at coordinate 646,011 of BSBM01000715.1, forward strand.
TTCTCTCCATCTCTACTTTGGATGTAAAAGGCATAAGGGTTTCATTTGTAGATGGCCAAGACATAATGTGGCCAAAGGGTAAAACTATTGATGATGCAGTGGTGATTGGAGAGCAAGAGGGAGGTTTGTATAAATTGAAGGGACAACCTGAACATGCCATGGTACATGATTCCATGGAGCCAAGTGAACTTTGGCATAGAAGACTTACACATATGCACTATAGAGCATTACCAATTGCAAGCAAAGTAGTAGAAGGTCTTCCTGAAATCAAGACCAAGCATGAAGGTGTTTGCAAAGGATGTACAAAAGGAAAGAACATAAAGAAGGAATTTCCAAGCAGTGAAAGCAAGGCAAAAATCATCTTGGAAATTATCCACTCGGATGTATGCGGTCCTATGTCATCCAGTTCTCTGAGTGGATCCGAAAATGGTGGAGAATTCACCTCAGGTGACTTCAAAAATCTATGCAATGATTCAGGGATTAACAGGGAGTTGACTGCTCCCTACAATCCACAATAGAATGGAGTTGCAGAAAGGAATAATAGAACAATCATGGAAGCAGCATGGGCAATGCTGCATGACCAGGATCTACCCATGCATCTATGGGAAGAAGTAGCTAGGACAGGTAATCCAGGAAGCAAAGATCAAGAGGGAGCACACTCCAACAATTCATGCAAGGAAGAAAATAATGAGAGGGAGTCCACCCAACAACAAACAAACAAAGATAAGTATTTGAATTGTCATTTCTTGTATATTTGATTGTTCAATGATGTATATACTTATGTTGTGTATTTTGCATATTTGCATTAATGAATAGTATACTACTAATATGCATGTAATGGTTAAGTGGCCTATGGCACTGTACAACATTCCATTGCTACTTATCTAGAATGAAACCTCTTTGCTGACATGTTGGGAGTTGTGCACATTCTTAACAATGTTCTGGTAGAGATTGGAAGGCATCTAGAAAGTTACGAGATATGGATAAATGTTGTATTGAAGCATTGGCTTAAATAATTGCATGACTGTATGACATATTTCTTTATGTGAAAGAATTTGTTCTGAAAATTATAAGATGTTTCTAATCATGCAATTTAACTTGTTTTGTAGGAAAGACCGTATGCTTTCACCTACAAAATAAGGACTACAACATTTGTTCAAGCAACAAAATTAGCTATTGAAGATATTGAAGATATTGAAGTTCCCAGGATATGGGAAGAATGCCATGATCCGTCGATCATGAAGAACGATGTTTGGGATGCGGTCCCAAGATCTGAAGAGATGTCTGTTGTGACTTCCAAATGGATCTATAAGATCAAGCATGCTGCAGATGGAAGCATAGAGAAATACAAAGAAATATTCGTAGCTCGTGGCTTCTCTCAGAAAGAGGGAATAGACTATGAAGAAACTTTTGCTCCTATAGCTAGGTACACTTCCATCAGATTAGTACTTTCCCTGGCTGCAACGATGAAATGGAAGATACACTAGATGGATGTCAAGACTGCCTTCTTGAATGGTGTAGTGGAAGAGGAAGTGTATGTGGAACAACCACTCGGTTTTGAAACACATGATAGGGAGTCACATGTGTGCATATTGAAGAAAGCCTTGTATGGCTTGAAGCAAGCTCCCAGAACTTGGTATGGTAGGATGGACAGTTTCCTATCTAGTTTGGGCTTTACCAAGAGTAAAGCGGATTCCAACCTCTAGTACAAGGTTGAGGAAGGAAATCCTGTGATTCTACTCCTGTATGTAGATGACCTGTTTGTAACAAGAGATGACAGATTCATTACTGATACAAAGAGGAAGCTTGCTACCGAGTTCGATATGAAGGACTTGGGGATGATGCACTATTTTCTAGGTATCGAGGTGTTGCAGAGTGTTGATGGGATCTTCCTTGGACAAGGTAAGTATACTGTAGATATCCTTAAGTGGTTTGGGATGATGGATTGCAACGCCATGGCCACACCTATGGCATCGAATCTGAAGCTTCTATGTGATGCTTCATCTGAGCTGGTTGATGTCTCTATGTATCGTTAGATGATTGGGTCCTTGATGTACATGACGAACACGAGACCAGATATTTGCTTTGCGGTGAAAACATTGAGCCAGTTCTTGACAAATCCAATGAGTGTTCACCTAGTTGTTGTAAAGCATATTCTGAGGTACCTGAAGGGTACAGTTGATTATGGGCTCAAGTATGAAGCGAATCAAAAGTTTAACCTATAGGGTTATGTTGGTTCAGATTGGGCAGGCAGTGCTGCAGATAGGAAGAGCACATCTGGGTGCTGCTTCAGTATGGGATCAGGTGTGATCTCTTGGTTTAGAAGGTAGCAGTCTTGCATAGCACTGAGTACAGCCAAGGCAGAGTATGTTGCAGCCTGTTCGGCTAGTTGTGAGGCAGTATGGATTCGAAAGCTACTGTCTGAATTATTTGATCTCCAGTTGGATGCTACTGGTATCTTCTATGATAACCAAAGTTGTGTGAAGTTGTCTGAGAACCCAGTGTTTCACGACAGGTTGAAACACATAGAGATCAAATATGACTATATCAGGGATATGGTGCAGAGAGGAGTAGTGAAGCTCCTGTATGTTGTGACGGACGAGCAAATTGTAGATGTGATGACGAAACCACTAGCCAGAGTGAAGTTCGAGTACTTCAGAGAGAGGCTTGTTGTTCTTCAGATTAATGATACTTCGAGGAAGAAGTGATGGACACATTTGCAGAACCCATTCCAAGCATGTTGGAAGGAGGATCCTTCACATGGCTGTGGATGTAAGCACAGGATGATGAGCATTAGGACGATGCTCCAGTTACTGATCTATATATGTATGTACGCATCATGTTGGATGCTGGACATGACCAGTTCGATCATTTATATGTATATGTATGTACGCATCATGGCGGATGCTGGATATAATCAGTTGGATCATTTATTTGTATATATATGTACGCATCATGTTGGATGCTAGATATGATCAGTTGGATCATTTTTGTATATGCATCATGTTGGATGCTTCGACCATGTATATGTATATGTATCAGGTGGATACTGTGTATGATCAGGTAGATCATATATGTTGATATATATCAGGTGGATACATTGTGTGGATCTGTATCTATGTATGTATCAGGTGGATCATGTATGATGATATGTATTAGGTAGATACTTGGTATGCATCAGGTAGATGCATTGTATGATCAAGATGATCATGGATGACGAGCTTCAGGATGTTGCTCCAGATGACATGCATCAGGACAATGCAGTGATGATGATCAAGATGATCATGTGTACATCAAGATGATGTATGGTGAGTATCAGGTTGATACTCTATGGCCGTGGAACAGGTTGTGTAGATAAGCATATAATTTGGCCCTCGGAGTTTTGCAGATAGTCTTTCGAGGTTTTTCCTATGGCATGTAATCTGGCCCTGGGATATCTGGAAAATGCTCTTTCTAGGTTTTGCTTTGGGAGGACATATAATTTGTCCTTGGGAGATCTGCAGATAGTCTTTCGAGGTTTTTCCTATGGCATATAATTTGGCCCTGGGATATATTGTAGATGCTCTCTCAAGGTTTTTTCCTATGGCATATAATATGTCCCTGGGAGATCTCATAGGTTGGGTTGTGTACCCGTAATAAGTCCTGGGATGCTCTTGCGAGGTTTTTCCATGACCACATGTAATATGTCCTTGGGAGATCCTATAGGTAGAGCTGTATGGTCGTAACATCCTAGGATTCTCTTGCGAGGTTTTGTGGTGAGGTCACATATAATATGGCCCTAGGAGATCCTACAGGTAGATCCGTGTGCTCGTAACAACCTGGGATGCTCTTGCGAGGTTTTGTGACACACGTAATAAGTCCTGAGGATTCCATAGTATGGTCAATGATCAAGACCTACAGGTGGTGGGCCTACATCCAGTATGAAAAAAGGAATGGCTATGTAGAACTTTCTATGATGAGTAGATTCAAATATTGGTTGAGATAGCAGCAGCAGTGACGATGATGATGACGGTGCATCAATGACGATTATCCAGAAAAGAAGACTTGTGCTAGAAGATCTATGTCGAGAAATACCTTCCTAGTTAAGAGGGAGTGTTGATGTATATGTAACTTTGGAATGTATTTCATCCATGTATTTCATTTATATATTATTGTACTCGTATAGAGATGTGTCATTCCTCTATACCGAAGTGTCGTCATGTGTATTGACAAGTGTCGCAAGTGTGTTAACTTGTCGATGTGTTATTAGACCACCATGTGTGGGGTCGGCACTGATTTATGTAATATATGGTTGATGTACCTAACTAGACAAGTCGCCCCCATAAGGTTATTGTGCAAACAAAACAAGTATAAATAGAGATCGGGAGATCTCTATTTAGATCACTCAAAAACTCATTCTTCCTTCACTCGTAAAGTGGCGCACTTGTGAGGAGGAGGTTCAACTGCTAGGAGGAGTCTATCTCTTGTATTTTGGTTGTACTTTGGTTGAGCTATTGCTCTATCTATCTTTGAGGAAGTTGTGGGGTTTTTCAACTTAGGGTTTTCCCCATGAAAACTTTGTGTGCCTATTGTCTCTCATGCTTTTGATTCTTGTGATGATTGACATGCTTGTTATGATTGATATGCATTGATATACTGTACATGTTGTTCTCTCAGTAAAGATCCTAGAGTATTGTGAATTAATGCTCAAAATTTAACAATTTGGAAGTCCAAGGTTCAATCCCAGAACCCCCTCACGTCTCCCTAGTGGATACACATGGCCCTCTCTTATTAGTTGCCTCCATAGCCATTTTTCTTGGTATTTTTATTGCAATAATAATATTTACATCATTTACAATGTCCAATGGATTAATAGCACATGTATAACGGAATATAACTACTTTCCTTTACATAAAAACCTAGCATCCAATAGCAGGGCCTTGGACTTGAGCTCCACGCTAGGAAAACATACATCACATGTATACAATATTTACATTGAAAGCCAAATATGTTCTAACAGTCAAACACTACAACAAATTACCCTTTTGGGGGAGGTTTTAGCTTGTGGCGGTTTTCCTAACCCCCCCCCAAAAGTATTTTCAGGTATTTCGGGGTGGTCCTAACAAACCCCCCACCAAAAGTCCTGAAAATTGGACTTTTGGGGGCGGTTTTTACAAAACCACCCCCAAAAGTCCAATTCTCAGGACTTTTTTTTTTGGGGGGGGGTGGAAAGACCCCCTCCCCCTAAAGGTCCTTTGCAAGGTGGTTGTTAGAACCCCCCCCTAAAAAATTCCTAAGAATTGGACTTTTGGGGGCAGTTGAATGAAATCCACCCCCAAATGTCATGTTAATTTGGCATTTAGAGGTGGTTGGTTTAATGCTGCACCCAAACATGTTGAGAATTTGGACTTGTGTAGGTGGTTGTGAAAAAGCCACCCTCAAAAGTCCAATTTTCATGAATTTTTTTTGGGGGGGCTTGAAAGACCCCCTAAAGGTCCTTTTCAAGGTGGCTGTGAAAAAAAACCCCTTAAAAGTCATAAGAATTTGGACATTTGGGGGAGGTGGTTATAAATCCTCCCTCAAAGGTCCATTTGTCAAGATGGTTTTTTTTGGGGGGGGTTGAAATACCCCCCCTGAATGTCCTTTTCAAGGTGGTTGTTAAAAAACCCCGCTTAAAGTCATGACAATTTGTACGTTTGGGGGTGGTGGTTAGAAAGCCACCCTCAAAAGTAGTGGGTTTCCCTTGGGCTCCATATGTCCCCATAAATTTCATAGTGAATCCACATGGCCTAAGACATGATCTTTTTTCCTTATACCATGGCCTAGGATATCACCACTTATATATGGGGATTGTTATACCTTAAAAAATTTCTCCCTTACGTGAGAAATATTCTGTATGGAAGGATTAGTTATGGTTTTGGGCCTTTTGCATGGCCCTTCAACCTTGCAAACTAATGTTATGATTTAAGACCCAAAAGTTTGTCCATGTACCATGGCTTATGTTTGAAGAGCCATCCATGGTATTCTAGTCTTGACTTTAGTCCATAGTTGACTTCAATCCATAGTTGGATGACCATGGTTCCCTCATGGTTGATGTTGGTTGATTTTAATCCATAGTTAATATGCTCCCATTCATTTGTGTTAATTTTTTAGAATTTACTTCAATCTAATCTAGGATCTTAACTAAGAGAACAACATGTATAGCATATCTACAGCATATCAATCATGGACATAATAATGCAAGCACACAAGAGACAATAGACACACAGAGTTTCACTGGGGAAAACCATAAAGGTGAAAAACCCCACAACTTCCTCAGAGATAGATAGAGCAATGATACAACCCAAGCATAAGAGATAGTCTTCTCCTAGCAACAGCTTCTCCTCCTCCACAAGTGAGCCACTCTCCAATGAGAGTATGAGTGAGAAAAGTGAATGATTAAATAGAGTGTCTCCCGCACTCTATTTATACTTGACTTGACTTGCCTAATAACCTTTACTAGGTCGGCCTTAACTTAACCACATAACATAATGCTGATAGGGCCGACCTCCAATAGGGTGGTCTAATAACCCTTTTACCCACATGACTCATACAGGGCCGACCCCATCAAGGTGGTCTAATAACCCATCAAGTATAAGTTATGACACTTACAATATAAATAACTACACTTCCGTATAGAGGAATAAGAACATCTCTATAGGAATACAAACACTTCCGTATAGAGGAATAATAACATCTCTATAGGAATACAATATACATAGGTGAAATACATTCCGAAGTTACAATTACATCAACACTTCCTCTTAACTAGGAAGGTATTTCTCGACACAGGACTTCTAGCACAAGTCTTATTCTCTGGATCATAGTCACTGGATCATCGACATCAAATCATCGTCATCGTCACTGTTGCTGCTGTCTCAATCAATCTTTGAACTACTCATCATAGGAAGTTGTACAGAGCCATTCCTTTTTCATACTGGATTAAGGCCCACCACCTACAGGTCTTCATCATAACTGTCCATACTGTGGAATCCTCAGGACTTATTACGTGCATCAACAGAATATCGAAAGAGCATCCCAGGCATTTTACAAGCACACAGCTCAACCTATCGGATCTCCCAGGATCTTTTACATGTGACTGTCACAAAACCTTAAAAGAGTGTCTTGCCAAGCAAAATATCTAAAGAGCATCTAAGGCCTTTTTCATCCTGTCCAGATCCCCAGGACTTATTACATGCGACCCCTACAACAAAAACTTAAAAGAGTGTCTTTCCATGCAAGGTTTCTAAAGAGCACCTGAGGCCTTTTTCATCCTATTCAGATCTCCAGGACTTATTACATGTGGTCCCCACAAAACCTTAAAAGAGTGTCTTGCCAAGCAACATCTCTAAAGAGCATCTAAGGCCTTTTTCATCCTGTCCATATCTCTAGGACTTATTACATCTGGTCTAGGAAAACCTTAAAAGAGTGTCTTGCCAAGCAAGATCTCTAAAGAGCATCTGAGGCCTTTTTCATCCTGTCCAGATCTCCAGGACTTATTAAATGCTACCCTTGCACAACCTGTCCACGGCCACAGAGTATCATCTTGATACTCACCATACATCGTCCTGATGTACATGATCATCCTGATCATCCTCACTGCATCGTCCTGATGCATGTCATCTAGAGCAACATCCCGAAGCTCGTCATCCATTATCATCCTGATCATACAATGCATCCACCTGATGCATACCAAGTATCTACCTGATACATATCATCATACATGATCCACCTGATCATACAATGTATCCACCTGATACATATACAGATACATGATCCACCTAATCATATAATGTATCCACCTGATATATATCAACATACATGATCTACCTGATCATACAATGTATCCACCTGATACATATACAGATACATGGTCCAAGCATCCAACATGATGCATATACATATACATGATCCAACTGATCATAACAAGCATCCAACATGATGCATGTACAGAGCAGTAACTGGAGCATCGTCCTGATGCTCATCATCCAGCACTTACATCCACAGCCATGGGAAGGATCCTCCTCTCACCATGCTTGGAATGGCTTCCAACAAATGTGTCCATCACTTTTTCCTCGAAGTATTGTCAATTTCAAGAACACCAAGCCTCTCCCTGAAGTACTCAAACTTCACTTTGGCTAGTGGTTTCGTCAGCACATCTGCAACCTGCTCATCCGTCGCAACATACAGGAGCTTCACTGCTCCTCTCTGCACCATATCCCTGATATAGTGATATTTGATCTCAAAGTGTTTTGACCTGTCATGGAACACTGGATTCTCAGACAGCTTCACACAACTCTGGTTATCACAAATGATACTAGTAGCATCCAGCGGGAGATCAAATAACTCAGACAGTAGCTTCCGAAGCCATACTGCCTCACAACTAGCCGAACAAGCTGCAACATATTCTACTTCGGCTGTACTCAGTGCTACACAGGGCTGCTTCCTGCTAAACCAAGAGATCACACCTGATCCTATACTGAAGCAACACCCATAAGTGCTCTTCCTATCTACAAGATTACCTACCCAGTCTGAATGAACATAACCCCGCAGGTTAAACTTTTTATTCGCATCATACTTGAGCCCATAATCAATTGTACCCTTCAGGTACCTCAGAATATTTTTTACAGCAACCAAGTGAACACCTCTGGGATCCATCAGGAACTGGCTCAATGTGTTCACCACAAAGGAAATATCTGGTCTCGTGTTTGTCAGGTACATCAAGGACCCAATCATCTGACGATACACAGTGACATTAACCGGCTTAGATGAAGCATCACACAGAAGCTTTAGGTTCGATTCCATAGTTGTGGCCATGGCCTTGTAGTCCATCATCCTGGACCTCTTCAGGATATCTACTGCATACTTCCCTTGTCCAAGGAAGATCCCATCTGCACTCTGCCACACCTCCATGCCTAGAAAATAATGCATCATCCACAAGTCGTTCATCTCGAACTCGGCAGCAAGCTTCCTCTTGGTATCAACAATCAATCCATCCTCACCTATTACAAATAGGTCATCCACATACAATATTAGTATCACAGGATTGCCTTCCTCAACCTTGTAGTAAAGGTTGGAATTTTCTTTACTCTTGGTAAAGCCCAAACTGGATAGAAAGCTGGCTATCCTACCATACCAAGTCCTAGGAGCTTGCATCAAGCCATAGAAGGCTTTCTTCAACTTGCACACATATGACTCTTTGTCATGTGTCTCAAAACCAAGTGGTTGCACCACATACACTTCCTCCTCAACTACACCATTCAAGAAAGTTGTCTTGACATCCATCTGGTGTATCTTCCATTTCATCACTACAGCCAGAGCAAGTACTGTTATAATGGAAGTGTATCTGGCTACAGGAGCATAAGTCTCTTCATAGTCTATCCCCTCTTTCTGAGAGAAGCCATGAGCTACAATCCTCGCTTTGTATTTTTCTATGCTACCATCTGCAACATGCTTGATCTTATAGATCCAATTGGAAGTAAGAATAGACTTCCCTTCGGGTCTTGGGACTGCATTCTAAACATTATTCTTCATGATCGACTGGTACTTCTCGATCATGGCGTTCTTCCTGAATCTTGGGAACTTCAATATCTTCAATAGATAACTTTGTTGTTGAACAAATGTTGTAGTCCTTCTTTTGTAGGTGATGGTATATGATCTTTCCTACAAAACAAGTTAAATTGCATGATTAGAAAACATCTCATAGTTTTCAGAACAAATTCTTACACATAAATAAATATGTCATACAGTCATGCAATTATCTTAGCCAATGCTTCAATACAACATTTATCCATATCCCGTAACTTTCTAGATTCCTTCCAATCTCTACCAGAACATTGTTAAGAGTGTGCACAACTCCCAACATGTCAGCAAAGAGGTTTCATTCTAGATAAGTAGCGATGGAATGTTGTACAGTTCCATAGACCACTTACACATCAGATGCATATTAGTAGTATAATGTTCATTAATGCAATCATTCTAATATGCATAATACACAACCTAATTCTAGGAACATAAGTGTATACATCATTGAACAATATTAATCAAATATACAAGAAATGATAATTTAAATACTTATGTTTGTTTGTTGTTGTTGGGTTGACTCCTTCTTAGTCTTTGTGTCCTTTCTGCAACTCCATTCTGATGTGGATTGTGAGAAGTGGTAAAATCCCTCTGAATGTCTGCATCCTTGCAAAAACTACTGGAGTGTGTTGCCTCTTGATCTTTGCTTCCTGGATTACCTGTCCTTGAACTTATATCCATCCTCAATCACTATGCATGCTTACTAGTATCATCATTATGTTACCCTCGAGATCTCATACATAATCATACATTCATTAGTATAATCTCAATACTATCAAAACACAATAATCTTAAACATGTATAGTCATGATCATTTCAAACACAGATAACAAGCATTAGAATTCAATGTCTTAGGGAAGACATCTCTTACTCATGCATATTCATATTTGACCAAAGGACTTTTTTGGTTAGTCATATCACCAATCAAGGTAAGAGACATAATATGCATAAACCCTTGATTAATTACATTTCTAACTTCATGAATAATCATTATCAACCATACAACAGTATAAGATCTTAACACAAGGTAGGATTATAACTTGACATAGGAAAAACATACCTAGTTATCATATTTGCTTGTTATGTCTAGCAATGTCTTCTTGTTCTCTTTAATGACTTGTGCTAGTAACCTGCATATCTCATAGGTTAATCATTATAGAACCAAGTTATACATACCTTGTAAGTAGATATTCTATGTGATCCATGACAATGGATGAATCTTTGTCTTCATGTCAACATGGTCATATGTTCTTGAACTAGAACATGATTTGTATTTCTTGATGTACCTTTTATGTTAGCGGACAACATCAACCTCATACAACACCACAATGCATTAGTACAATCTTAAGTGTCAAAACCCTAGTTAATGAATATTTGCATTCATAATTTTATTAAGGTGATATGACAAGTCTAAAGTTAATCAAGATTGTACTAACCTTAATGAAGAAAAACATACTATAAACTTAATCATGAACATAACTCGAAACATACCTGGATAAGTCATACCTATCGAGATTGCTTGTAATCTTCTTATGTAAGGCCTTAGCCTCATCTCCCTCTAAAACAGGAACTTCTTCACTTATGCAGGTGACCAATCCATTCTCTTCTAGGATTAACCCAATCCACTTGATTTGCAGAAATTGGATCTGGAGCTCGATTGGGGTTTGTTAGAGAAACCCTAAAAATTCAAACTTTCAAAAGAATAGAAATATTCTCCTTGATGAGCTGATCAAGCTGGTATACTCAAAGTTTGAAAACTGCAAAGTTTCACCCCTCAAAATTGCCTTTGAAGCATTCGGATCTTCTAGACAGGATCCTGAACTGGTGTTTGATAAAGCCCACTCTTCTACCCAACCAAAAGGTTCGATCCAAAGCTTTAAACTTCAATTTTTCTGAGGAGCTTCCAGCCGTGGTCACAAACTTGAGAAATTCCAACTTTTGCAGAAGCCCTAATTTTCCACCTTTCCGATCAAAATCCCGAACTAGGGTTTGATTAAGCCCGGCCTTCTACCCAACCAAAAAATTCGATCTTGGTCTCTAAATTTTGATTTTGATGAGGATCATCCAGCTGTGGTCTCTGATACAAAAGATTCCAACATTCTCCGAAACCCTAAATTCCCAGAGCCATGAATGAAGGTGCTCAAAATCCATATCTGTTTTGACATAAATATTCACCTGATTGTTTATGGTGTACCTATAACATTTCAGATCTACAGGGTCTGAAAATGCTTCTTGTGGTAGCTTGACCTGTTATCTTTCCAACCCCACAGGTCTAACCTCAATTGGATTCTCTGAGAGAGAGTTATGCCAAGTGTCGCAACGTCACTGTTTATGGGATAAAACAAGAGAGTGAACTTGTACGGCTTTCCACGTGTCACTGGTTCAGTTTCGGCCTCTAAACCACTTTCCTGATAAAGTATAGTCCATTCCCTACCTATCATGTTTTACGAAATTTCATTTGGAGCTTCCTAGCCCAAGTTATGACCTTTTTTCCTGGGTCACCTGTTTATGACTCAAATCTGGAAGAGGCAGAAACCCTATATTGTACAGATCATAAATCACAAAGTAAAACGAATTAGAGGTTGTCCTTTGGACACAAGGTACATGGGGATCTTTTCTTCGACCTGTAAGATTTTTTAGATCTTGAAACCTCGCCGAAATGTATTTACAGCCAAAGTTCTACGATGATTGGTTTTTGCTATATCAAGCCCTAGCTTCACAAATGCAACAAGTGTCATAAATGCCATACCATGCCTTCTTTCAGTCTAGCTCTAATACCATGTTATATTTTTAGAATTTATGTCAATCTAATCTAGGATATTAACTAAGAGAACAAAAGGTACAACATATCTACAACATATCAATCATGGACACAATAATGCAAGCACACAAGAGACAATATACACACTGAGTTTCATTGGGGAAAACCATAGAGGTGAAAAAACCCACAACTTCCTGAGAGATAGATAGAGCAATGATACAACCCAAGCATAAGAGATAGTCTTCTCCTAGCAGCAGCTTCTCCTCCTCCACAAGTGAGTCACTCTCCAATGAGAGTATGAGTGAGAAAAGTGAATGATCAAATAGAGTGCCAACCGCACTCTATTTATACTTGACTTTACTTGCCTAATAACCTTTACTAGGTCGGCCTTAACTTAACCACATAACATAATGCTAATAGGGAAGACCCCCAATAGGGTGGTCTAATAAACCTTTTACCCACATGACTCATACAGAGCCGACCCCATCAAGGTGGTCTAATAACCCATCAAGTATAAGTTACGACACTTACAATATAAATGACGACACTTCCGTATAGAGGAATAACAACATCTCTATAGGAATACAATATACATAGGTTAAAGACATTCCGAAGTTACAATTACATCAACAATTTGACCTCTGATGTCCTCTTCACCACCCCGAACTCGACCCCCAACATCCTCTTCAGAACTCCAATCCTGCACCCCTCGAAAGCATTCCCTTTTTCACCTACAGACTCCACCGTGTCACAACCCTCCCTTCTCATGTCTATCTCGATATACCCTTGTTGTCCAAAACCAAAATCCCACAAGCAATCAGTCAAAGAGAAATCTGCTAGAATATTGGACAATACTGAGATGGGGAGTGAATCCACATTGTTATCTTTTTTAACAATTTAAACCAATTTTTTAATATTAATTAAGACATGCAATCAACAAAATACACAGAACACATATTTTTATTGTGGAAACCCAATTGGGAAAGCCAAAAACTCTTTCTATAACTACAAAATTATATTTACAATTAGTTTTTGTCTGCTACTACAGACAAGGATGCTACTACACCCAATTTACCAGCTACTACTGTAAGGATGTTATGACCCATTGGTTTATTAGCTACTACCGAAAGGATGCTTCGACACCCTATTTACCACCAACTACCAGAGGGAGGCTACGACCCCCTGGTTTATTAGTTACTATTGAAAGGATGCTTCGACACCTTGTTTACCAGCAACTACTGAAAGGAGGCTACACCCCCCTTGCAGGCATGTATCTTGCCCTAGCACCACCCTACCTCCCTAATTTGATCTTATAACTTCAATGGGATAAATATCTGTTTATACTTTCACTGTCCTCTATTTCTGATCTTCAATCCAAGCTCTAAAGACTGCCTCTGTTCCTTTTATTCTTTCTCTGAAATCTGTACTGCTTCAAATATTTATTTAAGCACACATAAAAACACTCTCATATTCTTTTTACCTTCTTTGGCTTCTACACCACTTCAGGTCTTCATATCGAATATACAGAGACTCAGTTATTCTTCTCTAGAATCTATGCTGCTTTAGATTCTCATGTTAAAATGTAGAGAAATATTGTTATGCTTTTTCCTTTTATAGCCTCTGTTCTATGCTTCTTCATATGCTTGTCTTCCATACCCCAAAATCCCTTGGGCTTCCAAAATCAAACTCTGTCTAATATATTCATCATCTTCATATGAATCATCGTTTCTTTTCATCAGAACCTGTGTTAAACAATTAATTATGTCCTAAAAGAAACTTGCGTCCTTCCACAAAGAATATGTCTCTGTTTATTATTTAATAAAATCTTCTTCATTATCTTTTTATTAATTTATTCATGTAGCTCATCTTTTGTTATCATATCTCTATTTATGAATAATACAATTCTGTTTATTTATCTATGATTTATTCCTGTAGCTTATTGTTTATGCAAATGCTTTTATATAACCTTTCATAAATGTTTTGCAGGCATAATGCATTGCAGGTGCATCCCACTATGCAGGCATATACACTTTGCAAGCACAATACTCACAAAATTATTCTCTATATCTTCCACCATATCTGTAGGCATCATGATTTTCACAATGTTTGCGTGCATTACCTTTCACAGATTGTGTAGGCATAATGCTTCACATTTTGTGGGAATTTTTCCTTCTTAAGGATAATATGATTTTTCACCAACTTGGCAGGTGTAATTTTTGCATGTGTGAGTACCAAAGAAGAAACTAACACCATGGCTAGATGGACAAGTTTCCAAAGAACATATCCACACCTTTGGATGGATTTATCTGCAGAACCACAACTTCTAGCGTGCATTTCCAATGGCCTTGTTGGTGTCCATTTTGTCACCATTTTTTATCAGTAAACATGCTTTGATTGGTGTTCTTTTTACTGTTTTGATATGATAAGTCATTCTCTTTGCCATTTCAACTATCAAAAAGACCCAGGTATGCGTTTATTTCAAAATCATATGAATCATGAATAATTATTATCATTTTTATGGTTTATTGACTATCATCTCATATTTCTAGACATTCTTGGCATTTAGATTTTGTTCTACAGGCTGCGGTCGTCATTCAGACCTTCATTCAGCCATGCTTTCACGTCGAGGACGTCTAGCCGCATTCATCCTACCATTCAGAACTTCATTCAGCATGTGAAATCGTCGATTGGAATATTTCTGGTCATTAAAGGCAAAAACGAAAAGATGGGTTCTGTTAGAAACGTGGCTGTCATGGTTGGTGAGCCCCTGTTCTAGAAGATTCACCCTCCTACTCACCTTGCTTGACAATACATATTCGTCTCACATCAACGCTCCATAAGTTCTGGCTTCCTTATCGCCCAGCTTGATAGCACGCACTCCTACCCACGTCAACGTTTCCAAAAGATCCTCCTCCTCACACGCTAAGCCTTCCAATGCATCCTCTACCCACGATGGAAGGAAGCCAACTCACAGCTGTTCACGTCAAGGGGGATCAACACCGTGGACTCAGGAAGATGGCTTGTGCGCTGTCGTAAACCACCATGCAGTCATTCAATAGTCATTAAGACTTCTATTTTTAGAGAGGTCGACTGTGTCGACCTTCTCTCTGATTGTAAACTTATATATAGATGCCTCCTTTGGAGAAACACAAGACAATATAGCACATACATACATAGAGGATAGCAGTAATTTGTAGAAACACTGTGTAACTTTCTAAGTCAATGGAAATTGCCGAATTCTATTATTGATGTTTTTTCGTTGGCGATTAGTTTGAGTTAAGCTTCCATCTTTGATTACTGGGAAGGGCCCCTCAACAACCAGAGGTTTTACAGTATAAATTTTTCATTTCCTTTCTGCAAATTAATAGTTTTTATTTCCAATATTTAACTTAATTCATGTAGATGATGTTGTATTATTTCCTGTACACCATAGTCCTTTATTTCTTATAGTTATATCTTGCTGTTAGTTTAAGTTAGTTTTATTTACATGCTTATAAGTTAAAGTGACCGGTCATGCTCAAATCTTCTTATTTTGCTTTTAGTTTTGTCATTTGGAATTAGATAGAGTCAACTAGTTAACGTTTTAGTAGTTCAAGTTCAATTCCTAGTTAGATCTAGTTTTGCTAATGATTTTCCTGTAGCTGTAGGTTAGTTTTATTCATATCTCAGTTTTGTTTTATTATGCTATAGAAGTAGTTCATTCCTTTGATAATGACTAGTATAGGCTGCTTCTTGTTATCTTAGCTTCTAAATAGTCTATTCATTGCTTCCCTTGCACTGTAGGTTCATATGCACCAACCAGTTGGCGTTAAGATCATCCAATCTGCTTCTTTCCCTAGTTTAAATTGTTTTCCTCCATCCGGACCATCATTCGAACTGTCTTTCAGACTGTCATCCGAATCGTCATACAGACTTTAATATTTCCTGCACTGTTTTTATGCTTATTTAGAATCCAGTTTCTTAGGTCTTCGAATTGTAATATTTCTTGCATTCAATTAGCATTCTTAGATATAATTAAGATCTTGTTCCACACTACATAGAGTTTTAATTATGTTTTGTGATCATTCTTAGTTTCCATTCCATCTTTCTTAACTTTGCTTTAACTGTTTTTTAAGGTATGTCATTCATGTTTAATTTGATAATATGTTACTGTTCTCGAATTCATCAGTTCCATTCTTAGATTCATTATGTCATGTTTCTTAATATTGATTTCGGATTAGAGTTAGTAATTTCATTCTCCAAGTTATCTTAGTTTTGAATAGTTTCTCAGTTCAATCATAGGATTAGTTTTTCCATTTATATAGCCAACGAAGATGTTCATAGAATAGGATTTGGTTTAGAAGTAAAACATCTTTGTCAAGTTTTCTACTTGCTTTTACATAAAACATGTTTATCAAGTTTTCTACTTGCTTCCAAATCAAATTCAGTTCAAGTAAATATCTTTATTAAGTTTTCTACTTGCTTCTAGATTTCATTTGTTCCAAGTCATTTGCTTATCGATAGAAGATATATCATAATGTTTAAAGTTAATTGTAGTTGGACAATCTTTAGTTTGCATTTATTTTTAGAAGTTAAATTAGATTTGTTCCCATTTTGTTTCCTTATCACATTTGAAAGTCACTTTGATACATTCTCTCCCATTCCTATTACATTTGATACACTTCCTCAGAATCCTCAAGGAGAATGGAATTAGGTAATTTAGTGTAGTCTTGAATTTTGAATTGAATGTATGAATAGTTGTTGAATTCATTTGTAGTTTTGCTTTAAGTTGATATAGTTTTTTGTTTCATAGTTAGTTGTCAATTGAATTATCTCATAGATAGGTTTTTGAACTCATTTACAATTGTTTCTAATTCCTAGATTAGAACATTATCCGTAATTTTCCATTTCATCAAAGTAGTCCTATTTTGATTTAGTTCTCATTCCTAGAATAACATTGTTGTTGTTGATGTATATGTAACTTCGTATTGTATTTCACCCATGTATATTGTACTCCTATAGAGATGGTATTATTCCTCTATACAGAAGTGTCGTCATTTGTATTGACAAGTGTCGCAAGTGTCGTAACTTGCATGTGATGGGTTATTAGACCACCAAGTTGTTAAATTTTGAGCATTAATTCACAATACTCTAGGATCTTCACTGAGAGAATAAAATATACAATATATCAATGCATACCAATCACAATAAGCATGACAAGCATCACAAGAATCAAAAGCATGAGAGACAAGAGACATAGAGTTTCTGTGGGAAAAACCCTAAGGTGAAAAACCCCACAACTTCCTCAGAGATAGAGAGAGAAATGGCTCAACCAAAGTACAACCAAAATACACTGAGATAGTCTCCTAGTAGCAGATGATACTCCTCCTCACTAGTGCACCACTTTCTAAGTGAGAGAAGTGTGACTTTCTGAATGATCAAAATAGAGATCTCCCGATCTCTATTTATACTAACATGTTTTCCCAGTTACACTATGGGGCCGACTTATCTATCTAGATACATCCACAATATAATATATATTTCAGGGCCAACCCCACACATGGTGGCCTAATAACCCATCGGCAAGTACACACACTTGCAACACTTGTCAATCCACATGACGACACTTCCTTATAGAGGAATAACACATCTCTTATAAGGGTACAATAAATATATATGAAATACATAGATGAAATACATTCCGAAGTTAGATATACATCAACACTCCCTCTTAACTAGGAAGGTATTTCTCGACACAGTTCTACTAGACAAGTCTTCTTCTAGGGATCATTGTCATCGATGCATCGTCATCATCATCGTCACTACTACTGCTATCTCAACCAATCTCTGACTCTACTCGTCATAGGAAGTTCTACAGAGCCAGTCCTTTTTCATACTGGATGTAGGCCCACCACCTGTAGGTCTTCATCATCACTGGCCATACCGTGGAATCCTTAGGACTTATTACGTGCATCACAAAACCTGGCTGTAGCATCTGAGGCTATTACGAGCAAACAACTCTACCTGTAGGATCTCCCAGGAGCACATTACATGTGACCCATCACAAAAACTGGATGAAGCATCCCAGGCTATTACGAGTACACAGCTCTACCTGTCGGATCTCCCAGGAGCACATTATATGTGATCTCACCACAAAACCTGGTTGAAGCATGTGAGGCCTTTTTCATCCTGTCCAGATCTCCCAGGAGCAAATTACATGCCATAGGACAAAACCTCGCAAGATCATCTCAGGAGGTTACGGGTACACAACTCCAACCTGAATATCTCCCAGGGCACAAATTACATGTCCTCCCAGAGCAATGTCTCGAAAGAGCATCCCAGGATATTATGGGTACGTAACTCCAACCTATAGGATCTCCCAGACATGCTCATCTGCACAACCTGATCCACGACCACAAAGTATCATCTGATACTCACCATACATCATCCTGATGTACACATGATCATCCTGATTATCATCACTGCAACATCCTGCTGCATGTCATCTAGAGAAGCTCGTCATCCACGGTCACCCTGATCATACAATGCATCCATCTGATGCACACCAAGTATCTACCTGATACATATCATCATACATAGTGTATCCACCTGATACATAGATACATGATCCACACAATGTATCCATCAACATACATGATCTACCTGATCATACCTAATACATATCAATATACATGATCTACCTGATCATACCTAATACATATCAATATACATGATCTACCTGATCATACCTAATACATATCAATATACATGATCTACCTTATCATACAATGTATCCACTTGATACATATACAGATGCATGGTCCAAGCATACAACATGATGCATATACAAAATACATACAAATGATCCAACCGATCATATCCAGCATCCAACATGATGCGTACATACATATAAATGATCCAACTAATCATGTCCAGCATCCAACATGATGCGTACATACATATAAATGATCCAACTGATCATATCCAGCATCCAACATGATGCGTACATACATATAAATGATCCAACTGATCATATCCAACATCCAACATGATGCGTACATACATATAAATAATCCAACTGATCATATCCAGCATCCGACATGATGCGTACATACATATACATGTAAATGATCCAACTGATCATACAAAGCAGAAACTAGAACATCATCCTGATGCTCATCATCCAACGCTTACATCCACATCCATGTGAAGGATCCTCCTTCCAACCTGCTTGGAATGGATTCAGCAAATGTGTCCATCACTTCTTCCTCGAAGTGTCGTCGATATGTAGAACACCAAGCCTCTCCCTGAAGTACTCAAACTTCACCCTGGCTAGTGGCTTTGTCAGCACATCTGCAATCTGCTCATCTATCGCAACATACAGGAGCTTCACAACTCCTCTCTGCACCATATCCCTGATATAGTGATATTTGATCTCTATGTGTTTCGACCTGTCATGAAACTCTGGGTTCTCAGAAAGCTTCACACAACTCTGGTTATTGTAGAAGATACCAGTAGCATCCAATGGGAGATCAAATAACTCAGACAGTAACTTCCGTAGCCATACTGCCTCACAACTAGCTGAACAGGCTCCAACATACTCTACCTTAGCTGTACTCAGTGCCACACAAGACTACTTCCTGCTAAACCAAGAGATCACACCTGATCCCATACTGAAGCAGCATCCAGATGTGCTCTTCCTATCTACAGCACTGCCAGCCCAATCTGAATCAACATAACCCTGTAGGTTAAACTTTTGATTCACTTCATACTTGAGCCCATAATCCACTGTACCCTTCAGGTACATCAGAACATGCTTTACTGCAACCAGGTGAACACTCCTCGGATCCATCAGGAATTGGCTCAATGTGTTCATAGCAAAGCAAATATCTGGCCTCGTGTTCGTCAGGTACATCAAGGACCTAATCATCTGACGATACATAGAGACATCAACCTGCTCAGATGAAGCATCACATAGAAGCTTCAGATTCGATGCCATAGGTGTGGCCATGGCCTTGCAATCCATCATCCCGAATCTCTTCAGGATATCTACTGTGTACTTCCCTTGACCAAGGAAGATCCTACTTGCACTTTGCCACACCTCCATACCTATGAAATAATGCATCATTCCCAAATCTTTGATATCGAACTCAGCAGCAAGCTTCCTCTTAGTATCTGCAATCAATCTGTCATCTCCTGTTACAAATATGTCATCCACATACAGGAGTAGAATCACAGGATTCCCTTCTTCAACCTTGTAGTAAAGGTTGGAATTCGCTTTACTCTTGGTAAAGCCCAAACTAGATAGGAAACTGTCCATCCTACCATACCAAGTTCTGGGAGCTTGTTTCAAGCCATATAAGGCTTTCTTCAATCTGCACACATATGACTCCCTGTCATATATTTCGAAATCGAGTGGCTGCACTACATATACTTCTTCTTCAACTACACCATTCAAGAAGGCATTCTTGACATCCATCTGGTGTATTTTCCATTTCATTGCTGCAGCCAGGGCAAGTACTGTTCTGATGGAAGTATACCTGGCTATAGGTGCAAAGATTTCTTCATAGTATATTCCCTCTTTCTGAGAGAAGCCACGCGCTACGAATCTTGCTTCGTATTTCTCTACACTGCCATATGCAGCATGCTTGATTTTGTAGATCCATTTGGAAGTCACAACAGACTTTTCTTTAGGTCTTGGGACAACATCCCAAACATCATTCTTCATTATTGATTGGTATTCCTCAACCATGGCATCCTTCCATTCTTTCTTTTCCACTGCTTCTTCATAACTAGAAGGTTCTTTGTTCATAATATCATAGAGTAAAGCAACATAGCTGGTATGTGATCTGGTTCTTTTCTTTTCTCTTTGTTCTTCTTCTGGAATGCCAAATCTTTCTGCATCTTAAATGAGCTCTCTAGCCCATGCAGATTTCCTCTTGTGAGAGTTATCCTCATAGGGTGGATCTAGAGGTTCTTGCGGATCTTTAAACTCATGAACAACTTCTGGAATTGCTTCAGTCATAGTAGTGTCTTGAAATCTAGTTTCCTTAGGTTCTTGATAAACTTCGATAGGTGCCTTCCTTGATTTGATGAATGCTGAGTTTTCATCAAATGCACATCCCTGCTGACATCAATCTTCTTGAACCCTAGAAAGTATATTCTGTAAGCCTTCGAGCTTTCACTATTACCCACAAAGATACCCTTCTTTCCTGAAGGATTTAGTTTGGTCCTCTTTTCCTTTGGGACATGAGTGAATACTGGACAACCAAATATTCTGATATGGCTGACTTCAGGTTTCTTACCAGAAAAGACCTCTTCTGATGTCTTGTTGTCCAATATCTTGTGGGGTGTTCTGTTCTGCACATATACAACGGTTCTAGCTACTTATGCCCATAGATGCATAGGTAGATCCTGGTCATGTAGCATTGCTCTTGCTCCTTCCATCATTGTTCTATTATTCCTTTCTGCAACTCCATTCTGTTGTGGATTGTAAGGAGCAGTCAACTCCCTCTTAATCCTTGAATCATTGCAAAGCTTCTTGAAGTCACTTGAGGTGAATTCTCCACCATTTTCGGATATGAATGTTTTGATCTTCTTGTCAGTTTGATTCTCCATCAAGGTTTTGAATTCCTAAAACTTATCAAACACCTCATCTTTGTTCTTCAAGAAGTATACCCAAGTCTTGTTGGAGAAGTCATCAATAAATGAGACATAGTAAACATACCCACTTAGAGAACTGGATGACATAGGACCACATACATTTGAGTGGATGATTTCTAGGATATCCTTTGCCTTGCTTTCACTACTTGGGAAAGCCTTCTTAATGTTCTTACCTTTTGCACATCCTTTGCAAACACCTTCATGTTTGGTCTTGATTTCAGGAAGACCTTCTACAACCTTGCTTGCAATTGGAAGTTCCCTATAGTGCATATGAGCAAGTCTTCTATGCCAAAGTTCACTTGGCTCCATGGATTCATGCACCATGGCATGTTCAAGTTGTCCCTTCAATTTATACAAACCTCCCTCTTGCTCTCCAATCACTACTGCATCATCTATGGTCTTTTGGCCACATTAAGACTTCGCCATCCACAAATGCAACCCTCATACCTTTTGCATCCAATGCAGAGATGGCGATTAAGTTCTTCTTGAGCCCAGGTACATAAAGGACTTCTTTCATCTTCAAATATTTTCTAGAATCTAGGTTGTAGGAGGCTTCACCACTTCCTTTGATTGGGTATTGATAATCATACCCAAGTTTCACCTTATGGGGTGATTCATGTTCAGATAGGTTCACAAAATATTCCTTAAACCCAGTCATGTGTTTGGAAGCCCCACTATCAATTAACCAATCATTACAACCACAGGAGATGGTACCTGTGAGAGCAGAGATCAGAACATACTCTTCTTCACTTGATGAGTCATCATTACTATCATCACTTTCTGCCCTAGCCTTCTTCTTGGGTTGTTCATCATCCTTGCCAGCATGAGCATGAAACCTTCTTTTGCTCCCCTTCTTCTTCTTGTTGAAGTTGTTGTTGTCCTTGTTCTTGGGACAATTTATGGCAATATGTCCTTTCTCATTACAGGTGAAGCATATTCTTCTTTCTTTGAAGTGATGTGAATATTTCTTGGAGTGAGATGGCTCTCTCTTGGACTTCCCTTTCTTGGTGTGAGCTGTGAGAGCTTGATCTTCATTCCCCATCTTTTCTTCTCATGCCACAAGCCTTGCTTATTCTTGTGAGCATTCTTCCCGTAGTCAACTGAAGGAAATCAACTTCTTTCTTGCACAGATTCTTTGAATGAAGGAGTCCCATGACCTAGGTAAGCCATTC
Organism: Larix kaempferi; assembly: GCA_027924585.1. Taxonomy (NCBI): domain Eukaryota; kingdom Viridiplantae; phylum Streptophyta; class Pinopsida; order Pinales; family Pinaceae; genus Larix; species Larix kaempferi. The sequence continues at coordinate 669,186 of BSBM01000715.1, forward strand.
AGAGTGGTCATGACAACTTCACCATTCTCCACCATTTCATCCACTGGTTCTAGTTGTTCCTTGATCTGGGAGACCCTTGAAAAATAATATTGAATGGTTTCTCCATCCTGAAACTTTACTCCTTTCAATTCGTTCGGCAGGGTCATCTTCTGATTTACGTTCTTCCCTTCAAATAGCTTGGTCAAAGAGTCAAACATCTCTTTGGGTGTCTTTAGAGAAGACACATGGGGTATGAGATGGTCTTTGATAGAATCAGAAATGATTCTCTTTGCCTTGACCAAGTTCTTCTTATGCAATACTTTAGCCTCTTCATCCTCTGGGATGGGGATGTCTTCTTTTATATATGAGTCCAACTCATTCTCTTCCAGGATTAACCCAATCCTATACTTTCAAGCTCGGAAGTTATCAGCCCCTTCAAGCTTATCCTCAAGCTTGGTGTGGTGAGACATCTTAAAGAGTACTTCAAATGGAAATAGAAAAGATTTAGGTCTTACAACTTGAAATGCTGAAAACTAGATCTGGTCCCGGATTAGGGTTTGTCAGAAAAACCCTAAAAATTAAAAATGTGAATTTCAACTTTCTAAAAGGATAGAAAGATGCGCCTTGATGAGTTGATTAGCTTGGTGTATTCAGAATTTGAGATCAGCAAAGATTTACCCTTCAGATTTGTGTTTTTGTCCTCCTGGGTTCACTTGGGAGAGCCTCGAATTAGGGTTTGAGTTTCTCGAAGATCTGCCCAACCAAAAATCTCGATGCAAAGCTCTAAACATCGATTTTTGCAAGGAGCTTCCAGCTATGTCTTCAGATTTCATAAATTCCTATTTTTGTGGAAACCCTAATTTTTAGGGCCAAATCTGAAAATGCTCAGAATTGAATTCTGATTGGAAAGATAGATTCTCGTTGATGAGTAGAGTCAATCTAATATACTTCTTTTCCAAAAACTATGGAGAGAAACCCAATAAATAAGAAACTCTAGTTTTCGTCATTGCAAAATGTCTTTTTCTCAGTTTAGCTCTGATACCATGTTAAATTTTGAGCATTAATTCACAATGCTCTAGGATCTTCACTGAGAGAATAGCATATACAGTATATCAATGCATAATAATCACAATAAGCATGATAAGCATCACAAGAATCAAAAGCATGAGAGACAAGAGACACAGAGTTTATGTGGGGAAAACCCTAAGGTGAAAAACCCCACAACTTCCTCAGAGATAGAGAGAGCAATGGCTCAACCAAAGTACAACCAAAATACACTGAGATAGTGTCCTAGTAGCAGATGATCCTCCTCCTCACTAGTGCACCACTTTCTGAGTGAGAGAAGTGTGACTTTCTGAATGATCAAAATAGAGATCTCCCAATCTCTATTTATACTAGCCTGTTTGCCTAGTTACACTATGGGGCTGACTTGTCTATCTAGATACATCCACAATATAATATATATTTCAAGGCCGACCCCACACATGGTGGTCTAATAACCCATCGGCAAGTACACACACTTGCGACACTTGTCAATCCACATGCCGACACTTTCTTATAGAGGAATAACACATCTCTTATAAGGGTACAATAAATATATATGAAATACATAGATGAAATACATTCCGAAGTTACATATACATCAACACAAGTGTGGGGTCGCCCCTGATTAGTATTACCATGGGTTATTAGACTAAGTTAGACAAGTCGGCCCTGCTAGTTTATTAGGAAAGTCAAGTCATGTATAAATAGAGTGCGGGAGGCACTCTATTTGATCACTTCATTATTCACTTCTACACTCATCGGAAAGTGGCACACAAGTGAGGGAGGAGTAGCTGCTAGGAGGACTATCTCTTGTACTTTGGTTGTATCATTTCTCTTTCTATCTCTGAGGAAGTTGTTGGGTTTTTCACCTTTATGGTTTTCTCTGGTGAAACTCTATGTGTCTATTGTCTCATGTGATTGCTTGTTGTGCTTGATATGATTGATATGATGTACATGTTATTCTCTCAGTAAAGATCCTATAGTATGTTGAATTAATGCTCAAAATCTAACATGGTATCAGAGCTAACTTGAGAAGAAGACACTGTGTAGTTGCGAAAGCTAGGGATTCTTGTTTATTGGGTTTCTCTCCATAGATATTGAAAGGAAGTAGGGTATTTTGACTCTCCTCAGCAAGGCACATCTTTCTGTCCAATCAAAATTCAATTATGGGCACTTTCATTTTTGGCCCTAAAAATTAGGGTTTTCACAAAAATAGGAATTTCTGAATTCTGAGACCATAGCTAGAAGCTCCTTGGCAAAAGCAAAGTTTAGAGCTTTGGATCGAACTTTTTGGTTGGGTGAAGCTCCGGGAAACTCAAACCCTAATTCAAGGTCCTCCATAGTGAATCCAGGAGATTGAAAAGCATTTCTGAAGGGTGAAAATTTGCATTTTTCAATTTCTGAGTATACCATGCTGATCAAATCATCAAGGCACATCTTTTTATCCTTTCAGAAGTTTGAAATTCACATTTTGAATTTTTAGGGTTTCTATGACAAACCCTAATCCAACACCAGATCCAGATTTCTGCAAATCAAGTGGTAAGACCTAAATCTTTTCTATTTGCATTTGAAGTACTCTTTAAGATGTCCCACCACACCAAGCTTGAGGATAAGCTTGAAGGAGATGATAACTTCCGAGCATGGAAGTATAGGATTGGGTTAATCTTAGAAGAGAATGAGTTAGACACTTACATAAGTGAAGAGGTCCCTGTACCAGAGGGAGAAGAGGCTAAGGCCTTACACAAAAAGAACTTGGTCAAGGAAAATAGGATCATTGCTGATTCTATCAAAGACCATCTCATACCACATGTGTCATCTCTAAAGACACCTAAGGAGATGTTTGATTCCCTAACCAAGCTATTTGAAGGGAAGAACATAAATCAGAAGATGACCCTGAGGAATCAATTGAAGAATATCAAGATCCAGAATGTGGAGACTATGCAGTCTTATTTCTCAAGGGTCTCCCAGATAAAATAACAACTTGAATCTGTGGGAGAAGATATAGAGAATGGAGAAGTGGTAATGACCACTCTTAATGGCCTTCCTAGGTCATGGGATTCCTTCATCCAAGGAATTTGTGCTAGGAAGAAACTTATCTCATTCAGTAGGCTATGGGAAGAATGCTCACAGGAAGAAGCTCAAATTGTAGCTCGAGAAGAGAAGATGGGGAATGAAGACCAAGCTCTCACAACACACTCCAAAAGACATGGTGACAAAAAGGCTCACCATCATGGCAAGAAAGAAAGGCATCACCATCTGAATCAAAGGGGTAGTCCCAAACCTCGAAGAAACATGTCTGATATCCATTGCTATACATGTGATGAAAAGGGACACTATTCCATAGATTGTCTCAGAAATAAGAAGAATGGCTCTCACAAGAAGAAGAAAATCAAAAGAAGACATCATGCTCATGTTGTAGAGGATGATGAACCTCCTAGGAAGAGGGCTAGAGGAGAAAGTGAATGTTTTTCAAGTGACGAAGAGTATGTTTTGATTTTTGCCCTCACTAGAACCATTACTCATGGAAGTAATGATTGGCTTATAGATAGTGGGGCTTCCAAACACATGATAGGATTCAAGGAATCCTTTATGAACCTATCTGAACATGAATCACCCCACAAGGTGAAACTTGGAGATGACTACCAGTATCCAATAAAAGGAAGTGGTGAAGCTTCCTATAAGCTAGACTCTGGAAAGTCCATGAAGATGAAAGATGTACTATATGTTCCGGGTCTTAAGAAGAACCTACTCTCCATATCTGCATTGGATGCAAAAGGCATGAGGGTTGCACTTGTAGATGGCCAAGTCCTAATGTAGTCAAAGGGTAAGACTATAGATGAGGCAGTGGTAATTGGAGAGCAAGAGGGAGGACTATAGAAATTGAAGGGCCAACTAGAACAAGCCATGGTCCATGATTCAGTAGAGCCAAGTGAACTTTGGCATAGAAGGCTTGCACACATAAACTATAGGGCATTACCAAAAGCTGTAGAAGGTCTTCCTGAACTCCAGAAAAAGCATGAAGGTATTTGCAAAGGTTGTACAAAGGGAAAGAACACAAAGAAGACATTTCCAAGCAGTGAAATCAAGGCAAAAATAATATTGGAAATCATCTACTCTGATGTATGCGGCCCATGTCATCCAGTTCTCTAAGTGGGTATGTATACTATGTTTCTTTCATTGATGATTTCTCTAGGAATACTTGGGTTTACTTCTTGAAGAAAAAAGATGAAGTGTTTGACAAGTTCAAGGAATTCAAAACCTTGATAGAAAACCAAACTAACATGAAGATCAAGATCTTCAGATCTTACAATGGCAGAGAATTTACCTCAGGTGACTTCAAGAAGCTATGCAGTGACTCATGAATTAAGAGGGAGTTGACTACTCCTTAAAATCCACAACAGAATAGGGTTTCCGAAAGAAAGAATAGAAAAATCATGGAAGCATCTAGGGAAATGCTTCAAGACCAAGATCTACCCATGCACTTATGGGATGAGGTAGCAAGGATAGTTGTATATGTGTAGAACATAACACCTCATAAGATACTTGAAAACAAAACACCAGAAGAAGTGTTCACTGGTAAGAAACTAGAAGTTAGCCATCTCAGAATATTTGGTTGCCCAGTATATACTCACATCCCAAAAGAAAAGAGGACAAAGCTAGATCCTTCAGGAAATAAGGGCATATTCATGGGTTACAGTGACAAATCGAAGGCTTACAGAATCTACTTACCAAGATTCAAGAAGATTGATATCAGTAGGGATGTAACATTTGATGAAGGATCAGCATACATCAACTAGAGAAAGACACCTGTTGAAGACAATGAAGAACCTGGAATATCTAGAACACTAGACACCACTATGAATGAAGCAATTCTTGAAGAAGATCGTGAGATGGAAGATCCACAACAACCTGTAGATCCACCTCGTGAGAAGAACTCTTACAAGAGGAAACCATCATGGGCTAGAGAGCTCATTCAAGATGCAGAAAGGTTTGGCATTCCAGAAGAGGAACACAGAGAAAGGAAACAGACAAGATCATATACCAGCTATGTTGCTTTACTCTGTGACATAATGAACAAATAACCTTCCAGTTATGAAGAAGCGACAGAAAATAAAGAATAGAAGGATACCATGGTCAAGGAATACCAGTCGATCATGAAGAATGGTGTTTGGGATGTGGTCCCAAGACCGGATGGGAAGTCTGTGGTGACTTCCAAATGGATCTATAAGACCAAGCATGATGCAGATGGCAGCATAGAGAGATATAAAGTAAGGTTTGTAGCTCGTGGCTTCAGTACTTGATCTGGCTGTAGTAATGAAATGGAAGGTACACCAGATGGATGTCAAGACAGCTTTCTTGAATGGTGTAGTTGAAGAGGAAGTGTATGTAGAGCAACCACTCGGGTTTGAGACACATGATTGAGGGTCACATGTGTGCAAACTGAAGAAAGCCCTATATGGTTTGAAATAGGCACCTAAGAACTGGTAAGGTAGAATAGATGGCTTCCTATCTAGTTTGGGCTTTACCAAGAGTAAAGTGGATTCCAACCTTTACTACAAGGTTGAGGAAGACAATCTAGTAATACTACTATTGTATGTGGATGGCCTGCTTGTAACAGGTGAGGAAATAATGATTTCTGGCACGAAGAGGAATCTTGCTACCAAGTTCAAGATGAAGGACTTGGGAATGATGCACTACTTTCTTGGTATGGAGGTGTGGCAGAGTGCAGATGGAATCTTCCTTGGACAAGGAAAGTATGCAGTAGAGATCCGGAAGAGGTTCAGGATGATGGACTGCAAGGCCATGGCCACACCTATGGCATCGAACCTGAATCTTCTGTGTGATGCTTCATCTGAGCCGGTTGATGCCACGATGTATGGTTTGATGATCGGGTCCTTGATGTACCTAACAAATACGAGACCAGAAATCTCCTTTGCAGTGAACACCTTGATCCAGTACTTGACAGATCTTAGACATGTTCACCTGATAGCTGCAAAGCATATTCTGAGGTACCTGAAGGGTATAGTTGACTATGAGTTCAAGTATGAGGTGAATCAAAAGTTTAACCTGGAGGGTTATGTTGATTTGGATTGGGAAGGAAGTTCCATTGATTGAAAGAGCACTTCAGGGTGCTGCTTCAGTATGGGATCCAGTATGATCTCTTGGTTTAGCAGGAATCAATCCTATGTGGAACTAAGTACAGCCGAAGCAGAGTATGTCGCAGCTTGTTTGGCTAGTTGTGAGGCAGTGTGGCTTAGGAAGCTACTGTCTGATTTGTTTGATCTCGAGCTAAGTGCTACTTGTATATATTGCGACAACCAGAGTTGTGTGAAGTTTTCGGAGAGCCTAGTGTTCAATGACAAGTCGAAGCACATTGAGATCAAATATCACTATATCAGGGATATGGTGCAGAGAGGAGCAATGAAGCTCCTGTATGTCGCGACAGACGAGCAGATAGCCAATTTGTTGACCAAGCTTCTTGCCAGAGTGAAGTTTGAATACTTCAGAGGGAGACTTGGTGTACTTCAGATCAAGATACCTTCCAAGGGGAAGTGATGAGACCAGAGACACAGATGCACATGAGCCATTCTCACATAGTTAGAGGAAAGTCCTTCTATGGTGTAGATGTAAGGGTTGGGCCCATTCTCACATGGTTAGAGGAAATTCCTTCCATGGTGAGTTGTAAGGGTTGGGCCATTTCACATGGTTAGAGGAAATTCGTTCCATGGTGAAATGTAAGGGTTGGGCGTAGCTTTTTCGACATGGTCATAGGAAAGTCCTTCCATGGTTAGAGGAAATTCCTTCCATGGTCGTCGATGTAAGTGATGTGAGCCTTTCCCGGATGGTCAGAGGAAAGTCCTTCCATGCTGGTGAGTGTAAGTGATGAGCCTTTCCCGGATGGTTAGAGGAAAGTCCTTCCATGCTGGTGAGTGTAAGTGTTGTGTGTGTGCATCTGGGTTGTGCTCCGTGGAATATGAGGTGATCTGAAGATGATGATGTGAAAGTATGGTACACAGGTTTTGCAGAGGCATATGATCAGTCCTGAGATGCTCTTGCAGGTTTTGCAGAGGCAGTGTAATCAATCCTAAGATATCTTGCAGGTTTTCTAGAGGCAGTATAATCAGTCCTGAGGTGTACCTACTTGATGGCTTGCTTGCTGAGATGTTGAAGACCTACATGAAGGCTAGGCCTACATCCATGATGAAAAAGGGCTGGCTCTGTAATGACGAAGACCTGCAGGTGGTGGGCCTACATCTAGTATGAAAAAGGACCGTCTCTGTAGAACTTCCTATGATGAGTAGATTGGAGATTGATTGAGATAGCAATAGCGATGACGATGATCTAGAGAAGAAGACTTGTGCTAGCAGATCTATGTCGAGAAATACCTTCCTAGTTAAGAGGGAGTGTTGATGTATATGTATCTTCGGAATGTATTTCACCCATGTATATTGTACTCCTATAGAGATGGTATTATTCCTCTATACGGAAGTGTCGTCATTTGTATTGACAAGTGTTGCAAGTGTCGTAACTTGCATGTGATGGGTTATTAGACCACCAAGTGTGGGGTCGGCCCTGATTAGTATTACCATGGGTTATTAGACTGAGTCAGACAAGTTGGCCCTGCTAGTTTATTAGGCAAGTCAAGTCATGTATAAATAGAGTGCGGGAGGCACTCTATTTGATCACTTCTACACTCATCGAAAAGTGGCACACAAGTGAGGAAGGTGGAGTAGCTGCTAGGAGGACTATCTCTTGTACTTTGGTTTTATCATTTCTCTTTCTATCTCTGAGGAAGTTGTGGGGTTTTTCACCTTTATGGTTTTCCCCAGTGAAACTCTATGTGTCTATTGTCTCATGTGATTGCTTGTTGTGCTTGATATGATTGATATGTTGTACATGTTATTCTCTCAGTAAATATAGTAGAGTATGTTGAATTAATGCTCAAAATACAACAATTGTTTTTCATATTGTTAGTTATTATCCATGGAGTAGAGTAGTATAGATTGATACTATTCTGATTTGTTGATTTAGTTAGGTTTGATCAGTTCAGTAGTTGTACTTTTAAAGTTTGACTCTATTTTTTATTTTGAAAGATCTTTCGATCTTTTCTTTATTAAACATTTCTAAGGTCTTCCGAGCTGAAACTTAGGTCTCGTTCTACCTCAGCATATACTGTGCCACAACTCTAAGATTAACAACCCTAGTTGATAATTAGATATTTTGGTGATTCTTTAAGTCAGTAAATACACCCCAACATTTTGGCACCATTTCCATGGAGTTGTAGATAGGTAGAATTCAGTTGTAGATAGGTAGAACCTAGTTGTAGATAGGTAGAACCTTTTTGAAAAAAAACTTAGTGATAGATTTGAATTCTCCTCTTTGAAATTTAGAAATAGGCTGGTGGCGGGTGAGGGGTAAGATGAGAGGTAAGAACCTATGCATCTGTTATAACAGGCGTCCCCAAAACCCAACAATAGTAGTGATGTAGTTAGACTCATCAGAAAGGTCTCACAGGACACCTAAAGGGGATAGTCCTACTTGGAAAGCAAAGGAAATAATTTCTGAATTCAATTAGGGGAAACCATAGGGACATCATAAAAGTATGTTCATAAAGAAGTTCCACTAGAAGAACCTCAAGCTCATATTGAGACTGAAGCTAGACAAGAAGAAATTCAAAAGGATAAAACTTCAAAACCTCTTAACCCTCCATTAGTTCAAAAACCCTAAGACACTACATTTTCAATAGTAGGTGGTCCAAACTTAGTAGAATTTGTTGATCCTACACAATTAGATACTCTGTTAGAAAATTTTGTGAACATAGTTATTTCTCAGATTGAAACAACAACGGTAAGACCTTCAAAGCTGGAATCGCACGTAGCTGGTAATTATCCTCCTAAAAAGAAAAATACTCTTCCCGAAATAGAACATTGGGATATCCTGTATTCTCCAAGAGAGGAACCACTTAAGTATTCTCTCTTTGGTAGTCAAGTCTTCATAGAGGATGAAAATGAAGATCATGTCCATAAAGATGAAGAAGAGGGAGAGGTTAGAACTAAAGGTACTTTTGGATTCTTCATCTTAGAGACTGCATAAGATGTAACCATGAAAAGCATCCCTCCTTCCTCACTACCAACCTTTTATGGGAAGAGTAGTGAGGATCTGGATACATTCTTATTCTAATTTGACATTTTTTGTAGGAGTTATAACTACCTACAAGATGGCCAAAAGCTAAAACTCTTTCCTTCCACATTAAAATATTCTTCTCTTCGATGGTTCATGGGGTTAGGAGAATCTAGTATTAGAACTTGGGAAGACATGAAGCATGCATTTCTTCGGAAGTATCAGGATTACTGTAAAATTAAGGACTCTCGCAATGATATTTTTAAAATTCAACAACTTGAACATGAGAGCCTAGAAGACTATCTTGAAATATTTCACTATGTGTTACATAAATCTAAATATAGTGATCTTTGGGAGGATGCAGTAAGAATACTCTTCCTCAAGGGAATCTTAGAAGAATTCTTAGAAAACCTTAATCTCATGGAAGTAGGAGACATATCTCATATGCATTTTTCACATATTTGTGAGCCATGTAGGAATTACTCTAGGAGCAGAGGGAAAATTGGAAGACACTTTCAAGAATCTTATGCTAGGAACCTAAAAGGAAACACATCCGGTCATGGTGGAGTTATAAGGGTACAATTGGGAAACCTATTGGAAAATTTCAAAACAGATATATTAGGAGCCATGGGTTCTCAATTGGATGCATTACAAGCCAAAAAGAGACAGGATGAAGAGTGTGCATCAATGAGTTTTTTATGTCCTAGGTGTAGAACTAAACATCCCCAACGAGAATGTCCATTGAATAATGTTTCAGTTTGTCACCTTTGTACAGACGAACATCTGACTGATAATTGTCCATCGTTGCCTGGGTTGCAAGCTGCGTATAAGAGTGGAAACTTTGGTGAAGCATCTAGGAGGCCTTGGAAACATAGAGATCAATCATCATATCAGGATCCATCATCACAAATTCCACCCTATTGCTATCCTTATCAACCTACTCAACAATGGAACACTCTAGGCTGGAAACATTGGCCACCTCAGTACCCTCCTCATAATGTCCAACAACAAAAATTTCCACATGGATGGAGAGGACAATCTTATGCTCAACCACCTCCTCCTATGCCTAACTATCCTTACCCACCTAATATTCAACAACTCTTTCCTGGATTTGTACCTCCTTCACTACCCGCTATCACAAATCAATCTCACCATTTCCAGAACATGAATCCTCCAAGACCCACAATATTACCTACACAACTAATACCAAATCCTAACAACAATCCAACCCAAGCCCTCAATAGCATTGGGTTGTTACCTCTTCCATCATATGCCATTTCGACTGCACCAATACATGAGATTCAACTGCGGTCTGGAAGAGTTTTGCAAGATCAGCCTAAGTCATCAGTTGTTATCCGAGAAGAAAATGAAGAAAAAAACATACCTAGTGAAGTTTTGAATGATGACATTCTTGAAGATGTGGTCATTCCTAAATCTTCAACACACAACCATCCTCATAAAGAATTAATTATGGGAGAAAGTCACCCCCATATCCGAAGCGTCTAGTAATAGAAAAACCTGTAACTTATCCAGAGTATGATATCGTTAATGAATTGAAAAATATTTGTATTAAGATCCCTTTGTTACAAGCCATTAAGGATATCCCTATCTATAGTAAAGTAATAAAGGAACTATGTATTAAAAGACCAGGGAGAAAACAAAAAGACCCTCCGATAATTAATGTAGTTGGTGAAATGTGAGATTACATAGTAGACCAACCTAGAATCCCAAAGTATTCAAACCCAGGAAACCCTATGGTGACTGTTATCATCAATAACACCACCATAGGAAATACACTTATTGATCTAGGAGCTTCTATTAACCTGATGACTACCACAGTTTTAGAAAATTTCCATTTTGGACAGTTCCTCCGTCCTACCCCAACAATGCTAGAATTAGTAGATCGCACTATGGTGTAGCCTGCTGGGATCTTAGATGACATCACTATATCAGTAGCTTCATGGGAATATCCCGTGGACTTCATGGTCATAGAATCAAAAGACCCTTCCAAATTTCACCCCATTATACTAGGAAGACCTTGGTTGGCTACTGTCAATGCATTCATAGGATGCAGGGATGGAGAAATGATTACGTATGATGGGCTATCTACAAAAAAATTAGCTTTATGTTAAATTTTCTGAATTTACTTCAATCTGATCTGGGATCTTAACTGAGAGAACAACATGTACAGCATATCTACAGCATATCAATCATGGAGACAATAATGCAAGCACACAAGAGACACAAAGATTTACTTGGGGAAAACCATAAAGGTGAAAAACCCCAATAACTTCCTCAGAGATAGATAGAGCAATGATACAACCAACCAAGAGAGATAGCCATAACCTAGCAGCAGATCCTCCTCCTCCATAAGTGCGCCACTCCTCCTTGAGTGCATGTGTGAGAAGTGAGTGAGTAAATAGAGTGCCTCCCGCACTCTATTTATACTTGACTTGACTTGCCTTTTTACCTAACTCATGTAGGCTCGAACTTAACCACATAACATAATGCTGACTGGGCCGACCCCCAATAGGGTGTTCTAATAACCCTTCGACCCACATGGCCGACCCCCAATAGGGTGGTCTAATAACCCTTTGACCCACATGACTTATACAAGGCCGACCCCAAACAAGGTGGTCTAATAACCCATCAAGTATAAGTTACGACACTTACAATATAAATAACAACACTTCCGTATAGAGGAATAATAACATCTCTATAGGAATACAATATACATATATGTGAAATACATTCCGAAGTTACATATACATCAACACTTTATACCCACCAGCACAACCAGTAACTGAAAACATGTTATGGTTAGATTGTCCTTTTGGGGATGAGAACTTGGAAGAAATTTCCCTTGTTAGTGATTTCTCATGGGCACTTCAAGAATAGAATATCGAGAATGTGTTGAACCAATTTATCTCTTCCACAACATGTATAGACTTTCCTCAGTATTTTTCCCAACTTGACCAAATATTTGGAGATGGATTTCAAGAAAACATGAGCCTCTCAACATTTACAAGTATACCATGTGTCTTCACAATTGAATAACATCTAGGATCCTATACCATACCTTGTGAGGTTAGCTCCGACAAATTTCTACATATAAATGCAGGTTTCGATGAGAGTCACCAAAAACAATTACTAAAAGTTCTCAAGAGTCAAACTAAAGCATTTGCATGGGAATACACCGATATTAAGGGTATACACCCAGATACCTGTATTCACCACATTTACACAGACTCAAGCATACCTCCTATGAGGCAGCCCTAGAGAAGAATGAATCCAACCCTAAAATATATAGTAAAAGATGAATTACAAAAACTCCTTAACGTTGGTTTCATCTACCCAAATTCTAACAGTATATGGGTGTCTCCTCTAGTAGTAGTTTCATAGAAAATTACAGGGAAATGGCGTATTTGTGTTGACTTTCGAGAATTAAACAAGGCCACTCTTAAGGACTACTTCCCTTTGCCTTTCATTGACCACGTGTTAGACACCTTATCAGGGAAACTATATTTTTTGTTCCTTGATAGGTATAGTGGATACAATAAAATATTAATAGCACCTGAAGATCAAGACATGACAACCTTTACTTGTTCTTGGGGGACATATGCCTATCGAGTGTTTCCATTTGGCCTATGTAATACACCTGCTACTTTCCAGTGTGCAGTTTTAGGAATCTTTGCTGACCTTATACATGATTGTGTAGAAGTTTATATGGATGATATTATAGTTTATGGTAATACCTTCCAAGAAGCCCTTGAAAACCTTGAAACAATTCTTATTCGGTGCCAAGAAACGAATGTAGATGTTAGTCATGGATAATGTAAGATGCTACTAACCAAGGGCGTAGTTCTGGGAAATCATGTCTCTCTTCAAGGTATCAAGGTCGATCCTGCCAAGATAGAAATAATTGTTAATCTTTCTCCTCCAAAAAATCTGAAGGAAGTAAGAAGTTTTCCTAGCCATGCAGGCTATTATAGACATTTTATTGAAAAATTCACTAAGATAGCCGCACCTATGTTCAAGGTACTCATGAAATGTTAAGATTTAATATGCTAAGACAGAAAATAGCAGCATTACATTCCATTTCACAATAATAGCATATACAGGATCACTGAAGAAACAACAAGCATAGCATAAACACAAGAGACACAAATTTATCCTGGGAAACCCTCATGGGGTAGAAAACCCAGCAAAGCTTCCTCAATATAGATGACCAGCAATATACAAAGATGCAAACCAAAGACATGATCTCCTCCTCCACCATAGCAGACCTCTCCTCCACAAGTGCGCCTTTCTCAAGTGAGTGTGTGTGTCAAATGAGGAACATACCTCCTCTATTTATACACTACACTGACATGTATTTTACACAAGTACATGTAGGCTCGTATTTAACCATTAGGTTAAATACCCTATTATAACTGAATGGGCCGACCCCCACATGGTGGGTCTAATAACCTTAGTTACCACAACCAATTCGGAGGAATAAACATCTCCAGATTCATAGTATAATCACATCGGAGGTATGGAACATCTCCGGAATAAATAATATACAAATATAATATTCTTAAAAGTTACAATATTCAACACTCCCCCTTAACGAGAAGGATATTATAACAACAACCGTAGGAGCAACGTGTCATACATCATACATGATACATCTATAAATCATTGGAATCTTTCTCAACATCATCAGTAACTCAACCAGTTACTGGAACATCTTCAATACTGGAACATCAACATCTTCAGTACTGAGTCTTTATCTTCTGCAGTACTCAAACAGCTACAACAACATCAATATCTGAATCCTCACGATCGTTAGCATCGTCATCACATGATCATCACCATCGTCATCACACGATCATCATCATCATCATCACACGATCATCAGCATCATCATCATATGAATATTAGCATCGTCATCATACGATCAACGGAATCGTCATCAGCATCATCATCACACGATCATCAGCATCGTCATCACACGATCATCAGCATCGTCATCACACGATCATCAACATTGCCATCATATGATCAGCATCGTCATCACACAATCATCAACATCGATCATTAGCATCATCATCACACGATCATATTACAGGATGATCAATCCTGCTCTCTTTAGGACATAGGTCCATGGATGATACAATCCAGATCAAGTTCCAGGATGATCAATCCTTATTTCTTTAAGATAAGTCTCATGTCTAGGGATGATCTAATCCCAACCACAGTGCCAGTCCTTTTTCATACTGGATGTGACCTAGATCAGATCTAGGATTTACCGCCACAGAGCCAGCCCTCTTTCATACTGGATGTGTTACGTCTACAAGGCCAGCCCTGTTTCATGCTGGATGTATCACATCTACAGAGCCAACCCTGTTTCATGCTGGATGTATCACATCTACAGAGCCAGTCCTGTTTCATGCTGGATGTATCACATCTACAGAGCCATCCCTGTTTCATGTTGGATGTATCACATCTACAGAGCCAGCCCTGTTTCATGCTGGATGTATCACATCTACAGAGCCAGCCCTGTTTCATGTTGTATGTAACATATCTACAGAGCCAGCCCTGTTTCATGCTGGATGTAACCTAGAACAATTCTAGGATTTGTCACGTACATTTTGAACCGAGGTCCAGGGACGATCCAGTCCTATCATGTACCTTTTGAACTGAAGTCTAGGGACGATCTAGTCCTATCATGTACCTTTTGAACCGAAGTCCAGGGACGATCCATTCCTATCATGTACCTTTTGAACCGAAGTCCAGGGACGATCCAGTCCTATCATTCAATTCTCAGAGACCTCATGTCTACGACTCAATTCAAAGGACCATAGTCCGAGGACAATCCAATCCCCTTACCTATTCATTCAGGATTTAGTTCTCAGAGACATCATGTCTACGGCTCAATTCAAAGGACTAAAGTCCGAGGACAATCCAATCCCCTTAACTGTTCATTCAGGATTTTGTTCTCGGAGACATCATGTCTACGACTCTCTTTAGGACTGAAGTCCAGGGATGATCCAATCCCCTCAATTCCACCAAGGACTTCATTCTCAAAGACATACATCTACGAATCTCTTTAGGACTGAAGTCTAGGGATGATCCAATCCCCTCAAGTCCACCAAGGACTTCATTCTCGAAGACATACGTCTACGGTTCTCTTTAGGAATGAAGTCCAGGGATGATCCAATCCCCTCAAGTCCACCAAGGACTTCATTCTCGAAGACATACGTCTACGGCTCTCTTTAGGACTAAAGTCCAGGGATGATCCAATCCCCTCGTATGTCAATCATGGGTACAAGTATCTTCATCCATACAAGTACATCAAGGCATCATGTATCCTCATCATCAAAACATGTATATCGAAACATGTATCCTCATCAATAGCATCAAATACATATATCATTAAAGGCATGTATACATCTAGCATCAAAAGCATGTATACATCTATCATCAAAAGCATGTATTCTTACTAATACATCTATCATCAAAAGTAAAATATAAGGGTCCTAAAAATAATTCTAAGTAACTAAGTGCAGTAAATAGGTAACCTCATCATTGATGAGACAGACTTGTTATCAGATACTATGCTACTCCCCCTTTCGAGGAGAGTTCTTTTGAACTATACCAAGCTTGTCTCGAAAGTATTCAAACTTCACTCGAGATAGAGGTTTAGTCAAGATATCAGCAATCTGATCCTCAGTGCTTATATATTCGATCTTGATAACTCCTCTTTGCACAATATCTCGTATATAGAAGTATCGGATCTCTATGTGTTTTGACTTATCGTGGAACACAGGATTTTCAGTCATCTTAATGCAGCTTTGATTGTCACACATAATCACAGTGGGATCCATTTCTAAGTCAAACACTCCTTATAAAAGCTTCTGAAGCCATACTGCTTCATAGCTGGTAGAGCAGACAGCCATAAATTCTGCTTCAGCAGTACTGAGAGCCACACTAGATTGTTTCTTGTTGAACCATGAGATCATGGCAGATTCAAGACTATAACATCCACCTGATGTACTCTTTCTGTCTAATAAACTTCCTGCCCAATCAGAATCTGAGTAACCATGTAAACGAAGTTCATGACCTCTAAGATAATATAGACCAAAAATCTAATGTACCTTTTAGGTACCTCACTACATGCTTTGTAGCTATTAAGTGTACCTTTCTAGGTTCTACTAGATACTGACTTAGGGTATTTACAGCAAAGCATATATCTGGCCTAGTATTTGTTAAATACATCAATGACCCAATGATTTGTCTATATAGGGTTAGGTCCACTAAATACGATGAGTCATTAACTAACAACTTCAAGTTGGAGTCCATGGGAGTGGCCATGGCTTTATACTCCAACATATCAAATCTTTTTAGAAACTTCACAGCATAATTACCTTGATTTAAAAGATTCATTTTGGATATTGCCATACTTCTAGACCTAAGAAGTAGTGCATTAATCTGAGATCTTTCATTTTCATTTCTGCAGCCATTTTCATGACCTGTTTCTCATTCCTTGTTAGAAAGAGATCATCGTCATACAATAATGGTATGATAGGTTCATCATCCACAACCTTAATGTAAAGGTTAGGAACAACTTTACTTCTGGTAAAGCCCAAGCTTTGTCATGAAGCTGTCAATTGTCCATTATTCACACTCAACATTGAGTGATCTTCTGCATATCTATCTGTGCCATCTCTCGTCAGATGGGTCTACTAATATGAGCCTCAAAATCATTCGAACTCTGTGGTGAGTTCCTTCTTGCATCCATGTCATATGTGTTTAGAACCCATATTCAACCTTGTAGCAAAGGTTGAGATCCACATCACCCATGATGATCATTAAGCTCATCAATTGACTACCGATCCTGGGAACCCATACAGAACTTGATTACATTATTAAGAGAATGGTCTTATCTAGTCCCTTGGAGCAAAACATCTCATCATGATTCTCTTCCTCTTTCTAAGAGAATCTCTTAACCACAAGCTTTCTATAGTGTGTTTGATTTGTAAATCTTTTGTTGAACATCCATCGCTTGTTCAGAGTTCATCATTCATCATGATCTTTCCTACAAATCAAAATTAAGTACATGATTAGTAATACTTCATAATCATCAAATCAGATTGATATGATAACCTATTATGCATACAGATATCATTTACATAGTTATGCAACTATTTTGACCAATACTTTGGCACAACACTTTCCCATATCCTGTATGCATACAGTGGCTATCTAGATGCCTTCCATCTCTACCAGAACATACTATCGAGAGTGTGCACAACTCTCAGCATGTCAGCAAAGAGGTTTCATTCTAGATAAGAAACAATGGAATGATTGTCCAATTTACCAATCATATGCATATTAGTAGTATACTGTTCAATGCTTTATGAATGTTTACACTCAGCATGATATATTATAGGAATACAAATATGCATACAAGCAATATCATTTACTATTTCTAATAACAACCCAAATACTTATCTTTTATGTTTGTGTGGTTGCCTCCCGCTTGATCTTCTGTATGTCTTCTGAACTTCTATTCATTCTGTACCACTGTGCATGCTGAAGTGTACACTAGTGTCATCCTCATGATCTCATACACAAACATACATTCATTAGTATATTCTCAATATTATCAAAACATTCTAATTCTAAATAATCTTGAATATGTACAATCATGATCATTAGTATTCAGGGTTTCAAGGAAGTCTTCTTTTACTCATGCATATTCTTGTTTGATCTAGTTAGTTAAATCATCAACCAAGATAAGAGACATAATATGCATAAACCCTTGATTACTAACCAATCATACCAAGTATACTTACACAAGGTAAGATTCTAACATGACATAGGAAAACATACCTAGATTAGTATACCTGCTAGTTATGTACAACATACCTAAACAATCTCTTCAATGATTTAGAGATCCTGAGCTAGAACCTGCATGTCTCGTAGGTTAAACATGATATAACAAAGTCATACATACCTCGTGAGTCTTTGTCTTCATGTTGTCATGGTCATGGAACTTGATTTGTCTTTTGTGATGTACCTGTGTCTTGTTAGCAGACAACATCAACCTCACACAACACCATAATGCATAAGTACAATCATATAGCCCTAATCAATGAATGTCTTCGATCATTCACATGCATTCATATTGTTACTAGGGTGATAAGACAATTAATAACATTAATCAAGATTGTACTAATAAATAACATGAAGACAAACACATTATGAACTTTAATCAAGAATCAGATTTCAAGGCATACTTGAACCTCCTTAAGTCATACCTGTCGAGACTTTTTTTTTTTTTGTAGTCTTCTTATGTAAAGCCTTAGCCTCAACTCCCCCTGAAACTTGATCTGGAGCTTGATTAGGGTTTGCTAGAGAAACCCTAAAAATTCAATCTTTGACTTTCACACTTCTGAATGGATGGAAGAATGTGTCTTGCTGAGCTGATCAACCTAGCATTCTTCAATTTTGAAATCTCCAAAATTTGACCCCTCAAAATTGCCTTCGAAACTTCTGGATCTTCTGGATAGGAACCCGAACTAGGGTTTGATGAAGCCCACCCTTCTGTCCAATCAAAAGGTTCGATCCAAGGCTCTAAACTCTTATTTTTCTGAGGAGCTTCCAGCCGTGGATTCCGATTCCAAAAATTCTAACTTTCTCCGAAACCCTAAATTCCAGAAGCCATGAATAAAGGTGCTCCAAAAATAATTCTGTTTTGACAGAAATATGCACCTGATTGTTTCTGCTATAACTCTAAAATTTTTGCTCCACAAGGTCTGAAAACTTTTTCTGCAGTAGCCTGACCTATCATCTTTCCATCCTGATAGGTCTGACCTCAATTGGATTTTCTGAGAGAGAGTTATGCCAAGTGTCGCAACGTGACCTGTTTATGGGATAAAACAAAAGAGCGAACTTGTACGGAGTGCCACGTGTCACTGTTTGAACTTCGGCCTTTGAAAACTTTTCCTGAGATAGCTCGCCTTGTTATCTTTCGATCCTGACAGGTCTGACCTCAATTGGACTCTCTGAGAGAGAGTTATACCAAGTGTCGCAACGTGACCTGTTTATGGGATAAAACAAGAGAGCGAACTTGTACGACGTGCCACGTGTCACTAGTTCACCTTCGGCCTCTGAAATTTTTTTCTGAGATAGTACAGTCTGTGTACTACCTGTTACTTTTTATGAAATTTCATTTGGAGCTTCCTAGCCCAATTTATGACCTTTTTGCCAAGGTCACCTGATTTTGACTGAGATCTGGAAGAGGCAGAAACCCTAACTTGTACTGATCATAACGCATAAAGTACAACGAATCTAAGGGTTCCCTTTGGACACAAGGTACCTGGGGATGTTATCTAAGACCTGTAAACTTTTCAGATCCTGAAACTTCGCATAAATGGATTTATAGAGAAAGTTCCACGATGACTGGATTTTTTTCTATATAAAACCCTAACCTTCAAATTGTCACAAGAGAAGCAAGTGTCGTAAGTGCCATACATTGCCTTCCTTTAGGTTAGCTCTGATACCATGTTAAGATTTAATATGCTAAGACAGAAAATAGTAGCATTACATTCCATTTCACAATAATAGCATATACAGGATCACTGAAGAAACAACAAGCATAGCATAAACACAAGAGACACAGATTTATCCTGGGAAACCCTCATGGGGTAGAAAACCCAGCAAAGCTTCCTCAATATAGATGACCAGCAATATACAAAGATGCAAACCAAAGACATGATCTCCTCCTCCACCATAGCAGACCTCTCCTCCACAAGTGCGCCTTTCTCAAGTGAGTGTGTGTGTCAAATGAGGAACATACCTCCTCTATTTATACACTACACTGACATGTATTTTACACAAGTACATGTAGGCTCGTATTTAACCATTAGGTTAAATACCCTATCATAACTGACTGGGCCGACCCCCACATGGTGGGTCTAATAACCCTAGTTACCACAACCAATTCGGAGGAATAAACATCTCCAGATTCATAGTATAATCACATCGTAGGTATTGAACATCTCCGGAATAAATAATATACAAATATAATATTCTTAGAAGTTACAATATTCAACATGAAAGACACATAATTCCAATGGACTGAACCTTGTCAACATGCCTTCGAAACTTTGAAGGAAAAACTATCAGTGGCACCAATACTTAGGGGACCCAATTGGTCCCTTCCATTCCATATATCCACTGATGCTTCCAACATAGCTATAGGAGCAGTCTTAGGTCAAAAAAAGGGACAAACATCACATGCCATCTACTTTGCTAGTAAAAATTTGACTCCTGCAGAATCAAAATACACTGTTACTGAAAAAGAGTTTCTAGCAGTAGTTTATGCCATCAACAAGTTTCGTCATTATATCATAGGATATGAAATTTTTATACACACAGACCACTCTCCCATTAGATTTTTGATGAACAAACCTATCACCAATGGCAGAGTGACTCGGTGACTTCTTTTGTTACAAGAATTTAACATCACCATTATTGATCGTCCTGGTCGAGAGAATGTAGTAGCAGATTTTCTCTCTTGAATTCAAATTGACGATAGTGCCAGCCCTATCAACGATAGCTTCCCAGATGAACATTTGTTCATTGTGTCTGTTCGAACCCCTTGGTTTGCAGACATAGCCAGTTATTTAGCAATTGGAAAGATACCAAACCATCTCTCCCCACCCGAGAAACGTAGGATCATAGTTCAAAGTTCTAATTATTCTTGGGTGGACAATGATCTTTTCCGTATTGGTCCTAATCTTATCATTAGACAATGTGTAGGAGATGATGAGATGACAGAGATCCTTCATGCATATCATGGTGGACCTTATGGTGGGTACTTTTCTGATAAAAGAGCATCACACAAAGTGTTGCACTCTGGATATTATTGGCCAAGCATTTTCAAAGTTGCTACCAAGTATGTCAAGGGGTGTGACAGTTTCCAAATAATGGGTAGACCTATGCCATCCAATGAGATGCCCTTACAACCTCAAGTTATGATTGAGCCTTTTGAGAAATGGGCTCTAGATTTTGTTGGGCCAATTTCCCCTATGTCTCGCAAGAATAAGTACATCCTAGTCTGTACAAACTATGTCACCAAGTGGGTAGAATCTAAAGCCTTATTCTGGGCCACAGAGAAATCCGTGGTAGAGTTTATATATCAAGAAATATTTACCAGATTCAGTGTACCTAGGGAAATTGTAACCGATCAAGGATCTCAGTTTACCTCCAAGTTAATGAAAGAGCTTACTAACAAATATGGCATTAGACATTATAAATATTCACCATATCACCCGCAAGCCAATGGTCAGGTAGAGTCCACCAACAAAGTATTAGAAGCCATCCTGACTAAGACTATCCAGTTACACCACAAATACTAGGTAGATAGGCTCCCAGAGGCCTTCTGGGATTATAGAATAACTTAGAGGAATACCACTAGCCACACACCTTATGAACTCGTTTATGGTAAACAAGCTTCTACCTATTGAATTTCAAGTCAAAACCTTTCATATGACTGCACAATTAGGGAAGAATATGGAAGAAGCATAGAGACAACGAATCTTGTAGATAAATGAATTAGACGAGATTAGACAAGATGCTATTCAATGCACAATTTTAATTCAAAACCAACGCAAAAAGTGGCATGATATATACATTAAACAAAAAGAATTCAAAACTAGAGACTGGGCATTACTTTTTGATTCAAGATACAAAAACTTTAAAGGTAAATTAACTACTCGTTGGATGGGTCCATATGAAATTGTTACATCTTTTGATAATGGATCCGTTAGGATTAAGACAATTGATGATTCTCAAATTTCCTTTGCTGTAAATGGACATAGACTTAGACTTTATCATCAACCAATATCTAAACAAGATTTTGTGTAGAATGCCTTACAACAGAAGGAGATGGAGCTGGTAGAAGAGGATGCCATTCCTCCTTCTCCTAGTTCTTGAATTATTTCGGGTTATTTTCATTTGTAAATATGTAAATATATTTTTGTTTTTCAATAATAAGAGTAATTTCTAACGACTGATTGCATTTTTATAGGAAATTCATTTGTATGACCCGCTTATGAAATTTTGTCAATTAGAACAGGAAGACTTTTTCCCTTTTTCCTAAATTTCATATTACTTTTTCTTTGTACATATGTTTTTGTTTGGAATAAAATTAAATCATCTGATGAGTGGTTTTGCAGTTTGATTACGAATAACTTATCATTATAATCAGATCATGCAATATTATCCAAAAAGGGAAGTGCTCTAAAAATAAACACTTATAATGCATCTTAACTCCTCTTTCGATTATTGTTGAAAATTGAAAATTTATAGTGAAACGTTCAAGTATTCTTTATATCATTTTTTTTAACCACTTTCTTCTATGATTCTGTATATGGTATTTGATTAAGACATGTACATTTCTGATTTATCATTAGAACAGTTGCTTAAAGACCTACTTTAATCATCATAATTTTCAAAAGTTTTATCTTACACCTATGGACTACTAGTTCATCCTAGACTAATTATCAAAACTTGTCTCTTAAAGAACCTTTAAAAGGTAGCCCAAAAGTGAGTGATATTTTCTATTTTGTGGGGAACATTACTGATCTTTTGTGAAGAAGATAGACTAAGAGGTCAAAGAACAACTTTAGGTTATTATCTTTTGATATGATCTATAATTCAGGCTATTATAAATAAAGTTACTCATAAGGTTAGCTCTAAAAATTTGAATTATTTGTTTAGCAGGCTTAGCACACTCTAGTGCCAACCAACTTCCTTACTAAAAAATAAATAAATCATTATACAAAGCAAACCCATCGGGGTATTGAACAGGCTCGCTGGCACCGGGTCCATGCTAAGTAAAATCTTAAACAAGGAAGCTCAGTAAATGCAAGTAAACCCATCAGGGTACTAATTAACTAATCATGTCAAGGATCAAATTAAATGCCATCTTTACTCATTTCGTCTCATCAAATGAATTGATTAACCGTCATATGGCTATCATACGATTTTAATCATCCATTAAGTTTTATCGTGCGATCCATCGTTTCATTTATTAAGTCATCATGATTTTTATGTGTAATTTGTGTCTATAATTTCATAATGAGGATTACATTCAACCTGTCCAAAGTTCACTTTGAACATGGTTGAATATATCATAGCCATACAAATTCATTAAATCACGTAGTTCTATGATGGCACATGACTCAAGGTAATTGAATGATAGCGTATCATTCGAATGTGCCAAATCTATCCCCACGATTATTCAGTCGTTGAAATGGAACTAAATTTAAACTAACCCTTGCGTAAATTTTGCTTCATCTTGCTCACTCTCCATCCACCCTGAACCTATCAAGCTTCACCCTCTATATCTCTTGCATCCCCTAATCCATTTGCATTCCCCATCCCCTGTTCAACAATGCCAATCTGTTATAAGCCTGGCAACTACCAGGACCTCCTCCGTATCCCTAAATTTAAGGCATGTCATGAAGTGTTCCTGTGAGTGGGCAGGGGTCCGTTTCTTCATCTTCTTGACGGAAACTATGACAAGGTTTCACTCCTTTTTGCTAATGGGTTTGATGGAAAAAACGCTAAGGTTGGCCATCTCACCTTTCCCATAACAGAAGAGTCCATTGTGCAGGCCACGAAACTGCTGAGGGAAGGTGCCCATTGGCACAAACACCTTTTCCTTCCATGGATGGAGCATGAATTTGCTCTTAAAGCAGACTATGAGCATGTTGCAGACACAAAAGGATTTCACTAAGAATGGGTTAAGCCTGAATATCTTGAGCCATTGACTATCATCATCAGTTTGATCACTTGTGAGGGTAAGTACACCATTTTTAAACCCTGTCACTTCCGGTTATTGGCACATTTTGTTAATAATCAGGCCCTCAATTTCCCATTCTATTTTCTAAAGAGCCTAGAAAATATGTCTAGCCAGGTTAGCAAGAATGTGGTTAACCTTGCTGGCAATCTATGCCATCACTTCCTTATAAAAATCCTAATAACCCACTAATTGAAGGAAAATGGGCAAACATGGGGTAGCTTTGTATTTGAAACACTAAACCCCCATCTGGTCAAGAAGCCACTTGTTAAATCCTTTGACTCCGACAAGCGTCACTGATTCCAACCAGTGCAGATGAGCGCGTTCAAACTCCTGTCCAAACAAAAAGGGATTCCAAGTCTGTACAATTTAGTGAGGGTGCCTCAGGAGAAGTACACCTTGTTCCTTCATCCTCTCCTGAGCCTGTCCACAACGAAACAACTACGGAACTCCCATTCTTCTCACCAATACCCACAAAGTCAAGAAGGGCCAATCATGACCAGTCTATCAACCAGACCATTGTCCAGTCCGTCGATCAGCCCGTCATTCAGCCAATGCATTCAGACAACCCCGACGACCAAGCAAATGACCCTATATTTGAATCACCTCTCCTTGCGTTAGCCAACATCTCTGCCAGTTTACTTGAAGACCCTGTCTTGGAACCTACCCCTTCACATACTGGAGATAAGGCCCGTGGGGAACATATTACACCTGCTGATCCCAAACTACCTCTAAGGGGACCAAGCCCTCAAAAAGACATTGAGTCTTTTGCATAAGCATCTGATCCACTCCGTCAAACTATGGACAGATTAACCAAAGACATAGCAGAGTTGAGAAGTCAGAATGACAAGTATGTTGAGATCATCTCTGGGCTCCATCAAGAGAACAAGGACTTACATTTCCAGGTGAAGTGTGTGGAAGATTTAAATGAAGCCAAGACAGCCTCTAACCTTTCTCTCCGGTTGAAGCATGATACATTGAAGGACTAGTTCCATAAGCTTAGAGCTAAATCCACTTCCTCTTCCAAGTCGAAGGAAGTTGATACCGTAGCTCAACCTTCTTTCTGAATTCTCTTTCTTTTTTGCTCAGTGGGACTTGGCATGTCTCCGGTTTGGGGGAATGTTGGTGTCTATTTTGTCACCATTTTGGATCAGTAAACATGCTCTGATTGGCGTTATTTTCACTGTTTTGATATGATAAGTCATTCTCTTTGTCATTCAAACTATCAAATAAACCCAGGTATGCATTTATTTGAAAATCATATGAATCATGAATAATTATAATCATTTTTATGGTTTATTGACTATCATCTCATATTTCTAGACATTCTTGACATTTAGTTTTTGTTCTACAGGCTGCGGTCATCATTCAGACCTTCATTCAACCATGTGTTCATGTCAAGGATGTCTATCCACATTCATCTTTCCGTTCAGACCTTCATCCAGCCCGTGAAATTGTCGGTTGGAATATTTCTGGTCATTAAAGGCAAAAACAGAAAGATGGGTTCTGTTAGCAATGTGGCTATCATGGTTGGTGAGCCACTATTCTAGAAGATTCACCCTCCTACTTGCCTCGCTTGATAACACATCTCCTACTCACGTCAACTCTCCATAATTTTCAGCTTCCTGATCGCCCATCCTGATAGCATGCACTCCTGCCCACGTCAACGTTCCAAATGATCCTCGTCCTCCCATGCTCAGCCTGCCAACGCATCCTTTGCCCACGATGGAAGGAAACTGACTCACAGATGTTTGCTTCAAGGGGAATCAATGCCGTGGACTTAGGAAGATGGCCTGTGCGCTATCGTAAACCACCATGTAGTCGTTCAATAGTCATTAAGACTTCTACTTTTAGAGAGGTCCATTATGTTGACCTTCTCTCTGATTGTAAACTTATATATAGATGCCTCCTTTGGAGAAACGCAACACAATATAGTGCATACATACATAGAGGATAGCAATAATTTGTAGAAACGCTATGTAACTTTCTCAGTCAATGGAAATTCCTGAATTCTACCGTTGATGTTTTGCTGTTGGTGATTAGTTTGAGTTAAGCTTCCATCTTTGATTGCTGGGAAGGGCCCCTCAACAACCAGAGGTTTTATTGTATATATTTTTCATTTTCTTTCTACAAATTAATAGTTTTTATTTCCAGTATTTAACTTAATTCCTATAGATGATGTTTTTTTATTTCGTGTACATGACAGTTCTTTATTTCTTGTAGTTATATCTTGCTGTTAGTTTAAGTTGTTACTTTTATTTACATGCTTATAAGTTAAAGTGACCGGTCATGCTCAAATCTTCTTAGCTTGTTTTCAGTTTTGTCATTTGCAATTAGATAGAGTCAACTAGTTAACGTTTTAGTAGTTCAAGTTCAATTCCTAGTTAGAATTAGTTCTGCTAATGATTTTCCTATAGTTGCAGGTTAGTTTTATTCATATCTCAGTTTTTTTTTATTACGCTATAGAAGTAATTCATTCTTTAGATAATAACTAGTATAGGTTGCTTCTTGTTATCTTAGATTATAAACAGTCTATTCATTGCTTCCCTTGCATTGTAGGTTCATATGCACCAACCCGCTGGCGTTAATATCATCCAATCTACTTCTTTCCCTAGTTTAAATCGTTTTCCTCCATCCAAACCGTCATTCGGACCGTCTTTCATACTGTCATCCGAATCGTCATATAGACTTTAATATTTCCTACACTGTTTTTATGCTTATTTAGAATCCAGTTTCTTAGGTCTTTGAAATGTAATATTTCTTGTATTCAATTAGCATTCTTAGATATAATTAAGATCTTGTTCCACATTACATAGAGTTTCAATTAAGTTTTTTCATCATTCTTAGTTTCCATTCCATCTTCCTTAACTTTGCTTTAACTGCTTTTTGAGGTAAGCCGTTCATGTTTAATTTGATAATATGTTACTGTTCTTGAATTCATCAGTTCCATTCTTAGTTTCGGTATGTCATATTTCTTAAGATTGATTTCGGATTAGAGTTAGTAATTTCATTCTCCAAGTTATCTTAGTTTTGAATAGTTTCTCAGTTCAAGCATAGGATTAGTTTTTCCATTTATATAGCCAATGAAGATGTTCATAGAATCAGATTTGGTTCAGAAGTAAAACATCTTTATCAAGTTTTCTACTTGCTTTTACATAAAATGTTTTTATCAAGTTTTCTACTTGTTTCGAAATCAAATTCAGTTCAGGTAAATATCTTTATTAATTTTTCTACTTGCTTCTAGATTTCATTAGTTCCAAGTCATTTGCTTATGGATAGAAGATTGATCATAATGTTTAAAGTTAATTGTAGTTGGACAATCTTTAGTTTAAATTTATTTGTAGAAGTTAAATTAGATTTGTTCACATTTTTTTTACTTATCACATTTGAAAGTCACTTTGATACATTCTCTCCCATTCCTATTACGTTTGATACACTTCCTTAGAATCCTCAAGGAGAATGGAATTAGGTAATTTAGTGTAGTCTTGAATTTTGAATTAAATGTATGAATAGTTGTTGAATTCATTTGTAGTTTTGCTTTAAGTTGATATAGTTCTTTGTCAATAGAATTATCTCATAGATAGGTTTCTGAACTCATTTACAATTGTTTCTAATTCCTAGATTAGAACTTTATCAGTAATTTTCCATTTCATCAAAGTAGTCTTGTTTTGATTTAGTTCTGATTCCTAGAATAACATTATTGTTTTTCATATTTTTAGTTATTATCCATGGAGTAGAGTAGTATAGCTTGATACTATTCTGATCTGTTGATTTAGTTAGGTTTGATCAGTTCAGTAGTTGTATTTTTAAAGTTTGACTCGGTTTTTCATTTTGAAAGATATTTCGATCTTTTCTTTATTAAACATTTCTAAGGTCTGTCGAGCCGAAACTTAGGTCCAATTCTACCTCAGCATATACTATGCCACAAATCTAAGATTACCAACCCTGGTCGATACTTAAATATTTTGGTGATTCTTTAAGTGAGTAAATACACCCCAACAGGCCTCTCAGACTTCATTTAGACACAAAGACAAACTTTATCTCAATTTGGTACGCTTGTATTTCGCACGTGTAACCTCCAAAGAACAATATGAGACCATGAATAGATGGCCAGATCATCAAGTAACAGACCCATGCCATCTGATGAATTTATCAGCACAAGGACAATATTTGACGGGCATTTCCAAATAGCCCCTTAACCTTCTGTTTTTAACACTTAGACAAATTTCATTTATTTTTAATAGGGAAAACATGATTTTTCTCAATTTGGTAGGTTAATTTCTTGCACATATGGCCATCATGGATGAAACTAAAAGCATGATTGGATAGACACATGACCAAAGAACAGAGTCATGGAATTGGACAAATCTATTGACACTAAGACAACATTTGGTGGGCATTTGCAAATGCCCTTCTAAACTTGTGTGTTGACCCTTACACAAATTTTCCAAACCCTAGGTCAGCTAAGGTGGATTCTTACTTTCACCAAAATCATGAACCAATGATACCAGATGATGTAATACATATTACTGAGCACAACCAAACTGATTTCACCTTCAAACTCATATTTCTATGACTTAGGCGGGCATATTACTAGACTGGTGCAAAACTTCCTGAAATGCTATTTTGGAAGACTTATAACTTTGTCATAAAACACTCTTTTAGAGAAATGAGACAATGGTCAGATAACCTATTCAACAAGGTATATCCTGATATTTTCTGATACTTTTTATAATTCTCTTATGAGGTATGGCGGGCATTTTCCTAAGGCCACTTGGACCAATTTTTGAACACTTAGTCAATTTCCAGGATTTATAAAACTGCCTGAACCCTTGTTTTTGTAGACCTATAACTTTGTCATGAAGAAATATTTTTGATAAATGAGACCATGGTCAGATAGCCACTTCAACAAGCTATAGCTTGACATGATGGGGTGAGCATTTTCCTTAAACTATGAATTATGGCGGAAATTTTCTTAGAGCAGTTTTGACTAATTTTTCCATACTTGGTCAGTTTCCAAAGTTTCACAAAGTTGCCATAATTTTCTAGAATGATGTCAGATTGCAACACTGACTTCATGATAGCACCATAACACCATCATGTGTATTTTCAGCCTCATCACACATGCCACATCATAACACAAGCCATGTCATCACTTCCTTTGTTATTCCTTTGTCTTTCACTAAGTTTTCCATGCACTAACTTCATGATAGCACCAGAACATCATCATGTGTCTTTCCAGACTCATCACACATGCCACATCATCATACATGCCATGTCATCACTTCATTTGTTATTCCTTTGTATTTCACTGATTTTTCACTGCCATCATGCCCTTGGTTATTCCTTTGTCATTACTGAACTCCTTTGACATCAATGAAAACCACATTCAACAAAATCAACTAACCTGAAAAAAAAAAAGACCCAACAAGTATGGAATGAAATAATGGTCAGCATTGATGATTAGAATGGGTTTGGCCAAAGGATTAGCGCTACGAGAATGTCTTCAGGATTGCTCATATCTCCCTTAGAACATCAAAAGAGTTAGTTTCTCAAGCGAAAGGCTTTCTAAATGATTTGAGACCAATATTGATGTTCTAGAGTAGGAAGCACGAGAGTACTTCTTACAAGAACTATTGTCTTTTACAGATGATAGAAAAGTATTTGTGGATGCATTGTTAAGTTGGACATTTGTGACATTTATAATGTGTGGAACATGGAATGGCATGATTTTTTTTCATCTTGTTCTAAAACTTTTTTCGGAAGCTTAAACCTCTGTGGAGTTATTGTATTCCCATGTGAAGAGGTTCTCAACATAAGCTCCAAATATGTATATAAACAAGAGCCACAAAGTGGCAATGTACTTGACTAATTTGCTAAATATAGTTGTTGCTATAACCTAAAAGCTAGAGAAACAAGAACAACATAGATACCTAAGACCAACTTATTGGTTAATGTGACTAAGTAAACTCAAATTTCTAAGGGGTGATATTCAACTTTTTTGTTTGCTTAGCATTTATTGAATAAAATCAATAATCATTGTTTTTTATGAGTGGTTCCTGCACTAAGGAGGAGGCTAGTTTGTGTTGGAATATCAAATAATACTGAGAAGGGGGGGGTGAATCATGAGGTTGAGAAGACATATGATAGTGTTCTAGTGCTATCATGAAGGGATTGCTACAATCTGACATCATTCTGAGATATAAATTTTTGAAGAGGCTATATGACCATCGTCTTTGTTGTCAAAAAGGGTGTTCGATGACAAAGTTATAGGTCTTCCAAAATAGTGTTTCAAGCTGTTTTGCACCAGTGCTGGTAAAACTGCTTAAGTGGCCTCAGGGAAATGGACACCATAATCTGTATTTGATGGATGAAATGATTATGAGGACATAGGGACCTATATTTTTTATTGGTTCATATTACCATATGATTAGTTTGTCCAAAACGTCTCTGAGGGTGAAGTTACTAGTCTGCCAAAAGTGCCTTCTAGCTTGATTTGCAATGTTCCAGTAAAATGCCCGCCAAGGAGAGAGGATGAGGTTTCAAAGGATGAAATTGGAATGGATTGAATCCACATGTTGTCCCCCATGCTTTGGATGCTTCATATTTACAATATTGGTAAAATAAAAAATCACCTTAGTAAACCTAGGTTTTGATAAAATTGTGTAAGCGTTAAAACCAATTACAACAGGCCATTTGCAAATGCCCACCAAATGTTGTCTTTATGTCAATAAAATGATCTAATGGCATGCATCTGTTCCTTGGTGATCTGTCTATCTATCCATGGTTTTAGTTTCCTCTCTAGTGGTCACATGTGTGAGATATAAACCTACCAAATTGAGAAACTTGGGAAATTGACTAAGTGTTGGAAAATGGGTCTAAGTGGCCTTTGGGAAATGCCCTCCATATCTCATAAGTGAATGATAAAAATTATGTGAAAGTGTCAGGATATATCTTGTTGAATATTCTATATGACCATGGTCTCAATTCTCAAAAAGGGTGTTTGATGACAAAGTTATAGGTCTAGCAAAACAAGGTTTTGGGCTGTTTTGCACTAGTGTTGATAAAACTACCGAGGTGGACTTAGGGAAATGCACGCCATAATTTGTATTTTATGGATGAAATGATTATGAAGACATAGGGACATATATTTTTTATTGTTTGATCTTACCATAAGATTATTTTTTCCAAAGAGTCTCTGAGGGTGAAGTTATCAGTCTGCCAAAAGTGCCTTATGGCTTGATTTGCACTATTCTAGTAAAACTCCCGCCAAGGAGAGAGGATGAGGTTTCAGAGGATGATATTGGAATGTTTGGAATCAACATGTTGTCCCCCATGATTTGGATGCTTCATATTTCCAAGATTGGTAAAATAAAAAATCACCTTAGTAAACCTAGGTTTTGATAAAATTGTGTAAGTGTTAAAACCAATTACAAAAAGCCATTTGCAAATGTCCACCAAATGTTCTCTTTATGTCACTAAAATAATCTAATGTGTGAGGAACCTACAAAAATTAATTGATAAAATGCATGATATATTAGATCACAGAATACGTTTATTGATCGCAGACCACTTCGAGGGGGAAGCCACCTTTGAGCAAGCTCAATACAAATAAATTCATGGTGCCTTCATTGGCCTCAAAACACACTTATATACTAAGTCTATGCCCAATACTATGGGTCAATGCCATGGAACATATACTACTACGTGACAACTTAAAAATCATATGCGTCCAATACTATGGGTCAATACCATGGGCTAATACAAACTATGGATAAAAAAATACCACGGGGAGACTTACAAAGCATATGCGCCCAACAACAATATACTAACAAATTAAAGAGAAGTGTTGACACGGGTTCCTAACATCCCCTCTCCCTTAGAAAACTCTTTGTCCTCAAAGCTTTAGATGTGGAAATTGATGTGGAATATGAAGGATTGGTTCCCCTGTAGCATCCTTGGGTTGCATTCCATGCCACTGAATTAATACCTCTGTGATAGATTGAGAGAGAAGTTGATGCCTTTTGAGTGTCAAGGAGGATTGCTTGGAAGTCTAGAGACGAAGAATAACCATATCACTTGCTTGAAAAGTGCACCCAGAGAGGTGCTAATCGGCTTGTTGTTTCATTCGAATTCTGGCCATGTGAAGATTGTCTTGCAAAATGAGAAGAATCTGATCGCGGTTTCGAAGAACTGAGTCAATTACCTGAACTAGGGAACTACTGAGAGTGTATGGAAGAAGAACTGGTGGTTCTTGTGCATAGATTGCTTCATATGGTGTCATTTTAGATGTGGTATTGTACCACCAGAGCACTTCAAGGAAATACATAGAAATAGTTGTCCAAATCTATGTAGGGATGGGCAAGGGTTCGAGCAGTCCTGAAAGGAGTGTAGTTTTACCCTAGTTGACCTGGAAAGTATCACAGTAAGACACCATTTGTTGAATTGTCATTTTCAATCCCTCCCAAAAGAAGTTACACTATTCCCGGTCATATGTTTCGAGAAACCCATAGTTCCCTGCCGATGGAGAATCATGGAGTTCATATAAGACATAGCCTTATTGAACAAATTGCAACCAATTTGGAACAAGTAGAGAAATAGCTGTAAGAGAAATTGGGTCGTCAAATGTGCAAGAAGGAGCATCCACAACCAGATTGTCCTTACCCTTCTTGTAAGTGATCGCATAGGTATAACCCATGAGTTGGATAACCCATTTTAGGTGTGCTGGGGAGGAGACCTATTTTTCAGGAAATTTTCCAGACTCTGGTGAGTAGTCTTGATGCAGAAATAATTCCCTAATAGGTATGGCTTCCACTTCTGTACTGCATGCAAAATAGCCATCATTTCCTTGTCAAATGTAGATGCGGATAAATTCTTACCGAAAAGTTCTCTTCAAGGTGACAAGCCCACTGGTTCAGCAAAGACAACTGCATATATATCCAAGGAAGTAATGGAGACCATTGATGGGTGAATCAGAATGGAATTGAGCTTAGCGATGACACCATGTGAATTATTCTTAAGAATATTTTCTAGGTGATGTGAATTCATGATGCAGAGAGACCTTGTTTGTAAGCGTGTAAATTTGTGTTGTTTCCCATTAACTGAAAACTGCATCCAAAGTTCAGCAAAATCCCATAAGATGGGGCCAAGTGTGTGTAACCATTGAACGCCCAAAACCACATCACATCCTCCTAAGGACGAGGAAAACATGTCCAAGCGCAAGTTATAATCTTCCAGAGAGATACGCACATTGTGACACTTCCCCTTGCAAGGTAAGGTGCCCCGATTGGAAATCGTGACTTCAAAGTTGCAGCAAGGATGGACAAAGAAATAATCCTGTTTAGCGATCCGATGGTCAATGAAATTATGAGTGCTACCCGAATCAATGAGTATTGTAAGATGGATTTTCTTGAAGTAACCCCTGACCCGCATTGTTTGTGGGGTGGTGAATCCGGAAAAAGCATGGAGAGATATCTCTGGGTGGTCATTTGGAGACGGAGGGTCAATAGGAAGCTACAAAATGTTGGCTTGATCATCCAGTGTATATGGAGCTTCTGTACTAAGTTCAGATGCAGGCGGAGAATCCACATCTAATAGATAGAGTTGTTGTTCAACACATCTATGTCCTCGATTAAATTTCTCATCACAATTATAACAAAGCCCTTTTCTCGACGTGCCTGCATCTCTTCTTCATACAAATGATTGATAGGAGTGGTGTGAGGAGCCAACGTGATGGGAGGTCATTGGGAAACCATATTTCTGAATGGAACAAAGGTGGATTTTGAACATTGTTGGGCTGTGATCTTGTCCTCCACCAACTTAGCGAACCCTAGGAATTCCATCATTGTGGTGGGATGGAACATTTTAACCTTTGAGTGGATTTCATCCTTAAGACGACTGATAAAACAACTCCTGTACAATTCATCAAAAAATCCTTCTGTGTGATTGGCTAGTTTCTCAAATTCTGTCTGATACTCTCTCACAGTGCCAAATTGGTGAAGTTTAGTGAGTGCTCATGTGAAGTCATCAAAAGTGCTAGGACAAAATTGCTGCAAAAGGATTTGGAAAAAATCTATCCATTTTGGCTCGTCACGAGCCTTGATGTACTAATGATACCATTGAAGGGCTTCCTGTTCCAAATGAAGGGATGAAAGTCGAACTTTTTGGACATCAAAAGTATTATGTAGACTGAAATATTATTCTGCCTGGTATATCCATCTAGTCGGATCATTACAATTGAAGCGAGGAAAATCAAGCTTCGGCCCACGAAAATTGCTGGAAGAAGAGAACCCAGTGTTCATGGTTGAATGTTGAAGATGGAGGCTGAGAAATTTTTCATCCAAATCTTGGAGTTTGGTTTTTCAGGGTTGCAAGTTCTTCCTCCATGATTTGTGCTTCTCCGTGGGTGACAACCATAACCAGGAGTTTTTTGTTTTTCTAAATGGGTATAAAAACACAAAGAAAAGCTTATTTAGTAAAGGGAAATTTGGATTTGGGAAAAACACAGATGGGTAATTGGGGTTTGACTAGGTTTTGGACACTTTCGAATGGATAGGGAAGCAAAAATGAAGGATTTTAGAAGCAGGGTGAAAGAATGGGAAATTTTGTTAGAGAGGGACAAAGAAACAGAAATAGGGAATGAACATGGTGGTAAAATTTGAAAGTGATTGGGTAAAAATCGAAGAAGTTATGGAAAACCCTAAAAAAAGAAAAATGTGGGATTTTGGGTTTTGGGAAGTGGAATTTGGGATAGGGTCCTCAGGAATGAAATATGTAGAATGGGATTGCAAGAGTGTCAGTGAAGTTTCAGGGGAAACATAGTCAAAACAAAGGAGATATGGAAAAAAGCAGTGTTTTTTTTTTCTTGCCAGAATGGATCTGAAACGGATTTCGGAATGGATCAGAAACGATGGGATCTGAAATGGCTCAGAATGGATCGAAAATGGTTGGATCTGAAATGAATTTCAGAACGGGTCTGAAATGGCAGGATATGCAATAGGGTGGAAGTGATCGACAAAAGATGGATCTGCAACGACACAGAAATGATCGGCAACAGATGGATCTGCAACAGTGCGGAAGTGATCAGTAACAGATGGATCTGCAAAGGAACAGAAGTGATAGGCAATAGTTCAGCTGAAAATAGATATGGACCCTAGGTAGGCTCAGCTTCCTAACGGTTCAGGGGTTTCACTCGGCCACCAATGTTGTCTGACGGCTTGCGCATCGGGGCAGTACCCCTCACTCCATGGCTCAGGTAAATTTGATAACCGCTTTGCCACAAACTACAGCTCTTGGTTTATCTCACGGGTGGGAACTAGTCAATCAGGTAGGGGTTGTTTCCCTTTTCACTGGCAGGTCCTCTCAATGGGCCAGCTACTTCAGGGTTTCTGTGCTACTCCTCACAATGAGTTTTAGGTCTTATTGCCAAGTACTTCCCATAGTTAAGTGGATAGGGATTATTCCCAGATCCGAACCTGCAACAGATGCGAAAACAAAATTTTGACAGAAATTCCACCCAACGAGCCCAAGAAAGTTCTCTGATACCAGATGTGAGGAATCTACAACAATTAATTGATAAAATGCACGATATATTAGATCACAGAATACTTTTATTGTTTGCGAGCCACTTTGAGGGGGCAACCTCCTTTGAGAAAGCTCAATAGAAATAAATTCATGGTGCCTCCATTGGCCTCAACACACACTTATATACTAAGTCTATGCCCAATACTATGGGTGAAAACCATGGAACATATAATACTACGGGATGACTTACAAAGCATATGCGTCCAACAACAATATACTAACAAAGTAAAGAGAAGTGTTGACATAGGTTCCTAACATAATGGCATGAGTATGTTCCTTGGTGATATGTCTATCTATACATGGTTTTATTTTCCTCTCTGGTGGTCACATGTGTGAGATATAAACTTGCCAAATTGAGAAATATTATGTTTTCCTGTTAAAAATAAATAAAATCTATCTAAGTGTTAAACACAGGAAATCTGAAAGGTCATTTGGAAATGCATGCCAGAGGTTGTCTTTTCTCTAGTAAATTCATCCAATGACATGAATATGTTCTCTAGTGATCTGTCTATCCATTCTTGGTCTTAGTTCTCCATTTTTTGATCACACGTTTGAGATATAAACCGATCAAATTGAAAAAAATATGGAAGGCAAGATAATTCAGGCATTTCCAGAAAACTCCTTGCTCAACCTTTGTATTGATTTTTCATTAATGTCATGTCATCAATGGAAACCTTTCTCATTAGGATGCCTATCTAAACAAAAGACACATTTCTATCTTATAACAAGCAGGAAATTGTACAATAATGCAGTATTATTTTGGTGCGACCTATGCACTTCCTCCCCTAATCTATTTGAAACAAATTACATAGGATATTAACCAACAGTTAATAATTTGAATGAACTGTTTTTTTTTTCTTTGACTAGGATGACAGGATGAAAAATTAACTCCTTGATATGGCATGGGCATAGGTCCCCACTAACTCCTAATATGGTGCAACCACAAGATACCATAGCCTATGTCCGGAAGTTCATAAAACTATTTGGAAGCTTGATGAAGGGTTCAAAGCTTAGTAAGTGGGAGTGTATATTTTAATTCCATAGGCAAAACAAAACCACTAAAAATAGATTGATGCTTCCTTTCACATCCTGCAAGCAGTCTCATATTGATCACTAAAAACAGTGGATTCAGAGATGAATTCTCTATAATGTTATATTCTTAATGACCTAAGGAATTATGAACATGTATAAATACAACCCTAACACATCCATTTTCAAAAGAACATTATAGCCTTCATAGTCATGGAAACATGATGGTCAGCTATACAATTCCCCAATATCAAAATGTACAGGTTGTAGTTAGAGGGACTAAATGTATTGATAAAGATTTTGTTGTTCTATATTAGTTCAAGTGCGAAGAAAATTGTGACAAGTCTTCTATGAAGGATACATTTAGTTTTCTCCTTCCAAGGTTTTGAACTTAATGAAAATACAAGCTTTACACCTCTATACTCAACAAAGGTTTTGAACTTAATGAAAATATGATAGACAGATTGTTCAATCCATATATTCACAACATAACATCTCATTTCAAGTGCAAGGAAGAATGTATTTCAAAATGGCACATTTTGCCCATAACATATAATGGCAATTAGTGCCCAAATTTTTAAATCATTGTAAATATTAATCCTGAACTACAAAATTTTTATAAACTATGTCCCAATCTGATTACAAATATTCAATAAATCAACTATTCTTAGTTGATACAACATCACTGGAATCAATAGTCACATAGTATAACCACTAGTTACATAGTTCAATGTCATCCTTATGCCAAGGAATGTAGCTACACAAAGCATATTGTAGATTAGATAATGTGCTATTGGGACGTGGTAGAGATATATTTCCAAATAGGGGATCTAAAATTTGTGTGGGATTCACAACATAATATCCTTTTCAAATAGGAACACAGTGTACCATTGCATTCAGGTCAGTCTTATGTATTGTTTCCCTTGCAACTTTCACCCTTGAATTTAATGCAATTAGATATAATTTATTTCCTTGCAGATCCAATTGGGAAGTTGGTGTCAGGTCATTAGTATTATCTTGACCCTGCGAATAAATGGGACAAAGTAAGATGCATGGTAATAAGAAGTTAAAAATTTGTGATCCTAGAATAAAGAATTACAAACTTACCAAGATTGTGGTTTTCATGTTGTCAATTTGCAGTTTAGCTGGAGCCATTGGTGTTTTCTATACCAAATCTTGATCATATTTTGATGCACAACTCTGCACCTAATAGACAATGATTTCTAATAAATTGATAAAATAAAATAAAATTGATCTAAATTACAAAATTTTATAAT
Source organism: Larix kaempferi (assembly GCA_027924585.1). NCBI lineage: Eukaryota > Viridiplantae > Streptophyta > Pinopsida > Pinales > Pinaceae > Larix > Larix kaempferi. The sequence continues at coordinate 707,079 of BSBM01000715.1, forward strand.
ACTTACTAAGGATGACAAAGTTCGCATTGAAGTCAATTTTTTTTTGTATTAGTCCGTTCATAGAGGTTGTTTTGTCCCTTGTATTACTCTGCGAAGACAAAAAAATATAATACATGCATTCAAAGATGAAAATATAATGTTCTTTAAAATAATAGTTAAACAACTTTGCTGGGCCTGGCCCAAGTAAGGCATTTTTGACAAAACATTTTTGGAACTATGAAGTTGAGCGCAGTTCAGTTGAATATTTTTTGGCAAAGACAGTTTTGGGAGCTGCAAAGTTGAGCGTAGCACAGCATCGACAAAGTAAGGAAGCCAGTGAGCCTGATCCGCGGGGATATGGCAAGGAAGAATGTTGGAAGGAAAACTGTACATATTTCGGTAAGACCATCGGTGGTCTATTTTTGGTTAAGATACTCCATGATTACCAAGCAGGGGGGTAAGGATTAAGGCGGAAGGAAAGCGACTGGTCGCACAAGCAAGGGAGCACTACATGGACCAACCGCATGAAGCCATTAGAGAAGGAACGACTAGGTGAAAGCGACCTATCGGCATGCACTCGGCAGGGGGGATGAACGCAATGTGACCATGTGTAGAGGATGGCCATGACGGAGGAGTCGTTATCAGAGCCTAATAGTCCGGTTAGGGGAAAACTGTGACAGTTTTGGGAAACCTTAGGGTTTTTTCCTATGCATTGTAAACACATGACCTATGGGCATGATCTATAAAAGAGCACAATTTTGTAAGGGAAAGGATTGAATAATCTCTAGTAGTGAGGAATCTTCATTGTAAAATATTCTAAGTGTTGAATGCTATTGTAAAGGCTCTACAACTGTGTGTGCAAAGACCTACAGAGAGAGAAGAGAGTCTACAGCTGAGTGCGCAGACTAGACCTGTTGTACCCTTCCCAAGATAATATAACAACAGTTCCTGTGGACATAGCTCCCATCCTGGGGGTGAACCACATTAAATTTTGTGTTGTGTGATGATTTATGTGCTTGAATATGTATATTTGCTTACAATGAATGCTTAAGATCTTGTTTATCAATTTATATGTTCTTACTTTTATATGTATTCTCCATAAAGAATGAAGATGGGAATAATATCTTAAGTATCACATATGTGGATGAATGTTAGATGCATAAGTATTTCTAAGTCAAAATTAATCCATAAGTTGATTGAGTAAACACTAGAATCAGTGGAGTTCGCGTTGTGCAATTCCCTCGAAGTGCAGCACCGGAAGTGTGCAGTACATGGTGTTTTGTCATATTGCATAAGTCATAAAATAAATAACCTAAGGAAATTGATGAATGGATAGGAAATTCTAAGTAAAGTCACCAAAGTTGGTTAAGTCAAAAGAGGAAGCGTAATTATCAGTTGTGATGTCCTTTCGTCGGAAAACCCTTCAAACTGCGCAGTCATTGGATGCACGAGTTGTGCAAGTGTCCTAATATGCCGATTCAAAATATCCCACTGAGTAATATCCCTAACACCACTCAGAGCACCGCGCAACCAAGAAGGAGAATGAGTGACGACATAAAACTGTCGATATTTAAAGGAACGGGTATAGAGGACCCTAAGCAACAATGGTTTCTATGTGAAGCCGTGTGGAGTGTCAAGCAAGTTCAGGATGATGCTATGAAGCGAGCGCAGCTCGTCACTACGTTCAGAGATAGAGCCTTGAACTGGTTCATGAAATATTCTCAGGGACATAATACAACCTTAGTGGAGATTAAGGCTACACTATTGAGTGAGTTCAAGAAACCAAAGTCAGAATCCTAATGTATAATAGAATTAAAGGAAATTAAGCAAAAACCTAATGAGACAGTTTGGGAATTTGATAAAAAATTTAAGAAACTGTTGAACCAAGTAGGTTTTGTCATAGCATCGTAATAGCACCAAGAATGGTTTATAGCTGCACTATTGCCCCATATCAGATTGTCGTTGATGCAACAAAAAGTGGCTTCACAGGAAGAAGACTTGGAGATCGCGATAAAGTTGGAAGCTTCACCTATAGGTGAGACTAGCACTGGAATGTCCCAGATCCAGACCCATCTAGCTACCTTGACATTACAGTTGAAGGACATGAAAAAGGGGAAATAAAAAAGACAAGAAGTCTTGTGTATAGGATGCAAGGGAGAAGGGCACACTAGAGAGAACTTCCCTTTATTTTAAGAATACCTTAACAATGGAGCACCGAATCCCATCAATCAGAACCAAGCGCCATGGTGTGAGATCTATAGAACTAGAGGACATTGACCAGAAGACTGTTATTTAATTCGGAAGTATGTGCGAACACCTAAGAATCTATATTGCAACTTCTGTAAATCAGTCGAACATGATGAATCCAACTGTAGAGCATATCAGCTCATGATGGAGAAAAAGCGATATCTAGAGCATATGCAGGGTGCTGGAGTATACAGAGTCCAAGAAGAAACTTAGTAGAAACAAGATAATGCGCAGTATGATCAAAGCGCATATAGAGGCCATGGGGGATTTCACGGAAGAGGAAGAAATATTGGCCCAGTACAAGGAAGGGGAAGAGGCCAGATGATCTGTTATAATTGTGGCCATCTAGGTCACTTATCTAGATATTGTACCAATCAATGTACTGCCTGTAATTATGGTAAAATTTTTTATCTTGTTGTAGAGGAATGCCCAGTGTTAGCGGCAGAAATGCAGAAGAGAAAGCAAGATGTACCTAACTCGAACATTCAATTGATCGCAGCAGAGAGAAGGTTGTGGATCCAAGTATCAATGCAGTGACGTGAAGTGGCACTACCACATGAAGAGATAGGCAAGCAGAAGCTTCAACTTTTGGAGACTTTGAAACTAAGTAGACCCTTGTTGAAACAATCTGGATCAGAAAAGCTATTGGGAAAGCAAATTCTTTCAACCTGGAGAAAAGCAAAGAAGCCTTTGAAGAAGCGAGATACATATTCAAAGATCCAGCACCTATGTCACTAGCAATCTCATTGCGAAGTGAAATACTAGATATGGAGGATATGCCAACCACTTATGAAAAAACGTGCCCTGCAGCAGAGAAAGGTACCTCAGTTGCACAGTTCCTAAGGAGTTGTATGAAATTATTAAAGATCATAGATGTTGTAGTGGAATTACAAAAATTGTTAAACTAGTATGAACCACGTAGTGAGGAGGATACTTCCGAGAGTGCAATTCACCACATTAAAAGCTATTAAAGAATAGGCAGAGAAATGAGGCTAAGTGCGCAGATAGGAGACCATGAGATGGATGAGATAATCCTTGATTTGGGATCAGAGGTAAATGTCTTGACTGAGAAGACATGGCAACAGATGGGGAGACCAAATTTGCTATGGTCACCCATACAATTGAGGTTATCAAATCAGATGAAATTCATACCTTTTGGGAGAGTAGCCAATATTATTGTTGACATCGATGGAGTGCGAAGTCATGTAGACTTCGAGGTTATCGAGATTTTGGATGATAGTCAGCCTTATTCAGCACTATTAGGTATAGACTGGGCAATGGATAACCTCGCCATCATAAAGTTGAAGACCAAGAAGATGATCTTTGAAGGATAGGACATAAGGGTCATTGCACCACTGGACCCTTCACAAGGAGAAAGATATAGTGAACCGATTCAAGAAGAATCCAGAGCACAGGATCTTGATCACATTTACAGGATGACTGCGAATCATGATGACTATGTTAATCATAATGCGGATGGAGCACTTAGTTGGAGATGTGACAGCTCTTGCATCTCAGACTCTGATGTAGGACTGGAGAATTGGCAAATGCATGAAGTATCTACATGAAGATGCACGCAGGTCACAAAGTCATTGCACTGGATTGGAACCGAGGTAAGACCAATCCCCACCTATGATGGTTCGACTAATTTTTATTCATTTATTCAATAATATATTGTATCAGTTGCAGTTTAACATTGCATACTAGCACTAGAAATGGCACTGCGCGAGACACCTGCCAGATGGTGGGATATGCATAAGCAGACTTTGACCACATGGGATCAGTGTAGGCATATGATGCAAATCAGATTCATGGAAAACACTGAGCTGACCATGGTAAAGTATAATGGACAGACAAGTCTAAGGGATGACGTAGAGATCTGTTCAGAATCATGGATAAAGAGACCACATACAAAATGGGTTCATCTGTTTGTACACACATTAGACCGCATTCCAGAGGATTGGTACACATACATGGAGCTTCACAAAGGAACCACATATTGGGCTATGTTGACTGCGAACTTCTAGAGAAATTTTAGCTTTGAAGATGAAAGCCCAAGCATAAATGAAGCACTGCAAATTATCAAAGAATGAATATTCAGTGCCGAATGCCCAAGTATAAACAAGGCATTGGAGGAAATCAAAGAAAGTGTGTTTGAATATGTAAAAGTACCTATGAATCTACAACCAGAATGGGGAAGGTAGATAGAAGATTCCTTTGAATGCTATAACCTCGCTAAAAATGAAGAAAAAGAAGAAAGCGATGAGGAGGATGCATGCACGCAATGTCAATATACTTGAGTCAGAGGGTGTGCACGATGTAGAGGGACCTACACTAGAAATTCCAGACATGAGTGGACCTGTGAAGACAAGAAAAGTGAACATTGGCGCAAGTGAAGAGCCGAAGTTCACATCAATTGGAGATTACTGGGATGATGCCATAGTTGCGGAGATCGCAGACCTTCTACATGAATATCAAGATTTATTTCTGACAAAGTTTACTGAAATGAAGGGTATTTTGGGCGACTTGGGGCTTATGAAGATACCTCTCAAGCCAGGCATGAATCCTGGTAAGCAAAGGCCCTATAGACTGAATCCTAGATATAAAGAAAGAGTCAAGGTAGAACTTGATAAGATGCTCGATGTGGGGATCATTGAGCTGGTTGAAGAATCAGAGTGGATAAGCCCGATGGTTATCCAAGACAAGAATACTAAAGGAGAGATCAGGATGGTTACCCTGCATGAACCATTTCCTACTCCTTTTACAAATGATGTGCTAGACAATGTTGGAGGAAGTGAGGCCTATTCATTCACTGATGGATTCTCTAGATACCATCAGATCAGGATCGATCCAGCAGATAGACACAAGAAAAAATTTGCTACTAAATGGGGCTCGTTTTAGTACATTGTTATGCCCTTTGGCTTGAAGAATGCACCTACCATCTTTTCTAGAGTTGTCATTGCAGCATTTAAAGAATTTATGCATAAATGTTTGGAAGCATATTTTGATGATTGGAATGTCTTTGGTTTGCTGAAAAAACACTGTGAAAAACTTAGAATGATGTTAGATAAGTGCATGAAACATCAAATTTCATTAAATATAAAGAAGTGTGTTTTTGTGTACCCTATGGTATTGTTCTAGGAGTCACACATTGTGTGCAAACAAGGTCTGATGATTGATCCTGCGAAGATCACAGTGCTTGTGAATTTACCTGCACCAAACTCAGTAAAGTAGCTTCGCACCACATTGGGGCATACAGGTTATTATAGAAAGTTTATCAAGGGTTATGCACAGATAATCATGCCAATGTAAAAACTGCATAAGAAAGAAGCGCAGTTTATATGGAATGCAGAATGCGAGCAGGGATTGGACACACTAAAAGAGAAAATGGTAACTGCGTCGATCCTAGTTTTTCCAGATTGGGAGAAGCCGTTCCATGTACATGTTGATGCTTCATGTATAGCATTGGGCATTGTGCTTGCTCAACTAGGTGAAGGGGGAATTGATCACCCCATTTCATTGTCGAGCAGAAAGCTCTCATCTATTGAAAAGAACTACACGACGACTGAAAGAGAGGGTCTAGCTATGGTATACGCACTGCAGAAATTCAGGTACTATTTGTTGGATGTGCACTTATCCATGTACACTGATCATTCAGATTTGAAGTACCTGGTCAATGAGCTAGTGTTAGGGGGAAGAATCTGCATATGGTTGTTACTCTTCCAGGAGTATGACTTCGAAATTGTAGTTAAGACAGGCAGATTGAACTTAGGACCTGACCATCTCTCAAGAATTGAGTCAGGCGAGGAACCCACCAATCTAGAAGATAGTTTGCCTGACGTGCAGTTGTTTTCTATACAGATCATAGATGACTACTATAAAGACATTGTCGATTTATTGACTACTGGGTTGGCACAAACATAATTTACTACACAACAGAAGAAGCAACTGGTAGTCAGAGCAGCAGACTTCACTATAATTGCAGGTTAGTTATACAATTTGGGATCGGATGAAGTGTTATGCCGATGTGTATTAGAGCACGACAATCCATTCATTTTGATGGATGCACATTCAGGTGTATCAGGAGGTCACTATGTAGGAAGAGACACTGTGCAGAAGATATTGCAAGTAGGGCTATGGCGACCTACCATTCACAAAGATGCAAAGGAACATTGCCAGAGCTGCGATGTCTGTCAAAGGAGAGGAAGACCATCATGAAGAGATGAAATGCCACTGAATCCACAATTGACACTTCAAGCATTTGAGAAATGGACTATTGATTTTGTGGGACCCATTAACCCACCGGGAAAAGGGACTGGTGCGAGATATATCATCACTACAACTGATTATCTCACCAAATGGGAAGAAGCGAAGCCAGTAAAGGACTGTAGTGTAGTCACTGCTGCATAGTTCATATTCGAGAACATCCTTACCAGGTTTGGATGCCCGAAGATTTTGATGAGTGATCAAGGCACTCATTTTTTGAACAGAACTATTAATGCCCTGACGGAAGGGTTCCACATTCATCATCATAGGATTACACCATATCATCCGCAATCAAATGGAACTATTGAGGCTTTAAATAAAGTATTGGAGCATACGCTAACACAGGTATGCAATGTGAATAGGGATGACTAGGATCTGCGCATTCTAGCTATGTTGTGGGGTACAGGACTACTTGCAAGCAATTGACTGGCCACACACCTTTTAGGTTTTCCTATGGATAGGAAGCAGTGATGCCTATGGATTACATTGTACCCAACTTGGGAATAGCTACATTTACAAGCATGGAAGATCAAGAGGCACTAGAAGAAAGGCTTCTGTTGATGTATATGTAACTTCAGAATGTATTTCATATATGTATATTGTACTCCTATAGAGATGGTATTATTCCTCTATACGGAAGTATTTGTATTCCTATAGAGATGTTATTATTCCTCTATACGGAAGTGTTGTCATTTATATTGTAAGTGTCATAACTTATACGTGTTGGGTTATTAGACCACCTTGTTGGGGTCGGACCTGTATAAGTCATGTGGGTCGAAGGGTTATTAGACAACCCTATTGGGGGTCAGCCATGTGGATCAAAGGGTTATTAGATCACCCTATTGGGTGTCGGCCCAGTCAGCATTATGTTATGTGGTTAAGGTAAGGCCGACCTAGTAAAGGTTATTAGGCAAGTCAAGTCAAGTATAAATAGAGTGTGGGAGGCACTCTATTTCATCATTCTATTCTCTCTCACACTCTCGGGAGAGTGGTACACTTGTGGAGGAGGAGAAGCTACTGCTAGGAGATTTCTATCTTTTATGCTTGGGTTGTATCATTGCTATATCTATCTCTGAAGAAGTTATTGGGGTTTTTCACCTTTATGGTTTTTCCCAAGTAAACTCTGTGTCTCTTGTGTGCTTGCATTATTGTGTCCATGATTGATATGTTGTACATGTTGTTCTCTCAGTTAATATCCTAGATCAGATTGAAGTAAATTCTGAAAAATTAACATGGTATCAGAGCTAGCCTGAAAGAAGGCATGGTATGGCATGTATGACACTTGTTGCAATTGCGAATCTAGGGCTTGATATAGCATAAACCAGTCATTGTAGCACTTTCGCTATAAATAAAGTTAGGAAAGGTTTCAGAGTTTGAAAATCGTACAGGGAGAAGCTAAGATCCCCATGTAACTTGTGTCTAAAGGAAAACCTATAATGCTTTGTACTTTATGATTTATGATCTGTACAATATAGGGTTTTTGCCTCTTCCAAATATCAGTCATAAATAGGTGACTTTGGATAAAAGGTCATAAATTGGGCTAGGAAGCTCGAAATGAAATTTTGTAGAATTGGACAGGTATTCTACGGACTGTACTTTCTCAAGTAACGTTTTCAGAGGTTGAAACGGAACCAATGACATGTGGCATGCCGTACAAGTTCTCTCTCCTGTTTTATCCCATAAACAGGTCACGTTGCAACACTTGGCATAACTATCTCTTAGAGAATCCATTTGAGGTAAGACCTGTGGGGTTGGAAAGATTATAGGTTGGGCTATCATAAGAAATGTTTTTAGACCCTGTGGATAGAAAAGCTCGGAGTTACACCAGAAACAATCAGGTACATATTTCTGTCAAAACATAATTATTTTTGAGCACCTTCATTCATGGCTTCCGGAATTTAGGGTTTTAGAGAAAATTGGAATTTTTGTATCGGAGACTACGACTGAATGCTACTTATCAAAATCAAAATTTAGAGACCAAGATCAGAATTTTTGGTTGGGCAGAAGGCCAGGCTTGATCAGACCCTAGTTCGAGACTTTGATCGGAAAAGTGGAAAATTAGGGCTTCTGCAAAAATGGAAATTTTTGAAATCTGTGACCACGGTTGGAAGTTCCTCAGAAAAATAGAAGCTTAGAGCTTTGGATCGAACCTTTTGATTGGAAAGAAGGGTGGGCTTTATCAAACCCTAGTTCAGGGTCATGTCTAGTGAATCCGGAAGTTTCGAAGGAAAATTTGAGGGGTGAAACTTTGCCGTTTCCAAATTATGAGTATACCAGCTTGATCAGCTCATCAAGGCGCATATTTTTATCCTTTCAGAAGTTTGAAATTCAAAGTTTGAATTTTTAGAGTTTCTCTGACAAACCCTAATCCAGCTCCAGATCCAGTTCCTGCAAATCAAGTGGATTGGGTTAATCCTAGAAGAGAATGGATTAGTTACCTACATAAGTGAAGAAGTTCCTATTTCAGAGGGAGATGAGGCTAAGGCCTTACATAAGAAGATTACAAGAAATCTCGATAGGTATGACTCATCCAGGTATGTTTCAAGATTTGTTCATGATTAAGTTTATGATATGTTTGTCTTCATGTTATTACGGTTAGTACAATCTTGATTAAATTTAGACTTGTCATATCACCTTATTAAAATTATGATTGCATGATAGAAGATATTCATTGATTAGGGTGTTAACACTTATGATTGTACTAATGCATTATGGTGTTGTATGAGGTTTATGTTGTCCGCTAACATGAAAGGTACACCAAGAAAGACAAATCATGTTCTAGTTCAAGAACATATGATCATGATGACATGAGGACAAAGATTCATCCATTGTCATGAATCACTTAGAAGATCTATTTGCGAGGTATGTATAACTTGGTTGTGTAATGGCTAACCTATGAGATATGCAGGTTAATAGCACAAGTCATTGAAGAGAACAAGAAGACATCATGTGGGTATGTTAGACATAACTAGCTGACATACCAATCAAGGTATGTTTTTTCTATATCAAGTTAGAATCCTACCTTGTGTTAGGATCCCTTATATAAGTATACTTGGTAATATTCGTTATGTTTATTCATAAAGTTAGAAATGTAAGTAATCAAGGGTTTATGCATATTATGTCTCTCATCTTGATTGATGATTTAACTAACTAGAAGAGTCCTATGATCAAATAAGAATATGCATGAGTAAAAGAAGACTTCCCTGAAACCTTGAATACTAATGTACTATACATGTTTAAGATTATTGTGTATTAATGAATGTGTGATTATGTATGAGACCTCAAGGATAACACAATGATGATACTAATAAGCATGCATAGTGATTAAGGATGGATATAAGTTCAAGGACAGGTAATCCAGGAAGCAAAGATCAAGAGGGAGTACACTCTAGTTGTTCCTGCAATGAAGCAAAGATCAAGAGGGAGCACACTCCAGTTGTTTCTACAAGGAAGCAAAGATCAAGAAGGAGCACACTTCAGTAGTTTCTTCAAGGATGTAGATATTCAGAGGGAGTTGACCACTTCTCACATCAGAATGGAGTTGCAGAAAAGAAGCAAAGACTGATAGGGATTCAACCCAACAAACAAACAAAGATAAGTATTTGAAGTATCATTCCTTGCATATTTTATTGTTTAAATAATACTGTTCAATAATGTATATACTCATGTTCCTAGAATTAGGTTCTGTATTATGCATATTAGAATAGTTGCATTGATGAACAATATACTACTAATATACATGGGTGAGTGGCCTATGGCACTGTACAACATTCCATTGCTATTTATCTAGAATGAAACCTCTTTGCTGACATGTTGGGAGTTGTGCACACTCTTAACAATGTTCTAGTAGAGATTGGAAGGCATGTAGAAATTTACAGGATATGGATAAATGTTGTATTGAAGCATTGGCTAAGATAATTGCATGACTGTATGACATATTTATTTATGTGTAAGAATTTGTTCTGAAAACTATGAGATGTTTTCTAATCATGCAATTTAACTTGTTGTGTAGGAAAGATCGTATACCATCACCTACAAAAGAAGGACTACAACATTTGTTCAGCAACAAAGTTATCTATTGAAAATATTGAAGATATTGAAGTTCCCCGGATCTGGGAAGAATGCCATGATCTAGGAGTACAAGTCGATCATGAAGATGTTTGGGATGCAGTCCCAAGACCTGAAGGGGAGTTTGTAGTGACTTCCAAGAGGATCTACAAGATCAAGCATGTTGCAGGTGGTAGCAAAGAGACTTTTGCTCCTGTAGCAAGATACACTTCCATTAGATCTGTACTTGCTCTAGCTGCAGTGATGAAATCAAAGATACACCAGACCGATATCAAGACATCTTTCTTGAATGGTGTAGTTGAAGAAGAAGTGTATGTGGAGCAGCAACTTGGTTCTGAGACACATGACAGGGAGTCATATATGTGCAGAACTTGGTATCTTAGGATAGACAACTTTCTATCTAGTTTGGGCTTTACCAAGAGTAAAGTGGATTCCAACCTTTACCACAAGGTTGAGGAAGGCAATCTAGTGATACTACTTTTGTATATGGATGACCTGTTTATTACAGGTGAAGATAGATTGATTTTTGACACGTAGTGGAAGCTTGCTGTCGAGTTCGAGATGAAGAACTTTTGGATGATGCACTATTTTCTAGGTATGGAGGTGTGGCAGAGTGCAAATGGAATCTTCCTTGGACAAGGGAAGTATGTAGTAGAGATCCTGAAGAGGTTCGCGATGATGGACTGCAAGGTCATGGCCACACCTATGGAATCAAACCTGAAGCTTTTGTGTGATGCTTCATCTGAGCCGGTTGATATATCACTATGTATCGTCAGATGATTGGGTACTTGATGTACCTGATGAACACAAGACCAAATATTTGCTTTGCGGTGAACACATTGAGCCAGTTCCTTATGGATTCGAGGAGCATTCACCTGGTTGTTGTAAAGCATATTCTGAGGTACCTAAAGGGTACAGTTGATTATGGGATCATGTATGATCCAAATCAAAAGTTTAACCTACAGGATTATGTTGATTCAGATTGGGCAGGCAGTGCTGCAGATAGGAAGAGCACTTCTGGGTGCTGCTTCAGTATGGGATTAGGTGTGATCTCTTGGTTTAGCAGGAAGCAGTCCTATGTAGCACTTAGTACAGTCGAAGCAGAGTATGTTGTAGCTTGTTTGGCTAGTTGCGAGGCAGTATGGCTTTGGAAGCTAGTTTCTGAGTTATTTGATCTACCGCTAGAGGCTATTGGTATATTTTGTGACAACCAGAGTTGTGTAAAGCTGTCTGAAAACCCGGTGTTCCACGATAGGTCGAAACACATAGAGATCAAATATCACTATATTAGGAATATGGTGCAGAGAGGAGCTATGAAACTCCTGTATGTTACGACGGATGAGCAGATTGCATATGTATTGACAAAGCCACTAGCCAAAGTGAAGTTCGAGTACTTCAGAGAGAGGCTTGGTGTTCTTCAGATCGACGACACTTCGAGGAAGAAGTGATGGAGAAATTTGCTGTAGCCATTCCTAGCATGGTGGAAGGGGGATCCTTCACATGACTATGGATGTAAGTGTTGGATGATGAGCATCAAGATGATACTCTAGTTACTGCTCTGTATATGCATCAGCATGATGTTAGATATGATCAGTTGGATGATTTATATGTATATGTATGTACGCATCATGTTGGATGCTGGATATGATCAGTTGGATCATTTATATGTAAATGTATGTATGCATCATGTTGGATGCTGGATATGATCAGTTGGATCATTTATATGTATTTGTATATGCATCATGTTGGATGCTTGGACCATGTATATGTATATGTATCAGGTGGATACTGTGTATGATCAGGTAGATCATGTATGATTGATATATATCAGGTGGATACATTGTGGGGATCATGCATCTATCTATGTATCAAGTGGATACATTGTATGATTAGGTAGATCATGTATGGTGATATGTATCAGGTAGATACTTGGTATGCATTAGGTAGATGCATTGTATGATCAGGATGATCATGGATGACGAGCTTTAGGATGTTGCCCCAGATGACTTGCATCAGGACGATGCAGTGATGATGATCAGGATGATCATGTGTACATCAGGATGATGTGTGGTGAGTATCAGGTTGATACTCTGTGGCCTTGGACATGTTGTGCAAAGCAACTCCTAGATTTGTTCTAGGTCACATCTAGTATGAAAAAGAATTGGCAATGTGTATCACATGTAAGACTTGGGAGATCCGATACGTTGGGCTGTGTGCCCGTAATAAGTCCTGGGATGCTCTTTTGAGGGTTTGTGATAGTGGGACACATGTAAGACCTAGGAGATCCTATAGGTTGGGCTATGTGCCCGTAATAAGTCCTGGGATGCTCTTTCGAGGGTTTGTGGTGGGCTGCTACATGTAAGACCTAGGTGATTCGATAGGTTGGGCTCTGTGCCCGTAATAAGTCATGGGATGCTCTTTCGAGGGTTTGTAGCAGAGGTCACATGTAATCGGTCCTGGAGATCTTGCGGGTCGTGCTTAGGCACATAAATGTTCTTGGGATTCTCTTTAGAGTTGTTACCGGTCGTGCTATGCACATAAACGTTCCTGGGACACTCTTTTAAGGTTTTGTGACAGTCACATGTAATAAGTCCTGGAGATACGGATAGGATGAAAAAGGCCTCAGATGCTCTTCAGGGTTCTTGCTAGTCAAGAGACTCTTTTAAGGTTTTGTGACGCACGTAATAAGTCCTGAGGATTCCACAGTATGGCCAGTGATGATGAAGACCTCAAGGTGGTTGGACTACATCCAGTATGAAAAAGGACTGGCTCTATAGAACTTCCTATGATAAGTAGATTCAAGGATTGATTGTGATAGCAGCAGTAGTGACGATGATGATGACTCAATGACGATTATCCAGTGACGATGATCCAAAGAAGAAGACTTGTGCTAGAAGACCTGTGTCGAGAAATGCCTTCCTAGTTAAGAGGGAGTGTTGATGTATATGTAACTTTGGAATGTATTTCATATATGTATATTGTACTCCTATAGAGATGGTATTATTCCTCTATACGGAAGTGTTTGTATTCCTATAGAGATGTTATTATTCCTGTATACGAAAATGTCGTCATTTATATTGTAAGTGTCGTAACTTATACTTGATGGGTCCGCCATGTGGGTCAAAGGGTTATTAGACCACCCTATTGGGTGTCGGCCCAATCAGTATTATGTTATGTGGTTAAGGTAAGGTCGACCTAGTAAAGGTTATTAGGTAGGTCAAGTCAAGTATAAATAGAGTGCGGGACGCACTCTATTTCATCATTCTATTCTCTCTCACACTCTCATGAGAGTGGCGCACTTGTGGAGGAGGAGAAGCTGCTGCTAGGAAATTTCTATCTCTTCTGCTTGGGTTGTATCATTGCTCTAGCTATCTCTGAGGAAGTTATTGGGGTTTTTCACCTTTATGGTTTTCCACAAGTAAACTTTGTGTCTCTTGTGTGCTTGCATTATTGTGTCCATGATTGATATGCTGTAGATATGTTGTACATGTTGTTATCTCAGTTAAGATCCTAGATCAGATTGAAGTAAATTCTGAAAAATTAACAGCTTCTACACTTGGTTGGGTTGGAGGAAGATTGCTTCATTGTAGGCTTCCACCAGCAAGTGAAAAAATATAGAGAAAAAGCATGGCATGATCGCCATATCAAGAACAAACACTTTCAAGTAAGTGATCTAGTCCTCCTGTATGATAGCAAGTTTATGAAATTTCCTGGAATGTTTAAGATGCATTGGCTTCGTCCATATACTGTTGTACATGTTACAAATGGTGGTGCAGTTTAGTTAGCCATGTTAGCCGGTGATACCTTACCAGGTTTGGTAAATGGAAGTAAGCTAAAACCTTATCGGGATAGTCCTACTTTGCAAAACCATTAATAGTGTGAAGCCGTGAAGTGAAAAAAAAAATGAAAAGAGGAACAATGCGTAGCTCGAGGCTCAAAAAGGTAGCTACGCAGATCTAATGAAGTAGAGAAGATGCAAAGTTTAGAACCAAGAAGCTCGACATGGCGAAGTAACTTCGCTGGAGTAGTGATGACCCATCGCGTAGTTCGACGCAACACTCCAAGAAACTATCCGTTGAATGTCGGTCAGAAAACTAGCCTTATATAGTGATTTTGCCAAGGACTGCTTGGGAATTTAACGTAGAAATAGCCGTTCTGAAGAAGTTAATGAAGGAAAAGACCAAAATCTTCGTTGGATTCAGTCAACGGCCATAACATTCAATGCTTATCTAGCCATTGAAAGGCATGGCTGAGCCCATCCATGCCTATAAATACTATTGTATACGGACTCATGGGAATTACCGAGATTCTGAAAATTTTCTTGCGAGCCATACTTCGAATTAGTTTACAGTGAGTGATCAGTAACCCTGTAACTCTGTCAAGAACATCCAGTGAATGTCTAAAATCTCCTCGATTGAGAAAGAATTCACAGTTGCACAGACTGTGAAGCTGTTTAAATATGGAGGGATTGAAGGGTTGATGAGAACCCTTGCTAAGAAGGATATTACAGAGCAAGGATAGGGTTCACGACGATCTCCAAGACACTCTACAACTATGTAGGACAAGGGAAAAGAACCAGTGGTGGAGAATATGAAGCCAAAGGTGATGTGATCCATAGTGCCAGAAGTTCTGTTGGGAGACAAAGAAATACCCTACAAGTTGACCCCTTAGTATATGTCACCGCATGCAGAGGATGCACTGGCCATTAAGCTGTTAAAGAACGTGAAGTATGAGATTCCGCTTCCACCTATCTCAAAGCATGTCAAAGTGGAAGGAAATATGTTGGGGAAAATTGCATAGTGTAAGTTTGAAGACTTCGACCTACTTCAGATGAAGAAGGACCCGACTGAGCCAAAGTACCAGAAATTTTAGCCAGGCCAGTATATGTGCTGGAAAAAGGATGTGAAAGGAAATTCTATGTTGGTCGTGCATAATTGGTATCCAGAGTAGTCGAATCGGGATTGCTCAACCTATTGAGGCTGCCGCACTTCAACCGAACACCAGAACTAAATGCAGTGGTGCGCACTCTTATGTCACACACTCACCAAGGCTATCTATGGTTGGATCGAAACATCAACCTTAACATTGACATGATCCATCGCATCACGGGGTTAAGCAAGAGAGGCGAGGATACCAAGCAATTCTTTCAAGGAAAGAGCAGGGACAAGGAGGTCACCGTGAAGATGAAGAAAATGCACACCATCGTCAAAGGAAAGAGAGGATTCGTTATGGACAACGTAGATGACGATGCTACACATTTTGTAACACAACTACTAGCATGGAAAATTCTATGAAAAGAAACACCTAGTGAAGTACCCATTGGCACACTGCTCCTTGGGGAAAAGGCCACAATAGGAGGAAGATTTATCTGGTGTTAGTATTTGTTGAAAGAATTTCTAGAAGAATTGAGCGATACACAGACACACGGAAACAACTTTTACTATACCTGTTTAATGGTATTGATTGCATTTGTAGGAGGGAAGGCCCCAAAAAAGTTATGTTTTCCTAATCATTGACATCAATGAATATAGAGGAGCCAGATCTGAAAACCTCTGTGCGAACTTGATAGCAGAAAGACAGCGCGTGTTAGCTGAAGTTTTCTACACATACTACGAGCAGCTGCATGATGTCATTATTAACACACCGTGCATACTAAAGTAGGTAACAACTAAATATATTCACACTATCAATTTTTGCACTGACATACATTCTATAGACATTTCAACAAAGGCACAGAAGAAGAACGCAAAATGGTTCCAAGGGAACTATCACATGGGCAAAGAAGATATCGATGGTATTATGAAGGAATGGATACCTGAATATAGAGTCGAAGGACCTATGATCATAGATAGTGAATCTGAAGAGAGTAAATCCCATTCCTACACCAATTGTTCAAGACTCACTGTCAGGAAAAAGGAAGGAGCCAGGTAGCTCCACATCGGATAAATTCCAGAAAAAGAAGCAAAAGGCTGTAAAAGGCCAGTCAGAAGTGAAGCTCCATGATGACGATTACGAGATGATCGCATCCACGGTCACCGCATAGATGAAAGACCTGCTAGTCGTCAAAGATAAAAAGGATGAGGTGATTCAGGAAACTTTAAAGAAAAATATTACCACGCTACAAGGCATAATCGAAACGTTTGAGTAAGTTCAGTGTAACATGCCCTTGTCGCGAGGCTGAGAATTGGAAGGAAGGTCAGGGGACATGTCGTAGCTGAAGACATTGCCTTTAGCCCTGAACTTGCCATGAAAGTCGCACATAGTCGAACTTGACCCGCTAAGCATAAGGTTATCGCGCGAATAGTTAGCTTCGGGCATGCAAGACGTAGAGCATCTGGATGTCGACATTGTGAGGTTGCCACTAGAGGGCCTACACAATCTACAATTGCAGGTTGTCGAAGAAATCCATGATCAATGTGTGGTCGCTCTAACCCAACACCATCAATTACAAGAAAATTATAACTAGCTGTAGGAAACAAGCTTAAAGGGGACCATGCAACTCCAAGATGAGCAGGACTGATGAAGGAGAATATAGCATATTGTCGCTTCGGTAGTAGCGAAGATACCCAAATGTGAAGAGAATATAGAGCCCACGGATACTATCCTTGAGATCGGCTTGGTGGTTCACGATCTTAAGGCTGAGATGAAAGACATGGAAACTGATTACCAGGAAAAAATGACTTCCTTGGAAGCACAGAATCAGCAGAAGACACCACCAAACTAGGTAGAGCTCAGAGCAAAGGAAGTAAAAGTTGCAGCAGAGAGTATAGCCAGTGAAGTGTCTAAGTTCCAAACTTTGTTGGACGAGGCGAAAAGAATGTTTACTGCACTGGAAGAGGACCTAGAGCTGCTGGAATTCCAAAAAACTTTGAAGGAAAAGTAGGCCACATTCGATGCCTTGGACGCAGTGGTGAAGGCCCTATAGCCAAGAGATAGACTAAAAATATATCTGGAAGTCAAAGAACTGAAAAAAGAAGTTCAAGTGTTGAGAGATAGGGAGGCTGAAGCCGAAGATAAATCATAGTCCTTGCAGGGGGAAGCCCACGAGCTATCACAGAAGATCGAACAAAAGCTGATAGAGCTCCACGACACACATGATTTAGTCAAAGAGAACACTAAAGATGACATAGAACTAGATGTGTTAGACACCATCAAAACTATTGAACAAGATGCCAAGGATACGGTTGCAAAGATGAGTGCATCCTACCAAGAGTTTGCTGCTAAGTTAGCTCTGCAGGAGGACGAGTAGCTCAGTGAAGCAGAAGTTGAAAGTGGCTCGGGGACGAGCCACATGTAAGTGTTAGGGGATTGTTGGGCCTGGCCCAAGTAAGGCATTTTTGACAAAACAGTTTTGGAACTGCGAATTTGAGCACAGTTCAGTTGAAGACTTTTTGGCAAAAATAGTTTTGGGAGGTGCAAAGTTGAGCATAGCGCAACATCCATAGAGGAAGGAATCCAATGCCACGAAGAGACAACGATGCGAAGAGCCTAATACGCAGGTATCTGTCAAGGCCTAATGTTGGAAGGAAAATGGTACATATTCCGGTAAGACCATCGGTGGTCTATTTTTGGTTAAGATACTCCATGATCATCAAGCAGGCAAGTAAGGAGTAAGGTGGAAGGAAAGCAACCGGTCGCACAAGCAAGGGAGCACTACATGGACCAGCCGCGTGAAGTCGTTAGAGAAGGAACGACTGGGTGAAAGTGACCTGCCAGCATGCGCTCGACAGGAGGGATGAAAGCGACATGACCACGCGCAGAGGATGGCCATGAGGGAGGAATCACTATTAGAGCCTAACAGTCCGGTTAGTGGAAAACTGCAACAGGTTTGGGAAACCTTAGGGTTTTTTCCTATGCATTGTAAAGACATGACCTATGGGCATGATTTATAAAAGACCACAATTTTGTAAGGTAAAGTGTTGAATAATCTCTAGTAGTGAGGAATCTTCATTGTAAAATATTCTAAGTATTGAATGACATTGTAAAGGCTCTACAGCTGTGGATGCAGAGACCTACAGAGAGAGAAGAGAGTCTACAACTGATTGCACAGAATGGAACTGTTGTACCCTTCCCAAGATAATATAACAATAGTTCCTTTAGACGTAGATCCCATCTTGGGGGTGAACCACGTTAAATTCTATGTTGCGTGATTGTTTATGTGATTGAATATGTATATTTTCTTACAATGAATGCTTAAGATCTCGTTTATCAGTTTATATGTTCTTACTTTTATATGTATTCGCCATAAATAATGAAGATGGGTATAATATGTTAAGTATCGCATATGCAGATGAATTTTAGATTCATAAGTATTTCTAAGTCAGAATGAATGCATAATTTGATTAAGTAAACACTAGAACTAGTGGAGTTCATGTTGTGCGATTCCCTTGAAGCACAACACCGTAAGTGCACAGTACATGGTGTTTTGTCATATTGCATAAGTCATAAAATAAATAACCTAAGGTAATTGATGAATGGATACGAAATTCTAATTAAAGTCACTGAAGTTGGTTAAGTCCGAAGAGTAAGTGTAGTTATCAGTTGCGCTGTCCTGTCGTTGGAAAACCCTACAAACCATGTAGTCCTTGGATGCGTGAGTTTTTCAAGCGTCCTCGCTTGTAGTAGTATTAGCCGCGAAGAAGGTGAACTTTACGCAGTCCTTAGTCCGCAACGCGCTATTCTCCAGATCAGTTTACACACTCATCACTTGGTTGTGGAATCCAAATTCTGCAGCCCCCCATAACTTCGCCTCAGGTGAGATCTCAGTCTGTTCACAGATTGTTTCCGAAAGGGACAGTGAAAAGGGGCTTTGTTGGTTCCTTGAACCGTGAAGAAATTGGGCCTTTATATAAAACCTCAAGATAGTTATATAATCCAACAAACTAACCTCCACCACAGGCGGGATTTCAACCTCAACATTTTGTATTGTGGGACCCTGTTCATATCAACAATGATATATTTTAATTCAATTCATTAGTGTAAAATTTTGTATATTGAAACAAGAGAAAATAATTGGACACTAACACATTCACTATTGACTACATTCTCTCTCTCCATATCTTCCACTCTTTTCTATAGTTCAGTTATTGTTGTTTTTAGAAATGAGATTTCCTGTGTTTTTTCTTTCACCGTAGCTTGGCTTGTAGCTAGAGCCCCCTTGTATGTATTTTTTCCAAATAAGTTAGTTGGTGTAACTACTAAGACAACCCCACGACATCTTCCTCTCTCATTAGCCCCTATTACGTTAGCAAGGGCATCATCCCTAGCTGCAAACTCTTCAGATGTAACTTATAATTGTGTTTCTTGAATTTTTTGCTGACATTTTCATGCAATTAAATCAGAGCATGTAAGAAAATATTTCCAGCATGTAAAATGAAATTCTAATCAATATCTAAATTAGAAGTTTGAGAACATACTATTTCTTCTCCTACATCTAGTGTGATTGGAGTGCCATCCTTCTTTTGATGGCACTTCTTCCATAAGTCTGCCCTAGTAATGCTTGTACTTGTATCATCAGAGGCTATAGAGTTTTTCTAGTTGCAACAAGTAAAATATAATGGTTAAGTTGTGACATTACAATGAATGTTAGATATGGGAATATTTATAGTATTGAATAAAATATAATGCATCACAATTTCTTACCATATCATCTTCAACCTGTTGATAACCTCGACATCCAAAGGTGTGCAAGTCCCTCTCATTTTCTCTATTTTCCTTGTTTTTTTTCCTTATATCCTAGAAATCAATTGAAAATAAAATATATAAGTCAACGTTTCAAGGCAATAGACATTCTAGATAAACTTATTATATAATATGTGAACTCATTTCTTACATGGAATTCAGTGGTGCTTCGTGATAGGTCAAACTCTCTTCAAGCTGTCTCAGTTATCCTAATTGGAGGCAAAAATTTAAATCTTTCCTCTATTGATTCATAAGGGTCAAATTTGTTTTTGGTCAACTGATACCTATGATTTTTTTCCTTATGGAAAATGGATTGCATAGGATTGCATAAAATAATCTTTAAGGAGTGGAGGGATTATGAATTTTGACTGCAACATACAAGAATTGCATTATTAGATGCCATAAATGGTTTGAAAATAAACTTTGAAATCACGCAAAAATAGAAATGTTGAGAACAAATACACATAATGTCTAATACTCATTAATAATGTTCCACAAGTCCTCCTTTAATTGATCTGAAACCTTCCTCTAATCAGAATAAGTAATTGGAACCATTTCCCTCGCAAGCAAACCTAGCAATGAAGCTAGCTTCACAGAGTTTGGATCAATGGGTTGGTTCCTTTCATTGATTTGAATTTCAAGCTTTTACTCCAAGTTATTGATATATGCACATTTGGTTGGTCCTATACCTTTCTTCTTGACTTTATTAGTTGATGCTTGTGTAGAGGGATCTTCCCCTTCTACACTAATATCTCGATGACATGGTTTTTTTTTAACATATTCTGTAAAACAAGCGCACACAAAAGTGTTATGGATTTCTTAATCATAACACTTATAGTTATGAAGAAATACAAATTTATAAATCAACATGTTTACCTTGTTGTTCATGTTTCTCGTTCTCTTTTTGTGTAGAAGGATCTTCCCCTTCCACACTAATATCTCGATGGCATGGTTGTTTTTGAACATCTTCTGAAAAATAGGGGCATGTACAAGTGTTATGGATTTCTAAATCATAAGATTTATAGTTATGAATAACTACAAAATTATGAATTAATGGGATTACCTTGTTCTTCATGTTGCTCCTCCTCTAGAAAAGAGGAAAATGTATCATTGTCATTTCCTTCTTTGGTGGTACTAATAGTGTAACATCCCCTCCCATCATACTAGTACGATGGAGAGGATCGTGATGCTAAAACCGGGCATCTAGCCCCATGAACTTATTAAATAAGCATTCACATAATATAAAAAGACATATGGAAATGTATAATTATAGGAAAACACAGCGGAAGTAATTTCAATTACACATCCATCATACATTCAAGATATTCATGACATTCATCAAATAAATGATTACAAAGTTAACACAAGAGAGTACTTATCTTATAACAAAGTAGTCCCGAGCAACTGGCTATGCAACTGCAATGTTCCACCCAACCATAGGGTAGTTGTGATCATCAATATCTCAACACACTGCCACCCCCGAGCTGGGCATGATCTCTACAAGGAATCAATGAACAATAGACTCACACATAGCCCAAAGATACACCAAATCATCCAAGCCAATCTATAGTTGGGTTTATCAGGTTGTTAGGCAATGGAAGGAAGAATTGCTAAGCTAGTGGGATCATCCATAGAGATATGGGTACCCTCTGCAATATCTATCTAGCTTGGTCCCCACAATACCTACACACCTAGAACAAGGAAGTATTCCCTTCACTAATACACAGTCCCTCAGGCCATAGCTCCCATTCTAGTGTTCTTCAAGGTGTGCATAGAAGAGAAACCAACCCTTTTGATACTCTTGAGAGGTTACCTCCTCACTAGGTTTATCAAGCCAATTCTGGTCCACTTCCACTCCTAATTCTTGCTCACAATTTCAAACCAACATAGGGATGCACCCTACACCAAAACACAAGTGCTGAAGAATGTGGGAAACCAAAACGAACTAGTAGATGGGGAATAATCCCTAGGAGAGCAAATTCATTTTCAAAAAACGTTTTTCTGCATTTCAAAGGAAAAAACGACCTCTATAACCTCCCAAAACATGACTCCCTTTCTCCCAACCACTATACAATACAAAAATGAGCTCCCAACTATGAAAAATGCAGGAAAATGGTAGAAAAACGTGAAGGAGAAAGACCCAGCTAGATCAGACTGCGTGAGAGAGGAAAAACCATGGGTTCAGAATGGCTTTGGGCACCATTTCATGGGTGTTTTCTTGCCCGAGAAGCAAAAGTACATTTTTCCAGGTTGATGGCTTTCCCATGCATGAAATTGGCTACCATACCTTTTCATTTCCAACGCATTAATTGCCTCAACCAACTCCTGGAAGAATTAAATGATTGGGTGCATAAGTCAGAATGGGTAGTTGGGGTTCATTCATGGACATTTGGCTTACCACCATTGGCTCAAGGATTTGAATAATTTCCCTCCCTATTCCTTGTAGAATCATTCCCCCATCTCTTTGTTACATTGCATAGCTAGTTGTGGGTTTTTCATTAAAATTCGTATTTACATGATGTCTTAATTTATATTGTGCCTATCTAGCACAAGAACCACATGCATCTATTTTTAATTGCCGATACATAAAATGCTAAATCAATGGCGGGGCCTTGGCCTTGAGCTCCTCACCATGATTAAATAACAATATTTACATCATTTACGATTTAATGCGAAGGGGGTCAAAATGGGGACGTGACATTCCCCTCCCCTTACATCAGCATTGTCCTTAGTGCTCATCAAAACTGAACAAAAATGGATATGCCACCCTCATGGCATCCTCCAGCTCCCATGTAGCCTCATCGGGACCGTAGTGCTTCCATTTCACCTTTACCTGTCCGATGGCTCGGTTCTGGAGCAATGGTACCTTCTTGTCTAGGATGCGCAATGGATCAGTTTGGAACTCTCCCTCAGGTTCCACCTGGATCACATCCCAATTAATCACATGGTTAGGATCATGTACATATTTCTTAAGCAAAGAGACATGAAAAACATTATGAGCTTTAGTGCTAGCAGGAAATGCAAGTCTATATGCAACTGTCCCTATTCTTTCAAGCACTTCAAATGGCCCACAATATCTAGGTGATAGCTTGGCACAACTCCCAAGCTTCAAGGAACCCTTCCTTGGCCTCACTCTAAGATACACATGATCTACAACACTAAATTCCCTATGGATCCTATGCTTACCTGCATAGCTTTTGTGTCTATCTTGGGCTGCTTTTAAATTTTTATGGATCTTTGCAACCTCTTGTTCCATTTCCTTAAGCAATTCTGGACCAAGTACAATTCTGTTAACTAGATTGTCCCAAGTCACTGGTGTACTACACCTTCTGCCGTACAAAGCCTCCTATGGACTCATTCCCAATGATTCTTGCTACCCATTATTATATGCAAACTCTACCAGGTGTAGATAATCCTCCCACTTGGATGGCTTGTCCATTGCATACATGTGAAGCATGTCTTCAAGCACCTGATTTACTCTTTCTGTTGCCCATCTATTTGAGGATGGTACGTTGTGCTAAAGTTCAACTGTGTACCCAAATCTGCAAAGAGACCTTTCCAAAAATTGGAAGTGAACTTGGTATCCCTGTTAGAAATTATTGCCTTAGGAAACCCATGTAATCTGTAAATTTCCTTCATGAAAATATTTGCAATGGCACCGGCTTTATGTGTGGACTTAACCGATATGAAATGTGCTACCTTCGTTAACTTGTCCACCACAACCATGATGGAATCATGTTGTCTCACAGTCATTGGCAATCCTGTAATAAAATCCATGGAAATTATTTCCCATTTCCATTCTAGAATTGGCACTGGGTGCAATAAACCTGTGGGGTGTTGGTGTTCAACCTTCACGTGTTGCAGTTCACGCACTTAGAAATGTATTCAGCAACATCCTTCTTAATCCCTGGCCAGAAATAATATTTTCTTGTTGTAGAAATTGTTTTCTGACATGCTGGGTGACTAGAGTATGGAACTTTATGGATTTCATCCATAACAATCCTCCTCAAATCCGCCACATTGGGAATATCGACTCTAGTTTTATAGGTAAGAAGTCCGTCTTCCTCCAAATGATAGCCCTCATTCTTCTTGCCAAGGTCTTGCTGCTGCAATTTGTCCTTTATCTGCATGTACACTTCATCCTCAACAATATGGTTAACAATCTGCTACTTCAAATCTAGTTGGCAAGTACTAAGTGCTGCCACATGCATTTCATGTACCTTCCTGCTAAGTGCATCAGCCACCTTGTTTTCTTTCCCTTTTATGTGTTTGATTTCAAAATCAAATTCACACAAAAATTCCAACCATCTAGCTTTCCTAGCATTTAAAGTTGGCTGATCAAACAAGTATTTCAAACCACAATGGTCTGTCCTTAACTCAAATTTTCTTCCCATTAAGTAATGCCTCCACATCTTTAAAGCATGTACTATGGTTGCAAGTTCTATATCATGAGTAGCATAGTTCTTCTCATGCTCCTTCAACTTTCTTAACTCATAGCATATCACGTGGTTGTCTTGCATAAGAACTCCTCCAAGTCCTTGATTGCATGCATCTGTACATACCACAAAGTCTTTTTCTGGGTTTACAATTTTCAAAATTGGTGCACTTGTAAGAATATTCTTCAACTGTTGAAAACTTTCCTCATAGCTTAGTGACCATTCAAACTTTATCCCCTTCTTTTGCAAAGAAGTGATCGGGTTTGCAACCTTGGAGAATCCTTCGATAAACCTCCTGTAGTAACCAGCAAGGCCCATAAAAGATCTCACATCAGTCACATTTCTTGGAGTTGGCCAATTCATAATGGCTTCAATCTTCTCAGGGTTTATAGATATTCCTTCATCGGAGATGATGGGAGCCAAATAATGAATTCTATCTTTATAAAAGTCACATTTGCTCAACTTTGCATATAGCTTATGCTCCCTTAATAATTGCATTTTCATTCTCAAATGTTCTTCATGCTCTACTTCATTCTTAGAATAGATGAGAATGTTGTCTATGAATACAAGAACAAACTTGTCCAAATACTTGCTAAAAACATTATTCATGAGACACATGAATGTAGCTGGTGCATTTGTGAGACCGAATGGTACCACTACAAATTCATAGTGTCCATACCTCGTTCTAAAGGCTGTCGTTTGAATATATTCTTCTTTGATTCTTATCTGATGGTAACCAAACCTCAAGTCAATCTTTGAAAATACCTTTGCTCCTCTCATTTGATCAAAAAGGTCATCAATTCGGGGCAATGGGTATTTGTTCTTCACAGTGACTTTGTTCAACTGCCTGTAGTCAATACATAACCTTAGTGTTCCATATTTCTTTTTCACAAATTGAACAGGTTCTCCGCATGGGGACACACTTGGCCTAATATATTTCTTTTCCAGCAACTCTTGTAATTGCATTTTCAATTCTAGCAATTCCGGTGTACTCATCCTGTAGGGTGTCTTAGACACTGGTGCCGCTCTTGGCACAAGTTCAATTGTAAAGTTAATGTCTCTCTTTGGAGGGAGTCTTGGAATCTCATCAGGAACAACATCCATGAATTCTTGCAATACGTGATAGTCCTCCAATTTAAGAGTTTCATAATCTGCTACCTCTAAAATGTGGGCTACATACAATTGACATCCCTTCCTACAGAACTTCTTTAGCCGCATGGCTGAAACCTACCTAACAGAACTCACATTTAGAATTCCTTTTACAACCCTCGGGTTTCCTTCTTCGTCCATGCATTCAAATGTCTTATTGTAGCAGTCAAGTTTAACCTTGTGTGCTTCTAACCAATCCATTCCAATGAGAATATCATAGGAACCCAGTGGTAAAATATTCAGATTTGCGTAAGTGAATAGACCATCCATCTCTAATGGACATTTATCTACAATTTCACTAAATTTTCTCTTGGTTCCATTGGCTAGTTGAACTGACCATGATTTACTATGCTTTAATTTCTTAAAAGCACAAATCTCAACAATTCTAGGAGTGACATAATTGTGAGTAGATCCAAGATCAATCAAAATAAAAACAGATTGCTTAGCAATCTTACCTTCAACTTCAACCATAGTTGACTGATGATATGCCTGGTGTTCGTCTAGAGCTACATAGATTCTAGGGATTGTCCTCGCCACTTGACCCACAGTTTCAGCTCCTTGGATGTTGTGAACTTGATTTGGATTCCCATTCCGATGTGGACAATTCCTAAGCATGTGGTCCCCTCCACAACCCCAACATTGAAGTGTTTCTCTTGGCTCCTTTGGATCTCTTGGCTTGTCTCCCATCATCCTAGTTGGCTTAGTCACAACCTGTGATGGCTGCCTTTGCTGATTCCTGAATTGAAGAGGCTTGAAGCCCTTCTTCCTTTGATCAAACTTTTCATTTTTCTTATCCTTCCATGCTTTATGGAATTCTGGTTTTCTTTTGTTTTGATCAAAGCAATACTTGGCCTTTGTTATGGCCCCCTCTAGAGTTCGGGGTTCATCGAACTCAATTCTATCTTTATATGACTGGGGCAGTCCACTCAGGAAACGCTGAATTTTTACCTTATCATCTCGAATATACCTGACATACCTCAGCAGCTCCAAGAACTTGTTTGCATATTCTTCCATGGTCAATTGCCCCAATCTTAGCTCATGGAACTCTTTGATCTTATCATCATAGTACCTATCAGAGAGGTACTTCTGCTCGAAGTATTTCTTGAACTGCTTCCACACAATATTCCTTTCATTGATTTTTCTCACTTGCCTGATGTGTTCCCACCATATAGATGCTCTTCCATTCAAGTTGAAGATGGAAACCCTTGCCTTCATATTCCCATAGTAGTCTTGGACTTGGAAATACTTTCTCATCCCAAGAAGCAAAGCTTTAGCTTCTTGACCAGACTTTACCTCTCCATCAAATGTAGGAGGTTTCGCCTTCTTAAATTCCCCATGTGAATTGTTCTTGTAGTGCTTCTTCCTCTTACTTCTGCAAGATGAAGAGCTTGAACCCTCAATGGATTCTTCAGATTCAAATGACTCATTAGAAGAGATTTCTAGAGTATATGTTCTGTCTATAGAAACTCTTCTTGAGCTACTGGCCCTGTTATGGGAATTACTTCTAGAACTACTCCCACCCCTTTCTGGATTTGATGTCTGATGCCCAAAGTTTATTTGCCTTTGGATGTCTGTCAAACTCTGCAACATGGTTGCATTCAACTTATTTTGTTCTTACTGATATTTAATCATCCTTTCATTATCTTCTCTACAACTTTGCAATTCCACCCTTAGGCTCCTCATGGTGGCTGCAATACTTGGAGGAGTCTCTTGATTTCTTCTCCCATTAGATTTTGTTTCAGGATTTTCAACATGTATGTTCTCCCCCATTGCATCTGTCTCAGCCTCATAGGAATCCTGTGCATCATCCATGATGTTGATTTTCTTGGCCCAACAAAGATCCAAAATTTTCCAACTTCCCTGTCTGGAGTGCTGCCCTGATGTAACTGTGATTCTGCAAAATGTGTTCATCAACACAATTGTTAGCTGCATTATATTCTCATAAATTCATAAATTACTTCATGCATGTGGGAAAATATTATATTGACAATTTGTCAAATCATAGAATTTTCTCACAACCAACGACAAATGAGGGGAACAACGGGGGTCAAGGGGGCTTGCCCCTTGTGGCTTTCCCATTTCCGGCACTTGAAAATGTCACTGGAAAACTGCAGAAATCCCCTATTTCAGCGGACTTCATCATTCTCTTCTTCCATTGCTGATGAACTTTTCGAGTCCTTCTGACATGTTGCGTACGATCTTGCGGAGTCCTTTCAACTTTGCGGACTCCCTTCTGTCTCATTCCGGCGAAAAATTCCAAGTTTCTTCCACCGTTTCGGCAAGAACTTCCAAGTTCTTTCCACCGTTTTGGCAAGAAATTCCAAGCTTCTTCTGGAACTTTCCCCTTGGACACCGAGAACTCTTAGAAATATTTACGCTGTTTCGGGTCAACTTGGCGGGTTCTTCCACCGTTGCGGACCAACTCGACTCATTGAGTCCTTCCAAAACTTTCCCTTTGACGTCGAACACTTGAAAAATTTTCTGCTGTTTCGAGTCAACTCGGCGAGTTCTTCCACCATTGCAGACCAAATCGCTGAGTCCTTCCGAAACTTTCCCTTTGACGCCAAACACTTCAAAAATTTTACGCTATTTCGGGTCAACTCGGCGAGTTCTTCCGTCGTTACGACGAGAACCTCCAAGTTCTTCCCGAAACAGACTTAAACACAAATTTTCAAAAACACTTAAAACAATTCCGGATTCTTCTTTTCTTCTTTTTGTGATGACTGTTACCCAGCATGAGGTAACCTTACCTCTGCAAACTATCCAACTTAGCCAGTTTAGGCCCAATGCCGAGACCTCTGGTGATCAGGAAGGGACCTTCCCATGTAACTGTAATTAGATTTGACCCATAGAGGTCCAATGCTGTAGCCTATGGCTCTGATACCATTCTGTCACGTCCCCTCCCATCATACCAGTGCGATGGAGAGGATTGTGATGCTAAAGCTGGGCATCCAGCCCCATGAACTTATTAAATAAGCATTCACATAATATAAAAAGACATATGGACATGTATAATTATAGGAAAACACAGCGGAAGTAATTTCAATTACACATCCATCATACATTAAAGATATTCATGATATTCATCAAATAAATGATTGCAAATTTAACACAACAGAGTACTTATCTTATAACAAAGTAGTCCCGAGCAACTGGCTATGCAACTGCAACGTTCCACGCAACCATAGGCTAGTTGTGATCATCAATATCTCAACACAGTGCCACCCCTGAGCTAGGCATGATCTGTACAAGGAATCAGGGAGCAACAGACTCACACATAGCCCAAAGATATACCAAATCAGCCAAGCCAATCTACAGTTGGGTTTATCAGGCTGTTAGGCAATGGAAGGAAGAATTGCCAAGCTAGTGGGATCATCCATAGAGATATGGGTACCCTCTGCAATATCTATCTAGCTTGGTCCCCACAATACCTACCCACCTGGCACAAGGAAGTATTCCCTTCACTAATACACAGTCCCTCAAGCCATACCTCCCATTCTAGTGTTCTTCAAGGTGTGCATAGAAGAGCAACCAGCCGTTTTGATACTCTTGAGAGGTTACCTCCTCACTAGGTTTATCAAGCCAATTCTGGTCCACTTCCACTCCTAATTCTTGCTCACAATTTCAAACCAACACAGGGATGCACCCTACAACAAAACACAAGTGCTGAAGAACGTGGGCAACCAAAATGAACTGGTAGATGGGGAATAAACCCTAGGAGAGCAAACTCTCGTTTTCAGAAAACGTTTTTCTACATTTCAAGGGAAAAAACGACCTCTATAACCTCCCAAAACATGACTCATTTTCTCCTAGCCACTGTACAATACAAAAACGAGCTCCCAGCTAAGAAAAATGCAGGAAAATGGTAGAAAATGTGAAGGAGAAAGACCCAGATAGATCAGGCTGCGTGAGAGAGGAAAACCCATGGGTTCAAAATGGCTTTGGGCACCATTTCGTGGGTGTTTTCTTTCCCCAGAAGAAAAAGTACATTTTTCCAGGTTGATGGCTTTCCCATGCACGAAATTGGCTGCCATACCTCTTCATTTCCAAGGCATTAATTGCCTCAACCAACTCCTAGAAGAATTCAATGATTGGGTGCATAAGTCAGAATGGGTAGTTGGGGTTCATTCATGGACATTTGGCTTACCACCATTGGCTCAAGGGTTTGAATAATTTCCCTCCCTATTCCTTGTAGAATCATCCCCCCATCTCTTTGTTGCATTGCATACCTAGTTGTGGGTTTTTCATTAAAATTCGTATTTACATGATGTCTTAATTTACATTGTACCTATCTAGAACAAGAACCACAGGCATCTATTTTTAATTGCCGATACATAAATTGCTAAATCAATGGTGGGGCCTTGGCCTTGAGTTCCTCACCATGATTAAATAACAATATTTACATCATTTACGATTTAATGCGAAGGGGGTTAAAATGGGGACGTGACAAATAGAGTCATTCAACGGCACATGATGTGTAATCTTCTTTGTCACTATAGCCAAGAATGTTAGTAAACATATGCATAGCATTGTCATACAATAAAAATGAGAATTATATTGCATAAGGAAAATACATTTTTCTATTTCTAAATATTTACCTTCCGAGATGCATGTTCCTTTATTTCCCACTTTATCATTTTGACGCATTCTTTTTGAAAATTTCATAATCATTTTTTTTTTTTAATTTCGTGTCATAATTTGCTTTCTCTATTTTTTGCAAATGGATTAGAGTATTGATTAGCCATAGCCTATTATATTGTTATTAAAATGCAAGATAATATGGTCTAACAATCTAAATATGATAAAAATAATGATATACTTCAATCACAAACAATCACTTACCTCCATGTATCCACTTGTATAAAGCCTGCATAACCAAAAAACAAAAATTCTATCATCACTGAAGGTACATGTCTATACAAAGCAGTTTAAATGACTAATCAATCCAACACGTTTCAAAAGTATAAGGGAAATGCACGCAAGAGCTCTAGAAATGCATGGTCACCCCCAATAGGAACTTATTATAAATCGGCAAACAATATTTTCTCACAACATTGCAAGTTCTGGGCACTTTAACAACTTCAAGCAGATTAATCATCAAGCCTGGGCATATGTTAGGCTCTTGAAAGCAACAAATATGAGATCTGGGTTATTCTTTGCCACTTTCTAGGTAGACCTGTGCAATAAAAAAAACATCATGTTCATCAAAACAGTGGTAAAAGGCACTAGAAATCCAATTGTAGCTTGTTTTTTATTTCATTGCAGTAGTAAACCTAATTCTGGGTTGACTTGTGCACTCCTACAGCAGAAAATAAACAAATCTGGGCACATTCTTTGAGGTCTTGGGAATTTTTTAGCATCATCACAACATACTTAGTTCGGGGTTTCCAACTTTAAGAATAAAATTCATAACACATTTGTTACAAATGCTCCTCGATATGGAAAAGATCATGTATAAAAAAACATAGTATGGGTGGTTATTTGTGAAGATGCAATCGACACAAATACAACACAACAATAATCATTGGTAGCTATGTTGATGTAAGAATTCTGACTAGCTTGTGATGAAGTGCAGAACTTTGATCTTGAAGGTTGAAATATACCAAAAGGACAATCCAAAAATCCATTATCACAGACCAAAGAATCAGGCTAGATTTGATTCCTCACAACTATGGGAGTCAAAGACAATTTACAATGGGATGGAAATTGTTGTTGTTCAATAATATGCCCTGAGCCATCTCCATATCACTTCATTCCTTTTTAATATACCAACATACTTGTAGAATTGCACATGGGATATGAGGATATGAGGTGGTTGTTTACTTGGGCCTTTTTGTTTCAGATAAGGCTTATTTACAGAAATAATCTTATATGTGCAAAGATTAGGCCTGGAAGGTCAAACAGGCATAGCTTGAGTGGCTAGCATTGAATAATGGTTGTAATTCATTTTTCATTATTCTATAAGAATCTATGTCATTGAATATACAATATCAATGCCATTTAAATGCCATTTTCATGTCTGCTATTAAATTAGCTCATACCATGTATATGAAGAAATCACTGTTGTCATCCTGCTTATGGTAAGAAGGCTATAAAATGCATCTATGGGAAATATCTTACCTATGTTAAACCATCAACAATAAGTAAACCGGTCCCATTTGATTTTTAGGCATAACTTTTGCATAAAACAACCCTAAACTTAAAATTTGGATAATTTATACAGAAAACTAGACAACTGGAGCAGAGTTCGATATAGAATAGAATGAAAATGGTAATAATATTAAATATATATGACTTGAAATTACCTTGGATTTCAATGGATATTTTTTAGCCACATCGTTATCCCCAAATCCTTTACCGATATTTGAAAAGAAAAAAATGAACAGAGAATCAAATCGTAGTAATGGGATTTACTAACTCTATCGGTGAAACCATTGATTCTTTCCCATATTTAAAAATCCTCCATTACAAAAATATCTAACAGGGTACTAGTGCGTAGTAATTGGGTTTACTCATTCAATTGGTGAATCCATTCTAGGATGTGGTCTAGGTGATGCAGGGATATGAGGGTTTTATTTAGTCATAGCTTGACCAGAGGAGTTTGGAATGGTGTTTTCTGAACTATATTGAGAAGTAGGTTTAAACATTCACAAAATGAAGCTCGGTGTTCAATAAATCATTTTATATGCTACTGGATGAGGGAAATGGTGAAAGGTGATCTGTAGATATAGTGTTTTTTCTTGACCAGGTGGAGTCAATATAGTTACCTTGACAGAGAGCTCTATACGATATGCCACATTTTTTCATTTGAAAATACATTGGAAAAAAATATTAGTAAAATGCTCACAGTAAATATACTTTATACACATTTCAAACTGTATCTCAAGAAGATTGTTAGGAGCAATAGAATTTATACATATTTCAAACCATACCTCAGGAAGATTGTTAGGAGCAGTACTAGTAGCCATACTAGGAGAAATTATGTTGGCTTCTATGCATGCAATTGACTACGAAAACTACACATCCACCAAATATCTTTTAGCTAAATCATAATATAGTTTGATTCTTGACGAATAATAATTTCCTTAAGGTTTTTTCCAAAAAAAAAGAGGGAGAAGATAATATTTAACTAGAACATTTAACAAAGGACTAAACTAAATAGTAAACCTTCCAAATTATTTGGCGGGAAAGAAAAACCTTCCAAATTAGTTGACGGTAAAAAACAAAGTATGGTGGGAAAGTAGATAAAACCCAAAATATCCCATCACTCAAGTTTTCAAGAAAAATGTTTCCTTATTTACCACTACAAAGTATATATATATATATATTCAAAGCAAAAAAAATGTAACTTGTTAATAATAATTATAATAATAATCTATTTTTAAGGTCATCGCCTAGTGAGACACTAATTTGGTGTATGACACCCCCTTGTTTGTGGGACAAGGGACCTCCTCTACATAGCGAGTTAACTGCTAAAGTATGCAGAGGTATACATACCCTGCCCCTGTCTGGATTTGAACTTGTGACCTCCTAGGAGGAAACACATGCTCTTAATTGTTATGGCCACTCAAGTTGTTATTAAATAGGGAATCAAAGGTACATAGTCCTTTGTCAAACAAAAACAAGCAAATTCAGAGTACACCTTCCTCCAGTTACTCAAAAGACTATCCTCCATATTTTACAAATGTTATCCTTCTTCACAGAGAAATTTATGTATCAAAACCCCATCTAAAAAGTTCGATGACAACTAACCTTTTATAAACATAAAAACACGGTCCCAAAAAGATGGGCATATTATAAACTGAGTATAGAGAAGATAGTTCCAAAAATGGAGTCTACACTCCCCTAAAATAACATCACTAACCCATAATCAATGGCACTATTATCAATGACCTCCTCATAGTTCAAATAGCCATCGATTTCACCCACATTTTTATTTAATTATTTAAATATACAAGAGAAAGAGATCTATGAGATTTTTTTTTATCAAAGCAACAATTCTATCTATCCTTTCTTCCAGGTGAAGATTAACCTTTAAATATGAAACTTCCTTTGCCCAATTTATATCACTACTCTAGGAAAACCATAGAAGAAATCATACCTTACTAAAAGGTATTCACTTTAAAGTATTCAAATAAGAGAATAGTTGTCTTCAATCATACAATATATATAAACATACCTTACTAAAAATTCTAGTACTAAGCTTACTCATCATGAAAATTTAGTAATCTTCTCAATTCCCACCAAACGGATCCAAAGAAAGAATAATAATTAAAAATATGTGACACTAAATATTCATCATTTAGCATACAAAAACACACATTAATCCCATTTAATTGACATCTACTTTCTAAGAAGATTGAGTTTTTTAACCAAATTAAACATTGGAGGCAAATGCCAAAGTATGAGAATAAGACTGCTAGTTGTTAACAATCATCTGATATAAGGGATAATGTATATTATGTTTTCAAAATCCATCTACAAAAATATGGCTTTATGGTGCATTAAAACTCTTGAGGAAACTGACAAACATCTAAATCTTCCCAATACATTATCACGGACTAGGTTATCAACCATCATGAACCTGTCTAATCGTTTTGTAGTACTTGCCTTACCTAGTCAACCATTGGACCAATTAGGATTCAAAGAGCTAGGAACCACCTCACTTAAGTTTGCATTGGCAATTGTTTTCTGGAAAAAAAATTGCTAATGGATCAATCACGTTGCTATAACCCCAAACCTAATATGAAGACAAAGTGAAATTAAGTTCAACTACTAAGGTCAATGATGAGTCATTTAATAATCCATAATGAATTACATTATCCCAAATATTTCTCTGTTTGCTAAATTATTTTATTTAGAGACTCATACACATATGGGCTTCACCTAGAATACGGGAGACCACATTGGGGTGTAGAAATATGAAAGGAAAAAAAACAAGGAGCAATGAAATCGAGGAGAAACAAGGTAGGTTTTATCAATTGACAAACCCATCTCTCCCAACATATGAGGTTTAATCAAGGAAACTAATAATAGTGTGTTGACTTCAGGAATTAATGAACTAGAGGAATGCCTAGGTTTCCCTCTACACTGTTGTATGGAGGTCAAGGTAGCTTATTGTTCAGACCTTGGGGGGTCTCTTATTTATCTTGGGGATAGGTTTAGTTTGGTCCTACTTCTGAGATATCAAGTGACATGGGAAGTCTCCCGAAGAATTTGGTATGTCACAATTTGGGAAAGCCTATGCAACCTTATTACTTACATATTGTGCCATCTAATACTCTTACTGCATAAATAGTGGAATTAATATTACAAGAACACATTGATTAGATTTAACATGATCATTATTATGAGCTTTGATGCTTCCACGGTATTCTTGAAACATGATCATTTGTTTGTGCTCTAGATGGATCTTGATGATGAACAGATTCTTGTTATATTTCATTTAAGCTCTAGATACCTTAATTTTTCCCATAAAGGGTATAAAAGTTATATTTCCCCATATTCGAATTCACAATGTATCATTTCCAAGATCGATTATATGAATAATGATCGGTAGTAAATCAATTTACTTGGTCTTGCTGTAAAGACCCTCCAAGCCCCATTTGTTAATATTTTCATTCCAAATAATCCCATAATTTAGGAGATTACCTACCAAATAAATCTACATGTACTTGCATGTTTTCTACCAAGGTATTAGAATGCTCGTTGGCATGTGTTACCATTATCCATAGGATAATATGGCACATGTAATGCTAAATCAACTAAAGTAGAGGGAGAAGCTATAGTGCCTTATCCCTTTAGCAAAGGAAAACATGAAAGTATATAAATATAAGTAGTAGAATGTGGGGAGAGGCATAAAAAAGGTTGACCAAGAAGCCAATGAGAAGGAATATGAACAAAAACACATAAAGAAAGTAGAAGAAGATGCTAAAGCTACTGCATAACCAGATATTATATACATGTAAACAAGAGATAAAGAAGAATAAAATGAAATAAATATCACCTACTAAGATCGATGACAAGTCATTTAATTAGCATGAATGAATTACATTATCCCAAAAGGACTCTCTTTGCTAAATTATTTTATTTAGAGCAATAAAATATAGGAGAAACAATGTAGGTTTTATCAAAGGATAGTCGACCCATCTCTCCTAACATCCTAGTTTGAATGGAGGAAATTAATAATAGCATTTTGTCTTGAGGAAGAACGAATGGAATGGCTAGGTTTCCCTCTACACTGTTATTTGGAATATGTAGCTTGTCATTGAGGCATGTGGGGATCTATTATGTCCCCTCAAGATGGGTTTATAAGTTTAGTCTTAATGCTGATCAGATCTTAAGTGATGAGAGAAGGCCCCCAAATATTGCACTTGTAATGCCCCTATGTTGAATGCCACGGGAAGTGGTGTGACGGAGGGCACGCTGGGATATATCACTTAAGGGTGCACATGATCACCGAGTCCAAGAAATTTTTGTATCCTTGGTGGCCGGATCTTGGTTGATGGCCTTGAGTTAGACAAGATGATGTATCAAAGTGACAGGATTTCTAGGAGGACCAAGGATGATGTTGAGTTGAGTAAGACGATACAAACCAACCAGGCACTGCATAGTAGGATTGATAGAGCATAACATTGTTGGAAATGCGATGTTGTCATCGGTGTGGATACCATGCTAGGAAAACATCGTTAAAAGTTGCATTTTAGGTATGTGACCGAGTGGATCTAGGACAGGACCTTCGAGCACCATAGTGAGCGCATCGGCATGTGTTGGGAAGACTTGGTCGTTCAGGTGTTGGCTTGAGGGTGGCATTACGATGGCTAGTGTTGTCTAAGGTTGGGTGGAAATGCAATTGGTGGCATTTCCTACTATGAAACGAGTACCTTACATTCCACAAAACTCTATGGTGTCTAACTTCTGTTAGGTCAGGATGGTTTCGGTAATGCGTAGTTTGGGTGATACTTGTGGTTAATGGTCATGCCCAATTAGCAAGATCAAGCTGGTGTCGTGTGGTGTCTATAATTTTGGACGGTATGGGACTCTCAAGATGGACGGAAAATTCTAGGCCAGTGACAACACTAAACTAAAGTATGAAGTTGTGCTTATGTTGATCTCTCTCTTGGTGCCCCTCCCTGGGGGTAGCACTATGATAAAGTAAGTGATTCGCTTTGATCAATTATTTGAGCTCTGGATGGATCGTGATGATGAGTGGAACATGAAGAAAGCTATTCCAATGCCTATTCGAATGTGGTTATGGGGAAAAACCATAGAGTATGTTCAAATATGACTAAATTAGAAATGTTTTGGAAAATTATCAATACTTTAATGTTTTTCTAAAATTTAATTTGTTTCTTTATAATTATGTTTTTATGAATTCAAGTTGAGGCTATTTTTATAAGGACTTAATATATGGGGAAAAAATAAGAGTCATATTTTATGGAAAAAAATCAATTACTGGTGATTTCTTCCACACAAAAGTTCACATTCACGTTTCTTAAAAAATGTCAACGACCGAGAGAGGAAGTAAAGGAAATTTAGGGAAAGTCGTATTTTGACAAGCTTAGTTCGCTGCTCTTCACAGGAGGGATTGGAAAAATATTCTTTACATAGCTCTGTAGATGAGATTCGTGGTTTTTCTTGTCTAACAACATATTTTTGGAGATTCATGGATTGTTCTATTGCCAGATTTGATGGAGATTCATGGGTTTTGTTTCAAAATTCGATCCAACAGCAGCTACTTGGTTCACTTCATACGAGATTACTAGCGTTTTTTGAATATCTGTTCTAGCAATAGATTCGTGATTCGCTGCAAGTGAGATCTTTTGTTTGAAGATTCAATATATTTCCAGAGGCTCTCCTCCACACAAGTTCGAATTGATACTTATTTTATTTAAACGTATTTATATAAAAATTTAATAGATTCATATGCAAGCTACAACACAATTACTAGCCAACCTACTAATTGGTATGCATCTATAAACTAAGATTCGATATGCACCTCTAGTTTCTCAAGCTCTAGTCCTGTCTCTCAATTTAGACTAGCACATCCCATATCTGGGTCTATGTTATTTTCCATAGTGAAAGTATCTAAATTCAATAGGTTTAATGCAATGTCCCAATTATATATATAGATATACACAAACACACAGGCCCCCATCCCAAAATGGATTTACAATGCAACTCATATTCAACAAGTGGTATGTTGTATTTTCTAGAGAAATCAATGTGGGCTGATCTTGCTCGATAGATACTTTCCCAACAGACCTATCTTCAACTGCTCTCCAAAAATTAATAGATGATTTTCTTTCTTCTTTAAACCCCGAGCTGGATAACTATCTTTTTCATTACAGCTAATTGTCATTAAATATTATATTGTAGTGTAAACTAATTGGAGATCAACAATAGCTATGTGTTTTTTATCCCAAATAGTCTATGCTTCTTCGACCAAGGGGTTAACATTATTCCTTACTTCCATTAGTCATTATGCATAGACTCCTATTCCAATGTTTGAAAGCTGATTCTTAACGATAAAATGATATTTTCCTGGGTTCGAAGGCACATGTGCAGTTGTAACTCTTGGTTTCGGTTTGAATACTATTCAACTTTGAATTTTGTTTGTTGGGATTTGTGGTAGAAAAACCATGTTTAACAACACAATTACCAATCTACCTCCTGTTTTGAAATTTACCTCTTGCAAACTCAAGACTGCCACTTATGGCCCAAAAGATTCCTTACAAGTTACTGAAATTTGAAAGTGGAAAACAACAACAGTAGATAATAGAAGTCACCTTCCACAACTCTTTGATACCAATAAAAGAATTCTACTATACATCTATCTATGTATCCCCACTAAGATAATAGAAACCTACAATACAACAATTTCTATAGCCCCACCTGCTTCAACAACTAGTTGTACTTTTTCTTTAGGGTGTGATAGAGTGGTTTCATACTTCACCTCTTACTAAGTTGAAACCATTGGAATATTAGTAATGAGTTTGAGCCTCATTATAGATATGGACTAGAATTATGTTTGAGGTTGTATTTCTCTCATACTCTTAAGAATACTAAAAATTTTCCTCAATTGAGGAAATGTGTTGACGCAGCGTCTGTCGACAGTGGTTCTCTTCGCACTATCACCAACAAACTATCAACCCAAAATCCCTTATACACCGGCTCGGAAAGGTGTAACCCTTCCCAGCAACACTTCCAGAGCAAGTGCAATCTCACCCGAGATGGATAAGGGGGCTGCTGGAACCAATTTTCCGCAATGAAGTTCAGGATATGATTTCAACAAACATTACCCTTGAAATAACCAGAGATTATAATATTTGCAGCATGCTATTAACTTATCATTCGCATTTCAAGTCATTCGTTGAGTTCAACAAACATTTGGAACAACCTATTCCGTATACTTATTCAGATTAGCAGTACTTCTTAAACCTATAGCATATTTGCATCAGTCAATATAAAAACATTTACATAACATATTTCACATTCATCATCGCATCATTGCATAATAATAAAGACATATATTAAACCATAACTGAACATCTCCATTCATTCACCAACTCTATGGAATGAATCTCGCAGAAACTGTTAGTACACCATGTTGCGGATACATTACAAACCCAAAAGATAGGATCAATCATCCAAAACTCCGATTCCCTTAGGCTTACAATCCTACTCTATTTATATGCTTCTATTTGATTACAAAATGATCCACATGACCGACTTAACTAATCTAACAATTCTTGCGCTGCACAAACACCGCGAATGGTCTTTCTTTCACAGAATGACCCTTTTGCACATGTCAGATTCCACACTTCCTGGGGATCTATCCCATTCCAACAGGACCCCAACACAAACTTGTGGCTCCTCTCAAGCCAACTCAGCTAGACACTACTGGTTTGTACTCATCCTTCACTCTATTCTGTTTCTGAAACTGTTCTTACCATCTGGAGCTCACCATTGTGTACTTCTCAACTCCGGTCATCGATCTTTGGCTCATTGTCATGTACTTCTCAAACTCATCCTCCAGTCTTTGGGAACTTGATGCAGACCATGGAAAAGTTGACGTACAATGCCGAGGTGAGAAATAGGCCAACTTCTCTGGCACATCTATTTCATACCTGGGATCACTTCCGACTGGGACCAGGGTGCCACCGCCCCTGTCATTATGGTGGTCACCGGGACCACAAAGATTTGAACTACCACCACATACCTAGACATCTTGGATGAAACTTCGCCTCTGTGACATCCGAGTGCCCACACCTCTTCCTGCTCAAGGTGCTCATGCACACTTGTCGTTCAAGCTCGCAGCGCACCTGGTGTGCTACCGCATA
The DNA here is from genome assembly GCA_027924585.1 of Larix kaempferi. Classification (NCBI taxonomy): domain Eukaryota; kingdom Viridiplantae; phylum Streptophyta; class Pinopsida; order Pinales; family Pinaceae; genus Larix; species Larix kaempferi. The sequence goes on from BSBM01000715.1 coordinate 747,247, forward strand.
AAATGAAATGGATCATTTCCATAGCCTCCTTGGAATTCCTTGCTTATCCAATTACCTGACCTACTTGCAGCATGTATTTCTTTCTTCTGGTAAATAGCTCTTTGATCTGCTAGCCTCTGGAACCTGTATTTATGCATCTCCATCTTCCAGGACATGTGCCTCATAAATCATTTGCAAATCCGTTCACCTAAGGTGTTGATTCGTCATCATTTGTTTCCTACGTGTTGATACCAGACTTCCTACGTTTGTAATGGAAACCATAATTCTCCCAGCTACCCTTCGTGTCACAATCGTGCCAACCGTCACCCGTGGTGCCACTGACCATGATGCCATGGTGTGCTTCCATGTTCCATACGTGCTTGACCCTGGTGCCAATCTGGGCTAGCTAACGATCATACCTGCCAAAAACACCTATCGGATAAAAAAGTACCATTTGCTAACGATCTATAATGATTGTTGATTTGGCAGGGTCGCGACCCACAACTATCACATCGCAGACCCCAATTGGGATATGACCACATTTTCTTCCTGCTGGTGCGCCATCCCGCCACCTAGCATCCTGCATTTTTTTTTTACACCATTGGTCCTCATCCGCTCTGTGTCAAATCATGGTGATAGGGCTTTAGCCTATTCCCATTGACTAATTTAGGTAACAATACTCCATTCAGAGTTTGTAATTGCACCGCGCCTCCGTTGGTGACAAAAGTGATAACATATGGTCCCAACTAGTGCATTTGCAACTTACCGGGGTGTTTCGCAAAGTTACTGTCATACAATAGAACGATATCCCCATTCTGAAAGTGTTTCGACTTGACATGGCGGTCGTGCCATGCCTTTTGGCAGTCTTTTTCTACTTTCTGATGGAACCCTGCGATGAATCAATCTTCGTCAAGCTGTATTAGTTGTGTCAATCGTTCCTCCATTGCGCCATCATCGCTCATCCCTGTTGTTGTTGCAATGCACAAGCTCGGTACTATGTATTCCATTGGAATAACTGCTTCTTGGTCGTAAACAAGCTTAAATGGGGTCTGTCCAGTCAGTCGTTTGCATGTGGTACGATATGCCCAAAGGACCGCTAGGATTTTTAGGTCCTAGTCATCGTGGTTCACATTGCACACCTTGGTGAGGGCATGCTCCAATATCTTAGTGAATGCCTCAACTGTCCCATTTTCCTGCGGGTGGTAAGGAGTACTCTTCTTATGCTGGATTTGAAACTCTTCTGTCATCGTGGCAATTGTTTGGTTAACAAAGTGTGTCCCTTGGTCGCTTAACAACACTTTTGGGCACCCAAAACTTGTGACCACATTGTCAAATAGGAATCGTTCTATAGTCGCAGCAGAAGAATCTCTTACCAGTGCAACTTCCACCCAACGCATCAGGTAGTTTGTTGCAGTGATGATGTAACGTGATCCTGTTCTCTTCCTAGGTGGGTTGATAGGTCCCACAAAATCAACGGCCCATTCTTCCAATTCCTACAGCATTACTTGTGGCAGTAATGGCATTTTTTCTAGACATGAGGGCTTCCCGGTCTGTTGGCATACATTGTAGCTCTTGGCATAGTCTGCAACATTTCCATGCAAAGTTGGCCACCATAGCCCTGCTCGAAGGATCTTCCTAGCAGTCACTCATCCACCATAGTGTCCCCCAACAATTCCGTCATGAGCTTCCACCAGAATCTGCTCCTGTTCATGGGAAAGGACGTACCATTGCAGAATCTCATCCGGGCCCATTTTGTATAATTCTGCTGCAATTAATTGAAAGTCTGCAGCTCAGACAACTAGCTGCTTCTTATGATTGGTAGTGAACTCGGTTGGTGCCTCCCTTGTTGTGAAGAATTAAATGATTTGTTCATAGTGGTTATAGACCATACCAATTCTATCAAACTGAGCGTCCGATAATCCTTCATTGATGCTCCTTGGTTCTTCCCCTAACTCTACCCATGAGAGATGATCAGGTCCTACATTCAATCGTGCGGGTTTTAAGATAATCTCAAAATCAAATTCCTAAAACAACAATAACCATAGATAGATCTTCCCCCCCAACACAGGCTTGTTCACCAAGTATTTCAGTGCGGAATGATCTGTGAACATCTTGAAGTGGCCCCCTAAGAGATAATGCCAGAATTTCTGCAAAGCATAGACCATCACCAACCCTTCATGCTCGGTGGTCGTATAGTTATTCTCCGTAGTGGACAATTTCTACTTGCGAAGGCTATTGGGTGGTCAATGTCATCGGTTCCTAGTTGGGCCAAGTGGTTGCAACTGATGACACAACAACGTGTACGTGAAATTCTTTTGTCCAATCCAGGAATGTGAGGATTTATGTTGCGACCATCTTCTCTTTCAGTATGTCCATGCTTTTCTAACATTCCTTGGTCCATTCAAACTTAGCATCCTTCTTTATTAACTTCTCCATGGGTGTTGTTATGGCTCCATATCCTCGAATGAATTTCCTGTAGTAACCTATGTGTCCCAATCTCGCTCGTAGTTGCTTGGCCATCGTTGGTGGTGGGAGGTCGATAATGATGGAAATCTTCGCCAGGTCTGCCAACATTCCTTCCCTGCAGACAATGTGTCCTAATAGGATACTGAATGGAGCACAAAAGATACACTTTTTGAGGTTCATGGAAATTTAGTTCTGTCGACAACATTCTAGCATGAGTATTAAGTTCGTGAAATGATCCTTGACTAACCCATATACCATCCAATCATCCATGTAGACGACGAGAAACTTATGAATATAATCTTTGAATGTTGCTAACACTATTCTGGAAAATATTGCGAGAGCATTCTTTAATCCAAATGTCATCATCGTGTACTCAAAGCATCCCCACTCCATGATGAATGTAGTCTTGTGTAATTCTTATTTCGCAATATTAACCAGGTTGTAGCCCGAAAATCCGTCCATAAAGGAATATATCTCCTGACCTCCTACTCCTTCGAGCACCGCATCCGTGAATGGGGTTAGGAATGGATAATGTAGGCAGGAATCATTCAGTTTCATTAGGTTGACACATATTCTTACTTCGTCGGTTTTCTTGTCCTAGACGACCATTGGACTGATCCATTCTTATTCATCCACTGGTTCTATAATTTCTGCCTCTAGCATTCATTCGATTTCGGCTGGCACGTGTTCCTTGTATCTTGGGTTCAATCGATATGGCCACTGCTTAACCGGATTTGCATCAGGTTGTAGGGGGATCTTCGTTTCCCCTAACTCTCTGGAAATTCCCTTCATCTCGAAGAATTTCATTGGAAACACATCCTGAAACTCATGCAGTAGGTTAGTTATCTTCGCAATGGTCGACTCATCCCAGTAGTTTCCAATGCTTGCGAACTTTGGGTTTTCCTCCAACCCAATTTTCACCTTCTTTATCTTCAATGGTTGCTGAAATTTGTCTGATGGTATATTTGGTGGCACAAAACTTCAACTACCCTCTGATTTTGGTACGTATGTAGCCTTAGGGTCATCGTCATCTTCAGGCTCTCCGGTGATATTGTAACACTCCATCAACATTTCTAGTGTCGCAGTCCATTGGAGTGCCATCGTTTGTTCAGTTGGTGCTACTTCAAATATTTTTCTGCGAATTTCCTGTAGCACGGTGTGGATCAAGGGATTGTCATTTGATAATGAGAACGATTGGCTGAATCTAATGGTAAGTTTCTCCTAAGAAGTCGTCCCACGTCGCAGTTCTGCTGCGACATACCAGCTCCGCGGTACCACATCCAACATGTGTACAAATGCATGTACCCACTCCTGTCTTGCTCTCGATCCCCATTGGTGTTGAATGGAATTCAGATGCTCCTTTGGGTCACTTCTTCCATTATATTTTAGTTGTTCGTACTCCATAGCTTCGCCAAACCAAACCTCCATGAGGTGTCGACATAGTGGCCAAGTTGTGATGTTTGCTTTATGCGCTGCCCACCATTGTGCGGGAGTGGCCTTCAAGGCTTCCTCTAGGGCCAGTAGACACTATGGTTCTGCCACTTTTTCCTCAAATTATGTGAGAAAATTTTCCAAGTTGGGAAATCCCTCATATGTAGGTAACACATACTCCTTCGTGGCTACCCTTTGCAGGGAATGCATTATCCATGTGCATATTTGAAAGGACACTTCATGTAACCGGTTCTGCCAATTCTCAAGGGCCTCGTCTAAATTTGAGGATGCTGAGCTAGGGCGTTGCGCCATCCTAATTCTCCATCTGTGGTAGGATTAACAAAATCCTCAGAAGTTTTATACAAATTTTCCCACCCTTCCGCAAACGTGTCTCTTGATGGCTCTGTATAGCACAACCCTTCCGCAGGATCCAGTGGTGTGATGAATCTCATTTCATGATTTTTGAATGACGATATCCTTTTCTTAAAGTTGTTAATTGCTTGATTCTCCATGGCCCAGTCTATCCCCAATAGTACCGGATAGCGGCTGGTGTTATCCACAATTTCAATGAAATCGAAATCAGCATACGTTTTAAGCCCTTCAATTTCAACTGGAAGTTGACATACCCGACCGAGCAGGGTGACCTTGCTCTGGTTCGCCAATTGTAACTGTACTGGTGACCAAGTCATCCATGGCTTTCCCATTGTCTCCCATGTCTGTTTAGTCAAGATATTCACATCCGAACCCAAATCCAAAATTATGGAGTCGACATCAAATTCTTCGATCTGTGCCGACATCTGCATCTCCCTGCCCATCTTCCTTTTATGTATGTGATTAACTCTCTGTTCCAGTCGTGCAACTCCCCATCATTGTAGTAGACTAACTATTTCTTCCACTACATCTGGGTCCTTTACCAAGTCTAGGAAACTTTTCAAGAAGGATTTTGGAGTGTTTTCCTTCCTTTGTGACTTCGTCAAGTCGAACATCGGTGGCATGTCATAGATTTCTTCCTCAAGAGGTAGCTGCCTCTTTTTCCTCATTGCATCCCGTGCCTTCAAAAATATGTCCCTTTCTGCCTCTACGTCGAAGGTGACCTGCTTCCGTTATGTTTGTGTTGGTATAACATGGGTGTGTGACCTATATTCACTTGTCACCGCCCCTCCTCTTGTCACTATTCCAACTGTCGCATGGCTACTCCTAGCTTCTATCGATATCATCTGCACAACTGATGGCACATTCTGATTATTTTGGTTATGGTTCTAGGGTGGATGCTTAGTTTTCCATTTTGCAATGAGTTGAGGGAAGTCCTCTACACTATGATCTACAGCACTGCAGTATGTGTTAAATTTTCAGAATTTACTTCAATTTGACCTAGGATCTTAACTGAGAGAACATCATGTACAACAAATCTACAGCATATCAATCATGGACACAATAATGCAAGCACACAAGAGACACAGAGTTTACTTGGGGAAAACCATAAAGGTTAAAAACCCTAATAACTTCCTCAGAGATAGATAGAGCAATGATACAACCAGAATACAAGAGATAGTCTTTTCCTAGCAGCAGAGCCTCCTCCTCCACAAGTGCGCCACTCTCCCAAGTATGAGTGAGAGAATAGAATGTGTAAAATGAGAGAGACACACTCTCTATTTATACACTAACTTGACTTGACCTTTACTCAACTAGGTCGGCCTCAACTTAACCACTTAACATAATGCTGACAGGGCCGACCCCCACCAGGGTGGTCTAATAACCCTTTGACCCACATGGCCGACCCCCAATAGGGTGGTCTAATAACCCTTTGGCCCACATGACTTATATAGGGCCGACCCCAACAAGGTGGTCTAATAACCCATCAAGTATAAGTTACGACACTTACAATATAAATGACGACACTTCCGTATAGAGGAATAATAACATCTCTATAGGAATACAATATACATATATGTGAAATACATTCCGAAGTTACATATACATCAACACTCCCTCTTAACTAGGAAGGTATTTCTCAACACAGGCCTTCTAGCACAAGTCTTCTTCTCTGGATCATCGTCACTGGATAATTGTCATCGAGTCATCATCATCATCACTGCTGCTACTATCTCAATCAATCTTTGAATCTACTCGTCATAGGAAGTTCTACAGAGCCAGTCCTTTTTTATACTGGATGTAAGCCCACCACCTGTAGGTCTTCGTCATCACTGGCCATACTGTGGAATCCTTAGGACTTATTTCGTGCATCACAAAACCTCGAAAGAGCATCCTAGGCTGTTACGAGCACACGACTCTACCTATAGGATCTCCCAAGGCCATATTATATGTGACCTCACCACAAAACCTCGCAAGAGAATCCTAGGCTATTACGAGCACACAGCTCTACCTATAAGATCTCCCAGGGACAGATTATATGTGGTCACCACAAAACCTCACAAGAGCATCCCAGGATGTTACGAGTACACAGCTCTACCTATAGAATCTCCCAGGGACAGATTATATGTGGTCATGGAAAAACCTTGCAAGAGCATCCCAGGACTTATTACGGGCACACAGCCCAACCTATCAGATCTCCCAGGGACATATTATATGCCATAGGACAAAACCTCGAAAGAGCATCTGCCAGATATCCCAGGGCCAGATTATATGCCATAGGCAAAACCTCAAAAGACTATCTGCAGATCTCCCAGGGCCAAATTATATGTCCTCTTAGAGCAAAACCTCGAAAGAGCATTTGCTAGATATCCCAAAGCCAAATTATATGCCATAGGAAAAACCTTGAAAGACTATCTACAAATATCCGAGGGCCAAATTATATGCTGATTTGCACAACCTGATCCACGGCCATAGAGTATCAACCTGATACTCACCATACATCATCCTGATGTATACATGATCATCCTGATCATCATTACTGCAACATCCTACTGCAAGTCATCTAGAGAAACATCTTGAAGCTCATCATCCATGATCATCCTGATCATATTATGCATCTACCTAATGCATACCAAGTATCTACCTGATACATATCATCATACATGATCCACCTGTTCATACAATGTATCCACTTGATACAAATACAAATACATGATCCACCTGATCATACATGATACATATCAACATACATGATCTACCTGATCATACAATGTATCCACCTGATACATATACAGATACATGATCCACCTGATCATACATGATATATATCAACATACATGATCTACTTGATCATACAATGTATCCACCTGATACATATACAGATACATGGTCCAAGCATCCAACATGATGCATACGTACATAAATGATCCAACTGATCATATCCAGCATCCAACAGGATGCATACATACATATACATATAAATGATCCAACTGATCATATCCAACATCATCCTGATGCATATACAGAGCAGTAACTGGAGCATCATCCTGATGCTCATCATGCAGTGCTTACATCCACAGCCATGTGAAGGATCCTCCTTCCAACATACTTGGAATGGCCTATGCAAATGTGTCCATCACTTCTTCCTCAAAGTGTCATCAATCCAAAGAACACCAAGCCTCTCATTGAAGCACTCAAAATCCACTCTGGCTAGTGGTTTCATTAGCACATCTACAATATGCTCATCCGTCGCAATGTACAGGAGCTTCACAGCTCCTCTCTGCACCATATCCCTGATATAGTGATATTTGATCTCTATGTGTTTCGACCTGTCATGAAACAATGGGTTCTCGGATAGCTTCACACAACTCTGGATATCACAAAAGATACCAGTAGCATCCAATGGGAGATCAAATAACTCAGACAGTAGCTTTCATAGCCATACTGCCTCACAACTAGCTGAACAGGCTGCAACATACTCTGCCTCAGCTGTACTCAGTGCTACATAGGACTACTTCCTGCTAAACCAAGAGATCACACTTGATCCCATACTGAAGCAGCATCCAGATGTGCTCTTCCTATCTGCAGCACTGCCAGCCCAATTTGAATCTACATAACCCTGCAAGTTAAACTTTTTATTTGCTTCATACTTGAGCCCATAATCCACTATACCCTTCAGGTACCTCAGAACATGCTTTACAACAACCAGGTGAACACTCCTCAGATCCGTTAGGAACTGGCTCAATGTGTTCACCACAAAGAAAATATCTGGTCTCGTGTTCGTCAGGTACATCAAGAACCCAATCATCTGATGATACATAGAGACATCAACCGGCTCAGATGAAGCATCACAAAGAAGCTTCAGATTCGATGCCATAGGTGTGGCCATGGCCTTGCAATCCATCATCCCAAACCTCTTCAGGATCTCTACTGCATACTTCCCTTGTCCAAGGAAGATTTCATTTGCACTCTGCCACACCTCCATGCCAAAAAAAAATAGTGCATCATCCCCAAGTTCTTCATCTCGAACTCGGCAGCAAGCTTCCGCTGCGTGTCGACGATCAATCTATCTTCACCTGTAACAAACAGGTTATCCGCATACAAAAGTAGTATCACTGTATTTCCTTCCTCAACCTTGTAGTAAAGGTTGGAATCTGCTTTACTCTTGGTAAAGCCCAAACTGGATAGAAAGATGTCTATCTTACCAAGTTCTACACACATATATGACTACACCATTCAAGAAGGTTGTCTTGAAATCCAACTGGTGTATCTTATATTTCATCACTTTTATATTTCTCTATGCTTCCATCTGTAGCATGCTTGATCTGATAGTTCCATTTGGAAGTCACAACAGACTTCCCTTCATCTCTTGGGACCGCATCTCAAATATCGTTCTTCATGATCGACGGATCATGGCATTCATCCCGTATCCTGGGAACTTCAATAGATTCAATAGATAATTTTGTTGTTGAACAAATTTTGTAGTTCTTCTTTTGTAGGTGATGGCATATGATCTTTCCTACACAACAAGTTAAATTGCATGATTAGAAAACATCTCATATTTTTTCAGAAAAAAATTCTTACACATAAAGAAATATGTCATACAGTCATGCAATTATCTTAGTCAATGCTTCAATAGAACATTTATCCATATCCCGTAGCTTTCTAGATGCCTTCCAACCTCTACCAGAACATTGTTAAGAGTGTGCACAACTCCCAACATGTCAACAAAGAGGTTTCGTTCTAGATAAGTAGCAATGGAATGTTGTACAGTGCCATAGGCCACTTACCCATGTATATTAGTAGTATATTGTTCATCAATGCAGTTATTCTAATATGCATAATACACAACCTAATTCTAGGAACATCAGTATATACATTATTGAACAGTATTATTTAAACAATAAAATATGCCTGTAATGACAATTCAAATACTTATCTTTGTTTGTTTGTTGGGTTGACTCCCTCTCAGTCTTTGCTTCTTTTCTGCAACTCCATTCTTATGTGGATTGTGAGAAGTGGTCAACTCCCTCTGAATATCTACATCCTTGTAGAAACTACTGAAGTGTGCTCCTTTGCTTTCTTGCAGGAACAACTGGAGTGTGCTCCCTCTTGATCTTTGCTTCTTGGATTACCTGTCCTTGAACTTACATCCATCCTTAATCACTATGCATGCTTATTAGTATCATCATTGTGTTATCCTTGAGGTCTCATACATAATCACATATTTATTAGCATAATCTTAATACTATCAAAACACAATAATCTTAAACATGTATATTCATGATCATTCACAGATAATAAACATTAGTATTCAAGGTTTCAGGGAAGTCTTCTTTTACTCATACATATTCTTATTTGATCATAGGATTCTTCTGGTTAGTTGAATCATCAATCAAGATAAGAGATATAATATGCATAAAACCCGTGATTATTCAAACCTATACCTTCATGATTCTTTTGGTTAGTCATATCATCAATTATGGTAAGAAACATAATATGCATACAACCATGATTATTCAAACCTATGACTTCATGAATAATCATTATCAACAACACAACAGTATAAGATCCTAACACAAGGTAGTATTCTAGCTTGATATAGGAAAAACATACCTGGATTAGCATGCTAGTTAGTTATGTCTAACATACCCGCATAATGTCTTCTGGTTCTCTTCAGTGACTTGTGCTAGTAACCTGCATGTCTCATAAGTTAACCATTGTAGAACCAAGTTATACATACCTCGAAAGTAGATCTTTTATGTGATCCATGATAATGGATGAATCTTTGTCTTCATGTCAAAATGATCATATGTTCTTGAAGTATAACATGATTTGTCTTTCTTGGAGTACCTTTTAGGTTAGTGAACAACATAAACCTCATACAACATCACAATGCATTAGTACATTCATAAGTGTCAAAACCTTAATCAATGAATATCTTCTATTAAGGTGATACGACAAGTCCAGTAATTAATCAAGATTGTATTGTAATGATATGAAGACAAACATATGATAAACTTAACCATGAAACATACCTGTAGGCCATACCTGTCAAGATTGCTTGTAATCTTCTTATGGAAGGCCTTAGCCTCATCTACCTCTGAGACAGGAACTTCTTCACTTATGCAGGTGACCAATCCATCTTCTTCTAGGATTAACCCAATCCACTTGATTTGCAAGAACTGGACCTGGAGCTGGATTAGGGTTTGTCAAAGAAACCCCAAAAATTCAACTTTGAATTTCAAACTTCTGAAAGGATAGAAATATGCGCCTTGATGAGCTGGTCAAGTTGGTATATTCATAAACTGAAAACTGCAAAGTTTCACCCCTCGAAATTGCCTTTTAGATTTCCGGACTCACTAGGGAGGACCCTGAATTAGGGTTTGAGTTTCCCGGAGCTTCACCCAACCAAAATATTTGATTCAAAACTCTAAGATTCGATTTTTCTAAGGAGCTTCCAGCCGTGGTCACAGATTTCCAAAATTCCAATTTTTTGCAGAAGCCCTAATTTTCCATCTTTCCGATCAAAGTCCCGAACTGGGGTTTGATCAAGCCTGGCCTTCTGCCCAACCAAAAAATATGATCTTGGTCTCTAAATTTTGATTTTGATGAGTAGCATTCAGCCGTGGTCTTCGATTACAAAAATTCCAACTTTCTCTGAAGCCCTAAATTCTGGAATCCATGAATGAAGGTACTCAAAAATAATTTTGTTTTGATAGAAATATGTACCTGATTGTTTCTAGTGTAACTCCAAAATTTTCAATCCACAGGGTCTAAATTTTTTTCTTGATATAGCCCAACCTATTATCTTTCCATCTCGACAGGTCTGACCTCAATTGGATTCTCTGATAGAGAGTTATGCCAAGTGTCGCAACGTGATCTGTTTATGGGATAATACAGGAGAGAGAACTTATACGGCGTGCCACATGTCACTGGTTCAACTTCGGCCTCTGAAAACGTTTTTGGAGATATCCTGACCTGTTATCTTTCCATCCCGATAGGTCTGACCACAATTGGATTCTCTGATAGAGAGTTATGCCAAGTGTTGCAGCATGACCTGTTTATGGGATAATACAGGAGAGCAAACTTTTACAACATGCCACGTGTCACTGGTTCTTTTTCAGCCTTTGAAAATTTTTCCTGAGATAGTAAAGTCTGTGTACTACCTGTCACTTTTTATGAAATGTCATTTGGAGCTTCGTAGCCCACGTTATGAAATTTTTCCCAAGGTCACCTGATTTTGACTCAGATCTAGAAGAGGCAGAAGCCCTATATGGTACAGATCATAAATCACAAAGTACAACGAATTAGAGATTTTCCTTTGGACACAAGGTACATGGGGATCTGATTTATAGCAAAAGTGATATGATGACTGGTTTTTGCTATATCAAGCCCTAGCATCGTAAGTGCAACAAGTGTCATACATGCCATATCATGCCTTCTTTCAAGCTAGCTCTGATACCATGTTAAATTTTTAGAATTTACTTCAATCTGATCTGGGATCTTAACTGACAGAACAACATGTACAGCAAATCTACAGCATATCAATCATGGACACAATAATGCAAGCACACAAGAGACACAGAGTTTACTTGGGGAAAACCATAAAGGTGAAAAACCCCAATAACTTCCTCTGAAATATATAGAGCAATGATACAACTAGAATACAAGAGATAGTATTTTCCTAGTAGCAGAGCCTCCTCCTCCACAGGTGCACCAATCTCCCAAGTATGAGTGAGAGAATAGAATGTGTAAAATGAGAGAGACACACTCTTTATTTATACACTAACTTGACTTGACCTTTACTCAACTAGGTCGGCCTCAACTTAACCACTTAACATAATGCTGACTGGGTCAACCCCCACTAGGGTGGTCTAATAATCCTTTGACCCACATGGCTGACCCCCAATAGGGTGGTCTAATAGCCCTTTGACCCACATGACTTATATAGGGCCAACCCCAACAAGGTGGTCTAATAACCCATCAAGTATAAGTTACGACACTTACAATATAAATGACGACACTTCGGTATAGAGGAATAATAACATCTCTATAGGAATACAATATACATATATGTGAAAAACATTCTGAAGTTACATATACATCAATAGTATGTACATTGCAGCGCTGGGTTTGGACAATCTCAATTGTAACAGATGATTGCACCTCTTCCCCGTCTAGCGTCCCGTATCGGCACCTCAGCCTCGACAGAATCCTCCCCTGAAACCTTCACGTGGTGGTCCATATTGTTGATACTATGGTTTCTTGTACTATGGTTACTGATACTATTGCTACCCATACTGCAGTTGGTCATATGGTGGTGGTGGATACTGTGGGTGCCCATACTACGACTGCCCGTATTGCCCCTAGTCATATTGCTGCGGTTGGTTAAAATGCGGTTGACTATACTGCAGTTGCTGCTGCACCACCGACGGATATTCTCCCTTCATTAAATTCGTGTCAGCTGTCCGATCTTGTAGCAGGTCATAGGCCCTGCAGTCCTTCTCATCATGACCAACCGATCAACATAACTTGTAGTATAAGTTTGTTGGATTTGATACCATCTTTTGCAGATATACACATTCCTTCGGTCGATGCCCTCTGGTCAGACAGATAGGACACCATGGCATGCCTCCTTGGTGAAGGGGGTTTGGTGCCCTCGACTGCAAATACTCATGAAATTCTGGGTAGTTGTCCTTATGGTGCCCCTCACCTCTGCATCTGGTGCACCATATGTCTCCACAATTTTCCTTTCCCTTCTTGATATCTTCCAATTGAAGTGTTAAGTTGGCCAAGTGCGCCTAGACTCTGTCCATTCCTATCCCTACTTCATCGATTGGTGAAGCCTCCAGCTTCATCACAATTTCTAATGCTTCCTCCTGTGTTGCAACTTTTTGTTGCATCAGTGGTCCTCGGATATGCAGTACCAATCCTACAATGAACCATTCTTTGTGTTGCACCACATTTATCGAGAAACTCACTTTTGCTATCAGTGTCTTGTACCGCTAGTCGAATTCCCACACTGATTCATTCAGGAATTTCTTAATCTCCTTAAGCTTAGTGACATATTGCGACCCAGATTTTGGTTTTTTAAATTTGTTAATCATAGTCCTTTTGACCTACGCCAATGTTTTGGATGTTGTTACCACTGGAACCTTTACAAAATTGATGTACCAGTCTAACACCCAACCTCTGAAGGTCGTCGCTAGATGTCCCATCTTGATAGCGTCGTCCTAGACTTGCTTCACAGTCCAAACTGCTTCACATATGAACCATTACTGTTCAGGATCCTCGGTACCATTCCCATGGAAGGTAGGCATCTTCGCCTCATCTTCCATCCTAACATTGCTACTATTGTTGTTTATTGAAGCGATACTCTTAAGACTGCACGTAGGGAAACTTCGTGAGTAGTTTGGATTTCTTCCTATAAAATTCGGAGTAGTGCACAAGGTTTAAGGTACGTTGTAACTTACAATCTATCCTCCTTCTTCTTCTGGGGTATCCTAGTCGATGTATCCTTCGTAATAAGGTTGCTTCCTCCCTTGTGGTCCTGTTTCACAGTTCACTATTCCGGTCCTCTCAGGAGACTCTCTCTCAGTCCTCCTCTTCTTCTCCGGATGCTGGAATATCACTCCACTTCTTAAGGTACCACACTCTTCATCAACTTCTGTTAGAAATTCATCGTCGCTCATGTCCATCTACACCACATATTTCTATCAAGTCTGCACTTACGCGATACCTTCAACTCCCACACACCAATTTTTCTACTCGTCGGAAGACATCCTCAATATTCCTTTTTTGCAGACAAGCATCTTAATCCACTGTTTTAATGATGATAGGAACCTTCCTCTTGCCCCCCTAAAAACGTTCCTTTCGGCATCACTGTATGACTTGATAGTATCTACTGTGAACTCAGTCACGTACCCTTCAAGGATACTATCTACCCAAAAATCAAGAGCTCGTGATACCTTTTTATTGACTTGCTTTAGCTGTCGAACCAACTCTGGGGTCCAACAGTCAGGTTCAGTCTTTTGGCAGTGAGTCTTCCGTAATGTCAGTTGTGTTAGCCACTTATGCAACAACATCAGGAATTCACAGAAGAATATTTCATGGATATGTAAGTAGATGTATCTTTGTAACCAACTAGTCGCTATCTATTTAGGATCTCGCTTCTCGCTTTCTGCGAATTCCTCTGCCTTCATGTCGAACCACCTTGGATATCTGGTTTTGTCAGATGCCACAACATATCCTCTTCTTTTCTTCCTTAGGGTCCCAAAAATGGAACTATTTGTTGTTGCAGTGTCTATCGATAGGAGTTCTCTTCGCACTGTCCCCAACGAACTATCAACCCAAAATCCCTTATACACCGGCCCAGAAAGGTGTAACCCTTCCCAGCAACACTTGCAGAGCAAGTGCAGTCTCACCCGAGATAGATAAGGGGGCTGTTGGAACCATGTTTCCGTAGTGAAGTTGAGGATATGCTTTCCCTTGCAATAACCAGATATTATAATATTCGCAGCATGCTATTAACTTATCATTCGCATTTCAAGTCATTCGTAGAGTTCAACAAATTAGTGAGTCAAAATACAACACTTCACCTTAGAGTTCTACAGTTGAAAAGACCACCGAATAGTCGAACTTGTCAAAGCATAGGTTACATGAATTGTACCTAAAGGTTCAAACATGATAGACCATGATGCAAAGTATGAAACTACACTACTAAGGGGCTTAACGACCTTATCATCTATCAATCTGAGATTCATATTCTTTCATCAATCAGACCGAGATGATCTCCAAAACACAAACTCATAAGCAAATTCTAAATGTAGTCAACTATAACACTACAAAATGGCTTCTCAATACCCAAAAATCAAGTACTATTTCATTTACTTACTAGAATTTTGATCTACTATAGGGTAATCCTTGGTTTTGTAGTCTCCATTCTTAGCCTTCAACCTATGTTTCCATCATACTTAGGTATGCTTCTTCATTCCCTTTTTTTTTCGTTCATCATATGTAACATTGACTTTGACATTAACACTGACTTCAATTTATCCTAGCTACAAACAACTTTTGAGCACCTCAAAAAATGCACTGGTCACTGGCTGAATCAATATTAGACCAAAATTAACATTAACATTAAACTGTAATTAACCTTAAAATTTACTTTCTTCAGGTAATCGTATATTTCTAGGAAGTTGAAAGGAGAACTCTCGAGGAGCAAGGTGAAGCATTTGGGTTAATTTTATTTTCAAATGGATAATAAAAGGAATTGGACAGATTTGAAGACGATGTATAACTTTAATGTTTGATTCTTCAACATGATATTTTATAAAATATGTCTTCATTGTAATTTGTAGTGATTTTTTCTTACGTGATGTGGAATTTGGTTGTATTTAGAATGTCAAAGGATTATCAAGATGGGGTTGATGAATGCAATATCCCGATTTTTACCCCATTACATTAAAATGTAAATGATGTAATATTGTAATAAAATCATGGTGAGGAGCTCAAGGCTAAGGCCCCTCCATGGATTTAGTGATGCATATGGTTTTCATGCTAGCCAAGCACAATGGAATTGCAAATATAATGTAAATATGCATTTTAATAAAATACCCACAACTCGCTATGCAATGCAATGCAACAAGAGATGGGGGCATTCATTTTACAAGGAAGTGGGAGGGAAATATTCAAACCCTTGGTTCCAATAAAGTCAAGCCAAGTGTCAATGAGAGAACCCATGAACCCTCAACTACCCATGTTGAATTTTGTACTCAATCATTTATTTCTTCCAAGATTTGGTTGAGGTAGTTAATGCCTTGGGGAATGGAGAGTTATGGCTGTCCAAATTTGGGTATGAGAAAACCATTAGTTTTGGAAAAACATGTTTTTCTTCCTGGGAAAGAAAGGAGCAACGAAATTGCTCGCCAAATCCATTATTCACCATGGTATTTGCTCCCTCATGTGGTCTGAGCATCCTGGGCATTTTCCTCCACGTTTTTTCCAATGTTTCCTTAGTTTCTAGCTTGGAAGAGGGCGTTTTTGTGTTTCAGAGCTGTGGGGAAGAAAAGAAATCCGATTTGGGCATCCTAGGAGTTCATTTTTGCCATTTAAATGCCCCTATATTTGTGGTAAATTCGAGTTGTTCCCCTTTGGTCGATTCCCCCCCCCCCAATAAGCCGTTTTGTTGTGCCACGATTGGGGAAAACCCATAGACATCCTGTTTTGTAAGTCCCGTTGTTGAAAATGGGTATCCATGCCCAATAAATTAGCTTCCTGTGTATGGATTGGGTATCCATTGTTTTTGCTTGAGCTTGAGTGCAAGCATCCAAAAATAGAAGGGTTCACATTGGCCTAATAAACCCAGCTATGGACTGGCTTGGCTTAGATGTGATGTTTGCTTGGGTTGCGTTTATCTTCAGAGTCCCCTTTTCCTTGTAGAAATCATGCCCAGATCAGGGGTGGTAGTTGTGTTGAGAGATTGATGAACACAAATGGACTATGGCTGGGTGGAACATTGCAACGACATAGCTAGTTGCTTGGGACAATTTCACCATGAAGATAAGTATTCTATTTCTGTGTATTCAATTCTACAACGTATTGATTGTTCTAATTTTGTTGAATGTATGCATGAGAAATGCGTGTGGATAGTTTAATTTTGTTGTGCATGTTTATTTGGGTATGCATCTACACACATGTTTTTATTTATATGAATCTTCAATGATGAATGCGGCCGACTTTTTGGTAAAATCCCAATATCTGTAGTCATGTTCCCTTCCTTGCATTAGATCAATGGGAGGGGACGTGAAAATGAATTCATAGAGATTGCTATGAGGAATTCAGAGGATAAGAAGACCACGGGATTCCCTTGTAAAAAATATTGCAATGTTGTAGCATTGACGTTGGTGGAAGTACAAGAGGACTTGATGATTCATGGTATAATTAGTTCATGGTATAATTTTTGATGGAGAGAGAGCTCCTAGTCCGGACTATATATTTGATAAGAGCAAGAAAATCCACACAACAAATATGAATGATTTTCCTCAAGAAATTACACAGGGTGATGAACACATAGTCGAACGTCAATATGATAATCATAATGACGAGTTTGCAAAATTTCTCACAAATGATACCGATGTTCTTGAGAATGACAATGATAATGATGCAGCCATGGTTGAAGATCATATGGTTCAAATAGTGAATGATGCTTATCAATATTATAATGAAAATCCATATGTGAATTGTGAAAATGGCCAAGAAACATCAATGGAAGAAATGAATGATATCAACCAATATCTAAAGTTAATTGAATATTCGAAGACAGCATTGTACCCAGGTTGCACTAGTTTCACTAAGCTATCAGCCACTATGAAATTATACAACCTTAAAGTGAGAAATGGATGGTCTGATGCAAGTTTCACCAAGTTGTTGAAGTCGCAACAAGAAATGCTTCCTATAGGAAATACACTTCAAGAATCTACATATGTTGCAAAAAGTTTGATTAAATCATTGGGTTTCGACTATGAAATGATACATGCATGCCACAATGATTGCATTTTATATTGGGGCAATAATGAAAGAAAAAATGAATGCCCAACATGTGGAAAATAAAGATGGAAGGTTGATGCTCATTCAGGAAAGGTGCTTACAGGTATCCTGACCAAAGTGCTGAGGTATTTCCCTATAGTGACAAGGTTGAAGAGAATGTATAGGTATGATTTGAATTCTTATAATTCCATCATAGCATGCACCTTCTTGTACTACCAACCTACTCAAAAAATCATCTTATTTAATCTTCTAAGAATTGCAATGTATATATGATACTTTCTTTTTTTGGTTACAACTCTACATATATTTCATAGAAAATGAGGTGGCATTATGACAACGCAAGGATGGAAAAATGCACCACCCAGTTGATAGTACAACATGGAAAACTATTGATTCTAAATGGCCTTATTTTTCCAATGATCCTCGCAATGTATGACTTGCAATGGCAGTGGATGGATTTAATCATTTTGGAAACTTGAGTAGTGCTTATAGTATATGGCCAGTAGTATTAATCACATATAACCTTCCACCATGGTTATACATGAAAATGAGCTTTTGTATGTTGTCATTGTTAATATCTGGTTCCAAGCAACTGGGAAATGACATAGATGTATATTTAGAACCATTGGTAAACGAACTAAAGGTAACATGGGATGAAGGGCGAGGACATATGATGCTCATTCAAGGTCATTATTTAATATGAAGGCTATATTGATGTGGGTAATAGATGACTTTCCTGATTATGGAAATATTGCTAGTTGCACGACTAAAGGGTTTTGTGCATGCCCTATATGTGGAAGGAACACAGATTCAGAATATCTCAAATGTAGTAGGAAGTACATGGGACAGAGGAGATATCTTCCAATAAACCATAAGTATTGTTCTAAAAAATAACCATTTAATCGGAAGGAAGAGCATTGCATTGCACCTACAATTGTACAAGTTTAAGATATTTTTACACAAATGGGAGGAAGGGAAGAGATTTGGGGAAAGAGTAAAAGTACAAAAAGAAAGAGAAATTTACAAAAACGTGAAAATTCAAAGACTGACATGTGGAAGAAAATCTCAATTCAATTCAATTTGCCTTATTGGGAGGTATGTGCACACATTAACTTAAGGCCTAAAATGTATGATTCTTGAAGCATCACATTGTGTTTAATTTGAATATATTGTTTAATTTTTCTTCCATATTATCATTCATTCATTTTGATATGGTTGGATGCACAAACTCCTAGTTCGTCACATTTTAGATGTAATGCATGTAGAAAAGAATGCATGCGAAAGTATTTTTGGAACCCTTTTGGATATAGAAGGAAAAACGAAGGATGGAAACAAATCTTGTGATGACTTACAACAGTTGGGTATAAGGAGGTCACTATGGCTACAAGAACAAGGAAAAAAATATTTCTTCCACCCACACCACACACTCTTTCAAAAAAGGAGAAAGAGAGTCTTTGTGGTGTTTTGTTCACATTAAAAGTACCTGATGGATACAGTTCAAACCCTAGAAATCATGTATCTATGGAATAGCTCAAGTTTCATAGTATGAAAGCACATGATTTCCATGTTCTGATGCAACAAATCCTTTGAGTAGCAATGTGCCATGTGCTACCAAAAGCAGTTCGAAACAATATTTGTAGGATTTGCTTCATCTATAGGAGAATTTGTGCAAAAATGGTGGATCCAACAGATCTTGATAACTTACAGGATGATGTTGTAGAAACATTGTGCTTACTCGAAAAAAATTCCCCCCCTTTATTCTTTGTTATAATGATATATTTGATTGTCCACCTGGTGTAAGAGCTACGTTACTATGGAACCAGTGCATATCGATGGATGTACCCTTTTGAAAGGTCAGTGCAATTTCACTAAGTGTACAAATCTACATAAATTCCAACATTTTATGTGCATATACTACATTAATAGAAAATATTTATTCGTACTTTTGGTTTCACTAGAAATTGTGTTTTTTTTCTAGGAACATGAAAATTTTCAAAAGTTATGTGAAGAATAGGAATAGGTTCGAAGGATGCTTAGCTAAAAAATACATTGTGGAGGAATCCATCAATTTTTGTGATGGATATGTCGAATGTATGGACTATATTGAAAGAATTCCTAGTAGAAATGAAGCTTGGTATGATGAAGGAGAGGTTGATCAATATGGGAAGGCCTTATCTAGTGGAACTTCTATTGAATTGGATAATACTAGTTTGTTACAAGCCCACAGATGGGTCTTGCACAACATAGATGAAATTGAAACTTGGATAGAGTAAGTAATATGCACAACTTTACGAAATCATTTTTTATTATAGTCTATCAAAATATTTTGAAAAAATGTTTATTGACATTACTTGAAATTGGGATGCACTTGACTGAAATTTCCAATAGAAACATCCAAGCCCAAAAATACGAATTTTTATTACAAAATCTCCACAACCAACAATTTAGTGATTGGTTAAGACAACAGGTAATGATATGTTGTTCATATTAAAATTAATTGTTCAAGATTATTATGATGTATGAAAGTGAGATTCTTTTTATATAGTTTTAAATTGCATGGTTTTCTAACGACATTTAAAAATTTATAGGTGGAAGGAAAATAAAATATTTATGATACCCTTAAATGGTTGCCACGTGGCCCAAGGAAATATGCAACTAAGTATAATGGATACTTAATCAATGGGTGTAGATTTCATGTTAAAAGAATAGAAAATGCCAAGTCCACCCAAAATAGTGGTGTGTGCATTGATGCACAAACATTAATGAGATCAAGTGCAAAAGATAAAAATACCATACAACAAACGACAACATATTATGGAGTGATCCAATAAATAATCATATTGGAATACTATTTGGTGTAGTATCCACTATTCAAATGTGATTGGATAGATGTACACAAGAAAAATGGAATGAAAGTTGATGAAATTGGTTTCAACGTGGTGAATCTAAAGAGATTCCTGAGTAAGGATAAAGTGCAAGATGATCCATTTATTCTAGCATCACATGCGAAATAAGTATTTTATGTACAAGATCTAGTAGAGGATGATTGGTATGTAGTTTTGACATGCCCTCCAAAGGGGCCACAAAATTGTAACATAAATGAATTGGAGTAGGCAGATTTATCAAGTGTTGCACATTTTGAAGGGACAAAATGCAAAGATGATGAAGCTATAGGTGATGGTGGCATGGATTATGTTCGAAAAGATTGCGAAGGCACATGGTTGGATGTTGATCGATAAGTACCATGCATGATTTATTTATCTGTTCTCATTTAAGTTGTATCTGTGAAATTTTATATCTTAGATTCTTACTTGCATTTACCTTTCATGCAATTATAGTGTTTCTTGCTACTTTTTAATGCATGGATCTTATATGTTTTATTGTGTTATGTCACTTTCATTTATTTTGCAATAGATGGATTGGATGTTGGGAGTGATGTGGGGGGGGGGGGAGGGGCCATATGAGCTTCAACATTCATGTTGTTGGCCCTATTTAGTAGAGAATAAGTTATTCTCGAAACCAAGAGAATCTCATTCAGGTATTTCCATTTAGTTTTTTTAGAACTTCATGCATGTTGTTATGTCTTTTAGTTATATATTTATCATTCGGTCATATTAACATATTATTTTGTCATGATTTATGTAGGTCTACAAAGTGGAAAGGAATCCAATGAGGGCTTGTATCATTCTCTGATGCATATTTATAAGTTATCCCAATAAATAATTAGCCAATTAGATATCTTATTGTTGTTTCATTTATTATAATATGTTGATTTCTTCATTTTAATAGTTGTACTTGTCTATTTTATCGACAGTTTTTATTGCACATTTGTTGAGAGAAAAAAGTTGATTGTGGGATAGCTATTGACCATAGGCAGGTAGTGTAATGAACAAACCTGAAAGTATTTAATTACAATAGATTTATTACAACCATAAGTATACCCGATTGATGGTGTAACAACTGATTTCCGTGCAAAATTTGTGTAAAGCATAGTGGACGCCAAGATCATCCGACCTTATTGGCATAGGAGCTGAACTTTGAGGTAGAGATCTTTATTATCAATCAGCGAGGAAGATTTCTCGAGATTCTTAGGCTCAGATTGTCAAGGGTACGTATAAACACTAATATTTCTTGTAATTACTCATATCTCTCTTGTATTCCATTTGGGTTGTGTGAAAGCTTGTTTCTATTTGATTAATGAAATAAATTTTTTTAGGAGATCCGATTGATATAACCCTCTTTGTATGTCATTTTTTTTGTTTAATTTTTGCAGTGATATTTTTTCATATTGGATGTGAACAAGAATTTTAAAGTAACCAACACAAAATAAAGAGAGTAAGAGGCCCTCTAACAACACACACACACACACACACACACACACATATATATATATATATATAGCGTTCCAGCCATTTTACCTAACATAGAATGCCAATAGCCTTCCAAGCAACTGAACAAGAAACTACAAGACACTCTACACCACTTTGGTGTGAGCCAGTGTAACGTACCCTCCCGTGGACCCAATTAAAGGAAGGGAACATGATACCAATCTATGGGTTTTTACATAAACTCAGCCCATTCATTAGATTCACAACAATAAAACAAATGTGTGCAGATGCAAATCAAGTAAACATGCACAACGGAAATAAGCATCATCCACACACATATTATATGCATACAACATATCAATACAATAATCAAAATTAAAACAATGCAGAATTAAATACACATAAGAATATACTCATCTTCATCATGCAATTGTCCCAAGCAACTAGTTATGTCACTGCATTGTTCCACCGAACCATAGGTCTTTGCCCAACCTATATTATTTCAGCACTCAGAGACCACCCCCGAGATGGGCATGATTTCTACAAGGAAAAGAGGACATTCATACTCATACACAGCCAAATAATCACTGCATCTCAACCAAGCCAGTCCACAGCTGGGTTTATCAGGCTAAATATGAACCCTCTTCACTTATGGATGCTTGTACTCAAGCTCAATCCAAAGCAATGGATACCCATAATGCATACCCCAACATACACTACTTACACACAACAAAAATCCATCATTGGGCATCTATACACATTTTAACAATGGGATTTACAACAAGATGGCCATGGGTTTTCCCCAAATTGTTTGCATCCAAAAATGGATTGTGGGATGGGGAAAAACAATCACAGGAAGGAAAAACGATTTCTCCCCCAAATATCTAAGCATTCAATAGCCAAAACAGTCTCTATGGAACCCCATTTTGATTCCTTTTCTTCCCCACTGGTATATAACACAAAAACGCCCTTCTCCTAGCCGAGAATGAAGGAAAACGGAGAATTTCGATTGAGAAAAATGCCCAGCAAGCTCCCAACGCATGAGAGAGACAATCCCCCTTCATGGGTAGTTGCTTGGGGAGCAATTCATGGTTCTTTTCTTGGAAAGGAAGCCAAACACAATTTTCCATGCTGGGTGGCTTGCCCATACTCGAATTTGGACAACCATACCTCCCATTCCCCAAGGCATTAACTACTTCACCCAACTCTTGGGAGAAATAAATGATTGGGTACAAAAGTCAATATGGGTAGTTGAGGGTTCATGGGTTCTCTCATTGAAATTTGGCTTGAATTGATTGGATCAAAGTTTTGAATGTTTTCCCTCCCAATTCCTTGTAAAATCATGCCCCCATCTCTTGTTGCATTGCATAGCTAATTGTGTGTATTTTATTAAAATGCATATTTACATGATATTTGCAATTCCAATGTGCCTAGCTAGCACATAAACCATATGCATCACTAAATCGATGGCAGGGCCTTGGCCTTGAGCTGCTCACCACGATTTTATAACAATATTACATTAATTACATTTTAGTGCAATGGGGTCAAAATCGGTACATTACAGCCAAAAATGGTCAGAACACTAGATTTGGGGGAACTTGGGCTAGAGTAGTACTGGGATGGTGATATGGGAGGTATTGGTGCCTCCTCAATGTGTCTCTCATCCATATCAGGTCTAACAACCAATTAGTAAACTACCTCCAATGTGCAAGTAGATCATGGATTAACCAAGGGCTAACCATACACCATGCACCCCACATCGCATGAATCGTTACCAAACATGGTGTAAAGTGTGAACACATTTGGAGTAACCCTAAAAGATAATGAGAAGTGGCAGATATAGTTTCTATTTAAGGATTTAGTTCTCTATGATGGACCTATGAAGGAAAAAACTGATCTCAGAACAACACCTTGTATTTGGGCATAATACATATTATTTTCGGACATATTATATTTTCCTTGCGGGCATAATACATCTTCCTTGCGGGCATAATACATAATAAGAGTGCTGAAAAACTAGTTTTTGACTTGAAACAACCATAAAACTGCACTGAAAGCCCTAGTTTCATATCTGAAACAAGACTAAAACAATCAACTGCGATGTGACTGGGGGATTGGATTAGAAGGAACTTGAATCAATTTTAAGTCTCGTGGATGTGTAGGTGAATGGAGACAAATTCAATGCATATTTTATAAATGGTATAATGCCAGTAATGCCTTCTTCGCTTTCTTGAATTTAAGGTAATCTCTCAAAGTTCTATGTGCATATGTTTATATTGATGCCTTTGTGCATATTTGACCCAAAAATATGTCAGATAAATTTGAAGACTGTGTGTGTCCTGTAAATGTCAAATGAAAAACAAATACAAATATTTTTTCACTTCAAATTTGGCCGAAAATTATGTTAGATAATTGTCAAGACCATGTGTGCGTGACGAATTTTGATTTTATATTTTTTTAGGTTCAACAGAAAATGAATCTTAACATTTATATTTTTAACTTGTAAAAATCCACCATACATAGGTGCAAAAATTGGGTTTAGTGGATAGTAGGCTACATACACAAAACCTTTGAAGTTAAGACAGTGGTAATCATTGCCATTATTGAAGACTACAATGTCCTTGTGTATAGTAAGTAATGTCATCCAAGGTTATGATAGACCCTTCAATTAAGTGTATATTTCAAAGCTATTGGCTACTTCTCTGTAGACTGTCTTTCCATCCACTAATTGGGATTAGGTTTTTTCACTTTTTCTCCCCTTGACATTGTTTGGTCTCCACATATTAGAAACTTACCTTATAGTCTCTAGTTCAAATAAGACTTTACAGGACCTTACCCTCTATCTTAGGTTTGACCTTTCCAAGCCTTATTTGAAGATAACAAAGGCAGTTCTTATATCTTACCTTTGTTACGCTCAGGTAAGTGACTTTGCCTAGCATAGAAGTGATTGATATGTGAAGTGGTGAATTATTCTATCATTTTCTTGGTGTACCAAATCTTTAGTACCGAAATTTGGTTTTCGTAGAGTTTGAGAGAAATAATGAATATGACAAATAATTTAATTCAACGTATCTCTATCTTGATTCTCAGCTAGAAAAAAATAGTGTGAAAACATGGTAATTGCTACCTTCAAGCAGAACGCCTTGAAGGAGACCAAATTTTTCAAAGAAGGTGCACCAGTTCAATAGTCCAGTTTTCCATGAGGAAGTGTCTCATATGCTCCTCACACTCTTGAACATGGGACTTCATCAGGAACATCAATAGTATTCTGCATTCCCCTGCCATCCTTGGTTCCACCACCCTCACATGGGGACTTCATTGATTTAATTTTTTTTGTATTTGTTTTTTTTTGTAAATATAACCTGTCTCCTCTTTGGACGACATACAAGAAATCATTATATATACTTTTTTGGTTACTTATGATGCATGTGCATGTGGCATAGAGACAAAGGTCTTGACTTCTATGGCAAAGATTTGTTCAAGGAATAGATGGATGGGATAGGAGATAAAAACTTCCAAGAGGCCATGTAGCATGTTTTTTAGGCCCAATTGGTGATATTAATGCATAAAATATGACTCTCTTGGGGGAGAATGATATAAATATCTCATCTTTCAGCTCTGTGTAAGTGAAATACTTGTACCTAGGTGAATATTGATCATGTTTTGAAGGGCTAGTATGGCATTCTATTTCACCTTAATTGGTATTGAGATAGTCTTTTAGTTTTCTTTTGTCTTGTAGTAGTCCTTACATCCTTTTAACTTCAATTCATTGCAAGAACTTCTAGAATATATAGAGGAGCATCAATGGGTAATACTAGAAGGAGAATATTCCAAACGTTGGGATCTGTGGTTTTCACATAGAGTTTGCAGGTGATTATTAGAAGTTTATGGTTTCATGTGTTTGAATAACATATGTGGGAGCAATAGAAATTATTTTGGCATATGGCCTTACTTTGTATGATGCTCCTTAATGTTGGAAAAGTTTTGATTTCATTGTTTTATGATTGCATGCCCTGAAAACAAATGCTTGTGTGAAGTTGACATTCTTGTACTTGTATTATAATATTCAAGTTTATATATTCTCATATTGGCCTCAAATATAAACCGTAGATAAATGTTATGCATCTATTATTTTTAGAGACAATGTGGTAAAAGTCAAAAGTCTGTAAAGGAACATGACACCAAGTTGATTCTACTTCAACAGTATTTCCCAGTGTGACATTGTGTTTAACTAGACCTGAAGGAAATTTGAATTTAACTTATTGACACCAGATTGTGTGAGACATCATGCTTCATTTATGTTTAAATTGTGAGATTCTACTTTAAATTTTTGCACTGTTTTTCTGTTTTTTTAGTCCATTATCAAAATTTTAATTTCTTGTTTTAATAGCCATAGACATTTATTTTGAAAACATCAAGATGACCTTTTAATGCTCAGTCTTAGCATTTCTCCCACCCTTTGGTAATTCCATTGTTTGTTCTCAAGCCCAGGGGATTCTTGTCTCTCTTATTAAACACCACCACATCATTTTTTCCTCCTACTAAATGGTTTCTCAACATTCTTCCTCCTATTGATTACTCTTCTTCCAATCCTCCCACAACATGTCTATTGTTTTCCCTCACCTATTGTTGTTGTTACTTTTTGCAATTTGATAATTTTTCCAACTTGTGTCTACGTTTTCGGCATGCCAACAATTTTTCTTTGAGTGCCACCAGAACAAAGAATATCTTGTGCCAAAAATATGGACCCACACGAGGCTACTTGCACTTCTTATATGCATTGTGCTGTAGTTGTCACTGCCATGCATAATTATCATAATTGATTCACAATGTATCTAAGGCTTGAGGATTAAGGATTTTGATTAGATTCGAGTTGGAGTTAGAAAATTATCAAATATTTTTCCTATTATGTAAGAGATATTCATATTATTTTTGAATCCTAAGATAGGGGATGACATTTGCGATATTTTTTAATGGATTACTGAAATAAATTGATGTTCATTTGACTCCCTTATAATGTGTTTTTTTATGGTGTGTATGTCGATTTTTACAGATGATGAATTTTTCTTTGCTTCCTCTCAAAATGTTAATCAATTTGTCTCTAAGTTTTGTATCCTCCTTTCTCTTCGACTAGTCTCTCACATGATTGCAGAGATAAATTATCAGGTTCTAAAGAACATGTTAATATCCTATCCATAATGGTACCTAGCATGCTCCATAGCTGGGAGATGATGAGCCTGATGTTCCAATGTGGAATCCAGTTTTCTTCAAATATCCCAGTGGTGAGTTACTTCTGATCTACAATATTGGGCAGGAGGTACATAAGTAAGTTGATGTTCTTCCTCTCATTTTCTCTCTTTGCTATTGTTAGGAATTTTCATATACGATGATATTTAGATAAATCTAGTAGAAAAAGTTGTTGGGATTAGTTTAAGTGATCTACGTTTCCTGTAAATTTGTGCAAACCTTCTAGCCGTACTTGATACTTGTGTCCACATACCCCATGTACCCACATATCAAAAACTTGTGCAACATAGTGGATTAATTGTTGAGATTCACTAATGCAGGACCAATATTAAATAGCAGATTATACCTAGCCTAATATTCTTGCGCATTCTATTTGCAAAATATCTTCTATCTGAATTTAGAGTTCCTTCTACCTTGATGTTTTGTTTATCATTAGAAAATCAATCATATTTTCAGATTGGGAGGAAATTTCAAATATGCTTTTGAGTTCGATGAATTTGTTTTTGTCTTCTTAGGGACAATATCGTGGATGGGATGAAATTACACCTGATCAAAGGGAGAAATTTCTTCAATGAATTCAATAGGTTCAACAACAAGGTCATAGTGCGGCCCTCCTAGGGGCTCAGTTGTCTCATTTATCAGGGACCATCCCCAAGCAATTTTCATCTCAACAACAATCTACACTATTGCAGCAGGTAAACTCCACTCCTGAAGAAGACTTTTCCATACTCTATTAAACAACTACAAAATTTAGTTAATGCTATTAGAGGAAGGTAATGCAAGTTACATGCTAATTCTTTCCATTATTTAAGATGTAATAGTAAATAAGAAATATTTTAGTTCTAATTATGTGGATTCCGAGTTAATAGATTTTAGGTCATGACTTGCAGCTATAGATTTACTAAAAAAGTCAACAATAATCAACCTTCTTCATATGTTCAACAACAGTAGTAACTGAAACATACATCATCATAGGCCATCCAAAGAACAACAGTAGTGATGGAGACCAAAATGTTGGTAGGATGTTAATGCCACCAACACTCAGTCACATACTTAAAAAGTTTCTTCCCAAACTACTTCCCCTCAACTGGGGTTACAGGAAATTCATGTTCCTGCAACTATGAACTTGAATACATTCATAGGTGTATTTGAACTTTGATAAACACCAGTTAGATCTCACTCTACACTCACATCAATCACTTCACTATCAAGGAACTTTACTATTTGATTTTTTCAAATCGATTATCCACTTGTGCTCCTCCACATCGCGCTCATTCCCAAATCAAAACCTTCAACTAGATCTCTCTCTGAACACACATTCTAGTGCTTATTCTTCACAAAGTTTTCAATGCACAGGTACAAACTGGTTTACAAACCGATTCCTACAGATTATAAAACCATTCTTCACAGGAATCTCATTCCATTTAATGCTTATATAATTTAAAATCTCAATATTTTATTAAGTCGATACCTCAACCTTCCAATGCAACAGATATTCACCCTATTCATAGGTTATCGAATCCTCTGTTCTTGATAGCATCCAATTTGATTCTCACTCTTTCCCAAGCAATATTTTACTTGGTCCACACACAGGTATTCACCTTCCATTTTTTTTCTTGTTGCCACATATCAATATACTAAGATTCGATCTTCTCCCATCAAATCTCTTGCACAAGACCACGTTTCATAGAATTTCTTTAATCTTAGTGCTATCAACGCATTTCTCAACAACCACTGAATTGATTTCAAGATCCATCTCTCTCAAGAGTTCCAGTTTCAAATCCCCTAGGACTGGAATTACATAGTAAGATATTTATGCCTAGTTCTCTTCTCCTTGATAATCCTTCAAAGGGGAATTTCCATGCAACTAGGATTCTCCCTCATTATATAAATTGATGAAATTAAATACTTCAGCATTCACGATTTACTAAAAACCGCATATCATCAATACATAAATGCTATATCCTATTTCCATTAACAATAAAATGCAATTATTCATGTACAACAAAAAAACCCTAGTCAAATATTGTGGCCTGACTCAACATATCATGGCCATGCATGTTCTCCTCTAGAACTTCCCGTAGGCTTACAATGTATTTCCCGAAGCTCTTCTTTTCAGCTCTCCAAAACCCTAACAAAATTTCCTATATTAATGGAAACTAACTCTAAACATAGATTTCGAATATATCTTAAAATGTGACTCATGATCTAAAATTTTAAAGCTCCATAGAGATGCTGCCACAAAGTGTGGACTTGGTTACATGATTCGATGACTCAAAAATTTAGAACGTTCTAAAACTATACTTGGAAACTATGGACATTTAAATAATTTTTTTTTACAAAATACTCTTCTTTTGGATTAACATTTAGACCCTAAGGTCTAACCAGTCATTACAAGTATTAATGAGAGAAGATGCTCCTGCATCAAGTAGTAAAGAACAATATATCATCATAGGCCATCCAAACAAGCTCGGATCTGTACAAGCCATCATAAATAGAGCACTCACACATTTCTTCACTATTTGCAGCTCCTCTGCATTTGCAAGAATGGGATCACAACTTTGAAGGGATTGGATGCAGTATTACCATCTCTGAAGGACAACTTTATGAAGGAAAGATTCAACCTTTGCTTGCAAGTTTTATTCCCCATATTGATCTGTCATTTCAAGATAGTCTGCCACACAACGCACGATCCCAATGTTTGAAACTGTAAGCTCCACCCTTACCCCATAACAAAATTTTGTTTCAAACTCAAATGCATCAGCCCCCCCAGGAAAATATGGCAATTTGACACAACTGATATGCCTTCCATCACCTTGAAAATCCTCCAAAATCTTTTCCATCTTCCCACACTTTGACAACAAGGGAAACTAAATTCATCCCAAATATTTATTAGAGAAGTTGCATATGACCTGGAAATAATTATTTCCTTCAAATGGTAAAATAAAAAATGCAAATATAAAAAGAGAATGATATGACGAAGCAATGATAAGATTGCACAAACTTTAAACCACATATATTCTATTGGGATGTGCTTGCAGATCCCCTTGTAAGTTAATCTCTAAAGCTTATCATCAAAACTCTCTAATCATTGACCTGTTTATTTTGTTTTCATGGTGGAGGTGGACATGCTCAACATAAGGAATTTAAAGAGATATTTCACCAACACAGGTGCAAGATTCCAAGTAGAAGAGATTCTTCCATAGACACAAAAATCTCTTCAAATTCCCAAAATTTATTTCCATTGTAGCTTCCTAGACTCATTATGACTGCAAAAATTAAGCTAAAATATGTCTACTTCCTCATGCCCTTGAGGCATTGAATCTCAAAAAACCAAACAAGTCATTATGTCTATGAGATTGTCCAAAAACAAGGAAGCACTTGCTAGAATGGTTCTTGTGAGGTGATGCTCCTTATGAAGAACTTTTCAGTAGTGATGGTCAGAATTACAAGTGGTAACAACAATGCTACTCTGATTGTAGCATGTGCCACAAGGATAATCACTTTTTATAACTATAACATCTCCTTGATTTGAGAGAGTTATCAGTAGAATGATCACATCAATAAAAGGGGGATGATACTCTAGTACACCTAAGATATTGACCTTGTATATATATATATATATATATAGATAGAGAGATAGATAGATATTTATATCTATCTATCTATCTATCTATCTATAGATAGATAGATAGATAGATATATTACAACTTGAGGTGTTGACCTTGATTTCAATAATCCAATTTGTAAATGGTTTTGAAGTTTTTCAATCAAAGTTGGTTGCTAGAACTTATAAATCAAGTTTAGGAAGAACTTATTATGTGTATATGGATATAAATTTTGTTTAGGATGTCCTCATAGGTAAGTGGTAACGTACGAAACTACTATTGTTCAAACTAGTCACTAATCTAGGAATGAATTGAAGGGAAGGTCTTTAATTCCTGGCTTTCAAAGGCCTTGTTTCTGATCCAAGGGATATTCCCATGAATAGTAGATCACAACTTTGTAATTGGTGAACCCATTGTGGGAGGGCACCTAGGTATTAGCAAGACAATCCCAAAGTGAGGCATAGGCTAGTGGCCTACCAACTGATAACTAGTCACTAAACTAGGAATGAATGAAAGGGTTGGTCTTTAATTCCTTCCTTTCAAAGGTAGGGCATATTACCATGAATGGGAGATAATGTCATTCATTTATCCTTATACATTAAATATTTACATCAACAAAACAAGAAGTGGAACCTGAACAGTAAATACAATGATCTTATATCCTCTTCCTCGCCACTACGAAATCAGAAAGAAAATCAGAGTATGCTACTGCATGTAAAGACCTGGCATCTTTATGGAGAAAAACCCTTTACCCAACAATTGCATGCATACCTTATCCATTCTTATGGTACAAAAAAATACAAAGAACTAGCCTCGTTATCAAAAAAATCTCTACAACAAATATTTCCAAAGGGAAAACAACACGAAGATCCACAGACTGCCAAATACTAGTGAAAGGTGAGCGAACCATATAGATGCAATCGCTAAAAAACGTTTCCCACCAATGCACCACCCCCTATAGGAGGATTGAAAATTGATCATGAATGTAATTCCAACAACTCTAAAAAAATGACAATCCCTGAACATGTGCTTCATTATTTCTGAATATGATGACAAGTGGGATAATGACCATTAGATAAAACACTCTTTGACAACTAGCCTTGGAGGGGAGCCCATGATAGATAACCAACCATGCAAAAACTTGCAGCTTGTGGGACAGTCGAAAAAACCACACACTATGCTATGCATCCAATGAACCCATGTGTTGTCCAGCGTGGAGGAATCCCAATGAATAGTTAAGGCAAGGACAGGCCCATGATGTGGATGTAAAATGGAGTATAAATTCTTTGTGTATTGTAGGATGTCTAAAGTACGAAAAATGTTCTTAGACATTGAATTTTAGAAGATTGATATGATATAGATCTTGATAGCTGAGCATGCCACAAATGATTTAGAAAATTCATGTTGCAATTTATGTATATGTATGAGCATCCTATTTGGAACTGATTAGATGGGTTGTATTCGTACTTGGATTTGATTTATTACCATTTATTTGATTAGGACAAGCATAATGACTTTCATGACTGCATCCTCATTTGACACAAGGTAATAAATTCTCGACCTTCACATGAACAAAAAAATGAAGCAATATTGCTTGCATTATGTTCTCAAACCTTTACGAGCAAAGCAATTATCTTCAGGTATTTATTTTCTGGCAAGTAGCGGTGTTAATGGACATAAGAAAAGTTACTTCTAAATTCTAATTCTAATATATGTGAACTTAATTTTTCCATTGAAATACTTTCTTATTGAAGGATATCTATCTGCACATTAGTTCTTTCCAGTAGTTCATTTTAGATCCTCTTCGTAGCTTTATTGTTTTCAAGTACAAAATGAATTAAATATATGGTTAGGAGAAAATCTTAGCAAGATATCATAGAGATATCTTGGTTTTGGTTATTTTGTTGCCTTATTATGGTAGATTTTTGTGCTTATCAATGTGTTTTGAAAAATAAATTGGATTTTAAGCATGGTGGTTTTTGGATATTATTGTCTTTTCTTAGAATTACAAATGATGCAATCTGGGTCTTCATATTGCTCCTCTCACCAATTTTGAAAGGGTTCTAGCTCAATGGAAGAGCACCTTCCTTACAAGTAAGAGGTTGGTGGTTCGATTCCTCCATGCCCTATTGATATTGAAATATTAGTATTTTTAATAAAATATATTTTATTATGATTTATTAAGGCTATAGAGGGGGTTTCAAACCGTCTTTGTATGTTTCTACAAGAATGGTTCTAAACTTCCTTCATATGTCACTATGGGGGGGGTTCAAATTTTCCTTGTATGTTACAACAAGGAGAGTTTAGAACTGACCTCCTTGGGTACTTACGAGGTGGGATTAGAACCACTCTCGTAGGTACCTACGAGGGGGGTTTGTAATAGTGCTCATAGGTACCTATGAGGAGGGTTTGTAATAAGGAATTTTAGGGGGGGTTGAACCGCTCCCATAGGTGTCTACGAGGGGGGTTTAGAACCGCCCCTAAATGTCACTTTACTTTTGGAAAGGGGGGTGAACCACCCCCAAAAGTTACTTTTAGCATCGCTTTTGATCTCTTCCAAAACCACCGTTAAAAGTACAAAATTTTAGCACCAGTTCTATTGGGGGCAGTTTTGTTAAGAGTGGCCCAAAGGTTTATAAGATGAATTTTTAGGGGAGGTTTAGGACTGCCCCCATAAGAACCTATGAGGGGGGTTTTTAACTTCCCCTAAAGGTTTGTAATAAGGAATTTTAGGGGGTGTTTGGAACCTCCCCATAGGTGTCTACAAGGGGGGTTTATAACCACCCTAAAAAGTCACTTTTATGGGGGGTTTAGAGCCGCCCCCAAAAGTCACTTTTAGGGGTGAGTTTGATCTCTTCCAGAACCGCCCTTAAAAGTACAAAATTTTAGCGTCGGTGCTATTGGGGGTGGTTTTGTAAAGACTGCTTCCAAATCCAAAACCGCCCCAAAAGTGACTTTTGTAGGCAGAAGACAGCCCCCCCCAAAAGTCAAATTTTTTTTAATGAAAATGGGGTATTACATCATATAACTCCGTCCAATACACAAACATTTGTTGAATTCCTCATTATTTCACTACAACAACTCACACAAACACGAAAATAATCAAATTCTTA
Source organism: Larix kaempferi (assembly GCA_027924585.1). Taxonomy (NCBI): domain Eukaryota; kingdom Viridiplantae; phylum Streptophyta; class Pinopsida; order Pinales; family Pinaceae; genus Larix; species Larix kaempferi. The sequence continues at coordinate 781,342 of BSBM01000715.1, forward strand.
ATATTTAGGGGTGATTTTCCCTCATCCAAAATATGAAAATGAAGTGGGTAGGAGCTTCTCCTTTTATAGGAAATGTGCTCCTACTAACACCCCATACCACCATCCGATACCAAAAAGACTATTGTCAAAAAACACCATACCCCATGGAAATGTGATCCTACTAACACAAACTATTGTTAAAAAACCATGTGCCAAGTGCCAAGCTAGCAAGATGAGGCTCATTGTACATTGTTTCAAGATGACAAGAAAACATCTCAAATTGAGGTTCCAGAGGTGATGTTGTTGTTATATCTAGGGCATTCTCAATAGCTTTTAATATCATAAGAAAACATTCTCACTAGGTGTTGTTGTACATTGTTTCAAGATGATGACTAATTAAGGAGAAATGTGAAATGAGGACCCTACCATGATATTAGACATAGAATGGGAAACCACAACCACACATTTAAACAAAAGTGAGTTGCACTCAAAATGAGGGAATTCACTACACTACAAGCATATGTCACTAAGATGGATAAGAGGACCTTGATGCCAAGCTAGGTTGGGTTGTGCATTGCTGAAACATTATTAAATCCCACATAAATATTTGATTGAATAAGTGTATGATTTATACCAGTAACACAAGCTCTATGCATGGACACACTAATGGGATTTTGAGAGCAAAAAGGATCTTTGTTGCACCACTTCGATCATTTTTTGTGATAGTTGCAATGGCCTCATGCCACCTTCTTTCTTGCTACCATATTAGTTTTCTCTATATGTCCAATGTCAAGAAAAAAAAACATATTTTTGTGACCATAGTTTACATTGTACACTTACGAAGATAACACGCATAGGTTTGCATAGTACCCAATCAATTGCTACATCGAGTTTTAATAATATTGCACATTATACAAGTCATAATCATGGTAAAAGTTTGTTTTCCTCATTTCATAATTGAAAAAAATATCTTATTTGTTATTTTTTTTGTAGGGGTGATATTTTTGTTTGTTAAAAAACATATTGAATATGGGAAATAGACGTAATAATAAAAGAAAGTCTAGAAGGAAGGAGTTGCCCCCTGAAAAGGCCCATGAGATAAGAGAAAAGGCCAGGTTGTGCATGGAAAAACATATACATAAAAATGTTAGTGCCTTAGATCATAGCGTAATCCATGCTACAATGACCTTGGGTTCATTAGGGGAAGTAAAATGGATGCGGGTAATGGAGCCCTGTCAAAATCCAACGTCAAGCAATCATCCAATGAATAATCCATCAACAAGAATTGATGAAGTGGATGAAGTCAATCAAATCTTGGTTGATGCTAAGTATGGAGGGATGGATGTTGAATGAGTTGTTGTTGGAACGAGTTTAAGGAACACAAGTTTTGGTACATTCAGGGATGAAAGGGACAACAAAAAGGGTAAAGGACCAGTTGTGGAGTAGATAAAGAGGAAGTTAAGCAGATAACGTGGAGTAATTGGTTAATTAGTTAATTATTTAATGACTCACTCTATGAAGTGGACAAAATGTAATGACGAAGTGAGCCTATAAATAGGAGTAGCATTTTAAGCCCAAGGGCATCCTTTTTTATCCGATCTTATGTTATCATTCTTTTTGGTATCTTTTTGACATATTATCTTGTATGATCTGACTTTGTATGGGTTCTATGGATGTGTATCCTTGATTCCTCAATGTGTAAGATAGACTGATGAGTAATGAGAAGGAATTTTTCGTCTATGTCTGTGTCTCTTTTACTTGTCGCAGTGTTATTGAATATGTGTTTTCACAGTATAATTGAATGTATGTTATCACAACATGGATAAACATGGTTTATGAATGAATCTGTAATGTCGCAGTAGTGTTATGTATCTCAGATTGGTTATATATGCTTCTATAATATGTTATTGCATAGATATGATTAACATGTTCTGATGTGAATGGTGATTATGTTGATCTCTAGGTTACATTTTGATTGAATGTAAATTATGCATGTTCTCTTATATTTGCGGAAACATGGTTCTTGCAACCCCCTTAGATATCTCGGGTAAGACCTCACTCACTCTGCAAGTGTTGCTGGAAAGGTTAAACCCTTTCTGGTCTGATATCTATGGGAGATTGCATTGCGTTTTGTTGGCAAGTGTGCGAAGTGAGCCCTTGTCGACAGATATGTGTGAACAAATGTTTCTATTGTCGGGACCCTAATGCGAAGGAGAGAGGACAGGTTGTGGCATCCGACAAAGCCGGAGATCACAGATTGGTTCCATAAAATGACACAAGAATTTGTTGAGGAAGAAAATCATAATCCTGGATGGTCGATAGACGAGTGGTTGCAGAAGTACATCTAATCTAATATCCACAAGGTATTTTTATGTGAGTTTCCTATACTGCTTTATGAATGGTTGGTGCAATTAACATTTTAGAAGAATAATTTCCAAGGAGGTGATCCTGAACATTGAACCTCGGAACTTATCCAACAATTAAGTCGGGTTAACAACAAAGCTTCAAGGGTTGTCGATGTTTGGGTAGATAGCATTTTGGAAGGATACATTACTAAGTTTGTTGTTGATAGAGTTAAATCATACAACGACGCATAAAGAAAGTTCTTTAAGGTACCCAGAGGAAGATATCTATTGTCACTACAATTGTGGATCAAAATGCTCATTTGTAAAAAAAGAATATCGAAGATGAACTCCTACGAGTAAAGCTCGGGTGTGCGGAGGCCGTGGGTACTACGTAGATGTGGTTCTGATAGAATGATGAGGGGTAGATGGATATGAGCTACGAAGAAATTGTGAGGGAAGTTGTGCAAGATTGTGGTCTCCTAAGAAGTGGGGTGAGGTTCCGACCAAAGAAGAAGAGGATTACTGAGATAGAGAGAGAGATTTCTAGTGCGACTAGAACATAGAACTGTGAAATGGGACCACAAGGGACTAAGAAAACCTATCGTGATGAACAGGATGACCAGGATACCCCTAAAACTAAGGAAGGATAGACCTAAAGCTACAACATACCCACAACCCCGTGCACTTTGCCAAACTTTGGAGAAAGAAACACAAGCTCTTTGCAGGGTTGTCCTGCATGTCAGAACAGCAGTAAGAGTAGTGGATCTAAAAACACCAGTAGAAATCTAAGGATGGAGGGAGGGAACATGAAGATGCCTCTCTTTCAGGGTAATGGGACCAAGGATCCTGAGCAATATTGGTTCTTATGTGAAGCTGTGTGGACAATAAAACAAGTGCAGAATGACGATATTAAGAAGGGAAAATTGGTGATGAACTTTAGAGGATGTGCCCTGCATTGGTACATGAAGTTTATACAAGTACCTACAGGGTGTGCGCAGAAAACCTTGGCAAAAATTAGGGTTGGGTTGATCGACAAATTTAAGAAACCGAAATCGGAATCACAGTATATCACAGAGTTGACAGAGATAAAGCAATTCCCTAATGAGTCCGTGTGGGAGTTTGATCATAGGTTCAAAAATTTGATGGCTAAAGTTAGTTTTGGAATGAGCGACATACAACATAATGAATGATTTATGGCAGGATTGATACCACACATTTGGATGCAGTTGATGCAACAAAATATCCTATCACAGGTGGAGGCATTGTAAATCACAATGAGGCTCAAAGATTCACCCATTGGAAAAACAGGGATTGGCATGAACCAGATCCAGTCGCAGCTAGCAAATTTGACTATCCAGCTGTAGGAGATTAAGAAAGGGAAGGAAGTTCATGAAGAGGTATGGTGCAGTCAATGAAAGTATAATGGACATCATAAATATCATTGTCCTGAATTATGTAAATATTTACATTCTGATGCACCAAATCCGCTCAGTGAAGGAGGAATTCCCTGGTGTCGAATTTGTCAAAGAAGGGGACATCGCTTGGAGGAATGTGTGTATTTATAGAAGGTTGTGTCAAAGCCGACTAATCTATTCTGTAACTTATGTCAATCTGTCGGTCATGAGGAGAAAGAATGCAGAGAATATGATTTTATCCAAGAAAGAACTGTGGATACTTATTTCATGAAGGGAGACAAGCAACCTCCTGCACAACCGCAATCACAATATAATCAACCGCAACCGCAATATAATCAGTCATAGTACAATCCACCGCAGCTGTAGTGTAACCAACCGCAATACAATCCGCCACAATATAATAAACCGTGAGGAGGATTAAAAGGAGGATTTCAGGGTGGTCATGGCAGAGGTTTTGGTCGCGGAGGAACCTTTGGTTGAGGTCGAGGACCGATCACATTCTATAATTGTGGCTAGATTGGACATTATCAAAGATATTTACCAAATCCTACCCCGTAGTGTACCCATTACAATGCAGTCGATCACAATGTCAAAGATTGTCGTTAGTTAATCGCAAAGTGGCAGACTAAGCATGCACCACAATCACAACCAAATATGAACTTAAATTAGAACTAGAATCCTAATCCAAATGTGCATAGTATCTCACCTGAGATCAGAAGTCGACCAGTAAATTTCGCAGTGGTAACCAGAGGAGGAGATGTGACAGGAGAATATAGGCCACTTCCTACAACTCCGAAGCAGGTACGATTTGATGTCGAAGCAGAAAATTAAGTATTTTTAGAAGCAGGAGATGCACTAATAAAGAATAATGGTAAGTTGCCGCCTATAGTCCACAAAGAACCTATCTCTTAGATGCTGCAAATTTTTTATATGCCAAATTTGCATAGTTCACCAAGGAAGGTCAATACTCTAAGAAATTTTCTAGAAAGTTGTTTGAAATTAGCAAAGGATGAAGATGCACTGGCAGAGATGGATAGCTTCTTCTATCGATAGGAGGAAGGGTGACAGGATCAGATAGTAAATCAGTTGCACAGGAAGAAAACACGAAGAGAAATGAGGATGAATTCCCAGATTGGATTATATGATGTAGATTCCATCATCTTGAATCTAGGATCTGACGTGAATATCCTAACAAAGAAAACATGGGAAATTATGGGGAAGTACAGTCAACCCTTCTGGCAGCTTGTATCACCATTGTCTTATTAATATTATGATCATTCAGCAGTTAGAAAAGAGAGGACAAACCTGGGATCATTTTGTTTTTTAGATACTGAACCCTCATTTATCTACTCTCAAATCTTCTTCTTCTCAAGAACTTCATCATACCCAAGCAAAACCAAACGCTAAACGTGTACGGTTTGATGAAAGTCCCTCAGGTGATGAGTACCTTGCCCAGTCATCACCTTCTCCTGAACTTACTCTTGGTGACCCTAATTCAAAACCTCCACTCTTTTAAGAACCCACTAAATCCAGAGAACGAATTGTGACCTATCTGTCAATCAGTGTGTCATTCAGACTATCGTTCAACCATCATGTTCAAATATCCAGTCGAACGATCATACCTTTGAATCACCCCTCCTCACACTAGCTAACGTATCCGCTCATATGAGTGAAGTCTCTACTGCTGAAAGTCCTCCTGCACACAACCAAGATACAATTCTCAAAGGTCATACTATTGAATGTGAAACATGTTCAAAAGAATTGAGTCCCCCAAAGAGCCCTGAACATTATAAAGAATGGCTCATTCTGACTCAGCAAGAGAGGGATAAGTTGATCCAAGTAATATCACGGTTGACAGACCAGAATCAAAGCTATGTGGAAACAATTTCTGAACTCCATGAAGAAAATAAGGCATTGCATGCATAAGTAAAAGACATTGAATGTTTGGTTAACACCAAAACAACATCCCATACTGCCCTGAGGATGAGATATAATTGCTTCAAGGAACAATTCAAGAAGCTCGAGGCCAAATATATATATTCATCATCCCAGTCGAAGGAACCTGCTATCGCAGCTCAGCCTTCTTCCTAATTTCTCTATGTTTTGCTCAGTGGGACCTGGCATATCTCTGGTTTGGGGGACTGTTGGTGTCCATTTTGTCACTATTTTTTATCATCAAATCTACTCTGAATGGTGTTAATTTCACTATTTTTGATATATTAAGTTATTCTTTTAGCCATTCAGCCCATCAAACAAACCAGGTATGTGATGGAACATTTAAAAAACCCACTATGTCATTCTAGACTTAGGATAAAATTAATTAATCATTTATGATTAATTTCCTGAGTTTTAACTAGGTAGAATAGGCCAGTTTTGTCTTTTAGTTGACCACATGCTATCCCCATTCACAAAAACGAATTTGGATAGATTCTAGATAAGATTCCCTTGGATTCTATCTGATTTTATTCCATTCCTGAATTAGAAAGACACTATCCAATTTTAGTTAGCTTTGTCCTATTTTTTCTGCTTTCTAGTGGAAAAGATAAAGCTAGTTTACTTGGAATCTTTTGCCACTTGACCAATTCGACCTCCACATCATATCTAACCTTATAAATCCATCATTACATTCCATTTACCTCACTCATGAGCTTCCATACCATACTTTCCAAATTCGTGAACCTCTAACACAGTTTTGGAAATTGCTTTTGCCACCTAGGGGGTTTTTTGTCTTTTCTAAGCCTTTATTTTTTCTCTTTCCATATTGCTTCAAAGCAATTCGATTTTATCCATGGAGGATGTATTATATATTGTTATCATATCAATGAATAAGATACAAAGTGTTTTCCATAATTTATTCTCTTTATTCTTCTTCTCTCATTGTCTAAAATATTCCATGGTGAAATTGTCTTATGAATCTAGTTCCTAGTAATTGAAAATCTCAAATGGTATCAGAGCTAGCTTGATTCAAAACAATTTCCAAGATTTGTTTTTGCAGGTATTACCAATACCAAGAGCACATCAGTATGGATAAAAATCAAGCCAAAGTTATGACTCTCACCCCCTTCAATTTCTTTGACTGGAAGGTGCATATGATCATCCAGCTTCGGAGCAAAGGATTGTATAGAGTCACTATGGGGCTTGAAACTAAGCCAGGAGCTGTTGCATTAAAATCCAAATGGTTCAATAGGCTTGATGAAGCTTACGGGTTACTTTGTCTCTCTGTATCTCTAGATATTATATTCCATATCGATTCTCTATCAACTCCAAATGAAGTGTGGACAAAGCTAGAGTCTCTCTTTGGAAAACAGGACGAGCTCAAAGGTCATTTGTTGGAGATTGAGATGATCTCTCTTAGTCCAAGTAATTTCGATTCTATGGAGGATTTCATATCAAAATTCAAGAACCTAGTGCTTCAACTGAAGCAATGTGGTATAGAGAAGAAGAATGAGCAATTAATCATTACCATTATGTCAAAACTGAGCTCTGAATACTCATTATTTGTGTCTACTTTTCATTCTACAAGACTTGCAGTTCCCAAGTGGAAGATGCCAACCTTGGATGCATTCATTGATTCGCTCACTCAAGAAAAGGACAAGCTGGTCCAAATAAGGGATCAATCACCCTCCAAAGACTTTTCACTTGTTGCTCATGGAGCAAAGAGTTTCAAGAATGACAAATCCAAACAGAAGATATTGTCAGATGAAGAGGATTCTGATGGAGATTCCAAATCCAAGAAGATGAGGAAGGAGAAGCCCAAGTGTTCTTATTGCTACAAAGGATCTCATCCTGAGAAATCTTGCTTCAATAATAAATTAGACATCTTGGCCAAGATGCTTGAAGAGCATAACATAGATGTTCCTGACTTTGCAAAGAAAGAACAAGGCAAGGTTGCTGGAGAACAAGAACTCTGTCTCCAAGCCTCTCCCAAAGGTAATAATGTTTATGCTTTGAGTGCTAGAGTGAAATATAATTATGATGTCTCTGATATTGATTCAAATTCTGATATATTAGAATCAGAAACCTCCACCTCTTCCTAGGAACAATCTTCAGTCAGTTCATCCAAGTCTACTCTCAAAACTAGTCATTTTTTACTACCTTCTGACTTGTCTTCTGAAAGGTCTTTCCACCATCATTCAAATATTTTAGATTTTGATTTAGAATATGATTTAAAGTTTGATATGAAGGTAATTACATATCCCACATCATATTCCCAACCTTTGGATGCACAAAAGACCATACAAACCCCAAGTTCTCCAGTTAAGAAACTACACAATTCTATGTTTTCCTACACTGTGTCACTTGCCTCTGTTGCAATTTTGTCTTGCATATCTTTCATTGGTTGGACATCCATTGTTTTGGAATTATTTGGACTGATATTCCACACATCTGGACATGACCCCATCACTCATGGTTCAAAATTCAAGTCCTCACACTCTCCAGGCTTGCTCAGCTGTCCGGGTGATCTATTTCTCAAATGTTTTCTACTGAAATTATGTTCGATGATGGAGACTCCACATCTTTACTGGTTGCTGCTCCATATGAATTACATTCTTATATTTCAGAGAAGCATGATCTCATTTTAAATATCAGAAAGGTTCTACATCAGTTTGAGAAGAAAGTACAAGAACTAGTACACCACATTGTAGCTACAAAAGAAATAGATTCTGTTGAGTTCATTGTTTCTCCTTGGGAAGGAGTATGCATATATATTCTTTCCATCATTGATTATGTTTTCAGATTTGATTCTGTATGTTATAGCAGCAAGAAAAATTCATTTGATGTTCCTTCGATTCTGTCTGATTTTATTCCATTCCTGAATTAGAAAGACACTATCCAGTTTTAGTTAGCTTTGTCCTATTTTTTCTGCTTTCTAGTGGAAAACATAAAGCTAGTTTACTTGGAATCTTTTGCCACTTGACCAATTCGACCTCCACATCATATGTAACCTTATCAATCCATCATTAAATTCGATTTACCTCACTCATGAGCTGCCATACCAAACTTGCCAAATTCGTGAGGCTCTAGCACAGTTTTGGAAACTGCTTTTGCCACCTAGGGGGTTTTTTGTCTTTTCTAAGCCTGTTTTTTTGCTCTTTCCATATTGCTTCAAAGCAATTCTATTTTCTCCATGGAGGATGTATTATATATTGTTTTCATATCAATGAATAAGATAAAGAGTGTTTTCCATAATTTATTCTTTCTATTCTTCTTCTCTCATTGTCTAAAATATTCCATGGTGAAATTGTCTTATGAATCTAGTTCCTAGTAATTGAAAATCTCACTGTATGCACGTATTCGTTTATCATATAAATTTTGGTCAAATATTGTTATATTACGATTTATTAATGACTAAAGTGACATTTCCAGTCATGCATGGTATTTAAGCTTTGATTAACAGGCTGCGTTTTTCAAACGACCCTTCATTTAGACTGCGTTCTTATGATGCTAAGCTCAACCGCGTTCAGCTTGTCGTTCAGCCTCGCGATCAGCCTTTGAAATCCATGGTTGGCATATCCCAGATTGTTAAATGCAGAAAAGGGCACGTGGGTTCTGTTTTCCACACAATGGACATGGTTAATGAGCTGTTGCTCTAGAAGATCCATCCCCAGGCTCGCTAAGCTCGACAGCGCATCCCACGTCCATGGAAACACTCCAACATGCCGATTCAACCTCGCGTTCATCCTAGAATCACGTTTCCTATTCACACCATTGTTTTGGAAGGAGTCTAGGTCGCACACGTTTAGACTGCCAGCACAACGCCTTGCCACGACAGTGCTCCATCAGCCTCTCCTCTGTTTGTTCGGCTTGCCAGTATGCTACCTCTTTTCCCACGTCCAAGTAAAACCAACACTGCAACTGCCTCGTTAAGGAATCAACTCTGCTCAGCCTGGTGTATACTCCCTACGCTCTCACACACCATTCAAAGAAGCCAGTCCTTCATTTAGATTAGGATCGGTTTCTCATTCTGATAAATAATGAAGATGTTCATGGAATATGATTTGGATTCAAAAATTAATATCTTTATCAAGTTTTCTACTTTCTTCTAAATTAATATCTTTATCAAGTTTTCTACTTGCTTCCGAATCAAGTTCAGAAATAAATATCTTTATTAAGTTTTCTACTTGCTTCTAGTTCCCATTAGTTTTATATTATTATTCTTTTCATGGATAGTAGATAGATCATAATGTTTAAAGTTAACTGTAATTTTTCTTTTTGTAGTTTACATCTCTTCATTGAAGTTAGATTAGATTTACTTCCATTTAGTTTTTCTATTACATTTGAAAGACATTACAATACATTCACTCCAGTTCCTGTTACATGGGAATAGATGTTTTTCTTGAATTAAGTTGTTGAAATTATTTAAATAGTTTACAATTTGCTTTGATTATCATAGCCTTCTAATTTATCATTAAATTAATCCATTTTACAGATAGGTCTCTAATTTATTTTCAATTTTTCTTCTAATTCTTAGATTAGAATCTGAAATTGTATAGTTTCCATTTTCATAGTTCATATTTTGCTTTTTCAATCAGTTTCCATTGTTCAATTATAAAGTAGAGTAGTATAATTTGATACTATTCTAGGTTATCTGTTTAACTAAGTTTGAGTTAACTCATTTTACTGTTTTTCTGAAGTTTGACTCAGTTTTTCATTTTGAAAGATCTTTCGATCTTTTCTTTATTAAATATTTTTAAGGTCTGACAAGCCGAAATATTAGTTTCCATTCTACCTTAGCATATACTCTGCATCAACTCTAAGATTACCAACCCGGTCAATAATTAAATATTGGGTGTTTTCTTTGAGATAGCTCACACACCCAACAGTTGATGATCTTACTCTAGTTGAAATTGAGACATTAAAAAAATCACACAAGTGTTCATGTAATTCAACCTTTGGTGAGTCTTTTAGAATCAGTTGTACTTACCATCCGTGAATCACTGGGTGATATCAAACCTCTTTTTGAAAGTTTAAATAACATGCAAAATCCAACAATGGACCCTATGGCTTCATCAAAATCACAAGGGACTACAACATCGCAACCTCAAATAGTTTTGGACGTAGAAATACTTCCACTTTGGCTTCTACATCCTTCCCAACAATTACTATACATGTCTGTTATTAATACAAGTTCAACCAGCACTTCAGTTCTAGTTGGTATAGTTTTGGGTTCCAATCCTGGAAGTACATCCACATTTTCTGTAGGAATCCCTACTGAGGGATGAGCCTTACCAAACATTATTTTTCCATATGGTTCAAATAATCAAGATCAAAACATCGAAGGAGTAAACAAAAATCCTCTTGTTATACCTAACACTTGTTGAAATTCTACTTCTGGGGGTAACCCTTCACTATGGAATGGTAATATTCCTGCTGAAAGCAATGAACCATGGAAAATTTATGCCAATTGGGGTTATTCTCCTCATATTAGTGGAAATGACCTGGGGGGTTATCCTCCGACTTATCCTAGTACAATTCCTAGGGGAAATACACCTATCAACTCCATTCCACAATGGAGTGGGAAGGTTTCAGGGAGTATCCAATCTTCTTGGGGCCCACCTTTGCAAGGAGGAAATCAACCTTGGAATGCTTATGAAAACCAAGGAAACAATTAATGGTATGGTCAGGTTTTGAAAAGTAACCAATATTTTTGGGGCCTAACTTCGCAAGGGGGAAATCCATCCATCCATCATGTTCCACCATGGAATGGGAAACATTTAGGAAGTAACCAATATTTTTGGATGCAACCTCCACAAGGAGGAAATAATCCTTGGAATTTTTTTCAATTCCAAGTTCAACTGCCATGGTGTGGTTTGGATCTAGGAAGTAACCAATATTATTGGACCCCATCTCCATAAGGAGGCAATCCACCCATTGGTCATGTTCCATGAAGTACTAAATATTATTGGGGCCAATCTACGCAAAGGGGAAACCCACCTTGGAATTATTATCACATCCAAGGACCACATCAATGGAGTGGTCAGGTTCTAGAAAGTAACCAATATTTTTGGGGTCTAACCCAGCAAGGGGGAAATCCAACCATTAACCCCATTCTGCAATGGAGTGGTTAGGTTCTAGGAAGTAACCAATATTTTTGGAAGAAACCTGCAAGACCTGCATTTGATCCATCTAGTCCACCACATGGACCTCATTCCAATGGTATGATGGATTCCATAAATGAACATGAGCAGATTAACCAATATTTGGGACAAGTTTCTATTCAGACTTCGCAACCCACAGCTGGCCAGGAAATGAAACAACCTGTTAATCCTTCCAACACTTCTAACATATTCACAGACGCATCCATAGACCTTAGAGGAAAAAAGAAGAAGTATAAGGGTAAGCAAAGTGCTAATCCTTCCTAGAATTCTGAAATCCTTATAGTTGAGTCCAAAGACCTTAGGGAAAAGAAGAAGAAATACAAGAGTAAGAAAAATGCTAACTCTAGGAAATGAGATGCACCAAACATGATTCAATGCGGTGGGAAACAACAACCCACTATTTTGACACTGGTACCCCCACCAGGGGGAAACCATCCAACCCCCCTACAAGGGGGCAATGATCCCAATGACAATGTATTCATGTGTGATCATGAGGTGAACATTCAAACAAGACTTGATTCTTATGATGTCTCTCCTAGTACATCATATCAATCAATATCACATCCAATTGGTTATCTCTCCATTAAGAAACCAACCATAGACTTAGTACCACACTGCCCCAAAGGTGCTCTATGTAGAACAAATCATAATCCTAGCATGCAAGCTGCTTAGAACGATAATGTTCTTGAGGACCTAGCTCAAGTACCATCTGCGATGTCGTGCTTGTAGGTATTGCAATGTCATTATGTGCAAAGAAAGAAACTATTGTCTACAATTGGTGTTGTTGATCCATCTGATGTGAATTTGATCACATCAGACATAGACCATTCAATATGTAGGATCCTTTCCGAAGTTGCTTTTCAGATTAAAGTAATGACTCATGGTAAGAACATTTGTCTAACCATAGTGGATGAAGGTACCTCAGCTTTTGTAATGTCATTTAAATGTTGGAAATAATTTGGATCACCCCTATCTACCATAGAATTTTCATACCAAAATACTCAAATAGCTTCGTCAGATTCATATCAAAATCTTCCCTTGATGGAGGAATATGATTCGGTTACTTATCCCATTTGGGCTGTGAGATATCCCAGTTCATATGATTTCTTGGATTAAATTTTATCATCAAATGAATCTACCCTTGAAGTTGTGAATATTTGGTTGCACCCACCTAAGGACATATTTTGTGGGGGCATTGGGAGCATACTTGGTTTAAATCTACCCAAGCATAGGAGCATTCTTTGCATGTTCCCTGATCTAATCAGGTATATTTGGAAACTTGCATATAGGTTTTGATTATCCCTCTATAAAGATGCATTTTAACCTTTTCAAACCCAAATTTTCCTTAGGATCGAACCTGTTTGAAATTTGTGGGTTACTCCATCATACTTGGTTTAAATCTACCCAAGCATAGGAGCATTCTTTGCATGTTCCTTGATCTGATCAGGTATATTTGGAAACTTGCATATAGGTTTAGATGATCCCTTTGTAAAGATGCATTTGAACCTTTTCAAACCCAAATTTTCCTTAGGATCGAACCTAGTTATAAATTTAGAAGCATATACATCATCTAACTGATTAATATCATGGTCTGATTCTTCACTATCTTCTAATGTTGTTTCATAAGGATCATCCTCCCTTATTAAGTTGTTCTGAAAAGGTGGTTGTACCTTTTGATCTTCATTCTCTCTCTTTTCCCTTTCAATGTCATTGTTCCTTCTCTCTTTGGGCATGAATTTGGGAGGATAAGGGTGCCTAAATTGATTTTGGTTTCTGTTATCATTATCATAGGGAGGCCTGTTCTGATTTTTCTTCTCCATTTCCATTCTATTAATCTTTGCAGACAATTCTTTTATAGTCTTATGCATTTCATCATATTTATTATATGCATCTTTTGTAACAGAAGAAGAGGGCATCATCTCCTTTTTTACCCTTTCGATCTGTCTTTTGATACTCATCCTCTTCTCTGAGCATATTTGATGCCAAAATGTTAGAGTCAACTTCTAGGGTTGCATCCTGCATGTTCATCAATGACACTGCTTTTCTCTTTCTTAACCACAAGGAAAACTGATGATCAAAGGCATTGGCATAAGTTAACTTGGCTATAGTTTCAGTAGGTTTAATTTCTATAGGAATTTTGTTATACATTTTATTAAACCTTTTGGAAAATTCTGCAACAGCTTCATCAGTCTTTCTTTTTAAAGCTGTAAATTCTGTATAATAGTAGAGATAATCTTTTGTGTCTCCCCACTGCTTGATAAAAACATGGTGTAATTCCTCCAATCCATCAATAGAATTCTATGGTAACTCCCTAAACCACTTTCTAACCTCTCCATCTAGACTTTGGACAAACATTCTCATCCAAACATCCCTAGCTTCAATGTTATGATTATCAGCATAACTACAAAACTTATCCCAATGATCTTCAGCAATTCTTCCACCCTGGCCATCAAATCTAGGTAAGTACTTCTGGTAATCACCACCAGGAAAAGGGTTCTAGGGTCGAGGCATAACCAATGGATCATATCTAGTTGCTACCATACGATCCAACATATCAGGAGGCTGGCCAGCCCTATTTAATGAATGAAAAATCTGTGGCACAACTGGCTGAATCTGTGGAGATGGTGGTTTGGTATGTGGAGGGGAAGGTACTTCAATTTTCAACTGGCCAATGAAAATCCTACTCGTAAGGGGTATTTCAGGTTCTATCAAAGATTTCAAGGTAAAAATTTCCTCAGGAATATGTTTATGCTCTAAAGAAAGAGGATTTGAATAAACATTAAAATCACCAACCTGTGTTGGATTTAATTCATCAACTTCAGGAATGTTAACTGATAAATCCAATTTATTTTCTTCTTGGTTGTTCACAGGGTTTGAAGAGGAAGATCCTAGATCTGTATCATTAGTGAAAAATTGAAGCTTACTGGATGATGGAAAATTTAACTTCCTTCTAGCCTCCCTGATAATCGCTTATGGATCAAAAAATCCTTCATGTAAAGGAGATGTAGGATTCCCTCTTGTACCAATCGGCTTTGAAGCCACTATAACTTTCTGACTGTCAGGTGAATGTAGTCTATAAACAAATGTACTGATTCTGTCACCTCTCAAAACCAGCTGTAAAAATATCAACACCCAGGGAAGATATACTTTCGTTTCTCCATCCTCGGCAATGGCGCCAAAAGATGTTATCCCTAAAGTTTAACCTAGACTACAAGGGTTCAAGCTTAAGGAAATCTTGGAAAGTAGATATCAGACATCTACTTGGTAATTTCTATGATACTCTGGTGGTAAATGAAATAAATAACTTAGGTTGGATAGCTAAAGACAAGAGACAGGAAAATGTAAAGTTCAAATGAATAAAAGCAAGGAAGAACTGGGTTTATGAAGTGATCAGGGTGAACAGGTGCATGATCTTATCCTACCATTATGGCATAGTTGTATGCTAATCATAAGAATTGAAACATGAAATTTAGACCATGAGACAAAAGAATAATAACAGCATATACTTCATTGATTTAAAATAAGACTGGCTCATATATCATATTATACTTCAAAAATAACAGTCATTTCTTACAATATATTAACATAAAAAACTATATACATGCCTGTTCGAACAAGTGTTAACTTCAAACTTCCATCATTTGATTCCAAAAAATCCAACCCCTATTACCTCTGTCTGTATCATATTTATACAAAATTTGTTCAAAAGGAAATAGTTACTAGATCCTATCATATTGGATCTAATAGCTCCAAAAATAGAATGAAGTTTTGAAAGATAATTTAAAGTCTACCGAATCACTAAAATAAGCACATCTAGGTATAAGGACTTGCCACCTAAGACACCTTATAAATTAATTATAGCAAATGAACTAAATACTCCTTAATGACTCAGCTAAAACAACCAAATCATCTAGAGCCTGAGATCTTCGTTGTAACCTGGTATACTCTGCATCTACATTGTGCTCTTCGCCTTTCATCTGCTCCAGTTGGGTCTTCATTTACTTGTATTCTTTGTGTAGGGCCCTCTTCTTTTGCAGAGTTTCCTTTGTTGTAGCTGTCAAATGTTGATAATCATCATCCTTCTTTTCCAAGTCTTCCCAAAGCCTTTTGTTTGCTAACATCAAAGTTTCATTGATGTTCTGTAAATACTGACACTGCTCCTTGTAAGCTTGCATGCTCTTCTTCACCTGATCTAATTCAGGAGCTATTTGAATCTCCTCTGTGTTGATCACCATATCTCCTTCTTGTATATCTTTAGAACTTGAAGCTTGATTTTTAACATGACGCTGTCCTTCTGATGCCAATTTTTTAACCAATATTTCAGGAATACATCCAATGTTTGTTTGCATGTCAATAAAATTCTCATTTTTAGAAACAGGGGAAAATTCTTGAATTTCCATGTCATTGTCAGAATCAGGAATAGGCACGACTTCATTTCCTGTTGTAGGTTGTTTTGACAATTTATTTTCTGCAACTATTCTAGCTTTAGATCTGGTCCTCGGCCCTTCATTAATATTTGGCAGGTCTCGCTCTGTTTCTTCAACATATTCCTGTCTTTCCGTTTCTTTAACCTGTAGCTATTCATCTGGTGATTTGCTTGTGTTACCCTTCTTCTTAGAGGGTTTCTTCATTTCTCATAATAATAATAAATGCCACCCAAAACCATATTAAATCCTGATTTTTCAACTTACGGCAAAACTGACAGCATTCTTCAGAAACTTTGAAAAATTTGAACCACAAATTAAAGTTCATTTTGAGTATAAATATGAATATGAGCCTATTTTATTTTATAATGAAAATATAAAAATAACTGAAATAAAATAAACATTTGAATGCAAATAGGAAAAATAAACCTGAAAGGCACAATGCATGAAATGGGCCAATGGAACATGAATGAAGATTTAGGTAAAGGTTATGTAAATCTAAAGAACAACCTTAGTGATAACACTTTGATTCTTGCATTAGATAATATTAGTGATTATTGGGTAGTAGATTCAGGGGTTTCATGTCATGATACACCCCATAGGAAATACTTTCATGATTATGTTCCGGGCAATTTTGGACATGTTTTATTAGGTGATGATGAGCCATGTAAAATTGTTGGAATGGGTAATGTATAGATAAAAATTAAGAATGGAACTGATTGGATGTTGAAAGATGTAGGGCATATTCCTGCTATGAAAAGAAATCTGATCTCAATAGGGCAGTTGGGAGATGGCAGCTGTCTATCTACATTTGGAGAAAAGTGGTGGAAGATCACTAAAGGATCAATGGTGATAGCAAAAGGAGACAGGGTACATACGTTGTATTTATGTCCTCATAATACTAACCATTCTATCTCTTTAGCTTCCATAGGAACAGATACAACATTGTGGCATCATAGGCTTGGCCACATGAGTGAGAAGGGGATGCATATTATCCACTCAAGGAAGTTGCTGCCAGATTTGAAGCAGGTAAGTTTGGAATTCTATGAAAACTATATTTATGGAAAACAAAAGAGAGTCATATTTCTTAGGGTTGGGAAACAGAAGAAGAATGAAAAGTTAGAGCTTGTGCATACAGATGTATGGGTACTGGCTCAAATACAATCTCTTGGTGTCTCTCAATATTATGTTACATTTATTGATGATGCAACTAGGAAAACTTGGGTTTATTGCATTAGACAGAAATCTGATGTGTTTTCTACTTTTAAGAAGTGGAAATCTTTGGTTGAGAATGAGACAGGAAAAAGGTTGAAGTGTCTCAGATATGAGAATGGAGGAGAGTACTGTGCCAAGGAGTTTGGTAGTTACTGTTCATACCATGGGATTCGTAGAGAGAAGATAGTCTAAGGAACACCACAAGAAAATGGTGTGTCGGAAAGAATGAACATAACGATCATGGAGCGTGCAAGGTGTATGAGATTGCATGTAGGGTTGCCCTTACAGTTTTGGGTAGATGCTGTAAATACTGTTGTTTATTTAATAAACAGAGGACCTTCAAGTAATTTGGATGGTGGTATTCCAGAGGAGGCATGTGTTGATGTATATGTAACTTTGGAATGTATTTCATCTATGTATTTTATATATATTTATTTTACCCTTATTAGAGATGTGTTATTCCTCTATAAGGAAGTGTCGTCATGTGGATTGGCAAGTGTCGCAAGTGTGTGTACTTTCCGATGGGTTATTAGACCACCATGTGTGGGGTCGACCCCGAAATATATATTATATTGTGGATGTACCTAGCTAGAAAAGTCGGCCCCATAAGGTCACTGGGCAAACAGATTAGTATAAATAGAGATCAGGTGATCTCTATTTAGATCACTCGGAAAAGTATCTCACTCTCACTCAGAAAGTGGCGCACTAGTGAGGAGGAGGATCATCTGCTACTAGGATACTATCTCAGTGTATTTTGGTTGTACTTTGGTTGAGACATTGCTCTCTCTATCTCTGAGGAAGTTGTGGGGTTTTTCACCTTAGGGTTTTCCCCACGGTAATTTTATGTCTCTTGTCTCTCATGCTTTTGATTCTTGTGATGCATGTCATGCTTATTGTGATTGTCATGCATTGATATACTATATATGTTATTCTCTCAGTAAAGATCCTAGAGTATTGTGAATTAATGCTCAAAATTTAACATGGTATCAGAGCTAACCCGAGAAGAAGACATTTTGCAGTGACGGAAACATGAGTTTCTTGTTTATTGGGTTTCTCTCCATAGATTTTGGAAACACAATATAGTAGATTGACTCTAATCATCAAGGCTCATCTATATGTCCAATCAGAATTCAATTTCGAGCATTTTCAGATTTGGCCCTAAAAATTAGGGTTTCCACAAAAATAGGAATTTCTGAAATCTGAAGACATAGGTGGAAGTTCCTTGCAAAAATCGAAGTTTAGAGCTTTGGATCGAGATTTTTGGCTGGATAGATCTCCGGGAAACTCGAACCCTAATTTAGGGCTCTCCCTAGTGAACCCGGGAGGACAAAAGGACAAATCTAAAGGGTAAATATTTGTTGATCTCAAATTCTGAATGCACTAGGCTGATCAGGTCATCAAGGCGCATCTTTCTATCCTTTCAGAAATTTGAAATTCACATTCTGAATTTTTTGAGTTTTTTCGACAAAGCCTAATCCGGGACTAGATAGATTTTTCAGCATTTCAAGTGGTAAGACCTAAACCTTTTCTATTTCCATTTGAAGTACTCTTTAAAATGTCTCACCACACCAAGATTGAGGATAATCTTGAAGGGGCTAATAAATTCCGAGCTTGGAAGTATAGGATTGGGTTAATCCTGGAAGAGAATGAGTTGGACTCATATGTAAAAGAAGACATCCCTATCCCAAAGGATGAAGAGGCCAAGGTATTGCATCAGAAGAACTTGGTCAAGGCAAAGAGAATCATTGCTGATTCCATTAAAGACCATCTCATACCCCATGTGTCTTCTCTAAAGACAACCAAGGAGATGTTTGACTCTTTGACCAAGCTATTTGAAGGGAAGAACATAAATCGGAAGATGACCCTGCGAAGCCAATTGAAAGGAGTAAAGTTTTAGAATGGAGAAACCATTCACTCTTATTTTTCAAGGGTCTCCCAGATCAAGGAACAACTAGAAGCACTGGATGAAATGGTGGAGAATGGTGAAGTGGTGATGACCACTCTAAATGGCCTACCCAGGTCATGGGATTCCTTTATTCAAGGAATTTGTGCAAGGAAGAAGTTGATCTCCTTCAATAGATTGTAGGAAGAATGCTCTCAAGAAGAAGCTAGGCTTGTGGCCCGACAAGAAAAGATGGGAAATGAAGATCAAGCTCTCACAACACATGCCAGGAAAGGCAAGTCCAAGAAGGAATCATCTCATAACAGAAGATTCTCACACCACCATTATCATAAAGATAAGAAAGATCTCAGATGCTTCAATTGCAATGAGAAGGGACACTTTGCTTCAGATTGTCCCAAGAAGAAGAAAGACAACAACAACAACTTCAATAAGAATAAGAAGAATAACAAAAGAAGATATCATGCTCATGCTGCCGAAGATGATGAACCCCCAAAGAAGAAGGCTAGGGCAGAAATTTATAGTGATCATAACTCATCAAATGAAGAAGAATATGTTCTAATTTCTGCTCTCGCAAGTACTATCTCCCATGGTTGTAATGATTGGTTGATTGATAGTGGGGCTTCAAAACACATGACTGGGTTTAAGGAATCTTTTATGAATCTATCTGAACATGAATCACCCCATAAGGTGAAACTTGGGGATGATTATCAATATCCAATCAAAGGAAGTGGTGAAGCCTCCTACAACCTAGATTCGGGAAAATATTTGAAGATGAAAGAAGTTTTTTATGTACCTGGACTCAAGAAGAACTTACTCTCCATCTCTACTTTATATGCAAAAGGTATGAGGGTTGCATTTGTGGATGGAAAAGTCCTAATGTGACCAAAGGGAAAGACCATAGATGATGCAGTAGTGATTGGAGAGCAAGAGGGAGGTTTGTATAAATTGAAGGGACAACCTGAACATGCCATAGTGCATGAATCCATGGAGCCAAGTGAACTTTGGCATAAAAGACTTGCTCATATGCACTATAGGGCACTTCCAATTACAAGCAAGGCTATAGAGGGTCTTCCTGAAATCAAGACCAAACATGAAGGTGTTTGCAAAGGATGTGCAAAAGGTAAGAACATCAAGAAGGCTTTCCCAAGCAGTGAAAGCAAGGCAAAAGATATCTTGGAAATCATCCACTCAGATATATGTGGTCCTATGTCATCCAATTCTCTGAGTGGGTATGTTTATTATGTCTCATTTATTGATGACTTCTCTAGGAAGACTTGGGTATACTTTTTGAAGAACAAAGATGAGGTGTTTGATAAGTTCAAGGAATTCAAAACCTTGATGGAGAATCAAACTGACAAGAAGATCAAAACATTCAGATCTGACAATGGTGGAGAATTCACCTCAGGTGACTTCAAGAAGCTTTGTAGTGATTCAGGGATTAAGAGGGAGATGAATGCTCCTTATAATCCTCAACAGAATGGAGTTACAGAAAGGAAGAACAGAACTATCATGGAAGTAGCAAGGGCAATGCTACATGACCAGGATCTACCTATGCATCTATGGGCAGAAGCAGCTAGAACAGCTGTGTATGTGTAGAACAGAACACCCCACAAGATATTGGACAACAAGACACCATAAGAGGTCTTTCTGGTAAGAAACCTGAAGTCAGTCATCTCAGAATATTTGGTTGTCTAGTATACACTCATGTTCCAAAGGAAAAGAGGACTAAATTAGATCCTTCAGGAAAGAAGGGCATCTTTGTGGGTTACAGTGAAAGCTCGAAGGCTTACAGAATATACTTTCCTGGGTTCAAGAAGATTGATGTTAGTAGGGATGTAACATTTGATGAAAACTCAGCATTCATCAAATCAAGGAAGGCACCTATCGAAGTTTATGAAGAACCGAAGGAAACTAGATTTCAAGACACTACCATGACTGAAGCAGTTCCAGAAGTTGTTCGTGAGTTTGAAGATCCACAAGAACCTATAGATCCACCCCGTGAGGATAACTCTCACAAGAGGAAGCCTGCATGGGCTAGAGAGCTCATTCAAGATGCAGAAAGATTTGACATTCAAGAAGAAGAACAAAGAGCAAAGAAGAGAACCAGATCACATACCAGCTATGTTGCTTTACTCTGTGACATTATGAACAAAGAGCCTTCCAGTTATGAAGAAGCAGCAGAAAAGAAAGAATGGAAGGATGCCATGGTTGAGGAATGCCAATCAATAATGAAGAATGATGTTTGGGATATTGTACCAATACCTAAAGAGAAGTCTGTTGTGACTTCTAAATGGATCTAGAAAATCAAGCATGCTGCAGATGGCAGTGTAGAGAAATACAAAGCAAGATTCGTAGCTCGTGGCTTCTCTCAGAAAAAGGGAATAGATTGTGAAGAAACTTTTGCACCTGTACCCAGGTATACTTCCATCAGAACAGTACTTGCCCTGGATGCAACGATGAAATGGAAAATACAGCAGATGGATGTCAATACTTCCTTCTTGAATGGTGTAGTTGAAGAGGAAGTATATGTAGAGCAGCCACTCGGTTTTGAAATACACGACAGGGATTCATATGTGTGCAGATTGAAGAGAGCCTTGTATGGCTTGAAACAAGCTCCCAGAACCTGGTATGGTAGGATGGATAGTTTCCTATCTAGTTTGGGCTTTACTAAGAGTAAAGTGGATTCCAACATCTACTACAAGGTTGAGGAAGGGAATCCTGTGATTCTACTCCTGTATGTGGATGACTTATTTGTAACAGGAGATGATAGACTGATTGCAGATATGAAGAGAAAGCTTGCCACTGAATTCGATATGAAAGATTTAGGAATGATGCACTATTTCCTAGGTATGGAGCTGTGGCAGAGTGCAGGTGGGATCTTCCTTGGTCAAGGGAAGTACAAAGTATATATCCTGAAGAGATTCGAGATGATGGATTGCAAGGCCATGGCCACACCTATGGAATCAAATCTGAAGCTTCTATGTGATGCTTCATCTGAAACGGTTGATGTCTCTATGTATCGTCAGATGATTGGGTCCTTGATGTACCTGATGAACACGAGACCAGATATTTGCTTTGCAGTAAACACATTGCATCAGTTCCTGACAAATCCGAGGAGTGTTCATCTGGTTGCTGTAAAGCATGTTCTGAGGTACCTAAAGGGTACAGTGGATTATGGGCTCAAGTATGAGGCGAATCAAAAGTTTAACCTGCAGGGTTATGTTGATTCAGATTGGGCTGGCAGTGCTGCAGATAGGAAGAGCACATCTGGGTGTTGCTTCAGTATGGGACCAGATGTGATCTCTTGGTTCAGCGGGAAGCAGTCCTGCATAGCACTGAGTACAGCTGAGGCAGAGTATGTTGTAGCCTGTTCAGCTAGTTGTGAGGCAGTATGGCTATGCAAGCTACTGTATGAGTTATTTGATCTCCCATTGGATGCTACTGGTATCTTCTGTGATAACCAGAGTTGTGTGAAGCTATCCGAGAACCCAGTGTTTCATGACAGGTCGAAACACATAGAGATCAAATATCACTATATCAGGGATATGGTGCAGAGAGGAGATGTGAAGCTCTTGTATGTTATGACGGACGAGCAGATTACAGATGTGCTGACGAAGCCACTAGCTAGGGTGAAGTTCGAGTACTTCAGAGAGAGGCTTGGAGTTCTTCAGATCGAGGACATTTCGAGGAAGAAGTGATGGACACATTTGCTAAATCCATTCCAAGCATGTTGGAAGGAGGATCCTTCACATGGATGTGGATGTAAGCGTTGGATGACAAGCATCAGGATGATGTTCTGGTTTCTGCTTGGATATGATCAGTTGGATCATTTTTATATATGTATGTACGCATCATGTTGGATGTTGGATATGATCAGTTGGATCATTTTTATGTATGTATGTATGCATCATGTTGGATGCTGGATATGATCAGTTCGATCATTTATATGTATGTACGCATCATGTTGGATGCTGGATATGATCGGTTGGATCATGTGTATGTATTTTGTATATGCATCATGTTGGATGCTTGGACCATGTATATAAATATGTATCAGGTGGATACATTGTATGATTAGGTAGATCATGTATGTTGATATGTATCATGTATTTGTATTTGTATCAGGTGGATACACTGTATGATCAGGTGGATCTTGGATGACGAGCTTCAGGATGTTGCTTCAGATGACATGCAGCAAGATGTTGCAGTGATGATGATCAGGATGATCATGTGTACATCAGGATGATGTATGGTGAGTATCAAGTTGATACTTTGTGGCCGCGGAACAGGTTGTGCAGATAAGCATGTAATTTGTGCCCTGGGAGATTTGCAGATGGTCTTTCGAGGTTTTTCCTATGGCATGTAATTCATACCCTAGGACATCTGGCAAATGGTCTTTCGAGGTTTTTCTTGGGAGGACATATAATTTGTGCCCTGGGAGATCTGCAGATAGTATTTCGAGGTTTTGCCTATGGCATGTAATTTGTGCCCTGGGATATCTGGCAGATGCTCTTACAAAATTTTGTCCTATGGCATGTAATTTGTGCCCTGGGAGATTCGACAGGTTGAGCCGTGTGCTCATAATCAGTCCTGGGATGCTCTTTCGAGGTTTTTCCATGACCACATGTAATTTGTGCCCTGGGAGATCCGATAGGTTGAGCCTTGTGCTCATAATTAGTCCTGGGATGCTCTTTTGAGGTTTTGGGGTGACCACATGTAATTTGTGCCCTGGGAGATTCGATAGGCTGAGCTGTATGCTCGTAATCAGTCCTGGGATTCTCTTTCAAGGTTTAGTGGTGGGGTCACATGTAATAAGTCCTGGAGATCTGGACAGGATGAAAAAGGCCCCAGATGCTCTTTAGGGTTCTTGCTAGTCAAGAGACTCTTTTAAAGTTTTGTGACGCACGTAATAAGTCCTGAGATTTCCACAGTATGGCTAGTGATGATGAAGACCTGCAGGTGGTGGGCCTACATCCAGTATGAAAAGGACTAGCTCTGTAGAAATTCCTATGACAAGTAGAGTCAGAGATTGGTTGAGATAGCAGCAACAGTGACGATGATGATGACGATGCATCGATGACGATGATCTCGAGAAGAAGACTTGTCTAGCAGATCTGTGTCGAGAAATACCTTCCTAGTTAAGAGGGAGTGTTGATGTATATGTAACTTCAGAATGTATTTCATCTATGTATTTTATATATATTTATTGTACCCTTATTAGAGATGTGGTATTCCTCTATAAGGACGTGTCATCATGTGGATTGAAAAGTGTCGCAAGTGTGTGTACTTGCCGATGGGTTATTAGACCACCATGTGTGGGGTCGGCCCTGAAATATATATTATATTGTGGATGTACCTAGCTAGACAAGTCGGCTCCATAAGGTCACTGGGAAAATAGATTAGTATAAATAGAGATCAGGTGATCTCTATTTAGATCACTCGGAAAAGTATCTCACTCTCACTCAGAAAGTGGTGCACTAGTGAGGAGGAGGATCATCTACTACTAAGAGACTATCTCAGTGTATTTTGGTTGTACTTTGGTTGAGCCATTGATCTCTCTATCTCTGAGGAAGTTGAGGGGTTTCTCACCTTAGGGTTTTCCCCATGGAAATTCTGTGTGTCTTGTCTCTCATGATTTTGATTCTTGTGATGCTTGTGATGCTTATTGTGATTGTCATGCATTGATATACTGTATATGTTATTCTCTCAATAAAGATCCTAGAGTATTGTGAATTAATGCTCAAAATTTAAAAGCATGGACAAGTAAAAAGGTAAACTACTCATTTCTGAGAACGTTTGGTTGTGAAGCATTTGTCCATATTGATAAAGATAATAGAACAAAGCTTGAAGCTAAATCCAAGAAATGTATTTTTATTGGATATGGGATTGATGATTTTGGTTATTGCTTATGGGATTATGAAAATAACAAAATCATTAGGAGTAGAGATGTGATATTCAATGAAAAGATCATGTATAGAGATAAGTTGTAGGGAAAGAAACAAGAAAAAGAAAATACAGAGTACACAGTACTTGATGAAATTAAAGAAAATGAAGTTCCAAAGGTGCCAGAAAATCAAGAACAGCACCAAGTACCTGAAACTCCTGCAACTGCAAGAAGATCTACCAGGTTAAGTAGAATCCCCGAACAATACTCTCCTTCAATGTATTATTTGTTGATGACTGATGTTGGTGAACCAGAATGTTATGAAGAAGCAATGCAGGTGGAAACTATAAAGAAGTGGGAGCAAGGAATGAATGAGAAGATGGACTCATTAGTAGGAAACCAGACTTGGGATTTGGTTCAGTTGCCTACTGGTAAAAGAACATTGCAGAACAAATGGATTTACAGGTTGAAGGAATAAGAAGGAAGTAAGAAGCAGTACAAGGCCAGACTTGTTGTAAAGGGGTTTGCACAGAAGAAAGGTATAGATTTTGATGAAATATTTTTTCATGTTGTTAATATGACTTCAATTAGGACTATCTTAAGTCTAGTGGTAGTAGAATATTTGCATCTTGAATAGTTAGATGTAAAAACAACTTTTCTCCATGGGGATTTGGAGGAAGAGATATATATGAAGCAACCACAAGGGTATGAGGTCAAAGGTAAGGAGAACTTGGTGTGCAGGTTAAAAAATAGCTTTTATGGCTTGAAGCATGCTCTAAGGAAGTGCTATTTAAAATTTGACAGGTTTATGACAGAACAAGGTTATAGTAGATGTCATTCTGGCCACTGTGTTTATTTCAAGAAGCTTGACAATGAAAGATATATTATCTTGTTATTGTATGTGGATGACATGCTTGTTGTAGGGTCTAACATGCAACATATAAATGTACTCAAAAGAAATCTAGCTAAGTCATTTGCGATGAAGGATTTGGGTACTGCAAAGCAAATCCTTGGTATGAGAATAACGAGAGACCGGAAAAATCGCAAATTGACATTGTCTCTGAGTGAGTACATACAAAAGGTGTTGGAGAGGTTCAGAATGCAGAATGCAAAACCAGTTAGTACACCTTTGGCCAGCCATTTCATTCTAAGTAAAGAATTGTGTCCCAAGACACAAGAAGAGACAAATTACATGTCTAAGATTCCCTATCAATCAGCAGTTGGCAGCTTGATGTATGCCATGGTGTGCACAAGACCAGATATTTCACAAACAGTGGGAGTTGTGAGCAAATATATGAACAATCCAGGTAAAGAACATTGGAAGGTAGTATAGTAGATTCTCAGGTATTTGAGAGGTACCACCACTCAGGCATTATGTTTTGGAGGTTTAGACACTATTCTACAGGGATATGTTGATGCAGATATGGTAGGTGATAAGGATAGCAGGAGGAGCACCACAGGGTATGTGTTTACTGTAGGTGGAACACCAGTAAGTTGGATTTCGAGATTGCAAAAGGTTGTTTCACTTTCAACAACGGAAGCAGAGTATGTTTCTATTATAGAGGTTAGTAAAGAGATGATTTCATTTCAGAGGTTTATGGAGGAAGTGGCTAAGAAGAAGAAGGATAGCAGCTTGTATAGTGATAGCCATAATGTGATTCATCTTGCAAAGAACTCAACATTCCATTCTAGGACTAAACATATACATCTCAAGTATCATTTCATACGCTTTGTTCTGGAATATGAACTTTTGAAGCTGGAAAAGATACATATTAGCCAGAATCTTGCAGAAATGTTCAAAGAGGTAGTGACTAGAGAGAAACTGAGTTCTTGCTCGGTTTCAGTTGGCCTTCTCGCATGAAGGTGAAGATGAGAAAGTTTCCAAGTCCAAGGTCTAGCAAGTACAGCAGCGGTGGAGTTGTTGTGATCAGTCTTCAAGTGGGATATTGTTGGTTGTGGAGCTAGATCTTCTAGTCTCGTAGATGATATTGTCTTAGTCGTGCACCACAGAGGACTGTACACTCATGCCCCAACCTTGGGGTTATTTTCTCCAACAATTTTTGGGCCCATGGTTTTGGGTAACCCATGGTATTTTCCCATTGTATTTCCCTTACAAAACAAAGACATTGTAATACAGCTAGGGTTGATGTATTAGGTATTATGCATTGTAAAGATCTCCGAGATCAAGAAGAGAGACTATGAGACAGTGAAGAGGAAGTGCATCAGCTGTGCTGCAAGTTGTATCCCTTCACTTTGTTGGACGGAATAATAATAATGTTTGGAAACTTCAGTGTGGACGTAGCCCAAGTTTGGTGAACCACGATATATCTGTGTCTCTCTTCTAATGTGTATGTGTGATTATATTTTCATTTCTGTTTATTTTTATTGCTCCGCGATCCTATTTTTCTAACATGAACAATGCAGAAAGAATTCCGCAAACATTCAAGACATTTCCAAATCAAAACGCAGTACAGGATTTCCTAGGCAAAATGGAGCTTTCTTTATTGATGTAGCAAAGTAATTCACGTACAAAATTGAGTCTGCCCTTTCATCTCTTCTATTTCTTTATTTATAGATTTTACAAAATTTGTCTCTTCCCAAAACCTAACCCTAAGGAAACAAAATTTTTTTTCCTCTAGTGCCTAAAGAGACAAAAACAATTTCCAGTTGTTTTACAAAAAATTTATATAATAAAATAACTCCAGTTGTATTTTTCCAAAATTTGCAATAAAACAAATTAAATCCCATATGGTTCTGCCGCTTGAGCTGGTCTTTCTATTTCTGCTGAGCCATCCACTTCAGCAAGCCTGCTTGCTTCATCTAGTTTGTCCACTTCTTTAATATAGCTGGCACACTTGTTGATTTCTCGCAAAATTGTATTTCCACGTGCAGAAACCGTCATCGTTAGCGCTATTTCATGCTTATGCCAATCTGATTCGATGCTTACTGCTCCTGCTAGAGTTTCCTGAGTGATATATTCTAGGAAGTAGGCATGGATGGCAGTCGCCCAATGAATCGATGGACGTCTTCTGGATTTAGGACCTCTATCTTCTTCAAGTATTCTGATTCTGCATCTAGGTCACCCTGCAGGTCTATCAAATGCTTCCCTCTTTCGAGAAACTCATATGTAGTTTGTGGTAAAACCATGTGACATTTCTCATGGGTGTCCCAGATTTTTGAGTAGAAAGCATGACATTTCTTGATAGTTTTTCGGATTTCAACACTTAACTTTACACCACAATCTCTACCAAACTCTAGGACTCCTGCATCCAAGTACAATTCATCAGCAGTCTTAATGCATAGGTTTCCCGGGAATCCAGATTTCCCTTTCCTCCATTCAAAATGTTCATACATCTCTCCCAAGTGGTGCACATATCTCTTCTTCAGCTTCAGTGCCTTGACCTCAATGGCTGTCATCCTTGTTATCATTCCTTTTATCCTACATACCTCCACCACGATCAGCACTAGCGATTGATGAATCTTTCCTCGTATGTCACAGGCTTTCTCCTAGAATGCGGCTAGATCCTGCTTCCTCTCATTTGCAACTTCTAGCTGTTCTAATAGTTGTGCTTTTTCTTGCGCTCTTTTCACCTTCGAGCTGTAGAATTTGCAAATCTATTTCTTTATTTTCTTCCTGAAGCTCTTTATACTTTAACCTTAACTCATTGCCTTCTAACACCTCATTCTGCATGTTAATTTTTACTTTGAAACATTTTTCCGTGTACTTCTTTACTTCTTCCACCAGACGTTCTACATTATCTTTACTTGCCTGAGCCGACGCCAGACTGCATGCTGCCATGAACACAGGGTCACTGTCAGTCCCTTTAAAAAGTGGGGTTTCTAATACTTTGATTTCAAATCGGCCCTCTCAAATTTTCATCTTCTTCTCTGATCTTTCTACAATAACCTTATTCCTTTTATTGAAAAAGACAGAATCTAGGTTGTCTACTTGGAACTGCTTTGAAGGAGTGTATGGGGTGAGTGCGAGCTCTTCGGTTGTGACAACCCCTTCATTAGCTATCCCTGATTGGTTTATTGTTGATAGATCCATGTTAATGGCTTGTGGGTTAGACATGCCTTGTTCCACAGATCTCTTAGACTCTTCTGCTTCTTTCTCGCTTGTTTCTCTACTTGTTCTGCTAGCTCTGCTGCCTCTTGTTCCGCTTTCTCTCTCATTGCCTGCAACTTTTCGGCCTCCTCCCTTTTGATTCTTTCGGCCTCTTCTTGCTGCAATCTGGAAGCTTATTCCTTCTGAATACTTTCCACTTCATCTTTTTGCGCATTTGCTGCTTATGCCTACTAAGCTCTAGCAGCTTCTACATATTGCTGTTGCTTTACCTCTTGCTCCTTTTGGAGTCTTTCTACTTCTTGTTTTTTCTTCCTCTTGGATTCCTCTGATTGCAATGTCACTGCCTCCTTTTCCTTTTGGATCAATCCAACAAGTCTATGGCTAGAACTTGCTCCGCTTTTAGGGCGATAATGCTTTCCCAACTCAATCATGTTCTTGGCACTCTTGAAAAATTCTTCATCCTTGTCCCAAAGATATATGTAATCAAAAGTGGCTCTGACAGAGGTGTAGTGCTTAGCGACTTTGCTGCTAGGATCATGCATCCTAAAACACTTTATTCCGAAATGAAAAAATTCTAAGTTTTTAGCCAAATCCTCACCCTCCTTTGCTTTCTGGAGACTATATGCACCAATGGTAAAGGGCATTGGTGGGTAGAGAGCTTTCTTCTTATCGTTGAGAACCTTGCTGACTCCACTGATAAAGAGTTGCCTTACAACTTCTTTGCGTACTACAAATTCCATGACATGCCGAGGCAACAAAAAGGGATGCTTAGTTCCTCCACTCATCGGATATAAGTGCCCTCGGAGGAGAAGTAATAGTCTCTCAATTTTTCTATGATAGGCATGGAATTTTCCGACAAACATTTGGCTCATCTTTGAAGATGAGCTGATACAGGGGCATGATGAAATTTTTGCAAATATGTGTGTAGTGATTTGCGTATTTGTTTTCCCATGTGAGTTGATAATATACAAAGAGAGAGGAATCCTTTATGTTCCATATGCAACCCAGATCAAAAAAATAATGCTTGCTTAATAAGCAATCTATCAAGTATGAAGACATGAAGAAATCAGCTTTCTTCCGGGACAGTACTCCTTGGGAAGTGGTTAAAAGTGAGTTCATGCTGTCCAAGATTATGTCGGCCCCATTGAAGATTGTACCATGCATAGCTACATGGACCATAACTGGCACCTAGCCAAGCTTGAATACGTTTCCATTTGGCATGCCAAAAATTCAACTCAGCATTAAGGCAATGAGTCTGTAAGGAGTCCTTAAAAGCATGCTTTCATACTCTCTGTGGCCTCTTTGCCTTATTTTCCTTTCAATTATTAGCATCTTCTTGGCGGATTCCAAAGGGTCTATTGTTTTCTTTGCTATCCAATCATTGTTCATCCAAACCGTTTCCTAGGGTAACTTGTAGGTAGCCATGATATGCTCCGGTGCGAAGGACACGAGACTCATACCAGTGTTATCATTAATGAATCTTGTGTCAGTTTTCACATGGGGAATTATCCAGCCAATAACTTTCGAGCATGGGAATATCTCGGGATGAGTTGCTGCCTTGTGAAGGCCAGAATTCTTGATGTTCAAATAGACCATGCTTTCTTCTAAGGTTGCATCAGGGTAATTCTGATCTCTAATAAATCTGTGTAACTCACCCCACTAAAATTCTAGGGTGGTTCCTAGGCCTACTCCTGAGACAGCTTATGTATCACCAAACATTGTCTCAAGCGAGGTGTCCAACAAGATTTCTACGTCCGAATATGACTCAGAAAGCTTAGCCTTCTGTCTGGCAGATCTCCTATGCATGTCAAACCTGCAATGGTTAGGAGAGCACAAATGAGAAGTTTACAAGTTTATGAGCAACACATTGTTAGCGAGTCAACACAGCGTTCAAACTTATGGTGCTTAACATAACTTGAGTATACACAAGTGTTATTTTTCAATTAAAACTAGTCTTTTAAAGACAAAAATAATGAAGAGGAGCATTTAAACAAAGTCATGTATGTAGCAGCTCAAAGATTGCAATTAAACAAACCTGAGCACTGCTAGATAGCACTTAACAATATCTCATCATCATGAGCCCAAACATCCTACTGGGACTAGTCTTTAGAAAACAAAAACATGCAAAGCATTTTCGCTATGGGATAAGGTGCTTTCTCGAAACATTATTTAGATTTTCACAAGTTTATCTTTTTCAACAATCAAATGAAAGCGAGGGAGGAGCCTTTCCACAACACAGAAATACGACTTACAAGCCAGACTACATGCGTGTGGAGAACAATGCATAGTGACCGCGATGCAACTCTTTTGGGTCGTAAATCGACTTGACTGGATGAACAGAGAAAACGTTTGTGCTTTCAAGCTCATGCGAGGTCTTCCTATCAAGTTAAGGAGTAAGGAGGCTCCCATTGGGTACAAGGCTTAAAAAAATGACATGAAAATGGAAACAATTTAGGTGTTATGACGAGGCGGGTTTGGCCTTGAGAAACACCCAATAAACAACTTTAAGGCTAACAATGAGCACTCAACGGGATTTCCTACTGGACAAAACCAAATGGAGGAAATTGAGGACCTACCTGTCAGTATAGGAACAACTCATTGTGGTAGATGCGTGTACCCTGGCTAGTGACAGTCTGAAGCTTCCAATGGAAAACAACAATGCTCTTAGTCTTGGCAAGAATGGGATGAAAAACCCCATTGGGAGAATATATAATAGGATAAATTAATTCCCATGGGGTGGATAGTTGGGTTAGTAAATGTGCACGAGGCTAAAATTGAATTCCCCACCAACTTATCTCTCTGCACTTTCCAAAAATACGGGTTGAGTCGTCGGTCAGCGATTCAAATGTTAATTCTTGCGCAACTATCAACGGTAATAAGGGTAAAACTTGTGACTAGGTGCTGCGACGAGGGATTGAAACAAAGGTCGGCGGGGTTAAATTAAAACGCACCACAACGATCGGTGAAAATAAGCCTAAAACGTGCGTCCAAGAATTGTGACAAAGATAGGCCAAAATGACGCAAAAGGACGACAAAGTTAAGGTCAAAACAAGCGCAATGGTCGACGCATTTTAAACTAGACTCTAGTGTTACTGTCAGCAACAATAAAATGGGAATTTGCGCAACGGTTGGCGCATTTGGATTTAAAATCTACGACCGGTTGGTGCAAGATAAACTTAACAAATGCGCGACAGTCGGCTAAGATAATGTTAAAATATGCGACCGATCGACAATTTTAGCATTAAAAGATGTGCAATGGTCGAGAAATTTAGCATTAAAAACCGCACAATGGTCGACAATTTTAGCATTAAAATATGCGACCAAAGCTAACCAAAAGGGAAAATTTCCTTAGCAGAAAAACAAAATTTTGCTGAAGAAAGCGAAAACTTCAAGAGTTAAAAAACAAGTTTCTTAGGAGCAAAGGAATTATTCAAAGAATAAAGGGGGGGGGCATAATGTCCTAAGGGAATCATGGGGATCAGGTTGCAGCAGAAACAATTGGAAATTTGCTAGTGAACACAGATATTTGAATTAATCTCTTTTTGATGTCGGAAAACTTACAAGTTGATGGCCCCATATGTAACAATTTTCTGAAGTGCTCTAATCTCTGCAAAGGAGGCGATCACCTCATAATGATGGTCATTAGGAAAAGGGCAACTTCGAAATAGAATTCTTTACAACTCTCTAAGGGCCAAAGTATGAAGTTCATTTTAAAATCGGTCTTTTAGATGGCCACTAAATATGGACTCCATAGGATCGTAACAACATCCCATAGACATATTTGTTTTTTCCTCATCCCCATGTTGTTTGCATCCTTTTTGGATGCTTCTTAACTGACGACTTTTTTCATTTGAGTCTTCCATAATTACTTTCTTCAATCTTGAGCATTTGATTTAGGTTCTTCAATCCACAATATCCTTTTGTGTGAGCAGGATATTTCTTTGATTGTCTTGCTCACGGACGGAGTAGAACTTTGCTGGGCTGACCATTTATAATAGCTTCCTTGATTGAATGCATTTTTTTTTCTCAACCATGCTTTACTGGAGGCGAGAATTTATTTCTTTGTTCTTCTCAACCATGTTTTAATGGAGGTGAGAATTTATGGAAAATAGACTCAATGATATAAGCTCTTTTGGCTTTTGATTGGCAGCATGGGACCATTTTAAATAGCATACATCTACGAGATGTGCTTCTTGTCCGTGGGTCCAATGTAGTGAAGTTCCTAAGACAACCATTAACGTGAGGGGTGAATGGAGCCCCAAGATAGTAATAAGGAAACATAAATCTAAGCTATTTAAACAGGGATTAATGCGACCAAACAAAAAAGGATCTCTCCATTCCAGGGATCGATCAACAAAAGCGAAGACACATAGAGAAACTTTCCTCATAAGTAAATTCCAACCTTTAAGAACTGTGAGATTTTTTCAAATCCCTATCTTTTCCAAAAAGACAAAGGTTGGGGTGGGTTAAACAACAACTCCAATGAAAGGGAAATAAATCAACAAAAGCACTAAAAAAAGAAAGATTAAAAAACTTGACTGAAAAACAACTCAAACAGGAAAACTCAGAAAAACCAAAACAGTGTTTATTTATGTACAAAAAGGTCCCCTTAGGACTAGGTGAAATACTTCTTTAAAGTGAGGCCATTGAGAGGAAGGTTTACTTCCTCCCCCTGCAAGTCTTTCAGATTATACGTCGATGGGACAAGATTTTCAGAAACTTGATAAGGGCCAACCCATAAATGTTGAAACTTTTGTGCATCCCCTTACCATCATGCGGGTGATCCCACCTCAGAACTAAGTCACCTACTTCGAAAACTCTCTTGCCAGATTTCCGTTTATCAAACCAACTTTTGACTATGTCTTGGTGTTGGTGGAAACGGTCTTTGGATTTCTGTCATGACTCTTCAAGTTTCAGAAGGGTATCAATTCTTTATTTTAGGACTTGACTGTCGGAACGTCGAGAGGCTTGGGCCAATTGCAAGGATGGGAGTAAAATATTTGGAGGGAGGATGGCTTCCTTACCATAGACTAGGGTGAATAGGGAAATGCCTAAGGCATTCTTCGGAGTGACTTTGTATGCCCATAGAGCATTTGGGAGGGCTGCATTCCAACTTCTTTGATTTTCAATCACAGTTTTATTAAGGATTCAAATGAGATTCTTATTTGTGGACTCATCTAATCACTAGTACAAAATGAGAAATAAGTGACCAGGCGACCAAAAAATTTGGTCACCATAGCTTTTTCAAGGGATAAATGACCAAAATTAAGAAATTTTAAGTGAACTCACTAAAAATGACCAAGATAAATGACCAATTTGGTCATGGGATAAGAACTAAACTAAAAATGACCAAGATAAATGACCAATTTGGTCACGAGATAAGAACTAAACTAAAAATGACCACATAACAATTGGTCATTTATGTGGTTCTTTTTAGTTATGTTATTCCAACAGTGGAAAATGATCATTTTGATAATGAATTTGTAGAATTTACTAAATTTTAACACTGTAGATGGATTCGGAGAACCCCTTCTAAATTTTAACACTGCAAATGGATTCAGAGACCCCCTTCTCCGAATCCATCTGCAGTGTTAAAATTTCGAAGGGGGTCTCTGAATCCATATGCAGTGTTAAAATTTAGTAAATTGTAACATTAATAGTATACAACTTAGATTATTTTTCAATACATGTTTGCTAAGGGGCCATGTCTTTGAGGCCTTGATTAGGAATCATTCGAAGTTTGAACTAGTTTATGACTAGTTATGATCAGACCCAAAAAGACTAGGTCGATGGAGACGAGGTAAATTCATTTCATTATGGTTGGCAGAAAAATGTAGCAACTCAAGCTACTTGGGCATGATTTTCAATGAGTTAGTGGACCTTCCACATTGTTAATACATTCAAATTCAAATCGGCAATATATAAAATTATGTATCTTGTTAGGATTAATGAGTACACACCCTCCCCACACCCGATTAACCAATTCAACTTCACATCCCAAACTAAGGATGGAACAAAAAGGTAATTGAATCTATGGAAAAAAAATGTCTACCAGATGAATTAAAGGATCCCCTAAACTAGTAATATGGGGCTAGATTCCGAGAGCTTACCTACCTGAACCTGAAACCAATTCACTTTTAGCCAATTGCTTGCTAGCCGAAACCATCCACCCTTAGTGCAAGTGTTATCTAGTCAATTATTATTTATAAATCACTTCAAATCTATTACAAGGATTTAAGTTCCAAGCAATTTGTAGACTTATTTCAAATAATTGTGCCTCAAATTGTGCCTAGACCACCCACTCAGCAAGGAATGGATTTGTCCATTGAGAGCATTCCTTGGTAAACTTTTCCATGTCTTCTCTTTCCAACCAAATATTCTTCAAATAACTTTGAGGATTATGCACTTTCCCAACTATATTATAACTCAAAGAGGATTTTACACTCCATATAATACATATATTTTATATGTATTCTAGCATTTATACCCATATCGAGGTCGTAAATAAACTCAATTAAACTCCATCAAGAGAAGATTATTTTCAAGACACTATGCTATATTATTTTTGAAATATAACCCATAAAAATTTGGAAAAAAATTAAATCATGGACACCATTAAAATTATTATTTTTTTAATTTATATTTTACCATTTTGAAATTTAAATAATTTAATTAAACTAAAATAATAATATTATATTAATGTCACATACTATTATGGTAAAATTGTATTTTTTTAATTTATATTTTACCATTTTGAAATTTAAATAATTTAATTTAACTAAAATAATAATATTATATTAATGTCACATAGTATTAAATAGGTTAACTATAGTTATTATATAATAATATAGTTATTATATTAATACTATGTGATATTAATATAATATTATTATTTGAATGATCTTAAATTATTTAAATTTTATATAATATAGTATATAATATATATTATAGTTGTTAAATATAGTTAATATATTAATACTATGTGATATTAATATAATATTATTATTTGAATTTTATAATGGTAAAATATGAAAAAGCAAGAGAACAAAATGGTGTCTCCAATTTAATTGTTTCTCTAAATTGGTTTAAGTTCAAAAATATTAAATAAAAGTAAAATCCAATTTTGATTTCTGGTTTTTTTTCACCAATTTTGAAGTTGGTATTTAATGTAGGAAGAAAAAGATGAAACTATTTTGTAAGATGAGATGCAAACCCTCACAAGTGGATATGTAACATCAAAAGCTCAGATTGAAACTTGCCCACAAATGAGATGCCTTGGTTGTCAAGATGCGAAGATGCAAAGATGTGAATGGATACCCAAATGCAAAAATGCTCTAAGATGCCTCACATCTTCGCTTAGGAAGGGAAGACTCAAAGATTGGCCATAGATCGAACTCTCTTGGCTGCAGAATGAAGCCTTGCTCGTTGTGGCAGATTGAGGGCTCAGATTGGCAAAGCTCTCAGATCAGAATCCCAAATCAAATATTTGCTGTAGATGCCCAGATCGAAGACACCTATCAAGACTTGATTTTCTCCCACATCTTTTTGAAGATCTATTCCGTCTATTTCAGATGATTAGGGATATGGAGGTTGCAATGAGGGAAGAGAAAAGAGCGCCTTACTGGATTGGTGGCAGGAGATTAAAAATGACCGCAGTTTAAATGGATTATAATCCAGGAAGAATCCCACGAGCCCTCCCAGCAGGAGCATTGGAAGAATATAGAGAAACTTTTTTAAGTCCTTAATTATAATTCTCTTATAACTTAAATAAGTGATGGCAATGGTGGGTAGATGTCGAGTAATGGTAGATATCGTATCCCAGAAACCGTGTGGTACATGGACGATCGGAAAGGTTGTGCATGGCGTTTTTTCCTAAAGGGCTGATTGATGAGAGACATCCTCAAAAATAGGGAGCAGTTACGTTTGAAGATCTAAGAGTGGTGGTTGTTTCTGAATTCATTATCGGTATGATCTCATTTTTTTTATTAAATTGTTATTCACAATACTTTACACAATCGTAATGGTAGCTGTAATTTAGTTTCTACACATGAAAACCTGCAATTCTATATCTACAGGTGCAACACTGAGAAAGGGTTTCAATAGAGGTTTTGGAACACTTTCACGAGATCGTGATCCAGAGCTTGAATTTAGAGATCGTGATTCAGATCGTAAAAATCCAGTTTCTTATCTGGTCCAAGAGCCATATGGAAGACCATATGAAGCATTATTGGTTCTGTATTTGTATCTGATACTGCGGTGTGCGGCCAAAGTGCATCCGTAAATGTAGATATTATTATTTTATTGTTACACATAACAGTCATTAATGGGGATTTTTTCTATATCTTTTCTATTGACTTGAAACATATGACTCTATGAGGATGCTTTGCCAGTTCATCAGCTTGTGTTCCAGTAAGCCGTATTGGTAACCCGAGACTAGGCCGAGACTAGACATTTATTAAACCAGAATGATGTGATAAAGCTTGTGCTCCAGTTAGCTAGATTACCAGACATTCTCGGAAGGTCCACTTTTGTCTGTTATTAGGTAAAAAATTGTACCTGCCCGAAATAAATTTACTTCATGCCCTCTTATTGCTTCATTAGGGGAATGAAAAGGAACCTGTCTTTCCTTTTAGTTCAAGGGGAACATTTTGCTAACTCCGTAACAGTTAGGAAGAGCGTCCATCATACGCATGGAGGGTAATAGTACATGGGGTTAACTCAGGAGATCCCAACTTCTTATTTACTAA
The DNA here is from genome assembly GCA_027924585.1 of Larix kaempferi. NCBI lineage: Eukaryota > Viridiplantae > Streptophyta > Pinopsida > Pinales > Pinaceae > Larix > Larix kaempferi. The sequence goes on from BSBM01000715.1 coordinate 819,422, forward strand.
AAAGAGCATAACACAAGTTTAAGTGCCTTCATTTACAATGCAACCACGAACGATGAGGTTTTGGTGAGTGGGATTTTTAAGGCTAAAGAAGGGTGAGGTATTTATTAAGCCGTAGAGAAGCCCTAGAGAAATGGTGCCTTAAGCCTTCCATAAGCCTTTAGACACTTGATTAGTCTCTATGACTTAGTCGCATGGATAGACTATAAGCTCTTGCTTGCTTACTTGACTTAGTCTGTATAACCTGCCTTTTTAGCTATTGGAAGATAAGTTATCAACTTTAGTAATGAAGAATCTTAGCAAACCCTAGACCAGGGATGATTTTAAGAACTCCCCCCAAATTTATATGGTAAAAAAATTGGCGAATCTCCCCGATATATAGGAAAATTTGAAAGCGATTTTATCAATAATATAATATGTATATATAATTTTTTGGCGAATCTTTCATTTTATTATATGATATTGTAAAATCTTGGCGAATCTTTCACTAAATTATAAGATATTGTAAAATCTTGGCGAATATTTTACTGAATTATAAAATATTGTAAAAAGTTGATGAATATTTCACTAAATTATAAAATATTGTAAAAATTTGGCGAATATTTCACTGAATTATAAAATATTGTAAAAATTTGGCGAATCTTTCATTGATCTATAAAACACATTGAATGACAGTCTGCTTGTTAATTATGAGTTCAAGGCTTCTTCAAATGTTGAGTTCAATTGCTCTATTTCAAGTTTTGGTCTCAATACCAAATGGTGGTGGCCTTAATGAAGCCTTGATATCCAAGCAAAGCCGAGTAGATCTTGGAGACATGTATTCTAAATGTGGGTGTTTGGAGGATGCACACAAAGTGTTTGGCCAAGTGCCAAAGCGAAATACAGCCTCATTGAATGCAATGCTTTCAAGATGTGCTCAACATGGACATGGCAGGGAGGAACATTATCAGAGGGGTTCTTCGGGTGGAGATTGTCATTCATAGCTCTGATGACGTTAGCATTGCATCTTCTTCTTACTTACAATTTTTTCCTCTACTACTTGAGTTTCTAGAATCTATTTGTAGTCCTCCCTGCAATTATTATAGATTTCTTCTTTTTCTTCTTTAATAGTCTTGGGAGATGACTTTTTTGAATTGCTTAAATCAACAAAGGAATTGCACCCACAGACTATCCTTCAATAGATTGTGTGGCTACCCTAGACTGTTTTTGATACTTCAAGGCAAGTTTGTACATAGGTTTTAAGCTAGGCATGTTCCTTAAGTATTTTTCTTGGCACATACTTTGAATAACATTATAGTGATTTTGTTGGCATCCTATAGTGTCGACTATTGGGGGCTATCTTATTGTTGTGTCATACTTTTGGACAATGTAACTTTTTTCCATCTAAATTCCTCAACACTAGTACCATATCTAAATGTTATACCATTTGTTGATACCATATCTAAATGTGTCAGTAGTTGATTTTGATTGTAGATGTTGTATTTTTTGTTGATATTGGTGTGTAGATGTTATTATAACCCATGTTAGAGCTTTTATTACAAATTGTTTTTTTCTATTGATTAGAGTTTCCATGACATGTGGGGACTTGGACCTTGACAAACCGATAAACTAATAGAATCAGACATTATGCATCATTTTGGCCTTCACTAGCCAATTATGCCCATGGAGGCTAGGAAAATTTTGAGCCAATTGGACTAGAGGAATGTTGGTCTCGTGCCAATAGGTCTCCTATGATCAATGCATAGGAACCTAGTGCATAGACCATTTTTCTCTTCGCTTAGCTATGTAGAGCTCATTTATTTTTCTGAATAACGATAAGTATTTACAAAGAAAATATACAATCAGCATAAACAAATTGAAAAAGTCAAGACAATTAATTCATGCAAATAAAAGGTAATAAAAACTTATTTTCTCGAACCCTAAATCAATGGAAATCAACTAAATCTAATATTGATTCAAGCTACAACAAAGGGTTAAATCAAGCATCAAATGAGAACTAGAAGCATTCAAGGGTCTAACACAATAATTAACCAAAATACATGCAAACTCCACAAATCGACAAAATGTTTCAAATAAAAGCAATAAACAAACCATAAAAATTTGCACAAAATATTTGAGATAAACACCAACATGGTTTCATGTACTTGAATGAGCTCATTCTTGCTTAGCGAAAGTGTAGTCAAATTAGTTATTTATCCTTCAATGTCAGGACACTATCTATGTGAAGAGATAGCTCCTAGGCCTAGCTTTGTCAAATTCCAGTGTCATTTCCTATCACATAAAAAAAGAGACAATGTAAAAGATAAATATAAAAACATCAATCTTAAAATAAACTGCATCAAGGAAATGTATGTCATATCATCAATGTTATAACAAAAAAGTACAATGTAGAATCTATTTTTAATTAAAATGCTAGCTCAAATTTACATATAATGATCACCCGCAAGGGTCCATGGAACACCTATACCAAAATAAGACTCAAGAGTCTCTCATGTGTATTGGATCATATACAATCTTAGGTGAAATCCATTTCCCAATTCACATTCTGGGACTGGTCCTCATTTTCGGCACTCTGAACATGACCTTCTTCGAATGAGCCGTCATTATGATCCTCAACAACATTATGTTCCATATCAAATTCATTAGATAAATTTGCCATATTGTTTTCTCCCCTTCTTTCACAATTTGATCGCCAGAGAGCTACTGCTCTTTCATATGGAAAATTGTCAACCTCATACTTTGTTACATATAATCTTAAGCATGTATCCACATTTTTATCAAGCTTATTCCTCAACTTTGACTTCAAAAATGTTAATGCACTAAACATTCTCTCATCCTCCACTGATCCCAAAATCATGGTTTGACATAAATCTACTAATTTGAAATACTCTGACATATGTTCCAGTAGATATTCACTACCACTGAGTGTAGTCCACAATTTTGTAATTGCACCATATTCTAGAGCATTATCCAACTTAGAAAATTGCTCCCACATTGTATCAGCAAAGCATCGGGCTTGATCTTTCAATTTTTGTCCATCTAAAATACCTTGAATATGTTCTCCTTGTATCTCGGTCTCTCGACAAAAATGGTTTTGCAAAATCTTGATTTTAGCTATAAAGTCAACCTTTATAGTTTTTGAACATTGACGATGGTTCCAATATTGAGGGTATACCACAGACATGGCCTCCAACAATTCAACTCGAGGAAATCGTTCTCTTATCTCTGATGATAGTGATTTTGCAATTTCTATCAAGCTGCGCCTCACTGAAATCACAACATTGTCAAATTGTTCTCTTGACACAGGGCACTCTTTGGTGGTTCTTCCTATTTTGTCATTATAATAAAAAGGAACCATATACCCACGCACTGCCATACATAGAAACCCTTTTTCATCAAACTTCAATAAATTTTCATCATTTTCAATATTGATTATCTTAGCCCAATTTGTAAATGCTAGACCTGTAAAAGAATCTGCTCTCATATACAAATTATCTAATGCAAGGCATGCTAGTTTTCTAGCATTTGTGTATTCAGCAATATACATCGTGCGACTCTGAGACATCTTCACGAGGCTATTCATTTCATGAAGCAGAGGAAGAACTCCAGCCAATGTTAAATATGTCTCTATATCAGTTAATAGAAAGAGAAGAGTTTGAGCTTTTTCTACACTTAGGCGATGTTCATACATCACCCCTACCAAGGATGCATATTCATCGAATAGTCTTTGAGCTGGTCCCTTCAGTGAGATCCATCTTGTATCAACATCTTTTAATAGTTTGTTTCCATTTGTAACACCGTCAACAAATTTTTTAAACTCTGAAAACTGTTTGGGACTCCGACAAAAATATGCATGAACCTCACGTACAAGATATTCAACTTTTGAAACCAATGGAAAGTTGCTCACTATTTTAAATGCAAGATTCATTCTATGAGCCATACAATGAATACCAATCATATACGGTGAAGCTGAGAGTTGTAGTCTAGCACAAAGGCCGTTCCTTTGTCCCTGCATTACTGATGCCCCATCTGCTCCAACGCATACCAACTTTTTTGCGATCATTGAATGATCCATACCACCAGTTTCTTTCAAAGTATTAATAACAAGTTCATAAATGTTTTCTACTGTAGAACTTTTGCTCATTTTATGAATTCCAAGTAGATAGGAATTCCTGATATGGTAATTGACCGTATAAATGCTCATGCAAATCCATGCAGTATTATCAAAAGCTGTAACTTCATCCAAGGACAGTGACAAAAATGTTGCATTCACAATCTTCTCTTTCATATCATCCTTTTCTACTTGAGCTAGATATTTTCCCCATTCCCAACCACTCGTTAAAGACCAATGAGAAGATGGAAAATTTGGCACTTGAATAAAAGATAGATATTTCATCATTTTTGGATAATCTGTCATAGGACGACCATTGGATAGGATGTGAAATACAGTGCTTAATTGTATCGACTTCGATAACAAATTTTTTTCCATCATCTTTCCGAATTGAGAAGTGATGGTTCCTCCACTTTCATCTAGTTTTTTCTTATTTATTAAGTATTTATTGTATTCCTCTTCACATTGGAGATGTTGGCTATCAGATTTCCATCTAGCAGTAGATTTCTTCTCATCATTTCCGGTTTTGTTATCATACACCTTCCCAACATGCTTCTCTATTGTGTCCAGCTTCATTTGCAATTTCACTACCTTGCCAAGTTTCCAACTACATGAAATGCATTTAACTTCTCGTGAGGTCTCATTCTTATTTGTTGGAGGTATCGATTCAATAAATGGGAATCTTGATACCCAATCAGATTGGAATTGTCTCCCGAAGTCCCATCGGCCTTTTTTCCTCTTCAGTGAATGGTCTATGTCACCTTGCAAGGAAAAATATTCAACATTTGAGCTACCAATTTCTGATGAAAATGCATTTGACTCACTTTGATCACTAGAGGAATGTATTCTACCATCCATTGTATGTTTTGCAGAGGCATCCTTCAAAGTGTTGACATCTCTCTCACCGATACCTTGCTCAAGAGAGCTTGAACCATGAATATGATGTGGATGATTGGATTGATGTTTTTGAAAATATGACATTACATCCTTTTGTCTTAATGTTTTATTTTTCTCTCCATGATCCATGTTTGACATCTTGTTTCTTACTTAATGTTCCACAATTGATATTCCAAATCAATATAGAAACCAGAAGGAGGCTTGCATGAGAAAAATGATATAAAATTAGTACAACTGCTTAATTTGATTCTTAGACCATTTCTTCTCAGAAGGCTGAAGGAAAAGGTTGAAGAGTCCCTGCCTAGGAAAAAGGAGATAATTTTGTATGCAGATATTAAAGAACATCAGAAACATATCCAAGATCATTTAGTCAATAAAACACTTGAGGTTTATTTGCAAAATAAAGGAGAAAATGGTGACCTAACTTGCAATTTGATTCACATCTCCAAGCACGGTGCTGTAGCATTTAAGCAATAGATTTTATTTGTGTAGAGTTAAGCAAATTGCTCTGTGGTCTGGAAAGCGGTGGTGCAACATTTTCCTTTGGTCGGCTCTGGATTAGTGTGGAGGATAGGAAATGGGCGACTCACTCGTATTGGACTGGACCCTTGGGTTGGCTGTAGGGGAGGTCATGTCATGCCTGTGGACTTGAGGAACTTCTTGGCAGCTAGAGGTTGCCATTTTCTGGATGATGTAGAGGATCCGGGATCATCTACTCTTTGGCATTAGGGGTGGATCTCTGCACAGCGTCTTGAGATTCCTGAAGATATGCAAGGAGTTTGGGAGGATTTTCTCTGGATCCTAAGACTTTCGTATATACGACTGACCAATAGGAATGACGAACTTATCTAGGATCACCATCCCTCTAGAATTTACACCCCAAGGAATGGATATATCCAGCTGAATGTGGAAGCACATAACAGGGAATTGGTGTGGTGGTGGAAATATCCGTGGAAGTTAAAGTGTCCGAGTAAAGCAAAATTACTCTTCTGGGCTATTCTGGAAAATAAGGCTCCAACCTGGGACATTCTGCAAAAACGCTTCCTCCAGGGACCGGGGTTCTGTCCACTTTGTAACGATGTGGAAGAGACCATTAATCATTTATTTGTTTATTGTTGGTTTACTCAGGCAGTTTGGGCTGATATATGCAAATATCTGGATTTAAATGTGAGATGGTGGGGAGCGAGTGTCCATGAAGCATTCCAATTGTGGTGGACTTTACAAAAATCCTCTCCCATCCGGGCTTCCCCTTGTATTTTCGCTTGGGGCATATGGATTACCAGAAATAAGATCATATTTCAAGATTGCAGGATTCTGAAGGAGACTGTAGTGGCACAAGCTGTGGCTGTTATCCAACACTACAAGACACCTGTGAGTGAGGAAATGATGGATAAAACCATGCCATGGGCATATTTTGATGGTGCTTCTCTTGACCATCGATCGGAGTGTGGTGGGGGTGGAGTCCTTTTCAAAACCGAGTCTCATTTCTTTCATATCGTGGCTGGTTTGGGGAGGGGATCTAAAAACTATGCTGAACTTATGTCTCTTAGGCTGCTGCTGTTATTTGCACTTGAACAAGGATGTCTATCTCTTCAGATATTTGGCGACTCCAGGATAGTTATTGACTGGGAAAAGGAGATTACTCATTGTCATGTGATGGTACTCATACCTATACTGGAGGAGGTAATACGGTTAAAATAGTCATTTAAACATATTACATTTACACTTGTCTACAGGGAGAGGAATGGGATGGCCGATCAGCTTTCCAAAGAAGCGACGCGGCAACATTTAGCACTTGGAACTTGGAGGATTACTATTCACTCTATTGGGGGCACCTACAGTTATTACCACAGACCATTTCATGAAGCTATAGAGGCACGGAATTGAGCAATAGCTCAGATTTTGATGACCAGGGATGGACGCCTATTTTAATTTCTGTAACAGTTTTTGTTTAGTTGTATGGATATATGCCGACTGTAGATAGCAGTTATGTGATGGTCTGATACAGTAGTCTATGTAATCGGATAAATGCGGGCTGTATGAACAGCCGGACTCATTGTTTTGAAGTAGTATGGAACTTTGGACTTGATATTAATATGGGACAGTAAATATGTGTCAATGTAGGGATCACAGTGATCCTAATACATGTGCAGAATCTAATTTTGTTCATATTTTTGAAATAAAATTACGACTTTTTCCAAGGAAAAAAAGGTCACAACAACTATTAGGTCACAACAACTATTTGTGTAGAGTTAAGCCATACTCATGAAAGTTTTCATTTAAACAGAAAGATAACAATGTTCTCATTTTATGGTAGCCTTCATCCAATCCTGGGAACTTGGCACTTGGAGGATTACTATTCACTCTATTGGGGGCACCTATAGTTATTACCACAGACCATTTCATGAAGCTATAGAGGCACGGAATTGAGCAATAGCTCAGATTTTGATGACCAGGGATGGACGCCTATTTTAATTTCTGTAACAGTTTTTGTTTAGTTGTATGGATATATGCCGGCTGTAGATAGCAGCTATGTGATGGTCTGATACAGTAGTCTATCTGTAGTCGGATAAATGCGGACTGTATGAACAGCCAGACTCATTGTTTTGAAGTAGTATGGAACTTTGGACTTGATATTAATATGGGATAGTAAATATGTGTCAATGTAGGGATCACAGTGATCCTAATACATGTGCAGAATCTAATTTTGTTCATCTTTTTGAAATAAAATTACCACTTTTTCCAAGGAAAAAAAGGTCACAGCAACTATTAGGTCACAACAACTATTTGTGTAGAGTTAAGCCATACTCATGAAAGTTTTCATTTAAATAGAAAGATAACAATGTTCTCATTTTATGGTAGCCTTCATCCAATCCTGGGAAATTGGCACTTGGAGGATTACTATTCACTCTATTGGGGGCACCTACAGTTATTACCACAGACCATTTCATGAAGCTATAGAGGCACGGAATTGAGCAATAGCTCAGATTTTGATGACCAGGGATGGACGCCTATTTTAATTTCTGTAACAGTTTTTGTTTAGTTGTATGGATATATGCCGGCTGTAGATAGCAGCTATGTGATGGTCTGATACAGTAGTATATCTGTAATCGGATAAATGCGGACTGTATGAACAGCCAGACTCATTGTTTTGAAGTAGTATGGAACTTTGGACTTGATATTAATATGGGATAGTAAATATGTGTCAATGTAGGGATCACAGTGATCCTAATACATGTGCAGAATCTAATTTTGTTCATCTTTTTGAAATAAAATTACCACTTTTTCCAAGGAAAAAAAGGTCACAGCAACTATTAGGTCACAACAACTATTTGTGTAGAGTTAAGCCATACTCATGAAAGTTTTCATTTAAACAGAAAGATAACAATGTTCTCATTTTATGGTAGCCTTCATCCAATCCTGGGAACTTATCAAAGTAAATATTCAAATCCCCTAGGAAAACATAGGGACTTTTTAATTTATTATGTCCTTGATAGTGGTATGATCCGTCTGTTTCCTAATCTGCTATATCTATGAAACTTAACTGGAATTGCTACATATCTTAAATCCAAGCTAAACATTGGACACTAATTTTCACACTTTGTCATTGATATTTCTCAAGGGTCTATTTATTTGCTTGGGAAAAAATTACTTGGAGATAACTTTTATAATTATTGTTCATATCAAAGCCTATTCCTAGTACCTCATCTCACTCTTCTACCAATTTGTTGAGTCCTCCATTTTTTTTACCCAATGCCACCACCCCAGATCCTACACTATCATTCATGTACAACAAATCCTTCCAGCATCAACTAGGTTTCCTATTTGTTCATAATTATCAAATTAAATATAAAATCACCACCCTAATTATGGAGAATGGTAGCCAAATAAATATATTTTCCCATGATATTTAGTCTCCTATCTGCAACTCCCCACTACAGACCATCAAACTCCATATCAGGATTGGTTACAAAATATGCTCCTCATCTAAATGTCACTGAGCATTATGTTATCACCATTTCCATTGGGGCATTTCAATATACTTTGGAATGTGATGTGTCTCCTCTCAATTGTGTATATTTACTACTGGGTTCCCTTACCAAATTATTCGTCATTCCCTATATGATGCTCACCACAACACTTATAAATTTTTTAAAGATGGAAAGGCTTGTGATCTCACATCTTCTATAACCCATTCACCTTCCTTGTTGTCCAACAATGTTGATGTGTTCCATGTCAATCTTCACAAATTCATGTCACTATGTGTGGTTAAATGGGTTAAGATTGATAATGACTCCCATCCTTCCACACCCTATATGAATCCCTTGTTAGATGATTTTGTGTATGTATTTACACCTCCTGTTGGCCTTCCCCCCATTCATTTCATCTAGCACACTATTGATCTTGTCTCAACATCTTCTCTTCCAATTGCTCCAATATACCATTTAGCCCCTCACGAATTTCTTGATATTAAGTGACATCTTCAATATGTCTTAAACTCTAGACATATAGAACCTAACTCCTCTCCTTATGGTTCCTCTACTTTCTTCATTTCTGTAAAGGAATCTGGTGCATGGCATCTTGTTACTTATTATCATGATCTCAATGAAGTGACTATAAAAAATTGTACCCATTTTCTCACATTAATGATTTGCTTATCCATCTCAAGGGTGCCCAATTCTCATACTCACAAGTAACATCTGTAAGGCTCGCTACAAGTATTATAGTATATAACTAGCATATATTATTATGTTAGTATTAGGTATGTGATTCAATTCTAGTCTATAAACATAGTTGGAATATAGCAGTAATCATCCCAACTAGGAGGTATCCAATGCCATGATATGGACTCTAGCATATGATCTAAATGCACTTGAACCCCTCAACTAGATATTCATGCCCATGAAACTGGGTGAAATCCCAGACTGAGTGATATTCTCCGTGATTATAAATATAAAATAACAGACTAGAACCTGGTGGCCACTACAACTAGGGGGCAAACAGCACGCCAACTAAAAAGTCCTAAGTATACAAACCAGGCAAACAAAGATGCCTTCCGGAGAAGAGTCTGGGATGATGAGGGCCTAGAACAGATCAACGAAGGAAGAAAGACAGTTACCCGGGGTCCACAATACAATGACTAAGGGTGCAAGCGCTGGAATCACCCAACCGCCCTCCCAAAGACCTGCAAGGGATTTCCTCCCACGTCTGTCTTAGGTACAGCAGATATACCCTCTGCTGTCCCCTGTGTATGAACCTAGAGTCAGATACTAATGCTACCACAACACCGAAAAATCCTGGGGGAACAGTCACCGGTCGAATCAGAAAGCGTGGGCAGGGTAGCTAAGCCCGAAACTCGAAAGAGTCCCAATACGCAATCTAATCCTGGCGTATGCTCGAACAGAAAGTAGGAGGAGTATTCCCAACAATCTAATCTCGCAATGACCTACTGCATAGATCCCAGGCAAGTTTTGAGTGAAATGGGTTTACCTGTGATAGTCTCACTACGATTTTTGCGTAATGTGTGATCTTGAGTGGTTTAAGGTGATTTAAACTCAAGATCCTAACCAAAACTAATTGGTGTAGTGTACCCTAAAAAAGAAAAATGTTTCTATTTCATTTTATTAAAAAGTTTTTAGGGCTGTTATTACTCAAAAAGGGTAGTGCTTTTGTGTGGCGTGGTTGCAACAAGGAAACAAAAGTGCCATAAAATCAAAACTTTCTACAACAAAGCTCTTTTTCATTTTTTCATTTACTGGAAAGAATAAAAGAACAATCAACTAAATTATGATTCAATAAACTGACCACAAACAATGTTTAAATACAAGAATCAATCACTAAACAAAGTGCTGGAAAATATTGAAGTGTCTGGCCATATTCCCAAAATAATGAGGTTATTCCCAAAATAATCCTTCTTAGACTCATTTTCCATTAAAAACATCTAAAATCCATAAAGCATTGCATCTCATGGCCATATTTCAACTATGAATAGTTTACCAAAGGACATTATAATGTTTTTAGTAACAATGATGGGTGTATGCATCTTGATAATGGTTAGGACAGTATAAAAAGATCCTTGGTCATTTAACAAATATTCTTTGGCTCAAGTGTGGTGAAATATGCATTGCAACACCACATAAGACCTTTCTATGGAATATTTGGCCTCTAATTGGGATATGGCTATGATTAATTCATTTTGGGGACCCGTGATGGGTCCAGGGGCATAGACCATGGTTGAAAAGGAAAAAAAGGTCCTTCACGGGAAGATTAACCTTCTAGGACTTACACATTATGAGTCGAGCCCCAATCATGAAACATGTCCTCTCTATGGTGTCTTTGACTCCTAAGTGTCATTCCATGTGTCTATATGGTATCCTTGACTCCCAAGTACATACCCTTATTGGATTTCAAGTGGTGTCATTTCTGCTAAAATGTAATAAATTATATTCTAACATTATATGTTGAGGTATAAGGCATGCTTGATGTCTATATGGTCTATAGTTATACTTAATGGGACTAATAATTTAACCCAATACTAGGTCATAAAATATTGCTTCTTTCTTCATAGCCTTTGGACTTAGTTGTGCCAAAATGTCCCTTAACCATATGGCCCTCATTTTGGTTCAAAATTATTCCCTTGAGAATGCCTTTTTGTTTGGATCATTCTCTGTATTTTCTGATGACTGGGAGATTTTATCTGACATTAAGCAAACTCCTCGCAGTTCAATCAATACTTGCTTGAGTCTGACATTAGCAGAATTTTCTCTGAATCTCATGATGAGAGAGTTGAGACTATCATGCTCAAATGTATGATCTTTTTAAACCACATAGTCCTGCAAGCCAATATGTAAGTTGTGTTTGGGTCTTGTAATATCCCTTTTTCAATTTTTATTAAAATGCCAATTTTTCAACTTTTTCCCCAATTTCGACCTTTGACTAGTTTAACTGTTTTGACCTCCATATCATCCCAAATGCTCCCAAATCTTCTGTATGAGTGTATTAATGGTATTTAGAATTGAATATCAGGTTCAGGGATGTTTTATGGACCTCCAAATACTGCTGCAAACTTGATTTGTATTCTGATCAATATAGGTAATTTCGACTAGTAATTTGTGCATCAAATCCCCCCGGGGTAACACTGAAAATGGCCTTCCAAATGCCTCCAAACTCCCACAAATTTATGAACAGAGGTATATAATGTGTTAAGTATGTTATTGAGGTCTCATATGCACCATTAATTTATTTTTACTACTGTTATAACTCTCTCACATTCAACAGCAAAAACCCCCAATTCGACCCTTGGGGAAATGGCACTATTTCATCTCCCAATACAACTAAACTGAGTAAAAATGCTTCAAATGCTCAAGTACAGTACATGAAACTTGTAGAAGACATCCATGGAATTATATTGATCACAAATATATCAGAGAATCATCCATCCATTCGAAATAATCAACATTATAGTGTCATACATCAATGCATTGGGGAAATGGACATTGTTTGCTCATTAATCAATAGTTTTGCATACAACCAGTGGGTATTTCGACCTGAGACTTTCTGAATATGAATAACAGAGGATATGAAGCTATTACAATCATAAATATATAATGAGAAGCTCTCTCAAGAAGCACAAGTGCTCACCAAAAACGCCCTCCCTCAAGGAGCATGAATATGCCTTCAAAATTGGAAACGGTGGAGAGAAAGTGCTGCACTAAACCAAACCATGAAACTTCCTGTAGCTGATACCTGAAAATACAAACTCCATTAAAGCACCATGAAAGACCTGAGTGGCCTCTCCAAACACCAACTTGGATGGGAATCTTTCACCCTCGAAATTGGCTAAGGCAAGAAACTAGTCATCAACTAGCTCTCTCTTCACAAATGCAATTTTTCTCAAATCATCAAAAGCCATTCTCATACTTGATTTCTACATTTTATAACCAACATTAGCCTTCAAGGGGTCGAAATCCTCTCAATAGATTCAATAATTTTCCATTTAGGAAATATTCCTCATTTGCCACTTGTCTCCTAGTTCCAACCTTCCATCTTCTCCCAAATTCGAATTTGAGTCTCTTTGGATTCCTCCAACTCCATGAGCGCCTTCCTTGAGCCTATTTTTGGGGCTGACATGTCATAATGGTCAGGTGTAAGAAGTCAGGTCTGAATTTTGTCATAAATGTCATAGATGCTTCATTATTGTTGTCATAAAACTAGGGAATCTAGCCCAAGTGTCCACTAGTCTCCAATTTGACTCTTCCTCTCCCATGGAGGTTACTATTCCATCCCATTTCGACCTAAGATGCTCAATGCCATGTGTTATGACTTACCAACTCACCCAAGAGTGTTCACCTTCCCATGAATTCGAATTGGCAAGAGAGAGCTGCCATGTGTCATTGAAAAATCAAGCTAGTGTGGGTCCCACCACCTCCATATGTCTCCAAAACCACTTGCCACCTAGAATTTCTCTTGAATTTATTTATTCATCATATTTATTAAATACTTGAACCCTTCTAATGTCTAAATATCATTTATTAGCTTCCTTATTACCATCCCACATGTTCCCATCCAACCTAGGAAACTAGTAGGATTGATGGGATTGTCTTACTATGCACTTATTTGAATGGGGACATTACAGTCCTCCCCACCCAAGATTGCTTGTCCTCATTTCAAATTTGGATGCTGCAAAATATTCTCCTCTTCCCATGTGGCATCTTCATTTGGTAAGTCCTTCCATTGCACTAAATATTCTTTGATGATTCTACTCCTCAACCTTCTTTCCCGTGTCTTCAAAATCTTTTCCGGAACAAGTGTGAGCTGACCTTCATCATCCAAAGGAGGAAGTATTTCTGAAGTGATGATTTGCTGACCAAGAGCTTTCTTAAGACAAGAAACATGAAATACATTGTGGATTTTACTCCCTTCCGGAAGTTCTAGTTCATATGCTACTTCTCCAACCTTCCGCACTACCTTGTATGGCCCATAGTACCTTGGTTTTAATTTTTCTGCTCCATTCTTTTTGAGAGATGTTTGTTTATAGGGATGCAACCTTAAATACACTAAATCATTGACTTGAAAGGTTCTCTCTTCTCTATGTCTATCAGCATATTGTTTTTGCTGATTTTGAGCAACCTGCAAATTGTCTTTCAAGAGCTTTAAAATTTCTTGGCTCTCTTCCACCCAACCTTTAGCCTTTGGGGCTCTACTATCACCAAATATAATGTCAGCAAATGTAAGTGCATCATAACCATATAATGCTTTGAAAGGAGACATTCCTATTGACATATGATAAGTGGTGTTGTAGCAAAACTCACCCAAGTGTAGCCATTTTGCCCATGCTTTTTGCTGCCCTCCCACATAGTTTCTTAGGTATCCTTCTAACCATTGGTTTACCCTCTCTGTTTGTCCATCAGTTTGTGGATGATAGCTGGTACTTGGAGTCAATTGAGTGCCTACCAATCTAAAAATTTCTTTCCAAAAAGCACCCATGAATCTACTATCTCTATCACTGACAATGCTCTTGGGAAGCCCATGCAATCTGAAGATTTCTTTGAAAAAAATATCAGCCACTTGTGCAGCACTAAAAGATGATGTAACAGCAAAAAAATGAGCAAATTTTTTCAACCTATCAACTACCACATAGATACAATCCTTACCCAAGGATTTAGGCAATCCGGTGATGAAATCCATGGAAATACTGTCCCATTTTTGCTCCGGAATGGGCAATGGTCGTAATAGGCCGGCTGGACATGTAAGTTCTGATTTGTTTTGTTGACATGCTTTACATTCATTCACATACTTCTGAACATCTTCCTTCATCCCCTTCCAAAAAAATATTTGCCTCAACTGTCTATAAGTTTTGAAGATCCCCGGATGGCCCGCTAGTGGGGAATCATGTGCTTCTTGCAAAATTCGGTACTTGAGCTTGGAGTTATGAACTAAATAAATCCTTCCCTTATAATATATCAGCCCATTCAAAATCCTATAATTATCATCCCCTTTGATTCCATCCAACACATCACAAGCAAATTTGTCTTTGGCATATTCAACTAGTAGCATGTTTTTCCAATCCTTGGCAATATCCATGAGAGAAAAAGAAGGCCTTCTTGACAAAGCATCTCCTACTATATTATTCTTTCCTTTGACATATTCAATATCAAAATCATAAGCTTGAATCTTGCTTACCCACTTTTGTTGCCTTTCATTTAGATCTTTTTGGGTGAGAAAGTGTCTTAGACTATTGTGGTCAGTTTTCACCACAAACTTGCTGCCCACCAAGTATTGTCTGAATTTGGCCAATGCATGCATAATGGCCAGCATTTCTTTATCATAAATGGAGTAAAGTTTTTCATGAGGCTGCAACTTTCTGCTCTCAAAGGCTATGGGGTGTTGGCCTTGCTTTAGGACAGCCCCTATTCCTCCACCTGAAGCATCACATTCCACAACAAAAGGTTTAGTAAAATCAGGAAGTGCAAGTATGGGACAACTACTCATTACCTCTTTCATTTTTTGGAAGGCCTTTTCAGCCTCTTCATCCCACTTGAAAGCATCCTTCTTAGTCAAATCAGTGAGTGGAGAAGTCAACTTGGAGAATCCTTTCACAAATTTTCTGTAGTAGGTGCATATGCCAATAAAGCCTCTCAATTCGGTAATATTTTTTGGTGATGGCCATTCCAAGATAGCCCTGATTTTTTCCATGTGTACCTTCACTCCTTCTTGCCCAATAATGTGCCCAAGATACAGTAGTTCTTTCATTCCAAATTCACATTTTGATAATTTAGCAAATAAGGACTCTTCTTGCAAGATTTTCAACACAATCTCTAACTGCTGCAAATGCTCTTCCCATGTTTTACTGTAAATGAGAATATCATCAAAGAAAACCAAAACAAACCTTCTTAGTTGCTTGCAAAATATCCTATTCATACATGCTTGAAAGGTGGCTGGAGCATTTGTTAACCCAAAAGGCATGACAAGAAATTCAAAGTGGCCAAAATGACATCGAAAAGCGGTCTTTTGCACATCTTCATCTTTCATTCGAATTTGGTGATACCCTGATCTAAGGTCAATTTTTGAGAAGTATTTGGCCCCATGCAGCTCATCCATGAGCTCATCAATCCTAGGAATAGGATACCTATTCTTTATAGTCTTTTTGTTCAAGGCTCTAAAATCTATGCACATTCTCAATGTTCCATCTTTTTTCTTCACTACCACAACTGAAGAAGCATAATGGCTAGAGCTTGGTCTAATGAGTCCCAACTCTAGGAGTTCTTGGATAGCTTTTTCAATCTCATCTCTAAACCTTTTAGGATGTCTATAAGGTGGTATCTGAATGGGTGAAGTACCCTCCTCCAAAACAATACTGTGCTCAACCCCCCTATCCGGTGGCCTACCATGTGGAAGGTCTCTAAAAACCTTTTAATATTTTTGCAAGAGTCTCTCTATCTCCTTTGGGTGTTTGACAATATTTATAGTTGGCTTGGGAGATGTAATATGACATTCAGCAGCCCATTCTATATCCCCATGCCTCAATATATATCTCATGCTATTGCAAGTCACTACTTGATTTGGATAAGTGTGTTGCCCTCTCACAACTCTTTGTACTCCTTTTGAATCTTGGAATTTCATCTCGGGAATTTGATAATTTACTGTATGCTCTCCTATTGAATACAACCATTGCACTCCCAAAACCACATTAGTATCAGCAACATCAACCACATAAAAACTATCAACAAAAGTATAGTTACCTACGGTGACTTGCAGCTTTGGAACCCATGTTTTGCATTGCATTGTGTTGTGACCGGGAATGACAACTGTGAAGCCATCAAATGGTTCAATAGGTATCTTTCTTTTCTCTACCATCTCTGCATCAATGAAGTTATGAGTGGCTCCTCCATCTACCAAAACTGAAGTTCTTTGTCCTTGTACCACACCTTTGCAGCGGATAGTATGATAGCAAGGTACTGCTGAAAGCACTGCCATTCTTGCTTTGTCCGATGAAGGCTGATTTTCTTCTTGTCTTTCCTCTTCTACTGCTGTCTCATATGCCTCTTCTTGATCTGAAATATGTCCATCTTCATCCATGCCCCCATCATACCCCTCATTATCAGAAAATACTTCTATGTATTGAGCCTTTCCTTTGGTACATTTGTGCCCCGGTGTCCATGGTTGGAAGCATGTGAAGCATAGTTTCTTTTTTCTAAGTTCATCCCTGTTTAGTCCCCTCTTTTTTATTCCTCTCAAATGACTCTCTTTGCCAAGGTTTCTTATCATATCCATCCCTTTGCCAAGGTTTCTTTTCAAATTTATAGCTAGGCTTAGGAGGAAATCTCGTTCTAGGAAGCACATTCTGGAGATCCCTAGTCAAGCTCATTGCATCTTTTAATGTAGTTGGCTTGTGGGCTTTGACCAAACCTCTTAAGGGTTCAGCCAAACCTTCAGTGAACAGCAATACTAATCTTCCCATAGATACATCAGCCACCTTGACTGATAATTTTTGAAAGTCCAACATATATTCAGTAGGGGACCCAGTTTGCTTCAATTGAGCTAGTTCTTTGAAAGGCAATTCTGGATCTTTTTGTTCAAATCTTTCTAGTACCCTGTCAACAAATTCTCCATATGTTTTAACCTGATTATGACCCAAGGTTTTCATCCCATGAAACCACCATTCATTGGCATCTCCTTCCAAATGCAAAATGGCCATTTTTAATGCATCCTCTTCCAACATAGGATTCAGCTGAAAATATACATCCAATTTTTGCACCCAAGTGTTAGCAGAATTTTGAGAAGAACCATCAAAAGTAGGAAGTGACATTTTTCCAATAGCACTATTTAATTCTTTGTTTTGGAATGGACTCCTATTGTCTCCCTTCCTATTAATCTTTTGCATAGCATCAATGTAGTCACTGAGTGGTACACCTCTTTTACACTCTTCATTCAAATCATTCCAATCATTTACTAGTTTCTTGTAATCCAATGCAAGATTGGGCTCTTCTTTGGGTGTGAGAAATTTAGGTGCAGTATGCCTTTGTGTGCTTTGAAATTCATCAGGTCTATTATGAGGTCCTGTACGTGAGAAAATATGCTCATTCCCTTTCATCTTCTCCCCTGAGTGTGAACCGCTATTATCTCCTATTATCCCTTTGCTTTGAAGCTGGCTAATCAACAATTCAAATCCTTGCAACAATTTATCACCTATCCTATCCATGTTTGCTGAAAGTTTAGAGAAACATGGATCTAAGGTTGCAATAAGTTCCTCCTTATGTTTTAATTTGTCATCCTCCTCTCTACCCATGGTTTCAGCAAAAGACTCCTCTTCTTCTACTACCTCTTCTTCAACAAAAACCTCTTCAACTACTGGTTCAAAGGGTGGTGGATTATTCTTTTGAATTCTTGTTAGGACCATCAGGTGCCAAGAACATGCTCTGATACCACTTGTAATATCCCTTTTTCAATTTTTATTAAAATGCCAATTTTTCAACTTTTTCCCCAATTTCGACCTTTGACTAGTTTAACTGTTTTGACCTCCAAATCATCCCAAATGCTCCCAAATATTCTGTATGAGTGTATTAATGGTATTTAGACTTGAATATCAGGTTCAGGGATGTTTTATGGACCTCCAAATACTGCTGCAAACTTGATTTGTATTCTGATCAATATAGGTAATTTCGACTAGTAATTTGTGCATCAAATCCCCCCGGGGGTAACACTGAAAATGGCCTTCCAAATGCCTCCAAACTCCCACAAATTTATGAACAGAGGTATATAATGTGTTAAGTATGTTATTGAGGTCTCATATGCACCATTAATTGATTTTTACTACTGTTATAACTCTCTCACATTCAACAGCAAAAACCCCCAATTCGACCCTTGGGGAAATGGCACTATTTCATCTCCCAATACAACTAAACTGAGTAAAAATGCTTCAAATGCTCAAGTACAATACATGAAACTTGTAGAAGACATCCATGGCATTATATTGATCACAAATATATCAGATAATCATCCATCCATTCGAAATAATCAACATTATAGTGTCATACATCAATGCATTGGGGAAATGGACATTGTTTGCTCATTAATCAATAGTTTTGCATACAACCAGTGGGTATTTCGACCTGAGACTTTCTGAATATGAATAAAAGAGGATATGAATCTATTACAATCATAAATATATAATGAGAAGCTCTCTCAAGAAGCACAAGTGCTCACCAAAAACGCCCTCCCTCAAGGAGCATGAATATGCCTTCAAAATTGGAAACGGTGGAGAGAAAGTGCTGCACTAAACCAAACCATGAAACTTCCTGTAGCTGATACCTGCAAATACAAACTCCATTAAAGCACCATGAAAGACCTGAGTGGCCTCTCCAAACACCAACTTGGATGGGAATCTTTCATCCTCGAAATTGGCTAAGGCAAGAAACTAGTCATCCACTAGCTCTCTCTTCACAAATGCAATTTTTCTCAAATCATCAAAAGCCATTCTCATACTTGATTTCTACATTTTATAACCAACATTAGCCTTCAAGGGGTCGAAATCCTCTCAATAGATTCAATAATTTTCCATTTAGGAAATATTCCTCATTTGCCACTTGTCTCCTAGTTCCAACCTTCCATCTTCTCCCAAATTCGAATTTGAGTCTCTTTGGATTCCTCCAACTCCATGAGCGCCTTCCTTGAGCCTATTTTTGGGGCTGACATGTCATAATGGTCAGGTGTAAGAAGTCAGGTCTGAATTTTGTCATAAATGTCATAGATGCTTCATTATTGTTGTCATAAAACTAGGGAATCTAGCCCAAGTGTCCACTAGTCTCCAATTTGACTCTTCCTCTCCCATGGAGGTTACTATTCCATCCCATTTCGACCTAAGATGCTCAATGCCATGTGTTATGACTTACCAACTCACCCAAGAGTGTTCACCTTCCCATGAATTCGAATTGGCAAGAGAGAGCTGCCATGTGTCATTGAAAAATCAAGCTAGTGTGGGTCCCACCACCTCCATATGTCTCCAAAACCACTTGCCACCTAGAATTTCTCTTGAATTTATTTATTCATCATATTTATTAAATACTGGAACCCTTCTAATGTCTAAATATCATTTATTAGCTTCCTTATTACCATCCCACATGTTCCCATCCAACCTAGGAAACTAGTAGGATTGATGGGATTGTCTTACTATGCACTTATTTGAATGGGGACATTACAGGTCTCACCCATAACAATTGAAGAATATTTTCGTGCTCATGTTTTATATGTTTTTATATGCTATGAGTTTTCAGCAACCAAACCACTGCCCACTACCCAGCAACAGAAAAATGATGGCCCAGCACTAGCAAATGATCAGTGATTACTTTTGTGTTTGTTGACAGTTTATATAGTAGGGGGTTGGTGGGACCAAGTAGAAAGGGCAGGAAACTAGTAACTATATTTTAATGATTTAAAAAAAATTTATCCTCAAAGACAGGTGCCATGGGTGAGTAATTCTGTGCACCTCTGGAGGGTGTAGGGTACCTCTGCATACCCAAACCCATGGGATATACTCTATGAAACTATCAGCAGAAAGAAAAATATTTAAAGGAAAAATTGTGTTATATAACTGTAAAATCATCTGCTATCAGCTTTGTACATTATCAATTTTCAGGGATTCGGATTTATAAATTCTAAATGTAGTGAGGAAGTACCCCACACCACCATTTTAAATGTGGTATGAGGTCAAAAAGATATTATTTACCTTTAAGATTTGTTTCGAAAGGAAACATCAATATTTTTTAATAATTGACAAATACTCGCAAACATGCAACAAAAAACACATTCATAAATTGGACATCGACTACCATACAATATTTTTTAAACAAAATTAGAAACTCAACTCAGCCCTCAGCTCAAGTGCATCAATGGACAATGTTTAGGTCATTATTGTGCTTTTGAAATATGTAGATCAATTAAAAAATAGAAACCAAAATTCAAAATGCTGATTATGATCCCCAAACATAAAATAATGGCATGATCTTTGAATTACAAAAGGCCACTAAATTACCAAGAATTTGAAACCACAAGGAATGAAGGGGAAAGCACATAACATACCCCACAACCAGTGTCAAAGGCAGCCCTGATTGATCCATCAGTCAAAGGAATTAGTTTATTGATATTTTCAATATAAGCATCTGCTCCATGAGGAAACATGGTTCCACCACCGGGGAAGTGAAATTTATCTCCATCAACTTGAATCCAATTCTACACAGCCTTCTCTACCCTGAGTTCCTTGTGTAATACATTGGAAAACTAGGTGAAATCTCGACTTTTGGGCCATGAAAATGGATCCTTATAGCCTGGGGGAATGGAATAAGGCATTTCAATAACTCCTTTTTTATGTTTTGGGCAATGATTTGTTTCTCTTCTCTTTTCAGTAACTTATCTGATAGGGGGGCAAAGTTTAAATATTTTTTTGCATCAAGGGAGTCGAACCACTTATATATTCCCCTAACCATCTTGGTTGACTTGTTTACATAGAAGGGAAAGGAGGGATATCAACCAACAATAGTGGATCGGATTGGGTTGGGCAATATTTAATGGTAAAGAATATGTGCATTAGGAAACTGCAAACTCACTTGTTAGCTTAGTCCCACCCTCGACACTTTTAATTAAGAGTTTGGTTGGCTAGTTACTTCCTCCCATATTTTGGATTTTTTGTAGGCCTTGAATTCACAATCAATCTAAGCCGGAGGCCGGTTCAACATTCCCACTCATCTCAGTAAGTTCCGCACTTCAACAAATTTCTTAAGGTGTGAACATTTTCTTAATGTGTAAAAAATTTACACCTCAAGAACTTGGATCCCTCTCGATGCTTAATAGATCCGGGTTTAAGATGGATCATATTATTTCTATTCTTTTGTTGTCTATTGGCCCATTTCATCGTTCATGTTGGGATGCACTTTAGTTTTTCAATGGAAAGGTGCATTGAAGGAGATATGTGAGTTGCATGCCAACAACCTTTTCCTATTCTATATTCTTCATGTTTTCAGTATTACATACAACATTGGGCGTAAATCTAGAATCTAGAAACTAATCTCATGAAAATACACAACTTCCACAATTACAAATATAATAAATAATAAGATTGATACCTCATCTTCCTATCAGACTCACTCCAAAGGCCAAATAACACTAAAAAAAATACTAGGAAAACACCTCTGGCTTTTCAAAGTACAGAAACTACCTCAAAAGATTGAAACGTTAAATTTTTATATGATACAAAATATTGACAATCAATGCCAATATAAAAATACAAAATTTATATTTTAAATTCAGACTGGCCAGGTCTTTCAGATATGGAAGAGAAGAAAGTTGGATTGCTTGCTGTTTTTTATGGGAACAATGGTGCTGAAGCAAGTGAATTGATAGCTAAACTTATTCCTGAGTACTTTCTCCTTCACATGCACTTCCTTCTTAAGGGCCTTCATCCTGGTGATTCTTCTATTGGATTAAAGAAAATTTATGAAGGGTTTCCAAAAGCAAGGCAAGTGTCTTGAATGGGCCAAAGAAGTATGATGTTGATTGGATATAAGCATTGTTTTAAGAATGCATCTATTACTGAAAATGATGTTAGAGGAGGAGAACATTATGGCCTACATTGTTTGGAAGTTAGCAGGAAGGAAGGAGAAGACCACTTTTCCTTTGGAGCATCCTTGAAGGATGGACTCATGAAGACACTTGAGCTTCACAGGTCAAGGTGTGTCTCATTAGGAATTTTTGAAGATTCAATGTACAGGACGATATTAAAGGAAGCATTACTAAGAGCAATATTTGATATAGATATTTCATTTACAAATGAAGCTCTCAGAAGTGATTTGCAATCTGGATCAACAACAAGTATTGTTATCAAAGATGATGAGTATGTTTTGGTTGCCAATATCAGACTGCATGAAAAATATGATTATGTTGTAGTCCCTTCACTATATCTTCCTATCAGACTCACTCCAAAGGCAAAATAACACTAAAAAAAATACTAGGAAAACACCTCTGGCTTTTCAAAGTACAGAAACTACCTCAAAAGATTGAAACGTTAAATTTTTATATGATACAAAATATTGACAATCAATGCCAATATAAAAATACAAAATTTATATTTTAAATTCAGACTGGCCAGGTCTTTCAGATATGGAAGAGAAGAAAGTTGGATTGCTTGCTGTTTTTTATGGGAACAATGGTGCTGAAGCAAGTGAATTGATAGCTAAACTTATTCCTGAGTACTTTCTCCTTCACATGCACTTCCTTCTTAAGGGCCTTCATCCTGGTGATTCTTCTATTGGATTAAAGAAAATTTCTGAAGGGTTTCCAAAAGCAAGGCAAGTGTCTTGAATGGGCCAAAGAAGTATGATGTTGATTGGATATAAGCATTGTTTTAAGGATGCATCTATTACTGAAAATGATGTTAGAGGAGGAGAACATTATGGCCTACATTGTTTGGAAGTTAGCAGGAAGGAAGGAGAAGACCACTTTTCCTTTGGAGCATCCTTGAAGGATGGACTCATGAAGACACTTGAGCTTCACAGGTCAAGGTGTGTCTCATTAGGAATTTCTGAAGATTCAATGTACAGGACGATATTAAAGGAAGCATTACTAAGAGCAGTATTTGATATAGATATTTCATTTACAAATGAAGCTCTCAGAAGTGATTTGCAATCTGGATCAACAACAAGTATTGTTATCAAAGATGATGAGTATGTTTTGGTTGCCAATATCAGACTGCATGAAAAATATGATTATGTTGTAGTCCCTTCACTATATCTTCCTATCAGACTCACTCCAAAGGCCAAATAACACTAAAAAAAATACTAGGAAAACACCTCTGGCTTTTCAAAGTACAGAAACTACCTCAAAAGATTGAAACGTTAAATTTTTATATGATACAAAATATTGACAATCAATGCCAATATAAAAATACAAAATTTATATTTTAAATTCAGACTGGCCAGGTCTTTCAGATATGGAAGAGAAGAAAGTTGGATTGCTTGCTGTTTTTTATGGGAACAATGGTGCTGAAGCAAGTGAATTGATAGCTAAACTTATTCCTGAGTACTTTCTCCTTCACATGCACTTCCTTCTTAAGGGCCTTCATCCTGGTGATTCTTCTATTGGATTAAAGAAAATTTCTGAAGGGTTTCCAAAAGCAAGGCAAGTGTCTTGAATGGGCCAAAGAAGTATGATGTTGATTGGATATAAGCATTGTTTTAAGGATGCATCTATTACTGAAAATGATGTTAGAGGAGGAGAACATTATGGCCTACATTGTTTGGAAGTTAGCAGGAAGGAAGGAGAAGACCACTTTTCCTTTGGAGCATCCTTGAAGGATGGACTCATGAAGACACTTGAGCTTCACAGGTCAAGGTGTGTCTCATTAGGAATTTCTGAAGATTCAATGTACAGGACGATATTAAAGGAAGCATTACTAAGAGCAATATTTGATATAGATATTTCATTTACAAATGAAGCTCTCAGAAGTGATTTGCAATCTGGATCAACAACAAGTATTGTTATCAAAGATGATGAGTATGTTTTGGTTGCCAATATCAGACTGCATGAAAAATATGATTATGTTGTAGTCCCTTCACTATACCTTCCATTCCTAGGAATACAATTTCAATGTGTTTATCCTTGTTACTTCTTCTTGAATTTGATTTTTAGGTTCCTCGGCAAACTGCTTTAATGAAGGCAATGGCACAATATGCTACAAGATCCTCCTACAAAATATCCTTTCTGATCTGCAAACAAGCAACTGCTACTAGTAGGAGTCAACCTTGAGACATCCCTCCAGAGGGTTGTTAGAGACAAGCTCAGATATGAGAACAGTTCACTTTCCTTCATTGAGGTCTGGATCTAACTCAAAATGTCACCATAGGTTACTCAAAAGTACCTAGAATTGTTTCCTCGGGTGATATTTTGCATTATATCATGTAGATAGGATTTGTGGGGCAAAATTGTTAAACTCTCAGACTTTGTAGTTGTGGTTGGTTCAGACCATATGGAGTTTGCATTTATCCAAAAGTGAAGTAATAAGAGGCATGTCAAGTTGCTTAAACCTCTCTCAAAACAACAATAAGTGATTGCTTCTCAAGTATAGGATTGGGGCTCAATGGTTAGACAAACTCTGCAGTTGTTGTTCTATAGGAATTAAAGAATATGAGTTAACGATTTAGAAGATGGTTTGGTGCTTTAAAAGAAAAAAAAGTGAAAGTCACCTACTTGAAATCAAGAATGACACCCAGAAACTTTAGGACCATTGGCAGACATTTATTGGGCATTCAATCTTAGTCAATTTTTTGGATTGACATCCATGCAATGGTAAACTGCTCTATTCCTGTGATGACAATAATGAAATCCATTATCCGAGTGTTACCATGGTGCTTGCAAAAAATGTTTCCAAGGGTAGCAATGGACCTAGAGGAGGAATATTTTAAAGGACGTGACAGAATCTAGTCCTGGTCCCCTAAACGTGATATGACTTAGAAGAGTGATAAAAGGGAGAGCTCTTGATTTTGATGACTGAAATGCATTTTTAATCATGATTAAAGAAATTTAGCACAAGCTCTCGAAGCTTGTCTTTGAACCTAAAATCAAATAGAATCATAGTCAAGATGCTTCGCTGCAGGGATTAATTCATTGATGCAATGACTTTGGATGTAGTTTTGGATCCATTTCCCTTTGGAGGGCACTCTTGACAACATGTTCTACACATACTTCATTTTGTGCATCAAAAAGATGACTGGATTGGAAGCAATTTATCATGCTATGGAAGAAACCTATAATTGTTATGTTTGACATTTGAGAAAATGATACCATGCTTCTGCATAAATGCTCAGAGCAGTGTCATTCAAGTGATGTTATTCAATCTGTCACAGGTCAAAGCATTAGATCATGTGTGATGTTAATGACTAGAGAAATGGAATTCGTCTGCAAGGGCATGTCAGATTGTTGACCTTGTTCAATGGTCATTACATCGATGCTCTGTTGCAAGATCTCCAATGGAGTCCCATTTTGATCTACACTTGAGTCTAATCGTGCTTGTTGATGCTTCCTACTTTCTTATCTAATGCATTTTATGACTTATTCTGCTTCTCTTGCTTTTTTGGTGGATGATGATTCATGAATCAAATTACTAGGAGAAATGGAAGCAAGCAAGCATTAGAGAGGTTAAGATAAATCGGCTCTTCAACTTCTATTTGTCTAGGAAATTGTAAATAAACTTATGACGGAAATTTTCATAGAAGCTTAATTTCAATACAAACTGAAGCATTTTGTCTCATCAATCCTTAGATCCTACCTCCCTTTTGTACCCAACCAATGTAAGTCCAAAAGGTTTCACAATTTTGTCAAGTTCACACATGGCAATGTTCCAGCATACATAGAAATTCGATCCAAAGACAATGCCAATGTTGTGATGCATACTCAGGTAGAAAACCATCTTGCCAAAACTGAACATAAGTTGTGATTCCTAGAATTATCCAAGTATCATTCAGTAATGTTTCTACTTTTTGTGTTGCAAGTCAGGTGACTTGCTATAGGATTGCAATGCTATGATTAATAATTGCAGTTTTGTTGATTTTAGGCTTCTTTTCAATTGAATTTTATCTTTAAAATGGAGCCATCATCCATTTCTGCTATAACAATCTTCTATGTGCAGGAGTGTTGGACATTTTAGTAGGGTAGTTTGCATATTTTTGGATTTTTTGTGCAACGACCTTCCAGAACTGTAACAAGCTGCATTTCTGGTTATTTTCTAGCAACGGCCTTGATTTTTATTGGGATGTCACCAAACTTCCAATATTCTTCCCCAAAAGAACCATTGAAACTGTAGAAAACGGATGACAAAACCTCACCAATAGACAACTACCCTTGCATCCATTTGACTCTGTTACTAGACTTGATGTTGGAAAATTCCATGATGCAAAAGCAAAGAAGATCAATGACGCTCAAAAGGCAAAGAGGACGAGCATCACTGATCTTCTTTGCTTATTAATCTTGGAATCTTCCCACATCAGGTCGGTCATAGTGACCATGACTCCATCAAGCTATGTTAGCCTCTCTAACTTGTCGAAGATGAATTAAGTGCTTGTCACTTCTTAATGGTGAGCATATCCTTGGGAAAAGCTGTGTGTGGAAAATATAAAACAGGACAATTTTGAGCTGATAGGGACCCTTAAAAATGTACAATAAGTGGATACAGCTAGCAGATCGATGGAAGCAGGTTTGACTGATAAAGCAGTGAACTTTCCACCTCACTATATGGACATCAAAATAAAAACAAGTAAAATCGGTTTTTTAAAAGATAACACGCCAAAGATGATAACCACTGCTGATTACTGTACAAAGGCTTAACTGGCAGAGATCACACAGTTTCTGAATAAGTATTCAATTTCAGGAAAGTGACAGCATCTTACTAGGATTAGTTACAGTTCTAAATCCAAAAGATATGTCGGATACAATTTTAAGAAGACATCGCCCAGAAACTGCCAAAATCATTATCAAGCAGCTAATAGTTCAGTAAAAAACTGTGATCTGCCCAACTTCGACACATTGAAAAGAAATGAAAGAGGCAAAGCATAGAACTAAAGAAGTTGAGCAGTACCAGAGGGAAAGGCAAGCACAGATCAACAACCTTCAAAACGTTTACCAACAGACCCTCATGAATTATGTCTCCATGCCTACAAGGTATGCCCGACAAGTAGAATTCAAACTCAATTCAGCTTCCATCGGCTATGAAAAACGAAGGGCGAGTTATAATAAAAGATTTCGAAGGGCGAGTTATAAACGAAGGGCGAGTTATAATAAAAGATTTCAGAGTCTGACAGCATTAAGAATTTGGGGATTAAACTCACAGTGTAATCATGGATCGAAATGAAACACGCAGGGTCTAAGATGGCAACAAAAATTGAATTGCAAATATTTCACATTGTCACATACCTCTTAATGCTCGAAACCCTTCTGAGAATCTGAAATGCACAGCTAAAGCAGTTTGCAAACCTCCAGGAGTCCAGATACACGCTACAAACTGGTAATCTTTGAAACAAACAGTAATTGAGCCTCGTATGGGTGAAAATCAAGAATTTTACCTCGTATGGGCGATGCTAGGGGTTGTATTGGCACTCTAGCAGCCAAATCGCGGGCGAATCGGACTCCAAAACCGCAATTTCTTCAAATCGACGGCGAACCATAGCTCCAAAAAAACCCATGCCAGAATCGAGGGCGAATAACAACTCCAGAAAACCACCATGCCAGAAATCACGGGGCGAATGAGTTTCCAGGAAACACCATCCCTAAAAATCGGGGGCGACTGGTGCATCCAAGGAAAAATCACGGAAAATAAACTGGCGAAAATCGATTTTTCCCTATTTCTTCCACAAAAATCGCGGGCGACTGCTTTTTCCTATAAATTCTTCCTAAATACGATTTTGGCTATATAGTTGTTTAATATTTACAAAATAATAAATAGTGGGCTATTAAAATTAATTCTCAAAAACCTCTTTTACTTAAAAATTCGCCCTAAAAAAAATTAGAAACCTTCTAAATTCGCCATTGGGCTAAATTTCGCCCCTAAAATCATCCCTGCCCTAGACTATTTAGACCCTCCAACTACCTTAGACAAGCCTTATAACTCATCTGCCTGACAAACCACATATTTTTTTAATATATAAGTACATAATTTTTTAATATATAAGTATTTAAATCTGAAACTAGGAGGGAATCTATAAGACCATTACAAGTGCCGGTGCGGGTGCTTTAGGTTTCGCTGTCGCAGCCTGTAGCCATCATAATCAGCACATTTACTTATCTTCATTGCCTAATTATGTGTCACATGATTAATTGGTTATCTTCATTGCCTTAATTCTTATCCTCAAATTGGTTTTTCTTTTTGTTGATTTCAGATTCACTTGACAGTCCTTTCGCGAAGCTCCATTCATTTTCAATTTATGACTATTATTTCAGGGAATGCATTTTGAGTATGGTTTCAAGGTATTCATTTTGACATTTTGTTATATTCTGGACTCTGGCTCTATTAACAGAGATACTCGGTTTGTCCTCATTGCTATGGGCACGACCATAAATTTGGTTGTAAATTTATGCATATAACCCATCTAGGTAGGAGAGGACCTTTACAAAAATCTTACATCTCTATTGAATGTGGCGGACTCCATCGATGATCCTTTAGGGAAATCTTGCAGATATACCTTCGTAAATTGATAATAAAAAATTTCAAGAATGTGGTGGACTCCATCCAAGGTATACACTATAATATGCCTTTAGGGAAATCTTGCAACTGATGATCCCTTGCATACCTGGATTATTACCTGTATAATAATAGCATTGATGCTACAGCATAGGGTCTGTGAATGAGTATCTGTCTCCACAAGAATTCAAACGCATTTCTTCAGAAATCTTGACGTGGAAAACTGCTGAAGCTCCCATCTACAATGGCTATGGATCGGTACTTGTCTCGGCGACAACAGAGGAAACATTGGTAAGCTTGGATCTTCTGCTCTAAAATGAGTTTACATGACTGTAACAGGAAGGATTTGCAAGGTGGGAACCTCCTCATGGGCATTATAGAATGATGGGTATCTTTGGGAGCAATTCATCAGAGCTGGTGGTGCTGAAAGCACTGCGCCCCCATGACCTTGGCATTGCATGGATTAGAAATGTGCAATCGGATTAGAAAGAATCTTACTGCCTACCTACATATCAAAGTTTCCTTCTATCCTTCTGTTTGCTTTCAAGTGCTCCTAAGTCTTTGTCCGTCTGCTTTGAAACAGAGAACGTTCATGCCAGATCTAGGCATGTAGATCCCCACCTTCGGTAAGTTCTAGCCTTTTCTCTCTCTCGAGTTTAAATATTTTATGAATTCTATATTTTTTCGCTGGTTCTAAACGTAAGTATTGACTGGCCTACGTTTGGAGGCTCTTGCGGTTAATTGACAATCAAGGCTGTGCCAAGTAGTTCTTTTCTTAGGTACGGTCAGGGTCTTCCTTCCCTTCAGAATAACGGTGAAATGCCTTTTTACGGTCACCACCAGGGGGAGCTTTGTAAGTTTCTTTTGTGGACTATAATTTTCAACACTACTTTGGGTAACTGACTGAAATTGTAACTGTTCAGATTGTCATAATGAGAAACTGGAGGGAAACATGGCTACCTAATCAACACAGGGTTATGTCTGACCTCTCACCTTCGCGATCCTAATACCAAACTTATTATTAATGGAATTTTGATGCTTTAAGGAAAGATGAATTGCTAAGATTGCTATGATTGTCATGATAAAAATCTTGTAAATTTCCCATTCCAGTGAAACATGGGCGCCTTAATAATCATAGGGTTATGTTTGACCTCTCAGCTTTACCATCCCAGTATCAAATTTATTACTAATGTTTTTATCTGGTTATGGACGTAGCAAGCTTCAGCGTCTGTGGTGTGATATTTCGTTTTCCACACGGGAATTTAGTGACCCGTATCAGTTTTTCTATTTGTAATCTTTAGTTTAAAATGTGAACATATATATAATTACGGTTCATGGGATTTGATTACATTCTTTGTATTAGATACACATTTTTTTCCCATAAGGGTGAAATGTCTCTCAATTTTCTGTTGAAACATGACCGATTTATCCATCCACTAATCGAGTAGGAGCATCGAGTCCTGGCATTACCTCCTAGATGACTAGCGGGCACGGACTACTGTGCACAAACATACTATTGGGCACGGACTAGAGCTTAATGCACTGAGTATAGGTTCGATGAGTAGAGCTTCATTCTAGACTGAGTGACCGAAGTTATTTCTATCACTGACTGGCTATGAGACTGTTGCCTATGGGCTATGACTGTCACTGAAACCTGGGATCTACTCTGGGATCGAGTGCATGGAAACCTGGTAATGGCACCTGGCATGGAGTACCGGAATTGAGTGCATGTACACCTGGATTGAGTACCAGCATCGAATCCTGACTTCAACTAGTGTCAAAGACCCCCGGCATCGACTGTTACTCCTGTATAAACTATTGGTTATCTATCTACAATGATAACAGGCACTGAGGAGCAAGTACTACAGGCAATGTGTGGTTATCAGCTATGATCTCCTATGATTGACCCTGATATACGGCTATGCCAGTTTACATCCCAACCCAGTTGAGTATCCAAGCCCAGCCCAACAATGACTGATCTCCTATCAGTTATTCTCAGCTATCGAGGCACTAATTGTTGCTTATGCTTAGGTGTATGTATGATCCTCAAAAGATGACTCACATCTATCTAGCAAGTATTGGTTAATATTTCTTGGCTCAAAGGTATCGACATAGCCACCATGTTCCCCCATGCACACGCCACTCACAGAATCCAAGCCATTCACTGCGCAAAGAAAGTTGTTCACCCACTGTGCACTTAAGCCAGTCATTCATTGCATGCACATAGCTGCCATGGTTCATAGCACTCCCGTCCTGGGGTACGGTTCTTTCTCTCTCAGGTTTGTATTGAAGGGTTCTGGATTGAGCGGATACATCTCTCGCTGTCTGTTGGTAACTTGGGGGGCCATTTCCAATTATACTCAACCAACCATAGTAAGTCATAGCAGTCATACATAATTTCCCTTACTATTGATACTTAATATCTACGTTGAACTTTTCCCATTTAAACATGACCGATTTCCTTCACAGCTTACCTGGTAGGTCTGATAGGTAGTTATTAGTTATTCTGCCAAAAGGTTTTGTTGTTGCAAATTCATTGAAGATTAAGACATACTTCATTTGAATCCACAACAGAGCTTTCACAATGACAAGCAAACTGGTAAAGCAAACTTGAATTCATACTTTAAAGTCCATATTAACATATATAAGTAGTGGTGCTAATTTAGTTGTCCTTTCACCAGAAGATTTGGCAAAAAAAACAAGATTTCATAAAATGCATAACTCCAATCCTGCAGAAAGCAGAAACAATAAAAAAGAACCGCTCCAATATAACAAATTCAACTAAGCAACAATATCTTCCAGAAGATTACTAGTGATGTATGAGGATTACATGTGTTGTTGCATTTCAGTAATTAGTCTCCCCATTAGATGGCCTTCTGTTTATATTATTCAAAAGTCCCAAATAATCCACTGACTGTGACTAACTGACGGTAGAGATTAAATGCAAGCCTCATGTAATATATCAACAAACCCACCACATATATGTTGTCACAATGTACTCTTGATTACTTACAGGTTTTTTAATCTTTCTTATTGAAAACAATGAACGTATTGCTTGTGATGTAGGTTATACACTATGTCCTATGTACACGATGGTAGCTGGAGATCGAGCAGAACTTCGTGGATTGAATTTGGAGGGTCTTCCTCATTGTGGATTTTCTGATTTGGAGGTGGGTAAGGTATAATATTCGTTGTAGACGTCTCTCATCTTTTGGATACCGTAACAGGAATCCATAAATCATTCTGTTTTATTTATTTTCTTAACAAAGAATTTTTTGACATGGTGAATAGTAGAAATCAAAATGCGTATTATGAAGTATTTGCTAAAGTTGGGGAGAGAAACATCTTTTATCATAATGGTCTGATGTCAACAATCTTTGCCTTGAGCGAGGACTACAAGATTTTGTATATTTTTCATCTTTATCTTCTCTAATCGGTATATCTGGTTTTAGAATTTTCATGTCTAGTTGGCGATTAATGCTATATTGATTCACATTGTTATCCGCATATCACAACTTTAGGATGCAATATCTGATTCCCATAATGCCAAAGAACTAGGCTTTTCCTAGCAATGAAGTGTATTTTTGAAATAATTTTATGATTGGAATGATGTTCACAATGATGTCAATTCCAACATCATTGGTTGCACTAAGAGTTTCTCTACAACCTACTTTGAGGGAGATGTTGCTATGTATGTATATAAATGATGACTAAAGAAAATTTAAATAAATTTATTAGGGGGTATATGTCGGCTCAATTTTAAAGTTTACATAAAAGCTTAAAAAATAAATCCAGCTTAGATCCATCTTCAACCTAGAGAGATCAAATTTCTTGATATGAAGGAATTAATACATGACATGGAATTAAATGATAAAAAGTTTACATGTCTATAAATTTGATCCTTCTTTATGCTTGATAGATCTGGGTTTAAAATAGATCTATGTTGGTGTTAGTGTATAATCTCAACTTATGGTTAATGATTATCATTAATATTTGTATTATTATAATATTTTATAATAATAACTATATATGCGAAACATAAAGACTATAGATAATCTTTTTCTGGTTATTATTATTATTACTAATTTACCTAATCAAGAAACATATGTTTCATACTCTCTTATTATGTGTGGGGTTCCACATTGGCTCTTAGTGTAATAGTGTACATGAGTAACCTATTGCTCTATTAGACCTTCAAATGATCATTGCTATTGTAATGTTTGTTCTTTGTTTTTAATTCTTGATTTTACGGTAGCTTGAATTTGAATAAATTTTGATAAATATCGATCTAGCATCTCCTTTGAGATTTTCGCTGGTCATGTAAATGAAACTATATAAACCCAAAAATGTTGCTAGGTTATGAGGCATGCCACATGGCCTCATATGCCTATGTCTAGTGTGGACTATAGCTACGTTTAAATGGTATTTGATCTTAAATTAAATAATGATAAACATCTAATCTTTGCCATTGAGATCTTTCTCAGCTCATCATTACTATGACTAGACTTAATTTTGTATTTAGATTGTTCAGGTTTGTGTTTGTGATAGCCTTGAATGAATCTTGAGAGGTATTAGTTATTTGTAAGAAACCAGGAACTTATGGTTATAGTAACAATTAGTAGGTGGGTGGTGGTCAATGGTGTCTCATAGTTCATCTTATGTTTCAAGTTTTCTGGAGAGTAAAACTACATCAAGTAATACATATTTTGAACGTGTACATTGATCTTTTGTTGCTTATCCTATTGGTACTTCTCTGGCATTAGAATAGACATTCTCTCGATCTTCACAGTTGCTTTTTGTGTTATGTTGCTGTAGAGCATATCCATTTTTGGTTTCTTTTTAGAAATGCAAAAGTTGATAAAAACAATTTTCTGCTCATCAATTTGTAATTGTTCTCACACCAATAAAAAAATGGTGGAATCAATGTTTCTTATTACCTTCATGGCCCTTCACATTAAAAAAAGGATTGGCCTCTCCTCGTTTTGCTAAGTGTAATTTGCCATGTGTTATTTATAATTTTTCATTCGTGCACGAATGACTTTTCGCATTTGCCTTGAGAAACATTTGGAGCACACAAATGGAGGTATGTATTACTTGAGATTTCGACTTCAAGAAGGTAAGAGGGTCAGCGATGTTAATTAGTTAAAAGCGTGAAGTGAAGGTCCTTATAATAGATTTTTTATTTTATTTTATGTGCATGCCGTGTTTGAACTCAATGGCATGGCAATGCTCGAAATAGTTAGGACAATAATGCTGAGGGAGGGGTTAGATGACATATTGAGTGATGATTTGGTTAAATAGTTAGGATAATAATGTTGAGGGAGGGGTAAGATGATAGATTGAGTGGATGATTTGGTTAATAGAAAATGATGTTGATTATTTATTTATCCATTAAAGAATGGACTTCTATTAAAGTTTGTGGAGTGAAATAATTAGTCAATCATGATCGATTATTATTATAATCGATCATGATTGATTATTTATTTTTAGTCATTACATTCTATGCTATAGAGTATTTTTAGCACAGGCATATTTAGCTTATGTATTTTTAATTGATAATTTTTCTAATTTTGAAAATGAATCATAATGTTTAAATTGATGATGATATTTTGAAGGTTTTCGGGAAATAGAAGGTGAATTTGGCACTTGAAGAAGAAATTGGTCATGTAGTGCACATGATTGATTTTCCAAATGCACATCATCAATATTGTCATGTATTGCTTCAAAGACATCAGCAAGTCAAGGTAATGTTATAGAAGATCTGGTGCAATTTTTGGTAGTGTTATAGAAACAAACTATTTTTATAAGTCATTTGAAAAAATTGCTTTGTTTCTATGGCCAAAGTTTATTTCTCTAACAATTGGACTACACAACTCAATTAGTAAGAGCTAGTGTCTAAATTGAGCTAGTAAAAACATCAAGTAAATATTTTTAAGGAAGCATGCATTTTATTATTTTTTGGAACATGTTATTAGGTTACCTTTCTTAATGTTATGTCATCATCATACAGTAATTGGTATTGGATTTTACTATCACGTGATCCTACATATACACTTTCATTTCAATTCAAATGTCAATCATACAAGAATGTGATCACCAAGACTCTTCTAAGAATATATATGACTAAGATATTGAATAAGACCATTTTTCCTTCATCTCATAATTTCTCGCCTTTTCTCATTATAAAATACAGGTTAGCCCATATCTGCAGGTTCGGTTGAACCATCCATGAATGGTGTGTTTCCAATTGCAAGGAAATAGGTGAGAGGTTCAAATCAAGTTGAATCCCTCAGGGTTACCAACAACTTTTGTGGATAGCGATTGAAAACATCCTCTATCTAGATATATAGAGGAAGAGGGGGAATCCCGCGAAGTGTTTTATATGTGGCTGTGTATATCCAATGCAAGTAGAGTTTGAGATTAGGGTGGCACTTTATGTTTTTTTCCCATTGGTTTCTGTGCTAGCTGCATAGATAGTAGCATGAAATTTCTTGAAACAAATCCAAGTAAGGATAATGGGAGCAAATGCAGATGACCAAAGATCAAGAAATAATAATTGTGATTCTTGATTTGGTGCCACTTGGAGAAAAATTTGACACTACAACTGCATTCTTGATTTTTGAGAGATTTTGGCAACAAAAGGTTATCATTAACATTACCTTTTTTTTTAACTATTGGGTAATCTTTGTTTCTTACCTAGGTATGTGACCCTTTTCCAGAATTTGGCAAGATGATGTTAATTGTTGAAAAATTTATTCTCATATCAATCCATAAGGAATTCTATTTAAGGGTTTTAGCTCAATGGTAGAGCACCTGCCTTATAGGAAGGAGGTTGGTGGTTCGATTCCACCGTGCCCTATTTATATTCTGAAACCACTAAAAAGAGATAAATGACTAAAAAAATGACCAAAATTTGCATATAAATGACCACCATCACAACATGAGAGATAAGTGACCAAAATATACATATAAATGACCACTTTTGAGTTGGCGATCGCTGGTAGAAAATTAGCGGTCATTTATCACATGACAAAAAATGTGGTCATAAATTTGGTCATTAATTATGACAATTAATGACCAAATATATTACCAAATTAATTTCCAAATATATGACCACAAGATAAGCTATAAATGACCAAGCTGAATATGACCACATTCTTGGTATGACCACTAATTTGCTACTAGTGGTTATTTATATGTGGATTTTGGTTGTTTTCTGGTCACTTATCTCTCATTTTGTACTAGTGTAATCCATTTTCTTGGGGATAGTAATTGGCTGAATAATGTAATTTAATTCCTTTCTCATAAACAAATTTATTAATCTTTATAGACGAAAAAAAAGTTGCATTATCAAAGACTAGGGAAATTAGAACCGCAAACCTAGTTATGATCTTTTCTTCCAGGAACTTGATAACTGCATCTTCATTTATTTTACGCAGTGGAGCCGCTTCTGAACATATCGTAAGATAATCTGTAGCCTTTAAAATATACTGATGTTGCAGTGAATAATTTAGGTTTATCTCGCCAATAACATCTATGCCCCATTGCTCGAATGGTTCAGAGATGATAACTCGTTGCAAAGGTCCTGTTGCCTTCGACAATATACCAACACTTCTTTGACATATATCACATTTTTGGGCATAACAATGAGCATCTTTGAAAAGAGTGGGCCAATAATACCCAGCTCTAATAATTTTATGAGTTGTGGTATCCCAAAAATAATGTCCCCCAGCAGGGCCGTCGTGTAACTCTTTGACGACTTTATTAGCATCTTCCTTCTCCAAACATCTAAGAAAAATACCATCATAATTTTTCCTAAAGAGTACCCCATAATGATTTGATAGGATGTGGATTTCAGACAGAGTGCTCTTCTTTGCTTAGAACTCCAATGCTCAGGAAAATATCCTTGTTGAAAATAATGCACTAAGTCCCGATACCATGATTCAGGAGCAGTGAAAATGGGACATACCTCAATCATATTCAGTTTTGCTTCATTTTCCCAATTCAGCTCTTCATCAACAAGATGATCAAAGAGTAATTTATATAACCCTCGATCCTTAATGATGGTGGCTGGTTTAAATTCCAAATCGTACTCATGAAGAGTGGTGACCCAGTTTCCTCTCCTTTCTCCCAATTATTTATGAACAAAAAGAGATATGATGGTGGGGTGATGCACTACGACTTTAGTTCTGTTTTTTAGAATATACGACCTAAACTGCTTTACTGCTTTGAATAATGCATATTCTTGCTTATCTACAATAGGTTAGTTAAGTTCAACGCCCTGCAGGCCAGTGCTCATAAAGGAAATTCGGTATTCATCTCCTGATTCTACCTTTTGCGTGAGCACAACTGCGAGAGGGTCATCTGAAGCAAATGTGTACATAATGAAATCCTTATCGATGTCTGGACTTCTTAAAGAAGGGGCATTAGCTATGGCATCTTTTATTTCTTTAAATGCAACTTTCTCCAAGTTTATCCATTTGAACTATACACTCTGCTTTACCATTTGCTGCAAAGGTTTAACGGTCTAAGCGAATTCAGGAACAAACCTTCGAACAAAATTAATGGTGCCCATAAATGATTGCATAGATTTTTTGTTGTGGGGCATGAGAATCTTGTTGATATCTTGCACTCTCTCTTGATATATTGATATTCCTTTATTTGAAATGATATGACCCAAGAGCTTTCCCTCAAGAACAACGAAAACAATTTTGTTGGGATTTAACGAAATACCATATTTTCTGCAATGATCGAAAATCTGCTTCAAGTGGAAAACATGGTCTTCAATTTTCTTTGAGATTACTATCACATCATCTAAGTAAACTGCTACACATTGACTACACAATCCTCTAAAAGAAATGTCCATGGATCACTGAAAGGTAGCCCCTGCGTTTATCAAGCGGAATGGCATTCTACGATATGGAAAGGTTCCCCACTTTGTACGAAAAGTGGTTCTGAGTTGGTCCTCTTCCGCTACTAGCACTTGATTGTACCCAGAGAAACCGTCTAGTAGGGATAAAAGCTCCGATCCTAACACCATCTGTAAAATTTGTTCCATTGGAGGTACAGGGTAGTTATCTTTATCGAAATGTTTTTTCAAGTTCCCAAAATCGACACACAATCTTATTTCTCTTGATTTCTTCCGCACGGGAACTAAATTAGCAACCCATTCAAAATGTCAAACTTTAAAAATGATCTTTGCATCCAACAACTTATTCAAATCCTTTTGTATTAAAGGCTCTAGGTTTAGATGCATTCTCCTTAATTGCTGTTGAAATGGCTTAATGCCCACCTTCATTGGTCTTATTTGTTGAATAATGCGAGTATCATATGTTTTCAGATCCTTGTAAGTAATGCAAAGACATCTTTATACTGCTGAAACAATTTGATGAACTTATCTCTCTCGCCTGGCAAGCAACATTTACCAAGATTGGCATATTTTGGTTCAGCTTCTGTACCTAGATTTACCAATTTATGCTGCATGGAGGAGCTGTGAGTTTTAACATTTGCTAGACTTTGAACCTGTTCTGCAGGTCGAACAAAATTTCAAGTGTTCTCACTCCCTTGGGAATGAAGTTTCCTTTAACTGCATCTTTGCTTTGTAGATCTGAATCATGTTTCTCTTCATCTATTATGGATTCTTGGAAGACATCCTCATTTGATAAGAAGCTGATGATGTGATCATCATCATCAAATACTCTAAGATTTGTACTGTTATCAAGAACAGATGGCCTGGAAATCAATTCAGTAGAGCAATTGTTATTAGTAGGCACTAATATGGAAGCAGAGGTAGCTAACAAATCAGCTGCAGCATTCTGTAATCTAGGAATGGAATCTATATTGAAAGCATGAAAACATGAAATCAAATTCCAAACCTCAGACTAATAACCCTTTAAATGTCGTGAAAGGCAGTGAATTGTATCTCTCACTTGCCTCACAACTATCTCTAAATCACCAAATACTTTCAAATATTTTACATTTAAACTAATAGCTTTCTTCAACCCATGGACTAGAGCTTCATACTTAGCAGTGTTATTCATGCATTCAAATTCTAACCTACAAGATAAAAAAATGCGTATTGGTTTCAGGGTCAATCAAGACACAATCGGCTCTAGATCCTTCTTGATTTTTGGAACCATCAAAGTATAGAACCCAAAAAACCTTTTTCCGCTTTAACTAAGTTAATATCACTACCACCTAAGTCAGTAACTAATCCTACTATGTTACAGTCAATATCATCAGTCCAAGAAAATTGAAGGAGATTGGATTGTTCGTTTGAGTCATGGCTAACATCTTCTGATTGATAATTACCTGGTGCAATCTCTAAGAACTAATTTCCCAAAACTAAAGAAGAGAAAGCTACAACTTCATTCTTTTCCTCTAACTGAGTTACATTTTGTTTCATGTGGGGCTCTCTCAATATTTTAATATGATTTTGTCTATTCTGGTATGGAAACCACAAATGAGACTAGTATGTTGCAAAGTAACCATTTAGTTTCATAGACCAGTCCCTGCTCAATATCAAACCATAAGCCTCAGGAATATCAACTACCATTATATTAGTAAATTGGCACACTCTAGGATCTGCTGACAACCTAATAAGCACATCTTTCATTTCTCCAATGACTTTAACAGCAGTTCTATCTAACTGTATGATATGAGATGGGGATGGAATTGACTGCCCATTAATCCTTTTGGAAATTGATATCGGAATGACATTTGAAGAAGCCTCAAAATCTACCAAACAGTTATGCACATTATGATTAAAAATTTCAAAAGTCAACAGAAAAGGCAAAGTCTGCGATCTAGATTTCTTGCCAATGGTAGCTTCATTTATCTCAGAATGTTCCTCATTTTTTTCTAGTGAAGTACTAGCTTGTGGGTCAAAATATTCTAGCAATTTCTTTCTTTCCTAGGGAAGACTACACATTTAAAAAATAGATATGTTTGCCTTTGTTTTCTTGATATCTTCGATTATGTCATATCCCATATTGCATTCTTTTGAAACTTTTGGCTGATTTTCAGCTTTGTTTGGTGCAACTTTTGGTTGTTTAGTTATTTCTATGTTTGGTTCTTTAGTCACCACTGGGTTTGTCTTAGGCTGAGGAGGAATGACATTTATGTGCTGCTTTGGCATTTCCTTCGCAACCTTGGCTTTAGGTGCATCAATGGTGTGATCAAGCACTAGGCCCTTACTTCTAGTGGTGACATTAACTAATGCGGTCTGAAATTCATCAGCAAGATGTTCAAAAGAAGGTTCTTGAATGGGTGCCCAATCCCATAAGACCATTGTCGTGTCGGGAGCGGGTTCTTCCTGCTCAGAAATCTGTTCTTCCTGAGGATCCTTCTGATCTGTTATCTGTGCATCTAGCATTTGATTCATCACCAAGCTCATCGAATTTATCCACTGTGGACAACTCTTTTCTAAGTGTTGTTCTTGATGGAAGGTACATAAATGATCCATGCCTACTTCATTTAAATTTAGCATAGCAGAATTGTTTATAGGCAGAAGCGGCTGCCCACTTTCATCTCTTTCTTATAGAAAGGTTTGAATGGTTGCCTAGAAGTGTTGTCTTCCTTATCCTTTTCCAGATCTACAATTTTATTAGAAAGCTTTTGCATCGTTTTGACCACATTTTCTAAAT
This sequence comes from Larix kaempferi, assembly GCA_027924585.1. Taxonomy (NCBI): domain Eukaryota; kingdom Viridiplantae; phylum Streptophyta; class Pinopsida; order Pinales; family Pinaceae; genus Larix; species Larix kaempferi. The sequence goes on from BSBM01000715.1 coordinate 860,289, forward strand.
AAACTGATGGTTCCTCTTTATTTCTGGTTAACAAAAGGGGTTTCTTAACAGTTGCTATCTTTGTTTCCAAATAGAGAGAATGCTTAGCAATGCTGTCAGCTTCTTCTTCTACCTTCTTGGCTTATTTGAATTTTTCTATCGAGGTAGTTTTCTTTGTTCTTTTAACAAACATTGTTATGGGAGGATCAAGTGTTGTTGTATAATATTACACTAAAGATTCTTTAGTGGGTCTTGCTGCATCACTAAAATTATTTAACAATGTAGTGAATATTTGATTAAATTCTTGAACCTTCTCTTTATTTTCCATTCTCATGGATGTTAAATTTTCAGTATTAAATCACAATACTATAGGATCTTTGCTGAGAGAATAACATCTACAGTATATCAATGCATGACAATCATAATATGACAAGCATCACAAGCATCACAAGAATCAAAAGCATAGAGACAAGAGACACAGAGTTTCCGTGGGGAAAACCCTAAGGTGAAAAACCCCACAACTTCCTCAGAGATAGAGAGAGCAATGGCTCAACCAAAATACAACCAAATAACACCGAGATAGTCTCCTAGCAGATGATCCTCCTCCTCCTCACTAGTGCGCTACTTTTCAGAGAGAGAGATAGATACTTTTCCGAGTGAGTAAAATAGAGATCTCCTATCTCTATTTATACTCACCTTTTTGCCCAGTGACCTACTGGGGCCGACTTGTCTACTTGAGTACATCCACATTATATTATATATTAATTAGGGCCGACCCCATAAGGTGGTCTAATAACCCATCGGCAAGTACACACACTTGCGACACTTGTCAATCCACATGACGACACTTCCTTATAGAGGAATAACACATCTCTTATAAGGGTACAATAAATATATATATAATATACTGATGAAATACATTCCGAAGTTACATATACATCAACACTCCCTCTTAACTAGGAAGGTATTTCTTGACACAGATTTGCTAGACAAGTCTTCTTCTCTGGATCATCGTCATCGATGCATCGTCATCGTCATCGTCACTGCTGCTGCTATCTCATCCAATCTCTGTCTCTACTCGTCATAGGAAGTTCTACAGAGCCAGTCCTTTTTCATACTGGATGTAGGCCCACCACCCGCAGGTCTTCGTCATCACTGGCCATACTGTGGAATCCTCAGGACTTATTACGTGCGTCACAAAACCTCGAAAGAGCATCCCAGGATATTACGGGTACACAACTCCAACCTGTAGGATCTCCCAGGGCGCTATTACATGTGACCCCACCACAAAACCTCGAAAGAGCATCTCAGGATGTTACGGGTACACAACTCCGACCTGAAATCTCCCAGGGCACAAATTACATGTGGTCCACCACAAAACCTAGCAAGAGCATCTCAGGATGTTACGGGTACACAACTCCGACCTGAAATCTCCCAGGGCACAAATTACATGTGGTCATGGCAAAACCTCGCAAGAGCATCTCAGGATGTTACGGGTACAGAACTCCGACCTGAAATCTCCAAGGGCCCAAATTACATGCCATAGGACAAAACCTCGCAAGAGCATCTCAGGATGTTACGGGTACACAACTCCGACCTGAGATCTCCCAGGGCACAAATTACATGTCCTCCCAGAGCAATGTCTCGAAAGAGCATCCCAGGATGTTACGGGTACACAACTCCAACCTATAGGATCTCCCAGACATGCTCATCTGCACAACCTGATCCACGGCCATAGAGTATCAACCTGACACTCACCATACATCATCCTGATGTACTCATGATCATCTTGATCATCATCACTGCAACGTCCTGCTGCATGTCATCTGGAGCAACATCCTGAAGCTCGTCATCTATGATCATCCTGATCATCAATGCAACATCCTGCTGCATGTCATCTGAAGCAACATCCTGAAGCTCGTCATCCATGATCATCCTGATCATCACTGCAACATCCTGCTGCATGTCATCATACATGATCCACCTGATCATTAGTGCATCTACCTGATGCACACCAAGTATCTACCTGATACATATCATCATACATGATCCTCCTGATCATACAATGTATCCACCTGATCATTAGTGCATCTACCTGATGCACACCAAGTATCTACCTAATACATATCATCATACATGATCCTCCTGATCATACAATGTATCCACCTGATACAAATAAAAATACATGATACATATCACCATACATGATCTACCTGATCATACAATGTATCCACCTGATACATATACAGATACATGGTCCAAGCATCCAACATGATGCATATACAAAAATACATACACATGATCCAACTGATCATATCCAGCATCCAACATGATGCGTACATACATACATAAAATGATCCAACTGATCATATCCAGCATCCAACATGATGCGTACATACATAAAATGATCCAACTGATCATATCAAGCAGAAACTAGAACATCATCCTGATGCTCATCATCCAGCGCTTACATCCACAGCCATGTGAAGGATCCTCCTTCCAACATGCTTGGAATGGCTTCAGCAAATGTGTCCATCACTTCTTCCTCGAAGTGTCCTCGATCTGAAGAACGCCAAGCCTCTCTCTGAAGTACTCGAACTTCACCCTGGCTAGTGGCTTTGTCAGCACATCTGCAATCTGCTCGTCCGTCGTAACATACAGGAGCTTCACAGCTCCTCTCTGCACCATATCCCTGATATAGTGGTATTTGATCTCTATGTGTTTCGACCTGTCATGAAACACTGGGTTCTCAGACAACTTCACACAACTCTGGTTATCACAGAAGATACCAGTAGCCTCCAACGGGAGATCAAATAACTCAGACAGTAGCTTCCGTAGCCATACTGCCTCACAACTAGCTGAACAGGCTGCAACATACTCTGCCTCAGCTGTACTCAGTGCTACGCAGGACTGCTTCCTGCTAAACCAAGAGATCACACCTGATCCCATACTGAAGCAACACCCAGATGTGCTCTTCCTATCTGCAGCACTGCCAGCCCAATCTGAATCAACATAACCCTGCAGGTTAAACTTTTGATTCGCCTCATATCTGAGCCCATAATCCACTGTACCCTTCAGGTACCAGGTGAACACTCCTCGGATCCGTCAGGAACTGGCTCAATGTGTTCACAGCAAAGCAAATATTTGGTCTCGTGTTCGTCAGGTACATCAAGGACCCAATCATCTGACGATACATAGAAACATCAAGTGGCTCAGATGAAGCATCACAAAGAAGCTTCAGATTCAATGCCATAGGTGTGGCCATGGCCTTGCAATCCATCATCCCAAATCTCTTCAGGATATCTACTGCATACTTCCTTTGTCCAAGGAAGATTCCTTCTGCACTCTGCCACACCTCCATGCCAAAAACAAATAGTGCATCATCCCCAAGTTCTTCATCTCGAACTCGGTAGTAAGCTTCCGCTGCGTGTCGGTAATCAATCTATCTTCACCATACCAAGTTCTGTACATATATGATTTCCTATCACGTGTCTCAGAACCAAGTGGCTTCTTCTTCTTCAACTACACCATTCAAGAAAGTTGTCTTGAATCCATCTGGTGTATCTTCTATTTCATCACTTTTATATTTCTCTATGCTGCCATCTGCAACATGCTTGATCTGAAAGTTCTATTTGGAAGTCAAAACAGACTTCCCTTTAGCTCTTGGGATCGCATCCCAAACATCATTCTTCATGATCGACGGATCATGGAATTCCATTTCTTCATCCCAGATCCTGGGAACTTCAATATCTTCAATAGATATCTTTGTTGCTGGAACAAATGTTGTAGTCCTTTTGAAGGTGAAGATATACGGTCTTTCCTACAAAACAGGTTAAATTGCATGATTAGAAACATCTCATAATTTTCAGAACAAATTCTTACACATGAAGAAATATGTCATACAGTCATGCAATTATCTTAGCCAATGCTTCAATACAACATTTATCCATATCCCGTAACTTTATAGATGCCTTCCAATCTCTACCAGAACATTGTTAAGAGTGTGCACAACTCCCAACATGTCAGCAAAGAGGTTTCATTCTAGATAAGTAGCAATGAAATGTTGTACAGTGCCATAGGCCACTTACCCAACACATGCATATTAGTAGTATACTGTTCATTAATTCAATCATTCTAATATGCACAATACATATCCTAAGTCTAGGAACATGAGCATATACATCATTGAACAATTTTATTTAAGCAAACAAAGATGCAAGAAAATTAAAATACTTATCTTTGTTTGTTTGTTGGGTGGACTCCCTCTGAGTCTTTTCTTCCTTGCAGGAGCTGCTGGAGTCCTTCTACACCTTCTTGTTGTGGAATGTAGAGAAATGGACAACTCCCTCTGAATATTTGCACCCTTGCAGAAACCACTGGAGTGTGCTCTCTCTTGATCTTTGCTTCCTGGATTACCTGTTCTTGAACTCATATTCATCCTTGGTCCCTATGCATGCTTATTAGTATCATGATTGTGTTATCCTTGTGATCTCATACAAAATCATACATTCATTAAAACACAATAATCTCAAGTATGTATAGTCATGATCATTTCAAACAGAAATAATAAGCATTAGCATTCAAGGTTTATATAGGACTCTTATGGTTAGTCATATCATAAGAAACATAACATGTCTAAACCTGTAATTACTCAAACCTATGACTCTTCTGGTTAGTCATATTATTAATTAAGGTAAGACACATAATATGCATATGCCCATGATTATTCAAACTTATGACTTTATGAACAATCATCATCAATCATGCCATGCATACTTATATGATAGATCCTATGATATAAGAAACACATACCTGGTCACCATATTTGCTAGTTATGTCTAGCAATGTGTTCTTGTTCTCTTCAATGACCTGCATAACTCATTAGTTAACTTTTGCAAAAACAAATTATACATACCTCTATGTGATCCATGACTATGGATGAATCTTTGTATTTATGTCACCATGGCATGTTCAGGTTGTCCCTTCAAATTGTACAAACCTCCCTCTTGCTTTCCAATCACTACTGCATCATCTATGGTATTTCTCTTTGGCCACATTAGGACTTGGCCATCCACAAATGCAACCCTCATACCTTTTGCATCTAATGCAGAAATGGAGAGTAAGTTCTTCTTGAGCCCAGGTACATAAAGTACTTCCTTCATCTTCAATGATTTTCCAGAATCTAGGTTGTAGGAGGCTTCACCACTTCCTTTGATTGGGTATTGATAATCATCCCCAAGTTTCACCTTATGGGGTGATTCATGTTCAGATAGGTTCACAAAGGATTCTTTAAACCCAGTCATGTGTTTGGAAGCCCCACTATCAATCAACCAATCATTACATTCATGGGAGATGGTACCTGTAAGAGCAGAAATTAGAACATATTCTTCTTCACTTGATGAGTCATCATCACTACTACTTTCTGCCCTAGCCTTCTTCTTTGGAGGTTCATCATCTTCGGCAGCATGAGCATGAAAACTTCTTTTGCTGCCTTTCTTCTTCTTACTGGAGTTGTTCTTATTATCCCTTTTGTTCTTGGGACAATCTGAAGCAAAGTGACCCTTCTCATTGCATGTGAAGCATCTTAGGTCCTTCTTACTCTTTTGATGGAATCTTTTGGGGTGAGGGTGATCCTTCTTGGTTTTGCTTCTTTTGGTGTGGGCTGCAAGAGCTTGATCTTCTCCTCCCATCTTTTCCTCACGAGCTATAAGCCTAGCTTCTTCTTGAGAGCATTCTTCCCTCAATCTGTTGAACGAGATCAATTTCTTCCTTGCACAAATTCCTTGAATAAAGGAATCCCATGACCTAGGTAGGCCATTTAGAGTAGTCATCACCACCTCACCATTCTCCACCATTTCATCTACTGCTTCTAATTGTTCCTTGATCTGAGAGACCCTTGAAAAGTAAGATTGAATGGTTTCTCCATTCTGAAACTTTACTGCTTTCAATTGGTTCCGCAGGGTCATCTTCCGATTTATGTTCTTTCCTTCAAATAGCTTGGTCAAAGATTCAAACATCTCTTTGGGTGTCTTGAGAGAAGACACATGGGGTATGAGATGATCTTTGATAGAATCAGTAATGATTCTCTTTGCCTTGACCAAGTTCTTCTTGTGCAATACCTTGGCCTCTTCATCCTCTGGGATAGGGATGTCTTCTTTCACATATGAGTCCAACTCATTCTCTTCCAGGATTAGCCCAATCCTATACTTCCAGGCTCGGAAGTTATCAGCCCCTTCAAGCTTATCCTCAAGCTTGGTGTGAAGAGACATCTTTAAGAGTACTTCAAATGGAAATAGAAAAGATTTAGAACTTACCACTTGAAGTGCTGAAAAGTGGATCTGGTCCCGGATTAGGGTTTGTCAGAGAAACCCTAAAAAATCAAAATGTGAATTTCAAAATTCCGAAAGGATAGAAAGATGCGCCTTGGAGAGATGATCAGCCTAGTACATTCAGAATTTGAGATCAGCAAAGTCTTGCCCTTCAGAATTACCTTTTTGTCCTCCCGGGTTCACTAGGGAGAGCCCTGAATTAGGGTTTGAGTTTCCTGGAGATCTACCCAGCCAAAAATCTCGATCCAAAGCTCAAACCTTCGATTTTTGCAAGGAGCTTCCAGCTGTACCTTCAGTTTCCAGAAATTCCTATTTTTGTGGAAACCCTAATTTTTAGGGCCAAAACTGAAAATGCTCGGAACTGAAATCTGATTGGACAGAAAGATGCGCCTTGATGAGTAGATCCAATCTACTATACTGAATTTCAAAAATCTGTGGAGAGAAACCCAATAAACAAGGAATACAAGCTTCCGTCACTGCAAAATGTCTTCTTCTCAGTTAGGCTCTGATACCATGTTAAATTTTCAGTATTAAATCACAATACTATAGGATCTTTGCTGAGAGAATAACATCTACAGTATATCAATGCATGACAATCATAATATGACAAGCATCACAAGCATCACAAGAATCAAAAGCATAGAGACAAGAGACACAGAGTTTCCGTGGGGAAAACCCTAAGGTGAAAAACCCCACAACTTCCTCAGAGATAGAGAGAGCAATGGCTCAACCAAAATACAACCAAATAACATTGAGATAGTCTCCTAGCAGATGATCCTCCTCCTCCTCACTAGTGCGCTACTTTTCAGAGAGAGAGATAGATACTTTTCCGAGTGAGTAAAATAGAGATCTCCTATCTCTATTTATACTCACCTTTTTGCCCAGTGACCTACTGGGGCCGACTTGTCTACTTGAGTACATCCACTTTATATTATATATTAATTAGGGCCGACCCCATAAGGTGGTCTAATAACCCATCGGCAAGTACACACACTTGCGACACTTGTCAATCCACATGACGACACTTCCTTATAGAGGAATAACACATCTCTTATAAGGGTACAATAAATATATATATAATATACTGATGAAATACATTCCGAAGTTACATATACATCAACAATGGATAGCAATTCTTTCATGAGTGTAGCCACTATTTTTTTATTTCCGTACTTTCTTAAGAAACATTTCTCGAATTCTTCCTAATTTGATATAGAAATAGCTTGCAAACTAAAATACCAGGAAGATACCTAAGGTTCAAAAGTATAGGGAAAAATTTTACAAACTACATCTTCATGTTGTACATTTAGAAGACTTAAAGCCAAATAGAAACTCTTAAGATGATCTTCAGTAGAAATACCCTTCCTGGGATCATACTTAGGAAAAACCTTTTTCTGAATTTTTGGATAGATCATGGAATGACCCAGCTAAATTCAACGCTCCTCTTGCTCTCCATGCAGGCACAGCCATAACTCTTGGTGCTGAATTCTGTGGAGTGTGAGGTGGATAATTATATGGAGTATGAGGTTCTTATAGATTTGGAGGAGTTTCGAGTCTGATTTCCCCAAGAGGCTCTGTGATTTCTTCTAAAGATAGATCTACCAATTCTTCTAAATTTTGAACAAGAACTGAATCTCTTGTGTATTGTGTTTCCCTCCTAAGAGCTCTTCTTCTAGGTAGTAGGGGAATTATGTTCAGACCACCAAGTTCTCTTACGTAAGTACGGCTATGCCTTCTGAAATTTGCTACTTCTGCAAAAGGGACAGCATACAATGTTTCTTGCTGCTCAAATTCCAGAATTGGGATCTTCTTGATTTCTTAATTCTTGATCAAAATTGTCTAGGATATCTATTTCAAGTGGGTTTCTAGTGGGATTTATTCTAACAGAAGGATCTCCTCTTTTAGCCATGCACTGGTGGCCCTCCTTCTAGCGCCAAAAACTATTGATTCCTAAAAAATCGCAGCACCAATTAGTAAGGGATTCTCCCCGTTAAGCAAGCCCAATTAGATCACTCACCGTTTGGTGTGGGGAATCTGTCCAGTTAACGGACCATCTACCATGTAAGATTTAAATATTTCTCTTCTTTTCACCGTGTTATCACATCCATGTTAGCTGGAGCTACCATGCTGCAGATTGTGTGGTTATGGACCATACTATACTTTTTTTTTCAGATCAGAGATTGGATGCCTTTAGAGGAGGCACACACTTTTGTTCAAATTGACCCAAGCAGACATATCAGTGAGGATAGATGGTTTATTGTATTATTCAGACATGTATACATTATTTCCTACAGAGGCACCCTTCTTTGCGAGGATTTGCACAAGCCCATTGAGACAGTTGCCTAGCCATATTTTGATAGAGTGCTACAGAGTATTGCTGGTTTACCACTTATTGCTCGGATTCAATTGAGATCCATTTTCAGAGTCAGCTTCAACAACATGTATAGCATTATATGTTCTATTGCTTATGTTGTTGATTAGACTTGTTTATACATGATAGTACACTGAATTTACATATTATGTTGATGTGGTGATCTAGTTGTTATTATGATGTTTTTGGCCCTTGGGGATGTTAGTCCACCCATTTCAATAGGCTCCTATCTATGCACACTGGATCCCATCCCCACTATTGGTATAGACTTGGTCACGTAGTCCCCCTAGGAAGCTAACTTTGGATCCACATCCACTTTCTCCACCCATCCGAGTCATTCATGATTGATCTTTCCCGACTTGGATTCTGATTTGTGACCTTAAGGATCCCCTTCCCCACTGATCTCTGAGTATGCCATGATTCCCTGTCTTTTGTGCCTCAGCTCTTCAGTGTGTGAGATGCACTCTCAAACCTGGAATTTACTCTTGTCGGTTGCCCCCAATGTTGTAATGCAGTATAGGATTGTGTAGCCTCATTGGGTGTTCCCCATTGGTCATCGAAGAATTTATGCTCACCCCCATTACTCTGCAGTATGAGCACCTTGATTATATCTATTGAGATATGTATGTATCCCTAAAGGGCCTTGATGTAAAATGAAGAAATGAAGAAATGTAAAGCAAGCCAAAAAGACTATTGTAAATGTAAAATCTAGCCAAAAAGGCTAAGTATGAAATGTAAATGTAAAATCCATGCAATGTATTTGTAAACACACATGGACACAGGTTAGCCATACATATCAACATTGTAGTGGTTATTTCCTCACCTAGTCCTGTGGGGCAAGGAGGTGAGAGGGAGAAAGGGACAAGCTCAAGATTGTCCCCTAGAGTCTCAAGTTACAGTTTGTCGGACACCTAGTTTGGAATCTCTAGAAAATATCCTCACGGAGTCTTATTAAGGAACAGATTTAAGTTGTGAGATAGTTGTTAGATGAGGAGTGGTGATTTCCCTCCACTATACCCATTTGTGAGGCACCACCCTTCCTCGTGTTTTGTCATGGTATGCTTATCTCAGTGGGCCCCACTTTCCCTATTTATCCAAAGGGTCACATGATCTTTGTCCTTGTCATCCCTTATCCTTCACCTTATTTTCCACCTCACCCAAAGTTAGCTAAGTGGTCAAGTCTATAGGTTGTGCATAGCAGTTTGAGTCTTGTTGTATGTGGTGGGCCCACCTCACCAGGGGCCACATGTTTTTGAGATATTATCTATTTTTTATCACCATATTGACATCTTATTGTTTAGTCATGTAGTAACGTGTATAAGGAATCCTATCGCTTCATATTGCATACAGGTATTCAACCAACACCATGTTGACCATATTTGACTTGGTCAAACAAGGTTGACTAGGCCCAAAACAAATATTGCGATCGAGATTTCGATTTTGGTCATTTGTATTCTCTTGAGGTCCCATATGAACCTCCAAGCATCAGAATTTGAAAAGGCTGAGGTAGCGATGAGATTTTTAATTATTATTGGACATTAATGACCCGTTTTAATTAAAAATCATGGATCTTGGGAAAACAATACCTAAGTGATGGATCGTGGTCATTCGAGTGACCATGCATACTATTTTTGGAGACCACGATCCCATTGCAACAGACGATTCGACAATCCGGGCACTATAAGTGGGTCAAAATCCCAATTTACACCTTCAGCAATAAAAACCAGCAGTTAATTAAAGGAAAAATCAAAATTTGGCAAAGGCAACTATGGAAAATGGCAAAAATCAAAGGCTGACTAATATAGGGATAACTTATAAGGTAATTTGGTAATGTTTGGACATGATATTTGTTGGTTGGACCCACCATTGGACCAGCTCACTATTGGAGGTTGAATTTGCCCATGGGGGCATTTTTCTCCACTTGGCAAGTTTGATTTTTGTTGTATTCTTGGTGTGGGACCTTGATGTATTAATTTAGGGGGATAAAACATCATATAGACACCCCTTAACTCATATCATATGTATTGTATGGCCCCACAATGGGTCCCCTCTCTCCACTTGTGCGCTCTCTTGGGCAATTCGCACCCCCTCTCGGAGCTATCTCCACCCTTCGATTTGGCCATTGGGAGAGTGATCCCAGCCATCCATTTTGGAGGGAATTAGGTTTTGAGATGGGGAATTCTCTACTTAAGAGAGAAGCCTCCTTATTTCCACCTCTCTTGGCACACTGTACACTTGAGTTTTGATGAAATAGAGCTATTTTTCACTGAGTTACTTGAGAGTTTGTGGATGGATATGTATTGTTTGACTAATATGTAGTTTTCCTTAGCCTTGTTGTGCTGTTAGTGCATTGTTTCCATATTTTCCTTGGCCAACGATTTGCGGGTGAAGAGCACAACTGGAGAGGGGCACAGTTTTTGGAGTGGGAAATCCACAATTGCTCATTTTTTTTTAGAGTATCAACAAAGGGAGTTGTTATTGCTCTATGCCTTTCAATTTATTTCATTTTGATTCATTTACTTGCCGGTTTTACTTGCTATTTACTGCATACACTAATTTGAACTTATTTGTGGCAGGTGGCTAGGGCCGACTTGGTCATTAGGAGCTCAAAACGCTAAAGGAAACACATTGCTGCTCAACAAATGAGTTTGGAGGGCTAGTCTTTGGCAATCTCATCCATTCATTCATTCTCAAGTAGGTTCTTCTTGTTGGTCTCTTAGATTTTAAAATTTAAATGTGTGTGTGTTGAGCAGAAATTTACATTAAAACCCTAAAAAATTAAAATACTAAAATTTCACCGTTAGAATTAGTTTTTCTTGTAAACCCACTAATTAAATGTGCTTAAACCTCCATATCGTAAGTTTCATTTAATTCTGACCCTGTTTACCCATAGAACTAGGCACTGGTCTCCCACTGACTTCGCCCTCCTTGGGCATTTCAGCCAATCACACTGTTGGGTAATTTTATGGGTTGTGGGTACTCTTGATTTGAGTTTAGAGTGTCATTTTATCATAAGAAATCAAGTGTTGTTTGTGGGAAGTGATTTTAAACGTTAGTTATTCTCTACCATAGGTACATTGATCCATTGCTTAACCATTTCCTTGGGCAGTTTACTTCAGCATTTCACTTCCATTTTATTGTATCTCCTTAGACTATTTTTTCCATAATCATTAATCTAATCTTGTTATCTAATCACTTTGATTGCTGGTCACTCTTAATTCACACACTTACCTTATTCTTGTGTCCAACCAGTTGGCTGAAACTAGACTTAGGAGTTCATCTACACTTAATCTCTTGCTTCATCTCTTTATCTTGTGTGGGACTTGGGTGTATTTTTGTTTCTCAACCATCATTGGTTGAGCGGGGTCTCCCCTCTGACTTGGTTACGTGCCTCGTCTGAAGTGACAATAACCTTATCTGGTGTGACTTCCGTTCCTTGAGCAGAGGACTTGGCCATTGCTAGTTACACCTTCCTAGAGGATCACCCTCTACCATCCTTGTTGGGACACCTTACTTCAACAACTAGAGTTTGTGTGATAACACACTGGTTGTGGCCCGATCCACCGTTTATGTACTTTTTATTTTAAAGATGATTTGCAAGTGCTGCAATTTAAATGCATGCAATTAATCAAATATGATCTAAAACTGTTTAAGCAAATTTAATCTATCCTTGCAAGGATCAAACTGAAAGAATGAGTAATATACTGGAACTACAACCAAGAATTTCACAGATAATTGTTCCAATTAATAGACTCACTTATAGCATAAAGCAAAAGATTATCAAAGATAGCTTTGATAGAGATAAACATTTCATTACTCATTTAACGAAGAAATTTTGCATAGGAAAATGAAGGCATTCATAACAGAAAAATAATTCCGATTAGTTAAGAACGATCTCACAGTCAATGTATGAACAACGCAGAAATAATTTCACAAACATTCAAGACATTTCCAAAGCAAAACGCAGTGCAGGATTTCCTAGGCAAAATGGAGCTTTTTTATTGATGTAGCAAAGTAATTCACGTACAAAATTCAGTCTATCCTTTCACCTACCAAAAGTCCTTTGCTCATTTCTTCTATTTCTATATTTATAGATTTTACAAAATTTATCTCTTCCCAAAACCTAACCCTAGGGAAACACAAAAGTTTGTCCTCTAGTGCCTAAAGAGACAAAAATAATTTCCAGGTGTCTGTTCCCAAAATTTACAATAAAACAAATTAAAGCCCAGATGGTCCTGCTGCTTTAGTTGGTCTTTCTATTTCTGCTGAGCCATCCACTTCAGCAGGCCTTCTCGCTTCAGCTGGTTTTTCCACTTCTTTAATATAGCTGGCACACTGTTTGATTTCTTGCAAAATGGTATTTCCACATGTAGAAACCATCATCCTCAGTGCTATTTCATGCTTACTCCAATCTGATTTGATGCTTACTTCTCCTACTAGAGTCTATTGAGCGATATCTTCTAGGAAGTAGGCATGGATGGCAGTCTACCCATTGAACCGATGGAGGTCTTCTAGAGTTAGTACCTCTATCTTCTTCAAGTATTATGATTCTGCATCTAGGTCATCCTACAAGTCTGCCAAGCACTGCTCTCTTTCAGAAAACTCATAAATAGTTTGTGGTAAAACCATGTGACATTTCTCATGGGTGTCCCAGATTTTTTAGTAGAAAGCGTGACAGTTATTGATGGTTTTCTGGATTTCAACACTTCACTTTGCACCACAATATATGCCAAACTCTAGGACTCCTACATCCAAGTCCAATTCATTAGCGGTCTTAACGCGTAGGTTTGCCGAGAATCCAGATTTCCCTTTCCTCCATTCAAAATGTTCATACATCTCTCCCAAGTGGTGCACATATCTCTTCTTCAGCTTCAATGCCTCGAATGCAATGGTTGTCATCCTCGTTATCATTCCTTTTACCCTGCAGACCACCTCCACGATCAGCACTAGCGATTGACGAATCTTTCCTCATATGTTGCAGGCTTGCTCGTGGAACGCAGCTAGATCCTACTTCCTCTCATTTGCAACTTTGAGTTGTTCTAATAGCTGTTCTTTTTCCTGCATCATCCTTTCAAACTGAGGCTTAAAGAATTCAATTTGCTGCATGACGTTGGCTTCATGCTTCTCAATTTCTCCTACGAAAGCTTCCAGGTCTTTCTTCTCGCTTTCAGAGATTTTTAACTACACCTCTAGTGCACTCTTTTCACCTTCGAGTTGTAGAATTTACAAAGCTATTTCTTTCTTTTCTTCCTGAAGCTCTTTGTACTTTAACATTAACTCATTTCCTTCTAACACCTCCTTCTGCATGTTACTTTTTACTTTGAAACATTTTTCCTTGTACTTATTTGCTTCTTCCACCAGACGGTCTACATTATCTTTACTTGCCTAAGCCGAGGCCACACTGCATGCTGCCGTGAACACATGATCGTTGTCGGCTCCTTCAAAAGGTGGGGTTTCTTATACTCTGATTTCAAATCGGCCCTCTCCAATTTTCATCTTCTTATCTTATCTTTCTACAATAACCTTCTTCCTTTTATCAAAAAAGATGGAATCCAGGTTGCCCACTTAGCGCTGCCTTGAAGGAGTGTATGGGGTGAGTGCGAGCTCTTCACTTGTGAAAACCCCTTCATTAGCTATCCCTAATTGGTTTATTGTTGATAGATCCATTTCCATGGCTTGTGGGATAGACATGCCTTGTTCCACATCTCTCTTAGACTCTTTTGCTTCCTTTCTTGCTTGCTTCTCTACTTGTTCTACTAGTTCTGCTACCTCTTGTTCCTCTTTCTCTCTTATTGCCTGCAACTTTTTGGCCTCCTCCTTTTTTATTCTTTCGGCCTCTTCGTGCTACAAGCTGACAGCTTCTTCCTTCTGAATCCTTTCCTCTTCATCTTTCTGCACTTTTCCTGCTTGCGTCTGCTGATCTCTAGCATCTTTTGCATCTTGCTGCTGCTTTACCTCTTGATCCTTTTGGAGTCTTTCTGCTTCCTATTTTTTCTTCCTCTCGGACTACTCTGATTATAATGTCGCAGCCTCCCAATCCTTTTGGATCAATCTAACAGATCTGGGGCCAAAACTTGCTCCTCTTTTAGGGCAGTAACGCTTTCCCAACTCAGTCATCTTCTTGGCAATCAAGAAAAATTCTTTATCTTTGTTCCAAATATGTGCATAATCAAAAGTGGCTCTGACAGAGGTGCAGTGCTCAACGAATTTTCCGCTAGGATAATGCCTCCTAAAAACCTTTGTGTCGAAATGAAAAAATTCTAAGTCCTGAGAAAAAGTCTCACCCTCCTTTGCTTTCTGGAGACTATATGTGCTGATGGTAAAGGTCATTGGTGGGTAGAGAGCTTTCTTCTTATCACTGAGAACCTTGCTGAATCCACTGATGAAGAGCTTCCTTACAGCTTCTTTGTGTACTATAAAGTCCGTGACATACCGAGGCAACAAAAAGGGAGGCTTAATTTCTCCACCCATTTGGATATAGGTGCCCTTGGAGGAGAAGTAATAGTCTCCAAATTCTTATATGATAGGCATTGCATTTTTTGACAAACAATTTGGCTCCTCTTTAAAGATGAGTTGATACAGGGGCATGATGAACTTTTTGCAAATATGTGTGTAGTGATTTGCGTATTTGTTTGCCCATGTGAGTGGATAATATACAAAGAGAGGGGACTCATTTCTGTTCTAGACACAACACATATCAAGAAAAGAATGATTGCTTAATAAGCAATCTATCAAGTACCAAGACATGAAGAAATCAACTTTCTTCTGGGAGAGTCTTCCTTGGGCAATGGTTAAAAGTGAGGTCATGCTGTCTGAGATTATTTCGGCCCAATTGAAGATTGTACCATGCATAGCTACATGGACCATCACCGACACCCAACCAAGCTTGAATACGTTTCCATTTGGCATGCCAAAAATTCGACTCAGCATTAAGGCGATGAGTCTATAAGGAGTCCTTAAAAGCATACTTTCATACTCTTTGTTTCTTATTTGCCTTATTTTTTTTTAATTATTAGCATCTTCCTGGCGGATTCCAGAGGGTCTATTGTTTTCTTTGTTATCCAATCATTGTTCAGCTAGTCCCTTGCTTGGGGTAACTTGTAGGTAGACATGACATGCTCTGGTGCGAAGGACACGAGACTCATCCTAGTGTTATCATTAATGAATCTCGTGTCAGTTTTCACATGGGGATTTATCTAGCCAATAACTTTCGAGCATGGGGACAGCTCGGGACAAGTTGCTTCCTTGTGAAGGCCAGACTTCTTGATGTTCAAATATACCATGCTTTCTTCTAAGGTTGCGTCAGGGTAATTTCAATCTCTGATAAATCTGTATAACTCACCCCACTAAAATTCTGGGGCGGTTCCTAAGGCTACTCCTGAGACAGCTTTTGTATCACCAAACATTGTCTTAAGTGAGGTATCCAACAATATTTCTATGTCCGAATCTGACTCGTCAAGCTTAGCCTTATGTCTAGAAGATATCTTATGCATGTCAAACCTATAATGGCGAGGAGAGCACAAATGAGAAGTTTACAAGTTTATGAGCAACACAATGTTAGAAAGTCAACAATGCATTCAAACTTATGGTGCTTAACAAAACTTGAGTATACAAAAGTGTTAACTTTCAATTAAAACTAGTCTTTAAAGACAAAAATAATGAAGAGGAGCATTTAAAGAAATTCATCTATGTAGCAGCTCAAAGATTGCAATTAGACAAACCTGAGCACTGCTGGCTAGCACTTAATAATATCTCATCATCATGAGCCCAAACATCCTACTGGGACTAGTCTTTAGAAAACAAAAACATGAAAAGCATTGTCGCTATGGGATAAAATACTTTCTCAAAACATTGTTTAGATTTTCACAAGTTTATCTTTTCAGCAATCAAATGAAAGCGAGGGAGAAGCCTTTTCACAACACAGAAATATGACTAACAAGCCAGGCTGCATGCGCGTGGAGAACAATGCATAGTGATCGCGGCGCAACTCGTTTGGGTCATAAATTGACTTGACTGGATGAGCAGAGAAAACATTTGTGCTTTCAAGCTCATGCAAGGTTTTCTTATCAAGTTAAGGAGCAAGGAGGATCCCATTGGGTACAGGGCTTTAAAAAAATGACATGAAAACAGAAACATTTTTGGTGTTATGACGATGCAGGTTCGGCCTTGAGAAACACCCAATAAACATCTTTAAAGCTAACAATGAGCACTCAATGGGGTTTCCTATCGGAAAAAACCAAAGGGAGGAAATTGAGGACCTACTTGTCATTATTAGAATGGCTTGCTACGGTCGATGCACATAGCTTGGCTAGTGATAGTCTGAAGCTTCCAATGGAAAACATCAATGCTCTTGGTCTTGGAAAGAAGGGATGAAAAAACCCATTAGGCGAATATATATCAGGAGAAATTAATTCCCGTGGGGTGGACAGTTGGGGTAGCAAATGTGCACAGGGCTCAATGCAAAAGAAATAACTCTGCACGGGGCTAAAATTGAATTCCCCACCAGCTTATCTCTCTGCACTTTCCAAAAATATGGGTTGCATCATCGGTCGGCGTTTCAAATGCTAATTCCCGTGCAACTATAGATGGTAATAAGGGTAAAACCTACGATGAGGGATTGAAATAAAGGTCGACGGGGTTAAATTAAAATGTAGCACAACAATTGATGAAAATAAGCCTAAAATTAGCATCCAGGAATTGCGACAAAGATAGGCCAAAATGACACAAAAGGTCGGCAAAGTAAAGGTCAAAACCGGCACAACGGTCAGCATATTTTAAACTAGACTCTAGCATTACTGTCAGCGACAATAAAATGGGACTTTGTGCAATGATCGACACATTTGGCTTTAAAATATGCGACAGGTCGGTGCAAGATAAACTTAAAAAATGCGCAACGGTTGGCTAAGATAAGGTTAAAATCTACGACCAGTCGACAATTTTAGCATTAAAAGCTGCACAACGGTCGGGAAATTTAGCATTAAAAACTGCACAATGGTCAGAAATTTTAACATTAAAATCTGCAACCAATGCTGACCAAAAGGGAAAATTGCCTTAGCAGAAAAACAAAATTTTGTTGAAGAAAGAGAAAACTTTAAGAGTTAGAAAACAAGCTTCTTAAGACCAAAGGACTTCTTCAAAAAATAAAAGGGGGGCCCCATAATTTCCTAAGGGAGTCATGTGGATCAAGTTGTAGCAGCAACACAACCTTTGTAGATCCCTTGAGATAATTTTATGTTTGGTAGACCTTCAACCATCTCTTCCTTGTGCAACTGCTGGAAATATTTTAAGTTTAGATGACTGAATATTTCATGCTAGAGCTGACTTGTCTCATTTACATGAGTCAAGAGAGCACTTTGATGGGAGTATGGCAAGAAGGAGGAGAACTCATAAGTATTGGAAGCATGATTTGCAACTCCTTTTTCTATCATCTTGCCATATGATATCTCAATAACCTCAACGGAATTAGGTCCAAATACTACTTTCTTTGGAGGACCTATATGTGTCATTTGGTAAACAGACAACAAATTAGCTGCTAGAGAGGGAACATACAATACATGGTTGAACCTTCCATGCTAAAGCTATATGGTACCTTTCCCTTCAAAAAATATTTGAGAATCATCTCCCATGTGTATGCTTGGTCCATCAGTGAGATCTAATAAATAAAATGGCTCTCTGGAGGAAACCATGTGGTTGGAGGCTCCAAAATCTATAATAAAAGCTTGGGATTGTGATAACCCATGCCGCAATGAATGGCATATCTCATGATCTTCTGACTTGCCTCCTTGATCATTCTTCCTTGCACCTTCAGAAATGGAAATGTTATGTTTCTCAAGGATTTTTTCCATTAGATCTATGGTCTTATTCATACAAGAAATCTCAGGATGATTTCCCTTCTTGCAGTATGTACACTTGGATTTCTCAAACATCTTTTGTGTGTCCTTCTTGGAGCTGGAGGCTCCTTCGGATGGACTTGGTTTGGAATTATTCTTAGGTTCAGATGGCCTCTTATCCTTTCTTTTGTGCTCCCCATTCACACTTTTTGGTTCTCCATCCAGAAGAGATTTATTTTAGGATGCCTTCAAGGCACCCATCTAGATTAGCTTATCTTATTCTTGGATGAGAAATTCAGTGAAAACATCTAAGGAGGGAATCCTCCAACCAAAGATTGACATTCACCCAGAATGGAAGGTAGAGACAAATATGGAGAATTCAGGATGTAGCTTTCTCAGAATGGATAGCACCAGCTGCTCGCCCTTCTTCTCAATACCACACTTCTTGCATTGCAAAACCAGAGATTTGAATTTTGAAAAGAAGTGTTGAATGGTCTTAAAACTGCTCGGTTCTATAGAAATCAACGTAGTTTCCAGAATTTGGCCTCTTAACTCATCTTGTTTTCCGAAGAGGGTATCTAACTTCAACCATAATTCTCTTGGAGTCTTCAATCCATTGCGGTGGAAGAGTAGATCTCTGGAAATATGAATAAACATCAAACCAAATGCTTTGTCCAATCTATTCAGATACTTCTCTTTCTCCATAGTTGATTGTGGTTCGGGATCCTTCCAAATTGTTACCCTGTACAATGACTTTTTGCACAACACCATATGCATATCAGCCCTCCAATCAAGGTAATTGAAGGGTGATAGTCACGATCCTGGGAGAGAGAGGAGATTAGAATTATCCATTACAACTGCTGGAGCGAATACAAGGTGAAAAATGTTGCAATTGTAGAAAACTGTTGCAACTGTTGCTGCACTCAAAAAATTTGAATAACCTGCAAAAAAATATCAATAATTGAGGTAGACTACTACTGAGCACTTCTTCAGGATAGTAGTCACTTTTATCTAGATCCTTCACACCTAGCTAAACCTCATTGGATTTCTCCAATGAATTCAATGCAATCGAAGCAGAATTTGATGTGGAAATCCAGAGGATTCTGGTGCACTACCGAAAGAATGTAATGTCCCTTGTTAGCAAATTTAATGAAAATGGCAATTTTTCACTTTTTTTCCCTAGTTTGACTTTTGACTAGTTTTGAGCTCTAGGTCTCCAAATTGCTCCAATTGCTCCCAAATATTCTGAGAAGGTATATGGATGATTTTAGAACATAAATATTTATTTCATGCATTCTTTTGGACCTTTAAAATAATTCTACAAATCCTCTTTCGATTCTAGTCAAGATAGGGATTTTGACTATCAATTCCTCTTTGACTAGTATTGGTCTCTAGGTCTCAAATTGGCTCCAAATTCCTTCAAATATTCAAGGAATGTGTATGAATGATATTTATACTTTATTATGATATTCAGTGATGATTTATGACCATAAAAATACTTCTGAAAACTTGTTTAATATTATGGACAAAGTATTAAATTTAACTAGCAATTTGGGGTTCAAATCCCCCCATGGTAAGTACTAAAAATGACTCTCCAAATGCCTCCAAACTCACTCGAAATTATGAAAATATGTATGAGATGTCTGAGGGATATTATATAGGTCTCAATTGAACCATTAATCAATTATTAAGTCTATTCTAACCTTCTCCCAAACAGCAGCAAAAATCACTAGTTCGACCTTGGGGGAAATAGCTTGAAATCTTCTTCAAATAAACTAAAACTGAGCAATATGGATCCAAATGCTTAAGTGATGAACATGAAACTTGTAATAATCATCAATTGAATTCAATACATCATAAATATATCAGATAAATATTCTTCCATTCAAAATCATCATCAATACATTGGCATACGTAAATGTAGTGGGGGAATGGTCACTGTTTTGCTATTAATAATCCATTTTACATATAACCACTTGGTATTTCGACCGGAAACTTTCTGGAGATGAATAAAAGAGTAAATTAATCATATTAAAATAGAAATAAATCATGATAATCTCTCCCAAAGAGTACAAGAGCTCACCAAAAACGCCCTCCCTCAAGGGTCAATAATATGCCATCAAAACTAGAAATGGTTGAGAGAGTGTGTTGAAATAGAAGAAACCATGATCTACCCTGTATCTTACACCTGCAACAAATGAATCCATTAAATCTCCAAATGAAAGGTCTGAATGTCCTTTCCAATTACCATCTTGGATGGGAATCTTTCACCCTCGAAATTGGTTAAGGCAAGAAACTAGTCATCCACTATCTCTCCCTCTTCACAAATGCAATTGCAAATTTCTCAAATGATCAAAGATGGTTTCATTATTTTTTATTGACATTTATAAACTTATAATGTCCTCCATGGGTCGAATTCCTTCCAAGAGACTCATTCCAACTCAATTTGGGAGGAGATTCCAAAGAACGCCACTTGTACAACAATTCCTAGTCTCCCACTTCCACCAAATCAAATGTGGAAGCATATTAGCTTCCCTAACTCCCTTGAGAACCCTATTGGAGGATAATTTTATCCCTGATATGTCATATATTTCATATGTCAGCCTTCAGGTCTGATTTGTTTCATAGGTGTTATAGAATCTTCATCATTGTTGTCATAGAGCTAGGGAATCTAGCCCAAGTGTCTCACTAGCTCCAAATTGCCTCTTCCTCTTCCATGGGAGTTACTCTTCCTCTACATTTCGACCTTGGATGTGTCATGAAATGAATAATACCTTTTTAACTCTCCCAAGTATGTTACCATTCACCTTGAATTCAAAATAGTGAGACAATGATGCCAAGTGTAGTGGGGAAATCTAGCCATATGTGGGCCCCCCTTCCCCCATGTTTCTTCATGATCAAATGCCACTTTGATTTTCACCTGTATATATTTATTTAGATCATTTATTAAATATTTATTCCATTCTAATGTTCAAACATCATTTATTATTCCTCTTATTCCAAATCCCAAAGCTTCCACCCCAAACCTAGGAAAATAGTAATTTTCCTCCTTGGCAATTATTTGACCCATAACATCAATTTGACAAACTCTAATGAATATGTCCAATGTGCTTAGTACATTGTCACCCAATGTCAATTTCGAACATGAAAAATCCTCCCTTCCCAATATTGCTTGTCCTCAAGCAATTTCAAACATGGGTGTTGAAGAACCTGCTTTATGTATAATTCTTTGAAGTTGCCATTGAATTGCCCAACCTTGAGTTTTTGAGATTCCATGAAGATTTTAGAGAGGAACGACCATGCTTGCTGCTGCACTAATATGATAAAAATCACTTTATTAAGTGGGAAATACATCTCCCATACTACTTGTTTCCCCAAAAAATTTGAAACCAATGAGACAAAATTATTCTAGGGTCCCATTGCTTGTACTGCACCCCAACAATTAGGAGTGCTCTCCAACCCATACCATTATATAAGAGGATTCCTGGATCCCATTTTCTTGTATGCATTCTTCCAAACATCATGAGTACAAAATATATATCATCAAAGTACATAACAACATAATGAAAATGTACATCAAGGAGGTGCTTCATCAAAGAATCATGAAAGTGTTTATAGCTCCAAGCAAGTAGACCACCATTTTCCAAGTGCATACAAGCTTCAAGTGACCAATCAAATATGCTCCAATGACATAGGTGAGGATACCATGTCCTATAATTCTTCTCCAAAAGGATGTGATATGCATCAAAATATTCAGCCATGTATTCTTTCATCCAAGAAGTGAATGAAGAATCTCCACTAAAATCTTAACCAAATAATGAGCAGAAAAAACAAGGAGACTTCAAATGACTCAAAGAAGTCTCACCCATACATACCTAAATGTGAGAATCATAAACATATAACAAAGTATGTGGCTGCCAACAAAAAATTTCTCCAATCATAAATCTAGTCACCCAAGTGTTGGATGAAGTTCCTCCAACATCAAATGAATCAAGTGTTGAGCAAGAAAAACCATGAGTCTTCAAGTGAATCAAATGCATATCATAGGTGCATCCATGTATATGTGCATCATCATAAAGTAACAAAGGATGCTTCTGCAAATGTGAATAAGAATGTGCTCCAACCATATCATCATAAAAAGTAAATCTAGGAGTTCCATACTCCTCATGTGGCACCATCAAAAAGAACCTTTTCACCCATTCTTCATTGAGACTAATGCTGCAAAACATGGAATTGCATGATGTAACAGAATTAACTAACTCACCCAAATGATCAAAAAGTGCAGAAGTTTCATCATGGAAAGGATCCATATGGGTAGTATCATGCAGCTCCTTCAAAAGTGTGAAACCTTTGTCATAGATTGGTTCGAATGTAGAGGAATCATGCTCTTCTTTAAAAGTTGCATAACCTTCATCAAGAGACAATTCAAGTTCCTCTTCCACCACATCAAGTGTTTGGATATCTTCAAGTTTATATTCAAACACATCAAGCACATTCAATTTTTCACATTTCTCATGATCCACCATGTCATGAGAATCCTCCAAATAATCTACCATTTGACAATCTGAAACATAGGAGGAAAAACAAGTATCTTGCAACTTTTCAAGAAGTTGCTCATTTGGAATTGTGAGCTTATGACTATCCTCATTATTCTTCAAGTATGCATCATGTAACAATTCATTAAGCTCAAACAAATAGTTTCTATCAAAAAGCAAAAACATGAAATTACCTTTGATGTGGCACATTGCTCTTTGAATATTCTCCATGTCTTCAACGAAGGATGTTTGCTCCAATAAAGTAGCTCTCCAACAAGAATTTGACACCAATGCTTGAGTGTCATGGAAATGTTGAGGGACTCTTGGATCTTCTTTTCATTCATTTTTAAGGACCCTTCAAGAAAATGAGGATCTTGCAAATGAACCTCCTCATCTTCTTCCTTCTTTCTTGGACCAACTTCATGAAGCTCGAGTGGTGATGGGGAAATTGATCTTATTTCTTCTTCAACTACTACAAGGTCTTCATTTTCATGTTTGATGGAAGTTTGGCTTGCAGAAACACTTTCAAAATTGATATCTAGGTCACCAACATAGAGGTGTGAGCACCCATCAGTAGGTAATCCTTCATAGTTCAAGCATCCATCAGTAGATGATCCTTGATTCATGTCCAAGGTAAAATGTGTCTCGAATTGATCTTCAATACTCTCAATAGAATCTTCTTCATGCTCATGTGATGTCTCTTCATATTTTTCAGAGTCACTTGGGAGTGACTTTCGATCCTCTTCCTGTACTTCTTCTTCTACTTCACCTATTTCAGAACTAGGTGGGTCATGGGTCTCCTCATTTTTCTCCTTCAAGCATGCTGATGCATTTTTCCCCTTGGTTTTATTAAGATCAATATATTTTCTCTTAGGTTGGATAGCCAAAAATTCGAATCCTTTCATAAACTAATTGGTCATCTCTTCAATGATTTTTATATGGTCCTCACCATCAGTCACACACACATGATTTTCTCTCCAAATGTTTTTACAAGAAGGGCATAAACATTTCCTCACTAAATCCACATATTCATTCTTGGGCCTATTTGCAAACACCACATCAGCGTAGTCTACAAAAGTCATGGACTTTTGTATATTTTTACTCAAAGCAAGATGCTCTAGATATAATTGATATTGTTGGGGCAAGGTTTTATATTTTGCTCTCCATTTTTGTAACTCATCCATAGCATTATCCTTTGGTGGTGTGACATACTCATATTTATCTTACATAGGGTCATAATCATAATCTTAATTCCTCCTGAAATTGTAAGAAGTGTTGCATGATGGCACCTCTTCCTCAAACCATTCACATTCTGCTTCATGTTGCTCATAAGCATCTACATATTCCTCATAAGAATTGCACTCATAGGATTCCTCATAATAATGAGACATGGCTGCAAATTATTATTCAATGTATGATATTAATTCACATGTGCAAGGACTAACCTTCTCCCAAACAGCAGCAAAAATCACTAGTTTGACCTTGGGGGAAATAGCATGAAATCTTCTTCAAATAAAATAAAATTGAGCAAGATGGCTCCAAATGCTTAAGTGCTGAACATGAAACTTGTAATAATCATCAATGGAAGTCCATAAATCATAAATTTTTAAGATAAATATTCTTCCATTCGAAATCATCATCAATACATTGGCATACATCAATCTAGTGGAAGGATGGCCACTATTTTCTCATTAATAATCCATTTTACATATACCCACTTGGTATTTCAACTTGAAACTTTCTGGAGATGAAGAAAAGAGTATATTAATCATATTAAAACATAAATAGATCATGATAATCTCTCCCAAAGAGTACAAGAGCTCACCAAAAATTCCCTCCCTCAAGGGTCAAGAATATGTCATCAAAACTGGAAATGATTGAGAGAGTGTGCTGCACTAGAAGAAACCATGATCTTCCCTATAGCTTACACCTACAAAAAATGACTCCATTAAAGCTCCAAATGAAATTTCTAAATGGCCTTTCCAATTACCAACTTGGATGGGAATCGTTCACCCTCGAAATTGGCTAAGGCAAGAAACTAGTCATCCACTAGCTCTCCCTCTTCACAAATGCAATTGCAAATTTCTCAAATGAGAAAATCTGGTTTAATTATTTGTTATTGACATTTAAAAACTTCTAATGTCCTCCACGGGTTGAATTCCTTCCAAGAGACTCATGCCAACTCAAGTTGGGAAGAGATTCCAAAGAACGCCACTTGTACAACAATTCCTAGTCTCCCACTTCCACCAAATCACATGTGAAAGCATCTTATCTGCCCTAACTCCCTTGAGTGCCCTCATGGAGGATATTTTTATCCCTGACATGTCATATATGTCATATGTCATCCTTCAGGTTTGATTTGTGTCATAGGTGTCATAGCATCTTCATCATTTTTGTCATAGAGCTAGGGAATCTAGCCCAAGTGTCTCACTAGCTCCAAATTGCCTCTTCCTCTTCCATGGGAGTTACTCTTCCTCTACATTTCGACCTTGGATGTGTCATGCAATGAATAATACCTTTTGAACTCCCCAAAGTATGTTACCATTCACCTTGAATTCGAATTGGTGAGAGAATGATGCCAAGTGTAGTGGGGAAATCTAGCCATATGTGGGTCCCCGTTCCCCCATGTGTCTTCATGATAAAATGCCAATTTGATTTTCACTTGTATATATTTATTTATCTCCTTTATTAAATGTTTATTCCATTCTAATGTTAAAAAATCATTTATTATTTCCCTTATTCCAAATCCCGAAGCTTACACCCCAAACCGAGGAAACTAGTAATTTTCATCCTTGGCAATTATTTGACCCTTAACATAATTTGAGACACTGTAATGAATATGTCCAATGTGCTTAGGCCATTGTGACCTATTGCCAATTTGGGAAATGACAAAGAATATTCTAAGCCTATTTGCTCCATGGCTCTAATACCATGTGAAGTTCTAAGTCACAGCATATCTAAGAGCTAAGTATACCTCACAAAGAAATAATGAGCAGAAAATTTGAATAAGAGTGAAAACTGCAGTAAAAAAGAGCAGATAAATAATTATGCAACAGAAATCAGATAGGAGTAGAATAATGTCACATGATCTAGTAATTAGTATAGTCAACAATGATGATACAATGGAGAGAATTTGAATCACACGGAAGAATTCAAACGTCAATGGATCTAGCATAGGTCTTATCACCACTATAGTGCTCCAGAAGACTCAAACTCAACTGAAATGAACCTAAACTCGGCTAAATGAAGTCACAATCAATTAACTGAATAAGGAGGGATAAATAGTGAGTTTTCCATGCATATCAATCATAAATGGGTGCATGAGGCCACAATTAGTGGCATATGGAGCTCCAACCCCCCATAGGAGTCCGCTAACTTAGGTGGACTTCACTGGAACACTCATTAGATTCCTATAAAATAGGGACCTGACTGAAGTGCTCCTAAAATGATGCATGTAGGGATCATAAGGTGGTATATGGATCCTGGATGACATATGCACACCACTAGGGGGGAAATGACATCATCAAAAATTAGGAAAAATAAATAATGCCAGATAGGACAAGGATGGAGTATTAAAATATCCTAACAAAAAATTGGCATGGCCTTCCCTGAGAAAAACCTTAGTTCCAGAGATGGAACAATAACACCGTTTCTGAGCATTTGAGTCACGGTGGGGGGGATCCCACAGCTAGAACCTAGCGTCTTGAATCCATTGGAACGACGGCTTCGCGATCAAAGTCATAGTTTTGGTGTTATGGGAATTTTTTCCAGGAACCCCATGGCCATTCAGGGATGCTTTGAGGATTTGCTTTGGTGGCAGGGAACTCAAACCAACGAGCAGAACGGGGTTCCTTAAGCTCCCACATGTGGATATGGCTAGTGTGGAGGTGTTCATGATAGCCACACACACCCAAGAGCCTTCGTATTATAATTGACCTGCTTGTGCAAAATTGGCATTGCCTTCAATCAAAAAAACCCTAGTTCCGGAGGTGGCACAATAGCAAAATTTCTGGGCGTTTGAGTCATGGTGGGGGGGATCCCTCAACTAGAACCCGATGTCCCAAATCCATCGGAATCGACGGCTTCATGATCAGAGGCATGGTTTTGGTGCTATGGGAATTTTTTCTAGGAACCCTATGGCAATTCAATGATGCTTTAAGGATGTTCTTCGGGGGCACGAAACCCAAACCAGAAAGCGGAATGTGGTTCAATCAACTACCTCATGTGCATATGGCCACTATGGAGGTGTTCATGGTGGCCACATATGCCCAGGAGACATCAGATCATAAGTAAACCCCTTACGCAAAATTGGCGTGGCCTTCACTGAGGAAAAATCTAGTTATGGAGATGGCACAATAGCACTGTTTTCATGTGTTTGAGTCATGGTGGGGGATTGCACAGCTAGAAACTGGCGTCCCTAATCCATCGGAATCGACTGATTCATGATCGGAGTCATGGTTTTGGTGCTATTCGAATTTTTGTTAGACACCCTATGATCATTCAAGGATGCTTTGAGGATTTGCTCTAGGGGCACAGAACTCAATCCGACTGTAACGTCCCATTTTGACATTACTACCTAGACTATTATTATATGTTGTACTTGCTTGATTATGAGACTTTGTCTGTTTGACGACACTGTGGACATGTGGTTCTATTATTTGGCCGATATATATATGTGTGTGTGTGTGATGTTAGTATTAGGATACATAGTCATGTTAGATATGTATCATTTGTTAGTTATGTCTCATACATGCAAGTTAAGGAATGATGGGTATGTGGATACTGTTAAAGTTATTGTTGAACAAAAGAATGTTATACCAGGTGCATGGTGAAAATAATAAATTGATTATTGTGGTTATGTTATGACGAAATGTAAGTGTACATGTTGAGGATTTGTGCACGATATTCGAGATTGTATGTCGAGGACTGACTTATAGGTTAAAATGGCTAAGTGATAGCTAGATCCTACGAGGTGGGAGAGCCTCGGCGACATGGAATCCGAAAGATAAACGGTATGCAGGTGATGCATTATTTACTTTTGCATGATTATTATGCTATTAGTATGATGTATGGTTGGGGTAGGGTTTCAGGAAACTCAACCACCCGGATTGGTTATACGATGACAAACCGAGTACAGGTGCAATGCAGTTATTATGTTAGGTAGATATAGTCCCTTCTTCCATTAGGGGGGTTGAGGATTTACCCACCGTTTATCCCCGAAACCCAGAGTCATGTGAGGGCTTTGCTACAACACGCTCCAAGGTGTGTGATGATGACTGGTGGTTTCCTGCTGGGGAAGCTTGGTCGATGTAGTTGACACTTCTGCTTACAGGTTCTAGCTGGATTCGTTCATGGCTTGACACTTCAGGGTAGTCCAGCAGAGGAAAGGATAGGATGTGGAAGTTAGTTGTGATTAGGTAGATGATGTAGGTAGATAGGTGTAGCTTGAAGCCAAAAAGAAAACACGATCTAACTATGTTTGTTGGAAAATATTTGATTGATTATGTGTCGTAACTCAGTAATGTATGAATTGTCGTAACTTAATAAGATGTCTTTCCGTAAAGTAATGTACCTCGCAAACTATGTTTAAATCTATGTCAGTAAACAATAAGTTTCGTGATTTTGATTGATGTGTGCGATTTATTACTGTTAGTGTACTTACGCGAGGTATGTAAGCAATAGCTATGCTTACATAACTTGCCTACATATTTATAAATTGCATGAAATAAAATTGAACTATAATGTTTAGGTATTAATTACATCGTTACTACTTATCTAACTAGGAGATTAAGTTAATACGTCGAGTTAGTAAATTTTGGTTTAAAAACTGAATAAGATAATAGAGTAAATTAGGTGGTAATGAAAGACGATTTAGTAATAGTGTTAATTATTGTCGATTAATGTTAATAACATTGATTAATGTTAGTCATTGTTGATTAATGATTAATAATGTTAATTAATGTTAAATATTGTCAATTAATGTTAAGAATATTGATTAATGTAATTATAGTTGATTAATGTTAATAATACTGAATAATAATGTTAAATATTGTCGATTAATGTTAGTAATGTTGATTAATGTTAATTGTTATCAGTTAATGATTAATAGTGTTGATTAATAAATGAACTATGGTTAACCTAATTAGCAACTAATGTAATTGATTAGTTATGCTTGATTGATTATTAATGAATTTAATTAGTCAAGGGTAAGGGTTAAAATGTTAAATGGTTATTGTAATATTAATTAAAGTAATATTAATCTGATATGTTAGTATTAATTGCAAGGTTAGTTAATTAATTAAAACATATGGATAAGAACTAATTTATAACTATTAATTTAATTATGATAATGTCTAAGTTAATTAGAACCTAAGGCAAATTACAAATAGATATATTCTGCAATTGATAAACAAGCGTCAAAATGTACATTTGTAGTTGTTTAATAAAAATGATGAATTAAATATAAATTAATTATGGAACATTTAATTATGAGGTCACCAAGAGTGGACTAGTAATTATTGGGGTAAAACGTGTAAATGTAAAACACTTATGATTGGTGTAAAACATTAATTTTATAACATAACATTTTCTTAATTATTAATTATAATTTTGGAAAAAGGAAAGAATGTTAGAATATTGCTGAGAGGTTGTCGGTTGAGTGGGAAGCACTTAAGGTTGGAAGATGAACAAACCCAAAATTTAATTTAACAATAAAATAATACAACTTTTGGTTTATGAGTCAAATGGTGAGGGGCTCGAGGAGGAATGGGGGGGTTGGATAAAATTAATGTGGAGGATAGGGGTAGTTATGATAGGAGGAGTCGGTGGAAGGACAAAGAGGGGGGATAAGGTCGAGAGGACAAGGAGGAGAAGAGGTCTTCTTCACCGTGGAGATATTTTAACTTAGTGATTTTTGGGAGAAGTTTTTGGAGAGTAGAGATAGAAATTTTAGAGCAGAGCTGAAAGGGGGTTTTTGTTGGAGATTTTCTAAAGGGATATAATAGGATGGCTTGTACTCGGTTTGGGATTGGGGGTCCAAAGGGGTACCTTTGGAGCTGGGTGGTCAGTGAGACCTCGCCAGTTGGCAGGGTGGCACAATTGTTTGGTCAGTTGAGTTTCAAAGGTTTGGGGAAAAGTGTTTTGGTTACAGTGCTGTAGCATAACAAAGGAGAAACAAAAAAAGGGGATCTACTAAGCGAGTAAGAGGTATTTTCCTACAAGTATAAAATCCATTTCTACCCTGTAAATTTATTTAATTCAAGCTATTTGATAAATGGAATTTATGTGAGTTAGTTTTGTCATACATTTTATGCTGTTACACTTGCAAGTTAATAACTGTTAGAAACAATAATTAACACCTATAGTTATTCAAACCTGTAAATGTAAACTCTATGTTTTTATAAGCATGAAACTTAACCATAAACCACAAAATAGAAAATAGAAATTTGACAAGTATGCAAACAGAGAAAATGAGTATTTTTATTGATAAACTGAGAAAAGCTAGGACTGGGGTCTTACACCGATGAGTAGAATGGGATTCCGTGAGATCTCACACGTGCATATGGATAGTGTGGAGGTGTTCATGATGGCCATGCAAGCCCAAAATCCTTTGGATTAGAATTGAACCCCTTGTGCAAAATTGGAATTTCCTTCACTGAGCAAAACCCTAGTTCCAGAGATGGCACAATAGCACAATTTATAGGCGTTTGAGTCACGGTGGGGGGGGATCCCACAACTAGAACCCGATTCCCCGAATCGATCAGAATCGATGGCTTCACGATAGGAGTCATGGTTTTGGTGCTATGGGAATTTGTTTTAGGAACCCTATGGCCATTCAACGATGCTTTAAGGATTTTCTTTGGGGGCACAAAACCCAAACTGGTGAGCGGAACGGGGTTCCATAAACTCCCACACGTGCATATGGCTACTGTGGAGGTGTTCACGATGGCCACGCATGCCTGGGAGACTTTGGATAAAAAATAACCCCCTTCCACAAAATTGGCATGGCCTTCACTAAGGAAAACCCTAGTTCTAGAGATGGCACAATAGCACCATTTTCGGGTGTTTGAGTCATGATGGGGGGGGTTGCATAGCTAGAACCTAGCACCCCAAATCCATCAGAATCGACCGATTCATGATTAGAATCACAGTTTTTGTACTATTCAATTTCTTTCCAGACACCCCATGGTTATTCAAGGACACTCTGAGTATTTTCTTTGGGGGTAGGGAACTCAAACTGTCGAGAAGAACAGGGTTCCGTCAGATCCCACACGTGCATATGGATAGTGTGGAGGTTTTCACGATGGCCACACATGCCTGACAACCTTTGGATTAGAATTTTCCCCCTTGTGCAAAATTGGCATTGTGTGCACTGAGAAAAACCCTAGTTATGGAGATGGCACAATAGCACTGTTTCCAGGTGTTTGAGTTATGGTGGGGGGGATCCCACTGTGAATCAAACTCTCGAGAGCCTTCAGATTAGAATTAAACCCCTTGTGCAAAATTGGCATGGCCTTCATTGAGAAAAACCCTAGTTCTGGAAATGGTACAATAGGCCCCTTTTTCGGGCGTTTGGGGCATAGTGGGGGGGGGATACCTCAAACCCGACGTCTCGAATCCATCGAAATTGACGGATTCACGACTGAAGTCACGATTTTGGTGATATGGGAATTTTTTTCAGGAACCCTGTGTCCATTCAGGGAAACTTTGAGGATTTGATCTGAGGGTACATAACCCAAACTGATGAGCGAAGTTGTATTATTTCAGCTCCCACACGTGCATATCGCTATTATGGAGGTGTTCACTAAGGCCGCTCTCTCGCAAGAGCCTTCAGATCATAAATGACTGCCTTGCATAATATTGGCATTGCCTTCATTGATTAAAACCCTAGTTCTGTAGATCGCACAATAGCATTGTTTCCGAGTGATTGAGGGACACGGGGGGGGGGGGGGGGGGGGCTAGATAAAACACCATGTCTTGAATCCATCGAAATTGATGGATTCACAACTAGAATCATAGTTTTCATGCTATGGGGATTTTTTCGAGGCACTCCATTGCCATTCAAGGATATTTTCAAGATTTGCTCCGCGAGCACCGAACCCAAATTGATAGGCAGAATTAGATTATTTCAGCTCCCAAATGTGCATATGGCCATTTTGGATATGTTCACAATTTCCATGCTCGTTCGAGATCCTTCAGATTATAATTGACCCCCTTGTGAAAAATTGGCATGGCCTTCACTGAGCAAAACCCTAGTTCTGAAGATGGCACAATAGCACCATTTACTTGATTTTGAGTCACGGTGGGGGAAATCCCATAGCTAGAAACTGGTGTCTCAAATCCATTAGAATCGATAACTTCACGATCAGAGTCACGCTTTTGGTGCTATGGGAATTTTCACTAGGAACCCCGTGGCCATTCCGAGACGCTTTGAGGATTTGCTCTGGTGGAATGGAACTCGAAATGGACATCATAACAGGGTTTTGTCAGTTCCCACATGTGCATATGGGCAGTGTGGAGGTTTTCATGATTTCCATTCACACCTGAGAGCGTTCAGATTAGAATTGACCCCCTTGTCCAAAATTGGCATTGCCTTCATTGAGCAAAACCCTAGTTCTGAAGATGGGACAATAGCACCGTTTCTGAGAGTTTGAGTCAAGGTGGGGGGGATCCAACTGCTAGAACCCGACATCCTGAATATATCAGAATCAACGTCTTCTTGATCACAGTCACAGTTTTGGTGCTATGGTAAGTTTTTCCAAGAACCCCCTCTCGATTCAAGGATGCTTTGAGGATTTTATCTAGCGGCACAAAACTCAAACCGGTCAATGCAATGGGGTTCCGTTAGGTCCCACACATTCCTAGGGCATGTGTGGAGGTGTTCACCATGGCCACACATGCTCAAGAGCCTTCGGATTACAATTGACCTCCTTCGGATTAGAATTGACCCCCTTATGCAAGATTGGGATGGCCTTCACTGAGAGAAACCCTAGTTCTGGAGATAGCACAATAGCACCATTTCTGGGCATTTAAGACACAGTAGGAAGAACCCGATGTCTCAAATCCATCAGAATCAATGGATTCACTATCAGAGTCACGGTTTTGGTGCTATGGGAATTTTTTCCAGGCACCTCATGTTCATTCAGGGACGCTTTGAGGATTTTCTACGAGGGCACGGAACCCAAACTGGCAAGAGGAACGAGGTTCCATCACCACATGTGCATATGGAAAGTGTGGAGGTGTTCACAATGGCCATGCACACCAGGGAGATTTTGGATTAGAATTGACCCCATTTTGTAAAATTGGCATGGCCTTCTTTGAGAAAAACCCTAGTTCTGGAAAGGGCACAATAGAACTATTTCCAGGTGTTTGAGTCATGGTGGGGGTTCCCACAGCTAGAACACGCATCTTGAATCTATCGGAATCGATGGCTTCACTATCGAAACCATGGTTTTGATGCTATGGGAATTTTCACGAGGCACCTCGTGGCCATTCAGGGGCACGAAATTCGAACGGCGATGGGAAAGGGGTTCTTTTGCATCTCACATGTGCATATGGCCAGTGTAAAGGTTTTCGTGATGGTCATGCATGCCCGGGAGCCTTTGGATTAAAATTGACCCCCTTGTGCAAAATTAGCATGGCATTTACTGAGCAAAACCATAGTTCCATAGATGGCACAATAGCACCGTTTTTGAGCATTTGAGTCACGATGGGGGGGATCCCACAGCTAAAACCCGATGTCCCGAATCCATCGTAATCGACGGCTTCGTGATCGTAGTCATAATTTTGGTGCTATGGGAATTTTTTCTAGGAACTTGGTGGCCATTCAGGGACACTTTGATGATTTTCTATGGTGGCACGAAACTCGAACCAGCGAGCAGAACGGTGTTCCATTAGCTCCCACATGTTCATATGGCTATTGTGAAGGTGTTCATGGTGGCCACAAACACCCGAGAGCCTCCCGATTACAATTGACCCCCTTGTGTAAAGTTGGTATTGCCTTCACTAAGTAAAACCCTAGTTCCGGAGATGACACAATAGCACTATTTATCAGAATTTGAGTCATGGCAGGGGGAATCCCACAACTAGAAAACGACATTCCAAATCCATTAGAATCGACGGCTTCACGATCAGAGTCACAGTTTTGGTGCTATGAGCATTTTTTCCAGGAACCCTGTGGTCATTCAATGATGCTTTAAGGATTTTCTTTGAGGGAACGAAACCCAAACCGATGAGTGCAACGGGGTTCCATCAACTCCCACATGTGCATATGGCCATTGTGGAGGTGTTCATGATGGCCACACACGCCCGATATACTTTGGATACAAAATAACCCCCTTGCGCAAAATTAGCATGGCCTTCACTGAGCAAAACCCTAGTTCTATAGATGGCACAATAGCACCGATTATGGGTGTTTGAGTTATGGTGCGTGGGGTCATACATATAGAACCTAGCGCCCCAAATCCATGGGATTGAACGATTCATGATCAGAGTCACAGTTTTGGTGATATTGTATTTTTTCCCAGGCACCTTGTATTCATTCAAGGACACTTTGAGGATTTTCTCTGGGTGCATGGAACCTGAACCGACGAGCAGAACAGGGTTCTTTTAGATTCCACATGTGCATATGGATAGTGTAGAGGTGTTCACAATGGCCATGCACGCCCGGGAGCCTTCGGTTTAGAAATAACCCCCTTGTGCAAAATTGGCATTGCCTTCACTAGGAAAAACCCTAGTTCTGTAGATGGCACAATAACACCCTTCCTGAGCGTTTGAAGCATGGTGGGGCAAGGCCTAGATGAAACCCGACGTCTCGAATCCATCGAAATTGGTGGATTCACGATTGGAGTCACGGTTTTGGTTCTATGGGAATTTTTGTCAGGTAACCTATGGCCATTCAGGGACACTTTGAGGATTTCTATGAGGGTATGGAGAAAAAACAAGCGAGCTAAATTGGATTATTTTAGCTCCCACACATGCATAAGACCATTGTCAAGGTGTTCATGATGACCACGCTCACCGTGAAACCTTCAAATCAGAAATGACACACTTGCCTAAAATAGTCATGGCCTTTTCTTAACAAAACCCTAGTTCTATAGACGTGACAATAACATTGTTTCGAGGTGTTTGAGGATGGTGGGAGGGGGTTCCCTAGTTTAAACCCTATGTCCCGAAACCATTGGAATAGACATATTCACGACTAGAGTCATGGTTTTGGTGCTATGTGCATTTTTTCCATGCACCCCTTGGCCATTTAGGCACATTTTAACGATTTGCTCCAAGGGTACCGAACCCAAACCGGTGAGCGGACATGAATTCTTTCATCTCCAACACATGCATATGGTGATTGTGGATGTGTTCATGATTTCCACGCTTTCCCCAGAGCCTTCGGATAAGAAATGACCCCCTTGCGCAAAATTAGCATGGCCTTCATTGAGCAAAAACCTAGTTCCGGAGATGGCACAATAGCACCATTTACGAGCATTTGAGTCACAATGGGGGGGTCACCTAGCTGAAAACCGATGTCCTAAATCCATCAAAATCAACAAATTCAGGATTAGAGTCACGGTTTTGGTGTTATGGGAATTTTTTCTTGGGAACCCATGGCCATTGAGGGACACTTTAAGGATTTGCTACGGGGGCACGAAACCCAAACCAGCAAGCGGACTTAGATTCTTTCATCTCCCACATGTGCATATGGCCATTGCGGATGTGTTTAGGATGGCCACACTCACCCAAGAAATATCAGATCAGAAATGACCCCCTGGTGCAAAATCGACATGGCTTTCACTGAGCAAAAACCTATTTCAATAGATGGCACAATATCACAATTTCCTTGTGTTTGAGGCATGGTAGGGGGGGCGCTAGCTGAAATTCGACATCATGAATCCATCAAAATCGATGAATTGGCAACCGGAGTCATGGTTTTGGTGTTGTGGGCATGCTTTCCAGGCACCCCATGCCCATTTAGGGACACTTTAAGGATTTGCTCTGGGGGCACGAAACCCAAACCAAAGAGCGAACATGGATTCTTTTAGCTCTCACATGTGCATATGGCCATTGGTTATGTGTTCTTGATGGCCACAATCGCTCAGGATCCTTCATATCAGAAATGACCCACTTCCACAAAATAGGAAAGGCCTTCACTCAGAAAAACCCTAGTTCTAGAGATGGCACAATAGCACCATTTCTAAGTGTTTGAGGCATGATGGGGGGGTCCCCTACTTAAACCCGAAATTCTGAATCCATCGAAATCGACGAATTCATGATGAGAGTCACTATTATGGTGCTATGGGAATATTTTCTAAGAAACTCATGGCCATTCAGGGACACTTTGAGGATTTGCTTTGGTGTCACAAAACCCAAACCGATGAGTGGACTTGGATTATTTTAGCTCCCACACATGTAGATGGACATTGTGGATGTTTTCATAATGGACAAACTTGCTTGGGATCCTTCGAATAAAAAATGACCCCCTTACGCAAAATTGGCATGGCCTTCACTAAGCAAAACCCTAGTTCTGGAGATGGCACAATAACATAATATCCAGGCGTTTGAGGCATGATGGGGAGGGACCCCTAGCTGAATCCAGGTGTCCTAAATCCATCGGAATAGAGATATTCATGACCGAAGTCATGGTTTTGGTGTTATGGGAATTTTTTCCAGGCACCCCGTGGTCATTCAGGGACACTTTGAGGATTTTCTCCGGGGGCATAGAACCCAAACCAACAAGCGGAATTGGATTATTTCATCTCCCACACATGCATATGGCCATTTTGGATGTGTTCACAATGGACACGCTCTCTTGGGATCCTTCAGATAAGAAATTACCCGCTTGCGCAAAATTGGCATCACCTTCACTAAAAAAAACCCTAGTTCTGGTGATGCCACAATAGCACCATTTATGGGCATTTGAGGCACGATGGGGGGGATAGCTAAAACCCAGTGTCCTGAATCCATCAGAATTAATATATTCATGAACGAAGTCATGGTTTTGGTGCTACTGTCATTTTTCCAAGCACCCTGTGGCCATTTAGGGACACTTTGAGGATTTGCTCCGAGGGCACGGAACCCAAACTGATGAGCAGACTTGGATTCTTTCAGCTCCCACATGTGCATATGGCCATTTTGGATGTGTTCAAAATGTCCACGCTCGCCCGAGATCCTTCAAATAAAAAATTACCCCCTTACGCAAAATTAGCATGGCCTTCTACAAGCTAGGGTTTAGTTATTGTATATGTGCATGGTCTGATGTGTGTATGTATGTGTAGATATTTGTATATGTGCATGTTGTTTATGTACAAATTGATGTAGTCAAACTTTTTTTCTTGATTGCATCAATTACCCATCTTTAGAAGGACCAAATGCTATAAGAACTCAACAAAACATGAAGAGACAATTGTAAAAAACATTAGAAATTTTTTATTCGAGCCATAGTGTTTCTGAGAGATGATTCTATAAGAGACAAATAAGTTTTGGTTTGCATAAAATAAGGTTGGTTTCCATTTTTTTCTATAACAAGAAGAATGTTTATGCATTATAAACGTGATAGACAAATTACAAAGGTGCACACATTCTTATGACAACATATATGGCATTAATCAGTTTTTATGGTAGGTAAAATCCTTGCAACCACATTAAATCGCTAGGTTATAATTTTTTTCAAGGGGGGAAATGGGGGCCATTAGGATTTTTTAAGCACTAAGTTTGGATGCGAGTTCTTTGGACATGATAAAGGTAGAAAATTTGGGCCTTAGGTTGTAAGAATCGATTCTAAGCATCCTGAGCCATGGATAATGCCTTAAAGAATAACAGTTGACCTCTGAAGGCTATCCTTTGCCTTTGATTGTTGACCTATATACAATAAGTAGGTTGTGGACATTAGGTATGGGTATTGGGACCATGAACATGTTAAATGGAGGAAACATATTTCTTATTCCCTAAACAAAGATTCTATGCATTTACGACCAAGAATGATGTGTCAAATCAAAACAAATATAGGATCAAGGGATATTTGGACTCCAAATGAGGATATTCAAATGTAATTAGGAGGTTATGAAAACCAAGTGTTGGTGTTGAGGTCCTAGATATGGTTGTGAATATTTTTCTTATTAGTGAGGATATGGACACTATTTGGAGGTTTTGAACACCAAAATTGGTTCTTAGGATATGGAATTGGTCAAAGGATGAAACGTAGCCCATAGATCCTAAGAGAAGCTTCTAGGGCTTGACTACCATGGGAAAGATCGTGGACCATAACACTTGGCATCTACTAGGTGCACTTTTTCTCCATGTGGGAATACAAGAGGAATATAATAACCACTGGGAACTTTTGAGCCTCGTATACGAGTCATGAATCGATGCATGGTAAATGTAGGAAACCTAGGAGTTATTCCCTAAATGCATAAAAATTTTGATCAAGAGAAAGAAAGGAGCACTCAAACCATCATATAGGACATTTCTTAGGGTTCTTTGGCTTCCAAGTGTTGATACATACTTCATTAGGAGAACCATTTATGGATATTATGGCCTTGTACATGGTTGGGAGGAGGACTAAAAAACTTAATAAAAAGCTTCTAAGGGAAGGGAAACTTGAGGCTTCAACCTTACAGGTGTATTAATTTCTTAGCTTCACAACCATGAAAGAGGCCTCAAATGACAAGGATAGTCTTAGCCTCCAATAAATGATATGGGTGCAACTAGGAGTATTTTAGCACTTAGTAGATGGCACAATAGCATTATTTCCGGGCGTTTGAGTGACACTTGGGGGGGGGGGGCTAACTGAAACCCCGCATCTTGAATCCATTGGAATTGACGTATTCGCGACTAGAATCACAGTTTTGATGCTATGGGCATTTTTTCCAGGCACCTCGTGGCCATTCAGGGACACTTTGAGGATTTGCTCCGAGGGCACCGAACCCAAACCGATAAGCAAAATAAGATTATTTCAGCTTCCACATGTGCATATGGACATTTTGCATGTGTTCATGATTTCCATGCTCGCCCAAGATCCTTCGAATTAGAATTGACCCCCTTTTGAAAAATTAGCATGGCCTTCACTGAGCAAAACCCTAGTTCCGAAGATGGCACAATAGCACCATTTATGGGATTTTCAGTCATGGCGGGGGGGATCCCACAGCTAGAACCTGGTGTCTCAAATCCATCAAAATCGATGGCTTCACAATCGGAGTCATGGTTTTTGTGGTATGGGCATTTTCTCTAGGAACCCCCTCGCCATTCCGGGATGCTTTGAGGATTTGCTCCAGTGGAATGGAACTCGAAATGGATAGCGGAACATGGTTCTGTCAGATCCCACATGTGCATATGGCCAGTGTGGAGGTTTTCATGATGGCCATGCACACTCGAGAGCCTTCATATTAGAATTGACCCCCTTGTCCAAAATTGGCATTGCCTTCATTGAGCAAAACCCTAGTTTTGGAAATGGGACATTAGCACCATTTCTGAGCATTTGAGTCACTATGGGAGGGATCTTACCGCCAGAACCCGACATCCTAAATATATCGAAATAGACTACTTTACGATGGGAGTCACATTTTTGGTGCAATTGTAATTTTTTCCAGGAACCTTCTCGCCATTCAAGGACGCTTTGAGGATTTTCTCTAGGGGAATGAAACTCAAACCAGTGTGGGGAACAGGGTTCCATCAGCTCCCGTACATTCATATGGCAAGTGTGGAGGTGTTCACCATGGCCACGCATGCCCAAGAGCCTTCAGATTAGAATTGAACCCCTTATTAAAAATTGGGATGGCATTCACTAAGAAAAACCCTAGTTTTG
Organism: Larix kaempferi; assembly: GCA_027924585.1. Classification (NCBI taxonomy): domain Eukaryota; kingdom Viridiplantae; phylum Streptophyta; class Pinopsida; order Pinales; family Pinaceae; genus Larix; species Larix kaempferi. Next base: position 900,128 of record BSBM01000715.1, read on the forward strand.
GAGATGGCACAAAAGCACAATTGATGAGCATTCCAGTCATGGTGGGAGGAACCAAGCATCTCGAATCCATCAGAATCGACGACTTCAAGATCAGAATCACATTTTTGGTGCAATGGGAATTTTTTCTAGGCACCTCGTGGTCATTCAGGGACGCTTTGAGGATTTTCTCTGGGGGCACGGGACCCAAACCGACGAGAGGAACAGGGTTCCATCACTACACGTGCATATGGACTGTGTGGAGGTGTTCACCATGGCCATGCACACTAGGGAGATTTCATATTAGAATTGGACCCCTTTTGTAAAATTGGCATGGCCTTCTCTGAGCAAAACCCTACTTCAGAAGATGGCGCAATAGAACTGTTTCTAGGTGTAGTCATGGTCGGGGGGTCAAACAGCAAGAACCCAGCATCCCAAATCCTTCAAAATTGATGGATTCACGATTGAAACCACGTTTTTGGTGCAATGGGAATTTTTCCGAGGCACCTCGTGGCCATTTAGGGATGCTCTAAGGATTTTCTCCTGGGGCACGAAAATCGAATAGGTGAGCGGAATGGGGTTCTGTTGCATCCCACATGTGCATATGGACAATGTGAAGGTGTTCGCGATGGTCACACACGCCTAAGAGCCTTCATATTAGAATTGACCCCCTTGTGCAAAATTAGCATGGCCTTACTAGGCGAAATCCTAGTTCTAGAGATGGCACAATAGGACCATTTTTGGGAATTTGAGTCATGGCAGGGGGGATCCCACAGCTAGAACCCGACATCCTGAATCCATTGGAATCGATGGCTTCGCGATCGTAGTCACACTTTTGGTGCTATGGCCATTTTTTCCAGGAACCTGGTGGCCATTCAAGGATACTTTGATGATATTCTATGGTGGCACGAAAATCAAACCGGCGAGTGGACCGATGTTCCATCAGCTTTGACACATTCATATGGATAGTGTGAAAGTGTTCATGGTCACCACACACACCCGAGAGCCTTCAGATTAGAATTGACCCCCTTGTGCAAAGTTGGCATTGCCTTCACTGAGAAAAACCCTAGTTCTGGAGATGGAACAATAGCATTGTTTCTGGGAATTTGAGTCATGGCAGGGGGAATCCCACAACTTAAACCCTCATTTTGAATCCATTAGAATTGATGGCTTCATGATCAAAGTCGCGGTTTTGTTGCTATGGGAATTTTTTCCAGGAATCCCGTGGTCATTCAATGATGATTTAAGGATTTTCTTCGATGGAATGGAACCAAAACCGATGAGCGGAACAGGGTTCCATCAAATCCCATATGTGCATATGGCCATTGTGGAGGTGTTCATGATGGCCACACACACATGTTATACATTGGATCAGAAATAACCCCTTTGCGCAAAATTGGCATGGCCTTCATTGAGAAAAACCTCAGGTCTATAGATGGCACAATAACACCGATTCTGGGTGTTTGAGCTATGGTGGGCAGTCTCATACAGCTAGAACCTAGCATCCCAAATCCATGGGAATCGAACGATCCATGATCAGAGTCATGGTTTTGGTGACATTGTTTCTTTTTCCAGGCACCTTCTGGTCATTCAAGGACACTTTGAGGATTTTCTCTCGGTGCACGAAACTCACACCAACGAGTAGAAAAGGGTTCTGTCAGATCCCACATGTGCATATGGACAGTATGGAGGTGTTCACGATGGCCATGCATGCCCAGGAGCCTTCGGTTTAGAATTGACCCCCTTGTGTAAAATTGGCATGGCCATCACTAGGCAAAACCCTAGTTTCGTAGAAGGCACAATAACATTGTTTCTAGGGGTTTGAAGCATGGTGGGGGGGCCTATATGAAATTTAACATCTCGAATCCATCGAAATTGGTGGATTCACGACCGGAGTCACGGATTTGGTTCTACGAGAATTTTTTTAGGTACCCTATGGCCATTGAGGGACACTTTGTGGATTGCTCCGAGGGTACTAAACCAAAAATGATGAGTGAAATTGTATTAGTTTAGCTCCCACATGTGCATATGGAAATTGTGGAGGTGTTCATGATGGCCACTCTCGCCCGGGAACCTTTGGATCAGAAATGACCCCCTTGCGCAAAATTATCATGGCCTTCACTTAACCAAATTGTAGTTCTATACATGGCACAATAGGGACTATTTCTGGGCATTTGAGGGATGGTGGGGAGGTTCCCTAGGTGAAACCCCACATCCCAAAAACACCGGAATAGATGGATTCATGACCATAGTTACGCTTTTGGTGTTATGGGCATTTTTTCCATGCACCCCATGGCCATTTGGGGACACTTTGACGATTTGCTCCAATGGAACCGAACCCAAACGGGCGAGAGGACTTGGATTCTTTCATCTCCAACACATGAATATGGTTATTGTGGATGTGTTCACGATTCCACGCTTGCCCCGGAGCCTTCGGATGAGAAATGACCCACTTGCGCAAGATTAGCATTGCCTTCATTGAGCAAAAACCTAGTTCTGGAGATGGCACAATAGCACCGTTTTTGAGAGGTTGAGGCATAGTGGGGGGTCACCGATCTGAAAAACCACATCCCAAATCCATAAGAATCTACAGTTTCATGATCGGAGTCACAATTTTGGTGTTATGGGAATTTTTCTAGGAAACCCATGGCCATTGAGGGACACTTTAAGGATTTGCTCCGGGGGCACGGAACCTAAACCGGTGAGCAGACTTGGATTATTTCATCTCCCACATGTGCATATAGCCATTGTGGATGTGTTCAAGATGGCCACACTCACCCAAGAGCCTTCGGATAAAAAATGACCCCCTGGCACAAAATCGACATGGCTTTCACTGAGCAAAACCCTAGTTCAGTAGATGGAACAATAACACCATTTCTAGGCATTTTAGGCATGGTAGGTGGGGGGGGAACTAAAATGCGACGTCGTGAATCCATAAAGATTGACGAATTCACAACCATAGTCATGGTTTTGGTGCTATGGGCATGTTTTCCAGGAACCCCATGCCCATTCAGGGACACTTTAAGGATTTGCTCCGGGGGTAGGAAACCAAAACAAGAGAGCGGACTTGGATTCTTTTAGCTCCCACATGTGCATATTTCCATTGTTAATGTGTTCATGATGGCCACAATCGTTTAGGATCCTTCAGGTTATAAATTACCCCCTTGCACAAAATTGGGAAGGCCTTTACTAAGAAAAACCCTAGTTCCAGAGATGGGACAATAGGACCATTTTCGAGTGTTTGCAGCACGGTGGGGGGGTCCCTTACTGAAACTCGACATAATGAATACATCGAAGTCGACGGATTCATGATGAGATTCATGGTTTTGATGCTATGGGAATTTTTTCCAAGAACCTCATGGCCATTCAGGGACACTTTGAGGATTTGCTTCGATGTCATGAATCCCAAACCGATGATCGGACTTGAATTCTTTCAGCTCCCATGCATTCATATCAACATTGTGGATGTGTTCATAATGGACACACTCCCATGGGAGCCTTCGGATCAGAAATGACCCCTTGCACAAAATTGGCATGGCCTTCACTAAGAAAAACCCTAGTTCCAGAGATGGCACAATGGCACCATATCCGTGCGTTTGAGGCATGACGAGGGGGACCACTAGCTGAATCTAGGTGTCCTAAATCCATCGGAATAGAGAGATTCACGGTCAAATTCATGCTTTTGGTTTTATAGGATTTGTTTCCAGGCACCTCGTGGTCATTTAAGGACACTTTGAGGATTTTCTCCAGGAGCACACAAACCAAACCGACAAGTGGAATTGGATTTTTTCATCTCCCACACATGAATATGGACATTTTGGATGTGTTCACAATGGTCACGCTCTCTCGGGAGCCTTCGGATAAGAAATTACCCCCTTGCGCAAAATTGGCATCACCTTCACTAAGAAAAACCCTAGTTCTAGTGATGACACAATAGCACCATTTCTGGGCATTTGAGGCACGGTGGGGGGGGATAGTTGAAACCTGGTGTCTTGAATCCATTCGATTTGAAAGATTCATGACTAGAGTCATGGTTTTGGTGCTATGGGAATTTTTTCCAAGCACCCTATGGCCATTTAGGGACACTTTGAGTATTTGTTTCAAGGGCACAGAACCCAAACCGGCAAGTGGACGTGGATTCTTTCAGCTCCCACATGTGCATATGGCCATTATGTATGTGTTCACAATGTCCACGCTCTCACAAGATCCTTCAAATAAAAAATGACCCCCTTGCGCAAAATTGGCATGGCCTTCTGCAAGTTAGGGTTTAGTTATTGTATATGTGCATGGTCTTATGTGTGTATGTAACTGTAGATATTTGTATATGTGCATGTTGTTTATGTACAAATTGATGCAGTCAATTTTTTTTGCTTGATTGCATCAATCACCCATCTTTATAAGGACCAAATACAATAAGAACTCAACAAAACATGAAGATACAATTGTAAAAAACATTAGAAATTTTGTATTGGAGCCATAGTGTTTCTGAGAGATGATTCTATAAGAGACAAATAAGTTTTGGTTTGCATAAAATAAGGTTGGTTTCCCCTTTTTTTTATAACAAGAAGAATGTTTAGGCATTATAAACGTGATAGACACATTACAAAGGTGCACACATTTTTATGACAACATATATGGCATTAATTAGTTTTTATGGTAGGTAAAATCCTTGCAACCACATTAACTCGCTAGGTTATAAATGTTTTCAGGGGGTAAATGGGAGCCATTAGGATTTTTTAAGCACTAGGTTTGGATGTGAGTTCTTTGGACATGATTAAGGTACAAAATTTGAGCCTTAGGTTGTAATAATCAATTCTAAGCATCCTGAGCCATGGATAATGCCTTAAAGAATAACAACTAACCTCTGAAGGGTATCCTTTTCCTTTGATTGTTGACCTATATACAATAAGTAGGTTGTGGACATTAGGTATAAGTATTGGGACCATGAACATGTTAAATGGAGGAAACATATTCCTTATGCCCTAAACAAGGATTCTATGCATTTAAGACCAAGAATGATGTGTCAAATCACAACACATATAGGATGGAGGGATATTTGGCTTCCATATGAGCATATTCAAATATAATTATGAGGTTATGAAAACCAAGTTTTGGTGTTGAGGTCCTAGATATGGCTATGAATATTTATCTTATCAGTGAGGATATGGGTACTATTTGGAGGTTTTGAACACCAAAATTGGTTCTTAGGATATGGAAGTGGTCAAAGGATGAAACGTAGCCCATAGGTCCTAAGAGAAGCTTCTAGAGCTTGACGACCATGGGAAAGGTCTTGGACCATAACACTTGGCATCTACTAGGTGCATTTTTTCTCTATGTGGGAATACAATAGGAATATAATAACCACTGGGAAGTTTTGAGCCTCGTACACAAGTCATGAATCGATGCATGGTAAATGTAGGAAACCTAGGAGTTATTCCCTAAATGCACAAACTTAGTGATAAAGAGCAAGAAAGGAGCTTTCAAACCACCATATAGGACATGTCTTAGGGTTCTTTGGCTTCCAAGTGTTGATACATACTTCATTAGGAGATTTTGAGAACCATTTATGGATATTAGGGCCTTGTACATGGTTGGGAGGAGGACTGCAAACCTTAATAAAAATAAAGCTTCTAAGGGAAGGGAAACTTGAGGCTTCAACCTTACAAGTGTATTAATTACTTAGATTCACAACCATGAAAGAGGGCTTAAATTACAACGATATTTTTAGCCTCTAGTAAATGATATGGGTGCAACTAGCAGTATTTTAGCACTCAGTATGATTTTTATGGCACTAAACATGATCAAACAATGAAACTTTGACCTTAGGCTCTAAACGAAGTTTCGAAGGATAGGGAAAATGTGAAGCCTTAACAAACCACATCACATTGTTGTAGTATAAATTAAATATTTCAATGCCGATATGGACACCATTAGTAGGTTTTGAGCTTTATGGGTGGACCTCAAATCCATAAACATGATTAGATGAGGGAGACCAACATATCAAGGATAGAAATATATATTTATGGCTTAGGACCAATGATCAATTTGATGCGTCATTTGTAATGCTTCAGGGCATCATTCATGAACCTTGGTGCCTAGAAGGTTCCTTTAGAGCCTAATGCATAATTCAAAATTCAAAATATTTGAAAGTGATATTTAGATGTGTAATTGTGTTTGAAAAGATGATGTTGTTTGTTATTTTATACTAATATTTGTATGGTTTTCTTTTTGCAAGTGTGTGTGTAAATCTTTGTCTATGTGTGTTTTTTATAACATGTAAATTTTTGTATATGTGCATAGATATTTGCCTATGTGCATGTATTTTTCGTATGTTTATGTATAAATCTTTTTATGTGTGTAGGTTTTTGTAGTGTAAATATATACGTATCTGTACATCTCTAATATGTGTGTAAATATAATTATGTGCATCTAAATTGTGTGTGTTTGTGTGTAAATGAATAGGGGTGGTAGGTATACAAGGGGGGTTTCTAGGGGTGGTAGGTACACAAGGGGGCTCCTTCATTGATCTAGAGAGAACTCAATAAATCAAAATATCATGGGGTCTATCGAATGCTTCAAACAATAAAGTATAGACTGAAATTCTCTCCGTCAAGATATTGATATCACCTTTACAACAAAAATAAGGAATCTTTTCGTATTTCGGAAGATCGTCATTATCTTTCATCACTTACACAACAATTTCATATACAATGACAACTCTTTAGCAAAAATTTTCAAAATAATAAGGTATAGGAAAAGGTCAAGTATCTCCCTAGTCATCATATCAAGGGCCCCATAAACTTTCTCCAATAACTACTCAAGGTGTTGAATTTTACCATCGAACTTTCATCCTTCCATTGTGATCTATACAAACTTGTTGAATCTTTCTAGAATGAAATTTTACGATCAAAATACATTTCAATAATACAAACCAATTAAAATAATATTCATTATGTCAATTCTAAATCTAAAGTCACACTTAAACCTAACAAAGCATCTATGCTAAGAAAAACATAGTGGCAGAGGGATGATGGTCCCTTCACAAGAAAACATTCCAAGTGAAGGGGATGCAGACATATTTTTCATATATTTGACCACAATGATGATAACATAGGTTTTTCAAAACTAAGTATGATTGACAAGTCTTTATTGATTGGTATACCATCAAATATTAAACATCGGTGGAAATAATTATTTTTACAGTTATGGCATTGGTTCAAAATGCTACGAACATGGTCAAGTGAGTATGTTTTGTTAGAATTCAAACACAATATTTTTTTCAATCGGCCATCCAAAAATGACTATATGAGGCCACTAGAGATCAAAATTTATCTATTTCATCATAAGCGAATAAAATCATACGAAAATCCATTCAAACTCAACCATTTGTTTTAAAAGCATGATGTTGTTTATTAGGAAACTACACACAACAAGAGAAAACAAGATACAAATACAGTCAACATGGATATAAATCACATAACTTAAAATCAATGTACATCAAAACTACAAAACTAATCCAAACATATAAATTTTCTTGAAAAGAGTGGAACATGGTTCCCAATGTACACACGATGGCAACTCATGCCCTATACAAAGTTTGACAACTCGTGTCCTAGATCCAAAATACATGGCAACTCGTGCCCTATATACCAAGTACATGGAAACTGGTTCCCAAAAATGCCACATATTGGATAATGTTAATTACATGGTATGCCAAGAATCGTTCCCACCGCCGACACTCCCAGGCGCATCTCTAAAATTGATCTTCCTCTTCTTGGAGCTAGTGGAATCTCGAGCCTTATTCCATCTAGGAGTAGACCGTCTCTCCAGGATTTGAAACAAATGATGTAGGATACCATCATTTTCCAGCATTTGTAACACTTACCACATTTATAAAATGAATGTAGAATTCAAATCTCAAATAACTCACCGCTGATGGGAGTGAGAGACGTGGGGAAGGCGTCCTCGATCTTGTTGGGTGCTGCCAAAGTAAAAGTAGTTTTGATGCCATAGTACAAGTCGAAGGAATTTTTGATGGCAGAAGTACAAGTTAGGAGAGGCCTAACATCAACCTATTTTGGTAGAAACAACTCCACAACTCCTGGGAGCAGGGCATGGAGCGAAGCGAAGTGGAAGATAAGGACCGGTCCCCTTAGTAAATGCGAAGTACTAAGGATCAACAAAGTAGTTGGAGTAGTTAAAGAAGAAGCGGCAGACTGTCGAGCTACAGGAGCAAGAAGTAAAGAGACGGGATGGTGCAAAGTACACACCATGGTATAGTCATCACCGCGCTGTCACAGCAAGCGGCTGTCAGAAGAGCGTTAGAGCCAAGAAAGCGACGCAAAGGAAAACTAATGACAAACAAAGTAGCTGAGAAGTTATGGAAAAGTATGGTTAGCGGAGTAACTGTGCCATTTTGGGGGGTTTAAGGGTAATATAGGGTTTTTTCCCATAACTATTGTAAATATGTAACATTTGGGCACAATCTATAAAAGGGGCAATTTTGTATACGGAAGGGTTGGTCTTAGTTGGTCATTATTGTATTGATCTTTTGTAAGTTAGATCTAGGCCAAGACAAGAGATAAGAGGCTCTGTAGTTGTGTGCATAGAGACCCATTGTAGAGAAGAGTCTACAACTTTGTGCGCAGACTGGAACTGTTGACTCTTCCCATTAATATAAACAACAGTTCCCATGGACGTAGCTCCCATCCAAGGGGTGATCCACATAAATACTTGTGTTGTGTGAATGCATCTGTGAGATTGCTTATGTTTATGTTTATGTTTATGTATGTTCATGCTTTTATATGTATTTTCACGTGTACGGTTGATGAGAATAATATGTTAAGTATTGGAAACATGTGAATGAATATGCAAGTAATTATGAATATGATTAATGCGTAGTTGCATAGGTAACACTAAATCAGCGAAGTCCGTATTGTTTTAACTACAAGGTGCGTAGTAGTATTGGAGGTATATGATAAGTAGGGATAACTTCACCAGAACTAGTACCATAACCGCGCATCACCTGATTACAGAAAATTGCTTTTGTAATCCCCCATTACTTCTCCTTCGGTGAGACCTCATCCTGCTTGCAAGTTGTTGCCGAAAGGGCCGGTGAAAAGGGGTTTTATTGGGTCTCTACCTACTCAGAACCCAAGTTAGTTAAATAAATATATAGTTGATACAACAAATGGTTTCGTTGCCGCGCTTGAATTGCTGATGTGCTATGATAATTGTAATCCCAAGAGGATAGAGATAGAAAACTGGGTAATCAAGACAAAGAAGGAGTTTGCGAAGAAATAAAACAAACATTCACACTTATCTACGGAAGAGTGGTTACAGAAATACATATTTTCTAACATACATGAAGTCTTCTTAGCATGTTTCGGTTACGAGCTACATGAGTGGATATCAAGACTTGCAGAATGGAAAAACAATTTCAGGGTGGAGAACGTACAGAGTGGACTCCAGAGCTGATTCGGAGGCTTAAAGAGGTTGATATCCCAATTTCAAGAGCAGTAGACTTTTGTCTAGATAGCATACTAAATTGCTATGTTACAGAATTTGTTGTGGACAATCTAAAGTCTTATAGCATAGCAGAAGGACATTTATTCAAAGGGTTCAAAGGTAAGTACTTGAAAAATCTCAGTTTAAATATCAAAATGTTGTTAGCAGAAGAAGGTGTCTTAAGAATGCAATAAAATCCCTAGGAATTTGAGTCTGTAATGTTCAGTAATATAGATAAAGACACTGAGGAAAATATTTATGCTTTGCGAAATGGAAAAAGATATAATCCTAGCACTAGAAAGAGGTATCCTGAAGCCGAACCTCACATACCCCTAGAAACTGAGTTAAGAGGTGACAGACATTCATACTAGGGTGAGTCTAATAGTGAAACAACGCCTAGACCGACTACCTATCAACCTATCACTCCGCATAAACATCCAGTTGACGAAATGAATACTACTAGTTCATAGAACACTAGTAGCATTAACACCACAGGATTTAACTCTCAGAATCAACCAAGTAGTATCGTACCTAATCCATCTCAGAATACTACACCTCCTAGAATAAAAATGGCAGATGACATTAAGCTGCCTATTTTCAAAGGAACTGCTCTAGAAGACCTAGAGAAACACTCGTTTCTCTGCGAAGTAGTGTGGAATGTTAAGAAAGTACTGGATGATGCCGTAATACAAGCTCAGTTAGTTACTACATTCAAAGACAGATCCTTGACATGGTTCATGAAATATTTTGGGGGTCATAATCGAACACTAGTATGGATAAAAAATGCGATTATAAGAGATTTTAAGAAACCTAAGTCAGAATCTCAATGCATCATAGAGATAAACGAAATCAAACAAAATCCTAATGAGACTATATGAGAATTTGTTTAGAAATTTAAAGCATTATTAGATGAAGTAAGTTTTGACATAACATTGCAACTGTTAGGATATCTCATCATTCAGTATGTACTTTGCATGCATGCATGCATTGCATGCACCCGCATGCTGCCCAGTCACTAGTATGATGCCTCCAACACCTAGTCCTTAGTCGTCCAACACTCGGGAGCTACTTTCCACTCAGATTTATCCCTCCTAGCCAGGGAGGTGCCCACTTCTCACCTTGCACTGTAGAAGAGTGCCTTTTCTAACCTACCAGTCGGTTTCACTTTAGTTAGTTAGTTGTCTTTCCTTGATTTGAGGCTAGACTGACTCCTAACTATTTTTACCACTCCGATTGACCTCCGATGAGCCCTGACTACATATTCTAAGTCCAGTTAAATCCTCATGCACCCTCCATTGAGCCTCCATCCCTAGATTAGTGCCATTTACCATCAGTTACACTTATTACACTTAGTTAGACTCAGTTTGACACCCGTCTGATAGTTACTTGTGCATTGATGACCACCACTGATTGATGATGATCAAGACTCCCACTTGGAGCGAAGCTATGCCATGCAGTTAATTCGAAGGACCTCCTTGGTTAATTCAAATTTCTCACTCATTGTGACAGTATTTTATTGTAATTCTACCATTTTGGATTATAGAGCACTGATGCATCTCTCTTGCACAGTTTTTACTCCAAATTGTTTTACATTTTTGTGATTGATATTCTTGTTCAATAGATCTACTGTGAATAATTTTACATGGTATCAGAGCCATTGCAGGCACAATATCTCTCTCCTATAGGTGTTCTACATGAAGAATTGAGTGAATTTGCTCAAAATTACTGAATTTTTGGCATGAAAGATCTCATGTGCATTCGCTCATGTGCATGCAAAGCAGAAAATACACTCCAATCCACTCCAGAAGCTTGAGTTTTCCACATAATTCCTGGATTTGATACATTGGATCCATTCAAGCTTGCTTGACCTCCAATCCCAGGTGTGATGCAACTCTAAAAGGGTGGATTGTTCGACCTTACTGCTCTTGTTTTGATTGTGATTTGTAGGATAATCTTCTCCATCAAGTGCATTCACTACCTTGCGATTTGTAGGTTCTCCTTCATCAATTACACTCGTTTTCAATGATGGTTTCCACTTCTTCAAAGCCTATGCTAACTCCTTTCAACTATTTCAATTGGAACGATGACATGGAGATAATATTGCGCTCAAAAAGGTTCTACAGAGTCACCATGGGCCTCAAATTGGAGCCCAACACTCTCATTGAAAAATCAAAATACTTCAATAAGATTGATGAAGCTTATGGTATTCTTTGCCTCTCCATCTCCAAGGATCTTCATTTCCATCTTAGCAGATTGAAGTCTCCAAAATCAATATCAGAGCAACTTGACAAACTTTTTGGCAAGCAGGACGAGCTTAGAGCCTTTCAATTGGAAAATGAATTGATTACTCTTAGTCCTGAGAATTTCGAGACCATCAATGAGTTTTTCACAAGATTCAAGCACTTGGCATTGCAGTTGAAGAACGGTGGTGTTGTGAAAGAGGATAAGCAATTGATCCTCTCCATTCTTTCAAATCTTGTTAAATATTTCTCGGTATTTGTCTCTACTTTCACTTCAGGTCAGCTAACTACACTGAATTGGAAGATGCCTACCTTGAATGCCTTCATTGAATCTGTTACCAAAGAGCATGGCAAGTTGATTCAAATGGGGTCCATAAGCCCCAAAGATTCAACCCTATTTGTTCAAGGATCCAAGAATTTGAATGGAAAAGGGAAGCAAAAGAAAGAGAAGCCCAAATTTGAACCAAACAAGCAAAGAGAGAAAGGAAAGCAAGCGGATGCACCATCTGGTTCAAGGAACAAGCAAAAAAGTAAAGAGGGTAAAGAAAAATCTAAGTGTTCATATTGCAACCATCGATTTCATCCTGAAAGTTCATGCATGAAGAAAACAATAGATCAAATGGCCCTCCTTTTGGAAAAGAACAACATATGTCTTCTCGACGGTTCACATAAGAAGGATAGAAATGATGATCATGAAAGACGTCAAGAACTCATGGAAACAATTTCAAAACCCACCACTCTATTGATAGATTCCGGTGCCTCGAATCATATGGCTACAAATATTGACTCCTTCTCTTCATTCGATCCAAACAGCTTCATCCCCATCCATTTGGGAGATGAATCAAAAATTTCTTCAAAGGGTAAAGGTACCATCCATTTAGAGCATGAAAGTTTTTAGAATGTTCTTTATGTACCTTCCTTAGCTTCAAATCTACTTTATGTGTGTCAAATGACACACACTGGTAAACCAAATCAAGTGACATTAAACCCTAACAAAGTTGAAATTTCTGATATAGAAAGTGGAAGACTTATTGCATTCGGAAAGGGAAACCACACTGCAAAATACTATGATGTTTCTCACTTTGTGCCGCTTGAAAAGCCCACTGCTCTCCTCACTCATGGAAGTGAGGTTAGTAGGATTTGGCATGAAAGGTTTGGAAACCTTAATTACAATTATTTTCTATTGTTACAACATAAATCCATGGTTAATGGTCTTCCACAACTTCGTTCCTCGAAGGAAATTTGCCTCGGTTGCATTGTTGGGAAGCACCCTGAGCACAAGTTCGACCACGAAAAAGCTAGCAGAGCTTCTACTATTTTGGGCCTCATACATTTTGATATCAGTGGTCCACTACCAAATATGTCCATGAATGGTTCAAGGTATGTTTTGACATTCATCGATGACTTCTCTCGCTTTACTTGGGTATTTTTTCTCAAAAACAACTCAGAAGTGCTTGGAAAATTCAAGGATTTTAAGGCTTCTGTTGAGACCGCCACTAAGAGCAAGATCAAAGCTCTTAGATCTGATAATGGAGGAGAATATATCAAGACTGATTTGCTGAAACTTTGTGCCAGTAGTGGAATTCAGATCCAACATATAGTTCCCTACACACCCCAACAGAACGGTGTAGCGGAAAGGAAGAATCAGTCACTGAAAGAGATGGCTACCTACATGCTTGAGTCAAAAGGTTTGGATGCAAATATTTAGGCTAAAGCCATTAATTTTGCTGCATACATTTAGAACCGATTTCCACATTTATCCGTGAAAGGTAAAACTCCTTTCGAAGCATTCTTTGGTCACAAACCGGATGTGTCCAATTTGAGGGTTTTTGGCTCCACTGCATGGGCTAGAATTCCTTCTAATAAGAGAAAGGATTTGGATCCAAAAAGTATTGAGTGTATCCTAATAGGATATGGTGAAGAATCAAAAGCATATAAAATCATGAATATCAGATCCAAAAAGATATTCATAGAGTGAAGTGTGAAGTTTGAAGAGCCGCTGCTAGATCTTAAACTAGTTGAGGAAAACATTGCCGATCCACAACCTTCACAAGAAGAAGATTCGAGAGAATATGAAGAAACATCGGGAATAATATTTCTGATATTTTATCAGAATTTGATGGCTATGATATATGAGATTTGGAATCATACCATAATGATCCTACTCAGTTACCAAAGTGGGCCCAAAACACTCTACAATCTATTGCTCCAAACATTGGAAATCTTGCTAATCCAAGGAGAACAAGAGCAGACTTTCAAAGACCAAGTATGGATCTTTCTTTTGCTAATCCATTATTATCTAAGAAACTTTATTTGATGATTAGTTCAAATCCCAAATCACACTATCATTCCCACCGAGATTCACGATGGCAAACCGCCATGGATAAAAAGTACAATTCTCTTCAAAATAACAATACATGGGAGCTAGTTTCTCTTCCACCTGGAAAAAAATCAGTTCAATGCAAGGGGATCTACCACACAAAGGTTGCTGCTAATGGATCTATCAGAAAATACAAAGCTAGGTTGGCGGAAAAATGTTTCTCCCAAGTCCAAGGAATGAACTACACTGAGAGTTTTGCACTGGTTGCAAAGATGGATTCCATCCACCTAGTTTTGTCCATTTCCGCATCCAAGCACTGGGTAGTGCACCATATGGATGTGAAGAGTGCTTTTCTACATGGAGACCTTGATGAAGAAATATATATGAAGCATCCAGAAGGATACATATCAGATCCATCATTAGTTTGCAGGTTGAAGAAATCTTTGTATGGATTGAAACATGCCCCAAGAGCTTGGTATGCAAAGATGGACTCCTTCCTTCTTTCTCAGAATTTCAAAAGATGCAAATTTGATCCGAATGTGTACCTATAGAAAGTTAAAGGTAATTTTCTGATTTTTATTTTATATTTTGATGATCTTCTCATTATTGGTAGCACTCTCCTTACAATTAACAAGCTGAAAACTGCTTTAAATCTAGCTTTTGATATGAGCGATTTGGGCTTGCTTAAGCAATTTTTGGGCTTGGAGATAGCTCAAAACTTTGATGGGATCACATTATCTCAGAAAAAGTATGCTAAAGACCTGCTATTAAAGTTTAATATGGCAGAATGTAAGGCTGCTCTGTTTCCATTCCTCTTAGGAATCAGTCTTTATGAGGGAAATTCCACACCACTTGCAGATTGCACTATGTATCGACAGTTGATTGGTTCACTACTTTACTTGAAATGTTCGGGTACACAGGGTACTACCGAAGGACCAAACACCAAGATAAACCACTTCACACAAACAGATCACAGATCAACACATCAATGTTTTGACGTGGTTTAAACCTTCTTAAGGGAAACACTCCACGACCCCGACCAAATAGCTTCTACGGGACAATTTATTATGCAAAGAAATAAAGTTACAAATAAGCTTCTCATAATCGATCAACTAAACAATGACCCTCCATGCTCTTTAAATAGATATCATGGACCAATCGGGTGTTAATCCATGGATCAAGGTTAGGATTGATATAAGAGAAGTTGAACCGTCAGATCACTCTATGTCGGGAACATATCGTGACCGTCGAATTAAGTATTTACAAATGCATACTAATGCATAGTAAAGAAACACACTATCCCTAACAAATATATTACACAAGTTGATCTTAACTAACTCCTAAGTGTTTAAATATCCTAACATCCCCCCTTAAGAACAACTTGGGATAGGATTGAAGGACTTACAAAAGTGACACTATTAGGAGAAGGAAGGAGGCATTAGAGCCTATCCCCCCTTAATGACAAGTTACTGAACTCCTAACATAGATTGAAGTTTAGAAAACTTCGCTTCTGTAAGAGACTTGGTGAAGATGTCTGCAACTTGATCATCTGTAGGGAAAAAGAGCAATTCAAGAACACGATCATGAACAAGATTTCTGATGAAGTGCATATGTAGCTCAATGTGTTTGCTGTGTTGATGTAGAACTAGATCTTTGGCAAGATTGATGGCACTTTGATTGTCGCACCAAAGTGGAGTAGGCTCCTGCTGCTCGAATCTAGACTCTGAAAGGACCTGTCGAAGCCATAAAGCTTCTTGACTGGAATTAACTGCGGCTCGATATTCTGCTTCTGCTGAAGAAAGAGCAAGAGATTGTTGTTTCTTACAAGCCCAAGTGATAGGTACAGATCCGAAATTCAAAACATAACCTGCAGTAAACTTTCGATCATCAGGATCGCCGACCCAATCTGAATCAGTGAAACCAACCAACAAAGGTTTCCCCCCTGTACTGTAATGAATCCCAAACTGAACTGTACCTCGAATATATCGAAGTATTCTTTTAGCTGTTTTCCAGTGACTTTCATGAGGTGTTTGCATATAACGGGAAACACGACCAATGGCAAAGGAAAGGTCAGGACGGGATTGAGTCAAGTATAAGAGACTACCAACAAGCTGACGATACAAGGTGGCATAAACTTCAGGTGAAGTACAAGTGGTAGAAAGTTTGACTCCAGACTGGAAGCGAGAAGGGGCTGGTGTACAATCTTCCATGTGAAAGGGACGAAGAAGGTCACAAGCATACTTAGATTGAGAAAGAAAGATTCCTTCTTTGGTTGGCAGCACTTGGAGACCAAGAAAATAATGCAAATTTCCTAAGTCTGACATTTCAAAATTTTGTTTAAGACTGGATTTCACATGGGTTATAAGCTTAGGGTCACTACCAGTAAGAATAAGGTCATCAACATATAGAACAAGTATGATGAGATGGTGTCCTACCTTCTTGGTATAGACATTGGGGTCAGAATGGCATCTAGAAAAACCGGTGTCAAGGAGAAAGTTATCCATTTTGGCATACCAAGCTCTAGGAGCTTGCTTAAGGCCATATAAGGATTTCTTAAGGCGGCAGACAAAGCTAGAGTTATTCTGAACATAGCCAGGAGGTTGTTCCATGTAAATTTTCTCCTGTAAATCACCATGTAAGAAGGCAGACTTGACATCCATTTGATGGAATTCTCAGTTGTGTAAGGCTGCAAGGGAAAGAACAAGGTGGATGGAGTTCATTTTTGTGACGGGAGAAAAGGTTTCATTGTAGTCAATCCCTTCAACTTGGGAAAAACCTTTGGAAACTAACCTTGCCTTAAGTCTTTCAACACTTCCATCTGATGCATACTTAGTTCTGTAGACCCATTTACATCTAACAAGTTTTCTTCCTTTTGGAAGAGGTACAAGATCCCAAGTATCGTTCGCCATTAAGGAATGATATTCTTCATCCATGGTTGCATCCCAATATGGATTCCCTGAAGCTTCTACAAAAGTTTCTGGATCATGATTCTTGGAAACTTGAGCCAAAAGAGAAGAGGCTCACTAAAACTGAGAACATGTTCAACGTTGATCTCTAGGATCACCAGTAAGATCACCAGCTGCTTCACATGTTGAACGAACCCATCGAGGAAGCACTTGTGCTGGTGCAACTCGAGGAACATGAGCAGACGAAGGTGGATTTTCATCCTCACTGTCATCATCAGAAACTGGAGTTGGAAACCTGTCAAGGAAATTGGAAGAAGAAGAAGAAGGCACAAATGCCGAATCAGTCTCGTAGGCCAAAGATGGCACAATCGTCGAGTTATGCTTCCAATACAATATATTTTCATCAAATTTAACATCTCTTCTAATGATTATATCATGAGAATGTGGTTGAACAAGTCTATAACCTTTTACATCTTCACAATATCCAACAAATATGCACTTTTCACTTTTAGGCTGCAATGCTTTCCATTTTTCATCCGGAATGTGAGCCCATGATTCACTACCAAACACGCAGAAGTGACTTACATCAGGTTTAGTTTTACTCCATGCTTCTTCCAGTGTTATACCTTGTAATGCTTTAGTGGGGGTGCGATTAACTATGTAATTTGCACAATTAATGGCTTCAACCCAAAATTGAAGACTTAGTCCCTTATATTGGATCATAGAATTAGCCATTTCTTTTAAAGTGCGGTTCTTCTGCTCAGCTACACCATTTTGTTGTGGTGTATATAGAACAATGTGCTGTTGTTGGATGCCTTGTTCAGTGTAGAAAGTAGTGAACTTATTGTTAACATATTCTCCTCCATTGTCAGATCTTAACTTAATAATTTGATGACCAGATTGTTTTTCCACAAGGGCCTTGTAGGCCAAGAACATGTTAAATACTTTGCTCTTAAGTTTTAGGGAATAAACCGAAGTGCATCTGGTGTAATCATCAATGAAAGTTAAGAAATATTTGAAACCAGAAAATGAAGCAAATGGAAGAGAACCACACAAGTCACTATGCACAAGCTCCAAGGGAACCGAGGCGTTCTAAGGGGCACGTTTGTCAAAACTATCCCGATGATGTTTTTCGAGTACACAACCGGAGCAAACACCATCCCTACAAGATACCATCGGAAAACCTGTCACCATATTTTTTTACATAGTTGTTGCAATGAATGATAATTTAAGTGACCAAATTGCTCATGCCAAAGTTTGCTCAAGTTATCACTATGAGAAACAAAAATTGAAGGAAAAGGTGATGACCGAAAGTTGTTAAACTTGTACAACCTGGTAATATCATCAACAATTCCGGTAGCTAGGATCTGTTGAGGATCTTTAAAATCCTTGATTACAACTTGGTGAGGTGTAAAGGTCACAGTTTTACCTTCACCAGAATGAGTGATCTGATAGACTGATAACAAATTGCAGGAAATTCTTGGAACACATAGTACATCACTAAAATGACCATTATCTACTGGAACTATTCCAGCTCCTACAACACTTAGAGATCTATCATCACCAACAAATATTTTTTTGGTGTTACATTCATGCATAGTAGAAAAGATGGTTTGATCCTTAGCCATATGATAAGATGCTCCAGAAACAATTAGCCTTTCATTTGAACTAGAAGAAGAGGATGCATTATAAAAATAACCAGAAGCACAAAGTGCATGTCCATGAGAGGCAGATTCTGAAGACGAATCTAGGCTGATGTGGTACTTCTTCATTGCTGCTTCCAAGGCTTCCATCTTCTTGAAACACTTATATTCATCATGATTATCTTTCCCGCAATAGTTGCAATGACGCTCAGTCTTCTTGCCTTTTGGTTTGGATCCTTTGTCATTTTTTAAAGAAGGAGCTGACTGAGAGGGTTTGGGACCCTTGTTTGACTTATTATTGCGAAAATTTTGTTTCTTGGGAGGCTTGGACTTTTCTTTCTGTTGGGACATTAAGGCTTTCCCAGATGTATCTGCATTGTTGATTATTCAAAGATGAATGAGTTTATATTGTTCTCTAATCAAGGAATCATGAAAGGATTCAAGACTAGGCTCTTGATAGCTATATGCATTCAAGGATGCTTTCATGGAGTAAAATGTAGATACAAAAACAGAATATGAAGGTCCAATTTTGGAAATAATATGATAAATGCATTGTTTGTCTTTCCTCTCAATCTTACATACTATACATAAGAGTTTAATAGTTTTGTACTTAGATAAATAATCTTGAATGCATGAAAAGTCGCTTGGATTGAAAGAAATCAACTCATTTTCGAGTTGGTGACCTCGAATTTCATTGTGTTTACCAAACACAGATTCCAACTTGTCCCAAGCAGCATCAGGTTTATCAATTCCAGATATGTGGAATCGCAAATCAGTAGAGGTTGACATCCCAATCAATCCACGAGCTTCATCACATCTATTTGCCCATTTTATTTTCTTATCATCATCAATGGGTCCTGTTTCTTTCCTTGAGATAATTCTGAAAAGTCCCCTACTTCGTAGAACATCCTCCATACGATATTTCCATGAGAAATAGTTGAAAATGTTAAATAGAATATCACAAGGGGTGGCCATATTTGTAAATTAATTGCTGTAAAAGCAAAAACCAATAGTCTGTATGTGAAGAGCTCAAAAAATTAGGCAGTTTCAAAAAAAATGGCACTGAAAACTGACTTTGTATGATGAAGTTATGCTTGAACAAAGAACCTATTGAAGATGTTCCCAATAGTGACATGGCAACTAGAGAATGTCCAGCAAAAAAAAGAACCCCCCTCTTCCCAAGATGAACCTTTTGACAATCACTTTACAAGAAAGTTGCTTTAAGTGAACCACTTTTGTAAAATAAGTGATTTCACTTTTATAATGATATTACTTTTAAATAGAGCAACAATAAAAAAAACTTAAGTGACTCGCTTGTATTTTTATTTTTTATTATTTAAGTGAGATGCACTTTTACAATAAAATAACTGGAAAATAGAAATTGCATGCACCTTTTCTTTTAAAAGTAACTTCCTAAGATTTGAACCCAAGACCTATTAACGAATAAAGCAACTTTGAACCAAGTGAGCTAGATTAAAAGGTATGTAAAATATGAGAATGAGGAAGGGTTTTTTTTTTTTTTTTACTCTTCTTGCTCGATTTGTGTGCTTGCCCTTTTTCTTGCAAAACACACCACAAATCGAAACAAATAAAAATTTTCACACTTGTGGAGTTAGATCTTGTTAGCTTGCCCAAAAAGTCTACATTTTCTCTCTGTTTCTGATTTGCCGAGATCGTGCAAGGTGCAAGGCAAAGAGCATACACAGCCGTGAAAAACCCTTTCCCTTTCTGTTTCTGATTTGCCGAGATCGCTCAAGATGCATGGAAAAGAGCATACGCAGACGGAAAAGAAACAATCCGAACAAAAAAAAATCTAATAGTAAAAAAAGATGAAATATGAGATTTTTTCTTTTTAAAAAAAGAAAATAAAAAAATGCGTCACTGTAACATTATACCTTTAGATCTGATGAAATACGCGTTTCTGGAGCAACCGGGAACCATTTTCGATCAAACGAAAACTATTTCTCAATGGAAACAACGCTCCGAACACAATGGAACACCTCCTAGAAATGCATAGAAATACCAGAACTAGAAAACCTTTCAAGTTTCGGCAACAGCAGTTCAAGATCTAGATCATAATCGGAAGCGGCACTTCATAAAAGCTCTGATACCATGTTCGGGTACACAGGGTACTACGAAAGGACCGAACACCAAGAGCAACCACTTCACGCAAACAGATCACAGATCAACACACTGATGTTTTGACATGGTTTAAACCTTCTTGAGGGAAACACTCCACATCCCTGGCCAAATAGCTTCTACGGGACAATTTATTATGCAAAGAAATAAAGTTACAAATGAGCTTCTCATAATCGATCAACTAAACAATGACCCTCCATGCTATTTAAATAGAGATCATGGACCAATCGGGTGTTAAGCCATGGATAAAGGTTAGGTTTGATCTAAGAGAAGTTGAGCCATCAGATCACTTTATGTCGGGAACATATCGTGACCGTCAGATTAAGTATTTACAAATGCATACTAATGCATATTAAAGAAACACACTATCCCTAACCGATATATTACACAAGTTGATCTTAACTAACTCCTAAGTGTCTAAATATCCTAACATGAAACACTGAAGGCCTGATATTTAATATGCCCTGAGTGTTGTATCAAGGTATATGCAGTAGCCCCATGAGCTTCATTGGCGGGCAGCCAAGTGGATATTGCAATATGTGCAAGGAACGAGACATTTTGGCATACATTATAATGCAGATTCTGAGCTAGATTTCATTGGTTTTACTGATTCATATTGGGCAGGTGATAGCATAGATCAGAAGTCCACTTCTGGATATGTTTTCATGATTGGCCATGGCCCTATTTGCTATTCAAGAAAAAAGTAGGCAGCCATTGCACTTTCTTCAGCAGAGGCATGTTAAATTTTGAGCATTAATTCATTATACTCTAGGATCTTTGCTGAGAGAATAACATATACAGTATATCAATGCATCACAATCACAATATGACAAGCATCACAAGAATCAAAAGCATAAGAGACAAGAGACACAGAGTTTCCATGGGGAAAACCCTAAGGTGAAAAACCCCACAACTTCCTTAGAGATAGAGAGGGCAATGGCTCAACCAAAATACAACCAAATAACACTGAGATAGTCTCCTAGAAGATGATCCTCCTCTTCCTCACTAGTGCGCCACTTCTGAGAGTGAGAGTGAGTTACTTTTTCGAGTGAGTAAAATAGATCTCCTATCTCTATTTATACTCACCTTTTTGCCCAGTGACCTTATGGGGCCGACTTGTCTAGTTAGATACATCCAAATTATATTATATATAATTCCAGTCCGACCCCACATGGCAGTCTAATAACCCATCGACAAGTACACACACTTGTGACACTTGTCAATCCACATGATGACACTTCCTTATAGAGGAGTAACACATCTCTTATAAGGGTGCAATAAATATATATAAAATACATAGATGAAATACATTCCGAAGTTACATATACATCAACACTCCCTCTTAACTAGGAAGGTATTTCTCGACACAGATCTGCTAGACAAGTCTTCTTCTTTGGATCATCGTCATCGATGCATTGTCATTATCATCGTCACTACTGCTGCTATCTCAACCAATCTCTGACTCTACTCGTCATAGGAATTTCTACATAGCCAATCCTTTTTCATATTGGATGTAGGCCCACTACCTCCAGGTCTTCATCATCACTAGCCATACTGTGGAATCCTCAGGACTTATTACGTGCGTCACAAAACCTTGAAAGAGCATCCCAAGCTGTTACGAGCACACAACTCTACCTATATGATCTTCCAGGGCAACGAATTACATGTGACCTCACCACAAAACCTCGCAAGAGCATCCGACGTTGTTACGAGCACACAGCTCTACCTATAGAATCTCCCAGGGCAACGAATTACATGTGGTCATGGCAAAAACTCGCAAGAGCATCCCAGGACTGATTACGAGCACACAGCCCAACCTATCGGATCTCCTAGGGAACTGAATTATATGCCATAGGACAAAACCTCGAAAGAGCATCTGCCAGATATCCCAGGGCACTGAATTACATGCCATAGGAGAAACCTCAAAAGACTATCTGCAGATCTCATAGGGCATCGAATTATATGTCCTTCCAGAGAAAAACCTTGAAAGAGCATTTGCCAGATATCCCAGGGCACTGAATTACATGCCATAGGAAAAACCTCGAAAGACTATCTGCAAATCTCTCAGGGCACCGAATTACATGCTCATCTGCACAACCTAATCCACAGCCATAGAGTATCAACCTGATACTCATCATACATCATCCTGATGTACCCATGATCATCATGATCATCATCACTGCAACATCCTACTACATGTCATCTAGAGAAACATCCTGAAGCTCGTCATCCATGATCATCCTGATCATCATCACTGCAACATCCTACTACATGCTGTCTGAAGCAACATCCTGAAGCTCATCATCCATGATCATCCTAATCATACAATGCATCTGCCTGATGCATACCAAGTATCTACCTGATACATATCATCATACATGATCCTCCTGATCATACAGTGTATCCACCTGATACAAATACAGATACATGGTCCAAGCATCCAACATGATGCATACATATAAATGATCCAACTGATCATATCCAACATCCAACATGATGCGTACATATAAATGATCCAACTGATCATATCCAGCATCCAACATGATGCTTACATACATACATAAAAATTATCCAAATGATCATATCCAAGCAGAAACCAGAACATCATCATGATGCTCATTATCCAACGCTTACATCCATAGCCATGTGAAGGATCCTCCTTCCAACATGCTTGGAATGGCTTCAGCAAATGTGTCCATCACTTCTTCCTCGAAGTGTCCTCGATCTGAAGAACGCCAAGCCTCTCTTTGAAGTACTCGAACTTCACTCTGTCTAGTGGCTTCGTCAGCACATCTGTAATCTGCTCATCCGTTGCAACATACAGGAGCTTCACAACTCCTCTCTGCACCATATCCCTGATATAGTGATATTTGATCTCTATGTGTTTCGACCTATCATGAAACACTAGGTTCTTGGATAGCTTCACACAACTCTGGTTATCATAGAAGATACCAGTAGCATCCAACGAGAGATCAAATAACTCAGACAGTAGCTTGCGTAGCCATACTGCCTCACAACTAGCTCAACAGGTTGCAACATACTCAGCCTCAGTTGTACTCAGTGTTACGCAGGACTGCTTCCTGCTGAACCAAGAGATCACTCCTGATCCTATACTGAAGCAGCACCCAGATGTGCTCTTCCTATCTGCAGCACTGCCAACCCAATCTGAATCAACATAACCCTGCAGGTTAAACTTTTGATTCGCTTCATACTTGAGCCCATAATCCATTGTACCCTTCACGTACCTCAGAACATGCTTTACAGCAACCAGGTGAACACTCCTCGGATCCATCAGAAACTGGCTCAATGTTTTCACAGTAAAGCAAATGTCTGTTCTCGTGTTCGTCAGGTACATCAAGGACCCAATCATATGACGATACATAGAGACATCAACTG
Organism: Larix kaempferi; assembly: GCA_027924585.1. Taxonomy (NCBI): domain Eukaryota; kingdom Viridiplantae; phylum Streptophyta; class Pinopsida; order Pinales; family Pinaceae; genus Larix; species Larix kaempferi. The sequence goes on from BSBM01000715.1 coordinate 924,255, forward strand.
GCTCAGATGAAGCATCACATAGAAGCTTCAGATTCGATGCCATAGGTGTGACCATGGCCTTGCAATCCATCATCCCAAATCTCTTCAAGATATCTAATGTGTACTTCCCTTGTCCAAGGAAGATTCCATCTGCACTCTACCACACCTCCATGCTAGAAAAAAATAGTGCATCATCCCCAAGTTCTTCAACTCGAACTCGGCAGCAGGCTTCCGCTATGTGTCGGCAATCAATCTATCATCACCTATAACAACCAGGTTATCCGCATACAAAAGTAGTATCACTGGATTGCCTTCCTTAACCTTGTAGTAAAGGTTGGAATCCACTTTATTCTTGGTCAAGTCCAAACTGGATAAAAAGATGTCTATCCTACCATACCAAGTTCTGCACACATATATGACTACACCATGCTGTCTTGAAATCCATCTGGTGCATCTTCTATTTCATCACTTTTCTATTTCTCAATGCTGCCATCTGCAACATGCTTGATCTGATAGTTCCATTTGGAAGTCACAACAGACTTCCCTTCATCTCTTGGGACCGCATCCCAAACATCGTTCTTCATGATCGACGGATCATGGCATTCTTCCCGTATCCTGGGAACTTCAATATCTTCAATAGATAATTTTTTTGTTGAACAAATGTTGTAGTCCTTCTTTTGTAGGTGAAGGTATACGGTCTTTCCTACAAAACAAGTTAAATTGCATGATTAGAAACATCTCATAATTTTCAGACAAATTCTTACACATAAAGAAATATGTCATACAATCATGCAATTATCTTAGCCAATGCTTCAACGCAATATTTAACCATGTTCCATAACTTTCTAGATGCCTTCCAGTCTTTACGAGAACATTGTTAAGAGTTGGCACTACTCCCACATGTCACCAAAGAGGTTTCATTCTAGATAAGTAGCAATGGAATGTTGTACAGTTCCATAGGCCACTTACCCAAGACATCCACATTAGTAGTATATTGTTAATTAATGCAATCATTCTAATATGCACAATACATATCCTAAGTCTAGGAACATGAGCGTATACATCATTGAACAATTTTATTTAAGCAAACAATTATGCAAGAAATGATAATTAAAATACTTATCTTTGTTTGTTTGTTGGGTGAACTCCCTCTGAGTCTTTGCTTCCTTGCAAAAGTTACTGGAGTCCTTCTACACCTTTCTATTGTGGAATGTAGAGAGATGGACAACTCCCTCTGAATATCTGCACCCTTGCAGAAACCATTGAAGTGTGCTCCCTCTTGATCTTTGCTTCCTGGATTACCTATTCTTGAGCTCATATTCATCCTTGGTCCCTATGCATGCTTATCAGTATCATGATTGTGTTATCCTTGTGATCTCATACAAAATCTTACATTTATTAGTATACTATTAAAACACAATAATATCAAGCATGTCTAGTCATGATCATTTCAAACAGAAATAATAAGCATTAGCATTCAAGGTTTATATAGGACTCTTATGGTTAGTCATATCATATGAAACATAACATATCTAAACCTGTAATTACTCAAACCTCTGACTCTTCTGGTTAGTCATATCATTAATTAACACATAATATGCATATACCCATGATTATTCAACCTTATGACTTTATGAACAATCATCATCAATCATGCCATGCATACTTATATGATAGATCCTTTGATATAAGAAACACATACCTGGTCACCATATTTGCTACTTATGTCTAGCAATGTGTTCTTGTTCTCTTCAATGACCTGCATAACACATTAGTTAACTTTTGCAAAAATAAGTTATACATACCTTTATGTGATCCATGACTATGGATGAATCTTTGTCACCATGGCATGTTCAGATTGTCCCTTCAATTTGTACAAACCTCCCTCTTGCTCTTCAAACACTACTGCATCATCGATTGTTTTACCCTTTGGCCACATTAGGACTTGGCCATCTACAAATGCAACCCTCATACCTTTTGCATCCAATGCAGATATGGAGAGTAAGTTCTTCTTGAGCCCAGGTACATAAAGGACTTCTTTCATCTTCAAAGATTTTCCAGAATCTAGGTTGTAGGAGGCTTCACCACTTCCTTTGATTGGGTATTGATAATCATCCCCAAGTTTCACCTTATGGGGTGATTCATGTTCAGATAGATTCATAAAAGATTCCTTAAACCCAGTCATGTGTTTGGAAGCTCCACTATCAATCAACCAATCATTAAAACCATGGGATATGGTACCTGTGAGAGGAGAGATTAGAACATACTCTTCTTCGCTTGATGAGTCAACATCACTATCATCACTTTCTGCCCTAGACTTCTTCTTTGGAGGTTTATCATCCTCGGCAGCATGAGCATGAAAATTTCTTTTGCTTCCCTTCTTCTTCTTGCTGGAGTTGTTGTTATTATCCCTTTTGTTCTTGGGACAATCTAAAGCAAAGTGACCCTTCTCATTGCATGTGAAGCATCTTAGGTCCTTCTTACTCTTTTGATGGGATCTATTGTGGCGAGAGTGCTCCTTCTTGGTTTTGCTTCTTTTGGTGTGAGCTGCAAGAGCTTGATTTTCACCTCCCATCTTTTCCTCACGAGCTATAAGTCTAGCTTCTTCTTGAGAACATTCTTCCCGCAATTTGTTGAAGGAGATCAACTTCTTCCTTGCACAAATTCCTTGAATGAAGGAATCCCATGACCTGGGTAGGCCATTTAGAGTGGTCATGACTACTTCACCATTCTTCACCATTTCATCTACTGCTTCTTGTTGTTCCTTGATCTGGGAGACCCTTGAAAAATAAGATTGAATGGTTTCTCCATTCTGAAACTTCACTCCTTTCAATTGGTTCCGCATGGTCATCTTCCGATTTATGTTCTCTCCTTCAAATAGCTTGGTCAAAGATTCAAACATCTCCTTGAGTGTCTTAAGAGAAGACACATGGGGTATGAGATGGTCTTTGATAGAATCAACAATGATTCTCTTTTCCTTGACCAAGTTCTTCTTATGCAATACCTTGGCCTCTTCATCCTCTGGGATATGGATGTCTTGTTTCACATATGAGTCCAACTCATTCTCTTCCAGGATTAACCCAATCCTATACTTCAAGGCTTGGAAGTTATCAGCCCCTTCAAGCTTATCCTCAAGCTTGGTGTGGAGAGACATCTTAAAGAGTACTTCAAATGGAAATAGAAAAGATTTAGGTCTTACAACTTGAAATGCTGAAAACGGGATCTGGTCCCGGATTAGGATTTGTCAGAGAAACCCTAAAAATTCAAAATGTGAATTTCAAATTTTTGAAAGGATAGAAAGATGTGCTTTGATGAGCTGATCAGCCTGGTGCATTCAAAATTTGAGATTAGCAAAGTCTTGCCCTTCAGAATTGCCTTTTTGTCCTCCCGAGTTCACTAGAGAGAGCCCTAAATTAGGGTTTGAGTTTCCCGGAGATCTACCCATCCAAAAATCTCGATCCAAAGCTCTAACCTTCTATTTTCGCAAGGAGCTTCCAGCTGCGTCTACAGATTCCAGAAATTCCTATTTTTGTGGAAACCCTATTTTAGGGCCAAATCTGAAAATGCTCGGAACTGAATTCTGATTGGACAGATAGATGCGCCTTGATAAGTAGAGTCAATCTACTATACTGATTTTCAAAAATCTGTGGAGAGAAACCCAATAAACAAGGATCTCAAGCTTCCGTCACTGCAAAATGTCTTCTTCTCAGGTTAGCTCTGATACCATGTTAAATTTTGAGCATTAATTCATTATACTCTAGGATCTTTGCTGAGAGAATAACATATACAATATATCAATGCATGACAATCACAATATTATAAGCATCACAAGAATCAAAACCATAAGAGACAAGAGACACATAGTTTCCGTGGGGGAAACACTAAGGTGAAAACCCCACAACTTCCTCAGAGATAGAGAGAGCAATGGCTCAACCAAAATACAACCAAATAACACTGAGATAGTCTCCTAGCAGATGATCCTCCTCTTCCTCACTAGTGCGCCACTTCTGAGAGTGAGAGTGAGTTACTTTTCCGAGTGAGTAAAATAGAGATCTCCTATCTCTATTTATACTCACCTTTTTTCCCAGTGACCTTATGGGGCCGACTTGTCTAGTTAGATACATCCACATTATATTATATATAATTCCGGGCCGACCCCACATGGTGGTCTAATAACCCATCGGCAAGTACACTCACTTGTGACACTTGTCAATCCACATGAAGACACTTCCTTATAGAGGAATAACACATCTCTTATAAGGGTACAATAAATATATATAAAATACATAGATGAAATACATTCCGAAGTTACATATACATCAACAAGGTAGAGTATCGAGGGGAAGTTAATGCCTGCATTTAGGTAGTTTGGTTGTAGGGTATTCTTTCCAAGTTTGATTTTGGTAGCACTACTTCGACTGTCCTATTTTGTGACAATCAAAGTGCTATTAAGATCTCCACCGATCCAGTTCAGTGGAAGAGGACAAAGCACATTGAGATTCATATGCACTACATTCGATAGTTGGTGCATGATCGCACTATCATTCTGCAATATTTCCCTACCAGTGAGCAAATTGCAGACATCTTCACCAAGAGCTTCACTAAGAAGAAGTTCTCTTACCTCCGTTCACTATTGGGGGTGAGTTCCATCATGGTGGAGACAGATTAGATCCATTTTTATGTTTATCTTGAGTTGGGGCTTTCTTCCCACTGGGTTTTCCCTCTTTCCTCACTTAGATTATTTTCAGCATTTTTTGGATTATTGTATCGGGGTGACCTTTGGTCTCAGTAACCAGGGCCTTGCATTTTATTTTTTACATCATAGTATATCTTGAGGGGGGGTGTTAGGATATCTCATCATTCAGTATGTACTTTGCATGCATTTTGCATGCATGCATGCACTCGCATGCTCCCCAGTCACTAGTATGATGCCTCCAGCATCTAGTCCTTAGTCTTCCAACACTCAGGAGCTACTTTTCAATCAGATTTATCCCTCCTAGCCAGGGAGGTGCCCACTTATCACCTTCCACTACATAAGGGCACCTTTTCTCACCTACCAGTCAGTTTCACTTCAGTTAGTTAGTTGTCTTTCCTTGATTTGAGGCTAGACTGACTCCTAACTGTTGTTACCACTCCGATTGACCTCCGATGAGCCTTGAATACCTATTCTGACTCCAGTTAACTCCTCATGTGCCCTCCACTGAGCCTCCATCCCTATATTAGTGCCACTTACCATCAGTTACACTTATTACACTCAGTTAGATTCAGTTTGACACCTGTCTAGTTACTTGTGCATTGATGACCACCACTGATTGATGATGAGGACTCCTAGTTGGATCCAAGCTATGCCATGCAGTTAATTCGAATGAAATCCTTGGTTAATTCAAATTTCTCACTCATTGTGACAGTATTGTATTGTAATTCTACCATTCTGGATTATAGAGCATTGATGCATCTCTCTTGCACAGTTTTTACTCCAAATTGTTTTACATCTTTGTGATTGATATTCTTGTTCAATAGATCTGTTGTGACTAATTTTACAGCAACAACATCAAGAATCATTCATAGCTATTTTGTTGCCCCATATCATATTACCACTCATGCAATAGAAGGTTACTTCGTAGACAAAGGCCTTGGATATTACAATGAAACTAGAGGCTTCACCTATAGGAGAAACTAGCGCAAGGATGATTTAGATACAGACCCAGCTAGAAAACTTGACGTTACAAGTACAAGACATTAAGAAAGAAAAAGAAACAACAGAAGAGGTTTGGTGTACACAATGTAAGGGAGAAGGACATTCCAAAGAACACTACCCTATATTCCAATATTACATCGCTAGTGCAACACCAAACCCATTGAATCAACAACAATTCCCATGGTGTGAAATTTGCAGACATATAGGACATTGCCCAGAAGACTGTTATCTGCTTCAGAAATATGTGCAAACACCAAAGAACCTGTCCCACACATTCTGTAAGTCAGTTGGCCATGATGATAGCAATTGTAGAGAATATGATCTCATGATAGAAATAAAACATGATGTCTACAAAGTTCAAGGAGAGATGCAAAATAATAATGAAAATGAGCAGTGTGATCAAGGAACGTACATAGGATGTGCTGGATTCATAGGAAGAGGATGAAACACTGGCCAAGGATGGGGAAGAGGTGATATTATATGTTATAATTGCACTCAACCAGGACATCTAGCTAGAGACTTCTAGAACCCTTGTACTACCTATAAGTACTGTAAGTCATTTGACCATGTCATTGAAGCATGTCTTGTTTTGCAAGGAAAGATGCAAGAGAGAAGACCAGAATAATAGAATCAAAACATTCAAATGATCACAGCTGAAAAATGAAATAAAGATCGCAACATATAGGTTGTGACACGAAGCAGAGCTACGACATGTAGGGATCAACAAACTGAAGCTTCAACTTTTGATGACCACATCGTAAAACAATAGCCTACTGAAGGGGCTTGGATAAGGAAAGCGGTTGGAAAAATGCCTTCCTTCAACCTTCACAAAGAGAAATAAGCCTTCATGGAGACTAGGAAAGTCTTACAGAGCTCAGAACCTATGACTCCAACAATCCCATTGCGAAGTGAACCAATGCCTATGATTGATATGCCAATTTCATATGATGGATCATGTGTTGAAACATAATCTATAAGTCCTATTGCGCAATTCCTACAGATATGCATGAAGTTGTTAAAAAGTGGAAATGCCTTAGCAGAGTTATAATTCCTATAGCACAGTTCACCATATCAAGAGTCATAGAAGGACTAGAAGAGAAATGAGACTAAGTGCTCAGAGATGAATGTCTTGATAAAGCAAACATGGGAACAGGTGGGGAAGCCAAATTTATCATGGTCACCAATACAATTGAGATTAGCCAATCAACAAAAGGTTCTACCTTTTGGGAGATTATAGAATGTGCTTGTTGACATTGATGGCGTGTGAAGTAAAGCAGACTTCAAAGTTATTGAGATCATAGATGATAGAAATCCATATCTTGCATTATTGCGGATAGATTGAGAAATTGATAACCTCACGATTATCAATTTGAAGAAAAAATAGATGATATTTGAGGCACTAGATATCAGGTTCATCACACCCTTGGATCCTACACAAGGACCAAGATATATTGAGACAGTAAGAGAAGAATGTAGAGATAAATATATTGATCACATATACAAGATAATAGTGAATTAAGTAGACTACATCAGCCCTACAGATGATGGGATATTGAGTTGGATATGTGACAACTCTTGAATATCAGAATCAGACATAGGAGTGGAGAACTGACAGAGTCAAATGAATGAAGTGTCAGCAAGACGATGTGAGAAGCTCACTAAGTCACTATGCTGGATTGGAACAGAGGTAAGTTCAATCAATACGTATGATGGGTTGAGTAATATTCATCCATTTCTTCAAGAATATATTGTATCAGTCTCAGATGAATAGAAGTTAGCAGCTTTAGATATAGCACTATGCGCTACACCTGCTAGATGGTGGGCTACGCATAAGTAGAACCTGACCATATGGGAAGAATGTAAAAACATCATGGAAATCAGATTTACATAACAAACTGAGATTGTGCAAGTAAAATATAATGGTTAGATTGATCCTAAGATCACATAGAGCTTTGTTTGAAATCATGGATACATAGACCACAAGCTGAGTGGGTTCACCTGTTTGTGCACACATTATATCAGATTCCAAAGAATTGGTATACAGACACAGAACTTCGTAGAGGAACGATAGAATGGTCTAGTCTTACAAATAACTTCCAAGCGACTTTCAGTTTTGAGTATGATTGTCCAAGTGTTCATGAAGCTTTACAGGTAATCAAACAGAAGGTATTCAATGATGCACTGTTACCTGTGTGTGAACAACCAAATTGGGAAATACATTTAGAAAATGCCCTGGAATATTAGAATGTCACATTAGATGGAGATGAAGATGAAGATCCATGCAATATAAGCATACATGAGTCTGAAGGAGAGTGAAAAGTAGAAGCACCTGATTTGGAGATTCCAGATCTGAGTAATCATGTAAAAACCCGGAAAGTCAATATTGGTACCAGTAAAGAATCGAAGTTCGCTTATATAGGAGATTACTAGGATGAGGAAATAGTGGAACATATACTAGACCTGCTATGCAAATACCAAGACCTATTTCATACTAAGTTCTCTTAAATGAAAGCAATTTTAGGAGACTTGGGAGTTATAAAAATACCTCTCAAGTCAGATGTGAATCCTATCAAGCAAAGAACCTACAGACTAAATCCTAGATAAAAAGAAAGAGTAAAGGCGGACCTTAATAAGATGTTTGATGCAGGAATTATTGAGCCAGTAGAAGAATCAGAATGGGTAAGTCCCATGGTTATTCATGATAAGAAATCTAAAGGCGAGATCGGAATCTGTCTAAATCTCAGGAAGTTAAATGATGCTTCGCTTTATGATCCATTTCCGACTCCATTTACAAATGAAGTACTAGATATTGTTGGAGGAAATGAAGCATACTGATTTGTTGGTTGTGGAGCTTGATCTCCAGATTCAAAGATATTATTATTCAGTCGTGTCTGTACCCCATATTTGGTTATGATCCTAACATGAAACTCAGGGGGTCTGGGGGCCAGAGCCCCCGAGAAAGGGCGTTTGGGGGCGGAGCCCCCGAGAAAATGTTTTGGGTTGTTTTTGTCAACAGATTTTGGGCCCATGGTTTTGGGTAACCCATGGTATTTTCCCATTGTATTTCACTTATAAAAGAAATTCATTGTAACACGGCTAGGGTTGATGTATTTAGGTATTATGCATTGTAAAGATCTCTGAGGTTGGAAGAGAGACTGTGATGAACCTGCAATAATTAATTAATGCAAATACATGAGATATCAGAAATAACAGAACTCAGAATCACTTTTATATTGATCACAGGCCACTTCGAGGGGGCAACCTCCTTTGAGAAATCTCAATACAATTAACTTCACGGTGCCTTCAATGACCTCAACACACACTTATATACTAAGTCTATGCCCAATACTATGAGTCAAAACCATGGGGCATATAATACTACGTGATGAATTACAAAGCATATGCGTCCAATACTATGGGTCAATACCATGGGCTAATATAAAATATGTATAAAAAATTACTATGAGACTACTTACAAAGCATATGCGTCCAACAACAATATACTAACAAAGTAAAGAGAAGGGTTGGCACGGGTTCCTAACATCCCCTCTCCCTTAGAAAAATCTTTGTCCTCAAAGCTTTGGTTGGGGAAATTGATGCAGAATCTGAAGGAGTGGTTCCCCGGTAGCATCCTCGGGTTGCAGTTCAAGCCACTGACGCCTTTGGAGTTTCAGGGAGGATTTCTTGGAAGGTTGTAGAACCATATCAACTGCGTGAAAAGTGTGCACAAAACGATGTTGATTGGCTTGTTGTTTCATTCGAATTCTGGCCATGATAAGATTTTCCTGCAGAATGAGAAGAATCTAATCGTGGTTTCGAAGAACCAAGTCAATTTCCTGAACTGGGGAGCTGCTAAGGGTGTATGGAAGAAGAACTGGCGGTGTCTGTCCATAGACTACTTCATATGGTGTCCTTTTAGATGTGGTATTGTACCACCAGAATGATTCTAGGAAAGCCATATAAATAGTTGGCCAAATCTGTGTAGGGATGGGCAAGGGTTTGAGCAGTCCCGAAAGGAGTGTCCTTTCACCCTTGTTGACCTGGAAAGTATTACAATCAGCCACCATCTGTTGAATAGTCATTTTCAGTCCCTTCCAAAAGAAGTTACATTGTTCCCAGTCATACATTTTGAAGAACCTAGAGTGCCCTGCTGATGAAGAAGCATGGAGTTCATAGAAGAGATAGCCATGTTGAACATATTGCAACCAACTTGGAACAAGCAGAGAAATAGCTGTAAGAGAAACTGGGTCATCAATTGTGCGAGAAGGAGCATCTGCCACCATATTGTCCTTACCCTTCTTGTAAGTGATCGCATAGGGATAACCCATGATTTGGATAACCCATTTTAGTTGTGTTAGGGAGGAGACCCATTGTTCCAGGAAAGTTTCCAGACTCTGGAGATTAGTCTTGATGCAGAAATAATTCCCTAATAGGTATGGCTGCCACTTTTGTACTGCATGCAAAATAGCCATCATTTCCTGCTAAGAGGTAGATGTGGCTAAATTCTTACCGGAATGGTCTCTTGAAGGAAGCAATCGCGTTGGTTTAGCAAAGACACCTACATATCTATCCAAGTAAGTAGTGGAGACCATTGATGGGTGCATCTGAATGGAATGGAGTTGAGTGATGACACCATGTGACTTCTTCTTAAGGAATTTTTCCAAGCGATGTGAACTGATGATGCGGAGAGACCTTGGTTGTAAGCCCATAAATTTGTGTTGTTCCCCATTGACTGAAAACTGCATCCAAAGTTCAGCAAAATCCCATAAGATGGGGCCAAGTGTGCGTAACCATTGAACGCTCGAAACCACATCACATCCGCCTAAGGACAAGGAAAACATATCAGAGCACAGGGTATAATCTTCCATAGAGATACGCACATTGTGACACTTCCCCTTGCAAAGTAAGGTGCCCCCATTGGAAACCATGACTTCAAAGTTGGAGCAAGGATGGACAAAAAAATCATCCTGTTTGGAAATCCGAGGGTCAATGAACTTATTAGTTCTACCAGAATCAATGAGTATGGGAAGAGGGAGCTTCTTGAAGTATCCCTTGACCCACATTGTTTGTGGGGTGGTGACACTGGTTATAGCATGGAGAGAGATCTCGGGTGGGTCATCCTGAGATGGGGTGTCAACAGGAGGGTGTTGAATGTTGACCTGATCATATACTATATCTGGAGCTTCTTCACCAAGTTTAGCAGTAGGTGGAAAAACCACATCCAAGAGAGAGAGCTTTTGTTGAACACATCTATGTCCTTGAGTGAATTTCTCATCACAATTATAACAAAGCCCTGTTTATCGGCATTCTTGCATCTCTGTTTTAGACAAATGCTTGATAGGAGTTGGTCGAGGAGCAGGCATGATGGGAGGTTGTTGGGAACCCATATTTCTGAAGGGAACAAAGGTGGGTTTGGAGCGTTGTTGAGCTACGATCTTGTCCTCTACCAACTTAGGAACCCTAGGACTTCCATCATTATGTTGGGACCGAACATTTTGACCTCTGAGTGGATTTCATCCTTGAGACCACTGATAAAACAACTCCTGTAGAATTCATAAGACAATCCTTTCGTGTGATTGGACAGTTTCTCAAATTATGTCTGATACTCTCTCACTGTGCCAATTTGGTTAAGTTTATTGAGTGCTCTTGTGAAGTCATCAAAAGCATTAGGAACAAATTGTGCCAAAAGGAGTTGGCAAAAATCTGTCCAGTTTGGCTCAGGATGAGATTTGATGTACCAACGGTACCATTGAAGGACTTCCTATTCCAAATGAAAGGATGCAAGTGGAACTTTCTGGACATCAAAAGTATTATGCAGACTGAAATATTGTTCTGCTCGGTATATCCATCCAGTCGGATCAGTCCGATTGAAGCGGGGAAAATCAAGCTTCAACCCACGAAAATTGCTAGAAGAAGAGAACTCGGTGGCTGCAAAAGATTCTGGCTGTCGGTTATTGTTCATGGTTGAATGGTGGAGATGGAGGCTGAGAAATTTTTCATCAAGATCTTGGAGTTTGGTTTGGATGGCTGCAAGTGCTTCCTCCAGGGTTTTGCTCTGGCGCAGATGACAACCCTAACCAGGAGTTTTTGTTTTTTTTTGGGGGGGGGAATGGATAGAAAAACATAAACAAAAGATGATTTAGTAAAGGGAAATTTGGATTTGGGAAAAAATATGATGGGTAATTGGGGTTTGACTAGATTTTGGACACTGTCAAAAGGACGGGAAAGATGAAAAGGGGGATTTTAGAAGCAGGGTGAAAGAATGAGAAAATTTGGCAGAGAGGGACAAAGAAGCAGAATTATGAAAGGAACTTTCTGGTAAAATTTGAAGGCGATTGGGAGAAAATCGAAGAAGTTATGGAAAACCCTAAAAATAGACAAATGTGAGATTTCGGGTGTTGGGAAGTGGAATTTGGGATATGATCCTCGGGAATGAAATATGCAGAATGGGATTGCAGGGGTGTTAGAGAAGTTTCAAGGGAAACGGAGTTAAAACAAGGGAGATATGGATCTGCAACGAAGCGAAAGGGATAGACAACAGATGGATTTGAAACAACACTAAATGGATCGAAAACAACTGGATCTGGAACGACTTTCAGAATAGATCGGAAACGAGTCGAAATGGATCTGAAATAGTGCAAAAGGGATCGACAATAGTTCAGCTGAAAATAGATATGGACCCCAAGTATGTTCAACTTCCTAACAGTTCGGGTGTTTCACTCGGAAACCAATGCTGTCTAACGGCTTGCGTATTGGGGAAGTACCCATCACTCCACGACTTAGGTAAAACTGATAAGCGCTTTGCCACAGACGACTGCTCTTGGTTTACCTCACGGGTAAGAACTAGTCAATCAAGTAGGGGTCATTTCCCTTTTCGTTGGCAGGTCCTCTCAATGGGCCAACTACTTTAGGGTTCCTGTGGTACTCCTCACAATGAGTTTTAGGGATTATGCCCAAGTAATTCCCACAGTTAAGAGGATAGGGATTATTCCCAGATCCAAAATTGCAACAGATGTGAAAAAAATGTGGCAGAAAGTCCACCCAATGAGCCCAAGAAAGTGCTCTGATACTAGATGTGATGAGCCTACAATAATTAATTAATGCAAATACATGAGATATTAGAAATAACAGAAATCATAATCACTTTTATATTGATCACATGCCATTTCGAGGGGGCAACCTCCTTTGAGCAAGCTCAATACAATTAACTTCACGGTGCCTTCAATGACCTGAACACACACTTATATACTAAGTCTATTCCCAACACTATGAGTCAAAACCATGGGACATATAATACTACGGGACGACTTACAAAGCATATACGTCCAACAACAATATACTAACAAAGTAAAGAGAAGGGTTGACATGGGTTTCTAATAGAGACTGTGAGACAATGAACAGGAAGTGCAGCGGTTGTGCTGCAGGTTGTGTTGAGCCCAGAATTGGCCCTTTTTAATCATCTTTAATCATCTTTCATGCCCCTGTCCTACAACACTTATCATGGAAATCAGACCTATTGTCCTTACCTTATTCCCCAAATTACCAAGGTATGACTGATCATTGTTTTATTTTATTAATGCTTATGATTGTGATAATTAAAGCTGTGCATCTCTTAATTGTGCTAACATGTTACGATTTATGAAGGTAGTTGAGATAAATGGACTGTAGGAAGATCAGGGATGAACAAGTCGTGAAAGAAGGGACGTTCCTTGCTTGTAAAGGGATCCTTGGGGCTCGAATCATCAATTAAGGCACAGCTGTGACAGGGCAGCTGTAATAGAATGCGCTATCTTGAGTACGTTACTGCTCGAGTCTAGCTGTGAACTAGAAGGACCGCCAGTCTTGGGTCAATTGATAACTTTATCATATTTTGATGTTTCTGTTCTGCCACGTATTGTAACAACTAGTTATTTAGGGCGCCTGAAGATCAGAGATCTTCATGGCTGCCCAATTATAGGGTTTGATGTTATGATTTGTATAAATATGGGGAGTTGCCTCGACCCAGGGGTTGAACAGCAGACAATTAATTCATTGTATTAGCAGCCGAGCAAAACTGTGTAATCATTCTTCTGTTAATATAAGGGGTTGCTTCTGAGCTAAAGGAATTCGTGTTGTTCAGCCAGCATCTCTGTGTGAAGACTGGGCTCGTCTTCCACAGAGATTGCTGAGTTAAAATAGGATTTTGAATTTATTATTATGTGATGCTTTGTTCTTTCCTTTTGTACGCAGCAGCAATATTTATGGTGTGCATTTTCAGTACAATTAATATTAGAATCCCTTGAATTTGGCAAGTAATACAGAGTGACAGTCGACTGAGTATAGACTTTATGCAATTCGTGTGATAATTATACACAGCCTTGTTCATCTTGCAGCTAAGTTGTGATCCCTTGAGCCCTTGCAATTTATCTTTCCTATTGTGTGTTGTTTATTTCCATTCTGCAATTCAACTTCTTAGAACAGTGCAATTGGATTTCTAGATTAATGTTCAGTTTATGCTTTATGATTTCCAGAGTGATTAGATCAGACAAGTGATTGTTCTAGAATACGAATGAGATTTCTTTCCTGCAATTTTTAAAAAGATCTGATACCATTTCTTATTGATGCATGACAGAGAGGAATTGAAGTGTAGCAGTTAGAAGGCAATTGGGATTGCATAGATTTTTGGGATGAACATGGGTGATAAAAGATAAAAGTATTTGCTTCTAATGGTTTGGTGTTTAAGCATAGATTGTGCACTTATCCTTTGAAACAAAAAGACTTTCTCGGGTTGAAAATAAATTTCATATGCTCTGTGTGTATTGGTAACAATTTATCTGCATATAGAGTGCTTGACATTTTGGCGCCGTTGCCGGAGAAGGGTAAAAAATTAAACACTAGTCATTAGTTGCATCTGATAATTGCTTTCAGTCAGTCTCTTCTTTGCTGAAATGATCTGCTTCGCATGAATACGAGGAGGGTAAAACACGATCACTTCCCAACTCCCAAAACCCCACAAAATACTAACAGCGCAGGTGGTTCGGGTCGTGGTCGAGGACCACCGTTGGGCAGAAGGACATTCATCGACGATCTTGTTGACAGAACTGATTCAGCTACCAGGACTCGTCAATGGGAAACTCCTATCAGAAGAAGCCCTGCTGATCCTGGAGCGCCAGCTTCAGGATCCACGGTGGAAAATACAGGAGCAGCCGTGATTCCCTCATATACCCCTGCTAAAGAAGGTACAACTGATTCATCTATTACAACTGAAGAATACGCAGTTGTTACAACTGAAGAATACATAGCTACTACAACTGAAGAGTACACAGCTGCTACAACTGAAGAGTACACAGCTGTTACAACTGAAGAATACGCAACTGTTATAACTGAGGTAAAGAACGCAGGAACGAACGAAGAAGAGGATACAGAAGAAAAGATGAATAACAGACATGAGAACGATGAGGAAGAAGCAGTGGTAGAATACCATCATGAAAATGACTCCCTTCCAGAAGGAACTATGGCTACATTACAATTTCCAATACAGCAGCTAGAAGGGACAGCTCCTATGAAGAACATCTCACCATCGGTGTTTCCTCGCTTCCATGGCAGGGCGGCAGAAGATCCATATGAATTCCTTTTTGAATTCGATATCCTTTGTCGCAGCTATGATTATGTCACATATGCCCAAAAGATGAAACTTTTTCCTGCCACCCTGAAGGACAATGCATTACGATGGTTCATGAGCCTTGGGGGAGGAACTGTTGCTAATTGGAATAAGATGAAGCAAGTGTTCCTGGAAAAATATCAAGAATATTGCAACACCAGGGACAAAAGAGAGGAATTATTCAAGATGGTGCAGAAGGAGGATGAAAGTCTGGAGGATTTTGTAGAAAGGCTGCTGTACAATGTGCAAAGAGCCAGGAAGACGAACATGGGGCTAGATGTGCTCAAGATAATCTTGCTTCGAGGGATCAGGGATGATTGTTTAGACATGTTAAATCTGTTAGGAAAGGGAGATATCTCCAAAGAACCTTTTGAGCCGATTGTGGAATTATGTAAGAGATACTCCAGGGGATCTTCCAGGAATAATAAGCGGGATAAACGAGATAAGCTAGAACGTGATGTCTTCGACAGAACTCAGAAGTCATCCAATGGAGGAGCTACATGTGCAGAGATAGGCAATCTTCTTGAAAATTTTAAAACAGAAATGATGAGCTCCATCTCTTCGGAGATTGATGTCCTGAAGGCCAAACAAAGACAGGCAGTGGAGGATCTCATGCTAGGTGTGTTTTGTCCCCGATGTAGAAAGAATCATCCACTGAAAGAATGCCCTCTTGACAAAATACAAGTATGTCAGTTGTGCGAGCTGAACCATGACATGAAAGAATGTCCCACACTTCCCCAAGTGAAGGCTGTTCTGCAGGAATCAACTCCAGAAGTGGAATCAACCTATTTCATTGCACAGAAGAAACCTTGGCAGCCTCGAAATCAAGGTATGTCTCCATACTCATTTCCATTTTTGAATAATATGAACAATTGGAATAATAACATGCAAAATGTGAATACACAATTCCCTTCAAATTATGCTCAGTGGAATTCTTCTCAACCTGCAATGCAAAATTATAACTCATGGAGTCCTTGGACACAGCCACCACATCAACCTACATCATGGTCTCCTGGATGGAGAAACTTCCATCCTGGGAACCAGTTTCCTCAACCACCTCCACCTCAGCAGTTACCATATTCTCCTCCATATCCTCAATTTCCTCAATATCCTCAATACCCACTTCAGCAGTCGCAGCTGCAGCTACAGAATAATCCTGTTCCTAATATACCAATACGGCCTCAGCTACCTGCCCAACCTAATCCTAACCCGAATAATAAAACAGTCCATCAATTGGAAACTCTCAATATGCCGGCCTACTCTCTCTCCCCTGTACCTTGTAATGATATTCGTCTATGGTCTGGGAAGATAATAGAACCTGTAATTACAGAAGATATTCCACCTTCTGTGCATGACAAAGGAGAGAGTTCCCAGCATCCATTCGATCTGGTTCCCATCACTGAAGGTGCTGAGCATCCCTTAGATGGGACGGCTGAAACATTAAACAAGAAATCAGATAATAAGTAGCCTACCCAGCTGGTAAGGCAACCACCATACCCTGAGAGACTAATGCTGCCAAAAATAAGGGGGAAACCGCAGTTCAATCTCCTAGGAGAGTTGACGAATCTTTATGTTAAGATCCCCCTTTTGCAAGCTCTTCAAGACGTACCTATTTATGCTAGAACTGTTCGGGACCTGTGCACTAAAAGACCAGGAAGGAAGCTCAGAGATCCCCCCACTGTTCACGTCATAGGGAATTTATCTGCTTTGATGATAGGAAAAACCCCTGTGACCAAGTATGACAAACCTGGCAATCCTACTGTCACTGTACATATAGGACAGACACAGATACCCAACGTGCTAGTAGATTTAGGAGCAGCGATCAATGTCATAACAATTGAGACTGTAAAGAAGCTTGGATTCACTAATATTAGACCGACCCCTACCATTTTAGAATTGGCAGACAGATCCACCATCAGACCCGAAGGGATTTTGGACGATATTGTCATCTCAGTAGACTCATGGGAATACCCTACCGACTTTTTGGTATTACAACCAAAATCACAGCTAGGGGGACACCCATTGATCCTAGGGAGGCCTTGGTTGGCCACAACTGATGCTTGCATCAGTTGTCGATCGAGGTCCATGACTATATCTGATGGTATGGAAACCAAAAACCTCACCCTGTATCCTCCAGCACGGCCGAGTCTAGAAGTTGAAACTTCCCTTTGGATAGAACAGGAAGAGGAGGAGGATGTTCAACCACTATTAACAATAGGGAAGGCCTTAACTTTTAAAAATGAAACAGAATATGATGCCATCTGTAATTTCATTAGTGAACCTGCTTCAGTGGATAAAGAAGTTTATCAAATCCTGAACATTACCCTTGGTAAGGAAGAACAAGAAAATCTTATGGAGGAAACATTAGTTGGTGATACAAACATAATTCCAGTTTTGAAAATTCAAAAAGCATTCCTATTGAGGTAGAGCCAAGAAGAACTTTGAATATCAACCCTGGCCTCTCCTCAGAGGAACATAGGCACCTAATCAGTCTTTTAAAGGAATGAAAGGGGGCATTCGCCTGGGAGTATACAGATATGCGAGATATTCCCTCTAATCTGTGCACCCACAATATTTATATAAAAAATGACTCTTGGCCTGTGTGTCAACCTCAACGACGCATGAACCCCAATCTGAGGGATATAGTGAAGGAGGAAATCCAGAAAATTTTGGAGGCAGGATTTATCTATCCTATTTCAGATAGTGAGTGGGTTTCCCCACTTGTAATCGTGCCCAATAAAAATGGTAAGTGGAGAGTTTGTGTTGATTATAGGGAGCTGAAAAAAGCTACACAAAAGGATCATTTCCCTCTGCCCTTTATCGACCGGGTACTTGATACCCTTTCAGGAAAAAAATTCTTCTCCTTCTTGGATGGGTTCAGCGGGTACAACCAAACTCAGATTGCTCCTGAAGACCAGGATAAAACCAACTTCACTTGCCCCTGGGGAACGTTTTCCTACAGGGTGCTTCCCTTTGGCTTATGTAATGCACCAACAACGTTCCAAAGAGCTGTAATTGGCATCTTCTCTGAATTGGTTAATGATAGTATGGAAGTCTTTATGGATGATTTTACAACCTATGGCAAGGATTTTGAGGAAGCACTGGAAAATTTAAAGAAGGTTTTAATTCGCTATGAACAAGTTCGCCTCTCATTAAGTATTGAAAAATGTCATATGATTATGAGTGAGGGGGTGGTATTAGGACATTTCATCTCTACCGATGGTATTCAGGTAGATCCTTCAAAAATTAAGGTGATAAAAAATATACCAACTACTTCAACTCAGAAAGAGGTGCGAAGTTTTATGGGACATGCTGGATATTACAAGAGATTTGTAGAAAATTCTCCAAACTTGCTTCCCCTTTGTTTTCATTGTTAATGAAGGATGCACAGTTTGCATGGAGTAAAGCATGCCAGACAACGTTTGATAAGCTTAAAGAGAAGTTGTCCACAACCCCTATCCTAAGGGGACCCAATTGACCCATACCCTTCCACATTTCTTCAGATGCTTCCGATACCGCCATTGGAATAGTATTAGGACAGCAGGATGGTCAAGTACCTTATGCCATCTACTATGTTAGTAAAAACTTAGCCCCTGCTGAACTTAATTATACTGTTACTGAAAAAGAATTCCTTGCTATTGTCTATTCTATTAATAAATTTCGGCATTATATTACTGGGTATCCTACATTTGTGCACACTGACCACTCTGCCATTAAGTATTTGATGAACAAACCTGTCACCAATGCCAAAGTAACCAGGTGGCTTTTATTATTACAGGAATTTGATATTACCATTATAGATAAACCTGGAAAAGAAAATGTTGTTGCTGATTTTTTATCACGATTTACTAACAGTGATGACAGTTCGCCTGTTGAGGATTATTTCCCAGATGAACATCTATTCGCACTCTTGGCTCATTCACCTTGGTATGCAGACGTTGCTAATTACTTGGTTGCATGAAAGCTTTCGCCACATATTTCTAAACGAGAGAAGAGAAAAATCATCCAACAAAGTGCCAGGTATTGTTGGCTCAATGGTCATCTCTTTTACACAGGACCCTATCTTGAGATTAGGAGATGTGTAAGGGAAGATGAGATCTTTCATATACTGAAGGCCTTTCATGATGAACCTTGTGGAGGACACTTTGCAGACAGAAGAATAGGGCATAAAGCGCTGCGGATGGGCTACTATTGGCCGACACTGTTCAGGGATGCTAAAAGATATGTTCAATCCTGTGACAACTGCCAAAGGATGGGCCAACCTAATAAGACAGATCAGATGCCTTTACAGCTCCAAGTGGTACTAGAATCGTTTGATAGATGGGCATTGGATTTTGTTGGCCCTATCATCCCTCCTTCCAGACAAAAGGTTTACATTCTGGTGTGTACATATTACATGACCAAGTGGGTGGAAGATGTAGCTTTGGCTAAGGCTAATGACCAAGCGGTGATTGATTTTCTGTACAGTGAAATCTTTACCCGCTTTGGGGTACCAAAGGAAGTAGTTACCGATGGGGGACCGCAATTCATCTCACACCAATTTCAATCCTTGCTCCGGAAGTATCATGTGCAGCATAGGATAGCTTCACCTTACCACCCCCAGGCCAATGGTCAGGTGGAAAGTACTAATAAAGTTATTGAAGCAATCCTTACTAAAACAGTTAAAAGCCATCGAAAGGATTGGGCTGACAGGCTTCCAGAAGCACTATGGGCATATCGCACAACTTGGCGCAACACCACAGGGTTTTCTCCCTATGATCTGGTGTATGGAAAGAGTGCCATCTTTCCAATTGAATTTGTGATCAAGACCCTGAAAATAGCCACCGAATTGAATCTGGATGTAATAGAAGCCCAGAAGAGAAGATTGAATCAATTAAATGAACTGGATGAGAAACGGTTAGCTGCAGTAGACCAGACTGTGCTGCTTCAGCAACAGAGATCCAACTGGCATGACCGATTCATCAAAAAGAAAATCTTCCGTGAAGGAGACTGGGCGCTATTATACGACTCCAGATTCAAGAAGGATTTTAAAGGAAAATTACGTACAAGATGGTTGGGTCCATATTTGGTCGACAGGGTATTTGGCAACGACACTGTTCGCCTGGTGACCATTGATGAAAACCGTATACCATTACTTGCTTATGGCCACAGACTGTGACTGTATCATAAGCCCATCTCGAAAGATGCATTCGTTTCACAGATTGCTGCCGATCCAAATTATCAGTTGGCACCAGAGCAGAAATTTTTCTCTGCCTTTGCCAATCCCTAAACTGAAAATCGTATTTGCTGTACATAAATAATTTCCTGCTGTAGCGTATAATTGTTGTTTTTGCATTTGATCCTTTCGTTTGCTGTCATTTTTCAAAAAATTTCAGGGAAGCGTCAGGAGAACAACTAGATTGGGGCCGTCAAGCAAAATTCTTCCTGTGCCGTCCTATGTTGTATTTTCCTTTTGCTAAAAAAAATAAAAAAATATAAAAAATATAAAAAAAAATCCGGCAGCTGCGACATATTTTCTCGCAGCTGCAACATATTTTCCAGTAGCTGTATATCTTTTCCGGCAACCACGTTATCATTTCCCATCAACCGTAAAAATCCTTTTCCCCGCTGTCGCAAATCCTTTTTCTCGTCAGCTCCAACTACTTTTTTGGCAGCTGCAACATCGAGAGCTGCAACATCTTTTTCCGCAGCTGCCACCTCATTTCCCAGCGGCTGCCACCTCATTTCCCAGCAGCTGTAATATCCTTTTTACCACCTGCCGTTAATCTTTTCTGGTAGCTGCAACATCTTTTTTTGCGGCTGCCACCTCATTTCCCAGCGGCTGCCACCTCATTTTTCAGCAACTGCCACATAATTTCCCAGCAGCCGTAAATTTTTTTCCCGGTAGCTGCAACAACTCTTCCCGGCAGCTGCAACATCTTGTCACAACGGATGCAACATCATTTCCCAGCATCTGCGTTATCGTTTTCCGTCAACCGTAAAATCATTTTTCCCGGCAGCCGTTAATCCTTTTTTCGGTGGCTGTGAATCATTCCCGGCAACTGCCACTTCTTTCCAGCGGCTGCAACATCATGTCACAACGGCTGCAACATAATTTCCCAGCGGCTGCGTTATCATCTTCCGTCGACCGATAAAATCTTTTTCTCAGCAGCTGTGAACTTTTTCCGACAGACATGAACTATTTTCCGGCAGCCGCAACCATTTTCCCGTAGCTGCAACAACTTTCCTGATAGGCTGCAACATATTTCCCACAGTCGTAAAACTTTTCCCACCAGCTGTAATTTTTCCCGCCGCAGTAAAAATTTTCCGTGACAGCCGTAATTTTCCCCGATACTGTAAATTCTTTTTCCGGCTGCTGTGAATTCTTTTCCAGTGGCTGCAAATTCTTTCCCGGCGGCTGCAACATATTTTTTTGGCGACTGCAACATCTTTTTCTTCAGCCGTGCTATCATTTTTTTGGCAACTTCCAGTGGTAACTCCTGTGTTAACAGAAGAATTGTTTCAAACCTGCTAATCATGGTGTTGATTCACCTCAGTCGTGACGGCGAACTCATCATTCCAACCCGAAGGATGCGATGGTTTGTGTTTCACTGGCGGAAGAACTTATTTCCTTATCTGAGTCATCATGATCACACATCTGACTGTGCACGAGTTCGTCTCCGTGACATCACCAACTGTATGCTCCACCATTTTCCACAGCATTCCTACGCACAGTTTTATGAGGTATGGCTTTCATTTATCACGCGATTAAGCATTGATATCATTTAAACGATATTAGTCGTACCTTCACTCGTACCACCATTATACCTGATTAAACCTTTCCCTCGTACGACGTAAACACTAATAACTACCACCTTCCCCAATTCGGCATGGAAATTTCAAACGCTTTTCTATGCTCAACTTTCCAAATTTGCTCATTCGCTCAACGTCTCCACTCAACGATTCGTGCATCCTCTGTGCTGCAACTTCCATTCGAGGATCCTGTAATCTGTGGAATAGCAACTTCAGCTTGCAGCCAGGACCATGGGGATTCCAGTTCGTCGTGAACCTTTCAATACCCGGGAACTCAGGCCAAATCTTCAAGTTCTTGCCATTTTTCAAGCTTCCGGCTAGCTCGAATTCTTTGAGCGATTGGACGGATTCGATCGGGACGCAACCATGCAATTTGCCTTGAATCTTACTAAAACTCACTCCACGGTGTGGGGGCTGCGCATAGAATTTTTCGAGATCATTATATCCGAGGTTACAGCCATCCCGATGGTGGAAAAACCATGGTTTAACCGACGAGTCCCTGCAACAGTTGCACGAGAAGAATTTTTACTCGTAGGGGAGCAAGTTGAAGCATCAAGAAGAGGGATTGCACTGAACTCACTACCGCGGCCATGGGACCAGGTTGCTGTCTTTCTCAAGAAGTACATTACTTGTGAAGGTAGATATCAAACTGTGTATAACTCTGAACTTCCTTTGCTTTCTCATCTCCGCCATGGCATTTTATTAAACTTTCCATACTATTTATTGCACGACTTGCGTCATATGGCGACATTTGTTCAGTCTGCTAAGCACCCACTTTCCTCTCTCACCCACCATGGCCTTATCAAATTGATCATCGTAAGAACCCTTGCCCAACATCATATAACTTGGGAACAATTCATAACCCGACCTCAGCAACCTGTTCCCTTGCGGGTCATCCCATTACAACAATTACAGGTTCCACCACAACAGGAGGACCGGAGTTCCTCCATTGAAGTTGGGGGGAGGGATGAAATGGGAGAAGAACAGCAATCGGGGGCACAGGCAGGACCATCCGGGGTGGATGAAACCACAGTAGAAGAATAACAACCGGGGGCACAAGCTAGGCCATATGGTGGGGAAACTATATTAGAGGAAGAACAACCAAGGGCACAATCAGAGCCATTCGGGGGAGATGAATCTTCGGCACAAGCAGAACCATTGGGGGATGAAACTGCATTTGAAGGAGAGCAAGGGGAGGCACAAACAGAGCCATTAGGCGATGGTGTAGATGAAACCTTTGTGGAAAACCCAAATAACAGGGCAGCTCCGACAGCAGAAGGTGAAATTGGAGCAGCATCAAATGCTGTGACAATGGAACCTGAAGATGACAGAGCTAGGGCAATGGAAGAAGATATTGAGATGGTAACAATTGAGTCTTCACCAGAGTGGGTAGGAGGAGGAGCTGTAATTGAAGAAGAACAGCATGAGAGGCAAGAACACATTCCCTCGACCTCAGCTTTGATCCCTTATGTACCAGCTCCACAGAAGGAAACACCAAAGAGGGAAACACCACAAAAGGAAACACCACAAAAGGAAACACCACAAAAGAAAACACAACAGAAGAAAAGAAAGAGAGCCACCAATGAATTTAATCTAATATCACCAATCAGAAAGAAAAGAACTCGATCAGCCACAGCAGCAGAGGCAGCCAGGAAAAGATGGGAAACCTTAGAGGCACATGTTGAGCCCCCAATCCTTGTACTAAGACCGATGGATGCTCCACAAAGGCCAGTGGAGGAAGAACCTGGAATTGAAGGACTTCTGGCTGAGAACGCAATGCTGAAAGAGGATCTCCAAGTACTTAGAAGGGAGTTGGAAAGTTGGAAGGAAACCTGCAGAAAGCAGGGTGAAAGAAAAATGTACACACTGATAGAGGCTACCGAACAACTGGAGTGATCAGATTCTGCTGAAACTGGGTAGGAGGATGAACGAATACTCTGCCCCATCTGTGGAGAAATCTTCAAGGAAGCAGGCCACAAAATCAAACTTAGCACTTATTCAGCACAATAGCCCGTGGCCACAATAAAGGAAGCAACAGAAAAAGAAGGTGATGTCACACAAGAACCAACATCTTTGAACATCCTTGCTGAAGCTGCTACTTCCCATGATACAAATATTAGAGAACAGATAGGACAAGAACATGGGATGGAGGACACTCTAGAGCCTAATAAAGAATATATGGCAACTCCAGAATGTTCTCATGATACAGAGATTATAGAACAGATGGGAGAAGAACCTGGAATGGAGGTCACTCTGGAGGCCAATGAAGAATTCCATACTGTGACCCTAGAATCCTCCCAGGACACAGAATTTTTAGAAGAAGAGGCACAAAGGTAGGACAGTGATAAACTGGAACAGGATGCTGTAACACAAGAACTAGCAAACCTGAATTTACTTGTCCAATCAGCCAAACAGGTGGGAGAAGAACCCGGGACAGAGGACACTTTGGAATTCAATGATGAACTCTGGGTGGTAACTCCAGAGGACTCCCATGACACAGATCTCCTAGGAGAAGAGTTGCAACAACAGGAGGATGAAGAGGCAATCCAGGATGTTGCTACACAAGAACCAACATCCTTGGAAGCTGCAACAGGAGCTCCTGAATTTCATTTAAAAGATAAACCTGGAGTGGATTTCATTCCCGATACATAGTGGGGAGAAGATGAACAGGTACAGACACCATGCTCAGGTGACACCAAAATTTTGGAGGAGGAGTTGCACAATGAGAAAGAAATACAATCTTAGCAGCAGAAAGACAAGGAAGACACTGCTACACAAGAACCAGTGTCTCTAAAAGCAATGATGGTAACTGCTGAAGAGAGCCTAAAAGATGTTGCTGTCACACAAGAACCAACAACTCTCTTATTAAACTTAGATGTGCTAGAAGACACTGCCCCACAAGAACCAGTGCTTCTACCTCCTAGGAATGTTATTGATTTAGATTTAGATTAAGGATTGTCTTCTAAGCCCCCAGGCACAGCATAATGAGACTGCAGGAAGATTCCCACTACACTAATTGCATTTCCTGATACCAACAATTATCAGTGGAAGGGGAACAGTGATGAAGGAAGATGTTGGGTTACTCACAGAGGCTGTTCAAAAGATAGATAAGGTGCCTGGGTTTCCTACAATTCTTCCTCTCTCCATGGATAGAACTCAGTACAGGACTCAGATTTTGAATAATGCAGGTTGTTGCATGAGGAAATGCAACAGGGTAGTTGGGAGGAGATGTTGAGCCCAGAATTGGCCCTTTTTAATCATCTTTAATCATCTTTCCTGCCCCTGTCCTACAACACTTATCATGGCAATCAGACCTATTGTCCTTACCTTATTCCCCAAATTACCAAGGTATGACTGATCATTGTTTTATTTTATTAATGCTTATGATTGTGATAATTAAAGCTGTGCATCTCTCAATTGTGCTAACATGTTACGATTTATGAAGGTAGTTGAGATAAATGGACTGCAGGAAGATCGGGGCTGAACAAGTTGTGAAAGAAGGGACGTTCGTTGCTTGTAAAGGGATCCTTGGGGCTCGAATCATCAATTAAGGCACAGCTGTGACAGGGAAGCTGTAATAGAATGTGCTATCTTGAGTATGCTACTGCTCGAGTTTAGCTGTGAGCTGGAAGGACCGCCACTCTTGGGTCAATTGATAACTTTATCATATTTTGATGTTTCTGTTCTGCCATGTATTGTAACAGCTAGTTATTTAGGGCGCCTAAAGATCAAAGATCCTCATGTCTTCCCGATTATAGGGTTTGATGTTATGATTTGTATAAATATGGGGAGTTGCCTCGACCCAGGGGTTGAACAACAGACAATTAATTCATTGTATTAGCAGCCGAGCAAAACTGTGTAATCATTATTTTGTTAATATAAGGGGTTGCTTCTGAGCTAAAGGAATTCGTGTTGTTCAGCCAGCGTCTCTGTGTGAAGACTGGGCCCGTCTTCCACATAGATTGCTGAGTTAAAATAGGATTTTAATTTATTATTGTGTGATGCTTTGTTCTTTTCTTTTTGTACGCAACAACAATATTTATGGTGTGGATTTTCAGTATAATTAATATTAGAATCCCTTGAATTTGGCAAGTAATACAGAGTGACAGTCGACTGAGTATAGACTTTATGCAATTCGTGTGATAATTATACACAGCCTTGTTCATCTTGCAGCTAAGTTGTGATCCCTTGAGCCCTTGCAATTTATCTTTCCTATTGTGTGTTTTTTATTTCCATTCTGCAATTCAATTTCTTAGAACAATGCAATTGGATTTCTAGATTAATGTTCAGTTTATGCTTTATGATTTCCATAGTGATTAGATCAGACAAGTGATTGTTCTAGAATACGAATGAGATTTCTTTCCTGCAATTTTTAATTAGATCTGATACCATTTCTTATTGATGCATGACAGAGAGGAATTGAAGTGTAGCAGTTAGAAGGCAATTGGGATTGCATAGATTTTTGGGATGAACATGGGTGATAAAAGATAAAAGTATTTACTTCTAATGGTTTGGTGTTTAAGCATAGATTATGCACTTATCCTTTGAAACAAAAAGACTTTCTCGGGTTGACAATAAATTTCATATGCTCTGTGTGTATTGGTAACAATTTATCTGCATATAGAGTGCTTGACAGGTTGTATCCCTTCACTTTGCTGGACGAAATAATAATAAGGACTGGAAACTTTAGTGTGGACGTAGCCCAACTTGGTTGAACCACGATATATCTGTGTCTCTCTTGTAATGTGTATGTGTGATTATATTTGCATTTCTATTTATTGTTATTGCTCTGCGATCCTATTTTTCTAACAATTGGTATCACAGCCAAAGGTCTATTTGGTAGATAAACCCGCAGGAAGCTAAGGTTTCTGGTTTGAGTGGGAGCAATGGCGGAAGAAGGAAATTTTAAGGTCGAGAAGTTTAATGGCCAAAACTTCCAGTTATGGAAGATGCAAATGGAAAACTATTTGTACCAGAAGGATCTATTCCTACCATTGGTAGGAAGATCAAAGTAGTCTGCGGCCATGAAGGACGAAGAATGGGAGGTTCTTGACAGAAAGGCTCTGGGAACAATACGACTGAGCCTGGCTTCGTCGATGTCTTTCAATATCTCAAAAGAAATGAAAATGGAGGGTTTGATGAGCGCATTGGGTAAGCTGTATGAAAAACCCTCAGCCTCCAACAAGGTATTTCTAATGAAGCGTTTATTTAATATGAAGATGTCTGAAGGTGGATCTATTACTGATCATTTAAATGAGGTTAATACGGTTACAAATCAAATAAGTTGTGTAAGTGTGAACTTTTGTAACGTCCCCTTCGCCCATCATCAAATGCAGGGAAGGAAACATTAACAACACACTGGGCTTTTGTAAACTTAGCCCCAATAATTCAATTACTCCAAATAATATGTGAGAGTTAAAACTTCTATGTGCATATTCAACTCAATATAAACACAGCGGAATTTAAACATACATAGGCACACAGATTCATCATGCATTCAATCACATAAACAACAGTCATTAATTAAAATATTTGCAGAGCATAGAATTAACATAACTCAACCACAAGAATACTTATCTTGAATTGTAATGGTCCAAACGACTGGCTACGTCAGAGCAATGTTCCACCCAACCATAGATCTCTGTCCAGCTTGTATTCTTTCAGCTGAGAGATCACCCCCGAGCTGGGCTGTGTATTCTATAAGGAGGAACTAGATGGCTCACTCACAGTCAGGGTTTCACTCACACAGCCATGCTAAACCAACACATAGTTGGGTTTTTCAAGCATGCAATAAGAGATGGAGGAGGATGCTAGTCCACTGAGCTCAATCCCAGAGCTAGGTCCACATCAAGCTAGACTCAAATGATCCCAGCCTCCATTCGAACGTCCACACTTGGGTTTCTCACAGCTCTGTTCAGCAAATAATCCAAATCCGTCACTGATTTTCTGGGCCATCCAAACTGGGTTTTCCCATGGATTTTGGGGTAGCTATTGCTCCCAAATTCGCCCCAAGGCTCATACCAACGGATCCCCCATTGGATTTCACTGTCCAATACCCAATCTGGGCGTTTTTTGCTTCCAAAAACGTGGGTTCATTCCAAGTCGCGATTTCCGGTTTTCTCCCTCATTGGAGCTCATTTTTGGGTGGAGAATCATGCTGGGTTCCTTCACCATGGAATGGGGATGAGAATGAAGCCGCCTCCCATGAGGTAGAGTGACTTGTGGGATAAGTAAACAGAGCCCATACCTATCCATACGAATTTCAGGGCTGCCCATGCTCTATTGAAGCCATGGGATGAAATCTCAACCACCACCTTACAACAGTCATAAATGTCACCTAGGGAAGTCAATGGGTTCTCATAATGACAAATGGCAGCCTAGGGTTTAGTCCCATATCCCCTTCACCACTCCCTAGTGGATACACATGGCCCCTTCTCATTCGTTGCCTCCATAGCCAGTTTTGGTATTTTATATTGCATGATGTTTAATTACATCCTTTTACAATTTCCATGGCTTAAGAGCACATGGTATCAAAATATCAAATACTTGCCCTTTAAATAAAATTTGGGCTTTCACTAGCGGGGCCTTGGCCTTGAGCTCCACGCTAGGAAAACATACATCACATGTACACATTATTTATATTAAAGGCTAATATATCTTGAGGGTCGAATTTGGGGTATTACAACTTTGATGATGAGATTAGGGCTCTTCTAATCTTGTGTTTATTGCTAGAAAGCTAGAATATCTTGGTCATGGTTGTAAGTAACTCTGTCTCTAGTTCAAACACCTTGAAACTTCATGATATTATTGGTGTTATTCTTAGCGAGAAAATGCGAAGAAAATCACAGGTGAGACATCAGGTAATGCGTTGACCATGGAGAGCAGGGGAAGACAAAAGGAGAGAGGAAAGAGCCAAGGTAATTGTGGCAAGTCTAAAATGGGAAGATCCAAGTCCATACTGGGAAAGATAGAGTGCTGGAACTATGGAAAGAAAGTGCATCTCAAGAAAGACTGCAGATCTCTAAAGAAGAAAGGAGATGCACAGCAGGAAACTACCAAGGAAGCAAATGTAGTAGGTGATGTGTTACAAGATGCTTTGATTCTTGCATTAAATAATACTAGTGATTATTTGGTAGTATATTGAGGGGATTCATGTCATGCTACACCCCATAGGAAATACTTTCATGATTATGTTCCAGGCAATTTTGGACATGTTTTATTGGGTGATGATGAACCATGTAAATTGTTCGAATGGGTAAGGTATGGATAAAAGTTAAGAATGGAACTAACTGGCTGTTGAAAGATGTTAGGAATATTCCTGCTATGAAAAGAAATCTGATCTCAACAGGGAAGTTGGGAGATGGCGGCTGTCTATCTACATTTGGAGAAAAGTGGTGGAAGATCACTAACGGATCAATGGTGATAGCAAAATGAGACAAGGTAGGTACGTTGTATTTATGTTCTCATAATACTGACCATTCTATCTCTTTAGCTTCCATGGGAACAGATACAGCATTGTGGCATCATAGGCTTGGACACATGAGTGATAAGGGGATGCAGATTCTCCACTCAAGGAAGTTGCTGCCAAATTTGAAGCAGGTAAGTTTGGAATTCTGTGAAAACTTTGTGTATGGAAAACATAAGAGAGTCAAATTTATTAGGGTTGGGAAACAAAAGAAGAATGAAAAGTTAGAGCTTGTGCATACAGATGTATGGGGACCAACTTAGGTACAATCTCTTGGTGGATCTCATTATTGTGTTACATTTATTGATGATGCAACTAGGAAAACCTTGGTTTATTGCATTAAACAAAAATCTGATGTGTTTGCTACTTTTAAGAAGTGGAAAGCTTTGGTTGAGAATGAGAGAGGAAAAAGGTTGAAGTGTCTCAAATATGATAATGGTGGTGAGTACTGCGGTAAGGAGTTTGATAGTTACTGTTCATACCATGGGATTCGTAGAGAGAAGACAGTCCCAGGAACAACACAAGAAAATGGTGTGTCTGAAAGGATAAACAGAATGATCATGGAGCGTGAAAAGTGTATGATATTGCATGCAGGGTTTACCTTATAGTTTTAGGCAGATGATGTAAATACTGTTGTTTATTTAATAAATAAAAGACCTTCAAGTGATTTGGATGGTGGTATTCCAGAAGAGGCATGGACAGATAAAAAGTTAAACTACTCATTTCTGAGAACGTTTGGTTGTGAAGCATTTGTCCATATTGATAAAGAAAATAGAACAAAGCTTGAAGCTAAATCCAAGAAGTGTACCTTTATTTGATATGGGGTTGATGATTTTGGTTATCGTTTATCAGATTATGAAAATCACAAAATCATTAGAAGTAGAGATGTCATATTCAATGAAAAGGTCATGTATAAAGATTAGTTGTAGGGAAAGAAACAGGAAAAGAAAAACACAGAGTACAAAGTACTTGATGAAATTCAAGAAAATGAAGTTCCAAAGGTGTCAGAAAATCAAGAACAACAGTAAGTACCTAAAACTCCTGCAACTGCAAGAAGATATACCAAGTTAAGTAGACTCCTTGAACGATATTCTCTTTCAATGTATTATTTTTTTATGACTGATGCTGGTGAACCAGAATGTTATGAAGAAGCAATGTAGGTGGAAACTAAAAAGAAGTGGGAGCAAGTCACGAATGAGGAGATGGACTCATTGGTAGGAAACTAGACTTGGGATCTGGTTTAGTTTCCTGCTGGTAAGAAAGCATTGCAGAACAAATGGATTTACAGGTTGAAGGAAGAAGAAGGAGGTAAGAAGCGGTACAATGAGAGACTTGTTGTAAAGGGGTTTGCACAGAATAAATATATATATTTTGATGAAATATTTTTTCCTGTTGTTAATATGACTTCAATTAGGACTATCTTAAGTCTAGTGGCAATAGAAGATTTTCATCTTGAACAATTAGATGTAAAAACAACCTTTCTCCATGGGGATTTGGAGGAAGAGATATATATGCAGCATCCACAAGAGTATGAGTTCAAAGGGAAGGAGGATTTTGTATGTAGGTTGAAGAAGAGCTTGTATGGCTTAAAGCAAGCTACAAGGCAGTGGTATTTAAAATTTGATAGGTTTATAACAGAACAAGGTTATAGTAGATGTCATTCTGACCACTATGTTTATTTCAAGAAGCTAGACAATGAAAGATATATTATCTTGTTATTATATGTGGATGACATGCTTGTTGCATGGTCTAACATGCAGGATATAAATGTGCTCAAAAGGAAGCTAGTTAATTCATTTGCAATGAAGGATTTGGGTGCTGCAAAGCAAATCCTTGGCATGAGAATAACGAGAGACATGAAAAATCGCAAATTGACATTGTCTCAGAGTGAGTACATACAAAAGGTGTTGGAGAGGTTCAGTATGCAAAATGCAAAACCAGTAAGTACACCTTTGGCCAACCATTTCAGTCTAAGTAAGCAATTGTGTCCCAAGACATAGGAAGAGACAGATTACATGTCCAAGATTCCCTATCAATCAGCAGTTGGCAGCTTAATGTATGCCATGGTGTGCACAAGACCAGATATTGCACAAGCACTGGGAGTTGTGAGTAGATATATGCACAATCCAGGTAAAGAACATTGGAAGGAAGTACAGTGGATTCTCAGGTATTTGAGAGGTACTACCACTCAAGCATTATGTTTTGGAGGTTCATACACTGTCCTACAGGGATATGTTGATGCAGATATGGAAAGTGATAAGGATAGCAGGAGGAGCACCACAGGGTATGTGTTTATTGTAGGTGGAACAGCAGTAAGTTGGATTTCGAGATTACAAAAGGTTGATTCACTTTCAACAACGGAAGCAGAGTATGTCGCTATTACAGAGGCTAGTAAAGAGATGATTTGGTTGCAGTAGTTTATGGAGGAAGTGGGTAAGAAGCAGAAGCATAGCAGGTTGTATAGTGACTTCTAGATTTCCATTCATCTTGCAAAGAACTTGGCATTCAATTCCAGGACTAAACATATACAGCTCAAGTACCATTTCATATGCTCTGTTCTGGAAGATGAACTATTGAAGCTGGAAAAGATACACACTAGTTAGAATCCTACTGACATGTTCACAAAGGTAGTGACCAGAGAGAAACTGAGTTCCTGCTCAGTTTCAGTTGGCCTTCTAGCATGAAGGTGAAGAGCAGAAAGTTGGCAAGTCCAAGTCCAGCAAGTGCAGAAGCGGTGGATTTGTTTTGATCAATCTCCAAGTGGGAGATTGTTGGTTGTGGATCCTGATCTCTAGATTTAGAGATATTATTATTCATCCATGTCCATACCCCAGGTTTGGTTATGATCCTAGAATGACGCTCAGGGGGTTCGGTGGCGTATCCCCCGATAAATTTTTTTGGGATGTTTTTGCTAAGAGATTTCGGGCCCATGGTTTTGGGTAACCCGTAGTACTTTCCCATTGTATTTCCCTTATAAAATAAATTCATTGTAACATGGCTAGGGTTGATGTATTTAAGTATTATGCATTGTAAAGATCTCTAAGATTGGAAGATAGACTGTGAGACAGTGAAGAGGAAGTGCAGCGGTTGTGCTGCAGGTTGTATCCCTTCACTTTGTTGGATAGAGTAATAATAAGGACTAGCAACTTCAGTGTGGACATAGCCCAAGCTGGGTGAACCACGATATATCAGTGTCTCTATTGTAATGTGTATGTGTGATTATATTTGCATTTATGTTTATTGTTATTGCTCTGCGATCCTGTTTTTCTAACATCATTCACTGATGGATTTTCTGGATATCATCAGATTAGAATCGCTACAGAAGACAAACATACAACTAAATTTTCTACTGAATGGGGATCATTTCAGTACATAGTTATGCCCTTTGGTTTGAAGAATGCATCTGCTATCTTTTCAAGAGTAGTTGTTGTTGCATTTAAGGATTTTATCCATAAATTCTTATAAGTGTATTTTGATGATTGGACAGTATTTGGTTTACTGAAGAAACATTATGCGAACTTAAAACTGATGTTAGCGAAGTGTAGACAACATCAGATCTCCCTGAATCTAAATAAAAGCATATTATGTGTTCCTTATGGAATTCTATTGGGACACATTGTATGTAAACAAGGACTAATGGTTGATCCAACGAAAATCGCAGTTATTTTGAATCTACCAGCACCTAATCCAGTAAAACAGTTGTGTACTACATTGGGACACAGAGGGTACTATAGGAATTTCATCAAGGGATATGCGCAGATCACTGCTCCTATGGAGAAATTACAGAAGAAGAGAAGTACACTTTGACTGAAGACTATCAGAAAGGATTGGATACATTGAAAGAAAGAATGGTGACAACACCGATTCTAGTTTTTCTAGACTGGATTAAACCATTCCATGTACATGTAGATGCCTCATCCATAGAATTGGGCATGGTGCTAGCTCAACTGGGTGATGGAGGTATCGAACATCCCATCGCATTTTCAAACAGAAAGCTATCTTCAGCAAAAAATAACTATACTATGACAAAAAGAGAAGGCTTAGCTATGGTATATCCATTGCAGAAGTTCAAACACTTTCTGTTAGGTTTGCATTTCTGTATCTTTACTGACCATTGAACTTTGAAGTACATGGTCAATAAACCAATGTTAGGGGGAAGAATATGCAGATGGCTATTAATATTCCAGGAGTATGATTTTGAAATCATTGTTAAGCAGGGAATATTGAATTCAGGACCTAACCACCTCTCTAGAATCAAATCAGGAGAAGAACCTAGTAACTTGGAAGATAGTCTACCAGATGGACAGTTATTTTCTATTCATATAGAAGATGAATACTACAAGGATATCATCGAATTACTGATTACAGGATTAGCACCTACAGAGTTTACAATGCAACAAAAGAAATAGTTGGTTGTAAAAGAAACTTATTTCACTATAATTGTAGGTCAATTATACAAGCTAGGGCCACATGAATTACTGCGCAGATGTGTACTAGAACATGAGAAACCGAAAATACTTGTTAAAGCATATTCAGGGGTATCTGGGGGCCACTACACAAGAAGAGATACTACGTAGAAAATTTTAAGAGAAGGACTATGGTGGACTATGTTACACAAGGATTCAAAGGAACATTGCCGAAGTTGCGTTGTTTTCCAAAGGTCAGGGAAGCCATCTCATAGAGATGAGATTCCATTGATGCCACAACTGACCTTGCAAGCATTTGATAAGTGGGATATTGATTTTGTGGGACCTATTAACCGACCAGGAAAGCAAACTGGTTCGAGATATATCATCACATCTACATATTATCTAACAAGATGGGTAGAGAAAAAACCAATGAAGGACTGTAGCGCAGTTAAAGCCTCATAGTTCATCTTTGAGAACATCTTAACAAGGTTTGGATGTCCGATAATCCTAATGAGCGATCAGAGAGCTCATTTCTTGAACATGACCATTGAAGCTCTAATGAAAGAATTCCATATCTACCATTAGAAGAGAACACAATATCATCCACAAGCCAATGGCACTGTTGAATCTTTTAACAAAGTGTTGGAAAATGTGTTGACCAAGGTATGCAATACAAACAGGTATGATTGGGATATGTGAATACCAGTGGTATTATAGGCATATAGGACAACTTGCAAGAAGTTGACAGGTTACACACCATTCATGATAGCATATGGACAGGAAGTTGTTATGCCAATGGAATACATAGTCCCAAGCTTGAGGATTGCAACAGTCACAGATATGGCTAATGAAGAGACAATGGAAGAAATACTACTACACTTAGTTGGATTGGAGGAAGATCGCTTCATTACAGGTTTTCACCAACAAGTGCAGAAAGACAGAGAAAAATCATGGCATGATAGGAACATCAAGTGCAAATTCTTCCAGGTAGGATACCTTGTACTCCTATATGATAGTAAGTTCATTAAATTTTCTAGAAAATTTAAAATGAACTGGTTAGGACCGTATGTTGTCAAACATGTTACTAATGGTGGCGCAGTTCAGCTAGCTACCTTGCTAGGAGAAAACCTACCAGGACTTATTAATGGAAGTAGACTAAATCCCTATAGGCATAGTCCTACTTCTCTAGGCATCAATTGATCAATAAGGAGAAAAATTCTAAGTGTCATGTGCAGTTGAAATTGGACACTAAGAATGAAAAAATAAAGATTATGCACACAATTTTAGTAAAATGCAAAGTTTTCATGAAAATAGAAGTTGTGCTCTAAAGCACACATAACAAGCTGAGTTGCGAAGTAAGAGAAGGTACACGCTACGAACTTAACATCAAAACAATGAGAAATGCGCATTGGACCTCGCAACTCACATATCTGCTAGGAGAGAGGGATCACACTCTGAAATTAGAAGTCAGTAATGAGAAATGCGCAGTGAACCTCGCAATTGCATGACCACTAGCAAAGTTAAGGAAAACTAACCATTACAGTTGTCACTCGAAAAAGTAGCCGTTATACAGTATTTTTGGAAACCACATCTTTCTGCAATTAAGGCATATTTGTCTGTTGAAGACGCATCCAATGAAGGGAAATGGCCAAGATCTACGATTAGATTTGGCCAATGGACATAGCATTTAATGCTAAGATATCTGTTTTTGGGCACACTGTAGTGGTAAGAGGCCTATAAATAGTAAGGATTATTTACTTATCGGTTTTGCCGCAAATTTTCAATTTTTACTGCCTGTAATTTTCTAAGTGTTTACCAGCTGAAAGCAATAGTTACCCGATAGTATATGTCTGAGCAGTCGAAATTAGAAGAATTTTTGAGTGATTTCAGACATTTTGGTCTGAAAGGAGTTATGAAGACACCCGTAAAGCAATCCATCCTAGAACGCGGTGGCTCATCGAGGAATCAACCATAGTAAAAGAAAGACAAGCACAAGGCCACTAACTAGGGAAAGCCGAAGGCCATGAGTGCTCATACGCCAACCCCACCACCAGAGACACAGGAGAGACCAATATGGATTATTCCAGAGTATATCCCTCCAAGGAGAAGTGATGTGCCAGACATGCTTCTCATAAATAATCCTCAGTATGTTATTCCCATGCCGCCTATGTCAAACCATGTGTGGCTTGAAGAGAATTTGTTGGGTATAATTCCCAACTGCAAATTCGTCGATCATGATTTGTTACAGTGGGACAAGTTTCCACAATTACATCCAGATCAGTATATGTACATAAAATATGATGAAGTTACCCAACAATCGACAATTCTCCCAAAGGAATGGGCAGCGCCATTAAACCCATCTAGATTATTGACTCTACTACGCATCCCATAGTTTGATAGAATTCATGAGCTTAATGTTGTGGTGTGCCTACTACTTTCATGCACGCACTAGGGGTATTTATGGTTGGATCGCAAGGTGGACATTAACATTGACCTCATTGTCAGGATCACAAACTTATGCAAAAGGGGTGTATATCCTGCTGCTGAGTTTGTCGGGAAAAAAAAGGATAAAGAATTAGCTACGCGAATGGAGAATTAATTTGTCTTAAGTAAAGGAAGTCGCGGTTATGTAACCTCAAGAATCGAAGATCAAGCCACGTGCTTTACAGTTCATATTATCGCGGGGAGGATACTGAGGAAGTGCATACCAAATGAAGTACCAGCTACTGTAGTAAGCTTAGCTACGAAGGCTAAGGATGGATTTCAATTCAATTGGTCGAGATACCTGTTGAACAAATTTCTAGAGCACATCCGCGACACACAAGAGAATAGAGGACAATTCAACTACAGTTGGTTATTGGTATTGGTTTCCTTTGTAGAATGGAAGGAGCCTTGCTACTAGTAGGGTCTCCTAGTATTCCTTGGATATTTCTGAGGACCAAGGTTTTCTAACATGTGGGCGAACTGGAAGCCAAATCGAAAAAGGGTGAACAACATACAGTTGCTCACCTACTATCAACAGTTATGTGAATTCATTCAAAAGACTTCGCGTATCACCAATGAAGTAACTGATCGCTATATATAGGAGATGACGTTCAAAGCTGGATTGCATTTTATTTACATATAGCCACGAGTGATAATCATGCTTCCTGAATGGTATGAAGGGTTGTATTAGCTAGATGCAGAGAAAATCGACTTGATCATGGAATACTAACAACCAAAATGGAAGGTTGATTCACCAGCCACACTGATCACTACTTCTAAATACAGCGAAGTGGGAGATCCGCAAGGCGAAGGTGATGATACAACAAGTGCACGGAATCCAGAACCTAGCCAAGGCACAGAACAAACACAAGCTTTTGGTTCGAGAGCAGGTGAGAAAAGAAAAGAACGCGACACAGTCATTCCAAAAGGACCACAAAGGAAGAAGACGAAAGCTACTAAGCCTCCACTAGATGTGCAATTCAATGATGATGACTATGACTGCATCACATCTAGAGTATCAGCGCATATTGAAGAAACACTTGCATTGAAAGAAATCAATGAAGAGGAAGTACAAACAGGTATGATGGAAAGCCTCGTAGAGTTAAAGAGTTTGGTCACAAGAGTCGAACAAGTCCAGCGAGACTTGGTGAAATAACCGAATTCTAATGATCATTCAGGAGAATCAAGCCAACAAAAAAGGAAGGCTCCTTCCTTTAAAATGAGACCTTAGCTATTCAGAATTGAGCCGTTGAATGTCATATTTCCACCGATGACCT
Organism: Larix kaempferi; assembly: GCA_027924585.1. Taxonomy (NCBI): domain Eukaryota; kingdom Viridiplantae; phylum Streptophyta; class Pinopsida; order Pinales; family Pinaceae; genus Larix; species Larix kaempferi. Next base: position 961,999 of record BSBM01000715.1, read on the forward strand.
TGCTGAAAGTGCGAAGTAGATCGCACATCTAGACATCAATGTTGGGATGTTACCCATAGAGGGGCTACATAATCTGTATATGCAGGTTGTGGAAGAAATCCGACATAGAGACTTAGTCTCTTATAAACAGCATCTGAAGCTGGAGGAAATCTACAAGGAGATAAAATATGAATGCACACTGAAAACTAAGGAGCTCGAGTATGCATAGGAGAAGCAACGAAAGGTAAAAGAAGCAGTTTCAGCAGTCTGCGAGAAGATTCTTGAATCTGACGAAGAGCCGGAGGTAGAAGCAACCATACTTATGATTGGTTCCGTTGTGGATAGTCTTAAGGCATAAATGATGGACATGGAGATTTCCCATATAGAGAATGTTGATGATTTAGAAGCTCGACAACAATCTGGAACCTCGCAGCAAGATAAAGAATCAAGTGTCGACGCATTGAAGGATTCCACAGAAAACATCTCCGCAGAAGTGGCGAGATGTCAAAGCCTGCTTGATAAAATTTATAAGGTTTGGGCTATGCTGCAGGAAGAACCAGAATTGCCGAAAATCCAGGATGAGGTACAGCAAAGGAAGAAGGACCTTGATTCTATGAATATGGCTATGAAGGATTTGTTATCAACGCAAAGAATCTAGAAGTTTATAGAAAAGAGGGAGCTTCAGAACATTAGGGGAGTTTTGAGGTAAAAAATGGGCCTCAAAACAAAAAAAGCACCATAAAATTCACTTTATATGAACCAATAGGATTCAAGATAATGATGTCAACCATGAGGGTAAAATTTGTAAAAACAATTGGAGGGAAAAAGAAAAAACTACTTTTTCTTATCGTGTTTTTGAGATATATATCTCCTTATCGGTTTGCCCAAATTTCAAGTTTGGGAACTCGTTGGATGCGGAATTTAATTCCACATCCACCCCGTACTCACACTGCATACTTCTGAGGCACCCATGACATGAAAAAAAATGAAAGTTTCAATAAAAAAAACGTATTTTAATATTTTATTGAAAATTTCATTTTTTCATGTCATGGGTGCCTCAGAAGTATGCAGTGTGGGTACAGTATGGATGCGGAATTAAATTCCACATCCAACGACTTCCCAAACTTGAAATTTGGGTAAATCGATAAGGAGATATGTCAAAAATATGATAAGAAGTAGTTTTTATTTTTCCCCTTTAAAATTTAGAAGTCTTATTTTATTAGTATAACTCTTATTTTATTATTTCCCTTAGGAGGCCCATTTTAGACCTCAAAAATCCCCTATTGAAGAGTTGGAAGCATTGAGGGAAAATGAATCTGAAGCATCAATGAAGTTGCAGCCACTGCAGGAAGAAGCGCTTGCATTTTCGAAAGCAATTGAGCAAAATTTGCATGAAATCCTGACAATAGAAGATACTTTCAACACTAGTACAAAATGAGAGATAAATGACAAAGAAAACGACCAAAATCCGCATATAAATGACCACTTTTGAGTTGGTGACCACTGGTAGCATATTAGTTGTCATTTATCACACGACCAAAAATGTGGTCATATTTAGCTTGGTCATTTATAGCTTATCTTGTGGTCATTTATTTGGTCGTATATTTGGTCATTAATTGTCACAGTTAATGACCACATTTTTTGTCACGTGATAAATGACCGCTAATTTGCTACCAATGATTGCTAACTCAAAAGTGGTCATTTATATGCATTCTTTGGTCATTTTTTTGGTCACTTTTCTCTCATGTTGTACTGGTGGTCGTTTATATGTAAATTTTGGTAATTTTTTTAGTCATTTATCTCTTTTTAGTGGTTTCAGAATATATATAGGGCATGGAGGAATCGAACCACCAACCTCTTTCCTATAAGGCAGGTGCTCTACCATTGAGCTAGCACCCTTAAACATAATTCCGTATGGATTGATATGAGAATAAAATTTCCAACAGTTAACACTATCTTTCCAAATTCTATAAAATGGTCACATACCTAGGTAAGAAACAAAGATTACCCAATAGTCACAAAAAATGGTCACGTTAAAGATAACCTTCTTTTGCCAAAATCTCTCAAAAATCAAGAATGCAGTTGTATTGTCAAATTTTTCTCTAAGTGGTACCAATCAAGAATCACAATTGTCTTTTCCTAATCTTGGGCATCTGCATTTGCTCCCATTATCCTTACTTGGATTTGTTTCAAGAAAGTTCCTGCTGCTATCTATGTAGCCAATGCTGAAACCAATGTTTAAAAAGCATAAAGTGCCACCCCAAGCTCAAGCTCCACTTGCATTGGATATACACAACCACATGGTGCACTAGGAGGAGTAGAGGTCAATGGTTGATTGCAAGCTATTGAAGCGCAATCTGTACAAAGAATGCATCAATTTAGTCACACATAAGGTATCTTGATTCATTATACACGGAAATAAGGTGAAATCTAATCAGACTGATCTTATATGCATGGAGTAAATTTATTTGCAAATAAAATGATAATAATTACAGAGAATTTCAACTCGTGATAACAGAATGAATGTTCAAAGAATAACATAATATATTATGTACTTCAACAATCAATATAAGCTTCTTAAGAAAATAGAATAGTTCATAATGGACCCTTTTAATTTCTTATAACATGAATTTAATCAACCAGGAAAAAAAGAGGACAAATTACCCTTATAAACTCATGTGTATTCACAGTTTTGTCAAAACCACTCATAAGCATAGCATGGTAAAAACATAAAAGAAGAAAAATGAAAACTGATGCTAATTACTTTAAAACCTTATAGTAAAATAGTAAGGAGTTCCAAGCATAATCAACTCAAATGAAGATGAGAAATTGCTATTACAAACTCGTTTTCATTGAAGTGTATCAAAAGTAAAATAAACTTATCCATCCTACACATTCTTGAGCCACATCAAACAAGTAATTTATGAGAAAAATTACCACAGATATGCCCTTGATGAGGATCATATTTTCAAGAGATGTTTGAACCAGTTCACCTTCAATGAGAAAGTCAAAAGGTTGAGGTTTTTCTACCCAAATTAAAGAGAAATTTCATGTTAGGAAAAAAAACTTAACTCCAACTTCCCATGAAAATATACAAACTGTAACTTTGTACTACAAACAATTCTAACTTTTTGCATCATTTGTAGACTAGTCTTGGATAAAAGAAAAAATTACATTCATTAGCATATTAAATTTGTGGAAGTTGTTGAAAGGAAATACTAGAAAAGTAATACAACAAGAAAACATATTGGCACTTAGTTTCTATCAATCTATGGTCAAAAAATTTATCTTGGAATCCTACAACAAAGGTATTTTTTGTCTGACATAATGACATAATAAATTTGATCATAACTTCCAACAGGTCAAATTGGTCTAAAGTTCTAAACAAACATGAATTCATGCATATCTATATTGCTAAGCCACAATACTCTACATAATTGGAAAATGAATGTTTGTGTGAGAATGCCACAACCCCTTTTCCCTTGGTTTAAAGTCTAATGGTAAGTGGAAGAAATTAAAGCTAAATTATTATGATACAAAAATAGATATGGATGCAAATTCATCAATTTTTAATATTCTTTTTTATTTTTATCTAAAATGCCAGAAATGTTATTTCAAAATAAAACTAGAATTCGTCATTCTAGCCAAAGGATGTCCCCAAGCATATGTCAACCAAATTCCTTGTGGAAATATATTAACAAGGTAAGATGGGACCAAGGATGAAAGGGGTCGAGGAGCAGAAAAAAGTTAAAAACCAGTGTACACTAAAGGCAGTGTACAAGGGTTAGAGCCAATTTTATGTATGCTCTAGGGTCACTTTAAACGCGCTGGAAATCTGTAGTACAATATCAATTGAATTTCAATCCGAATTTCAAAAATTTATATCAAGCAAGATATTCACAAGTAAGAATCTAAGTGCAAGATGTAGGTCCCAAAAAAAAAACATAGGGTATACATTGCACTCGAAGTAGAATCCTTGGCTTATCGTATAGCTCTAGAGCCAAATATAAATATTCCATATTGCCTGTAATTCCATAGTAATGTTTGGAATTAGTGTGAATTCAGTCAACCAGGCTCCCAATGTGATAAAAGCATAATCATCATATGTTCCTAGCTGGCATATGCATATGAATACGGAGCTAGGGCTTATATTTAACATTACATGTAAAAAAAACATAGCATTTGGGGGAATTGAACTCGTGATCTTAACATAAGGTACTTTGTTTGTCTAACTTGTCAATCTTGCATGTCAGACCTGCTAAGTCAATCTGACATGCATTTGTCTTGTGGGTTTGAGTCATACTTGTCAATTGAAAATGTAAGTATGACTTGGGGCCAAGTCACTCAAAGTTGCTGACTCAATTCAGATTCCTCAAAAACCAGAGTCAGAGTTGGGAGTCAACTTGGACTCAAAGATTTTGGTAACACAGGTTGAAGATTATTTTCAACAAATCTCTACTCCTTCCTATTCTTCTAGACCCCATATATGTCACATGTTTGACTTATTACATGCACACAAAAAATAACCATCTACTTATATACAAAAAAAAAAATAGTTTTGATAATTTTCAAAATATATACTTACAATGTAACACTGTTTTTATGTAAATAACATGGGTCTTCAGATAAACCAAAATGGCATAGCATGGCCCTTCTAGATTTATAGGATATTTTCCTTGAAGCTACTAAAAAATTCCATATATATACAACTTCCTTGCAGCCTACAAATTCCCTATATTGTTGATGTATTTGTAACTTCGGAAGATATTCACTTGTATATTGTATGTATTACATTTGTACTGTATTGTATCCCTAACGGAGATGTATTATTCATCCGATTGGAAGTGTCATCATTTGTATTTGCAAGTGTCGCAAGTTACATTGTAAGTGTCGTACCTTATATTTGATGGGTCATTAGACCACCTCTGTGGGATTGGCCCTGTATGAGTTAAGTGGAAAGGTTATTAGACTCCCTTAGGGACTCATCCCAGTTAGGGTAAAAGGCAGGTTAAGTTAAAGTATAAATAGAGTGGTTGCACCAATCTATTTGCTCATTCACTTACTCATCCAACTCACATAGTTGAGAGACAAGAGTGCACACAAGTGGAGGAGGAGTAGCTGCTGAAGACATCTATCTTTTAGGGATTCATCTTTGTGATCTTTGTATTGGTTCTTATTCTATATCTGAGGAAGTTGCGGGGTTTTTCACCTTCTTGGTTTTCCCCGGTGAAATGCTTTGTGTCTCTTGTCTCTTGTGTTTGATATGATGTACATGTTGTTCTCTCAGTTAAGATCCTAGATCATATTGTATTAAATGATGAAAAAATAACATTGTATCATAGTTATCCTGAAGGAAGGTATTCTATCGAATTTACGGCACTTGTTGCACTTGCGACAAATTGGAAGCTAGGGCTTGGAATAGTAAAAACTATTCATTGTGGACTTTCGCTATAAATCAGTTTTGGAAAAGGATCAGGATCTAAATTTTTTACAGGCCGAATATCAGAGACAGATGTACCCTGTGTAAAAATTTTAGCCTCATATTCGTTGTAATTTGTGAGATATGATTCATACACATTAGGGTTTCTGCCTCTTCCAGAATGCATCCCTAAATAGGTGACCTAGGAACAGAGGTCATATCTCAGGCTAGGAAGATACAAATGGAAGTTTGTAAAAAGTGACAGTTAGGGAACATACTTTAGTTTCAGAGGTCCGATTTTTAGAGGTCGAAGTTGAAATAGTGACACGTGGAACTCCGTACAAGTTCACTATAATGTTTCATCACATAAACAGTTCATTTTGTGACACTTAGCATATCTCTATCATGGAGAATCCATTGGAGCTAAGATATGTGGGGTTGGAAAGATGACAGGTTAGTCTACCATAGGTCGATGTTTCAAATCTCGAGGATCCTAAATTTCATAGATACACCAGAAACAATATGGAAAATATTTCTGTCAAAACAGAATTGGATTCTGAACATTTTCATTTTTGGCTTGTCACTGCTACGGGAAATTAGGGCTTTTGACATAAGTGGAATTTTGGATTGATCTCCTCAGAAAAATCAAAGTTTAGAGACCAAGATCAATTTTTTGGGTTGGGTAGAACCCCGGGATCTTTCAAACCCTAGTTCAGGTTTTGGACTAGAAACCCAGAAAACCAGATTTGGACAGAAGTTGTAGATCCGAAATCCGTAGGTCATTTTTGGAGGGTCAAGTTTTTGGAGTTTTCAAAATCTGAGCACACTAAGTTAATTGCCTTACTCAATTGCATCTCCCTATTAAGACAGAAGTTTGAAATTCCAAGTTTGGGTTTGTAGGGTCTCTCTGTCAAACCCTGACCAACTCTAGATCCAGTTTCAGCAAATCAAAGTGGTGAGACCTAAAATATTTTATTTCCATTTGAGTTTCTCATTAAGATGTCTCACCACACCAAGCTTGAGGATAAGCTTGAAGGGGCTGATAACTTCCGAGCATGGAAGTATAGGATTGGGTTAATCCTAGAAGAGAATGAATTGGACACCTACATTGTTGAATTTTCAGAATTTACTTCAATATGATCTAGGATCTTAACTGAGAGAACAACATGTACATCATATCTACAGCATATCAATCATGGAGACAATAATGCAAGCACACAAGAGACACAAAGATTTACTTGGGGAAAACCATAAAGGTGAAAAACCCCAATAACTTCCTCAGAGATAGATAGAGCAATGATACAACCAACCAAGAGAGATAGCCATAACCTAGCAGCAGATCCTCCTCCTCCATAAGTGCGCCACTCCTCCTTGAGTGCATGTGTGAGAAGTGAGTGAGCAAATAGAGTGCCTCCCGCACTCTATTTATACTTGACTTGACTTGCCTTTTTACCTAACTCATGTAGGCTCGAACTTTACCACATAACATAATGCTGATTGGGACGACCCCCAATAGGGTGGTCTAATAACCCTTTGACCCACATGACTTATACAGGGCCGACCCCAAATAAGGTGGTCTAATAACCCATCAAGTATAAGTTACGACACTTACAATATAAATGACGACACTTCCTTATAGAGGAATAATACCATCTCTATATGAATACAATATACATATATGTGAAATACATTCCGAAGTTACATATACATCAACACTCCCTCTTAACTTAGAATGTATTTCTCAGCACAGTTCTTCTAGCACAAGTCATCTTCTCTGGATCATCGTCACTGGATAATCGTCATCGAGTCATCATCATCGTCACTGCTGCTGCTATCTCAATCAATCTATGAATCTACTCGTCATAGGAATTTCTACAGAGCCAGTCCTTTTTCATACTGGATGTAGGCCCACCACCTGCAGGTCTTCATCATCACTGGCCATACTGTGGAATCCTCAGGACTTATTACGTGCGTCACAAAACCTCGAAAGAGCATCCCAGGATGTTACAGGTACACAAATCCAGCCTGTAGGATATCCCAGGGCGCTATTACATGTGACCCCACCACAAAACCTCGAAAGAGCATCTCAGGATGTTACGGGTACACAAATCCGACCTGAAATCTCCCAGGGCACAAATTACATGTGGTCCACCACAAAACCTAGCAAGAGCATCTCAGGATGTTACGGGTACACAACTCCGACCTGAAATCTCCCAGGGCACAAATTACATGTGGTCATGGCAAAACCTCGAAAGAGCATCTCAGGATGTTACGGGTACACAACTCCGACCTGAAATCTCCCAGGACCCAAATTACATGCCATAGGACAAAACCTCGCAAGAGCATCTCAGGATGTTACGGGTACACAACTCCGACCTGAAATCTCCCAGGGCACAAATTACATGTCCTCCCAGAGAAATGTCTCGAAAGAGCATCCCAGGCTGTTACGGGTACACAACTCCGACCTATAGGATCTCCCAGACATGCTCATCTGCACAACCTGATCCACGGCCATAGAGTATCAACCTGATACTCACCATACATCATCCTGATGTACTCATGATCATCCTGATCATCATCACTGCAACGTCCTGCTGCATGTCATCTGGAGCAAAATCCTGAAGCTCATCATCCATGATCATCCTGATCATCACTGCAACATCCTGCTGCATGATCCACCTGATCATCAATGCATCCACCTGATGCATACCAAGTATCTACCTGATACATATCATCATACATGATCCTCCTGATCATACAATGTATCCACCTGATACATGATACATATCACCGTACATGATCCACTTGATCATACAATGTATCCACCTGATACATATACAGATACATGGTCCAAGCATCCAACATGATGCATATACAAAATACATACACATGATCCAACTCATCATATCCAACATCCAACATGATGCATACATACATAAATGATCCAACTGATCATATCCAGAATCCAACATGATGCATACATACATAAATGATCCAACTGATCATATCCAGCATCCAACATGATGCGTACATACATAAATGATCCAACTGATCATATCTAGCATCCAACATGATGCGTACATACATAAATGATCCAACTGATCATATCCAAGCAGAAACCAGAACATCATCCTGATGCCCAATATCCAGCGCTTACATCCACAGCCATGTGAAGGATCCTCCTTCCAACATGCTTGGAATGGCTTCAGCAAATGTGTCCATCACTTCTTCCTCGAAGTGTCCTCGATCTGAAGAATGCCAAGCCTCTCTCTGAAGTACTCGAACTTCACTCTAGCTAGCGGCTTCATCAACACATCTGTAATCTGCTCATCCGTCGCAACATACAGAAGCTTCACAGCTCCTCTCTGCACCATATCCCTGATATAGTGATATTTGATCTCTATGTGTTTCGACCTGTCATGAAACACTGGGTTCTCAGACAGCTTCACACAACTCTGGTTATCACAGAAGATACCAGTAGCCTCCAATGGGAGATCAAATAACTCAGACAGTAGCTTCCGTAGCCATACTTCCTCACAACTAGCTGAACAGGCTGCAACATACTCTGCCTCAGCTGTACTCAGTGCTACGCAGGACTGCTTCCTGCTAAACCAAGAGATCACACCTGATCCCATACTGAAGCAACACCCAAATGTGCTCTTCCTGTCTGCAGCACTGCCAGCCCAATCTGAATCAACATAATCCTGCAGGTTAAACTTTTGATTCACCTCATACTTGAGCCCATAATCCATTGTACCCTTCAGGTACCTCAGAACATGCTTTACAGCAACCAGGTGAACACTCCTCGAATCCGTCAGGAACTGGCTCAATGTGTTCACAGCAAAGCAAATGTCTGGTCTCGTGTTCGTCAGGTACATCAATGACCCAATCATCTGACGATACATAGAGACATCAACCAGCTCAGATGAAACATCACATAGAAGCTTCAGATTCGATGCCATAGGTGTGGCCATGGCCTTGCAATCCATCATCCCGAACCTCTTTGGGATCTCTACTGCATACTTCCCTTGTCCAAGGAAGATTCTATCTGCACTCTGCCACACCTCCATGCCAAAAACAAATAGTGCATCATCCCCAAGTTCTTCATCTCGAACTCGGTAGTAAGCTTCCGCTGCGTGTCGGCAATCAATCTATCTTCACCATACCAAGTTCTGCACATATATGATTTCCTATCATGTGTCTCAGAACCAAGTGGCTGCTCTACATACACTTCTTCTTCAACTACACCATTCAAGGAAGCTGTCTTGAATCCATCTGGTGTATCTTCTATTTCATCACTTTTATATTTCTCAATGCTGCCATCTGCAACATGCTTGATCTGATAGTTCCATTTGGAAGTCATAGCAAACTTCCCTTCATGTCTTGGGATTACATCCCAAACATCATTCTTCATGATCGACGGATCATGGCATTTCATTTCTTCATCCCAGATCCTGGGAACTTCAATATCTTCAATATCTTCAATAGATATCTTTGTTGCTGGAACAAATGTTGTAGTTCTTCTTTTGTAGGAGATGGCATACGATCTTTCCTACACAACAAGTTAAATTGCATGATTAGAAAACATCTCATAGTTTTCAGAACAAATTCTTACACATAAAGAAATATGCCATACAGTCATGCAATTATCTTAGCCAATGCTTCAATACAACATTTATCCATATTCCGTAACTTTCTAGATGCCTTCCAATCTCTACCAGAACATTGTTAAGAGTGTGCACAACTCCCAACATGTCAGCAAAGAGGTTTCATTCTAGATAAGTAGCAATGGAATGTTGTACAGTGCCATAGGCCACTTACCCATGCATATTAGGAGTATACTGTTCATCAATGCAATTATTCTAATATGCATAATACACAACCTAATTCTAGGAACATCAGTATATACATTATTGAACAGTATTATTTAAGAAATGACAATTCAAATACTTATCTTTGTTTGTTCGTTGGGTGGACTCCCTCTGAGTCTTCGCTTCTTGCAGGAGCTACTGGAGTCCTAATCTGAAGTAGCTTCTTCTACACCTTTTGATGTGGAATGTAGAGAGATGGTCAACTCCCTCTGAATATTTGCATCCTTGAATAAACCATTGGAGTGTACTCCCTCTTGATCTTTGCTTCATGGATTACCTGTTCTTGAACTCATATTCATCCTTGGTCCCTATGCATGCTTATTAGTATCATGATTGTGTTATCCTTGTGAGCTCATATAAAATCATACATTCATTAGCATACTATTAAAACACAATAATCTCAAGCATGTATAGTCATGATCATTTCAAACAGAAAATAATAAGTATTAGCATTCAAGGTTTATGTAGGATTCTTATGGTTAGTCAAATCATAAGAAACATAACATGTCTAAACCTGTAATTACTCAAACCTATGACTCTTCAGGTTAGTTGAATCATCAATCAAGATAAGAGTTATAATATGCATAAAACCTGTGATTATTCAAACCTATACCTTCATGATTCTTCTGGTTAGTCATATCATCAATTATGGTAAGAAACATAATATGCATACAACCATGATTATTCAAACCTATGACTTCATGAATAATCATTATCAACAACAGTATAAGATCCTAACACAAGGTAGGATTCTATCTTGATATAGGAAAAACATACCTGGATTAGCATGCTAGCTAGTTATGTCTAACATACTCACACGATGTCTTCTTGTTCTTCTTCAATGACTTGTGCTAGTAACCTGTATATCTCATAGGTCAACTATTACAAAGCCAAGTTATACATACCTCGTAAATGGATCTTTTATGAGATCCATGACAATGGATGAATCCTTGTCTTCATGCCACCATGATCATACGTTCTTGAAGAAGAATATGATTTGTCTTTCTTGGTGTACCTTTCATGTTAGCAGACAACATAAACCTCATACAACACCATAATGCATTAGTATAATCATAAGTGTTAACACCCTAACCAATGAATATCTTCTATCATGCATTCATAATTTTGTTAAGGTGATACGACAAATCTAAAATCAAGATTATACTAACCGTAATAACATGAAGAGAAACATACCATAAACTTAATCAAGAACAAATCTCAAAACATACCTCGATGAGTCATACCTGTTGAGATCGCTTGTAATCTTCTTATGTAAGGCCTTAGCCTCATCTCCCTCTGAAACAGGAACTTCTTCACTCATGCAGATGATCAATCCATATTCTTGTAGGATTAACCCAATCCACTTGATTTGCAAGAACTGGACCTGGAGCTGGATATGGGTTTGTCAGAGAAACCCCAAAAATTCAAACTTGAATTTCAAATTTTCGAAAGGATAGAAATATGCGCCTTGATGAGCTGATCAAACTGGTATATTCAGAATTTGAAAACTGCAAAGTTGCACTCCTCAATTTTGCCTTTGAAACTTCCGGATTCACTAGACGTGACCCTGAACTGGGGTTTTATGAAGCCCACTCTTATTCCCAATCAAAATGTTTCATCCAAAGCTCTAAGCTTCTATTTTTCTGAGGAGCTTCCAGCCGTGGTCACAGATTTCAAAAATTCCCATTTTTACAGAAGCCCTAATTTTCCACTTTTCTAATCAAAGTCCCGAACTAGGGTCTAATCAAGCCCGGCCTTCTGCCCAACCAAAAATTCTGATCTTGGTCTCTAAATTTCTATTTTGATGAGTAGCATCCAGCCGTGGTCTCCGATTACAAAAATTCCAAATTTCTCCGAAGCCCTAAATTTCGGAAACCATGAATGAAGGTACTCAAAAATAATTCTGTTTTGACAGAAATATGTACCTGATTGTTTTTGGTGTAACTCCAAAATTTTTGATCCACAGGTTTTGAAAAAGTTTCTTGAGATAGCCTGACCTGTTATCTTTCCATCGTGACAGGTCTGACCTCAATTGGATTCTCTGAGAGAGAGTTATGCCAAATGTCGCAACGTGACCTGTTTTGGGATAATACAGGAGAGCGAACTTGTACGGCGTGCCACGTGTCACTGTTTCAACTTCGTCCTGTAAAAACTTTTCCTGAGATAGCTCGGCCTGTTATCTTTCCATCTTGACAGTTCTGACCTCAATTGGACTCTCTGAGAGAGAGTTATGCTAAATGTCGCAATGTGACCTGTTTTGGGATAAAACAGAAGAGCAAACTTGTACGGCGTGCCACGTGTCACTGTTTGAACTTCGGCATCTGAAATTTTTTTCTAAGATAGTACAGACTGTGTAATACCTGTCACTTTTTACGAAATTTCATTTGGAGCTTCCTAGCCCAGGTTATGACCTTTTTCCCAAGGTCACCTGATTTTGACTCAGATCTGGAAGAGGCAGAAACCCTATATTGTACAGATCATAAATTACAAAGTACAACGAATTAGAGGTTGTCCTTTGGACACAAGGTACCTGGAGATTTAATATTCGTCCTGTAACAATTTCAGATCCGAAAAAGTCTCCAAAACGGATTTATAGTGAAAGTGCTACGATGACTGGTTTTTGCTATATCAAGCCCTAGCATCGTAAGTGCAACAAGTGTCATACATGCCATATCATGCCTTCTTTTAGGCTAGCTCTGATACCATGTTGAATTTTGAGAATTTACTTCAATATGATCTAGGATCTTAACTGAGAGAACAACATGTACAGCATATCAATCATGGAGACAATAATGCAAGCACACAAGAGACACAAAGATTTACTTGGGGAAAACCATAAAGGTGAAAAATCCCAATAACTTCCTCAGAGATAGATAGAGCAATGATACAACCAACCAAGAGAGATAGCCATAACCTAGCAGCAGATCCTCCTCCTCCATAAGTGCGCCACACCTCCTTGAGTGCATGTGTGAGAAGTGAGTGAGCAAATAAAGTGCCTCCCCCACTCTATTTATACTTGACTTGACTTGCCTTTTTACCTAACTCATGTAGGCTCGAACTTTACCACATAACATAATGCTAATTGGGCCGACCCCCAATAGGGTGGTCTAATAACCCTTTGAACCACATGGCCGACCCCCAATAGGGTGGTCTAATAACCATTTGACCCACATGACTTATACAGGGCCGACCCCAAATAAGGTGGTCTAATAACCCATTAAGTATAAGTTACGACACTTACAATATAAATGACGACACTTCCTTATAGAGGAATAATACGATCTCTATAGGAATACAATATACATATATGTGAAATACATTCCGAAGTTACATATACATCAACATACATAAGTGAAGAGGTTCCAGTTCCAAAGGGAGATGAGGCTAAGGCCTTACATAAGAAGAACTTGGTCAAGGCCAAGAGAATCATTGCATATTCTATCAAAGACCATCTCATACCTCATGTGTCTTCTCTAAAGACAGCCAAGGAGATGTTTGATTCCTTGACCAAGTTGTTTGAAGGGAAGAACACAAATCGGGAGATGATATTTCAGAACCAATTGAAGAGTGTAAAGATCCAGAATGGAGAGACCATCCAATCCTACTTTACTAGGGTCTCTCAAATGAAAGAACAACTTGAAGCTGTGGATGACGTAGTGGAGAATGGATAAATTGTGATGACCACTTTGAATGGCCTACCTAGGTCATGGGACTCCTTCATCCAAGGAATTTGTGCAAGAAATAAATTGATTTCTTTCAGTAGATTGTGGGAGGAATGCTCACAAGAATAAGCTAGACTTGTAGCTCGAGAAGAAAATATGGATAATGAAGACCAGGCTCTCACAGTACACACCAGGAAAAATAACATCAAGAGGGAGCATCCTCATCACAAGAAGGGTAAACACCACCACTATAATTAGGGGGAGAACATTGGAGGATCCAAGAAATATCCTTCTCACATTCAATGTTATACTTGTGATGAGAAGGGACATTATTCCATATATTGTCTCAGGAACAAAAGCAGCTCCCACAAGAAGAAGAGCAACAAGAAAAGACATCATGCTCACACTGCAGAGTATGATGAACCTTCAAGGAATAGAGCTGGAGAAGACAATGAAGATTCTTCAAGTGATGAAGACTATGTATTGTAATGAAGAAGAAGCTACTGCAAAGTTGGACTCCGAAAGACAAATAATCTATGGAAGAACCTCATCCATTTTCAGCATTGGTTAAGGTGAACACTATCAGAGACTTCAGTAGTTCCTGCAAGGAAGCAAATATTGAGATGGAGTCCACCCACTAACAACCAAATAAAGATAAGTATTTTAATTGTTATTTCCTATAAATATGATTACTTAAATGATGTTGTTCAGTCATGTACATACTTATGTTCCTATATTTAGGATGTATATTATGCATTTTAGAAAAGTTGCATTAATGAACAAGATACTACTAATATGCAAGTAATGGGTAGGTGGCCTATGGTACTATACAACATTCCATTGCTACTTATCTAGAATGAAACCTCTTTGCTGACATGTTGGGAGTAGTGCACACTCTTAACAATGTTCTGGCAGAGATGGAGGGCATCTAGAAAGTTAGCGTATTAATATGGGATATGGATGAATGTTGTATTGAAGCATTGGCTAAGATAATTGCATGAATATATAACATATGTCCTTATGTGTAATATTCTGTTATGAAAACTATGAGAAGTTTCTAATCATGCAATTGAATTTGACTTGTAGGAAAGATCATGTACAATCACCTACAAAAGAAGGACAATGATATTTGTTCCGAAGAACATGCGACGAAGTTCAAGAAAAATTTCCTATTGAAGATATTGAAGAATCTGAAGTTCCCAGGATTAGGGATGAAGTAATGGAAGGATGCCATGATCAAGGAGCACCAGTCAATCATGAAGAATGATGTATGAGATTTGGTACCAAGACTAGAAGGGAAGTCCGTTGTGACTTCCAAGTGGATCTACAAGATCAAGCATGCTACAGATGGTAGCATAGAGAAATACAAGGAAAGGTTTGTGGCTCGTGGCTTCTACTAGAAAGAAGGGATATATTATGAAGAAAATTTTGCACCTGTAGCCAGATACACTTCCATCAGAACAGCACTTCCTCTGGCTGTAGTGACGAAGTGGAAGATACACCAGATGGATGTCAAGACAGATTTCTTGAATGGTGTAGTCAAAGAAGAAGTGTATGTGGATCAACCACTCGGTTTTGAGACACATGACAGGGAGTCACATGTGTGCAAATTAAATAAATCCTTGTACGATTTGAGACAAGAACCCACGACATGGTACGACAAAATTGACAGCTTCCTGACTAGTTTTGGATTTACCAAGAGTAAAGCGAATTCCAGCCTTTACTACAAGGTTGAGGAAGGAAATCCAGTGATACTCCTACTATATGTAGATAACCTATTTGTGACAGGTGAGATTGGGTTGATTGTTGATACGAAGAGGAAGCTTGCTGCTGAGCTCAACATGAAGGACTTAGGTATGATGCATTACTTTCTAAGTATGGAGGTGTGGCAGAGTGTAGATGGAATCTTCCTTGGACAAGGGAAGTATGTAGTAGAGATCCTGAAGCTGTTGAGGATGATGGACTATAAGGCCATGGCTACCCCTATGGCATCGAAACTAAAGCTATTTAGTGATGCTTCATCAGAGTCAGTTGATGCCACGATGTATCATTAGATGATTGGGTCCTTGATGTACCTGAAAAACATGAGACCATATATTTGCTTTGCTGTGAACATATTGAGCCAGTTCCTGATGGATCCTAGACATGTTCACTTGATTGTTGTAAACCATATTCTAAGGTAACTGAAGGGTATAATTGATTATGGGCTCAAGTATGATGCAAATCAAAAGGATAACCTGGAGGGTTATGTTGATTTAGATTGGGAAGGTAGTGCTGCAGATAGGAAGAGCACTTTAGGGTGCTACTTCAGTATGGGATCAGGTGTGATCTCTTGGTTTACCAAGAAGAAATCATGCATAGCACTAAGTACATATGAAGCAGAGTATGTCGCAGCTTGTTCGGCCAGCTGTGAGGTAGTATGGATAAGGAAGCTACTATCAGATTTATTTGATCTCAAGTTGGATGCTACTTGTATCTTTTGTAACAACCAAATTTGTGTGAAGTTGTCTGAGAACCTGGTGTTCCATGAAAAGTCGAAGCACATCGAGATCAAGTATCACGATATCAGGGATATGCTGCAAAGAGGAGTAGTGAAGCTCCTGTATGTTACGATGGACGAGTAGATAGCAGATGTGTTTACCAAGCCACTAGCCAAGGTGAAGTTTGAGTACTTCAGAGAGAGGCTGGGTGTTCTTTGGATTGAAGATACTTCTAAGAGGAAGTGATGGGACATAAATGTAGGATCCTTTCCAAGCATGGTGGCAGGCGAGTCCCCCCATGGCTTTGGATGTAAATGCTATGTGATGAGCATTCGGGTGATGCTCCGTATGATGATGATCCATATAATAGCGCCTTGGGAGATTTGCAGATACTCTTTCAAGGCTTTTCCTATGGCGTATAATAGCTCCATCGGAGATCTGGTAGATGCTCTTTCGAGGTTTTTCTTAGAGGGACATATAATAGCTCCCTGGGAGATCTTGCAGGTTGTGCTTTGCATGTAATTATTCCTAGGATGCTCTTTCGAGGTTTTGTCCGTGGCATATAATAGCGCCCTGGGAGATCTTGCATGTTGTGCTTAGCACATAATCAGTCCTGGGATGGTCTTTCGAGGTTTTTCCTGCTTGCATATAATATCTCCCAGGGAGATCTTGCAGGTTTTGCTTAGCACATAATTAGTCCTGGGATGCTATTTCAAGGTTTTTCAAGATGCACATAATTAGCCCTGAGATTCCACTATATGGCCCGCCCGCAGAGATGATGAAGACCTACATGGAGGCTAGGCTTACATCCAGCATGAAAAATGGCTAGCTCTAAAGATTTTCCTATGAAGAGAATATTTGAGAGATACCACTAGCGATCAAGATTATGAGTACAACAGTAGTGACGATGATGCTCTAGTGATCTAGTGACAATGATCCAGCTCCAGTATTGAAGACTTGTGCCTATATGTATTGATGACCTGTGTCAAGAGAATAGCTTCCTAGCTAAAAGAGAGTGTTGATGTATTTGTAACTTCGAAAGATATTCACTTGTATATTGTATGTATTACATTTGTACTTTATTGTATCCCCAACGGATATGTATTATTCCTCCGATTGGAAGTGTCGTCACTTGTATTTGCAAGTGTCACAAGTTACATTGTAAGTGTCATAAATTATATTTGATAGGTTATTAGACCACCTTAGTGGGGTCGGACCTGTATGAGTTAAGTGGAAGGGTTATTAGACTCCCTTAGGGAGTCGGCCCAGTTAGGGTAAAAGGCATGTTAAGTTAAAGTATAAATAGAGTGGTTGCACCACTCTATTTTCTCATTCAGTCACTCATCCAAATCGCATAGTTGAGAGAGAGTGCGCACAAGTGGAGGAGGAGTAGCTACTGAAGACATCTATCTTTTGGGGATTCATCTTTGTGATTTTTTTATTGGTGCTTATTCTATCTCTAAGGAAGTTGCAGGGTTTTTCACCTTCTTGGTTTTCCCCAGTGAAATGCTTTGTGTCTCTTGTCTCTTGTGTTTGATATGTTGTACGTGTTTTTCTCTAAGTTAATATCCTAGATCATATTCTATTAAATGATGAAAAACTAGCATATATTTATATGCATTTGTGTTTCCTAATTTTAATAAATTAGTGAATAACTACATCACCATGGCAGGAATGAAATGCTCAGAGCAAAAATATGATTTGATTGATACTTTAATAGAATAACAACACCAAATTAGATCATACTTATGTCATGAATGTCTTCTCAACATTCTCCTATTTTAAAATGTTGCACTCGAAAATCACTCAATCATCTGCAATTGAACGCTTGATCAACCTCTCAATGGGGACTGACAATGTTTTAGTTTTAAAGCCATTTTGAACTACACTCTCAGGGAAAACTTTATTTTTCTTGGAATGCAAAACTCAATAGAGTACAACTATTGCACTTGAATTAAATTAGGCTTCAGGAAATAAGCAAGGAAACATAGTTGCACCCAAAAAATGAGGATCAAGATACTCAACAGGAAAAGTACTTTTTCCATGGTCAAAATCTTCCAAAATTCCAGTAAAATCCTTTCGACTATCAATGCTAGTTCCTTTAAATTTTTAAAAGAATAGAAAAGATGAACTTGGAAAAATGTCTACAAAAAGCCTATTTCCAAGAGATGCTAATATGTGAATGATACCAATATATTCAAGAGCAAAAACACAACATTTTAAAATCTAGTCAATCTTCATAATATACAACTGAATCAGGCATCAATCCATGAACTAAGAATTCCATGGTCTTCAGGATCTTGAACAGGGATAACAAACACATTACCTTTGGTGGTCATGCCCAGAATATTCCTGCTTTAGCTACTCTCCATCTTCGAAATCTGAAATTGTGAAGGTTATAAAAAAAACAATTTTCCTAGAGAGAAAATAAATGTAATTTTCATATAGTTTATTGGTATGAGATAGATTTAATTATCAGCATAAACATGCAGATCTCTTCCCTTGAGAGATTAAATTAAAGAGAAGAGACTTGTGGGAAACAAGATTATTTGGAAATTAAAAATATCACTGATGACATTCACTTGATGTGGAGAAAGGGAATCTTCCCACTCACCTGATCTAATGTCTTCACCAACTTTCCCTTTATTTTTCAATTGTTTCAAAACCATGGAACATATGAGTATACACCAATATATGTCGAACACAAGGAGAGTCAGAAGCATTGTATTAAATACATAATAGATCCTTTTTTGATAGGAATCCGGAAGAGATAGGTACTTATGAAGATCATAACTGCAGGCGAAAAGTGAAAACCCCATATTGTAAGTACTAATTGATATTTCAATAAAGTTTCAAAGACTTCACCTTGAGATGACAATACAACATCATAAATTGAGTATCTAAGAAAGGATAAAAGAAAACCTTGAACTTTGAATAATCCATAATGGGTAATATATTGGGCGTAAAATAAGCCACGAAAAGGGGAAAAGGCCCCAAACTTGTGCTAGCTGCAAACTCTTTGCCACAATACTTAAAGAGCGTTTTTGTTTCCATGAACACATCACTTGTATCATGAAAAGCCAATACAAGAGAACCGCTATGGAAAGACATGGATAATACATAAAAATGAGTGTCTAAAACTTCTATCAAAGAGTAAGGTCAAGAATACTTTCATCAAACCTTCATTAACATTTAAGGCTCATCCCATTGGCCTTTTTGTTTTTTAATTTGATCTAGTGTGTTGATGTATATGTAACTTCAGAATGTATTTCATCTATGTATTTTATATATATTTATTGTACCCTTATAAGAGATGTGTTATTCCTCTATAAGGAAGTGTCGTCATGTGGATTGACAAGTGTCGCAACTGTGTGTACTTGCCGATGGGTTATTAGACCACCATGTGTGGGGTCGGCCCTGAAATATATATTATATTGTAGATGTGTCTAGATAGACAAGTCAGCCCCATAGTGTAACTAGGAAAATAGGATAAGTATAAATAGAGATTATGAGATCTCTATTTGGATCAATTCGGAAAGTCACACTTCTCTCACTCAGAAAGTGGCGCACTAGTGAGGAGGAGGATCATCTGCTCTAGGAGAATATCTCAAATGTATTTTGGTTGTACTTTGGTTGAGCCATTGCTCTCTCTATCTCTGAGGAAGTTGTGGGGTTTTTTGCCTTAGGGTTTTCTCCACAGAAACTCTGTGTATCTTACCTCTCATGCTTTTGATTCTTGTGATGCTTTTCATGCTTATTGTGATTGTTATGCATTGATATACTGTATATGTTATTCTCTCAGTAAATATCCAAGAGAATTGTGAATTAATGCTCAAAATTTAACATGGTATCAGAGCTAACCTGAGAAGAAGACATTTTGCAGTGACGGAAACTTGAGTTTCTTGTTTATTGGGTTTCTCTCCGAAGTTTTTGGAAAAGCAGTATAGTAGATTGACTCTAATCATCAAGGAGAATCTATCTGTTCAATCAAAATTCAATTTTGAGCATTTCCAGATTTGGCCCTAAAAATTAGGGTTTCCACAAAAATAGGAATTTCTAAAATCTGAAGACATAGCTAGAAGCTCCTTGCAAAAATCGAAGTTTAGAGCTTTGGAGCGAGATTTTTGGTTGGGTAGATCTCTGAGAAACTCAAACCCTAATTCAGGGCTCTCCCTAGTAAACCCAGGAGGACAAAAAGGCAAAGTTGAAGGGTAAGGCTTTGCTAATCTCAAAATCTGAATACACCAGGCTGATTAGCTCATCAAGGCGCATCTTTCTATCCTTTCAGAAAGTTGAAATTCACATTTTGAATTTTTAGCATTTTTTCGACAATCCCTAATCCAAGACCAGATCCAGTTTTCAGCATTTCAAGTGGTAAGACCTAAATATTTTCTATTTCCATTTGAAGTACTCTTTAATATGTCTCACCACACCAAGCTTGAGGATAAGCTTGAAGGGGATGATAACTTTCGAGCTTGGAAGTATAGGATTGGGTTAATCCTGGAAGAGAATGAGTTGGACTCATATATAAAAGAAGACATCCCTATCCCAGAGGATGAAGAGGATAAGGTATTGCATAGGAAGAACTTGGTCAAGGCAAAGAGAATCATTGTTGATTCTATCAAAGACCATCTCATACCCCATGTGTCTTCTCTAAAGACACCCAAGGCTATGTTTGACTCTTTGACCAAGCTATTTGAAGGAAAGAACATAAATCGAAAGATGACCCTGCGGAATCAATTGAAAGGGGTCAAGATGTTGAATGGAGAAACCATTCAATCCTATTTCTCCAAGGTCTCTCATATCAAGGAACAACTTGAAGCTGTAGATTGAATGGTGGAGAATGGTGAAATTATTATGACTACTTTGAATGGCCTACCTAGGTCATGGGACTCTTTTATCCAGGGGATCTGTGCCAGAAAGAAGTTAATCTCCTTTAGCAGATTATGGGAGGAATGTTCTCAAGAAGAAGCAAGGCTTGTGGCAAGAGAAGAGAAGATGGGAAAAGAAGATCAAGCTCTCATAGCTCACACTAAGAAGGACAAGTTCAAGAGGGAGCCATCCCATCACAAGAATAAATCTTCTCATCATTTTCACAAAGACAAGAAAGACCTAAGGTGTTTCAGTTGTAATGAGAAGGGTCACTTTGCTTCAGAACATCCCAAGAACAAAAGGGACAACCACAACAACTCCAGTAAGAAGAAGAAGGGTAACAAAAGATGGTACCATGCTCATGCTACCGAAGATGATGAACCTCCAAAGAAGAAGGCTAGGGAAAAAAGTGATGATAATAATGATGACTCATCAAGTGAAGAAGAGTGTGTTCTAATCTCTGCTCTCACATGTACTATCTCCTATGGTTGTAATGATTGGTTAATTGACAGTGGGGCTTCCAAACACATGAATGGGTTTAAAGAATCCTTTGTAAATCTGTCTGAACATGAATCACCCCATAAAGTGAAAATTGGGGATGATTATCAATATCCCATCAAAGGAAGTGGTGAAGCCTCCTACAACCTAGATTCTGGAAAATATTTGAAGATGAAAGAAGTCCTTTATGTACCTGGGATCAAGAAGAAATTACTCTCCATCTTTGCATTGGATGAAAAAGGTATGAGGGTTGCATTTGTGGATGGCCAAGTCCTAATGTGGCCAAAGGGAAAGACCATAGATGATGCAGTAGTGATTGGAGAGCAAGAGGGAGGTTTGTATAAATTAAAAGGACAACCTGAACATGCCATGGTGCCTGAATCCATGGAGCCAAGTGAACTTTGGCATAGAAGACTTGCTCATATGCACTATAGGGAACTTCCAATTGAAAGCAAGGTTGTAGAGGGTCTTCTTGAAATCAAGACCGAACATGAAGGTGTTTGCAAAGGATGTGCAAAAGGTAAGAATATTAAGAAGGCTTTCCCAAGCAGTGAAAGCAAGGCAAAAGATATCCTGGAAATCATCCACTCAGATGTATGTGGCCCTATGTCATCTAGTTCTATAAGTGGGTATGTTTACTATATCTCATTTATTGATGAATTCTCCAGAAAGACTTGGGTATAATTCTTGAAGAACAAAGATGAGGTGTTTGATAAGTTCAAGGAATTCAAAACCTTGATGGAGAATCAAACTGACAAGAAGATCAAAACATTCAGATCCAAAAATGGTGGAGAGTTCACCTCAGGTGACGTCAAGAATCTTTGTAGTGATTCATGGATTAAGAGGGAGTTGACTGCTCCTTATAATCCTCAACAGAATGGATTTGTAGAAAGGAAGAATAGAACAATCATGGAAGCAGCAAGGGCAATGCTACATGACTAGGATCTACCTATGCATCTGTGGGCAGAAGCAGTTAGAACAACTGTATATGTGCAGAACTGAACACCCCACAAGATATTGGACAACAAGACACTAGAAGAAGTCTTTTCTGGTAAGAAACCTGAAGTCAACCATATCAGAATATTTGGTTTTCCAGTATAGACACATGTCCCAATGGAAAAGAGGACCAAGCTAGATCCTTCAGGAAAGAAGGGTATCTTTTTGGGTTACAGTAAAAGCTTGAAGGCTTATAGAATATACTTTCCAGGGTTCAATAAGATTGATGACAGCAGGGATGTAACATTTGATGAAAACTCAGCATTCATCAAATCAAGGAAGGCACCTATCCAAGTTTATGAAGAACCTAAGGAAACTAGATTTCAAGACTCTACCATGACTGAAGCAATTTGAGAAGTTGTTCGTGAGTTTGAAGATCCGCAAGAACCTGTAGATCCACCCCATGAGGATAAATCTCACAAGAGGAAACCTGCATGGGCTAGAGAGCTCATTCAAGATGCAAAAATATTTGGCATTCCAGAAGAAGAACACAGAGCAAAGAAGAGAACCAGATCACATACTAGCTATGTTACTTTACTTTGTGACATTATGAACAAAGAACCTTCCAGTTATGAAGAAGCAGCGGAAAAGAAAGAATGGAAGGATGCCATGGTTGAGGAATACCAATCAATAATGAAGAATGATGTTTGGGATGTTGTTTTAAGACCTAAAGAGAAGTCTGTTGTGACTTCTAAATGGATCTACAAAACCAAACATGCTGTAGATGGTAGTGTAGAGAAATACAAAGCAAGATTCGTAGCTCGTGGCTTCTCTCAGAAATAGGGAATAGATTATGAAGAAACTTTTGCACCTGTAGCCAGATATACTTCCATCAGAATAGTACTTGCCCTGGCTGCAACAATGAAATGGAAAATTTACCAGATGGATGTCAAGAATGCTTTCTTGAATGGTGTAGTTGAAGAGGAAGTATATGTGGAGTAGCCACTCGGTTTTGAAATACATGACAGGGAGTCATATGTGTGCAGATTGAAGAAAGCCTTGTATGGCTTGAAACAAGCTCCCAGAACCTGGTATGGTAGGATGGACAGTTTCGTATCTAGTTTGGGCTTTACCAAGAGTAAAGCGAATTCCAACCTCTACTACAAGGTTGAGGAAGGGAATCTTGTGATTCTACTCCTGTATATGGATGACTTATTCGTAATAGGAGATGATAGACTGATTGCAGATACTGAGAGGAAGTTTGCTGCTAAGTTCGATATGAAATATTTGGGAATGATGCATTATTTCCTAGGTATGGAGGTGTGGCAGAATTCAGGTGGGATCATCCTTGGTCAAGGGAAGTACACAGTAGATATCCTGAAGAGATTTGGGATGATGGATTGCAAGGCCATGGCCAGACTCATGGCATCGAATCTAAAGATTCTATGTGATGCTTCATCTGAGCTAGTTGATGTCTCTATGTTTCGTCAGATGATTGGGTCCTTGATGTACCTGACAAACACGAGACTAGATATTTGCTTTGTTGTGAACACATTGAGCCAGTTCCTGACGGATCCGAGGAGTGTTCACATGGTTGTTGTAAAGCATGTTCTGAGGTACTTGAAGGGTACAGTGGATTATGGGCTCAAGTATGAAGCGAATCAAAGGTTTAACCTGCAGGGTTATGTTGATTCAAATTGGGCTGGCAGTACTGTGGATAGGAAGAGCACATCTGGGTGTTGCTTCAGTATGGGATTAGGTGTGATTTCTTGGTTTAGCATGAAACAATCCTATGTAGCATTGAGTACAGCTGACGCAGAGTATGTTGCAGCTTGTTCAGCTAGTTGTGAGGCAGTATGGCTACGGAAGCTACTGTCTGAGTTATTTGATCTCCCATTGGATGCTACTGGTATATTCTGCGGTAACCAGAGTTTTGTGAAGCTATTTGAGAACCCAGTGTTTCATGACAGGTTGAAACACATAGAGATCAAATATTACTATATTAGGGATATGGTGCAGAGAGGAGCAGTGAAGCTCCTGTATGTTGCGACGGACGAGCAAATTGCAGATGTGCTGACGAAGCCACTAGACAGGGTGAAGTTCGAGTACTTCAGGGAGAGGCTTGGTGTTCTTCATATCGATGACACTTCAAGGAAGAAGTGATGGACACATTTGCTAAAGCCATTCCAAGCATGTTGGAAGGAGGATCCTTCACATGGCTGTGGATGTAAGCGCTGGGTGATGAGCATCAAGACGATGCTCCAGTTATTGCTTTGTATATGCATCATGTTGGATGCTGGATATGATCAGTTGGATCATTTATATTTGTATGTATGTACGCATCGTGTTGATGCTGGATATGATCAGTTGGATCATTTTTATTTATGTGTATGTACACATCATGTTGGATGCTGGATATGATCGGTTGGATCATTTGTATGTATTTGTATATGCATCATGTTGGATGCTTGGACCATGTATCTGTATATGTATCAGGTAGATACATTGTATGATGAGGTAGATCATGTATGTGGATATGTATCATGTATTTGTATTTGTATCAGGTGGATACACTGTATGATCAGATGGATCATGTATGATGATATGTATCAGGTAGATACTTGGTGTGCATCAGGTGGATGCATTGTTTGATCAGGTTGATCATGATGATGAGCTTCAGGATGTTGCTCCAGATGATATGTACTAGGATGGTACAAGTGATGATGATCAGTATGATCATGGGCATCAGGATGATGCCTCGTGTGATGATGATCTGTTGGATCATGAGTATAAGTTTGATACTTGGAGGTCAGAGATGATATGTGGCAGGTTGTGCAAATAACATGTAATCAGTCCTGGGAGATCTTGTTGGTCGTGCTGCGGCACATAAATGTTCCTGGGGTACTCTTTCTGGTATTGCTATGTAGTATGTAATCAGTCCTCAGATATCTGATAGGTTGAGTTGTGTGCTCGTAATCAATCCTGTGATGAGGTATTACTACGGAGACATGTAATCAATCCTGGAGATCCGAGAGGTTGAGCTGTGTCCTCGTAATTAGTCCTGGGATGCTCTTTAGAGATCTTGTCGGTCGTGCTGCGGCACATAAATGTTCCTGGGATTCTCTTTAAAGGTTTTGTCTATCCACATGTAATCAGTCCTGGAGATCCGATAGGTTGAGTTGTGTGCTCGTAATAAGTCCTAGGATGCTCTTTAGAGATCTTGTCGGTCGTGCTGCAGCACGTAAATGTTCCTGGGATGCTCTTTAAAGGTATTGTGGAGGAAATGTATGTAATCAGTCCTAGGAGATATTTTTTATTGTGCTTAGGCACATAAATGTTCCTGGGATACTCTTTCCATTATTGCATCCGCACATAAAATTAATTTTGAGATGCCACCTCTATCAGACCGTTCATACAGATGATGAAGACCTGCAGGTGGTGAGCTTACATCCAGTATGAAATAGGACTGGATCTGTAGAACTTCCTATGAAGAGAAGAGTCAGAGATTGGTTAAGATAGTAGCAGTAATGACGATGATGATGACGATTCATCGATGACAATGATCCCGAGAAGAAGACTTGTCTAGCAAAACTGTGTCAAGAAATACCTTCCTAGTTAAGAGGGAGTGTTGATGTATATGTAACTTCGGAATGTATTTCATCTATGTATTTTATATATATTTAATGTACCCTTATAAGAGATGTGTTATTCCTCTATAAGGAAGTGTTGTCATGTAGATTGACAAGTGTCGCAAGTGTGTGTACTTGCCGATGGGTTATTAGACCACCATGTGTGGGGTCGACCCTGAAATATATATTATATTGTGAATGTATCTAGATATATAAGTCATCCCCATAGTGTAACTGGAAAAATAGGATAAGTATAAATAGAGATCAGGAGATCTCTATTTGGATCAATTCGTAAAGTCACACTTCTCTCACTTAGAAAGTGTCACACTAGTGAGGAGGAGGATCATCTGCTCTAGGAGACTATCTCAAATGTATTTTGGTTGTACTTTGGTTGAGCCATTTCTCTCTCTATCTCTGAGGAAGTTATGGGGTTTTTCACCTTAGGGTTTTCCCCATGGAAACTCTGTGTCTCTTGTCTCTCATGCTTTTGATTTTTGTGATGCTTGTCATGATTATTGTGATTTTTATGCATTGATATACTGTATATGTTATTCTCTCAGTAAATATCCAAGAGTATTGTGAATTAATGCTCAAAATTTAACATAGTGCGGTGCAAAATGGAGGAAATACTTGTACACCACTGTTTACAAAGAAGATTTCCCAACATAGAGAACAAAAGAAAAAAATGTTAAATAGTGTATAACCTACATAGGAATCAAATAAACATTTAACTTGGGTACAGAAGGAGATATAAGAAAAGGAATTGTCTTTATAAAGTTCTGACAAAAAGAATAACTGATTTTTTTATCCAAATAATTTCTAGGAAAAAACTCAGATTAAACACTGAAACTGAAAAGGAAATAAGTTAATGACATGGCATTATCACACTTAACAAAATAGCATACAACACCAACTTTTGATTCTGCATGCAAAACAAGTTCACCTCTCCATAGAAATCATTCAAAGGAGCAATCTAAAAGAAAACAGAAACAAACGAGACTGCAACATTTTTTGTCCCATGCTCCAACTAGCCTTTGGAAGGATAAGCAAGTGGCCTTCCTTCCTACATAATATACTCAGCCAGAAGGAAAAAAATATTCAGCATGTGAAAGCTTGAAAAATAGGAATTTAATGGTATGGACATGAAAATTAAAGGTCTTCTCTTTACTTAAACTCTTAACGTTTTACTCTCGTGTGAGAGATCATTTTATCTTATTCCATCAGTAATGATCCAAACCATTATGGGCTTATGCTTCAACTATTATTTAATGATGATTCAGTCAACAAGGGGCTTGACAACAAACATGCAAGTTGTGCTCCCTTGCAGAAAACTTTTCAATCATTCAAAAGTTCTCAGGAAAAATCAAGTAGTTCCTCAAATTATCTAAGTTTTACATGAAATTTCAAACTAAGAGATTTGTTTTCCAACGGTCATTAGAAGCTATACTTCCCTGCAAAAATCACACATACAAGACTCAAAAATTTTAAGTTGTACTTGTCATTTATGGATTCCACTCAACAATCAACTTGACTTAGCGGTGTTTTAGTACACTGCACTCTATTACACAGTATTTCTTTCATGACCTTCACATATCAAAGTTTATCAAAGGCCATGTGATTTTTCTTGTTGGGTAAGACGACAAATGCAAATGAATTACAAACATATTCTACACTGGCATTGAAACTTAAGTCACTTAAAAGGACGCATGCATTTCACATTGATTGACCAAGTTCTGAATTATAAGTTTGGAACTATTTTCTACATTTATGTTTTCTATTAAAGCATCTACAAGAAAAAGACCATCCAATGCCAGAGAAACCGATGCAGCAAGGGTCATTTATAAGGCAGAAAGATTGCTCATTGTGAAAAGCTCAAACACAGAATCCAGATTTTAATTCATAGAGTACTTCAAAGTTCAGACTACAGTTATATGCAGACAACCATTACATGGTTTCCAAAAATGTCACCTCTGAGAAACTCAAAATATTTGATTTTCTAGGGTCAATAAAGTTAAGTTTTAACCCTTAGTGGGATATTAGAAAAGGAAACAGAGGTGAATTCAAGTTTATTCAAGTCTTTGTAACCAAGAAACTAAGGGCATGTTTTGTTTCATTTTTTCCTACAAGGGCTATGGTTATGGAAACCTCATCAAACTTGATATGTAAGCTCAATAATCCTCTTGGGGAGGGAGCCCTTGTTATGGTCTTAATTGCTTCCTCCTTGAATAATAATACCTTTGGTTGATTTAATAAACTTAGCCTCCAGTTGAAGGGAGGTCATTATAAGGTCCCTTGAGCTTTATGACATGCATGTTTGGCTTCCTAGCACTATCATATGACAACAATGTTATTAAAAAAAGGATTTAAGACAATGGAAGAAAGGAATGAAAGCGAGAATTACGAAAACATCAATATCAAACCCTAACAAAGCTAAGTCAATGCCTATATGAAAGTAACTTGGGAAATCATTATGCAATTTTCTTGTTCCTGTTCGATCATAATATGGACTTCTTGTGAGGTTTATCTCTAAAAAATAATTAACCTAATTATATCTCTAATGTTGTAAAGTAGTTTCTGAGGATTATATAACAAGTCTATTTACGTCTCTATGTTAGCTCACCTCTTCATTTTACATGTGTGATCACATTTTGGTATTCATGTGTTTATAGTTTCTAATCTCAAGAATTGATTTATTGGTCACTTTTAGAATGCTCTTTGGCCCAATGGATAAACTAAAGTTGTAAATCACACCCGTCTTCATGTACTGCAAATGTATAACCATGGGAAACATTTTTCCTTATATATAAAATGGTTAAAATAAATATATCTAGAATTTTATGGGCCATGGCCCTTTCTAGACTTGTATCCTTTTTAGCCTTTTCCTCTCAACATTGTTGTTAAGGTATTCTCAACATCAACAACTCCTTCATAAGCACACAAACAAGGAAAAGTTAAACAATTTATGCAACAAGTTCATAAGCACGACCATGATATATTTTCTCAACAATATCAAAAGTGCAAGCCACCACATGATGCACATTGCATCACTAATCACTTCAAAATTAGTGATAAGGTGGACTCTATAACCCTCTAGATATTATGTTGCGTGGCACATAAATTGCTAGAGAGGAGGGGTCTCTTTCCATTGTAACTAAAGGTCAAGTTCGGGTCTTGATTATGTAAAAGTGTTGGTCTAATTGAGCTCAAAATTTTAAACTGACCAAACTAGAACCAGAGCTAGCCAGTTTAGGCACTCTGACCTCCAAATACACTGAATTGATCATTGAACCTGTTACCACCCATTTTGTATGGTTGTCCACTCTTTATAAGGGTTGACCTTGTCCTAGTGGTGGTTGCGAGGGAAAATTTAGAGAGATGTCTTGGGAATGAGAGGAGCCTAACACCATTTATCAGAAGTCTAAGTCATCAACAACAACATCAAAGCAGTGTTATAAGAAGTAAAACTTATTCATCTTAATATTGTGCACTGTTTGATCAATCCTGGGAATTTTTCACCATTAAAAAGAGGTTTTGTAAGGCAATCTGGACCATAATCAAGCAACAACAGTCACCTACAACCATTGAACTAGGGCATAATATGCATCCCAATTTTCATCTTCATCTTCGTTGGAATTTTATTGACATATTGTAGATCTCCTTATGTATATAATGACAATGAAATTTAATGCTTTCCAAGACTAGAGTGATCTGATATGTTTTGGATATTGCCACAACTTCCCCCTTTGCTCGTGCATTTTACATCTACAATTTTTTTTTTTATAGTTGCACTACAAAACACATGAGGACGGCTAAAATGGAATTCAAATAAAGGAAACGAAGACAAAGATGTGATAGAGCATATAATTCAATCCACCAGGAGGTGGTATAGTGGTTGAGATGGGGAATCGCCATGGAAATGAGCCAGGTCCAAATTCCAGCAGGCATAGAGCCTTGGAACAATGTGTGTGCTGAACAAGTTCGATGGCTCCCCATGTTAAAGTGGAACTGTGATAATGTGGAGTTGGGGTTCATAGCCCTCGTAGATTAAAAAAGAAGGCTTTTCCCCAACCAACAAAACATATAGGGCACATAATTCAACCCTGGAACGACTTGTAGCACCCTATGAGTCACTTGGACCACAAGAAGAACCAAATATTAATCATGAGATCAAATTCAATAAAGTTGTGGATGGTTCAATCTAGTGTATAGGATAGTTAATGTGACCAACTTAATGTTTAACTAAGATATTCTCTCAATTTTAATATAAGACTTTTTTTAAAATATAAAAAATAAACATAAAAAACTAACATATTTCTATCTAGATTTCATTACTAAGAATCATCTGACTTGTAATCTGCCATCATAGAGACTTTAATGTGGAATATCTACCCCCATAAGTAGATTGAACCTCCCACAAGGAGACCAAACAACACGCCAAGGGAATTATTTTCATGTATGTACTCCCATCTAGCTTTCATTACTAAGCACCATTTGACTTGTAATCTGCCATCATAGAGCCTTTAACGTGGATTGTCTACCCCAGAAGTAGATTTAACCACCCAGAAGGAAACCAAACAACACGCTAAGGGAATTATTGTCATGTATGTTTTCCAAGAGGCCGTTAAAACTTAAAACCCCAAAGGAGGGAAATTTTGCATCCTAGGGAAAACCATAGCACTTAGTATTAGTTTTGTCCTTGTTTTATTGAATGTTTTAAAACTAACCAAACTGGAACCAGAACTAGACAGTTTAGCCACTCTGACCTCCAAATACACTGAATTGATCATTGAACCTGTTACCACCCATTTTATATGGCTATCCACTCTTTAGAAGGGTTGACCTTGTCCTAGTGGTGGTTGAGAGGGAACGTTTAGAGAGATGTCCTGGGAATGAGAGAAGCCTAACACCAGTTCTCAGCAATCTAAGTCATCAAAACCAACATCAAAGCAATGTTATAAGAACTAAAACTTATTCATCTTAATTCCATGCACTGTTTAATGAATCCTGGGAATTTTTCACCATTAAAAAGAAGTTTTGTAAGGAAATCCGGACCATAAGAAAGCAACAATAGTCACGAAATAAGAGTGTGCATTAAGCAAGCAACAACATAGCACATAAGGATAAATCAAATCTTGGCATCAGACCTTGACCATAAATATATATCAAACAGAAACCATGAGAGCAGACCTTGATAAATCAGAGTTCGAGAGCAGATCTTGAATAAGCACAGATCAGACCTTGACCAGGAATGGGGCTTATGGTTTTGACCTTTGGGAATTTAGGGTTTTGGAGGTTTTTTCCTTAAAAAGCTGATTTTTTGGAGGGTTGGTGGGTCACAAAAGAACTGGAAGTTTCAGCACCCTTTTGAAAATTTTTAGATTTGTTTGATTTTTCATGGGATCTGTTTCATGGGATTTTAGGATCTGTTTCCTACTCCATTGTATCCATTTCCATGAAGGATCCTAGGTGTATCGTGGTGGATCCAGATCCAAATTTTTCATAAGTACTTGATTTTAAACTGGTCTAGCCTTGGCACTGCCTTGATATAAGGTTAGCAGAAAATCAGAATGTAGAGGGTGTTACAAAACCTGCAAATAAAGACTATTTTTCTATGGTAGAATCTTTTAAATTCAAATGATACATTTGTTAGAACTTATTTGATTTGATTAATCCAGAGGATAAATAGAACTAGAACTTCCAAATTCTGCAGTAAAAATCCTTACACGACTATAACGAATTATTCCAAAGATCAAATTTACAACATGAATCACCTTATTTGCTTTGCGGCCAAGCCCCATAAGTAAATTGTCAGGCTTGATATCTCGATGAAGGAAACTCTTCGAATGAAAATACTCAATCATGTTGATCTACAAATAGAAGTAGTAAAAAAAATAGTTTCCATCCATTTCATGCAATATTTCCATGGCCTCTTACAATTTCAGATTGTAGAAAATCACTATTGAACATGGAGAAGGTCAAGCACCAAGATATCGCTCCTCAGTTAATGAATGCAAAACTATAACATGCATGTTTTGTTCAAAGAAAGAAAACATTAAGATTAGACACCCACTAGCTGATCAGCAAGTACTAGAACAATCTTCAATGAGAACTTCCTATTGCAGTAATTAAATAAATCCCTAATACTTGGTCCAATTATATCTAGGACCATAACATTATAGTCACCTTTAACACCATACCATCTTATATTCATATGTATAGCTATATTCCAATAGGTATTCCAACAATTTATGTGAGGAAGACATCCAAAAACCTTCTAGAAACTTATATTGAAAGACAAAATCTTCAAAGTAAGACCCACAATAGAAATTACTATAAGTTTCCCAGGTAGAACAATTCTGAACTTAACTATGAAAAGAAACTCGGAATTCCTAGTTAAACAATAGTAATCTTACTTCCTCCTTGGAGAATCTTGTACAATTTGGACTTGTACAGACGTTGTGGGTACTTTGTTTTTCCATTCTCTTGTTTTGTTGCAAAACATAGTTAGAAAATTGTCTAATTAATTTATATAGCAATTACACTACACAGGAACTGCGTTACATGAGAATAGCACAAGCGTTTAAATTCATTACATCTAGCTTAAATTCAACCACACATTTTGGATTGTTGTGACACATAAAACCTACAAATAACAAGTCTACTCCTGTGCATGTAACTTGGCTCTTATTTCTTAATCCCAACTAGCATGGTACACAAACTGCATTTTTCTACAAGTTCAAACCAAGTTCGAACACCATTTTTTTTCCAGTTACAAGAAAGATTCCTTGGGTTTCACCAAGAGGAAGGAACCCAACAAACCCTGGTATCCTATCCAAATTATTAAAAAAGAAAAATAATAACCCTAAATTAATG
Source organism: Larix kaempferi (assembly GCA_027924585.1). Taxonomy (NCBI): domain Eukaryota; kingdom Viridiplantae; phylum Streptophyta; class Pinopsida; order Pinales; family Pinaceae; genus Larix; species Larix kaempferi. Next base: position 995,218 of record BSBM01000715.1, read on the forward strand.
TTGACACTAATACCATATGCATATGTAAAATTTGACTCAAAATCAAGGAGACAATACTGAGCAAACATAAATTTTGACACAAAATATGCATGTTTGCATGCAATTTTTCATTTTTGCAAACCACTAAATATTGATTTATGAATCTAAATATATATTTACAATCTATTCTCTTAATTTTCAAATCTTCTATTTATTTATGTTGTCATAAATTTTTTATTTGATATGCATGTTCTGTGTCAAGCAAGCCAAAAAAAGAAGATCTGGAAAATGTTGAACTCAACCGACACTTGAATCCAATATACAACTGACACTCCAAGTCCCTACAGCCTTGGACTCAAAAGGAATTTCTTCTAAAAGCACACACCTTCCTTATTCGAGGTAAATAATTTCTTCTAAGGATTAACGATTGCTTCTAACAATGAAGCAGAGGCCTAGTAGCAGTCCAAGGGATCACTATGCCTCTAGACCATGGTAATCATAAAGCATCCATTATAGGGAATTTGACCTTCATCATTTTCTCACTTCTAATGGGAAAACAACAAACTGCTAAAAGAAACATGAATAGCCTAAATAGCATAGAGGGCACTCTCACTGAATCAAAGCTTCCAATATGTATCCAAATTACAAGTTAAAAGATAACTCAACAAGGAGGTGGATAGAATGGCATATGTCAAAGCTACCTTGCAAGAAGGCATGTTTTCTTTCTGTGACGGTAGGGGGACAAGAGCATCCCCCCTCTACCTCTCTTTATCATGCTTCCACCTAGAAGAAGGGATTCAAAGCCTAAATAGGAAGTTAGAAGAAAGGATTCAAATCCCAAAGAGGAATTTTTTGTAGGCATCAAAGAAGTGGGGCCTCCGTCATTCACCTTTCGAGTCACTGGCATGCGTTAAACAAGGGGATTAAATGCACCTTTCCATTCACCTCCCATATTCTCCTCATTTGGACACTAGCCATTACAACCAACATATCTTTGTCAGATCATCATGCATCTGAACCTTCACAGCTTGGTCTGATGTAAACACTTGGCTCGTCTTACATGGGAAATTGTGATATTATTTGGATTAATTGGAAATAAGGGACGCTTGACAACTGATCCTCTCTATCCATGGGGCATATCCTGGATCTTTCGAGTAGCTTATAATGGTAGGAGGAAAAGCTAGGTGTACCTCTGCTCAGGAACACTCCTTGGAATCAATCTTCCAAAACTGGTACCCTTGCAGGATTAGTAAACACTATTGACCTGGATGCCATGTCTCATCGTTGTTACTGCTATTGTTTGTTAGGGGAAAAGTGAGGCTTGAGGAAAGCACTCCAGTAGTGTGAAAAAGACATTGTGTAGCAATGGGAATGACCACTTCCTTGGCTATGGAATGGGAAATGTGAAAGAATGTCACAATACAAAAAATATTGTAAGTAAACAAAACAAGAGATCACCACAGCATGCTCTGGAGGTTGGGAATCACCTCCTAGTAATCAGACACTGAGAAAGGGAATCCCATGCTACTTTGATTCTCCTATGGAAAGACAACTGGAATTCTCAGCCACCATGGACACTCTATCTGAGCTAGTGGTGTGCATCTTGTCCCAGATCAACCTCCCCCCTATGCATGGCCTACCTGTTGACTCAACAACTTTAGCTCTGCCAAAAGACTCTACTAACCCTTCCTGGGGTGACGATGGAAATATGGAAACCTAGGTGGATTCTATTGTTGACACCCATCATGGACCTTAATTTCTGCTAGTTCATCTATGTTTGTCAATAGTTTTATTGTTAAAAATCTTTATCCATATGTATTTATCTGTACACTTTTAAGTAGGATAATTTGGTTGGACTTGTTTAGCATTTTAGTTGGTATTCTCCTTCTGCCTATGTAAACAAGACTGGCTCAGTTTTTGTGTTGTAATAATGCTATACAGGTTTGGTCGAAGCAATTTTGATAATATTAAAGAACCATTACTACTGTTAGATAATAAAACTTGATAAAATACTTCTTCGTTTGTATTTAGCGGGAAATGATATAGGTGTCAGAATCACATTGAAGGATGAAAACAGTTATGACAAAGTTAACTTTGTAGATTTTATTTTATATTATAACATGCAAACAATTATTGTTTGAAGACATTAATAATATTTTGGTTCAATGGCCTACGGGGATAGAGAAATTGGTAAAGAGTAATTGAGATGAGAAGTTGTAAATGGAATATCACAAGTTCAAATCCCTGTGAGTACTTACAAAAAAATAATATTTTGGTTCAATGGTTCTGCACAATACCCACACCCATAATCCCCAAATACTTGATAAAGGAGAAGGCGAACATACTAGTTTTAAGGCCACTTCCTCATTTGTCTAAATGTTTACCCTTGAGAATAACCCACATATCAAATCATCAATATTGTGTTTATCAACCATCAAAGAAAAAGCATGCACAAATGTTTATAATCTAAAACTAATTTCTGACAAGAAAAAAAACCTTGTTATCTCACAGTAATTGGAGCATACCATTTGAATCCCAATACATAAAGAAAGAATATATAAACCAAAATTTCTAACCAACAAAATATCAACCAAGAATAGCGTGGGTTGTTAGTGGCCTCCATAAAATATTTTGGCCATTAATAAACACAAGATGACATCTGGCCAATACATTCACTATTGTCTAAGGCTCATGCATCATAACTGCACGAGCTCCTGATGTTCTCTTATTCATATACAAGTTGTTTAGCTTTTTCTGATTGAAATTTTAATTTTTGATTGTCAACAAATGAGCTCGCTAACATCACCAATAAAATCCAAATTTAAATTATCACATCCTTAAATTTCTTGTGACGCATGTTACCCTAAGTGTAAATACCAATGAAATCTATGGGTAACACTAAGAACAGAGATCCCCTGTATTCTACAGTTTATCAGTCAAAATTAGGCACCATGTAAATAACAAATTGATTTCACTTTTTATCTCCCACAAAGAACCTTGGCATACTGTTTCCCAATGATTTGTTAAAATTTTATTTGCAAGGACAGATAGTACGGGACAACGAGAAAGAGTACAAAGTTTTCGGCAATTTTTCATTGCAGATAAATGGAATTTCTTTAAAATGCATGCCAAACTTGTGAATAGCCGAAATTTCACTGAAACACATTGCAAACTCGTGAACTCATGAACACATTCCTTATTTACTGCTACCATCTCTGACTAAGTCGTGATCCCTTGAAGACCTTTTTGCTTACCTGTGATTTGGTTGAGGAAGGTAGTGACAGTTGATTCCCTTGCTGACCTAGCCGTGATCCCATATATACTAACCCATGAGCTTGTGGATCCTCAATCCACCATGGGGGATTCACTCAATAAACGACTATCATCGCACGTTCGTTCGTGGCATATGAAACAATACCCCTAATTTCACTAAATATTGAAAATACCTTCCAAAATCGTTTTTTTTAACCCCTTCCCAATATGCCTTCCCAATTTAAAAAAACCCCTATTTTCACTAGATATTGTATGTATCAATTTTTTCATTAACATTTTTTATGCCGCTTTATATTCCTACCTAGTATATTGATATGATACCCCTCTTATGACCCCACATGCATTCTACAATGCACCTTGCTTCTTTCGATGTATATTGTGGATGCACATTACTTCATCCACAATGAAATTACTCAACCACATATCATTATGATTTGCAACATCTAATGGTATAATGAAGAGATAGGATATCACTTCTTGTATGCCACTAGAGCCAATGCACATAGTACAACATTTATATTTCATGTTGCAATTCCCCAATTGTTGAATAATCTTGTTGTGGACTACGTATCCAAGCCCCCAGGGCCTGTAACAATCTCTAGGACACCGAATAAACCTCCCAAGTGTTGTAATAGGAACGAGTGGTTGGGTATTCAAGACCCCAAGGCCTATTGAGGGCTTATAACAGGCCCTGGAGGCTTAGAGCCTCCCAAGTCTATTGGTAACAACTGGCTGTGTGTTATTGGCAAGATTTGGTTTTCAATGACCACTATCTCTCAACTATGATCGACTAGAAACCCTCTTCACCAAGAAGCCCCTGGCCCCAAGCATGCCTCAATATGTGATTTCCCTACGTACTGGTAATCCTGAACCTTGTGTCAACCCGATTTCTCATCCGGTCATGATCCCGCCATCTCCATTTCGCGGATATTTGTCAGCCCCCCCATATAAAAAATACCCCAAAGTATTTTTGTATTGTTACATTAAATAAAAAAAACCCTTTGCCCCTTAATATATAAGCATTATAATTTTTAGGTTTTCATGATTATTTAATACTGCAATATGAATGAACATGATATTATATTGCCTTCTAGTGAAGCCCCCATGTAATCCACCTAGACGAGCCTTGATCTACTAAAACGTGAGCCCCGTTGATGATATTAGTGAAGGTCGCAGCCTTTTGTAGTCTTAACTAACTGAGTCGTGACCTATTGGCTGCCTATTGATGCTTGGTTGAGATCTTATCTATTATTTGAAGCTTTTTTTGGGTTCAATCTGCTACCTGATTGAGACCTCGTTTGGCTCTAGAGACATGTGAGGAGTTTCTATAGTCATAAAATAAATTCTTGATTTTGAGTGGAGTCAGAAAAAGGAGGGGTCATTTAGGTGCGGAGAGGATTTCCTGAATTTACTTTTTCATTGGTATCCAATTTCAGGGTCTTCATCTCCTGTTCTTTGCATCCAAACATGTGATATACATTATTTTGAGTACATAAATTTTGAAACTCATGTTGAAGGTAGGAGTATCAATATATAGTGTTTTCTCAAGGTTTATCCAAGCAAAAGGTAATAATATTTATATAAAAAAATCAATTTGGATTCAACCTGTTACCTTACTCATTGTACTTGCAAATTCCTTATACTACTACTTGCTTCCTGAAGGCACTAGAAGTGATCCAACCAATATATTGCATCATATAAACTAACCCTTGGAACTATTATGAGCTAAGAGGAATCAAATATCTTGAGGTGTAATTTTTTGGGGCTGTAGAAAATATAAGTTTGCACCTCTATGGATCTAATCATTCTCTACACTTGGAATCATGGGAAAGGTAGGAAATAAGTGTAAGAGACCTCGATTTATCCAGAATGAATCTCATGAAAATACTTTTAATAATATACATTTCCTTTCAAGCTTAAAAAACTTTAAAATGACCAAATTGCTTTTATGGTGCACCATCGAGATCTATAGTCAACCTAACCAAGCTAGTTGTGTTAGACATATGTCAAAATTTATTTGTTGGTAACTTCCCCATTGGATTGTATAGAACCAACAATCTCATGAACGTGTCTATTTACAACAACTATAGTAGACAATTGCCTCGATATATGAGCATGGCATCAAGTTTATGGATCTCTTAAGAAATATCTTAAAAGGTGTATTCCCCTAGATTCAAGGAATTTGAGGGGGTGTCAAATGTTCTATCCTAGGAGGGATTCTAGAGGGAGCCCCAGATTGAAGAGTCTCGTCACTCCTAACAATCACCCTCGAGGAAAAGAAACTATGAATGGATGGTTGTTTGCTTGAAAAAACTTGGAAATTAGTATTATGGAAAAGGTAGTCTATTGCTAACTTTGGGATATGTTATAACTACTTTGTTTGATAATCCAATGAAGTCTATCATGAGAATTGGAATAGAGCTCCTCTTAGAAATCATGGAACTAGCTAACACATCAAGGGTGTTAGGACTCAGGAGATCTAAGGTCTCAGTGATCTAATATCTGAAGAATTGAACCTTTGCTTGTCTCTTGTTGGCCCAACGAATGCAACCTCCACTTTTTATGAGCTATGGTGACTAAAACCCTTGGAAAAGAAAATCAAGGCTAAGTGATCGAAAGAAAATTACTAAGTTACAAAAACCACCTACCGAAGACAGTGTCGGTGATCTCCTCTACTATGATGATAAATTGAATGTTGACCAATATTGCTATGTTGTTCTCCTCCCCTCCTCTGATGTCGAGTAGAAATGAACCCTGTGCGGGGGAATGTGGGCCAATGCCAATGACTATAACAATGCTCTCCATTGTCGAATTCTAGGGGTCAAGGAGGGGATCAAAGGGCACACTATTGAATTCTCTATAGGGCTCAAGGAGGGGTTCAAATGGCGCATTGTGGAATGTTGAGCACGGTCAGGGAGGGGTTTAAAATTGCGGGGATCACTCTATATATCATTTTATGTATATATTATTTATGTTTCGGTGTCATGTAGAACATTTGTATAACACTATGTTCATATACATCTATATATATACTGGAATTATATCTTTTAACAAATGACCTTCTTATTAGTCTAGATTTACAATTTTATATTAGCAATTTCAAAACATTTATCATAATATTTATTGTTTTAATCTTTAATTTATCAAAACTATGTTAATTTAAGAATGTTTAAAAAAGAACTAAGTGACTCCTTATCTATTCAACATACTTTAAAAAAAAATGAATAAATCTGTGCCTATTTAAAATCCCATAGAACAAAATTGATTTCAATTATTTACAGTAACAGATCATGTATAATAGATTGAATAAAATCATGTTGAATGTTGATTATCTTATTATTAACATTGATTACTTATTGCCATATGTTTATTTCTTATTGATCCTGACAAATATCAGTATGTTTTGACATTGTCGTGAGTAATCGCTTTGACATTGTTTTAAATAATTATGGGTTGTTTATATGTAATTTATATTTAAATTTGTAAAGTACAATGCTCAAATTCTGGGGGAGGACTCGGTTATCTTGCCTTCTCATTATTTTTGTTTATCAAATATTAAAGATGCAAAAGACATGTTGGAGAAAATATATAGCTCTTGTTGGACCTGAAGTTCTTGTGGCCATAGCCTTCCTTGATCCTGGAAACCGTAAGTGCTATTTTATCTTGCGAATTCGTTGTTTTCTATTATCCTAAAAGGCCACTAATAAATTGGTTATTCCTTAATATTTTTGTGTGTCGGTGGAATTTGATAACTATACCCATTGTGTTTTAGTGCAATCTAATTTGTAGGCAGGTGTAGAGTACAAATTTGAGGTGTATATTAATATTGATTCACTCTTAAGATGAAATAATTGCTTGTGATTGTCAAAATTGTAATTTTCCATTGTCAAAGTGACACAACTTAAAATGACCAAATAAATGACCAATTGTTATGTAGTCATTTTTAGTTTAGTTTTTATCCTGTGACCAAATTGGTCATTTTTAGTTTAGTTATTATCTTGTCACCAAATTGGTAATTTATCTTGGTCATTTTTAGTTAGCTCACTTAACAATTTTCAATTTGGTCATTTATCCCTTGAAAACATTGTGGGGACCAAATTTTTTGGTCGCCTGGTCACTTATCTCTCATTTTGTACTAGTGCAAGGAGAAACTTGTGGAACCCATATTAGACGAGATGCTCGAAACAATCAAGGAGTTTGAGCAAGAGGAAAATGATACAGTTGTGAAGTTGAGTGCAACATTTTAAGAGTTCACTGCAAAATCAAACATCTCAGAGGGTGTGCAGATGGAACATCCCAGTCGAAGTGGCTCATAGGCGATCCACGAGTAAGTGTTAGGGGCTTGTTGGGCACAGCCCAAGTAAAAGCAATTTTTATGGCATATTCCAAGTCAAAGGATGTTTTGATGGCAGAAGTACAAGTTAGGCGAGGCCTAACATCATCCTATTTTGGGAGAAACAACTCTACAATTACTGGGAGCAGGGTGTGGAGTGAAGCGAAGTGGAAGATAAGGACCTATCCCCTTAGTAAATGTAAAGTACTAAGGATCAACGAAGTAGTTGGAGTAGTTAAGGAAGAAGAGGTTGATTGTCGAGCTACATGAGCAAGAAGTAAAGAGACAGTATGGTGCAAAGGACGCACCATGGTACAGTCAGTGCCACGCGGTTAGAGCATGTGACTATCAGAAGAGCGTCATAGTCAAGGAGGCAACGTAAAGGACAGATGAGGAAAAACAAAGTAGCTGAGAAGTTATGGGAAAGTATGGTTAGTGGGGTAGTCGTGCCGTTTTGGGGGATTTAAGGGTACTATGGGATTTTGTCCCATAACTATTTTAAAGATGTGACCTTCGGGCACAATCTATAAAAGGGGGAATTTTGTATAGGGAAGGGTTGGTCTTCGTTCGACATTGTTGTATTGATATTTTGTAAGTTAGATCTAGGCCAAGACAAGAGAGAAGAGGCTCTGCAGCTGTGTGCTTAAACTCGAACTGTTGACCCTTACCATTAATATAAACAATAGTTCTCATGGATGTAGCTCCCATCTGGAGGGTGAACCACGTAAATACTTGTGTTGTGTGATTGCATATGTGAGCTTGCTTATGTTTATGTTTATGTATATTCATTATTTTATATGTATTTTCATGTGTATGGTTGATGAGAATAATATGTTAAGTATTGGACACATATAACTGAATATGCAAGTAATTCTGAATATGATGAATGTGTAGTTGCGTATGTAACACTAAATCAGTGAAGTCCGTATTGTGGTAACTACGAGGTCCGCAATCACATATGTGCGCAGTAGTATTGGAGGTATATGCAAAGTAGGGATAACTTCACCAGAGCCAATCCCATAACCACACATCACCTGATTATAGAAACTTGCTTCTATAATCCCCCATTACTTCACCTCAGATGAGATCTCAGCCTACTCGCAGGTTGTTGCCAAAAGGGCCAGTGAAAATGGGTTTTGTTGGGTATCTAACTACGCAGAACCTGGGTAAGTTAAAGAAATATATAGTTGATACAATAGATCTATTGAGCCTCTCAGCAATGCCATGCTACAACATTTACGACAATCATTTCATTGAAAAATAATAATTGCTTACATGAATTTCCATTAATGCATCATAATATTTTCATAAATTAAATTAATTATCACCGTGAACACCTCCAACAATGGAGATGACTTGGCTTCAGGGCTAGCAGGTGGAGAAGTTGGCTGGACAAACTCCTCCGATGTAGTCATGGGGGGGGGTGGGGCAGATGTAGTTGCAGCAACTTCAAGTGCATCCACTACAGATGTATCAACGGATGTTGCAATAGTATTTTCCACAATAGTGGCGGGAACTAAATAAGATAAGGTGAAAGAGGGCATGGTGGTATGGGGTGGAGGAGGATGTCATGGACGATGAATCCCTACTAGTTGTATGATAAGGTGGATCGAGCTAAAAGGGATAGGGGGGGGATGTTGAGGGATGGTGGATGGGAGGGAAGTTTGAAATAGAGGGAGGAGGATGGATACAAGGGGGGCTATGGACGAAGGGTGGAAGCTGGATTGAAGGGGTAGAATGGATGAATGGGGGAGGATGGATAGACGGGGGGGGCGTGGAAAAATGGGGGAGTATGGATATACGGTGGGGGGGGGGGGGTGCGTGGACAAATGGGGGAGGCTGGATGGAGGGGGGAGGATGGACGGAGGGGGGTGTATGGATGGAGGGGGGAGGATGGATGGAATGGCGAGGGTGGACGGAGGGAGGGGCTTGGATGGAAGCGGGGAAGGGGGGGGCGACTCATGGGAGAGGGTGGAAAAATGGGGCTAAAGTGGGGAGGTGGAATGGTGGCACCTGTAGCTGATGGTGGCACCTGCATATACATTTGAAATATCATTGTTTAGTAGACAAAAATCAAATTAAACCATAGTAAGTCATAAAAAAATTTAGAAGCGTGATTTTAACTACACATTATACCTTTATGTATGGTGACCTGATGAAATTTGGCAAAGATGGTTGGTCATCATAGTCTGTGCATACCTATGGACACCAAAATGCATGGATGTTATGAACATATTAAACAAGTAATTATTTAAGCAATCAAAATATTAAAAAATATTGTAGGAACTATCATCGTGTATACCATAAATATAAATGACATAAGTAATAACAATATTGTGTGAGGTACTAAAAATACCTTCGCATGAGGTGTTGGAATTTCAGTTGCAGCTGACATTGCTGAGTCCAATTTGGGAGGTCCTATGTTCTCCCACATCGGTGTCTCCGCTCTAAATAACTATACATTGAAATAACAGTTTAAGTCATACATAACTGCTTTAAAATTACTTTACAATTTCTCAAGTGATGATTGAAAAATCATTAAAAAAAGTGTTAACCTACTCCATATAGCAGCCCTCAATTGAGCTAGGGAAAGTGTGTCCACAATGGGGACAAATATGTGGCATTGTCTCCGTCGAACTAGAAGGCCCAGCATGGATACCACCAGTCACAAGTCTATCTTGACTCTGTCGTGAAGGCCCTGCACCTGAGTCTCTATCAAGGTCAACCTATCTCTCCACTGTAGTCATTGCTACAAATGCGGTGTGTCTTAGGAGTCCACATGCAACACTCCTCATCGCCCCCTCGATCTGATCAAGTTTGTGGGGTAACTGAGGTGGCTGGGGAGGGGGGTTTGGCTCATGCCTTGGAGATGGTGGTCCTCTCAGTGGGTTCCTCCCAGTAGCACGTCGATCTTGGGAAGAGCCAATCCCAACACCTTGGAACTCGGTTATGTCAAAATAGTTGACATGTAAACCGAGCACAAACTAAACCCACAGTTTTTGAAGGAAGTACTGTGTAACCTCCATATTATTGCATGGAGGTTTATCGTAAACCATGAACCACCTCTGCATCTAGGTGTCCCTCGATGGTTGGAAATGACACAGATCCATGCAGACACATGGCTTTCTAATGTTTGGTTATTGTTGTGTTCTTGGATCAGTGAACATACTATATAATTGGGCCTTTGTAATATTCAATGCTTTTATTTCCTCCTTGGAAATGCCTGTGGAATAATACTCCTGCATCCTAGCTCTATATTCGGTCATGTTAGTCAATTGGTGATGTGCATGGATGAGGTAGTCAATTGATCTCTCAATTGAAGTGGCAAGGGACACTCGATATGGTTCCCCCGTGTTTCTTAATTTTTGAGTGTGCACTCTCATTTCATCTAGGTAATGGTTCAAGTCATCTTAATCCAAATTTTGTTGGGTGTTTTGATTTTGTTGGGAATTTTGATTTTGTTGGGGGTTTCCATTGGTTCCAAGATTTGTGTTTTATTGTGTTCCACAAGAATCCATGTTAGCATTTTGTTCATTCATTGTATAGGTTTAGAATCTGCAATTGAAAATTTTTCTATTATTTTACTAATTTGAGAATTATTAAAAATTTAATAAACAATAAAAAATCAATAAAATGACAAAAAAAAATCTTACCTATCCAATGTAATGGATGATCACTCGTTAGATGGATTGATGGAGTTTTTGAGTGCAATGGGTGAATGGGGTGGCCTCTTACTCCGCGTACGTGCAGGGTGAATGACTTGGCCGATTGGAAATGAAATAGACCGCGCTTCTGCCCCCTTTTTTATTTGCTTTAACAAGAGTGCATATGCACCCTTGGGCACGTATGTGCTAACAAAGCACACAGGCCTTGATTTGGTACTGAACCTAAAGGCACATGCACATTTCCTTAGGTGCGTGCCGTCCCCCTTTTTTTGCTAGCACGTCCCCATTGCAATGGTTTTAGGGAGAAAATTTGTGTGCCCACCCATATATCTTCAACTAATTGAGTGGTTTTAATCTAACCACAAACTAGAAAACTTGGCTTGAAGGATCAGAGGTTCTTGGAACATTCTAAAAGGTTAATACAATTTGGTGCAATATTCTACTAAATGGATAGTCATGGATCTGTCCCTGGATTTGGCTACAACTCTGAGTTTGAAAGGACCAAGGATCTAGATCTAATGTAGCCTCGCTTGTTCCGGCTCACTTGTTTTCACTCTCTTGTTTCTAACTATTTATCATTCCCCCCTGTAAGGAACAATGTGAGGAGAAGAGAATGTATCAACAACAAGATGTGTCAATACTCATGAATAAAATCTCGAATATGACTTATAAATCAGCTTGGTTGTTGATGACCATTTTCAAGAAGTGACCCACCCATAATGAATCTTCCCTCTTACAGGTTTCTTCAAATTGAAGCATGTGTCTAAAGAATGGGTATGCTTTCCACGATACTTGCATGGGTGGAGATCAAAACACTGATATTTCATGTGTCCAACTTGATCATAGTGTTGGCATGTCAAACTCTGAACATGTGTAGTTGAAGATGAAATCTGATTAAGGAATCCAAAACCTTGAAACTTGAATGGCTTGGAGAAATCATGAATGTGCATTGTCACTTGTCATATCCAAGATCAGTTATGTGCTTGTTTTGGTTGATTTCTTCCTAAGGTCTAATGATGTGATTGGAGAGAACAAGCGGGACCTCTATATGCATAACTTCATCTTCATTTTCTTTTTCTTCTCATGTGGAGCCACTTATTTGCTTATGTGCTTCTGAAGTGGCATCATTCTGTGCAGCGTGCTGAATGGAATCATAAAGAGTATTGTTTTGAACATGAACAAGTTCAGAATGTTGATTTTCATCATGTTGGAGCTGCAACTGAATTTGTAGAAAATCAAATGTGTCTTGAATCTTGCACACAATCTTGAATGTGAGTGAGAGTTATCTTATCGACCATGATAGTGTCATCGACAAAGAAGAGAAGTCGAGTATTTAATAAATCTACCAAGCCATTAATTCGAGTCATTTCAACAGTGAGTTATATTGATTGAAATCATACAGGGATTCTTACAACTCCACCCTTTTACAACAAGACTCAACAAGCTCATAAAATAAAGGGTGTCGGCTACAACTCATCATGCACCCAATTACAATTCCACTTGATTTTGTTTTGACACTTACAAAAAACAAGAGAACTTGGAAAAATCAATGTGTGCAAGTTGTAACTTGATACAAAAGTATGAAACTAAATTGGTCTCAAAAAATGAATGTTTTTCCTCTCAGTCCTTTGAAGATTGAAGATGCCTCAGTCCACCGAAACAAATAGCCCTCCAATGTATTATGCCTCGGTCCACCGAAACAAATAGCCCTCCAATGTATTTTATAGGAACTTCATTACTCACGAAATAACAATCTCATATCAAGATAGTCGTCACCTTTGTTGGATGAACCTCTATATTCTTGACCAACCGAAATTCGACAACCTCGTGAAGCTTTGCCATGCCATGTGAATCTTAAACAAATGCCATCTATCGATATTCTCACCAAAAGTACTTTTAAAGCAATCACCAAAAAACCATTATGGCTATTTTATTAGAGGTGAATAGAAATTGATAGCTATTTTTATGTTTCACCATTACCATATGCTCATTGTTTATTGTACTTCCATACATTAATACTGACAAGCCCACTATTAAAACATAATATTTTGATGTCCTTTAACTAATTTCAACCAAATATGGAAAATATTATTGAGCTTAAATATTAACACATATACCTCCTGGTAAAGAAATGAATTGCACAAAGATGCATAAGGATATGAGCACCAACTTAAAGAGAAATCTAGGCACATGTATATCAGTGAGCCTTACACAAAGGGTCGATGATGAGAGTGTATTCCATCTTTCATGCAAAAGATATTCACATCAGATATACATGTTCACTCTACGTCTCTCAATTGTAGTTGGTCAACCAATGAACAAGATGTTGGTGCAATACGAGTTTTTTCTAATCCAAGTCCGCTTTAAAGAGAAGCATACAACAAACCCCCAATGACAACCATCAGCTCAGCAAAGAGGAGATCATCCACGCACAAATTGAAATGTTACTCCACGCATTCTGAAATGGATTAAGGTTGGAGTTCATGGATTAAGGTTGGAGTTCACGCCATAGAGAAGTTATGCATCAATCATGAGAAAAAAAAGACAACGGTCTTCAAAACTACATGGCTAGGGTTTATGAGGAATCTCTTTATTCACTAGTGGAAACGCCCCCGCCCCCCAGTTGAAATGCAGCTAGCATTTGGAGTCTTCATGCAAAACAGGTTTCACTAGCAGGATTCACCACGAGCTTCACCGCAGCTCTTCACCAACAGATTTCACCAACAAGCTTCACAATTCCCCAATGGTGCAATAGTCTGTACGCTTATCAATGCCGCCTCCTCAAACAGGTCGTGAGGCTGTAGCTCTCAGATTCTCAGGCTGGAGGGATAATTAGCACAAGTCGTACATGGAAATGGGTCATGCACAAGGAAATGCACCAGCATAAATGAGATTCACATTTTCAACCATCACCAACGTCGCCAGAAGGTAGCTCCACACAGGTGTGATCATACGAACAATAATCGAACAATGTGATTCAATCCTTGTAGCTCCACACAGGTGTGATCATACCAACAATAATCGAACAATGTGATTCAATCCTTGTAGCTCCACACAGGTGTGATCATACCAACAATAATCGAAAATGATTGAAATGCAACAATAACAATATACCTCTTCAACTCAAGAAAAACGCATTCTTTAGTATGCATCGAGAAAGAGAAGGGAAACCCCATCCACAGTTTATTTGCACGATATATGTTTCCTCGAGCGTTTCCTTTGTTGTTAGAACGTGTACATGCAATGCAAGCAAGAGTGAGATTTCCAAGAGACAATATCAATAGCCCTCCAGAATTCCAAGCTTGAATTCTTACGGGTAAGCAAAAGGAATAATTTCACAGCATCCCTAGAAGAGAGCTCGGTAGTTGCAACACTATGGAGACGATTGTAGACAGGGAGCAGCTGCTTCCCTTCTAGCGCCAGTCCAACGATTCAATTCCAACGCGCCTATGGTAATCGATAATACGCAGCAATAAGGATACAAAGAGATAATCGCATGTCGCTAGTTCCTCGCCCAAACAAGGCCTCACTTGTTTCATTAAATCTGTGGCTAGAGTTTGAGAAATGTCATGGCGAGAGAGAGGATATGCAGCCGTCCAGAAGAGTGATGCACATCTACTCCAAAACAATGGTCCAACACATTCAATGCTTCCCGTAGGTGTAATACTTGACACATGTGCAAAAAGCAACTGATCAACTGTCTCCCTCATGATATGAAGCCGGGGGCCGGAACCACCTCCACTCAGTGGTCTTTCCATGTAGCAGTTCACACAGTTTGCACATGTGCAAGAGAGAAGTAAGGCTTGCTTGGATTCCGACTGGGAAGAAACAATTGGTCGAAATAAGCGTATCCAAGGCTTGGCGAACTCTTTGTAGCACGATTTGCAGAAACAATTGGTCGAAATATTTTTCCCTTAAACTAGCAGCACGATTTGCAGAGGAGGGGTCCACTCCAATCCCACCATGCATGAGGAGAAAAGTTAGGGTTACAGCACACAACTCGAAGTGCCCAACACAGAGGTTTGGCAAGTAAAACCACTTAGTTATCACAAATCTCTTGAGAGACACAACGATTTACCATCTAGAGATGTAACCACTCAGCAAATGATAACTGCAAAAATTCACAAATCCCAGTACAAAACACAGTGAAATATATATACCAGAACGTGAAGACGCCAGGTCATAGAAATTCACACATCAATGTTCTATAGGCCCTAAGAACCAAGGGCAACTCTGACAAATACCCTCGCACAACAAAATTTGCTCGTCAATGCTCTAAAAATAGATAAAATTGGCTGAAACACACAACCAAATACACAATAACGCACAAACACAAAGAGAGGTGATTGACGTGAGCACAATGCTTTCTCATTAATCATTTGGGCATATGGGAATCATTTTTCCATCGAGGATGTCAATGATGGACGTGCCACACAAGGCTGTGGAGTGGAAATCAAAACCTAATAGGAGGAAAATCTAGGTTAAGTTGGAAAGATACAAGAGATTATTCAAGTGGACTTGTATTTTCAATGTGTTATTTTTAGTGTAAGTAGTGGGACACCTTCCACTAGAATAATGTAAAAGAAGAACCTAATTGTGGGATGATATGTGTCAACTCTAGAAAGATGTGGGATGGATGTGTTGGATAGGGATTGGTGGTTCATATTAAGATATGACCCTAGATCAAAACATATTTTTGAGAACAATAGTGCTATCATGTCAAAAGACGAAGATAATGAAGGCGATGGCAAGGGAGAGTGATATGTACATGTTTTATTTCATCAATTATAGTGCTGATATATCATTTTATTATTTTCATCTTTGATTCGTTGATTATACTAGTTTTTTCATATTATGACATTGGAAATGGAAAGTTAATTATAGATGTTTTTACACAATTTTAGTTGGTTAACAATCAATTTGATGTGTAATGTGTTTGTCTATTAAGTAATTTGTGATTCTATGGAAGGATTGATTGGAAAAGAAATATATTTTAGTTGAAGGTATTTATATCTCGTTGTATATTTAGTATAAAATTTAGAATTATTGTGGCATCATTATTATGGCTACATATGTGTGCCGATATTGAAAAAAAAAGGTAAGTGTGTATCATATTTTTGTGGATATTTAATATGAATTTCTTAATTTTGTTACACATTAAAAAAGTACACATCAAGATATTTGACCATGTGGTTGACATTTGCATTTGCATTTTTATTTCTTTTTTTTATGGGAACGACGTGTTACATAACATTACACAATGTTATGTGTTACAACATCTCCCCCATATTAGGCTATAAAGCACCTCACTACTCTCGGTGCAATTAATATAAGTTTCCAAATCAAGTGACTTTTATTATTAAATAGAAAAAAAATAATGCATTTTAAGATTAGACGTAAATAATTTTATCATTAATGAATTTTAATTCATATAAGATTTTCAAATCAATTTGCATTAACAAGTATAAAAGTATACCAATAAAATTTATATTAATACCAAAAAGTACAAATAATAAATGGTTATTAATAGTGATAAGAAAACATAATTTATTTTGAGATTATATGCACTCAAGATTTATTCAATATTTAAGTTTTAGTGCATTTTGCATATTTATTTGATGGTTCTTTTGTTTCTCTCCAAGTAGTAAATAGTAATAAGGTTAATGATTCGAGGTAGCCACACAAAAGTTTAACCATGTTGTAACAATATAAAACATAGAAAATCTAATTATAATTGGGAATAGACAATTATAATTATATTTAGGAATATGTACTTTTTATTTATAAAAAACTGTATAACTATACATAAATCATGTTTTTTTCTAAATGAGATCTTCTTCTTCTCTCCTACAAAATATAAATTATATTTTCATATAAGTACATCAATTTATAACCTAAATGTTGGAATTTTTCAAAACAAAACTATATAAATAGACCGAATGATTTTTAATAGTTCAAACTTATTTTTACAAATTTCTAAAAGATATTTTAATGGCTATTTAAATAACTAAAGTTAGATAAGTTCGTTTGATTACATTAGTGTTATTGAAACATTTGAGGGGTTTTAATTACATGACCTATGAATGAAACATTCGAGGGGATTAACATAGTGAAAACATTTTTTATAGTAAATAATAGTGTGTAGACCCCCACGACAAGTGTAATCATGTCTCGCCCATGCAGAGGGGTGATGTGGCGGCATGTTTTAAATGGTGCATGTGGGAGGGTAGGTAGACACTACCATCAACTCATTAAATCAAGCCCAAACAATGATATCATGGTTCCTTTATGCATTTGGTACCTTGGCTGGCTTGACTCTTGGTTTAGAGTACACAAGGCTGGTTTGAGCATTATGTCCTCCCGTGCCAGGTCTTCTCATGATGGGTGGAGGAATTATGACAAAGGAATATTTTCTAGAAAGCAGATCCAAATGCGACCTTTCCACTTCTGCAACGTAATTCGATGGTGTCGTAGCACTCCCACTGCTTTCGTCTTGATGATTGAATCATTGTTTCTCTTGCTCTTCAGCTACAAACTTCCTACAAGAAAGTTTGTCCTAGGTGAAAATCTTGCAATGGTTAGGACCAAGGTCACTACGTGTAGAATGACGAAAGGCCCTAGGCTCACCTATATGCCTCAGGTTCTCTGGGCTATGGAATTGGAAAAGCATTTATTCAAGAGTAGGGTGTTCCGATAGGCTTAGCAGCGAGTTGAAAGAATATAAGCACATCGTAGAAATAAGAATTCGGAGCGTAAGCCTTAGAATCTTGTTGAGGATTTTGGGTACCTAGTTGAACACTCGAGCTCTTCCCAAACGAGGGAAACCCACCACACCAGAACCCTTAAATTGTTCTTGTCCATGAAGGCTCTCTTCTGCATGGACTTTGATGAATGCATGGAGAGTGAAATGCAGGAGAGGCATGGTCCCATGGTGGGGGATACGCTAGAAAGGTTCAACGATGGAATAATGAACTTATCCTACAATCAAGTCGCTGCATATGAGAACATCAACAACAGGCTAGATGCGATGAATAAGGAATTTAGCTTAGCCTCCTGGTAATTCACATATCCATCCTCTTTTTAAGAACTCAGTGCACAAGAGTAATCCAGTTCTTATGGATGTTATTGGAGGAGCCTAAGTCAACCTGTCGACTAGGTCCTCCGCTCAACCATTTATTAAACATGTCGACAGTTTTGTCGACCAGTATAGGTCAAGTCGGTTAGTTAAACCGACACGCGGTTATATAACTCTATGTAAAATATATATATAGGTTGGTGGGCCGATGTATTGGGTTAACTTAGATCCGTTCTTATGTATTGTTCTGCATCTTGCTGAGTAATAAAAGGCTTGTGTTATCTCCATCTTCTTGTCTCTTATATCTGCATCATGTGTCTGTTTGCTTATAATACAATATAAATCCTTGGTAACAATGCAACCCCCTCGACTACAATATTGGTTATATTGCCGATGATGCATACAAAAAGTGATAGAGAGCATGATCAATGATATCTAAGCAAGAGATTAAAGAATGGTGGGAGAGAAAGATCTCTAACTACCTACAAAATTGTGTGCGAAGGAACAAGTTGATGATTGCTCAAGCAAGGGAGAAATTATTTTCTGAGACTCATGAGAATTTCATCGAATCCTTGTTGCTCGCACTGAAGAAGCTCCTTCATGAGAAGACAAGTAGATGAAAAGAAGTGTGAATTGATCACAAAGATGATTAACAGAGGTCATACAAATCTGTCTGAATGGTGTGAGAAGATTGCCGATGAGATCTGTGAAGAATGCGCGGTTAAAGAACGAGTGTCTATTGACAACGTGAGGAAAATATTTTTCACCAAACTCACCCACCAATTCCTGTGTTCCTTGTGGAATCTTTTGTTCAATTTTTTGATCAACAAATGTTGATGTATATGTAACTTCGGAATGTATTTCACATATATGTATATTGTATTCCTATAGAGATGGTATTATTCCTCTATAAGGAAGTGTTGTTATTTATATTGTAAGTGTCGTAACTTATACTTGATGGGTTATTAGACCACCTTGTTTGGGGTCGGCCCTGTATAAGTCTTGTGGGTCAAAGGGTTATTAGACCACCCTATTGGGGGTCGGCCCAGTCAGCATTATGTTATGTGGTTAAGTTCGAGCCTACATGAGTTAGGTAAAAAGGCAAGTCAAGTCAAGTATAAATAGAGTGCGGGAGGCACTCTATTTGAACACTCACTTCTCACACATGCACTCAACGAGGAGTGGCGCACTTATGGAGGAGGAGGATCTGCTGCTAGGTTATGGCTATCTCTCTTGGTTGGTTGTATCATTGCTCTATCTATCTCTGAGGAAGTTATTGGGGTTTTTCACCTTTATGGTTTTCCCCAAGTAAATCTTTGTGTCTCTTGTGTGCTTGCATTGTTGTCTCCATGATTGATATGTTGTAGATATGCTGTACATGTTGTTCTCTCAGTTAAGATCCTAGATCATATTGAAGTAAATTCAGAAAATTTAACATGGTATCGGAGCTAGCCTGAAAGAAGGCATGATATGGCATGTATGACACTTGTTGCACTTACGATGCTAGGGCTTGATATAGCAAAAACCAGTCATCGTAGCACTTTCGCTATAAATCTGTTTTGGAGAAGTTTTCGGATCTGAAATTGTTACAAGATGAAGATTAAATCTCCAGGTACCTTGTGTCCAAAGGAAAACCTCTAATTCGTTGTAATTTGTGATTTATGATCTATACAATATAGGGTTTCTGCCTCTTCCAGATCTGAGTCAAAATCAGGTGACCTTGGGAAAAAGGTCATATCTTGGGCTAGGAAGCTCCAAATGAAATTTTGTAAAAAGTGACAGGTAGTACACAGTCTGTACTATCTCAAAAAAGTTTTTCAGAGGCCGAAGTTGAACCAGTGACACGTGGCACGCTGTACAAGTTCGCTCTCCTGTATTATCCCATAAAAAGGTCACGTTGCAACACTTGGCATAACTCTCTCTCAGAGAGTCCAATTGACGTCAGACCTATCAGGATGGAAAGATAACAGGCCAAGCTATCTCACGAAACGTTTTCAGAGGCTGAAGTTCAAACAGTGACACGTGGCATGCCGTACAAGTTTGCTCTCCAGTTTTTATCCTAAAACAGGTCACGTTGCGACATTTGGCATAACTCTCTCTCAGAGAATCCAATTGAGGTCAGACCTATCAGGATGGAAAGATAACAGGTCAGGCTATCTCAGGAAACTTTTTCAGACCCTGTGGATCGAAAAGTTTGGAGTTACACCAGAAACAATCAGGTACATATTTATGTCAAAACAGAATTATTTTTGAGTACCTTCATTCATGGCTTCCGGAATTTAGGGCTTTGGAGAAAGTTGGAATTTTTGTAATCGGAGACCACGGCTGGATGCTACTCATCAAAATAGAAATTTAGAGACCAAGATCAGAATTTATTGTTGGGCAGAAGGCCGGGATTGATTAGACCCTAGTTCGGGACATTGATCAGAAAAGTGGAAAATTAGGGCTTCTGTAAAAATGGGAATTTTTGAAATCTGTGACCACGGCTGGAAGCTCCTCAGAAAAATAGAAGCTTAGAGCTTTGGATCAAACATTTTGATTGGGCAAAAGAGTGGGCTTCATCAAACCCCAGTTCAGGGTCACGTCTAGTGAATCCGAAAGTTTCAAAGGAAAAATTGAGGAGTGAAACTTTGCAGTTTTCAAATTCTGAATATACCAGTTTGATCAGCTCATCAAGGCACATATTTCTATCCTTTCGGAAGTTTGAAATTCAAAGTTTGAATTTTTGGGGTTTCTCTGACAAACCCATATCCAACTCAAGGTCCAGTTCTTGCAAATCAAGTGGATTGGGTTAATCCTAGAAGAAGATGGATTGATCATCTGCATGAGTGAAGAAGTTCCTGTTTCAGAGGGAGATGAGGCTAAGGCCTTATATAAGAAGATTACAAGCGATCTCGACAGGTATGACTCATCGAGGTATGTTTCGATATTTGTCCATGATTAAGTTTATGGTATGTTTGTCTTCATGTTATTACGGTTAGTACAATTTTGATTTTAGATTTGTCGTATCACCTTAACAAAATTATGAATGCATGATAGAAGATATTCATTGGTTAGGGTGTTGACAGTTATGATTGTACTAATGCATTATGGTGTTGTATGAGGTTTATGTTGTCTACTAACATGAAAGGTACACCAAGAAAGACAAATCATGTTCTGGTCCAAGAACATATGATCATGATAACATGAGGGCAAAGATTCATCCATTGTCATGGATCTCATAGAAGATCCATTTACGAGGTATGTATAACTTGGTTTTGTAATAGTTAACCTATGAGATATACAGGTTACTAGCACAAGTCATTGAAGAAGAACAAGAAGACATCATGTGAGTATGTTAGACATAAATAGCTAGCATGCTAATCCAGGTATGTTTTTCCTATATCAAGTTAGAATCCTACCTTGTGTTAGGATCTTATACTGTTGTTGATAATGATTATTCATGAAGTCATAGGTTTGAATAATCATGGTTGTATGCATATTATGTTTCTTACCATAATTGATGATATGACTAACCAGAAGAATCATGAAGGTATAGGTTTGAATAATCACATGTTTTATGCATATTATATCTCTTATCTTGATTGATGATTCAACTAACCTGAAGAGTCATAGGTTTGAGTAATTACAGGTTTAGACATGTTATGTTTCTTATGATTTGACTAACCATAAGAATCCTACATAAACCTTGAATGCTAATACTTATTATTTTCTGTTTGAAATGATCATGACTATACATGCTTGAGATTATTGTGTTTTAATAGTATGCTAATGAATGTATGATTTTATATGAGCTCACAAGGATAACACAATCATGATACTAATAAGCATGCATAGGGACCAAGGATGAATATGAGTTTAAGAACAGGTAATCCAAAAAGCAAAGATCAAGAGGGAGTACACTCCAGTGGTTTATTCAAGGATGCAAATATTCAGAGGGAGTTGACCATCTCTCTACATTCTACATCAAAAGGTGTAGAAGAAGCTACTTCAGATTAGGACTCCAGTAGCTCCTGCAAGGAAGCGAAGACTCAGAGGGAGTCCACCCAACGAACAAACAAAGATAAGTATTTGAATTGTCATTTCTTAAATAATATTGTTCAATAACGTATATACTGATGTTCCTAGAATTAGGTTGTGTATTATGCAGATTAGAATAATTGCATTGATGAACAGTATACTCCTAATATGCATGGGTAAGTGGCCTATGGCACTGTACAACATTCCATTGCTACTTATCTAGAATGAAACCTCTTTGCTGACATATTGGGAGTTGTGCACACTCTTAACAATGTTCTGGTAGAGATTGGAAGGCATCTAGAAAGTTACGGAATATGGATAAATGTTGTATTGAAGCATTGGCTAAGATAATTGCATGACTGTATGGCATATTTCTTTATGTGTAAGAATTTGTTCTGAAAACTATGAGATGTTTTCTAATCATGCAATTTAACTTGTTGTGTAGGAAAGATCGTATGCCATCTCCTACAAAAGAAGAACTACAACATTTGTTCCAGCAACAAAGATATCTATTGAAGATATTGAAGATATTGAAGTTCCCAGGATCTGGGATGAAGAAATGAAATGCCATGATCCGTCGATCATGAAGAATGATGTTTGGGATGTAATCCCAAGACATGAAGGGAAGTTTGCTATGACTTCCAAATGGAACTATCAGATCAAGCATGTTGCAGATGGCAGCATTGAGAAATATAAAAGTGATGAAATAGAAGATACACCAGATGGATTCAAGACAGCTTCCTTGAATGGTGTAGTTGAAGAAGAAGTGTATGTGGAGCAGCCACTTGGTTCTGAGACACATGATAGGAAAACATATATGTGTAGAACTTGGTATGGTGAAGATAGATTGATTGCCGACACGCAGCGGAAGCTTACTACTGAGTTCGAGATGAAGAACTTGGGGATGATGCACTATTTGTTTTTGGCATGGAGGTGTGGCAGAGTGCAGATGGAATCTTCCTTGGACAATGGAAGTATGCAGTAGAGATCCCGAAGAGGTTCGGGATGATGGATTTCAAGGCCATGGCCACACCTATGGCATCCTATCTGAAGCTTCTATGTGATGCTTCATCTGAGCTGGTTGATGTCTCTATGTATCGTCAGATGATTGGATCCTTGATGTACCTGACGAACAAGAGACCAAATATTTGCTTTGTTGTGAACACATTGATTCAGTTCCTGACAGATCCGAGGAGTGTTCACCTGGTTGCTGTAAAGCATGTTCTGAGGTACCTGAAGGGTACAGTGGATTTTGGGCTCAAGTATGAGGTGAATCAAAAGTTTAACCTGCAGAGTTATGTTGATTCAGATTGGGCTGGCAGTGCTGTAGACAGGGAGAGCACATCTGGGGGTTGCTTCAGTATGGGATCAGGTGTGATCTCATGGTTTAGCAGGAAGCAATCCTGCGTGGCACTGACTGCAGGTGAGGCAGAGTATGTTGCAGCCTGTTCAGCTAGATGTGAGGCAGTATGGCTACGGAAGCTACTGTCTGAGTTATTTGATCTCCTATTGGAGGCTACTGGTATCTTCTGTGATAACCAGAGTTGTGTGAAGCTGTCCGAGAACCCAGTGTTTCATGACAGGTCGAAACACATAGAGATCAAATATCACTATATCAGGGATATGGTGCAGAGAGGAGTTTTGAAGCTCCTGTATGTTGCAACGGACGAGCAAATTGCAGATGTGCTGACGAAGCTACTAGCCAGGGTGAAGTTCGAGTACTTTAGAGAGAGGCTTGGCGTTCTTTAGATCGAGGACACTTCGAGGAAGAAGTGATGGACACATTTGCTGAAGCCATTCCAAACATGTTGGAAGGAGGATCCTTCACATGGATGTGGATGTAAGCACTGGATGATGAGCATCAGGATGATGTTCTGGTTTCTGCTTGGATATGATCAGTTGGATCATTATATGTATGTATGTATGCATCATGTTGGATGCTGGATATGATCAGTTGGATCATTATATGTATGTATGTATGCATCATGTTGGATGTTGGATATGATCAGTTAGATCATTATATGTATGTATGTATGCATCATGTTGGATGCTGGATATGATCGGATGGATCATGTGTATGTATTTTGTATGTACGCATAATGTTGGATGCTGATGGATACATTGTGTGGATCATGTATCTTTGTATGATCAGGTAGATCATGTATGCTGATGGATACATTGTGTGGATCATGTATCTATGTATGTATCAGGTGGATACTTGGTGTGCATCAGATGGATGCATTGTATGATCAGGATGATCGTGGATGACGAGCTTCTCCAGATGACATACAGCAGGATGTTGCAGTGATGATGATCAGGATGATCATGTGTACATCAGGATGATGTTTGATGAGTATCAGATGATACTTTGTGGCCGTGGATCAGGTTGTGCAGGTAAGCATGTAATTTGTGCCCTGGGATATTTGCAGATGGTCTTTCGAGGTTTTGCCTATGGCATGTAATTCGGTGCCCTGGGACATCTGGCAAATGCTCTTGCGAGGTTTTGCTTGGGAGGACATGTAATTTGTGCCCTGGGAGATCTACAGATAGTCTTTCGAGGTTTTGCCTATGGCACGTAATTCGGTGCCCTGGGATATCTGGCAGATGCTCTTGCGAGGTTTTGTCCCATGGCATGTAATTTGCTCCTGGGAGATCTGGACAGGATGAAAAAGGCCTCAGATGCTTCAGCCAGGTTTTGTCATGACCACATGTAATTTGCTCCTGGGAGATTTGGACAGGATGAAAAAGGCCTCAGATGCTTCAGCCAGGTTTTGTGGTGGACCACATGTAATGTGCTCCTCGGAGATCCGACAGGTAGAGCTGTGTGCTCGTAATAGCCTGGGATGCTTCAGACAGGTTTTGTGGTGGACCACATGTAATGTGCTCCTGGGAGATCCGACAGGTAGAGCTGTGTGCTCGTAATAGCCTGGGATGCTTCAGCCAGGTTTTGTGGTGAGATCACATGTAATGTGCTCCTGGGAGATCCGACAGGTAGAGCCGCGTGCTCGTAACAGCCTGGGATGCTTCAGCCAGGTTTTGTGATGGGTCACATGTAATGTGCTTCTAGGAGATCCTACAGGTAGAGCCGTGTGCTCATAATAGCCTGGGATGCTGCAGCCAGGTTTTGTGACGCACGTAATAAGTCCTGAGGATTCCACAGTATGGCCAGTGATGATGAAGACCTACAGGTGGTGGGCCTACATCCAGTATGAAAAAGGATTGGCTCTGTAGAACTTCCTATGACGAGTAGATTCAGAGATTGATTGAGATAGCAGCAGCAGTGACGATGATGATAACTCGATGACGATTATCCAGTGACGATGATCCAGAGAAGATGACTTGTGCTAGAAGAATTGTGCTGAGAAATACCTTCCTAGTTAAGAGGGAGTGTTGATGTATATGTAACTTCGGAATGTATTTCACATATATGTATATTGTATTCCTATAGAGATGGTATTATTCCTCTATAAGGAAGTGTTGTTATTTATATTGTAAGTGTCGTAACTTATACTTGATGGGTTATTAGACCACCTTGTTTGGGGTCGGCCCTGTATAAGTCTTGTGGGTCAAAGGGTTATTAGACCACCCCATTGGGGGTCGGCCCAGTCAGCATTATGTTATGTGGTTAAGTTCGAGCCTACATGAGTTAGGTAAAAAGGCAAGTCAAGTCAAGTATAAATAGAGTGCGGGAGGCACTCTATTTGAACAGTCACGTCTCACACATGCACTCAACGAGGAGTGGCGCACTTATGGAGGAGGAGGATCTGCTGCTAGGTTATGGCTATCTCTCTTGGTTGGTTGTATCATTGCTCTATCTATCTCTGAGGAAGTTATTGGGGTTTTTCACCTTTATGGTTTTCCCCAAGTAAATCTTTGTGTCTCTTGTGTGCTTGCATTATTGTCTCCATGATTGATATGTTGTAGATATGCTGTACATGTTGTTCTCTCAGTTAAGATCCTAGATCATATTGAAGTAAATTCAAAAAATTTAACAACAAAGGCGCTGCGCACATTCTCGAGATGCATCCATTATTGCTCCTGCCACTTCCAAACTCAAATTGGGAGGAAAAAGAACGTCAGTGGAAGAAATTCATACAAGAGCACAAGTGGGAGTATTTTCTGAGCAAATGAAGTTCTTCACTTCCCCAGTTTCTTAGAGAACTCCGGGCTGGTATTGGGGGGGTGACCAAACATGTTCTAATAGAGTAGATTCACAAGAAATATCAACATAAGAAAAGGAAACATAAAAAATGGTGAGAGATCCAATAGATTCAATAAAGATAGAGAAATGAGTCATAAAATCACTTCGAACATCCGGAAGATTGAGCGAGAGAAGAGAAGAAAAAGACGAGAAGAACTGAAGGAGTAGGCTAGTGCGCTTCGGAAGAAACGAGGACCAGTTATCATGACAAATGCAGAAGGAAATATTCCAGAGTCGAGTAGAGCCCGCGAGGATCGAAGAGTCGATGAAGATCTGTCACTGATGGACAAAGACTTGTGCATAGAGTAAGGCAGTGGTCTCCAAAATTAATATACATGAGTTAATAACTCCCCTTATCCATTGCATCTTACTCAGAGCTTCTGAGTGCAAAAAATTGTCAAAGAATATCTGGGACTCCACGCTAGCCAGTTGGGAATTTGGTGTCGACAAAGTAACGAAGGTGATGAAGTTGACAGATTGTTGATTCATCGACTAGAAGAAGGAAACTGGGTGAATTTTAAGCCTGATTTTTCCAATAGAATTTTCCATCTACTCTACTCAGAGCATGCAGAAGCGCCCCCCTTTCCACTACTAGCATTGAGCGAATCATTGATTTTGTCAGAACCACCGAGGATAAGCAAAATCCCGATTGCATAGAATTTTTCCTGGATTTGAACAGGAGTAGTAGAAGAAAGTAGATTTCTGACACCCAACGAACTGACAGAAGTTCTAGACCCAAGCAGTGAAGGTAAAGAACCTGTTATCAAGAATCAGTTGGAAATAGTACCTGTCGAAGTTAAATCAGCACCAATTTTTTTTTTTGGTGATAATCCACCCACCCCTCTAGTTGATTTATCGGTTGAAGTAGCAGACATGTCGCATATGACATCTCACCTTCCATTTTACGAGGGTGATGAATATCCTCGAAGACATTGGTTCATGTGCGAATCAACATGGGAAACCAATTTCATTACCAGTGAAGAACATCAGATGGCTCAATTTCCAGGCTCTTTGTGAAAAAGAGCACTCACATGGTACATGGGCTACATTGATAAAACACCAAATCTGACGAGGGAAGAAATCAAGAAAACCTTCCTATGTTTCTTCAAAACCTTGGATGAAAAATACTTGGATGCCGAAAAATTAAAGATAACAGTACAAAGACCAAAAGAGACTATCAAAGAATATGACAAGAGATTTAAATATCTCTTGAGCCAGATTGATTACGACATTGAAGAAAAACTTATATTCAAATGGTTCATTGCTGGACTTATACGAAAAATCAAAGTGCACGTCCGTTGGTAGAACGTCAATTCATACGAAGACGCCTTGAAAAAGGCCCTAAAAATCGAGAGGGATGATGAATATCCTTTTGTACCTATTGACAGACACATTGAAGAGAGACTGGATAGTATGCAGCAGTCTATCCGAGATATAAGTATGAGAGGACCGGAAGTATGGTGTACAAAATGTTCTACTTCAAGACATACAAAAGACAATTGTCATATGGAGGATCGACGACAAGATGTCCGACTTGTTCAAACCAGATGTTTCTGTGATATATGTCAAGATTATGACTTACATACAACAAATGACTGTCCATACAATCTGAAGAATAAGGAAGCCAAATTGTGTCAGATATGTGAAGTCAATACTCATTCTATAGCAGAATACCATTTGGATCTTAAGAACAAGCAGAACTATCATGCAGTGTAGAAGACAAATTCTGTCGAGCAACGAAACGACCGAAATGAAAGAAACGATAGATACGATCAAAATGACAAAAATGAAAGAAATGATCGTTATGACCAGAATGATAGACATGATAGATATCTGAGGTACGATGGAAGAAGATATGATCAACAGAATAATAACTACAATCGACGCGGAGGATACCAAGGTCGAGGTTGTGGCTATGTCGGTCGAGATGTCCGGCCTCAATGACCTGGACAATGTTATACTTGTCTTGGTAAAGACCACCATCATGCTAACTGCCCATATAAAGATCGAACGGATCTAAAATTTTGTACTAAATGTGGAGTAGGCGATCACTTCTTGGAGGATTTCCCTACTATGATTGAGAAAATAATGAATAAAAAGAATGTTAATGTCTTGTCATGTGTTCCAAAATGTGAAGTGCATTGGAATATTTTATATTCCTTGGAAGGTAATAATGTCTTTGTATTATGTCGGAATATATCCACAATCTTATGTAAAAGAGTAATACATTTATCCCATATTCATTATGGTAAAATATACTCTTGATATTTATTATTATATAAAGAGATGTTATTATGGAGAATTATATTATCCCACATGTAATATGTGAGAGTAATTCCTCCTCATCTCTTAGTATATAATAGAGTCAAAGGATAGTCACATCAATCATCATGATCTATACTTCCACAAGTATTGCTATATTGTATTGGGGTTATTGGCATTGCTCTCTATAAGCTTGGAGGAGATATTCTAGAGATAATAGAAGACTACATTCTCGTGGAAATAGCCCAATTGGGTGAACCACGTATATCTAGTATACTCTTTTCTCTTGTTCTCTTTTTGTTCTTATTTACTGTGATATGTTATTGTTTGCATAGATAGGTAAGCTAGTTTAGTTAGATCCATATCTCTGACAAAGTGATTAGAACCAAGAATTTGCAAATTGTAACTAGACAAGGTACTCACAATGGTCAAGACAATCCTGAAATAACCAAATTAATAAGTAAAGAGGATTATCCAAATCCTACTAAACAAAAATATTTGTTTAAAACTGCGACATATTTTCTGAATTGGAAACACAAGATGATCACGAAGAAATTCGACATGAAGCACTTGATGAATTGTTTAATTTAATCACTAAAGAAGAAGCTGCTAGAAAAGTAATTGACTTGTTGCATAATATCAAGAATAAATTTGTTGCACAAAGACAAGATAAAAATATTTTCCGACTAAATAGAAAAGATAAAAACAATGCCGACCCTCTCATCAACCTCGAGATACACAAATACCATGTCCGAGAAGTCATACTCGATTTTGGTTCGCAAGTTAACATCATGACTCATGATACATGGGATCAATTAGGTCGACCGTAATTACAAGAATCGGGAATTTATTTGAAGCTCGATGATCAAGGACTGATTGAACTGATTGGATTATGGAGAGAAGTTGAAAGATCCATAAAAGGCATCAAGACAAAAGTAGTTTTTAGATCATAAATCCAAAGGATGGAGCTAGTTCTTTTCCATCCCTAGTCAGTCAACCATGGGGCCGAAAAATGAAATCGTTGACCTCACTTGATAAGGGTCGCATTAAATTCAAAGGCAAAAGTCAAAAGGTGATAATACCAATATTGCCATCTCAACGAGAACCATGGTCTTAACCTATGGAGGACGAAAATGATATAAAACAACTATATCAAGTACATAACAATGGTGATTATGTTGAACCAAATGCACAGGGAGAACTCTATCTTGGAGACCCTGCATCAGTCAGATATAACTCTGACGCAGAACTGTATGACTGGCAATTGGAAAATTATGAACTTCAAGCAAAAGAATGTTGGACAATAGAAACCGTCTCTAAAAAGAAATTCAAGCAATGATTTTTGGTATCGATTGTTACGAAGATATTCGAGACGAAAATTCGCGAATATCCGACTCTTGCACTAGCAAAAAATGAGTTGACACATACTCGTGCGCTGCGTTACAAGGAACAAGAATCTCCATTAGCACATGTTGAGGAAGTTTCAAAACATGTCGGATAACAAGGAAGATTGCAGAGTGGTAGAGACATTTACGAGTCAAGCTGCGAGATGGTGGAACACACACCAAACTAGACTC
Organism: Larix kaempferi; assembly: GCA_027924585.1. NCBI lineage: Eukaryota > Viridiplantae > Streptophyta > Pinopsida > Pinales > Pinaceae > Larix > Larix kaempferi. The sequence goes on from BSBM01000715.1 coordinate 1,025,603, forward strand.
CGAACATGGACTACTACATCGACATACTTTCTTGAAAGATCCGGAGACTAGAAATTGATAGCTTAGTATGAAATCCTGACTTTTACACAGGGACAAGATCCTAAAGCTCATATCGACAAATGCGAAAAAAAGTGGAGAAGACCAGGGTATAAATATGAAAGAGCTTGGACGCATCTATTTCCAAACATGCTTGACGACTTGCCAAATAAATGGTATAAGATGGAAGAAGCAAGAGGCGAAACATTCATTTGGAAAGAACTCAAAGAAAATTTCATCAAAGACTTCCAGTTCTCCCCAAATGAAGAGCAGCTGACTGAGGCGAGCAACCAAATTGAAAAGTTTCTGCAACTGAAAGAAAATGAAGAAGCAGTAGAAAAGAATCCAATTGCTCGAGAAATAGTTGTCTGTCTCAATATTCAGTCTAAAGACATGCAGTATTCAACACGACTGAGATTAAAAATAGAGAAAACAGTTTGGAATATTTTCAGCAGAGAAAAGATCACCTAGCTATGTTGAAACCAGTTAAAGCAACTTTTAAAGTGGAGACTGTAGAAAAAGAATAACCAAAAAGATTATCAGAAAATATTTTTCACCAGCATTCACATAGATGAAAGAAGGCGAAAGACCAATCAATGACATCTGAGCCTCAGAGGGGATGGATGCAAAGGTCAAAATAAAATAAATTGATATATCAAACGGTGACAGACCAAAAATGGAAAAAGTTGGCGATTACTGGAACGAAGAGTAGACTGCTGAGATCAGAAGCCTCCTTAAAGAATTTCAGGATGTATTTGCTCGTGACTATAAATACTTGAAAGGAATTGTATAGGAGATGGGTGAAATGAAGATTGACATCAAACCAGACACTAGCCAGTGAAGAAAAGACTGTACAAGCTTGTACATAAATATAAATACATTGTTAAAAAGGAGATTGATAGTATGCTTGCAGCTAGAGTCATATATCCTATTTATCAGTCAGAATGGGAGAGCTCGATGGTCATCCAGCCGAAGAAGCATGACCCGACACGACTGTGAATCTGTGTCGACTTTGACGAACTCAATAAATTAACACTCACTGACCCTTTCCCTACTCCTTTTGTTGATGAGATTATTAATGAATTTGCAGGGCATGAGTGTTATTCATTCATGGATTGATTTTCCATGTACAACCAAGTACCTATTGCTAAACATAACTAGAACAAGACCACGTTCGTGTGTGAATTCGGATCGTTCACTTATAAAGTCATTCCTTTTGGACTAAAGAATGCACCAGCTGTCTTTTCTCATATTGTCATCAAATCCTTTCAAGAGTACATCTACAAAACTATGCTTGTCTATTTTGATGATTGGATGATTTACTCCATGTTGAAAGATCATTGCAAGTGGATCCAATTAATGCTTGAACGTTGTCGACAAATCTAATTTCCATTGAACAGAAATAAATGTATTTCCGCGACTCATATTGGAATACTATTGGGCCATGTAGTATGTAAAGAAGGTATAAAAGTCAACTACACCAAAATCAAAATCATTCTCGACTTGAAGCGACTAGTCAATCCTAAACAAGTGAAAACCTTGTTGGGCCACACAGGATACTACCAAAAGTTTATCAGACATTATTCCGACATGACGTATCCCCTGGAGGAACTATTAAAGGAAAACCAATAGTACAAGTGTACTGAGAAGTGTAACACATCCTTCGACATCCTAAAGATAAAATTTGTCGAAGCACCCATTCTCCGATTCCCAAATTGGTTGATCAAATGTCATGTTCATATCGACGCATCATGCATAGCAGTCAGCGCAATCTTGACACAACCTGGTGATGATGGAATGGAATACCCTAATGCCTTTAGTAGCATAATGTTAAACAAAGCAGAGTAAAATTATTCCACAATAGAAAGAGAAGCATTAGGCATGGTATTTGCGCTACAGAAATACCATCATTATCTATTGGCTAATCCATTTGTCTTCTACACAGATCATCAAGCATTAAAGTACTTAGTCAATAAGCCACTACACAACGGAAGATTATGTTGTTGGTTATTGCTATTTCAAGAATTTGAATTTGAAGTCATCATTCGACCAGGGAAGGAAAACATCGGACCAGACCACTTGTCATGAATGGACACTGGAGAGGAGCTAACATGAATAGAAGATGATCTACCAGATGCGTGTTAATATTTAATATGCTAAGACAAAAAATAGCAGCATTGCATTCCATTTCACAATAATAGCATATACAGTATCACTGAAGAAACAACAAGCACAACATAAACACAAGAGACACAGATTTATCCTGGGAAACCCTCATGGGGTAGAAAACCCAGCAAAGCATCCTCAATATAGATGACCAGCAATATACAAAGATGCAAACCAAAGACATGATCTCCTCCTCGACCATAGAAGACCTCTCCTCCACATGTGCACTACTCTCAAGTGAGTGTGTGTGTGTTAAATGAGGAATACACCTCCTCTATTTATACACTACTCCGACTTGTCTTTTACACAAATCATGTAGGCTTGTATTTAACCATTGGGTTAAATACCCCATTACAACTAACTGGGATGACCCCACTAGGGTGGTCTAGCAACCCTTTGACCCACATAACACATACAGGGCCAACCCCCACTAGGGAAGTCTAATAACCCAAGTTACCACATTCCGATGGAGGAATAAACATCTCCAGATATACAATAAGATCTTCACGGAGGAATGAAACATCTCCGGAATAATAAAGTACAAATATAATATTCTTAGAAGTTACTATATCTCAACACTCCCCCTTAACAAGAAGGATATTATAACAACATCTGCACGACCAAGGAGTCATCAACATCATACATGCTACATCTATAAATCATTGGAAGCTTTCTTAACATCATCAATAACTCAAGCAGTTATTGGAACATCTTAAATACTGGAACATCAACATCTTTACTACTGAGTCTTTATCTTATGCAGCACTTGAACAACTACAACAACATCAACATCTGGATCCTTATGATCATCAACATCGTCATCCTACGATCATCATCATTGGGATCATCTCGATCTATAGCATCTGGATCATCACGATCTACAACATCTGGATCATCTCGATCTACAACATCTGGATCATCTTGATCTACAGTATCTGGATCATCTTGATCTACAGCATCTAGATCATCTCGATGTCCAACATCTGGATCATCTCGATCTACAGCATCTGGATCATCACGATCTACAGCACCTGGATCATCTCGATCTATAACATCTGGATCATCTCGATCTACAGCATCTGGATCATCTCATGATCATTAGCATCGTCATCACATGATCATCAACATTGTCATCACATGATCGTCAGCATCATCATCACACGATCATCAGCATTGTCATCACACGATCGTCAGCATCGTCATCATTCAATCATCAGCATCATATATCCTGCAATACGTATGATCATATTCAGGATGATCAATCCTGCTCCCTTTAGGACATAGGTCCATGGATGATGCAATCCTGTCATGTGCCTTTTGAACCGAGGTCCAGGGATGATCCAGTCCTATCATGTACCTTTTGAACCGAAGTCCAGGGATGATCCAGTCCTATCATTCGATTCTCAAAGGCCTCATGTCTACGGCGCAATTCAAAGGACCAAAGTTTGAGGATGATCCAATCCCCTTACCTATTCATTCAGGATTTTATTCTCGGAGACATCTTGTCTACGGCTCAATTCATAGGACCAAAGTCTGAGGACGATCCAATCCCCTTACCTGTTCATTCAGGATTTTATTCTCGGAGACATCTTGTCTACAGCTCAATTCATAGGACCAAAGTCCTAGGACGATCCAATCCCCTTACCTGTTCATTCAGGATTTTATTCTCAGAGACATCTTGTCTATGGCTCAATTCATAGGACCAAAGTCCGAGGATGATCCAATCCCCTTACCTGTTCATTCAGGATTTTATTCTCGAAGACATATGTCTACGGCTCTCTTTAGGACTGAAGTCCAAGGATGATCCAATCCTCACATGTCCACCAAGGACTTCATTCTCAAAGACATATGTCTACGGATCCTTTTAGAACATATGTTCAAGGATGATGCAATCCCTATTCTTTCTTGGAGACATCTGTCTACGGATCCTTTTAGAACATATGTTCAAGGATGATGCAATCCCCTTGTCAACTTAGACCCTATCTAAGGACCATCCACCAACCTCTCTATTGGCATCACTAACATAGGTATCCTCATCATCGACCTCACTGTCGATGCAGGCAATCTCATCATGAGTGATCACATCACTCCCCCTTTCGAGGAGGGTCCTTCTGAATTATATTAAGTTTGTCTTGGAAAAATTTACTTGAGGTAGAGGTTTGGTTAGTACATCGAATCGGTAGAGGTTTGGTTAGTACATCAGTAACTTGTTACAAATTCAAACTTTATAGTTCCTTTCTGCACCATATCTTGTATATAGAAATGTCAGATCTCTATGTGCTTTGACTTATCGTGGAACACTGGATTCTCTGCCATCTTGATACAACTCTATTTGTCACATGGTATCACAGTTGGGTCTATCTCTAAGTCAAACAATCCTGTAGCCATACTGCTTCAAAACTAGCAGAGCAAGTAGCCATATATTCCACTTGTGCTAAGAGCCATACTGGACTGCTTCCTGCTAAACCACAAGATCATGGGTAATCCCAGACAATAACATCCTCTTGATGTGCTCTACCTGTCTGATACACTTTCTGCTCAATCAACATCTGTGTAGCCATCTGAAGTCATGATCTCCAAAATAGCATAGATCAAATTCTATCATGAACACATCTAGTTTCCACTAGATACTGACTCAAGGTGTTCACAGCAAAGCTTATATCTGACCTAGTATTTGTTAGATACATCAATGACCCAATAATTTGTCTGTACAGAGTTATATACACTAACTCTGATGAGTCATACACTAACAACTTCAAGTTGGAATCCATGAGAGTGGACATTACAACATATCAAGTCCTTTTAATATTTATCGGCATACTTTCCCTGGTTGAGAAAGATTCCTTCTGAGCCTTGCCATACTTCTAGACCTAGGAAGTAATGCATCAATCTGAGATCTTTCACTTTCATTTTTGTTTCTCATTCCTTGTCAGAAAGAGATCATCCTCATATAATAATGGTATGATAGGTTCATCATCCACAACCTTAATTTCAAGGTTAGGATTAGCTTTACTTCTGGCAAAGCCCAAGATTTGTCAAGAAGCTGTCAATTCTCATTCATTCACACTCTGCATTGAATGATCTTCTGCATATCTATCTGTGCCATCTCTCGTTAGAGGGGTCTACTGATATGAGCCTCAATATCATTCGAACTCTGTTGTGAGTTCCTTCTTGCATCCATGTCATCTATGTATAGAAGCCATATTCAACCTTGTAGCAAAGGTTGAGATCCACATCACCCATGATGATCATTAAGCTCATCAATTGACTACCAATCCTGGGTACCCATATAGAACCTGATTTACACTTCTTCTTTAATTACACCATTAAGAGAATGGTATTATCTATCCACTTGGAGCAAACATCTTGTCATGATTCTCTTCCTCTTTCTAAGAGAATTTTCTAGCCATGAGCCTTTTATATTTTGTTTGATTTGTAAATCTTCTTGTTGAACATCCATCACTTGTTCGATGTTCATCATTCTTCATGATCTTTCCTACAAAAACAAATTAGTACATGATTAGTAATACTTCATAATCATGAAATCATGTTGACATGATAACCTATTATGCATACATATATCATTTACATAGTTATGCAACTATCTTGACCAATACTTTGGCACAACTCTTTTCCATATCCTGTATGCAGATAGTGGCTATCTAGATGCCTTCCATCTCTACCAGAACATACTATCGAGAGTGTGCACAGCTCTCAGCATGTCAGCAAAGAGGTTTCATTCTAGACAAGCAACAATGGAATGTTTGTCCAACTTACCAATCATATGCATATTAGTAGTATATTGTTCAATGCTCTATGAATGTTTACACTCAGCATGATATATTATAGGAATACAAATATGCATACAAGCAATATCATTTACTATTTCAAATAACAACTTAAATACTTATCTTTTATGTTTGTGTGGTTTCCTCCCGCTTGATCTTATATATGTCTTTTGAACTTCTATTCATTCTGTACCACTGTGCATGCTCAAGTGTGCACTAGTGTCATCATCATGATCTCATAGACAAACATACATTCATTAGTATATTCTCAATATTATAAAAACATTCTAATTCTAAATAATCTTGAATATGTATAGTCATGATCATTAGTATTCAAGGTTTCAAGGAAGTCTTCTTTTACTCATGCATATTCTTGTTTGATCATAGTACTCTTCTGGTTAATTAAATCATCAAGATAAGAGACATAATATGCATAAACCCTTGATTACTAACTTTATGAATAAGCATAACCAATCATACCAAGTATACGTATATAAGGGATCCTAACACAAGGTAAGATTCTAACTTGACATAGGAAAACATACCTGGATTAGTATACCTGCTTAGTTATGTACAACATACCTAAACAATCTCTTCAATGATTTAGAGATCCTGAGCTAGAAACTGCATGTCTCATAGGTTAAGCATAATATAACAAAGTCATACATACCTCTTAAGTAGAACAAGGATTATGGATGAGTCTTTGTCTTCATGTTGTCATGGTCATGGAACTTGATTTGTCTTTCGTGATGTACCTGTATCTTGTTAGCAGACAACATCAACCTCACACAACACCATAATGCATTAGTACAATCATATAGCCCTAATCAATGAATGTCTTCGATTATTCACATGCATTCATACTGTTACTAGGGTGATAAGATAATTCTAACATTAATCAATATTGTACTAATAAATAATATGAAGACAAACACATTATGAATTTAATCAGGAATCAGATTTCAAGACATACCTGAACATCCTTAAGTCATACTAGTCGAGACTTCTTGTAGTCTTCTTATGTAAGGCCTTAGCCTCAACTCCCCCTGAAACTTGATCTGGAGCTTGATTAGGGTTTGTAAGAGAAAACCTAAAAATTCAATCTTTGACTTTCACACTTTTGAATGGATGGAAGGATGTGTCTTCTTGAGCTGATCAAACTAGCATACTTCAATTTTGAAATCTCCAAAATTTGACCCCTCAAAATTTGCCTTCAAAACTTCTGGATCTTCTAGACAAGATCCCAAACTAGGGTTTGATGAAGCCCACCCTTCTGCCTAATCAAAAGGTTAAATACAAGGCTCTAAACTCTTATTTTTCTGACGAGCTTCCAGCCATGGTTATAGACTTCAAAAATTCCAACTTTTGCTGAAGCCCTAATTTTCCATCTTTTCGATCAAAATCCCGAACTGGGGTTTGATCAAGCCCAGTGTTCTACCCAACCAAAAAATTCGATCTTGGACTCTAAATTTAGATTTTCCTGAGTAGCATTCAGCCATGGATTTCGATTCCAAAAATTCTAACTTTTTCCAAAACCCTAAATTCCGGAAGCCATGAATGAAGGTGCTCCAAAAATAATTTTGTTTTGACAGAAATATGTACCTAATTTTTTCTGCTGTAACTCCGAACTTTTCACTCCATAGGGTCTGAAAACCTTTTCTATGGTAGCCTGACCTTTCGTCTTTCAATCCCAACAGGTCTGACCTCAATTGGATTTCCTGAGATAGAGTTATGCCAAGTGTCGCAACGTGACCTGTTTATGGGATAAAACAGGAGAGCAAAATTGTACGGCGTGCCACGTGTCACTGGTTCAACTTCGGACTCTGAAATGTTTTCCTAAGATAGTACATTCTATTTACTACCTGTCAATTTTTTACAAAATTTCATTTGGAGTTTCCTACCCCAAGTTATGACCTTTTTTCCAAGGTCACCTGATTGTGACTGAGATCTAGAAGAGGCAAAAACCCTAACTTGTACTGATCATAAATCACAAAGTACAACGAATTTGAGGGTGTCCTTTGGACACAAGGTATCGGGGGATGTCATCTTCGACTTGTAAACGTTTTAGATACTGAACATTTGCAGAAATGGATTTATAGCAAAATTTCCACGATGACTGGTTTTTGCTATGTAAAACCCAAACCTTCAAATTGTTGCAAGTGAAGCAAGTGTCGTAAGTGCCATACATTGTCTTCCTTCAGGTTAGCTCTGATACCATGTTAATATTTAATATTATAAGACAAAAAATAGCTTCATTGCATTCCATTTCACAATAATAGCATATACAAGATCACTGAAGAAACAACAAGCACAACATAAACACAAGAGACACAGATTTATCCTGGGAAACCCTCATGGGGTAGAAAACCCAGCAAATCTTCCTCAATATAGATGACCAGCAATATACAAAGATGCAAACCAAAGACATGATCTCCTCCTCCAACATAGAAGACCTCTCCTCCACAAGTGCGCTACTCTCAAGTGAGTGTGCGTGTGTTAAATGAGGAATACACCTCCTCTATTTATACACTACTCCGACTTGTCTTTTACACAAATCATGTAGGCTTGTATTTAACCACTGGGTTAAATACCCCATTACAACTAACTGGGCCGAATCCACTAGGGTGGTCTAACAACCCTTTGACCCACATAACACATACAGGGACGACCCCCACTAGGGAAGTCTAATAACCCAAGTTACCACATTCCGACGAAGAATAAAAATCTCCGGATATACAATAAGATCTTCACGGAGGAATGAAACATCTCCGAAATAATAAAGTACAAATATAATATTCTTAGAATTTACCATATCTAAACAATTCTCACCTGTTTAGAATTGAAGCTATCCCCTCGAAACTCACAGAGATTGCACAATTTCTCGAGGATGGAAAATCCCCAGAAGGAATGCCAGAGAAGAAGAAGAAGATTCTTGCAACATGAAAGTTGCACCTTATACTCTCATTAATGGATTCCTTTATAAACTTGGCCTATATGATGTATTACGACACTGTGTGCTTGAACACGAGCGACAAAACATACTTTCGGAAGCACACTATTGACCAGCAGGAGGACACTATCATGCCAACATTAAATCGAGAAAAATTTTGCGGTCTGTACTTTGGTGGCTGACAGTTCACAAAGACTGTCGAGACTTTGTAAGCAAATGTGATAGATTACAACGAATGGGTTGACCTCTGCCAAGTACAAAAATGCCTCTTGTTCCCGTAAATCCAAGTCGAACACTTGAAATATGGGCAATTGATTTTATTGGACCTTTCTCGATACTTGGAAGACGAACAGGTGCACGTTACATCATCACTGTCGTGGAATATGTCACCAAATGGGCAGAAGCAGAACCATTTGAAACATGTTCAAGCGAGGTAGCTACTAAATTCATATATGAGAATATTATCACATGATTTGGATTCCCACTTACACTAATCAGCGACCAAGGAACATACTTTATTTGTAGAAATATTGACACACTCACAAAGGAATTTGCAATTGAGCATAGAATAAGTACATCTTATCACCCACAATCAAATGGAATCATTGAAGCATTCAATAAAACACTCACAAAAGGGATGACAAAAATGTGCAACATTGATAAAGATGATTGGGGCAACAATATACCTGTCGTACTATGGGCATACAGAACGACATATAAAATAACAACAGGCCAAAATCCTTTCAAGCTTGTATATGGTCAAGAAGTGGTCATCCCCTTGCACTTCCAATGACAAGCTCCAAGAATTGCTGAAGTTTTACACATTGATGGTGAAGATGCAAGAAAAGAACGCCTTTTTCAACTATTGAAGCTCGACTAAACCCAACAAATAGTGATACAACACCAAGAAATACAAAAAAAGAAGCAGAAAGCATGGCATGATAGAAATATCAAACAAAAAAATCTATCAGTTGACGACTTGGAATTTCTATACAACATCCACGTTAAAATAAAATCCAAGAAGTTGCACATAGAGTGGATGGGCCCGTATGTAATGACCCTTTTTCAAAATTTTATTAAAATGCCCAATTTTCCACTTTTTTCCACAATTTTGACCTTTGACTAGTTTTACTGTTTTGAACTCCAAATATACCCAAATGCTCCCAAATCTTCTGTAGGAGTGTATGAATGGTATTTAGACTTTAATATCAGTTTTATGGATGTTTTATGGCCGTCCAAATACTGCTGCAAACTTGATTTGTATTCTGATCAATATATGTAATTTTGACTAGTAATTTGTGCATCAAATCCCCCCCGAGTAACACTGGAAATGGCCTTCCAAATGCCTCCAAAACCCCACAAATTTATTAACAGAGGTATATAATGTGTTAGTTATGTGATTAAGGTCTCATATGCACCATTAATTTATTTTTACTACTGTTCTAACTCTCTCACATTCAACAGCAAAAACGCCCAATTCGACCCTTGGGGAAATGGCACTATTTCACCTTCCAATACAACTAAATTGAGTAAAAATGCTTCAAATGCTCAAGTACAGTACATGAAACTTGTAGAAGACATCCATGGAAGTATATTGATCACAAATATATCAGATAATCATCCATCCATTTGAAATAATCAACATTATAGTGTCATACATCAATGCATTGGGGAAATGGACATTGTTTGCTCATTAATCCATAGTTTTGCATACAACCAGTGGATATTTCGACCTGAGACTTTCTGAATATTAATAACAGAGGATATGAAGCTATTAAAATCAGAAATATATAATTATAATCTCTCTCAAGAAGCACAAGTGCTCACCAAAAACGCCCTCCCTCAAGGATTATGAATATGCCTTCAAAACTGGAAACGGTGGAGAGAAAGTGCTGCACTAAACCAAACCATGAAACTTGCTGTAGTTTCTACCTACAAATAAAAAATCCATTAAAGCACCAAGAAATACCTGAGTGGCCTCTCAAAACACCAACTTCGATGGGAATCTTTCACCCTCGAAATTGGCTAAGGCAAAAAACTAGTCATCCACTAGCTCTCTCTTTACAAATGCAATTTTTCTCAAATCATCAAAAGCCATTCTCATACTTCATTTCTACATTTTATAACCAACATTATCCTTCTAAGGGTTGAACTCCTCTCAATAGATTCAATATTTCCATTTAGGAAATATTCCACATTTGCCACTTGTCTCCTATAGTTCCAACCTTCCATCTTCTCCCAAATTCGATTTTGAGTCTCTTTGGCTTCTCCAACTCCCATGAGTGCCTTCCTTGAGCCTATTTTTGGGGCTGACATTTCATTGTGGTCAGATGTCAGAGGTCAGGTCTGCAATTTGTCATATTTTTCATAGATGCTCCATCATTGGTGTCATAGGGGCTAGGGAATCTAGCCCAAGGGTCCACAAACTTCCAATTTGACTCTTTATCTTCCATGGAGGTTACCAATCCTTCCCAATTCGACCTGAGATGCTCAATGACATGTGTTATGACTTACCAACTCACCCAAGAGTGTTCACCTTCCCATTAATTCAAATTTGCAAGAGAGAGATAGCATGTATTATGAAAAATCAAGCTAGTGTGGGTCCCACATCCTCCATATGTCTCCAAAACCATTTTCCATCTAGGATTTCTCTTGAATTTCTTTATTCACTCTATTTATTAAATAATTGAACCCTTCTAATGTCTAAATGTCATTTATTAGCTTCCTTATTATTATACCACATGTTCCCATCCAACCTAGGAAACTAGTAGGATTGATTGGATTGTCTTACTATGAAATTATTTGAATGGGGACATTACAGTCCTCCCCACCCAAGATTGCTTGCCCTCAAGCAATCTCAATTTACCATGCTGCAAATTTGTCCCTCCTCTATCAGCTGGCCTTCTATGAGTAATGTCTCCCAAAATATTTCTATTCCGGTGCTTCATGCTATGGGAAGAAACTACCTGATTCGGATAGGTGTGTAATGCCCTCTCACAATCCTTAGTACTCCTTTTGAAACTTGAAATTTCATTTCAGGAATTTTATAATTTACTGTATGCTCTCCTATTGAATACAACCATTGCACTCCCAAAACAACATTAGTATCAGCAATATCAACCACATAAAAACTATCGACAAAAGTATAGTTACCTACGGTGACTTGCAGCTGTGGAATCCATGTTTTGCACTCCATTGTGTTGTGACCGGGAATGACAACTGTAAAGCCATCAAATGGTTCAATAGGTATCTTTCTTTTCTCCACCATATCTGCATCAATGAAGTTATGGGTGGCTCCTCCATCTACCAAAACTGAAGTTCTTTGTCCTGGTACCATGCCCTTGCATCGGATAGTATGGTAGCGAGGTACTGCTGAAAGTACTGCCATTGTTACTTTGGTGGGTGAGGGATGCTTCACCTCTGGTTTTCCTTCTTCTGCTGTAGTATATACTTCTTCTTGGGGTGAATTATGTCCTTCTTCTTCCATGCCCCCTTCATATCCCTCATCACAAAATACTTCAATGAATTGGGCCTTTCCTTTAGCACATTTATGTCCAGGTACCCATGGTTGGAAGCATGAGTAACACATTTTCTTCTTTCTGATTTCTTCCCTGCTTAGTTCCTCTTTCTTATCCTTTCCATATTCCTCTTCTTTCCATGGATTCTTATCAGGTGCATCTCTTTGCCAAGGTTTCTTTTCAATTCTGAAGTCAGGCTTGGGAGGAAATCTCGTTCTAGGAAGCACATTTTGGAGATCCCTAGTCAAGCTCATTGCATCTTTTAATGTAGTTGGCTTGTGGGCTTTGACCAAACCTTTTAAGGGTTAAACCAAACCTTCAGTGAACAGAAATACCAACCTTCCCATAGATACATCAGCCACCTTGACTGATAATCTTTGAAAGTCCAACATATATTCAGTAGGGGTCCCAGTTTGCTTCAATTGCGCTAATCCCTTGAAAGGCAATTCTGGATCTTTTTGTTCAAATCTCTCTAGTACCCTGTCAACAAATTCTCCATATGTTTTAACCTGATCATGACCCAAGGTTTTCAGGCCATAGAGCCACCATTCATTGGCATCCCCTTCTAAATGCAAAATGGCCATTTTTAATGCATCCTCTTCCAACATAGGATTCAGCTGAAAATATACATCCAATTTTTGCACCCAAGTGTTAGCAGAATTTTGAGAAGAACCATCAAAAGTAGGAAGTGACATTTTTCCAATAGCACTATTTAATTCTTTGTTTTGGAATGGACTCCTATTGTCTCCCTTCCTTTTAATCTTTTGCATATCATCAATGTAGTCACTGAGTGGTACACCTCTTTTACACTCTTCATTCAAATCATTCCAATCATTTACTAGTTTCTTGTAATCCAATTCAAGATTGAGATCTTCTTTGGGTGTGAGAAATTTAGGTGCAGTATGCCTTTGTGTGCTTTGAAATTCATCAGGTCTATTATGAGGTCCTGTACTTGAGAAAATATGCTCATTCCCTTTCATCTTTTCCCTTGAGTGTGAATCACTATTATCTCCTATCATCCCTTTGCTTTGAAGCTGGCTAATCAACAATTCGAGTCCTTGCAACAATCTGTCACCTATCCTATCCATTCTTGTTGAAATTTTAGAGAAACATAGGTCTAATGTTGCAATAAGTTCCTCCTTCTGTTTTAATTTGTCATCCTCCTCTCTACCCATGGTTTCAGTGAATGACTCCTCTTCTTCTACTACCTCTTCTTCAACAAAAAACTCTTCAACTACTGGTTCAAAGGGTGGTGGATTATTATTTTGACTTCTTGTTAAGACCATAAGGTGCCAAGAACATACTCTGATACCACTTGTAATGACCCTTTTTCAAAATTTTATTAAAATGCGCAATTTTCCACTTTTTTCCCCAATTTCGACCATTGACTAGTTTTACTGTTTTGACCTCCAAATCAACCCAAATGCTCCCAAATCTTCTGTAGGAGTGTATGAATGGTATTTATACTTGAATATCATGTTTAGGGATGTTTTATGGCCCTCCAAATACTACTTCAAACTTGATTTATATTCTGATCAATATATGTAATTTTGACTAGTAATTTGTGCATCAAATCCCCCCCGGGTAACACTGCAAATGGCCTTCCAAATGCCTCCAAAATCCCACAAATTTATTAACAGAGGTTTATAATGTGTTAAGTATGTGATTAAGGTCTCATATGCACCATTAATTTATTTTTACTACTGTTCTAACTCTCTCACATTCAATAGCAAAAACCCCAAATTCGACCCTTGGGGAAATGGCACTATTTCACCTCCCAATACAACTAAACTGAGTAAAAATGCTTCAAATTCTCAAGTAAAGTACATTAAACTTGTAGAAGACATCCATGGAAGTATATTGATCACAAATATATCAGAGAATCATCCATCCATTCGAAATAATCAACATTATAGTGTCATACATCAATGCATTGGGGAAATGGACATTGTTTGCTCATTAATCAATAGTTTTGCATACAACCAGTGGGTATTTCGACCTGAGACTTTCTGAATATTAATAAAAAAGGATATGAAGCTATTAAAATCAGAAATATATAATGAGAATCTCTCTCAAGAATCACAAGTGCTCACCAAAAATGCCCTCCCTCAAGGAGCATGAATATGCCTTCAAAACTGGAAACGGTGGAGAGAAAGTGTTGCACTAAACCAAACCATGAAACTTGCTGTAGCTGCTACCTACAAATAAAAACTCCATTAAAGCACCATGAAAGACCTGAGTGGCCTCTCCAAACACCAACTTGGATGGGAATCTTTCACCCTCGAAATTGGCTAAGGCAAAAAACTAGTCATCCACTAGCTCTCTCTTCACAAATGCAATTTTTCTCAAATCATCAAAAGCCATTATCATAATTCATTTCTACATTTTATAACCAACATTATCCTTCTAAGGGTCGAAATCCTCTCAATAGATTCAATAGATTTCCATTTAGGAAATATTCCACATTTGCCACTTGTCTCCTATAGTTCCAACCTTCCATCTTCTCCCGAATTCGATTTTGAGTCTCTTTGGCTTCTCCAACTCCCATGAGTGCCTTCCTTGAGCCTATTTTTGGGGCTGACATTTCATAGTGGTCAGATATCAGAGGTTAGGTCTGCAATTTGTCATATTTTTCATAGATGCTCCATCATTGGTGTCATAGGGGCTAGGGAATATAGCCCAAGTGTCCACAAACTTCCAATTTGACTCTTTATCTTCCATGGAGGTTACCAATCCTTCCCAATTCGACCTGAGATGCTCAATGACATGTGTTATGACTTACCAACTCACCCAAGAGTGTTCACCTTCCCATTAATTCGAATTTACAAGAGAGAGATACCATGTATTATGAAAAATCAAGCTAGTGTGGGTCCCACATCCTCCATATGTCTCCAAAATCATTTGCCATCTAGGATTTCTCTTGAATTTCTTTATTCACTCTATTTATTAAATAATTGAACCCTTCTAATGTCTAAATGTCATTTATTAGCTTCCTTATTATTATACCACATGTGCCCATCCAACCTAGGAAACTAGTAGGATTGATAGGATTGTCTTACTATGAAATTATTTGAATGGGGACATTACAGTCCTCCTCACCCAAGATTGCTTGCCCTCAAGCAATCTCAATTTACCATGCTGCAAAATTGTCCCTCCTCTATCAGGTGGCCTTCCATGAGTAATGTCTCCCAAAATCTTTCTATTCCGGTGCTTCATGCTATGGGAAGAAACTACCTGATTCGGATAGGTGTGTAATGCCCTCTCACAATCCTTAGTACTCCTTTTGAATCTTGAAATTTCATTTCAGGAATTTTATAATTTACTGTATGCTCTCCTATTGAATACAACCATTGCACTCCCAAAACAACATTAGTATCAGCAATATCAACCACATAAAAACTATCGACAAAAGTATAGTTACCTACGGTGACTTGCAGCTGTGGAATCCATGTTTTGCACTCCATTGTGTTGTGACCGGGAATGACAACTGTAAAGCCATCAAATGGTTCAATAGGTATGTTTCTTTTCTCCACCATATCTGCATCAATGAAGTTATGGGTGGCTCCTCCATCTACCAAAACTGAAGTTCTTTGTCCTTGTACCACGCCCTTGCATCAGATAGTATGGTAGCGAGGTACTGCTGAAAGTACTGCCATTGTTACTTTGGTGGGTGAGGGATGCTTCACCTCTGGTTTTCCTTCTTCTGTTGTAGTATATCCTTCTTCTTGGGATGAATTATGTCCTTCTTCTTCCATGCCCCCTTCATATCCCTCATCACAAAATACTTCAATGAATTGGGCCTTTCCTTTAGCACATTTATGTCCAGGTACCCATGGTTGGAAGCATGAGTAACACATTTTCTTCTTTCTGAGTTCTTCCCTGCTTAGTTCCTCTTTCTTATCCTTTCCATATTCCTCTTCTTGCCATGGCTTCTTATTAGGTGCATCTCTTTGCCAAGGTTTCTTTTCAATTCTGAAGTCAGGCTTGGGAGGAAATCTCGTTCTAGGAAGCACATTTTGGAGATCTCTAGTCAAGCTCATTGCATCTTTTAATGTAGTTGGCTTGTGGGCTTTGACCAAACCTTTTAAGGGTTCAAACAAACCTTCAGTGAACAGAAATACCAACCTTCCCATAGATACATCAGCCACCTTTACTGATAATATTTGAAAGTCCAACATATATTCAGTAGGGGTCCCAGTTTGCTTCAATTGCGCTAATTCCTTGAAAGGCAATTCTGGATCTTTTTGTTCAAATCTCTCTAGTACCCTGTCAACAAATTCTCCATATGTTTTAACCTGATCATGACCCAAGGTTTTCAGGCCATAGAGCCACCATTCATTGGCATCCCCTTCTAAATGCAAAATGGCCATTTTTAATGCATCCTCTTCCAACATAGGATTCAACTGAAAATATACATCCAATTTTTGCACCCAAGTGTTAGCAGAATTTTGAGAAGAACCATCAAAAGTAGGAAGTGACATTTTTCCAATAGCACTATTTAATTCTTTTTTTTGGAATGGACTCCTATTGTCTCCCTTCCTTTTAATCTTTTACATAGCATCAATGTAGTCACTGAGTTGTACACCTCTTTTACACTCTTCATTCAAATCATTCCAATCATTTACTAGTTTCTTGTAATCCAATTCAAGATTGGCATCTTCTTTGGGTGTGAGAAATTTAGGTGCAGTATGCCTTTGTGTGCTTTGAAATTCATCAGGTCTATTATGAGGTCCTGTACTTGAGAAAATATGCTCATTCCCTTTCATCTTTTCCCTTGAGTGTGAACCACTATTATCTCCTATCATCCCTTTGCTTTGAAGTTGGCTAATCAACAATTCGAGTCCCTGCAACAATCTGTCACCTATCCTATCCATGCTTGTTGAAATTTTAGAGAAACATAGGTCTAAGGTTGCAATAAGTTCCTCCTTATGTTTTAATTTGTCATCCTCCTCTCTATCCATGGTTTCAGTGAATGACTCCTCTTCTTCTACTATCTCTTCTTCAACAAAAAACTCTTCAACTACTGGTTCAAAGGGTGGTGGATTATTCTTTTGACTTCTTGTTAAGACCATCAGGTTCCAAGAACATACTCTAATACCACTTGTAATGACCCTTTTTCAAAATTTTATTAAAATGCCCAATTTTCCACTTTTGTCCCCAATTTCGACCTTTGACTAGTTTTACTGTTTTGACCTCCAAATCAACCCAAATGCTCCCAAATATTCTGTAGGAGTGTATGAATGGTATTTATACTTTAATATCAGGTCTAGGGATGTTTTATGGCCCTCCAAATACTAATTCAAACTTGATTTGTATTATGATCAATATATGTAATTTTGACTAGTAATTTGTGCATCAAATCCCCCCAGGTAACACTGCAAATGGCCTTCCAAATGCCTCCAAAATCCCACAAATTTATTAACAGAGGTATATAATGTGTTAAGTATGTGATTAAGGTCTCATATGCACCATTAATTTATTTTTACTACTGTTCTAACTCTCTCACATTCAATAGCAAAAACCCCCAATTCGACCATTGGGAAAATGGCACTATTTCACCTCCCAATACAACTAAACTGAGTAAAAATGCTTCAAATGCTCAAGTACAGTACATGAAACTTGTAGAAGACATCCATGGAAGTATATTGATCACAAATATATCATAGAATCATCCATCCATTCGAAATAATCAACATTATAGTGTCATACATCAATGCATTGGGGAAATGGACATTGTTTGCTCATTAATCAATAGTTTTGCATACAACCAGTGGGTATTTCGACCTGAGACTTTCTGAATATTAATAACAGAGGATATGAATCTATTACAATCAGAAATATATAATGAGAATCTCTCTCAAGAAGCACAAGTGCTCACCAAAAACGCCCTCCCTCAAGGATTATGAATATGCCTTCAAAACTGGAAACGATGGAGAGAAAGTGCTGCACTAAACCAAACCATGAAACTTCCTGTAGCTTCTACCTGCAAATAAAAACTCCATTAAAGCACCATGAAATACCTGAGTGGCCTCTCCAAACACCAACTTGGATGGGAATCTTTCACCCTCGAAATTGGCTAAGGCAAGAAACTAGTCATCCACTAGCTCTCTCTTCACAAATGCAATTTTTCTCAAATCATGAAAAGCCATTCTCATACTTCATTTCTACATTTTATAACCAACATTATCCTTCTAAGGGTCGAAATCCTCTCAATAGATTTAATAGATTTCCATTTAGGAAATATTCTGCATTTGCCACTTGTCTCCTAGTTCCAACCTTCCATCTTCTCCCAAATTCGATTTTGAGTCTCTTTGGCTTCTCCAACTCCCATGAGCGCCTTCCTTGAGCCTATTTTTGGGGCTGACATGTCATAGTGGTCAGATGTCAGAGGTTAGGTCTGCAATTTGTCATATTTGTCATAGATGCTCCATCATTGGTGTCATAGGGGCTAGGGAATCTAGCCCAAGTGTCCACAAACTTCCAATTTGACTCTTTATCTTCCATGGAGGTTACCAATCCTTCCCAATTCGACCTGAGATGCTCAATGACATGTGTTATGACTTACAAACTCACCGAAGAGTGTTCACCTTCCCATTAATTCGAATTTACAAGAGAGAGATACCATGTATTATGAAAAATCAAGCTAGTGTGGGTCCCACATCCTCCATATGTCTCCAAAATTATTTGCCATCTAGGATTTCTCTTGAATTTCTTTATTCACTCTATTTATTAAATAATTGAACCCTTCTAATGTCTAAACGTCATTTATTAGCTTCCTTATTATTATACCACATGTGCCCATCCAACCTAGGAAACTAGTAGGATTGATAGGATGAAATTATTTGAATGGGGACAGTACACCATACATTGCCGAGAACATCAATACCAACAGCTCAATCCAACTGAAAACGTTACAAGGGAGTGTTTTCAAGAAACTCGTTAATGGCGGCCGACTAAAGTGTTACAAGGCATAAAGCATTAAAAAAAAATGATTCTAACTAACCTTAGAGAGAACCATTATAAGCAATTTTCCAAACAACAAATCATATCAAATACATAATGATGAGAGACTAGAATAACAATCCTGGAAAAAGCAATGAACTAAGTTGTAGTGAAAAGAGACCAGCACTTGACTGACGACACGATAGGAGTCGACAAGAAAGGTCTAGCCGACACATACTTGATGAAATCGTTCCCCGACCTCGACAGCCCAATTCTGGCCAACATGACACAAGGAAAGAAGCACACCGACATGTTGCCGAAGAAGAAGCAGTAGACAAAAGAATTGTTGACAATAGACAAGTAGAGAATAAAATCCATAGTAAACCTACTGAGGAACCGACACCCTGTCATTCAAATTTAATTTCCTCGTCAAATATGCCATTAATGCAGCCATCTACTTTACATTCCCCTGTGCCGAGAATTTCCACTATAAATCTCTAGGTTGAGAATTCCTGGGTAATCTCTTGCCAAGAACTTGAAAACCAGACCTCGGAGCCCCCTGACCTCTATCTTGAACCTGAGAACATCGCTACAATAATGGCACCCAAGAAATATCAGGCCACAACCAGGTCCTCTGCATCGAAGGTTAGAGAGCTTGAAAAATCCCAGTCTCCCTTGGAAACCCGATTGCAATTTGTCCAGAATGCCAAGGTTTCGGAACCACACTGGAAAAGGACCTGGAACAAAATCATTGAATGAGGAAAAGAATTGAGTGGTCACTGGAGGGAGGAAGCATGGAAAATACGAACTGCGACGATTATACACGACATGAATGCACCTTTGCTAGACAACTTCGGCGACCTGAAAGACATCATAGCCCAGTTTATAGTAAGCAGGTACCACAATGGCAAGTTTTATTTTGATGTACCTGTATAAATAGATGATGAACTCATTTATAAGATTACTAGACTATCGAACAAAGGCGATGATGTACCAATGTGCCCAAAGCCGGTATTGGTCAAAGGATTTACAAGCACAACTACCGGTAAAAACTCCCAATGGATAATGGTAAATCGCATAGTCTATGCCAACTATAAAATAGCTGCAAGGATAGTGTCGACATCACTATCAAGCTCTGGTCGAGGCTCTGATCTTAAAATCCACATGTTGGAGGCAGTTAAAAAATGGGGATGTGAGGCAAAGTCTATAGTTGGGCTACACATTTGGCCGACATCGTCAAATCCATATGTTACAAATTCCAGGAAGAGGGGTCGAGCATTCAATACCCATCTTTGATCATTTGGATTTCTATGGTTCACATCAGACCAACAGGATGCGAGCACTTTGCAGTATAAAGAAACATATTAATGGAGATTTTTCGTTGTTTTTCACAAGGAGGAAGTCGGCTTGGACCCTCGATAGTCAAGCTTTGGCTGGAAAGTTGGATCCAAAATATTAAGGTTCAATCGACAAGATGGAGGGTTCCTCAAAACATCCAATGAAGTCTACTGCCAATAGCCCACATCTAACTAGCGCTAGACCACACTTCAATCTGGTATTTGAAAGGTGCAACAAGTGCAGCGGAACCACTCGACTACTACCCTTCAGCTGTGGAAATTTTCACAGAGATATGCAGACAATCAAGCACAAGAATAGAAGTTCCTCCCCAGGCTCAAAAATTTGACTTAGCCATAGTCGAACCATTGGCGGATGTGTAGAAAGAAGAGGACTATGATCACTGACTTTATATGAATACTTTCTCTCTCCAAGTGGAGCCAGTTGTCGAAAAAACTCCGCTTCTGATCACAGCGACCGCATTTCGGGACCCACCGGAGACAGCTGAAGATATAGGGGAGAGTACATAGTTAGACAATCTAGAGCATGCTATCACAACAAAAAACATCTGGCAGATAGTAGAAGAATTGTTACAAGCACGAAAAACAGGGAAACTAAAATACAAGGAAAGGGAAAAATACAATTGGTTATTCAAGATCGGACAAAGGAGGATGAACTTGAAATATTCAACTGTGCCACTCAAATCATAACCGGTGCAGCTAAGAATAAGATACCTGTCGAAGAACAGTTCAAGAATCTTTTTTGAAAGAAGAACAACCTGAATGTCACTTACCACTAAAAAAGAAACTCAAACTCACGGTCAACCCCATGTCAACCTGACCGAAATTCCTCCTCCCCCTTCTCCAACTATTGTTATGGAAGATGAAAATATTTTAACACTGCCAACTCCCCTAGTACCTGCCCTCAATCTCTGATACTTGATACACAATATACCACAGCCACTTAGAGCAAAGATACAATAGGATAACATTATGAATCAATTCATTTCTCAAGTCCCATCCTTATTTCCGCATTGGTGAGAATTAGTCACAAAGCAACCGGTCATCATCGACACATGTTTTCCGACTGATTTGGCTCCCCCCCACACCTCTGTTTCTGAATGTCCTTCACCACCAAAGGCCTTAGAACCAAAAAATTTTGGCTATAAAACAACCCATCTAGAACAAAACCCCAATCCTTTTGGTCTCATTTTTGCATGAGAAACTTTATCCTTACTTTCTTTACCAATTGAACCTTCGGTGGAAGATCTAGGTCCACCCCGACCTTTCGTCGAACTCCCTGAGAGTCCACCGGAAACTAATTATTTGAATATGTCGAAACTGTTATTTGAGAAGTCATTTCCCCCCTGGTCAATTTGGTTCCATTTGGCATCCTCAGTCCACCACCACCATATTCAAAAGAAGAAGTTCCATCTACGCTACTGATAACCCCACCCACTTTACCAATCATGTCAGTCTTCCATCAATTACCCTTATCGACAGTTCCAAGTCAAATTCAACAGTACATATGAAGCAGCCACATTAGAAACAATTGAAGCAACCATGACAAATGCACTTGAAGCATCGACAATAGAATCACTTGAGAGAACCATGCCACAAGACACTAGTACAGTCACAACCGATGCAGCCACCACAACAAGAACTAATCAAGTCAACATAGTAGTACTTGAACAAGCAACCACAGAAAGAACAAAAGAAAAACAGACAAGCCAAGAACAGATGTCACAGGTCGCTATCGATAAGAAAACCATTACAGAAAACCAGCCAGAAGCGACAAACCAACAAAAAGGGTCAGATCAACAAACTGAGGCTAAAGAAAAAGCACCAGAAAAGAGAAAGAGAAATAAAAGGAAGGAGAAGAGGCAATAGGAAAAATACCTACAGAACCAAAATCAACAGCAACATTTATAGTATATACAACAATAAAGCCGCTTATCATTTCATTTGGACTAATTTGGGCCTATATCCACATATGATCCCCAAATAACAATGCATGTAGAGCTTGACTTACTCACGGATGGAGTTATCAGAGAGTAGAGACTCCGACGATAGGAAATTGAAGAACGCATCCAGAAGCTGTAGGAAGATCACAACACATTTTTGGCTAAGTGTGAAAACTTAGCACAGCAAGTCATCCCACTACCGTCACGTTCCGACATGACGAGTGCGCTCGATAGGGTATATCAAAATTTTGAAACTGTTGTGTCAACCTTGCAAGACAAACTAGCCAAGAACCAATGGGATCATGCTGCTAAAATATCGACCTTAATGGAAAATCAGTACACGGCATTCACAACAACCTATGACCTACTTAGAAAATACACCGATCAAGCCTCTACCACTGCTAAAGTACTGAGCAATTGGTACACTCATTACATAAATGTGTTTAAAGAACTACAACAGATGTGTAATTTACTCAACACATTACATCAACAACGCCAGTCCGCCGACGAAAGACTTCTTCAAACTCTCGACGCACAAATCATCATGGACAACCGAAAGCTGGAAAAATTAGAAAAAAAAAGGAAGAGTAGTGGATGACCCAGGCTCGCCTCAACCTATTCAAACTAGAAAAGATCCGACCATTTCTTCACCGACTACTTGCAAGGGCCGATGATAAGAAACAATTTTTGGCTCTGGCCTAATAAACTTACAAAATACATCCACCCAAGATAAGATATAAAATCTGTCGAACTTGACCACATTAATAATTTCCATCCAAAACATGTTGCGTACTTGGGAATAATGTCAACATCAACTCTCTATTTCATCTGAGGCCATTGTCGAGGTATGCGTCTAGCAATAAGCAGTCGCCATTCCCAGTCAACCATCGACATGACCACCAAACTTATCTTTTTAAACAGTTATATTTCCATTTCTTCATTTCTTCTGGACAAAGAAAGATTTTGTGGTGGGGGAGATGTTGGAGGAGCCTAAGTCGGCCTGTAGACTAGGTCCTCCGCCCGACCAGTTGTAAAACATGTCGACAATTGTGTCGACCAATATAGTTCGGGTTGGTCAGTTAAACCGACAAGCGATTATATAACTGTATGTAATATATATATATATAGGCTGGTGAGCCTATGTATTGGGTTAACTTAGATCTATTCTTATGTACTGTTCTGCATCTTGTTGAGTAATAAAAGGCTTGTGTTCTCGCCATCTTCTTGTCTCTTGTATCTGCATCGTGTGTCTATTTGCTTATGATATAATATGTATCATTGGTAACCATGCAACCCCCTCGACTACAACATATGTCAAGCGGGAAACCCTATGTTTCATCCACTCTATCATTATTATCTATGATGCTGAATCGGATTAGATGGTTTTTGCTTGATCAGTTACTCAATTTTGATAGACTATTTTGTTGTAAAAAAATTTCTATAATACTATTATCAATTCTGGTATACATTTTGACTGGTCATAACCCTCGACCTGTGGGGAAATCTTGTGAATTCAGACTATTTTTCCTACAGTGCCACCTATGTTTAACAACAAGCTTAGGTTTTGGGGCATCAAGCTCCTCACAAACACTTGGTCACACTTGGTAGTAGGCCACTGTATTTTTGACATGTATAGATTTTTATTTTTTTACAGTGAAATATATCTACTAGACTATACAAAAAAAAATAATAGTGTGTAGAACTCAGTTTGTATTAGTGCAACATATAATTCTATTTTTAAATATGGTTGATGAAAAATAAAAATTATAGCAATAACAATAATCATTTGTAGTTTTCAATAATATAATATGTCTCAAAAAAGAAGGAAAGTCCCACAAAAAATATGTGAAGTCTAAATAAAATCTACAAATCAAATTGGTAAACACCCACAATTTCATAAGAGATGAATATGTGCAATATATTTAACAATGTCATCTAAACTAGAGACATTGTCATGGATTTGGAAATTTTTATAGGTATGGGTTATATGGTGAGGGATTAAGAGTTATTAATTTTTATGGGTTATGAATTTTATAGGTAAGGGTTATATACATTTATAGGGATTATATTGTAAAAATAGAATTCATTCTGTATCATGTACTTTATTTTCATTTTTCAATGTAATAGCATATTTTTGTGTCATTTAATTGTTATAGAGGTGAATTTATTATTAATAATGATTTTATTAAAACATGTTTTAAGATTGTAATATTAATAAAAATCCATTTTTTATGTGACATTTTTTTCCTATAATTAAGTGTCATATCTACATTATCATGGAATCATATGTGTTTCCATATTGGAAAAATGTGAGTCGATGTGTATTATGTTTATCACTGTTTTAGTCGACCTTACATCATTTGTTTTCATTTTGCATTCTAATAGCATTTTGTTGTGTCGTTTTATTGTTACAGAACTGATGTTATTATTGCGCCAAAGAGGCACATTCTACAACCTAGTAGGGATGTAACTCCTTCCATGCTCATCGTGGAAATAACATGTGTCCTTTATAAAGAACAATAAAATATTATAAGAATAACATGTCGGCTCAAATTAGAATTAAAACATTTATAATGGCATATATATAAAGCTACACAAATTAGATAAATTAAAACCATAAACATTGCATTACATGCTTGATTTGAAGAGTGCAAATTTTCATAGGGTTTGCACCTCGAGAGATTTGATCCTTCTCGGTGCTTGGTAGATCCCCTTTTAAGATGGATCTATGTTGGTTATCAATGATTTAATTAATACATGTTTCAAGGGTGTAATAATAATAATCAATTTCTATCCCACGGGGGTAGAGAAATTAGTAATGAATAAATGAGATGAGAAAGTTGTAAATGGAAGGTCACAAGTTCAAATCCTCGTGGGTGCTTACTTAAAAAAAGAAATAACAATCCATTTATGAGGTTTAACTATGATTTTCTCTTAATTACATGTAAAGTCTAGATGCTACTATAAATTAGAAGCTGATGACAAATTATTATCAACAAATATTTGTTATAGGGAAATGAAATGCATTATATTATTAAAATAACTTTGAAAAATAATTTTAATATAATTTTAATTTAAAATATAACTTATAATTTACAATTAATTTAAATGCATTATCACCTAACATCATCTAGTGTACCATCATCATCATCAACACCACCTAACAAACATAAACATTTTCTAAAATAAGCTAACACCATCTAACATACACATCCAATAATTACATCTAAAATCACCTAACATCATCTAACGTACCATCATCATCATCATCACCACCACCTAACAAACATAAACATCATCTAAAATAACCATCACAAAAATTTGACAAACATCATCTAACATACACATCTATCATCACTTATTGAGCATAAGCACCATCTTAAGTACACATAAAAAATTAGATAACATAATCCAACATACACATCAAGCATCACCTAACATACACATGTAAACATTTCCTAACATCATCTAACATATACATTTAACATATTTAAACATCATATAACACACAAATCTAACAATAACATCTAACAAAAACAAGATGCATTATCTAACATAACCCTCACTCACATCTAACAAGCATGATCTAACATACATATCTATGAAACACACCTAGCAAACATATCTAACCTGACCTAAAATACACATCACCATCAAGCACATTATATAAATAAACGTCAACATCAACATGAAAAATGTAGTCTGTGTGTGTGTGTGTGTATCAAACTCATGATACATACCAAATATACGTCTCAAGTCCAATAAATTCTATGATAAATCTTCTCCACCTCTAGAACCATAGGAATCACTACCTTTTCTAGTAGAGCTAGAGGCATTGGCACCTCCACCAACAAAGCTAGAGGCATCATTACCTCGTCCAAGAAAAAAAGTCGAAAGAAGGACGAGGAGGATGCAAAGGTGGATGAGATGTTGATGCTCTATCATCTTGGTGAAGAGAAGGAGGAGATGGAGGAGTAGGTGAAGGAGGAGGATCATTACCCTCATCAGATATATCATGGTCATACCCGCTAGCAGCTAGAAGGTTGTCTGCACCAACAATATATTGCATCAAATGCCTCATATTATGAGGAATCATCCTCTATAACTCTACCAATTCAAGGTATTGCATGGTCTCTTGAACCCATACAAGGTGGACTCCCTATTGAGCCAACAATGCGGATAATCGGTCTACCACATACCCTCAAAACCTAGTATATGGCCTCTGTTGCAGGTTGGGTATAGGAAACAAAGGAAACTCAACAATTTCATCCATATCCTCATCTTCCTACACTGGTGGAGGACCCTCTTGATCATAGGTGCCAATATTTGCAGAATATATAGTACACAACAATAATTAGACAATTTCATCAAACAATCTAATAAAACAATTTAAATAAATTGTTAAAATAAATTTCATTTGCATTAAGTAAGACAATAAAATGAAAATGAATTAGTTTAAACATAATGCTAATATTACATGTATCATTCGGTGGCTCATTTTGGGTGAAAAATATGTTGTGACATCCTCTCCAATCCAACCTTGCTTAAGGATGCAGCATAAGGTCCAATGTATGATCATCCTCACTACCTAGTAACTCCAGTAACTCCGAGGTGATCCTTGTTGGGAACTCTAGTTGGACCCTCTTGGGAAACATCTATCCCTACATATGTATCTGCACCTCAGCCATATCCCTAGGAAGGTGACAGTCAAATGACACCCTCGTGGTTGTTAGGATATTTTAATACTTCATCCTTGTCCTACTTGCTTTATTTACCATTTGCTAGTACTTAGTGATGTTATTTCCCCCCTAGTGGTGTGTAGATGTCATCCAGGAGTCAGTAGCCACCTAATGCGCCTTGCATGCATGATTTTAGGACCACTAGAGGAAGTTCCCTAATTTTTAGGAGAGAAATAAGTGTTCTAGTTCAATCCACCTGAGTTAATTGATTCTTTTGGGGGGTTTATGATTTGAATGCCACTTATTGTTGCCTCATGCACCCTTTTTCGAGTGATTTGCATGTCAAACTCACTAATGCACCCTCCTTGGTCATTTAAGTAATTGTGTCTTCGGTTAAATGAGTTTTGGTTGAGTTTAACTGAGTTTGGGAGCTTCAAATCACTAATAGAGGTGACAATTACTATGCTAGATCAAATGAGACTCGAATTCTCCTAGGTGATTTGAATTATATCCATTGTAACATCATTGTTCATTATACTAATTATTAGATCATGTGACATTATTCTATTCATATCTGAGTTCTCATGCATGATTAATTGTCTACTCATTTTTACTGCACTTTTCACTGTAATTCATCTTTTTTGCTCATTCTTTCTCTGTGGGGTATACTCAGCTCCATGATCTGCTGTGATTTATGATTTCACATGGTATCAGAGCTCAGTGAGCATAGGTTGAGCATCTACTTTCAGTATTGCACCAGAATCCTTTGTATTTCCATAGCAAATCCTTGTGCGATTGCATTGAATTCATTAGAGAAATCCTTTGACGTCTAACCAGGTGTGAAGGATCCAGAAAATGTTTCTATTGTCCTAAAGAAGTGCTCAGTAGTAATCTATCTCCAAAATTGAGAGTTTTTTGTAGGCTATTGAAAGTCCAGTAGTACCACTTTGTATTCGCTCAAGCAATTCGAATGGAGAATTCAAATGCTCCTCTCTTTCACAGGATTCTGATTGCACAAAAAGTATCTGTATAGGGTAACAATGGGAAAGGATATCGAACCTCAAGAAACTGTGGATAAGGCCAATTATCTGAATAGATTGGATGAAGCATTCAGTTTCGTGTGTATTCATATTTTCATAGATATACTCTTCCACCTCGATGGATTGAAGACTCCAAGAGAGATATGGTTGAAGGTAGAGACCTTCTTCAGCAAACAAGATGAGATAGGGGTCCATATTCTGGAGAATGAGTTGATTGCTCTTCAGCCGAGCAGTTTCGAGACGATCCAACAATTCTTTTCCAAATTCAAATCTTTGGTCATGCAATGCAAGCAATGTTGCATTGAGAAGAAGGATGAGAAGTTCTCCATCTTTTTCTCTACCTTCCAGTTAAGGAGAATTTCAATTCCTAGTTGGAAGATGGAATTATTATATTTTTTCACTGAATCTCTTATCCAAGAACATGAAAATTGATCCAGATGGGTGCCTTGAAGGCCTCCAAAAATCAATCTCTTGTGGATGGAGAAGAAAAAAGTGTGAATGGAAAGTGGAAGCACAAGGGCAAGGAGAAGAGGCAATATGAACCCAATCAGAATGCCAAGTCTAGTCCATTGGAAGGAGCCTCCAGTTCCAAGAAGGGAAAACAAAAGGGATTTGATAAATCCAAGTGTTTATATTGCATGAAAGGAAACCACCCAAAGATATCTTGCATGTAGAAGAATATATAGCAAATGACCAAAAATTTTGAACAACACAAAATTGCTCTCCTAAAAGGCACAAGAGGGACTGATTCTAGAAGTGAGTCTGATGGTCATGAGAGATGCCATGCATTGAAGGATGGATTTTCAAAATCAAAAACCTTCCTCATAGATTTAGGATCCTCCAACCACATGGTTGCCTCCAAAGAATCATTTTCTTCTCTAGATCTCAAAGATGGTTCGATTATTCACATGGGAGATAACTCTCATATCTCTGTTGAAGGGAAGGGCATGGTAAATCTAGAGCATGGAAATTTCAAAATTTTTATATTTCTGTCTTATTTGTCAACAAATTTGTTCTTTGTATATTAGATGACTCACACAGGTTCAGCGAAGAAAGTGGTCTTTGGTCCTAACACAGTTAAGATTGCAGAGATCTCTTCTGGGAAGATTATAGAGAAAGAGTTTGCAAACCATGCCTCCAAGGCATATGCAAACCATGCCTCTAAGGCATATCAATTATACCATTTTTTGTCATACTCTCTGCCTACTCCATTGGAATCTGATGAAGTTCAGCTTGATATCTCTACTAATGAAGATGAGGATCAATATCTTGATGTTGAGAATAAAGTTCAAGGAGATCCAGATCCAGATCCAACACATGCTCCCAATCCATGGCCAAGGCCAATATGGGATCACAAAATCCTTTTAGTTGTTGGTGTGAAATTCAAGCACAACATATCTATGGAACAAGAGAAACATTACAATAGATGCATGCAGAATAATATGTGGAAAATGTGCAAAAGACTTGCAGCAGTGCTCTCTTGAACTCATAAATAGAATACAATGCAATACAGTAACAATGATTGAATAATTCTAATTAACCAAGGAGGTCATTTGAATACCCTGCATACTGTAGCTAGTCTGCACTAGGAGTTCTCATCATTAGATCAGTGGTAGTGTCATCAATGCATAACTAATGGTCAACCAGGTGTCAAACTGAGTCTAACCGAATGTAGGTAGGTGTAACTGATGCATGGATCACTAATGTAGTGAGGGAGAATACAAGGAGGGTGCATGAGGAGTTGTCTAGAGTCAGAATAGTCAAACTAGTCTATCTGGATGTCCATCGGAGTGTTTCAGTTAGTTAACTAGTTAATCTGTCCTCAAATCAAGGAGCATATCCACAAATCAAGAAACTAACTGAGTGTGTCATTGGTGGTAGGTAAGATAGGGTTCACTTGGTCATAGGATATGAAAACAAGGTGCATGATGGACTATGAGGGTTGGAACTGAACATAAATAAGCTCTCGGGGCTAGTAAACTAGGGACTAGGTGTTGGGAGACACCATTCAGATGACTGAGATTCATGCAAATACATGGATGCATGAAAACATAAAGATGATGGTGAGAATATCCTAAAACCCCCCCACAAGCTATACTATGAGGTAAAAAATAAAAGATAGGGCACTGGTTATTGAGACCAAAGGTCACCCCAATACAAAAAATAATCCAAAAATGATAGAAAAAATCTAAGTGAGGAAAGAGGGAAAACCCAATGGGAAGAAATATGCCCCTCAAGATGAACACTAACGGATCTAATTTGTCTCCACCATATTAGAACTCACCCCCAACAGTGAATAGAGGTAAGAGAACTGCTTCTCAGTGAAGCTCTTGGTGAAGATGTCTGCAATTTGCTCTTCTGTAGAGAAATATTGCAATACAATGGTTTTCTCATGCACAAGCTCTCGGATGTAGTGCATGTGGATATCGATATGCTTGTTCCTCTATCTATGAACTGGATCCGTCAATATATTGATAGCACTCTGAGTGTCACAAAAAATGATAGTAGAAGTGGTGCTACCAATATCAAACTATGCTAGAATACCCTGCAACCAAACTGCATGAATGCTAGCATTGACCGCTCCTCAATACTCTGCCTCTACTGAAGATAAGGAAATGGAAGCATGATTTTTACTTGACCAACAAATAGGCCCTATTCCAATCATGAAAACATATCCAAAAGTGGACTTTCAATCAATGCTATAACCCGCCTAATCTGAATAAGTGAATCCCACTAAATCTAGCTCGAAATCTACAACATAGTGTATGCCAAAGTGTCTAGTACCCGGCACATAGTGCAAGATTCTCTTTGCTTGCCTCTAATGAAGATCATGGGGCTATTGCATATATCTTTACATGGCACTCATGGTATAAGAAATATCAGGCCTATAATGTGTCAAGTATATAATACTTCCAATCAACTGTCGATAAAGTAACGAATCCACCAATGGTGTGGAATCACCATCCTCTAGTCTTATTCTCGAGAGGAATGGGAATGGTGCTTCCTTACAATATGACATATTAAATTTTTTTAGCAGGTATGAAACATATTTTTGCTGAGATATGGTGATCCCATCAAAATTTTGAGCAATCTCTAACCCAAGGAATTGCTTCAACAAGCCCAAATCACTCATGTCGAAAGCTAGATTTAAAGTAGTTTTTGAGTTGTCGATCGAAGCAAGATTGCTTCCAGTTATCAAAAGGTAATCAACATAAAGGAAAATGATCATAAAACTACCTTCATGCTTTTGTAGGTACACATTTGGATCTGATTTGCACCTTGCAAAATTCTATGACAGAAGGAAGGAATCCATCTTTGCATACCAAGCTCTTGGGGCCTGTTTTAAACCATACAATGATTTCTTCAATCTGCACACTAATGTCGAATATAATATGTATCCTAGAGGTTGCTTCATGTAAATCTCTCCTTTTATATCTCCATGAATAAATTCACTCTTCACATCCATATGGTGCACTTCCCAGTGCTTAGATGCGGAAATTGTCAAAACTAGGCGGATAGAATCCATCTTTGCAACTAGTGCAAAGGTCTCGGTGTAGTCCACTCCTTGGAATTGGGAGAAGCCTTTTGCAACCAACCTAGCTTTGTATTTGCAGTTTGATCCATCTGCAACAACATTTTTGCGGTAGACCCATTTGCATTGGACTAATTTCCTCCTAGGATGAAAAGAAACTAGCTCCCATGTAGCATTTTTCTGAAGAGAACTGTACTCTTCATCCATGGAGGTTTGCAATATTGCATCTTGGTGGGAATGATAGTATGATTTAGGATATAAACATATCATCAAAAAAAATTTCTTAGACAGTAAAGGATCATAATATAAAATAGCCATACCTACTCTTTGAAAGTCTGCTCAAGTTCTTCTTGGATCGGCAGGATTTCATATGTTAGAACCAGCAGATTGGAGAGTATTTTGGGCCCACTTTGGAAACTGTTGGGGCTCATGTGGATTTTCATTTGAACCTGATATTTCATGTTCATTGACCTTTGATAAAATATCATAAATTACAAAACACAAACTATCATCATCTTCTTCTGAATCTTCTTCTTGTAGAGGTGGCAATTCAACAGTTTCTTCCTCGACTAGTTTTAGATCTTGAAGCAGTTCTTCAAATATTACACTTTGCTCGATGAATATATTTTTGGATCTGATATCCATGAGTTTGTATCCTTTATATTCTTCATCATATAAAATGAGTATGCACTCATTTATTTTCCTATCCAAATATTTTCTCTTCTCAGTCGGAATTCTAGCCCATGCAGTTGAGCCAAAAACCCTGAGATTGGACACATCAGGCTTGTGACTAGTATAGGTTTCGAAGGGGGTAGTAAATTTCACGGATGAGTGTGAAAATATATTTTGAATGTATGCAGCAACATTCATGGCCTCAGCCCAAATATTTACAGCCAAACCCTTTGACTCAAGCATACAGGTTGTCATTTCTTTCAGTGATCGATTCTTCCTTTCCGCTACACCGTTCTATTGAGGTGTGTAGGGAACAGTGTGCTGGATCTGAATTCCATTTTATGCAAAAAAGTTGCAGAAGATTTGATTTTATATATTCACCTCCCTTATCATATCTAAGATCTTTGATATTTTTCTCGGTGGTAATCTCAACAGAAGCCTTGAAAATCTTGAATTTTTCTAGCACTTCTGACTTGTTTTTTAGAAAGAAAACCCACGTGAATCTAGAGAATTTGTCAATGAAAGTCATAACATACCTTGATCCATTCATGGAGGTATGTGGCAGTGGACCGTTGATATCAGAATGAATCATCCCCATAATACGAGAAGCTCTGCTAGCTTTTCCTCGGTCAAACTTGTGATCGAGGTGCTTCCCAATGATGCAACCCTTGCATATTCCTTTCGATGATTTGATATTTGGAAGGCCATCAACCATAGATTTATTTTTCAGAAGCTGGAAATATTTATAATTTTGGTGTCCAAACCTCTCATGCCATATCCTACTAACCTCATTTCCATGCGTCAGAAGAGCACTATGCTTTGAATGTGGTAAAAAGTAAGAAAATTCATATGTTTTTGCAGCATGATTTTCCTTTCCTACTACAATAAGCTTTCTGGTGGAAATATCAGAAATTTCAACATCATTGGGGCTGAATACAACCTTCTTTGGTAAACCAGTGTGTGTCATTTGATACACATAAAGTAGGTTCGTAGCTAGACAAGGAACGTAAAGAACATTTTGAAAACTGCCATGTTCTAAATGAATAGTACCTTTTCCTTTCGAATAAAATTGTGAGTCATCTCCAATGGGAATGGAGATGGTGTTGTCGGATTCCAATGAAGAAAAAGAATCTTTGTTTCCATCCATGTGATTCGATGCTCCTGAATCTATGAGAAGAGTGGTGAAATTTGAAACACTAGCCATGAGTGCATGACCTCTTTCTGTATGATCATTGTTGTCCTTCTTCCTTATACCATCAGGAAGAGCAATGTTCTTTTTCTCCAAGAGAAGGGCCATATGATCTATGGTCTTCTTCATGCATGAGCTTTCAAGATGAAATCCCTTGCTGCAATAAGAACATTTGTTCTTCTTTTTTCCCTTATGTTTGTCTTTTCTTGAACCGGATGGCTCATGTGATTGATTTGCCTTCTCCTTTTGCTTTGGATGATCAAGCTTTGTCTTCTCTTTCTTTTGCTTCCCTTTTTCATTCGTATCTTTAGATCCTCCAACAAAAAGGGCTTGATCTTTAGAGGTTTTGATGGTACTCATTTGAACAAGGTTATCATGCTCTTTTGTCAAGGATTCAATGAAGGCATTCAAGGTAGGCATCTTCCAATTAGGAGCTATGAGCTTTCCCATATTGAAAGTGGAAACAAAAACTAAATAATCTTTTCCTAGCTTCGTAAGGATGGATACAATCAATTGCTTATCTTCCTTTTCCACTCCACATTGCTTCAATAGCATTACCAAGTGCTTAAACTTAGTGAAGAATTCATTGACGGTCTCGAAATTCTCAAGATTGAGTGCAATCAACTCATTTTCGAGCTGATAGGATCTCATTTCATCCTGCTTGTCAAAGAGGATGGAAAGTTGATCCCACACCTCTTTCAGAGTATTCAATCCACTAAGATGGAAAAGAAGATCCTTAGAAATGTTGAGACAAAGGAAACCATAAGCTTCATCAAGCTTATTGAAGTATTTTTCCTTCTCTACTGCAGATTGTTAACACCCAAAAAGTGCTCACTAGCTCATTTCCTTATTCACATGACCCATTTTTCCACTTTTTCATCATTTGATCCTCTAAAGCCATCAAAAGGTCACCAAAACACCTTAATACACCCCTTTTTCCACTCAAAATGAATCTTTTTCCTCAAAAAGCATACAAAACCTTCAAAAAGGGTCCAGAATTCCCAAAAATATTAAAAAGGGAATAAAAATATTCAAAATATTCAAAAAAGAAAAAAGGAGGGAAAAGGTACCTAAACCATGTTGGTCAATACCAATGGTTTCCTCAAAACCATAATGGTATTCCCCACCACCAAAAACTATAAAAAGGTGGTATGGGCTCCTCACTTTCCATCCATCCATCATCCTATCCTCATGCTGTCAAAATCTCTCATGAGCTTTTGACTATTGTAGCTATCTTGGAGAAGAGACCTCTAGAGCTTGGAGCTACTCACCTTGGAAGTTGCTCAACACAAATCCTCACCATTTGAGGTATCTTAATACAATATTCATTCTTTTTATTTGTTGTTCTTGAATCATTTTCATAAAATTTTATTTGTTATATGCACATGCTAGTTTAGTTTAGATCCAAATTTATAAATTGTTTTTGCTTTCAATCTTTGAAACTGCTATCACTTGTTGATAGGTGCCCATAGCACTCAAGCTTGGTTGCAAAACCAAGCCAATAGTTTGTGGCAACTCCGCTGGCTTCGAATTCTTAGATCTCAGTTTTTTGCTTTAGATCTTAGTTTTTGTTAGTTTTAATCATTTTAATTCATAGATCTGCCATCCTAGATAGCAGATCCATTGTTGTTCTAGATCTTGGCCCCTTCTATTGCCATTAATAGCCTGAAATTTCCATTTTCGGGTTCGTTTTTCGGCGTCCATTTTCGGCTTTCGCCTCGCAGTTTTTTTCCCGATAGTCGCGCGGCTCATCGCGACCTCGCGGATTTTTCTCGCATGGCGCGCCGCGGCTTTGCGGCCATTTTACGCGCTACACATTGTGGCTTCGCGACCATTTGCCACGCCGCACATCGTGACTGTGTGACGAAAACCAGCGCTGCACATCGAGGCTTCGAGGCCAAAACCCGCGCTGCCCATCGCGACTATGTGACCGAAACCTGCGCTGCACATCGCAGCTTCGCGGCCGAAACTAGCACGGCCCATCACGACTGTTTTCCCCGAAACCCACGATGCAAGTTTCTTCAATTCGGCCAATTTTTTGAAAATATTTTTTGCTGTATTTTCTGCCCAT
Organism: Larix kaempferi; assembly: GCA_027924585.1. Classification (NCBI taxonomy): domain Eukaryota; kingdom Viridiplantae; phylum Streptophyta; class Pinopsida; order Pinales; family Pinaceae; genus Larix; species Larix kaempferi. The sequence goes on from BSBM01000715.1 coordinate 1,061,484, forward strand.
TGAGCATATTTTACAATATTCAATTTCCTGCATTTTTACAGCCATATTAAATCTTTTACTATTTAGAATGCTCCATTAAAAGTCTGTTTACAAAATTTTCAGAAATTGAAAGAGAGATTTTTCTGCATTTTATCTAGATCAAGGTTTTAATGTTTATTTTCTCGATACTTTGCCCAAGCAATTTTTAAGAGATCCATTTATTTCTTGAAGTATTCATGTTATTTGCTTTGCTTCAAATTATTTCAAAGATCCATTATTTTTGAATAGTTTTTTCAAGCATTTACATTTCAAAAAAGCCTTTATTTTTTGCCAAACTGGAAGCGTCTTTTCTTTCATTTGTAAAATCGCCCAAGCAAGGCAAATCAATTTCAGTTTAAGTACCACACTTGCACCCACTCTGCCACATAATTTAAACTGAGCCTTAAAATTTACCTTAAACTCAACAAACTTTTAACCCCACTTCGGGAGCACTTAAAAGAATTTTGTAGTTAGGTAGAATTGAGGGGATAGGTGTTCCAATAACACCCCTTAGTTATTACATTTGAGACATAGTAGTTGTACTCTACGGTACCAAAATCCCTTATAATTTTTACACGGTTATAAACCAATTTATCGGGAAGGCCTCTCCCTTAGGAGGGTTGAAGTAGCCAGACTGGTTCCGGAAGTCTGAGTGGAATACTGCAATCCATTTAGTAACCGAAGGATACCTTACAAATTTCTCGATGTACACCCCCCTGGTGTACAGCGGCGATAGAACCAAACTATAGATTCACCCAACCGAACGTGTCATGAACGGGGTATCCTAGTTTCCACTCTTTAGGATTGTCTACCCAGTATCCCTCCCGGTAGGGGGATATCTAGCCGTTGATTCAACACTCTATATTGTCTGACTGGGATTTCATCACCTTGCAGAGGATATCATTTGTTGACTCACAATACTTCTTGTTAGGTGTTTGCATGATACATTACCCACCTTTGGTCTAGTAACACCTCTTTTTTTTTCTAGAAATTGTTTGACTTTTGGTATTCTGACCAATTTTGTTGCATCCCTCCACTTATTATAGCATAGCTTCTATAATAAGTTCTTTTTGAGGTTGATTTTTGGCCTGAGAGCCTTTATTTTTTCACTCCCCTTTTGGCACTCATTGTTGTATTAGGGTTTCAAGTTTTTTAAATCACCACCTTACACTGAAATTTTTTATTTCTCACCATTGAGAATTTAAGACGATCTTGTCGTCTTCAGGGTGAACCCCCTCAGTTCAGTCTACTTGGCTCTCCACGTCACCGACGTCGAGCCTTATCCCTTGACTCGATACATCATCGGCCAAACATACAGTCATCCGATTCTGACACGCCTCACTTCACATCTGATTCTGACGCTGAATCTGAAAACCCTACTGAATTATTACCAACCAACCTCATGACTGAAACACAATACGACCCACTTTTTACCAGTACTATTGGAGATACATCCACAAACCCTTCTACTACTGTGCCATCCATGGTAACAACAACCCCCCTAGGCATGCCTAATATGGGGGATACTCCACCTTTAGGTATGCCCAACACAGGACTACCTCCTATTGTGGGTATGCCAAACATAGGAATCACACCACCTGTCATTACCACAACCCAGATCCCAGGAATTCCTGGCGCTATTCCTAACCCCGGTGTAACCCATGTTGCACTTGGAAACGCTGGCCCATACCAAACCATAGTAGTTGGAGGACACATACCTTCAATACCTAGCATACCCTTAGGGGCTACTGGACCACTACATAATTCCACCATGAATAGTTATGTCCCAGTCACTATGCCACACCCATCTGCTAGTTTACCTTACATGGCTAGTCTGAACTTACCAGACTTAGCCAGGTTAACCGACGATCCTATCAGGCACAACCCTACATGGCCACCCATGCCTACGAAGCTCCCCTAGGACATACCCAAGTTTGAAGGAAAACCTGGGGAGGACCCTCAAAACCACATAATGTCTTTTCACCTATGGTGTTCATCTAACTCCATAGTGGATGACTCCATTCGTCTAAGACTGTTGCAACGAACGTTCACTGGCTCTGCAACCAAGTGGTACATCGAACAACCACATGGAACCCACCATACTTTTACATCTCTCGCCTCCACTTTCCTTCAGTTTTTTCATCTACTTGTGAGTTACGATGCAGGAGTTGAAATATTGTTGTCTTGCAGACAAAACACAACTACCCACATCACCGACCACATCCATGAGTGGCGCAAGCGTCGTAGCCTCTGTAAGATTAAACTGGATGACCATATATTTTTGGATTGGCTTCTTAAATCACTCCTACCCCTCATAGAAAAATACATTGCTTCCGAGCGACCCGAGTCAGAGGAAGAAGCTATCCTAAAATCCCAGCAATTCGACCTAATTTATGCCCAGTCAGGCTATCTCTACACCATCATACCAGATGCCCCACAAGGCGATTCTTCATGCGGTAACACTCCAGGGGCATCACATTCCGCTGATGGTATTATCAGCCAAGTCACGACACAAATTAAACCTTTTAGCATGGTGAGCACCATAAATGCCCCAAACCTCTCTAGGGCTACATCTAATTCTGGAGCAACAACTTCCTACACTCCAACGAATCAGACTCATCACACTCATGGATCCTCTTATCCACAACATTGTTATGGGAAAGCACCATTGACATATGTACCACCCACATACTATAACCAACCGGCCACCCAAAACCCAATTCAGTTCCCGCCACAACCAGTGTATTACCCATAGTAAGCTACAACAGCTAACCCAACACCTCCAATATCTTAGGGTTACCAACAGCCCCAGCAGGTAACTGGACTACCTCCAGCCCCAGCAGGTAACTGGACTACCTCCAGCCCCAGCAGGTAACTAGACTACCTCCAGCCCCAGCAGCTTATTATCCACCACAACCTGCTCCCGCACCTGAGACACCCCAAAATCCTCCCATTGCTCAAGGGAAACTGTACACACAACACAATCATCCCCAACATCAAAACAACCAACGCAACTAGGGTAGACAACAAAACCATGGAAGAGGTCATAACTGTGGCAACAACCAACAACATAATCAAGGTCCACCACCCCCCAATCCTCCAAATAATAACAATGTTGCTCCTCCCAACCAGAATCCTGATCATCATCCCAAGCAGCCCAAAAACAATAACCTGAGAACAAACCATCCATGTTCTATATGTGGAGTCTATGGACACTGTACTCACAACTGCCCCCATTTAGAGAAAGCACGTAAACTTTGGGCTGACGATGCTCAATGCCAGGGCCACAATGGACAGCCAGGTCCACTTAACCAACCACAACCCATGATATTACCAAACCCATTGCCAAACCAGGGAGTAGTAAATACTCGCCCTATGGATCCCCCACAAGGATCTGCTGCACCACAGCAACAAATCACCTATGCCGCAGCTGATTATCAGCATGCAAATCCTGGCACACACCATTTATTAATGATGTCATCCAATGACATAAACCTCCAAACACGCAGAAATCAGTGCCACCCACCCCCAGAAAAACCTCCCACTGACGCATCCACCTCCCTTCCACCAAATCAACCACTACGCATACCAAATATGCCATTGGACAGAGGACCTAAAATCCCTCGCATCCCTTTGCAAAAAATTAACAATAATCCTAATGCTCGCGCAACATCCAATTATAATGTCGTGGAAGACCTAGCACAATCCCCCACTGCTATGTCTGCTTTAGAGGTACTGAAAACATGCCCTACACAACGAAAATTACTACTATCCACCATCGGAGGAGTAGACCCTGACGACACAAACATGATGGCTTTCGACTTAGACCAAGTTGAACATTGATTTCCATCAAATGTAGCTTTCCAAGTATCAGTAAACATTCGAAACCTTGTTTTGCATTGATGCATCATCGATGAAGGAGCTTCCACCTGCGTTATGTCCACCCTTGTGCGGCAGAAGCTTGGCTCCCCTGCCTTACAACCATCCACCACGACATTACAAGGTTACAACAAATGCTCAGCTCAACCACAAGGCCTTTTAGCGAACGTACCTGTAGAACTAGGCGGCAAATTAGTTCTTATCGACATCGAAGTGATCAATGCCCAGCTCGACTACAACCTCCTTCTTGGACATAGTTATATGTACAAAATGAAAGCAGTGGCTTCATCTGTTTTTTGCCTCATGATGTTCCCACATGAAGGATGCATTATCAAGATTGATCAACTCACATATTATGATCCTAACGCCCCCGCAACTCCTCTAAATGTGCTACCAATGATTGAACAAACCATTCAAAATGCACCGACATCATTTGTGTCGTCAATTGGTCCTGGAATCTACACCGAGTCACCTATGACTTCCACATTTCCATCGATCTCACCACCTTCATCGATAACAAAAACATCGGATTTGTGCACCCTATCACACACCACACAGCAGCCTTCGTCACTACCACAAACACTCACATTGCCTACTCATATTGCCACAACGCCAATTCACACTATCCCGTTCTTGTTACCATTTTTCAGAGTTGTCAGTTCACCAGTAATGGCTACACTCAACCTTCCTGGTTTAACATTAGGGATACCTGTATGGTACTTACCTGCTCCGAGCCCCCCGCCGACTCCAACTATTATTTTACAACTGGTACAACCTATCCCTACTACCAGCCACCCACCCCCTCCGGTCACTCATCTACAAAACAGACCACCCTCAATAGTGACTGCAGCATCAACATCCAGAAATGCCCCACCTCCATTACGGAACACAGGGGGCAGAGGCCCACCAACTTATAACACTGGACTCATAGCGCGCACCCCCCCAGCAACCCCCAAGGTAGCTAAAAACCCCCCATCTATTCACATTCCTCCTAAGTGCTCGTTGTGTGACGACGTAGGCCATGCCACTCATCAATGTCCGCAGTTACCTGCACTCCAGGAACACATGAATATGTTGGATGACGACACCAAGATTCCAGTGGTAAGACTAGAACCACCTCCTCACCCTCGCGACAAAACGCTCTGCACTAACCACCCTTGTGCGATATGCGGCATTTATGGCCATTATTCACATCACTTCCCTGATCTCCCTGATTATAGAGCAGCCTTGTACGAGATGAACAATGCCGACTTAGAGATATCTCCTCTCCTTATCGAGGAGATCTACCCTCCGAAATCATCTACTTTGGAAGAAATCAATACCATATATATGATTTCAACCACACACAAACCAAACCTCATTGATTTATGGTCCGATTACTTTCATACTGATGAGCAAATTCTAGAAACACTCACCGCACCGGACTACCCTTGGGACGATATGCATCATCACTCATACTTCCTCCCTGAGGCGTCTACATCCACCGCAGAAAACCAGCTATCAGTCGAATCGAAATATTTCCTACCAACTAAGGTTGATTGGCTCAAGGACCCCATTCCAGCACCAGATGCCTTCGAAGAAGGAAACATGTCCAGCATTTCCCCTATTATACAAATCGACATTTCCACCACACCTGGAAAACCTGAGCTCATCTCGCTAGGTGCATCATGCACTCAAGCAGAAACTCGGGCATATAAGAAGCTCTTCCAAGAGTTTCGTGATGTCTTCACCCGGTCTTACACCGAGATGCCTAGCCTCGATCCCAAAATTGTGGAACATCACATTGACACTTGGCCCAATGTGCCTCTTGTCTGACAAAAAAAATAGGCCATTCACCCGTCCAAACTCCTAGCTGTTAAAGTTGAGATTGAAAAACTCCAAAAAGCAGGATTCATATATCCTATTTCCTACACCACCTGGGTTTCAAACCCAGTGCCAATAAACAAAAAAGTGGGCACCATACGTGTTTTTACTGATTTCCGAGACCTCAACCTCGCTTGTCCCAAAGACAACTTCCCCACACCTTTCATTGACCAACTAATCGATGAATGTGCGGGACATGAGGTCCTTTCTTTTATGGACGGTTTCTCCGGATATAACCAAATAAAAATCCGTAAAGAAGATCAATATAAGACAGCTTTCACCACCCCATGGGGCATCTTCGCCTATCGCCTCATGCCTTTTGGCCTCAAGAATGCTGGAGCCACCTTCCAACGCGTCATGACTTATTGCTTCCATGATTTCCACAAGATCATAAAATTTTGTCTGGACGACCTCACCGCTCGATCCAAGAAGCGATCTGACCATTTAGACGAACTTCAACAAGTTTTCATGCGTTGTCGAAAATACAACATCCGCTTGAACCCTCTCAAGTGTGTCTTTTGTGTTACTTCAGGTCGCTTGTTGGGCTTTATTATCTCAGAAAAAGGAATCACTGTAGACCCCTTAAAATTACAAGCCATTCTAGAATTACCGTCACCCTGCACATTAAGACAACTTAAGAGCCTTCAAGGAAGGTCCAACTTCCTCCACCGCCTTGTCCCTGAATATGCCACAACGGTCCATGGTTTCCTACGACTACTACGTCTCCATACCTGTTTCATATGGGACCAACAAGCAGAGACAACTTTCACCGACTTAAAGAAAGCACTCACAAACACCCTGTTGATTTCTCCTCTAGATTTCACCAAAGATTTCACCCTCTATGTTTCAGCATCTGAACATGTTGTATCTGGAGTTCTTGTACAAGAAGATACTGCTCGCCAAGATCATGTCATCTACTATGTGAGCCGAACCTTGACCGGCCCACCCCTCCGATACCCACATGAAGAAAAGATGGCCCTCGCCATTGTTTTTTCAGTACAAAAGCTGCGACATTATATTCTCCTGAGCCACACAACTGTCGTAGCCAATTCCAATCCTATGGTTTACCTCTTGATGCATCTCCTTCTTCAAGGCCGCGTAGCTAAATGGGTGATTATCCTGCAAGAGTATGACCTAAATTTCAAGACCCCAAAGAGCGCCAAGGCCCTAGCACTCGCTCAACTCATCACAAATCTCCCATCCTCTTTGTCATCACCCGCTATCCAAACGGATCTCATTGACGATCACATTTTCATCATTTCATCTGATGACCCATGGTACGGTGACATCTTAATCTACCTCCGCACACAAAAATTTTGACCCCACATCGATCGTGACGGATGCCTTCATATACGAAACCACACCCCCTGATACCTCCTACTAGGCGATGTCCTTTATCGACACGGCGTCGATACCATCTTACGATGCTGTCTATCTCATAACGAGGCAGAACAAGTCCTTAATGACTGCCATAGTGGTGCCTGCGGAGGCCACTTCTTCGATATGGCCACTGCCCAAAAGATCATCCGCGCAGGTTACTTTTGGCCTTCATTATTTACTGATTGCATCACCGTAGTCAAACATTGTCAAAACTTCCAACTTTTTGCCCCCAAGGCAAGAACCCCACCCGCCCCCCTTCATCCAATCGTCACTGTCGGACCATTCTGCAAATGGACCATCGACTTCCTTGATTGCAATCCCACGTCAACTGGTGGTTATAAACACATTATTGTGGCCGTACATTATTTCACAAAGTGGGCGGAAGCCATGCCAACCTACAATTGCAAGGCCGACACCGCAGCATGTTTTTTCCTCAACCATGTTATCGCTCGTTTTGGAGTACCAAAACAACTCATCTCAGACCATGACTCTCACTTCGAAGATGCTGTCTGGAGAGAATTATCAACCTTACTAAAATTCGAACACCATTTCTCCTCCACCTACTAACCCCAAGGAAAGGGCCAAGTTTAGGCGATCAACAAGATTTTGAAAACCATCCTCCAGCGCACTGTAGACAAACACAAATCAAATTGGCACCACATGCTTTTCCCGACATTATGGGCATACCGTACGTCAACCAAAACCACCACCAGTTTTACCCCATTCCACTTAGTTCACATTGTCAAATCCGTCCTCCCCATTGAGTGCCAGATTCTATCCCTACATATGGCCGTTGAACTCCTACCGGACACTTCCCCAATTGAGCAACGCTTACTACTCCTGGAGCAGGCCGACGAAGATCAACGCACAACCCTTCAAACCATGGAAGCATCCAAGAACCAATCCAAACTAAGTTATGAAAAACACGTCCACCCAAGAACTTTTACTGAAGGGGACCTTGTCCTCGCCTACGATCAAGCTCATGACAAAACTGGGAAAGGAAAGTTTGTGTCCATGTGGCAAGGACCATATATTATACACACTTTCCTTAGACAGGGGGCATACATTCTGACCGATTTAGAAGGAAACCCCCTACGCAACCCATGCAACGGGTTGTACCTCAAGTGATTTTACCCATAGTAAACCTGATGGACACCACCATCCATTATTGTACAGTATTATTTTCTTTTTCACAAAAAATTCAAAAAACCTAAATATTTGTTTTCTCTGCATGGCCACAAATGGATCCTGTTCCACTCTGCTACGTCGGTTTTGCTGATGGTGCTAGCCATTGGTCCCGCAATATGGCCTCCGTAGCTTGGGTAATATATTCCCCTTCACATGAGTTGATACACATTGACGGAGTGTGTTTAGGTGCTGCCACCAACAATCAAGTTGAATACGATGTCGTGACCGGTCTCCTGGCCGCAGCTCTCCAAATGACCATATGTCACCTTAACGTTTTCTTGGACTCACAACTCCTCGTTTCCCAGCTCAACAATGATTACCAGGTACGCGATCCCTGTCTTTTCAAAAAATTCTTTCACACTAAACAAATGGTTCGACAGTTTGAATCCATTTCATTTACACATGTCCCAAGGAATCTCAATAGCGCAGTAGACCATATGGCCAACAACATTCTTGATTGGCACACCAATCAAACCATATCATAAATAAAAATAATGCATCCATGTGCATAACATGTGCCTCCACGGGCATATACCAAAATCAAAATAATGCATCCACGTGCATAACATGTGCCTCCACGGGCATATCCCAAAATCAAAATAATGCATCCACATGCATAACATGTGCCTCCACGGGCATATCCCAAAATCAAAATAATGCATCCACGTGCATAACATGTGCCTCCACGGGAAAACAAAAAGACAATGAATGCATCCATGTACATATACAACTATATACCAAAATCATATATATATATATATATATCATAATATAGGCAAAACATGTCATACGTGCCCTCAGCACCCAATATACAAAAATACATTAGTCGTACAAAAAAGTACTTCCCCATATGTTCATCAGCATTTGGAAGCAGATACAATATTATCTAATTATCACGGTCTCTAGGCTCCTTTGGCGCATCCTCTGCCGGCCCCGCCGGATCATGCCGAGCTCGAACTCTCCTCTCCGTCGGCCCTACTAGATCATCTCGTAAATGAATCCTCCCCTCTTCCAGCCCTACCTGATCCTACCGAGCCCCATCCCTCCACTCAGCTACCAACAATGCCGCTCTCAGCAAGATCGAGTGCCACTCACAAGGTGCATTGAAACAATGCTCGACAATTTCTCTATCCAGATCCTTCCACCCATCCTCTGGAAATCCTGCTAGGATCATGTCTAGTGTCTCTCGGACACCCTCCACAGCATCGTCTCGAGGCCCAGCTCCTCGACCGCGAGCCCCAAATCCTCGACCATGTAGAGGTGGTACCGCTACAGGAGGTGGAATGACCACCATCGCCTTTCCCCTACAAGCCACATAGTCGGCCAGTGGTATAGGACCAACATCTGCACAATCACGCAAGTGAACCATCATATAAATATCTAACTACAATCATAACAAACACATCTAAAACACATGAGATAGTAGAGAACAAAAACACAAAACATACCGTCTAAACCCCAGGCCTGTCCTTGGGCTCGAGGCATCTCCGGATCTCCTCGATAATCCATACCAGCATATGGATAGTCCTCAATCAGCAGGGGGATCTGCTCCCACTGCTCATACATCTCCTGCGAAAAGAACCCACAAATACCGCCACCACCGCGAGGAATCATCTGCCCCCACCGCACCATGCGTGGCTTGCTCACCAAACCATCCCGAACCAGCACCCGTGGCTGCAAATTCAGTACCCGCTCAAGAAAAAAACAACAGAAAATGGAGGCATAGCAGAACTCTCCCCCCTCCCGACTGACCTTGTCCAGATCTCTCCGGACACCAGCCAAAAACATCTGACACCATGCATAGTAGCTCCCCCTCAGCACAGAATCCACCATCATCGTTTGTCCCCCCGACAAACGATGTGGCGCTGCAGCACCCAACACCTGCAGAACACAAGCCCCGACAGCCTGCATGTCCCACTCCCGCAATGATCTCAAACTCAGAGCGTTGTTCTGCACAATCGCCCCAGGAACATAGAAGGTCTCTAGGAGATCCTCCATGTCCACACTTGCTGGGATCCTCGGCAGAAGATCCCCCACCTCCCCTAAGCGAGGTAACCCGGTAAGAAAATATACATTAGTAAGGGTGATCTTCAACCTCTCACCCCCAACAATAAAGCCACTCTGTGCAGGAACCCACCAACTCACCAATTTGTTCAGTAGCGGTCCTACAGAATGCATCGGTGGATTCTGAGCGAACTTCAGGAGTCCACTCATCGCCAGAGCCTGTCGGACCCCCTGATCAGTCCGAATTTGAACCATCAAATCCTCCTCCATTTCTCGCTCTCACGCCCAGATTTTTTGGGCATTTTTCCCATGCCCCCTCGTCACCTCAGTTTGCGTGCCACATCAGCCGTCGTCCATTTTTGACGAGTCTTATATCGTCGGATTCAGTTTTCCGCGCTCATGATGATGCCTGAGATCATTTCTCGCTCTCACGCCTAGATTTTTTGGGCATTTTTCCCATGCCCCCTTGTTGCCTCGGTTTGCGTGCCACATCGGCCGTCGTCCGTTTTCGATGAGTCTTATATCGCTGTATTCAGTTTTCCGTGCTTGTGATGATGCTTGAGATCATTTCTCACTCTCACGCCCATATTTTTTGGGCATTTTTCACATGCCCCCTCATTGGCTCGGTTTGCGTGCCACATCGACCTTCATCCATTTTCGACGAGTCTTATATCGTCGGATTCAGTTTTCTGCACTCGTGATGATGCTTGAGATCATTTCTCACTCTCACGCCGATATTTTTTGGGCATTTTTCCCATGCCCCCTCGTTGCCTCGGTTTGCATGCCACATCGGCCGTCCTCCATTTTTTGACAATCTTTATGTCACCGGATTCACTATTCCACACTCATGATGATACTTGAGAACTTTTCTCACTCTCATCAATCCCTTTTTGTTCGGTATAATTTTACCCCCTTTTCAGGATGAGAAATCCCTTTTACAAAAAAGGCACTTAGGGAGTTTTTGTTAAGCTCTTTTCTAACTCCTAAAACAATGAAAATATCGCCGAGCAACCTTGCTTCCTTTCATGCTCGCTAAACGTATCTGAAAGGGCATCTACTTGGTATAATTTTACCCCTTTTCCAAACCTTGTAAACTAATTACGAAAAAGGAATACTCTAGTCACATCGGCTAGAAGAGTTCTCCATTTGCATAATTTTATGCTTTTTCAGGCCTTGGAGACCAACTTACGAAAAAGAACACCAATGGAGTCCCCTTATCGCTTTCAGACTCCCTAAACATGAAAGCGACCACGAGCAATAACCATCCTGGGCTCGTAAAACCCATAGGACGGTACTCACAACCACTGGAGAGTCTTCTTATCATTTTCAGACTCCTTAAAAATGAAAGCACCAATGAGCACGAACAATCCTGGGCTCACAAAATCCACAGGACAGTACCATTTCAGAGCACACTTTTATCCCTTCTTGGAGCTCATTAAAACTACGAAGAAGGACCCAATGGTGCTTCTTGGCGCAAGAACAAATCACGTCTACTCATATGGAAGCTTCCCCATTTTGGTCACCTTTGTTAAGAGTATTCTGCAGTATGTCAGCCTGAAAATCCCTCGACAACACCCATCAGCTTGACCCCCCAAAGTCAATACATACCCTTCAGTCCCTAAAAGCTATGATCCCCGCACCTACAAGTCAGTTCCCTACGCTGCCGGTCAACCATGTCATCATGCTCTGAATAAAGGAAGTTTGAGTCTACCCACACTATGACCCCAATTACTTCCCATCACCACAAGTATGTCAGTCCTACCATCACTACTACCACACTTCAGTTCTACACCTCATGCTCCTATCAAGGAAACATCATTGCCTTGTTAGTTGCTGGTCTCCCTCTGTCAACGACAACCAAATTAATTCCAGAGGATAGACCTAGAGGTCCTTATGTCTTGGACTCATCACCATTTATGATGAGTACCTACGAACCATTTCGAGAAGAGTCCTCAGTGCCTCTCCAAATGGTTGTTTTTCACATGCTCGACTTCAACACCTTGATCGCATCGTCGAGACTCGCACAGGGTATTGGTCCATTCAGTTTTTTGTTGAAGACCTCAGATACCACCTGACTCTTCCACATTTGAGAGTCTACTTATGGAAACAACCAGTTACATTTTTTCTATACATAATCGGGTTGTGCATGGTGACAGTATTCAAATGTACCCCAGTGTTATACTCCCTCGAGTATACAGTTACATGTACTTCTCAGAGATGATTCACAATCATTGAGTCCCTACAAATGTTGGACACCTTTAGTTTCAGCAGTTCATCAACCCTTCTGAGACCTTATTCCATTGTATCAATTTTTGAGATCATTCATGTTATGATCATGAGTACATCCCAAAATAACGTCCCCTCTGGACCATTATGATGTACCAGCATATTTTTATGTATTTTTTAGGCCCCCCTTCTTGGGACTAATTGTTATGTATATGTCTTGATATGAGCATGGGTATGCCCGCCTCGTCCATTATTAGAAATTATTCCTCATTCATATTAATGCCATGAAATATTGTTTATTTTGCAGCTTCTAAGGGTCGTGGATCCAGTCTCCAATCGGTTTCTTCTCTTCCCCAAACTCCATCAAAACTACAAAAGAACTATGATGTCTATCATCCATACCATGAGCTCCTGCCCTCACACATCATGGGGAGATCTGTTAACACCCAAAAAGTGCTCACTAGCTCATTTCCTTATTCACATGACCCATTTGTCCACTTTTTCACCATTTGAGCCTCTAAAGCCATCAAAAGGTCACCAAAAGACCTTAATACACCCCTTTTTCTACTCAAAATGAATATTTTTTCTCAAAAAGCATAAAAAACTTTCAAAAAGGGTCCAAAATTCCCAAAATATTAAAAAGGGAATAAAAATATTCAAAATATTCAAAAAAGGAAAAAGGAGGGAAAAGGTACCTAAACCAAGTTGGTCAATACCATTGGTTTCCTCAAAACCATAATGGTATTCCCCACCACAAAAAACTATAAAAAGGTGGTAGGGGCTCCTCACTTTCCATTCATCCATCATCCTATCCTCATGTTGTCAAAATCTCTCATGAGCTTTTGACCATTGTAGCTATCTTGGAGAAGAGACCTTTGGAGCTTGGAGCTACCCACCTTGGAAGTTGATCAACACAAATCCTCACCATTTGAGGTATCTTAATACAATACTCATTCTTTTTATTTCTTGTTCTTGAATCATTTTCAGAAAATTTTATTTGTTATATGCACATGCTAGTTTAGTTTAGATCCAAATTTATAAATTGTTTTTGCTTTCAATCTTTGAAACTGCTATCACTTGTTGATAGGTGCCCATAGCACTCAAGCTTGGTTAAAAAACCAAGCCAACACAGATGTAGCTTCGACTTCTAGGCCCATGGTGACTCTGTAGAAGCCCTTAGAGTGCAATATTATCTACATATAAGCCTTCCACTGATAATAGTTGAAAGGAGTGAGAATATTTGATGAAGTGTCCATCTTCAAGAAGAGAAAATGCAATAGGAGGAGAGAACTTGCAAATCACAAAACAAACAAGAACCTTTAGGTCGAAAACCTGCACTTTTCAAGTTGCATCACACCCAGCATAGAATATCAAGCAAGATTGAATATCCAATGATCAATATCCATGAATTATGTGGAAACTTTTGGCTTCTGGTGCAGAATTGGAAAAAATAGCTGCAAGTGCATAATATGCATGCAATGCAAAATCACTAGTGCAAAATCACCAGTGCAGAATCACTAGTGTAGAATCATGCACTGTAGAATATGCATACAGTGCATAATAGTTGTATTTTCCCTTCCATATCTATGATACCATATGAAATTCAAGCACAACAGATCTATGGAATAATAGAAACATTACAAGAGATGCATGCAAAATAATATGTGAAAACTGTGCAAAAGACTTGCAGCAGTGCTCTATTGAACTCAGAAGTAGAATACCATACAATATGGTAACAATGACTAAATAATTCGAATTAAACAAGGAGTTCATTCAAATAGACATGCATAGTGTAGTTGGTCTGCACTAGGAGTCCTCATCATCAAATTAGTGGTAGTGTCATCAATGCACAAGTAACAGTCAACCAGGTCTCAAACTGAGTCTAACTGAATGTAGGTAGGTGTAATTGATGCATGGAGCACTAATGTAGTGAAGGAGAATCCAAGGAGGGCGCATGAGGAGTTGTCTGGAGTCAAAATAGTCAAACTAGTCTCTCTAGATGTCCATCATAGTGTTTAAGTTAATTAACTAGTCAATCTGTCCTCAAATCAAGGAACAAATTCACAAATCAAGCAACTATCTGAGTGTGTCACTAGTGGTAGGTAAGAGAGGGCGTACTTGGTTGTAGGAGATGAAAAAAAGGTGCATGATGGACTAGGAGGGCTGTAAATGAACATAAATAAGCTCCTGGGGCTAGTAAACTAGGGACTAGGTGCTGGGAGACAGCATACTGATGACTGGGATGCATGCATGCATGCATGCAAACATAAAGATGATGGTGAGAATATCCTAACAGTTGGGAACATAGTTGTGGATCCATCTAACCATAGAACCACCAGATCTCAGTATCATGCAAACCTTGCACTATTTCATGCAGATCCACTTCTCTTATAGAGGTGCTACATGATGGTGCGGTTTGATCCACAATCCCTTGAAGAGACTTTCCATGGGGGATCTATAGCCAGGTATAAATCTCAGTTGGTTAACAAAGGGTACTCAAAGGTTCATGATTTAGACTACAATGAGTCATTTGCTCCAATATCAAGAAGGTTTCTTGAAAGACTTGTTTTGGAAAATACAACTTCGACACAGTGGGAGGTACATTAGAGGAGCAGATCCAGATCCAGATCCAGATCTAGCACCTGCATTTCTATCCTACATAGGAGCATATTCCCAATATTCCTGCAAAGTATTTCACTCAGGAAATTATTTTCCTTCTCTTCTTAGTGTGAAGGTTCTTTGAGTTCCCTACTATTTTTCTTTTTTTAGGGGGGGATATTTTTCCAATGAGGCTTTTCCCCATTTCCTTGCATAGAAAGTTATTTTATTTTTTATCATTTATTTGATTGTATGGGTGACCTTTGGTCTTAGTAAACAAGGCCCAATATGCAGAAGTATGGATTAAGGGGGGATGTTAGGATATTTTAGTACTCCATCCTTGTCCTAGTTGCATTATTTACCATTTTCTAGTACTTAGTGATGTTTTTTCCCCCCTAGTGGTGTGCATATGTCATTTAGGACTTGGTATCCACCTAATTTTCCCTGCATGCATGATTTTAGGACCACTAGAGGCATTTCCCTACTTTTTAGGAGCCAACTCAGCATTCTAGTTCAGTCCACCTGAGTTAGCTGACTTTTGAGGAGGGTTTACTCTCTAAATACCATTGATTATGTCCTCATGCACCCTTTTCTAAGTGATTTGCATGTCAAACTCACTGATGCTCCCTCCTTGCTCATTTAACAGATTCTGTTTTTAGTTAACTGAGTCTTGGTTGAGTTTAACTAAGTTTGGGAGCTCTGGAGCATTGATTGAGGTGACAATTACTATGCTAGATCAACTGAGACTTGAATTCTCCTAGGTGATTCGAATCCTCTCCATTGTAACATCATTGTTCATTATACTGATTATTGGATCATGTGACATTATTCTGTTCCTATCTGATTTATCATGCATAATTAATTGTCTGCGCAATTTCACTGTAGTTTTAACTGTAATTCATCTTTTTTGCTCATTCTTTCTCTATGAGGTATACTCAGATCCATGATCTGCTATGATTTAGAATTTCAAAGTGGTTGCAAACCTCTCAATATATATATACAGATATATATATATATATATATATATAGATAGATAGATAGATAGATAGATAGATAGATAGATAGATAGATAGATAGATAGATAGATAGATAGATAGATATGAAGCAAAAGGGAAGTTGACCCTCCCCTCAAACTATGCACGACATCAGTCTAGAGAAAAACAAAACTACCACAAAAAAATGGCAGACCAACTATTACATTTAGGTCTCTACACTAAAGAATAAACATAACACAATAGAGGGAAACTAATGCACTTTCCATCAATGGTGAAGTGCACCACTATCATAAGAAAAAGAGAGAAGGACCTAACCTACTCTCTATTGAAAGAAGCAATATGCAACTATCCTATGGAAATCTAAAAAATAATAGGGTGAATGACCTGGTCACTGATATATCTTCGAGAGTACAAAAGCTAACTCTCCATTGTGACACCAAGTGGGAAATCAAGGAACTCACAAAAATCATCCTCTCTCTTGTATACTCAGGTGATGAAATAGATGTCCTCATCTGTGGGTTGAAACAACATATACAAACAAATCTAAAAGGATTGTCTATCGTGATCCCAATGATGGATCAACTGCATCAAAAAGGTGCAGTTCCCCTTTAGGGATGTATCCTCATGATAGATCCAAGATGATTACAACCCTCAAGAGGCCTCATGTCTGTGTAGTAATGGGAAAAGAGTACAAGTGTCTCTCTCTCTCTTTAGGTTCCCACTCCAATACAATATTCTACAAGTCCACTCTCGCATGTTGTTGCTACTGCTTCTCTCTTTGCTAACATCACTAATTCACATATAGCTTCCATCAGTCTCATACATAGATACATACATGTATATATGAAACATAAAATTTTTCATTAAATGATTATATTATTTATTAATATGAATAAATATTTGTTTCTCAAAAAACATGATTTTACATAACAGTGCACCCAAAACACAATTTTTGTATCTACATTGCACCATTAATGGTTCCCTACTAGATAATGAATGCACTATAGAAACAAAAGAATTGTTTTTAAAAATGACTAAACAATTATATAATTATTATAACGATGTGTCCCTAAGTAGGGAGCACTGGTGCTTTATATAGATGTATCCACACAACGCACAATGCACACACTAGTCTTTAACACATTGGGACTGGCCTGGCCATGTGTGTGAATACTAAGGTGTACGGTGACAATTTTTTCTTTTTACATTTGGGTTGATGCATCTTATAAGATTGGATGGACCAGTGACAGTGCATACATATTAATAATACGCACCGACATATGTTGTGAAATCATTTTTCATACAAAACAAGAATTTCCAAATTGGAGCACCTGAAAAAACGTGAATCACTTTTAGTGATGATTTGCAATCTATAGAGCACCGCTATTGGTGTGCTACTATACAATTAATGCACCGAGGACACAAAAATTATTTTTAAAAAAATATACATCATGCACTTTATAAAATAAATGCACTGGTGCATGGGTATTAATACAAGCACAGGAACAATGTGTTGATGATTCTAATATGCACTCTCCAAAATATTGTTATAACTATAATAACGCTATGTCTCGAAGGAGGGACCACTAGGAATTTATAATGGCGTGTTCACAAAGTGAACGGTCTACATAGTATTTGTTAATGCATCGGGATGAAATCTTGTCTTGAAATCTTGGTTGGTGCATATTATAAAAATGAGTGCATTGTCAGTATGGTGCACTTCCTCAACAATAGGCCCAATGTATTTAACAAAATTCGAAATCGGTTACAGTGCAAGTGTACATATTAAACCCACTCGGATATGTTGTGAAATATATGAATGTGTTCTATTTTTTGGTTTGACCGATGTGTTTAAAATAATATCATTCAGTGGTTCTTTTTGTGCCTATCTACACTGTTGCACAAGTAAAGTTGATGCACTGTAAACATTGTTGTTATTTTTATTTAGTTTATGCGGTGCATTCTTTAACATATAGCGAACCATAGCAATAGTGCACTATAGTTTACAAGGATTGGTTTCCCTGTTCATTGTGCACCCTATAAATTTTCAGGGTGCAATTTCATTACAGTGCAAACCAAATAGGTCGAATTCACTGCATAGAAATTTTAAGTTTTTTTTTTAAACTATGAAAATTTAAGGTGAATTTTAAATTCTAATTTGGTAAAACTTTAAATTAGAAGGTAACAAAGACATTACATATACATTTGCGCACTGGGGAGGCATGGTTTCTACGTACACCAAATATCCAAATTTTCCCACCATTTGGAAAAATTCCAAAGCGACATAGCAAGCAATGGATGAAAGAAATTAAAGCATGGGAAACACTAATGGTATTGGGAGGAAGCAAGGGTAGCATCGATGCTTAGGAGGCCTACAACATTGGAACATGGTAAAAATGATTTTACTACCTGGTAAATTTTTTTTATTTTACCCTGTTACAATGCACCTGATAGAAAGATGCACCAATGCATATGGAAGTTTTAACTGGACCAATAATGAATATAAAACATAAAAATTCTGACCTACAATTTTTAAATTTATTCCTAATATGATGCACTCTACTATAAAATGCACCAATGCACTCAAGTTACATAAACACACTGTGCATGAATATTTAATTATTTTAAAATTTCTATGGGTTTTCTAATTTTAACATAATGCGGTGCTCCCAAGTACACAATACACGAGTGATTTTGGAAGATATAAACACACCATTAAAGAATATTAAAAATATTAAAAAAAATCACTTGGCTATTGTTTTAATTCACCCTTCGTCGGTGCCCTGAAGTACAAGATGCACCGATGCCTTAGTAGCAACGAAACACACCCGTGATGGACTTAGGAATTTAAATATTGTTTTTCCATCAGTGCTCTAAAAGAAAAACCGCACTAGTGCTTTAGTTATATAGAACACACGATATTTGTTGTTATTTTTTGTTTTCTTATAACAGATAATTTTTTGCTAATCCTAGTGCATTAAGTGTAGTTACGCACCAATGTGTATGTATGTATCGAATCCACCAATTTGTGTTGGCGGTTGAAATATAAAAGAAATATTTTTCAACACCTTGAACAGGGATTTTCAGCATCGGTGTGTTGTGATAATTGGGGAATTGATGCTTATATGATTAAGGAACATCTGTGCGTTTCATATGTGTAAACCTATCATACAAAAACATCCACTAAAACCTCCACCCATGCACCTTTGATAGAAACCTCCACTATAAACAAATATTTGGGCTCCTTTCATAGGAGCTTCTCCAAAAACCTCCCTTAGAGGGTGTTTTCCTTGTAGTTTCTTTCAATTTATAAAACCCGATCCCCAAAACTAATTACCTAGAATAATTAGTCATATTTTCCTTTGAGTGAAAGACAAATCCTATCCAACTATGTGAGAGTTGGTAAAAACTCATACCATATCCAATAAATGGATCCCATTTACTCTTTAACAATTCCTATACAGTTTACTTGGCCATCTAACACCCAAAAAAATTCCCAAGTAGGGTTTTCATTATAAGCACTAAAGATTGGTTTACATTTATATCCTTTCCAACTACCAAACATAACCCCCTTATTTATTCTTAGAAATTTTATGTCTTTCCTTCAGAGTGGAAAACCATCATAATACGACCTATTTGAATCTCCCAAGATATTGCCACACTACTCCTAGACAAGGAATGATCAAGAAAATGTAAGGCCACCATAGTAACATGATTGATAATGGATTGGGTTTTGAAAATATTAACTCCATATATTATGAAAGAACATCTATTACATGTCACCCCTACTAGCTATTTACTATCATTGGAAACCTAAAAAGACATCTCCATGGCACAAGCGTCAAAAGTACATTATTATACGAAATTTTGTTAAGCCTCAATGATTCCACCCTCTTGGATTTTGTCAAAGGGGATAGGTTATTAGGTTAAATAGACCCCCTATATGATAAATAATTTATATATAATTGAAAATATCCATCCCTTCTATCAAGTCAATGAATTAATCCACCAATTTGATGTCTTCGGTGTCACTAGATAGGGTTTCCATCCTCTCCCCCAAATGATCACCTCATTTATGTTGGATTTACATCTATCAACTTCTTAAATTCCCAACAAGAACCATTTAGACTATATTAGTTTATCCATAGGACTTCATTTCACACTTGCATTTCATATTCATTTAGATTTAAATCATAAAATTAGTGATGGCATATCCAGGTAATTTTCCATTCAAAATGGTGGAAGTTCTAATTGTAATGTCCCCATTTTTTGATGCACCATGGTTCACCACTAGACCCATTAGGACACCCATGGATCCTAGTGAAATACTTGCATTAGTGAATTAAGAGGTAAATTTAGCCTATAGTCATATGGTGTAATTAAATTAAATCATGCACAAGTTATTTATCCCATAATTTAGAGGATTTAATTATTATTTAATAATTGTATATGAGTTGTAATTTCCTAAGTGACCCGAGAGGGAACATAAGGATTAGGTGGGCCTCATAAGATGTTTCCAAATACAAATTGGAAGAAAGTAGTGTGAAGCAGGAAAGTAGAGCAAAGCAGGAAAGTGGAAGGAAAAGCAGGAAAGCAAAGAAAAGCGGGAAAGTCGTAGGAAAGGTAGTAAAGAAGAGAAAAGCAGAAAGCAAGGAAAATGATGACTAAAATCAAGGAAAGTCACATAAAGCTTCAATTTCCAATTAGGCTAAGGAGGACTCAATAGATGAGTTAGAGGATCAAGTAGAATGCATCTAATATTGTCCAAGAATCCAACAAGATTATAAAAGGTGGTTCACACCCATTAACATATTTTTCCAGTCTGATTATAGAATTGATGATATTTAATCTTTTCAATACTTGGGATATGTGCCCCTAGTGAATAGTAGGGAGATGTGCCCCTCTGTAACCAGAACTAGTTGGACTATTTGCTAGCATTCCAATGGGTGATTAAGGAGAAGGACATCTATTCCTTTTCATAGAACTTCAATGTATAATATTACATATTTTTCAGGTCTGATTTGAGTCTCAATATGGAGTGGGAGAGATCCAGTTTGTTGGTTCTTCTGTAGTGTGATCAGATTAACTCAATCAATGGAACCAGTGTTGGTGATCCAAAAAAAATATTATGGTTAGGATAGTTTTGAGAATTTTTGGACTTTGAGACCTACCCCATTGTTCCCATATCACTATTTCCAGTAGGAAACACTTTTTGTTTCATAAAAAAAGGTGTTCAGATGAGCAAGTTATGGCCATTTTACTAGATCAGGGGGTTGCAGTTGTAAAGAACGCTCCATTACTTTTATATCTATAAATATTTCTTGAGTTTCGAGTTCTATAAGAGAAATATATTTAGGATGGAATCCATCCTTCCTCATTCAGGAAAATTGCAGATCCATTCCAGTTCCAACCAAGAGTTATCTCATCCAATGTTGAAGATTCCATCCATTGGAGCATTTTCTGCAGTAATTATCGCTACTTCTTTCATGGAGGTTGTTGGTGACCCTATGGGTATTATTACTGTATCTAAATATATTGAGTATGATGAACATTATTTGATGATCATTATATGATATATATTACAGTTCTACAATATTTCTTTTAAATGTAATTGATTCATTATTACACCTATAACGCTTATTTCATTAAACTTGGACTTATTCCAGTCCAAGTCACTTTGAAGATAGGGCTAAAACCACCTTTCTAAACTCCAAAATCAAGCAAAATCCGGTTCCAAAACTACCAAATTCAGGTTCCAAAAGTGCCACAACCGGTTCCAAAAGTGCCAAAACTGGTTCCGAAAGTGCCAAAACCGATTCCAAAATTGCCAAAACAAATTCCGAAAGTACCAAATCAAGGTTCCAAAAGTGACAAAACCAGTTCCTAAATAGCCAAAAATCGGTTCCAAAAGTGCAAAATACGGTTCTGAAAGTGACCAAACCAGCTCCGAAACTGCCAAATCGTTTCCAAAAGTGCCAAAATCCAGGTTCCAAAACCATAAATTTTCTTTTGATATTTATGTCTATATAATATGATGGTCATTTGAAGTTGAATGTCATTAACCAACACCCCATTTTTTAATGAGACTTGAGCGAAATGAATGAAGGCATGACCGACCCTTCTTCTGCCCATTATTATTTTCATTATAGTTCTGGAGTGCAAGAAGGGTGGTTCAATCCTTCTTGTGTTCACCATTCTGGATACAGGTGAATTGTCTGATTTTTGTGTTCTCAATTATCTACTAAAACAAGGGGCGGCCTATCCTTGTTGTCAGCAGTCAAGATGGATATTGTTTACATGTTATAACATAGGAAATGTCCCAATCCCTGCCACATAATGAGGAATGCGGTAGTGGGGAAATGTTGTGCCAACCTTCGTAGATTATATGTTCTTCATTTCTCTTTTAAATGAAGGGTCGAACGACCCTTCTTGTGCTTAGTATTTTTGCAGTCCTCGACATTCAGGATATACATGAATTTGAAGCCTATACTTCATAGGTTGAATATTTGCACAATTCCCTCATAAATGAAGGGGCGCCCGACCCTTCTTCTGCGCAATATTATTTCAATACTAGTTCTAGACTACTCGAAGGGTCGAACGACTCTTCTTTTCATTTATATTTATCCAGACTTGACCCTTATGGTTATACATGAATTGACCTCTATTTTGGAAGGCAAAAATCCCACACGTGTGAGCCTCAAAGAGAGAACTGACACCATAGGAAGTGATGAAATGACATGTATGATGACATGGCATCTATGATGATATGGAATGTGTGATGATGACATGGCATGTATGATGACATGGCATCAAAATACACATGATGGTGCTCTGGTGTTATCATTAAGTTAGTGTTCCAATGTGACATCATTCTGGAAAAGTATGGCAAGTTTGTGAAACTTTGGAAATTGACAAAGTATGGAAAAAGTAGTCAAAACTGCTTGAGAGAATGCCCGCCATAATTCATGGTTTCAGAAAAATGCACGCACCATCATATCATGCTATAGCTTGTTGAAGTGGCTATCTATAGTTATACATGATTTCAGATTGGGGGAAATGTTTGAGTAATGGATTTGCGACATGCGTTTCTGCAACCCGAAATTCAGATTGCGGATTGCAGATTGCAGGAATATTTGGGAAACTTTGGTTTGTTTTTATTTTGAGTAGTATTCCTGCAACCTGCGATTGCGGATTGCAGGAACGTTGTATATATTTCAAAACAATTAAACCCCTGCAACTCATCTTCTGCATTCCCCATATTAGATCTCAGCCATCGACTTGTCTTAATCTTATGGCCCATAATTAAGCCGATGGAATTAATAAATATGTTGATTTTTCGTATGTTTCCTTTTATTATTTTTCATCTTCGAAAATTACTTGCTGTGTGGATTTTACTGCCAAATCCGTTTCAAAAATTGCCAAATCTAGGATTTTACTTTTTCTTTTGATATTCCCACTTTTGAAATTGGTTTTTGCGGTGTTCTAATATAATAATTATGACGGTAATTTGAAGTAGTAAAAAATATACAAATTATCAAATGAATCGGTGTCTGCATAATATGATGGTCATTTGAAGTTGAATTTCATTAACCGACACCCCATTTTGAATGAGACTCGAGATAAATGAATGAAGGGTCAGCCAACCCTTCTTCTTCCCACTATTATTTTCATAATAGTTCTAGACTGCAAGAAGGGTGGTACAATCCTTCCTGTGTTCACTATTATGGATACAGGTGAATTGTCGGATATTGGTGTTCACAATTATCTACTAAAAGAAAGGGCGACCGATCCTTCTTGCCAGCAGTCGGAAGTCCCGAGAAATATTGTTTAGATGTTATAACTTAGGCAACGTACTGATCCCTACCATATACTATGGAAGTTGGTTGTGGGGAATTGTCGTGCCAACCTTCGTAGATTGAATATTTTTGCATTTCTCTTTTAAATGAAGGAACGATCGACCCTTCTTGTGACGTTAGTATTTTTGCAGTCTTCACTATTCAGGATATAGATGAATTGACAACCTATACCTCATAGGTTGAATATTTGGACAATTCCCTCATGAATGAAGGGGCGGTCGACCCTTCTTCTTCCCAATATTATCTTCATACTAGTTCTAGACTGCAAGAATGGTCATCTGATCCTTCTTGTGTTCACCAGTCTTGATACAGGTGAATTATTGGATATTCAGATTTGATTCCTGCAACCTGCATTTGCATATTCTGGGAAGATTATTGTAAATGTTTGCATCCTGCATTTCCGCAACTCACAATGCGGACTAAGGGAAATGTTCGAATAATGGATTTTCAATTCTCCTTTCAACATAGTTTGTCATTTCAGAGTCTTGATCAAATTCCTTGGTGGTATAGTGAAGAGGATCAATGGAGTTTTACGCATTCCAGGTTTTGCATGTAACCTAGTATTATTAAGAAAACTTATTCATGTTCGTGTCAGGTTCCTTTTATCTAACAAAGGGTATAAAATGGTCTAGTAATCTATGGTGTTTACTAAGGGTGATTGTGTGGGAACTCTATTCAATGTTGATGTATGTATTGTTCAATGTAATAGTTATTCAATTTCTACAGTGAACAAACAATCACTAGGATCTACAACCTCACAATTAGAACCTGTACATACCTCTAATGGTCATGAATTTTAGGTACCTCAACAATCCCTAGCTTCAGAAATGAAGTTACCTACAAAGGTGAAAAGTCGAATGTCTAAAATATTCACTCATTGTTTGAATAGCCAGTCAATCAGCTAAGTTATAACATATAAAAATGGTTTCTCCCGACTTCTATTTTCCGACAAGAAGGATCAGCCGCCCTTTCTTTTCGTAGTTAATTGTGAAAACATTTATCCAGCATTTCAGATATATCCATAATGGAGAACACAAGAAGGGTTGACCAACCCTTCTTGCAGTGTCGAATTATTATGAAAATAATATTGGGAATACGAAGTGTCGGACAACCTTTCAATTACGAGGAAATTTTCAAAATAGAACACCTTGGATGTTGTAACATATAAAAATTGTTTCTCCTGACTTACGTTTTCCGACAAGAATGATTGGCCACCCGTTATTTTCGTAGTAAATTGTGAAAACCTTTATCCAACAATTCATCTATATCCATAATAGAGAACACAAGAAGGATCGATCGACCCTTCTTGCGGTGTCAAATTATTATGAAAAGAATATTAGGAATAAGAAGGGTTTGCCAACCCTTCATTTATGAGGGAATTGTAACAATAGAAGACCTTGGAGAAAGAGCGGCCACTCTTTCTCTGAGAATATTTCCACTTGCCAACCAAGCCTTTGAAGCAAAACGTCTATAAATTTTGTTGTTTAAATGTTGATATCTAGTATCCCAGGGTGACACGTGGAAGGATCCTATTATGACACGTGGCATATTTGATTTGGAAATTTGAGTATTAGAAATATAGTTTAATTATAGCATTGACTTGTAAAGAATATTTTCTCCTCTGAGCACCATTGAATCCATGCTACATTTTATTCTCTATTAAACACTATGTTTAAATATGCTTGGGCGAACTGCAAGAGGAAGTGAATAATTATAGTATCATTTGTCATCTCACAATATCACTTCCTCTCTAGATACTGATACACCCTATTATCTTGGTCATTCATGTTGAAGCATCTAGATACTTGCAATCGTTGAGACCTATGGATTGGATGCGATGAACCTGCAATAATTAATTAATGCAAATACACGAGATATCAGAAATAATAGAACATAATCACTTTTATATTGATCACGGGCCACTTCGAGGGGGCAACCTCCTTTGAGCAAGCTCAATACAATTAACTTCACGGTGACTTCAATGACCTCAACACACACTTATATACTAAGTCTATGCCCAATACTATGAGTCAAAACCATGGGACATATAATACTACGGGACGACTTACAAAGCATATGCATCCAATACTATGGGTCAATACTATGGGCTAATATAAACTACAGATCAACAAATACTATGGGATGACTTACAAAGCATATGCGTCCAACAACAATATACTAATATAGTAAAGGGAAGGGTTGACATAGGTTCCTAACATCCCCTCTCCCTTAGAAAAAGCTTTGTCCTCAAAGGTTGGAGAAATTGCTGCAGAATCTGAAGGAGTGGTTCCCCGGTAGCATCCTCGAGTTGCATTTCGGGCCACTGACGCCTTTGGAGTGTCAAGGAGGATTGCTTGGAAGGATGTAGATGAAGAAGAACCCTATCAACTACGTGGAAGATGCACTCAGAATGGTTATGATTGGCTTGTTGTTTCAGGCGAATTCTGGACATGTGAAGACTGTCCTGCAGAATGAGAAGAATCTGATCGCGGTTTCGAAGAACCGAGTCAATTTCCTGAACTGGGGAGCTGCTAAGGGTGTATGGAAGAAGAACTGGCGGTGTTTTTCCATAGACTACTTCATAGCCTACTTCATATGGTGTCCTTTGAGATGTGGTATTGTACCACCAGAGCGTTGCTAGGAAATCCATGGAAATAGTTGGCCAAAGCTGTGTAGGGATGGGAAAGGGTTTGAGAAATCCCAAAAGGAGTGTCGTTTCCCCCTTGTTGACGTGGAAAGTATCATCGTCAGCCACCATCTGTTGAATTATCTTTTTTAGTCCCTGCCAAAAGAAGTTACATTGTGCCCGATCATACATTTTGTAGAACCCAGAGTTCCACGTTGATGAAGAAGCATGGAGTTCATAGAAGAGATAGCCCTGTTGAACATATTGCAACCAATTTGGAACAAGCAGAGAAAGAGCTGTAAGAGAAATTGGGTCATCAATTGTGCAAGAAGGAGCATCTGCCACCATATTGTCCTTACCCTTATTGTAAGTCATCACATAGGGATAACCCATGAGTTGGATAACCCATTTCAGGTGTGTTGGGGAGGAGACCCATTGTTCCAGAAAGTTTTCCAGACTCGGGAGATCAGTCTTGATGCAGAAATAATTCCCTAATAGGTATGGCTGCCACTTCTGTACTGCATGCAAAATAGCCATCATTTCCTGCTGAGAGGTAGATGTGGCTAAATTCTTACCGGAAAGGTCTCTTGAAGGAAGCAAGCGCATTGGTTCAGCAAAGATACGTGCATATCTATCCAAGGAAGTAGCAGAGACTGTTGATGGGTGCATCTGAATGGAATTGAGTTGAGTGATGACACCATGTGAATTCTTCTTAAGGATTTTTTCCAGGCGATGTGAACTAATGATGCAGAGAGACCCTGGTTGTAAGCCGATAAATATGTGTTGTGCCCCATTGACTTTAAACTGCATCCAAAGTTCAGCAAAATCCCATAAGATGGGGCCAAGTGTACGTAACCATTGAGCACCCAAAACCACATCATATCCGCCTAAGGACAAGGCAAACATGTCAGAGAGTAGGTTATAATCTTCCATAGAGATATGCACATTGTGACACCTCCCCTTACAAGGTAAGGTGCCCCCATTGGCAACCATGACTTCAAAGTTGGAGCAAGGATGGACAAAACAATCAGCTTATTTTGCAATCCGAGGGTGAATGAAGTTATGAGTGCTGCTAGAATCAATGAGTATGGTAAGAGGGAGCTTCTTGAAGTATCCCCTGACCTGCATTGTTTGTGGGGTGGTGACGCCGGTTACAACATGGAGAGAGATCTCGGGTGGGTTGTCCTGAGATGGGGTGTCAACAGGCGGGTGTTGAATGTCGACCTGATCATCTACTGTATCTGTAGCTTTTTCACCAAGTTCTAAGGCATGCGGAGAATACACATCCAAGAGATAGATCTTTTCTTTAACACATCTATGTTCCCGAATGAATTTATCATCACAATTATAGCAAATCCCATTTTCTCGGTGTGTCTGCATTTCTATTTTAGAGAAATGCTTGATAGGAGTTGGTTGAGGAGCAGGCGTGATGGGAGGTCGTTTGGAACCCATATTTCTGAAGGAAACAAAGGTGGGTCTGGAGCATTGTTGAGCTGTGATCTTGTCCTTGGCCAACTTATCCAACCCTAAGACTTCCATCATTGTGTTGGGACAAAACATTTTGACCTTTGAGCGGATTTCATCCTTGAGACCACTGATAAAACAACTCCTGTAGAATTGATCAGATAATCCTTCTGTGTGATTGGCCAATTTCTCAAATTATGTCTAATACTCTCTTACTATGCCAATTCGGTGAAGTTTAGTGAGTGCTCCTGTGAAATCATCAAAAGCACTAAGACTAAATCGTGGCAAAATGAGTTGGCAAAAATCTGTCCAGTTTGGCTCGGGATGAGCTTTGATGTACCAACAGTACCATTGAAGGGCTTCCTATTCCAAATGAAAGGATGCAAGTGGAACTTTATGGGCATCAGAAGTGAAATGCAGACTGAAATATTGTTCTACTCGATATATCCATCCAGTCGAATCAGTACCATTGAGACAAGGAAAATCAAGCTTCGGCCCACGAAAATTGTTGGAAGAAGAGAACCCGGTGGCTGCAAAAGCTTCTGGCTATCTGGTATTGTTCATGGCTGAATGCTGAAGATGGAGGATGAGAAATTTTCCATCCAGATCTTGGAGTTTGGTTTGGATGGTTGCAAGTGCTTCCTCCATGGTGTGTGCTCCTGCATGGGTGACAACCATAACCAGTTTTTTTTTTTTAGTGGAATGGGTAGAAAAACACAAACAGAAGCTCATTTAGTAAAGGGAAATTTGGATTGGGGAAACAATCTGATGGGTAATTGGGGTTTGACGAGATTTTGGACACTGTCGAAAGGACAAGAAAGCAAAATGGGGGATTTCAAAAGCGGGGTGATAGAATGAGAAAATTTGGCAAAGAGGGACAAAGAAGTAGAATTCAGAAAGGAACTCTATGGTAAAATTTGAAGGTGATTGGGTGAAATCTGAGGAAATTATGGCAAACCCTAAAAGTAGACAAATGTGGGATTTCAGCCTTTGGGAAGGGGAATTGGGGATAGGGTCCTCGGGAATGAAAGATGCAGAATGGTATGACAGGGGTTCCCCAAAAATTTCAAGGGCAACAGCGGCGCAATGGCGTGGAAGGGATCGAAAACGGCTGAATCTGAAACGGCGACTGGATCTGGAACGACTTTCAGAATAGATCTGAAATGGCTGGATCTGTAGCGGAAGTTATCGACAATAGATATGGACACCAGGTATGTACGACTTCCTAACAGTTCAGGTGTTTCACTCAGCCACCAATGTTGTTTGACGGCTTGCGTATTGGGGCAGTACCCCTCACTCCACGACTCAGGTAAAACTGATAACCGTTTTGCCACAAACGACAACTCTTGGTTTACCTCATGGGTGGGAACTAGTCAATCAGGTAGGGGTCATTGCCCTTTTTGCTGGCAGGTCTCTCAATGGGCTCGCTACTTTTGGGTTCGTGTGGTACTCCTCACAATGATTTTTAGGGCGTATTCCCAAGTACTTCCCACAGTTAAGCAGATAGGGATTATTCCCAAATCCGAAGCTGCAACAGATGCGAAAAAAAAAAATTGGCAGAAATTCCACCCAACAAGCCCAAGAAAGTGCTCTGATACCAGATGTGATGAACCTACAATAACTAATTAATGCAAATACACGAGATATGAGAAATAATAGAACATAATCACTTTTATATTGATCACAGGACACTTCGAGGGGGCAACCTCCTTTGAGAAAGCTCAATACAATTAACTTCATGGTGCCTTCAATGACCTCAACACACACTTATATACTAAGTCTATGCCCAATACTATGAGTCAAAACCATGGGACATATAATACTACGGGACTACTTACAAAGCATATGCATCCAATACTATGGGTCAATACTATGGGCTAATATAAACTATAGATCAACAAATACTACGGGATGACTTACAAAGCATATGCGTCCAACAACAATATACTAACATAGTAAAAGGAAGGGTTGACATAGGTTCCTAACATTGGAAATATTGACACCTAAATCCTCCAAAAAAAAAGGTATCGAAAGAAAAGACCATGTTTTGAATATTCTGTGCATATGTTTCATGTTCTAATCGGCCATCAAACCCAAATGGTTTCATGCGCCCAGCTTATGATCTCGCCATACTGTGATTATTACCATACTGTGATAATTACCATACTGTGATAATTACCATTGACCCCAACAAGAGACTTTGTTGGTGACAAGACATAAACATTATGTCAACTGAAAGCATGATGAGATTATTCACATGAGTGATACAATCCATCATTTATGGTGAATATTATTAAGCCTGTTGTAGGCCAGTTAATGCATTGGCAGAAGGCATGTTGGCCATTGGATTTTCAAGGAATCAATTGGAGTGATACATGTACGATTACTCCAGAAAAATATGTAGTCGCTACAGATGATATCTTTGACCACCATGATCCCAAATACTGTGATAATTACCATTCCCCATCCTTCCCAGATTCCCATCCCATTCAATCCATCAACACAGTGGCCACTCACTATATATAGGCTAATGCATCAACACAGTGACCACTCACACCAAACTGAAATGGAATTTTTCAATTTGTTCACCTTATATTCCCTGGGTATGCATGGATTTGTCATTATATTCCTGCAACTAGGAGCGGACATAGGGAGATTAAGAAATGTTCTCATATAGGTAGATGGTAGATTAAGAAACGTTCTCATATAATGGATCTATTGCACCATTTTCCTGTAGAGAAATTTGGGGAGATAATAGGTAGTTTGAAATCATTGAAGAATCTTGATATCCATATTCCGAAGCCTCTTCTTCTTCTCAAATTTATTGGAGCAACTTCCTAACCTTGAAACACTACATATACACAAAAGGTTTTTCTCGGCAAGAAAGAATTTTTGTAGTCATTATTATACACATGTCTAATTTAAGTGTTTGCTTATCTTTTGCAAAGTATATTTCATTGGTTGAATGCCATTGCTTCCACTAACTACGATGTTAGGAGATAACTCGTCTAAGTGGGATGCCCACACCAACTGTGTTAGGAGATAACCCGTCCAAGAGGGATGCCCAGACCAACTGTTATGGTGCACTTGGCATTTAGGAATAGTTTCTTTGTTTTTATTGTGCATGATGATATGTGTGCTCACGCGTTGGCTGCAATAAAATGATTATTTTTGCATTCGTTGGAAATGTTTTCTTTTTACAACAGCATGATAAACAGTTATTTGTTTTCTATGCAGGTATTCAAGAGAGATGCAATACCGCCGCAACTAGGCTATCTTCAAATCTCTGTGCCTCCAGATCATGCTGTCAGCTTGTTCTAACTGGGCATAATTTGTTTTACTTGTTTTAAAGATGTGCACCTCACCCATTTCCACTTCGTTTTAAAGTCAGTCCCATGACAGTCGGAAATCTCAAGACTTTCCAGCTCCACAGAATGAAAAAACAGAACATTATCAATTGTTTATGTTTCTTCCTCGATGAATTTCATCTCACCAACTTAATTCCATGCATCATTGCTCTCCTTTGTTCTAAAACATTCAGCGACTTTAAATTATTATGAAGTTGAATTTAAAATCAAAAAATAAATTGAAAAGGACCTTCTGAAAGTGGCAATATTGGCTTTGAAAAGGGTGTTTTTCTATTGGAATGGTGTGTTTTTTTACTATTTATGAACCTTAAATTGCAGTTTGTTGTTATAAAACTATGAACTTCAATTCAAAAAGTGTGAATTTAAAATCAACAAATGCAATTTCTGATTTGAAAAGTGTGAATTTGTAAATGTTCTAAATTTTAAGGTGAGAAAATCAATGTCTAAAATGTTCAAGTCACTTTGAAGATGGGGCTAACATCGCCTTTGTAAACTCCAAAATCAAGCAAAATCCGGTTCCAAAACTGCCAAATCCAAGTTCCAAAAGTGCCAAAACCAGATCCAAAAGTGCCAAAACCGATTCCAAAATTGCCGATACCTATTCCGAAAGTGCTAAATCAAGGTTCAAAAAAGTGACAAAAGTGGTTCCTAAAGAGCCAAAACTGGTTCCAAAAGTGCAAAATCTGGTTCCGAAAGTGACCAAACTAGTTCCGAAACTGCAAAATCCGTTTCCAAAGTGCCATTATCTAGGTTCAAAAACCATACTTTTTCTTTTGAATGAGGCTCGACATAAATGAATGAAGGGGAAACCGACTCTTCTTCTACCTACTATTATTTAACAGTACTAAACTACAAGATGGGTGGTTCGATCCTTCTTTTGTTCAGCATTCTGGATACAGGTGAGTTGTCGGATATTGGTGTTCACAATTATCTACTAAAAGAAGGGGCAGCCAATCCTTCTTGTTAGCAGTCAGAAGTCGGGAAAAATATTGTTTACATGTTATATCATAGGCAATGTCCCGATCACCACCACATACTGCGGAAGTCGGTAGTGGGGAAAGGTTGTCCCAACCTTCGTAGATTAATTGTATTTCATTTCTCTTTTAATTGAAGGGTCAACTAACCCTTCTTGTGCTTAGTACTTTTGCAGTCCTCACCATTCAGGATATACATGAATTGACAGCCTATACTTTGTAGGTTGAATATTTCCACAATTCCCTCATAAATGAAGGGGCAGCTGACCCTTCTTCTTCCCAATATTATTTTCATACTAGTTTCAGACTGGCAGAAGGGTCAACCGACCCTTCTTGTGATTTATATTTTTCCATTCTTGACCATTGTGGTTATACATGAATTAATCTCTATTTTAGAAAGGGAATATCTCACACGTGTGAGCCTCAAAGAGAGAACTGACGCCAAAGGAAGTGATGACATGGCATCTATTATGACATGGAATGTGTCATGAGGTTGGAAAGACACAAGATGGTGTTGTAGTTCTACCGTGCTATCATTTAGTCAATGTTGCAATATGACATCATTCTCAAAAAGTATGGCAAGTTTGTGTGTTGATGTATATGGAACTTCGGAATGTATTTCACATATATGTATATTGTATTCCTATAGAGATGTTATTATTCCTCTACATGGAAGTGGTTGTATTCCTATAGAGATGTTATTATTCCTCTATACGGAAGTGTCGTCATTTATATTGTAAGTGTCGTAACTTATACTTGGTGGGTTATTAGACCACCTTGTTGGGGTCGGCCCTGTATAAGTCATGTGGGTCAAAGGGTTATTAGAGCACCCTATTGGGGGTCGGCCATGTGGGTCAAAGGGTTATTAGACCACCCTAGTGGGGTTCAGCCCAATGAGAATTATGTTAAGTGGTTAAGTTGAGGCCGACCTAGTTGAGTAAAGGTCAAGTCAAGTTAGTGTATAAATAGAGAGTGTGTGTCTCTCATTTTACACATTATATTCTCTCACTCACACTTGGGAGAGTGGCGCACTTGTGGAAGAGGAGGCTCTGCTGCTAGGAGAAGACTATCTCTTGTATTTTGGTTGTATCATTGCTCTATCTATCTCTGAGGAAGTTATTGGGGTTTTTCACCTTTATGGTTTTCCCCAAGTAAACACTGTGTCTCTTGTGTGCTTGCATTATTGTGTCCATGATTGATATGTTGTAGATTTGTTGTACACGTTGTTCTCTCAGTTAAGATCCTAGATTAGATTGAAGTAAATTCTGAAAATTTAACATGGTATCAGAGCTAGCCTGAAAGAATGCATGATATGGCATGCATGACACTTGTTGCACTAACGATGCTAGGGCTTGATAAAGAAGAAACCAGTAATCGTAGCACTTTCACTATAAATACATTTTGGCGAAGTTTTCGGATCTAAAACTTTTACAGGTGAAAGAGAAGATCCCCATGTACCTTTTTTCAAAAGCACAACCTCTAATTCGTTGTACTGTGTGATTTATGATCTGTACAATATGGGGTTTCTGCCTCTTCCAGATCTGAGTCAAAATCAGGTGACCTTGGGAAAAAGGTCATATCTTGGGCTAGGAATCTCCAAATGAACGTTTGTAAAAATTGACAGGTAGTACATAGACTGTACTATCTCAGGAAAAGTTTTTGGAGGCCGAAGTTAAACGAGTGACATGTGGCACGCCGTACAAGTTCACTCTCCTGTATTATCCCATAAACAGGTCATGTTGCGACACTTGGCATAACTCTCTCTCAGATAATCCAATTGAGGTCAGACCTATCAGGATGGAAAGACAACAGGTCAAGCTTAGGAAAATTTTTTAGACCTTGTGGATCAAAAAGTTCAGAGTTACACCAGAAACTATCAGGTACATAGTTCTGTAAAACATAATTATTTTTTAGCACCTTCATTCATGGCTTCCGAAATTTAGGGCTTCGGAGAAAGTTAGAATTTTTGTAATCGGAGACCATGGCTGGATGATACTCATCAAAATCAAAATTTAGAGACCAATATCATATTTTTTGGTTGGGCAGAAGGCCGGGCTTGATCAAACCCCAGTTCGGGACTTTGATCGGAAAGATGGAAAATTAGGGCTTCTGCAAAAATTAGAATTTTGGAAATCTGTGAACACAGCTGGAAGCTCCTCAAAAAAATCAAAGCTTAGAGCTTTGAATAAAATATTTTGGTTGGGTGAAGCTCTGGGAAACTCAAACCCTAATTCAGGGTCCTCCCTAGTGAATCCGAAAATCTAAAAGGCAATTTCGAGGGGTGAAACTTTGTAGTTTTCAAATTCTGAATATACCAACTTGATCAGCTCATCAAGGCACATATTTCTATCATTTCGGAAGTTTGAATTTTTGGGGTTTCTTTGACAAACCCTAATCCAGCTCTAGGTCCAGTTCTTGCAAATCAAGTGGATTGGGTTAATCCTAGAAGAAGATGGATTGGTCACCTGCATAAATGAAGAAGTTCTTGTCTCAAAGGGAGATGAGACTAAGGCCTTCCATAAGAAGATTACAAGCAATCTTGACAGGTATGGCTTACAGGTATGTTTCATGGTTAAGTTTATCATATGTTTATCTTCATATCATTACAGTACAATCTTGATTAATTACTATACTTGTCGTATCACCTTAATATAAGATATTCATTGATTAAGGTTTTGACACTTATGAATTTACTAATGCATTGTGATGTGGTATGAGGTTTATGTTGTTCGCTAACATAAAAGGTACACCAAGAAAGACAAATCATGTTCTACTTCAAGAACATATGATCATGGTGGCATGAAGACAAAGATTCATCCATTGTCATGGATCACATAGAAGATCTACTTTCGCGGTATGTATAACTTGGTCCTACAATTGTTAACCTATGAGACATGCAGGTTACTAGCACAAGTCACTGAAGGGAACCAGAAGACATTATGCAGGTATGTTAGACATAACTAGCTAGCATGCTAATCCAGGTATTTTTTTCCTATATCAAGCTAGAATCCTACCTTGTGTTAAGATCTTATACTGTTGTGTTGTTGATAATGATTATTCATGAAGTCATAGGGTTTAATAGTCATGGCTGTATGCATATTATGTTTCTTACCATAATTAATGATATGACTAACCAGAAGAATCATGAAGGTATAGGTTTGAGTAATCACGGGTTTATGCATTGATTATTTAACTAAACAGAAGAGTCCTATGATCAAATAAGAATATGCATGAGTAAAAGAAGACTTCCCTGAAACCTTGAATACTAATGTTTATTATCTGTGAATGATCATGACTATACATGTTTAACATTATTGTGTTTTGATAGTATTAAGTTTATACTAATAAATGTGTGATTATGTATGATACCTCAAGGATAGCACAATGATGATACTAATAAGCATGCATAGTGATTAAGGATGGATATAAGTTCAAGGACAAGTAATCCAGGAAGCAAAGATTAAGAGGGAGCACACTCCAGTTGTTCCTACAAGAAAGAAAAGGAGCACACTTCAGTAGTTTATGCAAGGATGCAGATATTCAAGGGGAGTTGACCACTTCTCAGAATCCACATCAGAATGGAGTTGCAAATATTCAGAGGGAGTCCACCCTGCAACCAAACAAAGATAAGTATTTGAATTGTCATTTCTTACACAATGTTATTCAATGATGTATATGCTTATGTTCCTAGAATTAGGTTGTGTATTATGCATATTAGAATGGTTGCATTGATGAACAATATACTACTAATATACATGGGTAAGTGGCCTATGGAACTGTACAACATTCCATTGCTACTTATTTAGAATGAAAGCTCTTTACTAACATGTTAGTAGTTGTGCACACTCTTAACAATGTTCTGGTAGAGATTGGAAGACTTCTAGAAAGTTATGGAATATGGATAAATGTTGTATTGAAGCATTGGCTAAGATAATTGCATGACTGTATGACATATTTCTTTATGTGTAAGAATTTGTTCTGAAAACTATGAGATGTTTTCTAATCATGCAATTTGACTTGTTGTGTAGGAAAGATTGTATACCATCACCTGCAAAAGAAGGACTACAACAATTGTTCAACAACAAAGTTATCTATTGAAAATATTGAAGACGTTGAAGTTCCCAGGATCAGGGAAGAATGCCATGATCGAGGAGTACCAATCGATCACGAAGATGTTTGGGATACAGTCCCAAGACCTGAAGGGGAGTCTGTAGTAACTTCCAAGAGGATCTACAAGATCAAGCATGCTACAGTGATGAAGAGGAAGATACACTTTCTTGAATGGTGTAGTTGAAGAAGAAGTGTATGTGGTGCATCCACTTGGTTCTAAGACACATGACAGGGAGTCATATATGTGCAGAACTTGGTATGGTAGGATAGATAGCTTTCTATCCAGTTTGGGATTTACCAAGAATAAAGCAGATTCCAACCTTTACTACAAGGTTGAGGAAGGAAATACAATGATACTACTATGTGGATGTCCTATTTGTAACAAGCAAGGATAGATTGATTGCCGACATGCAGTGGAAGCC
Organism: Larix kaempferi; assembly: GCA_027924585.1. NCBI lineage: Eukaryota > Viridiplantae > Streptophyta > Pinopsida > Pinales > Pinaceae > Larix > Larix kaempferi. The sequence goes on from BSBM01000715.1 coordinate 1,098,455, forward strand.
TGCTGCCGAGTTCGAGTTGAATAACTTGGGGATGATGCACTATTTGGTTTTGGCATGGAGGTGTGGTAGAGTGTAGATGGAATCTTCCTTGGACAAGGGAAGTATGCAGTAGAGATCCTGAAGAGGTTCGGGATGATGGATTGCAAGGCTATGGCCACACCTATGGCATCGAACCTGAAGCTTTTGTGTGATGCTTCATCTGAGCTGATTGATATCACTATGTATCGTTAGATGATTGGGTCCTTGATGTACCTGACGAACACGAGACCAAATATTTGATTTGCGGTGAACGCATTGAGCCAGTTCCTGACAGATCCGAGAGATGTTCACCTAGTTGTTGTAAAGCATATTATGAGGTACGTGAAGGGTACAGTTGTTTATGGACTCAAGTATGATGCAAATCAAAAGTTTAACCTACAGTGTTATGTTCATTCAAATTGGGAAAGCAGTGCTGCAGATAGGGATCAGGTGTGATCTCTTGGTTTAGCAGGAAGCAGTCCTGTGTAGCATTAAGTACAGCCGAAGCGGAGTATGTTGCGACGAATGAGCAGTTTGCAAATGTATTGACCAAGCCGTTGGCCAGAGTGCAGTTTGAGTACTTCAGAGAGAGGATTGGTGCACTTCAGATCGAGGTTCCTTCCAAAGGGAAGTGATGAGTCTGGAAGATGTAGATGCACATGAGCTTTTATAACATGGTTGATGTGTTCTCCCTTGGTTGTGATGTAATTGCTGAGCCATTTTTCACATGGTGGTAGATGTGTTCTCTCATGGTAAAAAAGTAAGGGCTAGAGCCTTCCCCGAAGGGTGGTAGATGTGTTCTCCCATGTCGGTGGTGTATGTGTTGGATGATGTGCATCTGGGCTGTGCTTCGTGGATAATGAGATGATCTAAAGAGGACGATGCTATGATGATAAGGAGGATCATGGATGATGAGCATCAGGACGATGCTCCAGTTACTACTCTGTATATGTATATGCATCATGTTGGATGCTTGTTATGATCAGTTGGATCATTCACATATATATGCATCATGTTGGATGCTAGATATGATCAATTGAATCATTTATGTATGTATGAATCATGTTGGATGCTAGATATGATTAGTTGGATCATTTGTATGTATTTTGTATATGCATCATGTTGGATGCTTGGACCATGTATCTGTATATGTATCAGGTGGATAGTTAGATCATGTATGTTGATATGTATCAGGTGGATACATTGTGTGGATCATGTATCTGTGTATGTATCAAGTGGATACATTGTATGATTAGGTAGATCATGTATGATGATATGTATCAGGTAGATACTTGGTATGCATCAAGTGGATGCATTGTATGATCAGGATGATCGTGGATGATGAGCTTCTCCAGATGACATGCATCAGGACGATGCAGTCATGATGATCAGGATGATCATGTGTACATAAGGATGATACTTTGTGGCCATGGATCAGGTTATGCAGATGAGCATGTCTGGGAGATCCTATAGGTTGGAGTTGTGTACCCATAACATCCTGGGATGCTCTTTCAAGACATTGCTCTGGGAGGACATGTAATTTATTCCCTGGGAGATCTTCAGGTTGGAGTTATGTACCCGTAACATCCTGAGATGCTCTTGCTAGGTTTTTTTCTATGGCATGTAATTTACTCTTGGGAGATATGGACAGGATGAAAAAGGCCTCAGATGCTTCAGCCAGGTTTTGCCATGAACACATGTAATTTGCTCCTAGGAGATCTGGACAGGATGAAAAAGGCCTCAGATGCTTCAACCAGGTTTTGTGGTAGACCACATGTAATGTGCTCCTGGGAGATCCGACAGGTAGAGCTGTGTGCTCGTAAAAACCTAGGATGCTTTAGCCAAGTTTTGTGGTGAGATCACATGTAATCTGCTCCTAGGAAATCCGGCAGGTAGAGCTGTGTGCTCGTAACAGCCTGGGATCCTTCAGCCAGGTTTTGTGATGGGTCACATGTAATTTGCTCCTGGGAGATCCGACAGATAGAGTTGTGTGCTTGTAATATCTTGGGATGCTGCAACCAAGTTTTGTGATGCAGGTAATAAGTTCTAAGGATTCCATAGTATGGCTAGTGATGATGAAGACCTACAGGTGGTGGGCCTACATCCAGTATGAAAAAGTACTGCCTCTGTAGAACTTCCTATAACGAGTAGATTAAGAGATTAATTGAGATAGCAACAGTAGTGACGATGATGATGACTCGATGACGATTGTCTAGTTACGATGATCCAGGGAAGATGACTTTTGCTAGAAGACCTATGTCGAGAAATACCTTCCTAGTTAAGAGGGAGTGTTGATGTATATGTAACGTCGGAATGTATTTCACATATATGTATATTGTATTCCTATAGAGATGTTATTATTCCTCTATACAGAAGTGGTTGTATTCCTATAGAGATGTTATTATTCCTCTATACGGAAGTGTCATCATTTATATTGTAATTGCCGTAACTTATACTTGATGGGTTATTAGACCACCTTGTTGGGGTCAGCCCTGTATAAGTCATGTGGGTCAAAGGGTTATTAGACCACCCTATTGGGGGTCGGCCATGTGGGTCAAAGGGTTACTAGACCACCCTAGTGGGGGTCGGCCCAATCAGCATTATGTTAAGTGGTTAAGTTGAGGCCGACCTAGTTGAGTAAAGGTCAAGTCAAGTTAGTGTATAAATAGAGAGTGTGTCTCTCTCATTTTACACATTATATTCTCTCACTCACACTTGGGAGAGTGGCACACTTGTGTAGGAGGAGGCTCTGCTGCTAGGAGAAGACTATCTCTTGTATTTTGGTTGTATCATTGCTCTATCTATCTCTGAGGAAGTTATTGGGGTTTTTCACCTTTATGGTTTTCCCCAAGTAAACTCTGTGTCTCTTGTGTGCTTGCATTATTGTTTCCATGATTGATATGCTGTAGATTTGATGTACATGTTGTTCTCTTAATTAAGATCCTAGATCAGATTGAAGTAATATCTGAAAATTTAACAAAAATTTGGAAATTGAGAAAGTATGGAAAAAGTAGTCAAAACTGCTCTAATAGAATGCCTTCCATAATTCATGGTTTCAGAAAAATGAACGCACCATCACATTATGCTATAGCTTGTTGAAGTGGCTATCTATTTATACATGATTGTGGATTGCAGGAAGAGTTTAAATAAAGGATCTGCGACATGTGTTTCCGCAACCCGTAACCCGCAAACCACATTCCCCAGATTAGATCGCAGCCGTCGACTTGTCTTAATCTTACGGACCAGATTTAACCGAATGGAATTATTAAATATGTTGATTTTGTTTCTATTTCCTTTTATTATATTTCATCTTCAAAAATTACCTACTGTGTGGATTTTACTACGAGTTTTTTCCAAGGGTCGTTTTCGCCATTTTTTCCAGCTTTAATGAAGGTTCGGCCTACCTTTCTTGTGCTTAGTATTTTTGTAGTCTTCACAATTCAGGATATACATGAATTCACAGCCTATACTTTGTAGGTTGAATATTTGCACAATTCCCTCATAAATGAGTTGGGAGGAATTATTCCTTGAGAATGGGGCAGCTCCCTAGTTAGAGACAAAGCAGAGAGAATGGGGAAGCTCCCTAGTAGACATGGAGCTCCCCAGTAGACACGGAGTATAGAGAATGGGGATACTTTGAATGTGTAGAGGGTCGAGGTACTAGAGTTGCAGCCAGCTAGCCGGTGAAGGAACCTGCTAGCAGTGCAAGAGAGGCACAACATAATGGCCAAGATTAATTACTAAGAAGTACAGGATATGGGGTATAGTATAACAAGCATTAGAATTTTTGAGGGGAAATGTAAATTCATGGACGTCAAATAGAACAATTCATCTATATCCATAATGGAGAACACAAGAAGGATCGACCGACCCTACTTGCAGTGTCAAAATATTATGAAAAGAATATTGGTAATCAAAAGGGTCGACCAACCCTTCTTCCAGTGTCAAACTAATCTGAAAATAATACGGGGAATAGGAAGGGTCAGATGACCCTTCGATTACAAGGAAATTGTAAAAAAAGAACACCTTGGAAGTTATATCATATATAAAAATGGTTTTTCCCAACTTTTGTTTTACGGCAAGAAGGATCTGCTACCCCTTCTTTCCATAGTTAATTATCAAAACCTTTATCCATCAATTTAGCTATAGCCATAATGGATAATATAAGAAGGATCGACTGACCCTTCTTGCAGTGTCGAACTATTGTGAAAATAATATTGGGAATAAGAAGGGTCGACCGACCCTTCATTTAGGAGGGAATTGTAATAATGATATCCTAGGGTTACTAGTGGTATGATGATATTGTGACATGTGGAACGATGATATTGTGACATGTGGCATATTTGATTTGGCACATTGAGTATAGTGAGGTTACTAATGTGGGTTTAACCACAACACAACCAGGAAATGAAAATTCACTCATAGCAAGATTACCCTCTAGAAATTGAATAGAAACACTTTTTCTATGGAATATGATGACTAAAAAAATTTCCCATATTGGTCTTTGTGTTTGAGAAGAGCATTAAATATCCCATAATGATTAACTATAATGAATTTCCAGGCAATTGCTTAGAACCTTTCGGTTTGAGATATGCAATTATTACATTTGTAACGAAATAACATATAGCATGCGCCAACAAAATTTGGATTATTTGTTTTGGGAGGAAATTATTGATCATATATATAGGCAGCACAACATCGATGCAGATAAGATTTCAAAAGATGCAATGAAAAAAGAAGTTGGTTATTTGTTTTGGAAGGAAATTAATGATCACTTATGTTTTGATAAAGGATCAGTAAATTTCTTTGACTAAGCCATATTTTGGACTATTTTTTGACCTAGAAGGGCTAAGTTTCTATATAGCTGAAAGTTTTTTATTTTTCTGGCAGAAGGATGAAATTCTCAGACTATTTTTGAGAAATTATTGTAATTTTCCAGGAAGCCTTTTTGACAATATCTAGTTTACTTTGACTCTCTAGTGAGTCAAGTAACCTCATGGAACATCATGTACTATCTAATTCAGTTTTGAATAACAATAGAATGATTTTTTCTTTTGAAAGAAAATGGATTATAATGTTCATGTATTTAATTATGCTTGATATGTTCAATCTGTGGAATGAAATTATGTCTAAATAAATGTAATCCATGAATATGCTATGTTAATCCTATTAGAAGGTTAATATATATTCATGAATGAGGTTTCTTTCAATTGCATAAGCTATCTATTGTTTTAATTTTGTATGTGATTGATGAATGGCTAAAATCCATTTATGTAATACATGTATGCATATGTTGTCACAACCCCATTGATGGATGGATGCCTCCTATATGTTCTTAGAATGATAGGCATAAACCTAGTTATGAAGCTATTAATTAGATGTTTAATAACTTAACTTAGCAAGTTAACTTAATATGATGATATTAATGACTGTTATGTAATTGCAGAATGTGAAACAATATGAATCAAGTAAAGAAATTTACTGGTGCATAACATACATATAAATCATATGAATGATAAATCAAGCACACAGATTTATATGTTTTATGATTTAACAATACAATTTAAACAGAGTTACATTTTCGGAAACCAAACTCGACACTTTACAAGAATTATAATCACAGTGAAATTGGACATACTAGTACAAACAAACATTCAAGTGTATTATTTAACAAAATACTTCCATTTTTATTTTATTCACAATTGGCCTCACATCGCCCATGCCATCCAGGTGCAGCAAGCAAAGCCATAATTTATCTAACAAAAATGTGTCATTGACATCGTCGGAATAATTATAAGTTTTTGTTATAATACAGTTTCCTTCATCGTTAGAAACATGTTTTTCTCTGGAGTCATCGACAATCATAGTATTTGTCCAATCCCAACCATGGTTCAAAGTGTCCCAAACTATACTTAAAGGCTTGCGATATACATTAGGATTTCCAACACCCTAAAAACCCTCTCTGGGTACGGAAGAAGAATTTTCCTGTGTTAAAATTAATCTAAATTGTTCCCTTTTCAATCCCGTTCTTTGTAATAATCTAAGAAAAAACTCGTCAACGTTTTTTTGTTGAGCAGATGTCCATACTCCAACCTCAAAAATACAAAAGCATTTTTCAAAAAATTCCTTTAAGCCTGGGCGTATAAAATAATACTTTGTTGATGTTTCGATGTTCGGTGATCGTCACAATCCGAGTTTCTGTTTTCTATGTATTGCATGTAACAAAACGCCATTGAAATAAAATATGATCAATGGTTTACTAGAAACAAATCTTCTAGTACTATATGCAAACAAAAAACACACAGACACAAACCAGTCAATAAAATATTACTGTTCAATGTTTTTAAGTATATTGCTTTCATGTTCAATAATTTTTTAAACACATTACCAGATACATGGTACGATGTCCATAAATAAGATGAGAAATGTGGAATAAAACTTACATCAATTAAATGTAGGAGTAACTGTAAAAAATATACAAATCACTAAATGAATTTTTTTTGTACAATATGACGGTCATCTCAAATTCAATGTGTTTAACCAATTCCCTATTTTTGAACGAGGCTCGAGATAATTCAACAGAGCACACAACATTGTTTTTATAGTTATATCACTCTCTTGTGAACTGTCAAATTTCCAACTAGTTGGCATTTTCAAGCAATTTTCCTTACTATTATCTATTGATTGATATTGCCCTTCATCTATAAACAACATGTCTATTTGTTTATATATATCTCCATATTGGATAAGTACATCCTTGAAGGACTTTTTGGATATGTTCGGTACTTAACCAACATTATAGTATGCAGACATTGAGTGATTATAAATAGTACTAGGTTCGCATTGCTATCGACCCCAAATAAATACAAATTCTTCATTTTTCAACCATTCAATTACACCCAGGAAATTTTTAATTTCCATGTTGTCGAGCCTGGAAAACCACAGAGCAACGTCGAAATGCTCTATGAAAACACTAATAATTTTGCGACTGAGCATGCGTGTATAATAACGATAGCATTTATGGAAAAAAATAGGTTGTTTGGAAGAATCTTCAATGTTGGATAACATCCGAAATCCAAGAGCAATCCTTCTACTCCCAAGACCAATAGTTTCTTTTGCGGTGATATCCTCACTGCATACAATAATAGTGACTATATATATAATAACAACAACAACACTTTGTTCATGAAGTTAATGATCACAACATATTCAATTGATTTAATAAAAGCATCACACTGAACTAATAATATGTTACATTCAGACGAAAATAACGTCTCCGAAAAAAACAGAAAACACATTGAATGGTTTAAAATAGGCAATGATAGATTACATCTAGAAAATTTAGGCAATGATAGGTTACATTTGATAGTTTCTGATATCAGCTGATTCTTGCATTTTACCCAAATGCTGCCAAAGTCCATGTACCAATTCAGTATCCATCCGAAGGGACGATCCAATAAAGGGCTTACACGAAATACAGTTTTTAATGGAACTGCTTTCTCAACATCACCCTCCAAAACAATCATTGATGTATTAATTTCCGAAGTTTGCATTGGGAACTCCTTCCACACACTCTCCATTTTTTCCTGTGTATTTCCTTCTTGATCAAAGGTACATCTGTCTCGAAACCAAATAAATAAAAAAATTTGCTCATATGATTTATCTTTACCGCATGCCAACAAAATTTTTGTAAGCAATAGCTTCCCCTCAGTGACACCACATTTAGATGACCAAATACCAACATTGAATTTGGAAAAGAAGTAAATCCAAAAATCGAATGGCATTTGTTCATGACTCATGAATTTTTTCTATATTTAAATTCACCATTTATTAGAGTACTCTATTCCCGCTTTTTTACTCTTTCCCCTTTTTTACCTCTTTTGGAGTCATTTTCTGTGACTTTCTTGTGAAATAAAAAACCTTCCATTTCTAATATCAATAACATTTTTGTATGGGGAGCTGCACAGAAATATTGTTTGTCATTATATATACTTCAGAATAAATTTGTTTTATCAATTTAAGTAGAAAATATTGTCTTTTACTTGTCAATGGCAGGCCAACATTTGACTGGTGAGTAACATCGCTGGAGACACTGCATTTTGACACCAAGGCACCCTCTCCAGGTTCAATACTGGTCAAGTCCCCTTCTTGTGATGCATTGTTCAATATCTCGCCTTGTTCATTATTGTCCAAGCTCCCACCTGGTCCCTTATTTTTTAATGTGACTTGCTGGCCAATCTCCAGGGACATTGTTGATGCCTGCTCTGGTTGTGGATGATCCACATGTTGACCTGGAAATGCCTAGGTATACATTTTATATAATTTTTCATAGGTCACTATCCCCTTTCATAATTTACTTAATTTAACCACGATATGTGAAAAATAATTTTTTACCTTCTTGTCATGTTTTGTAGTTCTTTGTAGATTGTCTATCACCTTCAGTTTCGTCATCGGATATTGTAATTCGATTGGACGATACCTAGGTATGCTCTTTATTTGAAGTTGTAGTAGAATAGGAATTTAAAAAAATTATTGAACATAACCGACCGATAAAAGTAAAATAAAATCAAAGACATTTGAAAATGTTAATAGAAATACCTTGTTTGAGAAAAAAGTAAAATAAAATCAAAGACATATGAAAATGTTAATAGAAATACCTTCTTTTATACCCAATTCATGATAGAAGTTGTTCATGAATAGCTCTTGTTGTACTGTCTCCACAATAGAAATAACTATTCTATCTAAAGACCTGGTCAACGAATGAAGAAGCCTACCTCCTGGGTATAGAGAAAGAAATGTGCCTTCAGAAGAGACCTGTCTGGAAACTATGTGATCCCAGAATTCCTATGTCCTTTCTTTTGGAAACACATGTCTCCTCACACTATCGTTGTTAAACTTGGGCCGAGGTAAATCAAGCATCGGTAGGCCCTCGTCTTTCCAATCCATATCAATTTCAGAGGTAGATAAAATATCCTCATCATTTCCAATGCACCAACATTGTATAATAGAGAATCCTATAAACAGGTCCCTGGAGAATTCTCTATGTACTTCCATTGTAGGATTCACTGTAACATGTTTTTTTGATTTCTTGCTCCAACTTGTGAAATCTTTAGAAATCGTACAAGAGTTCTCCATATCAACTAGAAAAATACAAGTACATTCCTCTTGATTTGTTTCTAAGTAGTACAAAAATGCCAGCATGTCTTCTTCTATCCATGGAATAACACAATTACACATATCCACAGCAACAAATTCACAGCTAACTGTCACACCAAAAAATGGAATTGTTTTGAGTGTGCTGACCAAATAATCAAGGTAACAACATTGACAAACAAACTATGAACTATTTTCGACATCTTCAATGGACATCCTCTCTTTATTGATATATAAATTCAATATTTTTTGAGCATCAATTGGTGTTTTGGTACCAATATCCCCTTCAGATTCGTTCTTTCTCTTTCTACTCAGAGATTTTGGTTGCTTTCCCGAGCATAAAATACTACACAGTTGCTTGAGATGGTTTGGTGTAATTTTATGTATTTCAATGACGTTATGGTCAGTGACATTCTGTGATCATTCAGTTTGAACATCATTAACTTTGAAATATTCAACGATCAAATGCCTGGTTGACCTCTCGTCCTTTATTCGTTCTCAATATTGACTTAAAGTTTCTTCGCAAAACTTTCTATCGACTGATGCGCTCAACCAAACTATTCCATTGATTATATTGTCTGCCACAATGGTCAATTCATCTTCATCAAGATCACACAATGGTCTAAAAAAATTAGAGCCATAACTCTTTATTTTATTTAGAGAAAAATCATCATGAGCGATGCTCTTCGACGAGCAATCCAAGGCACTACTTTTGTAAAGCTTGAATACAGACTACCACGTGCTCCACAGTCGCTCCGAACTCAAAACAAGAGTTAGCTCGTCTTTAAGGCTCTCCTGGTTAACAAGAAGGATATCCATACATTGATTTTGGAAAGACTGCAAACATATAAAATTGAATATTCTAGTTAATTTCCTAATTTCATAACACAGGCAGCAATCTAAAGAATTTGATTGATAAGAAGAAAAATTCTATACCATCCAAACATCACTGGAAGCGTTTCCCTTTCCCGGGTGGGATGGAGAGCCGCAAAATAACCATCTCTCCCTTGCTTTTTCAATTGAAGAAATGAATGTAGTGTTTGCAAATTCTTTGTTTGACAAATTTTGTTGTTTGCATAATTTGTTGATGATGTCCTAAGGAACGTCTCTATGTAGAAGACGAGCTATTCGATGCCGTTACCTTTTATGGAGCTGTTTATATTGATCATCTACAATGATTATTTTTTATGCAGAAATAGTATGTTGCCCATCCAATATATAAAAATTTACTGATGGCAGATCAATTTCTTTTTCATTTTCAGGAAGAAAGGGCAATCTGGTCTCCTTATTGAAAGCAAATAGAATAGCATCTCTCAATGTTGTTGTAAATGTATGGACAAGTGATACCACCATCTTTTGCTCTACCTCCTCATCAACCTTTCATTATTGTAAGTGTAGAGGCGCAACAACACATCTTGTTACATCAATGGAAAAACTTTCTCATCGAACAAAAAGTGTTTGATCTGATATTGTTGAACTTCTTTTGAAGTTTCAAAGCTCATGGTCACTTTCTGCGGCATCGCTTTAGAAGGACTTCCTTTGAGTCATTTCAAGGTAGATTTCCCCACATATTTTACAATAAATTGGAGAAATGATCTTCTATTGTACATTAGAATCTTTTCATGGCATACCATTATCGGCCCCTTATTAATATTCATATAATGTAATATAGAGGAATTTTTCCTAGCAAGCATTCTTTTCCTCCATACCAGCAAAATTCCTTTCTTCAAGGATGTCGTGGTATCAATTCTAGAACAATTAGAAATAACATAGGATGGAAAAACCCACCCTTGCTTCACACAGGAAATCGGATTTGGATCGGGACCATTTTTCATTAGATCTGGTCAATAATCAGAAACCATAAGATCACACTATATAAGGCCATACTTTTCACCAATGATCGCTTTAGCTTGAACTCGCAATTTTTTATCAGAATCAACGGGTTCCGCATATGTCAATATCCCAGCTCTAATCGGGTTTCCCTCGAAATCCAAGTAGAATTGATATATATCCGTGTAAAAATTATCTAGTTCTTCCATCTCAACATACCATCCATTTGTGAATGGCGGAAGGTAGTGATCTTTTGTCAATTCAAAGCAAGGGATTTCTTGTTAGTTACTGAGGCTCAACAAATTAGCCATGTTGTATCCACAAAACAGTCAATATTAAGTAGTCAATATAAGAATGCATACAATCTATATAATTATAAATTAGTGTTTTAATATTAGATGTATACTTGCAAATGTTCATGCTAATCATCGATGGTTAGGGAACGACCCCTGATTTTCAAAATCAATTGATTGATTAAGATCAGATCTTCTAGCATTATCCATGAGAGATAGAATGCACATTTTATAGAGTCATTTGGGATAAGGACCGATCATAGAATGAATGATCATCATAGAAGGGGAGGCCGATCCTTCTTGTTGATGTGTATGAGTTTATCACATGTTTTTTATTTGATTTTATTTTATTTTTTGTGCTTAATTTATATGTATGTGAATGGTAATTGCACATTGATTAATTGGAATACAAGTGCGTGATTGTTAAGAAGAAGCACATAGTTTGACGAATTCGTAGCAAACTGGTGAATACATTAGAGATTCAGTGTAGTTCTGTCAACTACGATAGCTTCTAAGTGCAAAGTCAGTTGGTGTTCTAGTTGATGTTAAACAAAATTTTATGCGAAGATGGTAATGACATCTACGCATCGCCATGGTTAAGAGAATCTTGATTATGCAACTCCCATATTCACTTCAGGTTAGACTTCAACCTGTTTACAAGTTGATGCCGAAAGGTCGGCCGACCCTTATCTCAGTCTTCTTCCAGTGTTCACCATCCTTCATATACATGAATTGACACCCTCGCCTTCGGAGCTTGAATATTTTTACAATTCTCTCATAAATGAAGGCTAGGCTGAAACTTCTTGTACCTAAGACTCGTTTCGTAATAGTTCAATACAGCTAGAAGGGTCGGTCAATCCTTCTTTTGTTCACCATTCTGGATACGAGTGAATTTACAATTCTCTACTAAAGGAAGGGGCGGCCAATCCTTCTTGCTAAATGTCAGGAGTCAGGATGTGGACAGGGGCCAGATCGACAGTTGATAATAACTACGCAGATCCAAGGTGCAAGGAAGGAAGCGTTTGAGAGATTGAAGACTGCGGAAGGCCATGGGGCTAAGCATGGAAAGATATAAACGGTACCCAATCGATCATGCAAGATGGATGGCTCAGAGAAATTCCCTTATCCATAGAGGTGCAAGAATGATAGGAAAGGATAGATAATATAAAAAATGGAATGCGCGGGGATCTAAGTACTATTTTATTCGGTTTCCCCCTTCCTCCCTTGGTCGAGGTCAAGGGGGAATGTTAATTTAGATATACTCAAATATACTCTAGCACCTTGCTGAATGCATATTCTATCTGGGACCAAGTCCAACAAAACTGATGCAATAACTAAACAATTAGCTCAAAGAAAAATTCAAAGAATTAGGTAAGAGAGCTACAATGGAATGTCACATTACACATATGGAACAAAGCTATATTCATTTTGAATCTTTGATATAATATAAGAAAAACTAATCTAGGGGTTTAATCTTGCTCCCATGCATATTGCAACAAAATTTCCCACTTCCATAGGTATGTTCTTCCTCCATGAAATCAAATGAGCTAAGCCTTAAAATTGGACAAAAGTATTTGCAGGCCACCCGATAATTTGAAAATATTTATGGTATTAAGAATGGAATTTAGCTGCATTTAATAGATGGCAACCTTAATTAAGCTTGGAAAATTATTGGACAACAAGCTCTACAAATCATACAAAGATAACAAATAAAAATTATTAAAGAGTATTGATTGGATTGTTTCTTATCTCTTCTTTCCCACCAGACCAAATCATTTTGACAGTAACTAAATGGCTACCTTTCCTTTGTTAAAAATTTCCATCCAATGAAGGGGTGGTCGTCCCTTCTTCTACCAAGTATTCTTTTCATAATAGTTCTAGATTGCAAGAAGGGTCAGCCAATCTTTCTTGTCTTCAACATTCTGGATACAGGTGAACTCATAGATATAGGTGTTCACAATTTTATACTAAACAAAGAGGCGGCCGATCGTTCTTGTAGACAATCTCCATTCTCCACTATTTACAGCGGATGTAGGGAGTCAGGAATTGTTGTCCCATCCCACAATCTGCATTCCGGGTTGTGGGATAGCGGTATTGATGGAACGTTTTAAGAAATCTAGGTATTTGCAATCCGCAACATATTTGCGTGTTCGATAAAGGCGATGAAATACTCATGCGGGGTGCAAGAAGGGTCGGCCGACCTTTCTTGTGCCAAATATTCTATTCAAAATAGTTCTAGGCTGCAAGAAGGGTCGGTCGATCCTTCTTGTGTTCACCATTCCGGATATAGGTTAATTGTACCCTATAGGTGTCTACAGTTCTCTACTAAACAAAGGGGCGGCCGATTCTTCTTGTCACGTGTTGGGACAGATATTGTTGATATGTTATAACTTAGCGACTATACCGATCCCAACTATAATTTCATTGCGGCAGTCGGAAGTCTAGAATTGTTGTCCCAAGCTAGGCAGGTTGAATATTTTTACAATTCACTCGTAAATGAAGTGTCGGCCGACCTTTCTTCTACCGAGTATTATGTTCCAAATAGTTCTAGACTACAAGAAGGGTCGGTCAATCCTTCTAGTGTTCACCATTCTGGATACAGGTGAATGGTTGGATATAGTTGTTCACAAGTTTATAATAAACGAAGGGGCGGTTGATCCTTCGTGTCGGAGGTCGGAAGTCGGGATAAATATTGTTTATATGTTATAACTTAGCCAATCTCAGTTCTAGGATGAATTCTGCATTAATTTGGAAGAAAGAACATTGACAATATTTAAATGTGTGGATCAGAGCATATAAAATGAATTATAACCCAGGTACTACAGTCAAATATGAGGCAAAGCGATAAGATGGTGTAACAAGAAATACATCCACACAAGAGAAATTAAAAGACTGAAGAAAGTAAAAACATATGAATCTCTGTTTCGGATATACTTTTACTTCTATTCTTCATTAAAGTCTTCAAAAAATATTACGTCACTGTATTTTTTGCTCTCGGATCCAACCCCTATTAATCTGTAAAATCAAAATTTATACAAAACCATCTTTGAAATCGTCGCTAAAAAAAGAAATTTCAAAGAAATATCTCTAATCCAACCCTTATTATCTTGTGAAAATTTGAATAAATTTGTCATTTATTTCAATCCTTCTACTGTTTGATGATCAAAAGCCTTGTTTCCATTTAGATGTCTCCTTTGCGATATAATTTGATGAGGATCATAATTCATCCTTTCAACCTCTTGGAAATCCAAAATCTTTAGTAATTTTTCTACTACAAATAGGGATGCCTTATTATTAATGATGAATGGACCAACTTTAAGGGGGAATTTCACATCAGATGCTTTTTTGAAAGCACAGAAATGTTCTTTTGAATGCAACCTTTGTCTAATAAATTCCAAGGAAAAAACCCTCGCTATTAAAAAGGCTGGAAATAGATATGGTGATCCAGTAAAAACATACACCCTAATTATAGTATGTTCTCTATACAAGAACCAATCACATGTTTGGCCTTCTAGTGTAGGCTGCAAAGTTTCTTTTTCTTCAAACACTCAGGGCATTTCAGCATTAAAAATAATTCTGTAAATTTCTGCCATGATTTTATGGGTGAACTGAAACATATTGACCTGTTTATTAAGGTCATGAGAAAAGATGGTACAAAGAAACTTGGATTTTTAAATGTTTGAACAGTATGACTGATACCTGAAATGGTTCAACTAGTTGAAATTCACCAACTGGACATGAATCGCTTCAGCTAGGAATTCATCAAAATTAAAACAACACACCGGACTCGACTGTGACACTGGTGAAATTACTTGGAGAAGGAAACCTAACATAACTTTCGTGATTTGACTTATCACTATCTAGACCTAAAATTTGACTCAACAAGGACAAAACTAACTGGGTATCTCGTTGAAAGACATCAATATTGAATGGCAACGATAGGTTTTCATGCGACTGACCATCTTTCAAGACTTGTAATAAAAACTTGTCTTTTTTTGCAGAACTGTTGTTTCTATAAAATTTTCCAAATTTTCTTCGTTAAACGACTCAGGGCTTTTGGGAAATGTTTCAGGTAAACTTAGAACCCCACAGACAGTCTGCGCATTTACTGGGCATAGAATTTTGGTTGTTATTACATTAATGATTGCCCTTTCGCCCTGCGAATAATTCGCCACACACCAACAAACAAATTCGAGGAAGTGTAGGGTTTGTTCGACACAAAAATAGTACAAAAAGGAACCAAAAACATTAAATACATCCTTTCCCTGTAACTTAAACTCCATTAATTTCTCCTTAGACTGTGAAATACTACACACAGACAAAACAGGGTCAAAAACAGGGCCTAATACAATCTTCTCGTTTTCATCTAAACTTTCATTGAAGGGAATAAGGTCTTTGGTTTTCGCCATTTGGGACACAAAATATAAACACTGAGAGTTTCGAGCTACCTGTGAACTGTGAAGCGAGCTTCTTGGGTGCTATTCCAGTTGATGAAGACAACGACGTGTTTCACGTGGACCATTCTTTTCCTTCAGGTAATAAGCGACACAAATATTTTGTAAAACTTCGAACAACCCTTTTATAGAACATATGCTTAGGTGGTTTCCGAACTTGCGATGAGCGGTTTAAATTTAACCGCTTTTCATAGCGGACTCCACCAACACTTGCCACGTGGTAAGCGATTTAAATTCCGCTCTACCTTTTCCAAGTTTAACCACCGTGCACTTTCTAGCATGGGAACCCATTTCCACCGTTGATTATCTGGGTGTGTGTCTGGGTGTGTTGTCCAATTTTTTAGCGCCTTTTCCACCTCTGCCCTTGGAGTGAGAGACCTTATGTAGATACCTTAGAATAGTGACAATATTTGCATTGTTCCTCTCTATAAACATTAATAACCCAAGAATCCATATAGAATAAATTTTTAAAACATAAAGACAAAAATGCTAACAATATAAAGAAATCACTTGTTTGATGAATAATACGAATTCAAGACATTGTTTGTAGATGGGTTTGTAGAAGATCTAGTGTAACATGGGAAGAAGTCGATGAAGAAGAGGGAGAGATGACCATAAGAGATAAGAGAAGTCTAAACAACAAGATCAATCTTCCAAGATGGCATTGATGGCATTGAGATGAAACATTAAATTAGGAAAAGAAGGAGAGATCACATGTCTTAGCAATAACATCTAAGGTTGTGTTGTTTTTTTAAACAACCCATTTCATATTAGCTCCATAAGTATATTGTTCATGTTTGACTATTAATAACTCGAATGCTTCCAAATGGCTCCAAATGATTTTGATTTGGGTCTCAAGGTGTTTTAAAGGTATTAGGACATAAAAAGAGACAAAATTTGCATTGTTCCTCTCTACAGCTTTTAATAAGCAATGTCTAACGAAGATAAACCAAGAACCCATATAGAGGAAATTTAAGAAACATAAAAAATACCTAACAATTTGAAAAGTATTCATAACCATTGATATTGAATTGACAAGTAATCAAACTTCTAATAGAAAAACCAAGGTTGGATGCAAATGGAATACAATCTATGTAATTTCCAATGAATACAGAGATCGATAAACACAAAAGAGGGAGTGAATCTAACAAATATTTTCATGAATACAAAAAATATTATCTTGAATCACTTCATTAACAAATGCCACTCCTTTGAATCCCTTTGGCAACTTGAAAGTGGACGACAAAGTGCAAAGGTAACATTAACCAAAGCTAAAGCTATAGCCAATTTGTGAGCCTTTAGACAGTTTTAGAAAGTGCTTTTGACAACTATGAGGTTTTATGCTTTTAGTAAGCCTTACTTTCTTGTGTTTTTCAACTGGCCTTTAAGGCATTATTTATGTTAAATTCTTGTGTAATGTCCCCAACTTGGAACTTTTCCCAATTCGGTCAATTTTCAAAACTTGGACTAGTGAACCCTCAAAATGTCCCAAATGATTTAGAACTATGTCTAGAGTGGATTGAGGTGTAATATGACACATTTATGTAGCTATTATAGGCATGGAAACTTCCAATAGAATTCAACCACTTGCATTTACAATTAGACAATGAAAGGAAGAATCACTAGGAAAATCTATGTTGAAGCCCCCAAGGGTAGATGGCTCCAAAAGACTCTTTAAAGGATTTCGAATTGGGTATGAAGGTATATGGAGGGAATTAAGAAATAAAAAGGAACCTCATCGGTGATTATAGACTCATATCATAATACTTCTGCAACATCCATTTAACTTTGGGAGAAGTTGGGGAATTTTACTAGTCAAATCGAGGTTCAAAACCCCCAAGGGTAGGGGATGAACATGGATTGTGATAGTGACATCAATACAATGATACATGGATAATGGAATACAGGTACAAGGACATAGATACACTCATAGGTTGATGGCAACCGTGATACAATGGTAGTGGAGTATTGTTCTTCTTATTCATATTAGGGTGACAAGATCGAGCAAGGATAGGAGATTGAAGACTCCTTTGGTTTGGTGCTTGTGATCTCAGGGAGTTGGCGATTCCATCTAGTTGGTGCTAGTAAAACTATTGAATTGGAATTTACTAAGGTCTGGAGTCCTATCTATAGGTTGGAAATTATGAAAACCAAGGGGTTGTAGCCTCGTTTTGTTAGCTTTTCAACATTTAATTCAATATGATCTAGGATCTTAACTGAGAGAAAAATATGTACAGCATGTCAAACACAAGAGACAAGAGACACAAAGAATTTCACCAGAGACAACCATAAAGGTGA
Organism: Larix kaempferi; assembly: GCA_027924585.1. Taxonomy (NCBI): domain Eukaryota; kingdom Viridiplantae; phylum Streptophyta; class Pinopsida; order Pinales; family Pinaceae; genus Larix; species Larix kaempferi. The sequence goes on from BSBM01000715.1 coordinate 1,116,501, forward strand.
AAAACCCCACAACTTCCTCAGAGATAGAATAAGCACCAATACAAAGATCACAAAGATGAAACCCCAAAAGATAGATGTCTCCAGCAGTTCTTCCTCTAGGATCCTCCACTTGTGCGCACTCCTCTCTCTCAAATATGCGAGTTGGATGTGTGAGTGAATGAGAAAATATAGTGGTGCAACCACTCTATTTATACTTTAAATTTACTTGACTTGCCTTTCATCCCAACTGGGTCGACCCCCTAGGGGAGTCTAATAACCCTTCCACTTAACACATACTGGGCTGACCCCTCTAAGGAGGTCTAATAACCCATCAAATATAAGTTACAACACTTACAATAAAACTTGTGACACTTGCAAATACAAATGACAACACCTCCGAACAGAGGAATAAGAACATCTCTATCGGGAATACAATAAAGTACAAATGTAATACATACAATATAAAAGTGAATAATATCTTCTGAAGTTACAGATAGTACAATAATACTCCCTCTTAACTGAGAAGGTATTCTCTTGACACAGGAATCAATACATATAGGCATAAATCTTCAATACTGGAGCTGGATCATCAACACTGGATCACTGGAGCATCATCATAGGTCTTCATCATCTCTGCGAGCAAGCAATCAAGTAGGTACATCTCAGAACTGATTACACTGTATTTGCAAATTTTTTGTACCCTAATGTCACCCCATAATCTCTTAGGACTGATTACACTATCTCTGCAGAATTTTGTGTACCCTAATGTCACCCCATAATTTTCAGATCGTACAAGGATTTCTTCAGTTTGCACACATGAGTCTCTGTATCGTGTGTCTCAAACCCGAGTGATTTCTCCACATATACTTCCTCTTCCACTACACTATTCAAGAATCCTATCTTGACATCCATCTGGTGTATGATCTTCCTTTTCATGATCTTCATTATCTTTTGGTTTTACTTCATTCATTGTTGCATATCGATTCTTGAGTACTTCTGGTTCTTCAAAGTATTCTTCTTGACATCATCAATCTTCTTGCTGAATCATCGTCACTTGTTCTTCGAAACAAGTCTATCTTGTAGGTGATGGTACAAGGTATTTCCTACTGGACAAGTTTAATTGCATGATTAGAAACATCTCATAGTATTCAGAACAAATTCTTACACATAAAGATATATGTCATATAGTCATGCAATTATCTTAGCCAATCATGCTTCAATACAACATTTATCCATATCCCATAACTTTCTAGATGCCTTCCATCTCTACCAGAACATTCTTAAGAGTGTGCAAGTGTACTACAACATGTCAGCAAAGAGGTTTCATTCTAGATAAGTAGCAATGGAATGTTGTATAGTACCATCAACCACTTACCCATTACTTGCATATACGTAGTATCTTGTTCATTAATGTAATTTTTCTCTAACATCCTAATATCCTCAGGGCCGACCCCACTAGGGATTCTGATAACCATATCACATACAATGATGACCTTTCCGATCGAAGGAATGAAACATCTCCGTCAGAAGTACAATGCCATATGAATACAATATAAAATATACAAGTGAAATACATTCCGAATTTACAAATACATCAACACTCCCTCTTAACTAGGAAGGTATTTCTTGACACAGTTATTTAGCACAAGTCTTCATCGTTGACTACACCATTCAAGAAAGTTGTCTTGACATCCACCAGGTTTAATTCTTCCACTTTATCACTACAACCAGAGAAAGTACCATTATGATGGAAGTGTATCTGGCTACAGTTGCAAAAGTTTCTTCATAATCTATCTCTTATTTTTGGGAGAATCCACGAGCCACAAACCTTGCCTTGCATTTCTCCTCCTCCACTTGTGTGCACTACTCACTTGAGAGAATGAGTGAGTGAATGAATGAATAAATAGAGAGTATAATAACCCTACCTCCTCCACTTATTTATATTTGTCTTCCACTTGCCTTTTACCCTACATGGGCCGACCTCTCTAGGAGGGATACACGTGAAATATGATGAATTAATAAAGCAGGATACAGCTGATACCTCCCTGCAGGAAGCAAAGCAAGTCATTTGGGATGACATTATTGCGGAGGCAGAGAAATTGAGGCCATATCTCGATTTCATTATGGACAAAGAGGGTGTAATAAAGTTAGCTAGGCAAAGCCTAACAGCAGTCAATGAAAATTTCAACAAGAATCCCATGGACTGTGCAGAAAAGTCCATAGAATTTATGAATGGGATGACAAAGGATGAGGTGAAAACAACTAGCATAAACTTAGGATAAAGTGTCTATTATTATTTGGGAAAAATAGGTGGTGAATAAGTATCACCAGATGAACATGATTCAGGCAAGGATAGACATTTTAGCACATCAAGTAAAACTCTTAAAAGAAATGTTTGATCCATTATTCAAGAAGGGACTTCCTATCTTTTGGGAGGAGGATGGCACCACAAGGACACAAGAAGAAGAATATCAGGGCAAGTTGTGGGGATGTCGATTCAATTTGTATTATATATAATTTAGGTAAATTTATTCTAATGTTTATGTATTGATTCATTGTAATTTTTTGCATAATTAATGAAATTCAATCGGTTTCTCTTGGCCATCTTTTTTGGATATTAATTTGTCAAATTTCTTTGAACTTTGTTTTATGTTTCCAATTTAATGAATACATCGATCTGTAGGTTGGATTTCTATTAATATACAATTCATGTGTTACTATGTGTTAAATGAATTTCTTCGTTTAACTCATTTTATCTATAATTTTCTACAACTAATAAACAACCACACATTTATATTGATGCTAGTAAGTGGAAAAGTGCTCTTACAAAACTAGTTGCTTGGATCTGCATTGGATAAAGATAAGTAATATTATGCATTTGATTTTGGTGCATTTTTATTTCATTCTTGTATGTTGTGATTGTGTAATTGAAAGGTTTTTAATTATGTTGTGATTGTGTAATTGAAAGGTGTTTTACACAGTGCACGTGTAGGTTGACATGGATAAGCCATGTGGGAAAGAAGTCTGGCACGGAGGAGACACATTGGAAAAAGCCCCGACGTGGAGGAGTTGCATGGGAAGAAGGTGTGATGTGGACCAGCCACACCATATCCACACGTGCCAACGACCATGAAGGATGGGAGAAGGTGGTTTCGCAAATGGAGGACGGTGGTTTTCCTTACCGCCCTTCCAACTTGCGAAATCATTTGGTGCTACCACATGGAGAGCGGTTTCAGATTCGGAAACCACCCATCCCCTTGTCCTAGCGTGCATGTTGGGGATGCAGAATGGAAGTGGGACCCTTGATATTTCACTACCCAATTGATATTTTCCACCATTTAAAATGGTTTTTATGTTGGCATGTAGGTGATCTTTTCCTTCATTTAAAATGGTTTGTACATTGGCATGGAGGTGATCTTTTCCACCATTTAAAATGGTTTGTACGTTCGCACGGAGGTGATATTTTCCACCATTTAAAATGATTTGTACGTTCGCATGGAGGTGATCTTTTCGAACATACGTTGGAATGGAGTTTATCTTTTCCGCCATTTAAAATCGTTTCTACAGTGCTAATGGTAAATGATGGATTGTATCAATCGTGTGAATAATCTCATCACATTTATGAGGTGCCCATTTATGATGGATTGTGTTTATGTGTCATGACATACAGATGATATCCCTCCACATTGTGACAATAAATGTCATGAAATTTTATGCATTGATATCCTGCCACACTACTCTTCCCACCCACACTACTCTTCCCGCCCACTGCCTACATTGAAACTTATCCTGCCGCACTGCTCTTCCCGCCCAATTCCTACATTGAAACTTATCCCACCACACTGCTCTTCCCGCCCACTACCTACATTGAAACTTAAAGTTCAAACTCTCTGTGTTTGCCAGTTTGGAGCTCTGTTTTCTCTGAGGACTGAGGTTTGCTTTTGCTGAGGTGGAACCGAGAAGAGTGTTGGGCGAGTAGAGCAGTAAGATTGGTTTCAAGAATCGACTGCTAGTTTTTCAATTGGTAGGTATTTATATTATTCAAACCATAAATCTAAGTCTATAACAGAGCATGCTTATTTAGCCTCCGGGCTAAAAATTTGTATCTTCCATGGTTGTCCAAAATCAATGCAATGATAGTTTGAAGTTCACAGTAGTTTAAAGTCGTTGAACATTTTAGATTCTTCAAATTTCTAGAATTTATTTCCTTCAATTCCAGGTAGTTATCTTCTTATAGTCCATTAATATGAATTCACAATGTTATATTTGCAAAATCGGGCATTACTCATTAATGTCGATTCCGACCAGCTTGCATACGTTTTCTATCTAGTGATGTAACGTATTATTTTCATATATTCCATATTGTTTTCTGTAAATACTCTAGCATTAATTTTGGCTAGGTTTGTTGGAAAAGGATAACGACAAATGAAGTCGTAAAATTGAAACATGTTTTTTCTTTTTAATATCATTTTGCAGTTAATATTCACTATAGTATACTGATCTATGTAAACGTTAATACTTTATTTGAAATATTTGAAATTGATAATGTATGTCTTAATTTATATAATATTGAATACATTTCTTTTAATATAAATATATATAATTTAAGTATTTAGATTAATTGAATAAAATTAAGCAATCAAATAACTTTAAACAATATTAAGGTATAATTGTTTGCCAATACAGTATCTTGGTTAGAAAAGTCCCATGTATTGTCTAGTTGGACGTGGTGTATGACTCAAATTGTTGGATGCAATGAGAACACATGTGAGTCTTGAATACGATACCAAGGCATTTAGTTTTAGAGATAAAGATGATAAAAATGTTCTTAAAATTTAGGCAAGAGACCGTGTTGGAGAATGAATTTAACAATGAAGACAATGCATATAGTGATGCCATTAGTTAGAAAGATTCTGACTGCGATTAACCAGACAAACATTCTTCCATACTTTTGGGACGAGACTACGATGAATGATATAGAAGCTTCTACTTCACCGAGTGTAGCACAAATCAATTATAGAATAATCAAAGCCACATGGCACAATCTGAACGTTCCACGTGTCACCCTGGAGACTAGATTTCGACATTTGAATGAAAAAAATTCCAGACCTTTTGCTACAAAGAGGTTTTCGTCAAGTCAAAATTTTGTCAATGAAAGTGAGGTCGCTCTATCGTAAGGTTGTTCCATTTCGGGGTGTTGGAAGTAGATGCCGAGGAGAAAGAGAGTCCTCTCCTTCCTCCAGGGATGAGTTTTTGGAGTGGCTAAAGTAGATATCGGCTCTCTAAACACATATTTCATAGGAACATTGCTTCACACGTTTAGCTGGAGAGTGGAAATATCCAAAGAGAAAGATCGGTCGCTCTTTCTCCAAGTTCTATTTTTAGAATTATCTCCTAAAAGAAGGGGCGGATGATCCTTCTTCTTCCGAATATTCTTTTCGTTATAGCTTGAGACTGCAAGAAGGTTCAGTCGATCCTTCTTTGTCTTCACCATTCTGGATATCGTTCAATTTCTAGATAAAGGTTTTGACAATTATCTACTAAACAAAGGGGCGTCTGATCCTTCTTCTCGAAAAATAAAAGTCAGGGAAAACAATTTTATATCTTATAACATAGCCGTGCTCAGTATTATTCCGGTGTTCACCATTTTAGATATAGATGAGTTGACGTACTAGCCTTCGTAGGTTGAATAGTTTTCCAATTCGCTCATAAATGAACGTGTGGCCGACCCTTCTTCTGCCCAACATTGTATTCATAATAGTTCTAGAATGCAAGAAGGGTCGGTCGATCCTTCTTTCTTTTGCCATTCTGGATATAGGTGAATTGTTGGATATAGTTGTTCACAATTATCTCCTAAATGAAGGGGCTGCCGATCCTTCTCTTCAGAAAATGGAAGCTGGGACAAACATTTTTATATGTTAGAACTTAGATGATGTCTAAGTCCCTACTATTTACAGCGGAATTTGGAAGCCGATAATTGTTGACATAGCCTTCGTAGATTAAACATATTTAAATTTATTTTCTAAATGAAGTGTTGGCCGACCCTTGTTGTGCTTAGTATTATTCCCTTGTTCACAATTTTGGAAATACATGTATTGGTGGCCTAGCATTCTTAGGTTGAACATTTTTAATATTCCGTCATAAATGAATGGGCGAGAGACGCTTCTTCTACCTAGAATTCTTTTCGTAATATTTCTAGACTGCAAGAAGGGTCGTTCGATCCTTCTTGTGTTCGCTTCTTCAACAAGAAGGGGTGGCTGATACTACCATTCGAAAAATTGGAAGTCCGGACAGCCATTTTTTATATATTATAATCTATGTTATATCTTTGTTTAAAATAAATATGATTGTTAATGTGCTCCTGTTATTTTATATTCCATAAAATGCTTTTGAACTGTATTTTGGTTCTGAACAATGTGTGTTGTTATTTTATATTTTAGATATTGTTTATGAAATGTATTTTGGTAGTCAATAATGTGTGGACCTATTTTTGAATGGATTGAAAGTTACTGAAGGAATCTCGTTTCCAGAAATAAATTTTTTGCATAATATCAACATTAATGAAGGATGTATCATTGTAAATGTTACCAAGTCTTTGAATGCAAGTCTTCCATTTCCCTATCGATCTGAAGGTGCAGATACATTGTCAAAGGCTATTGGTGGTTATATTCAATGGCCTATGTCCGCTCTTCGCAACAATGAGGTGAATGATATACCAACTTCTTCTTCAAAGAGTGTAGCACATATCATAACAACTAAGAATGAGTTGAATGATATACCAGCTTTTACTTCAACGAGTGTAGCACATATCACAACAACTGAGAATAAAACTTATTTTATTATGAGAAAAGTTAAGTTGTTACATAAGTGTTCAGAAAGAAAGGATTGCATTTCCATAGGTTTTGTAAAAAATGTGAGTGAGACTGATTTTGTTGGAAGAACATTTTTGGGTGACTTCTCCTTTGGTATTATGGTTGATAAAGTGGTGTTTTATTATATGGCATGTTGTCTAGGGGTGAGCAGTGGATCTTTTGTTGTATGGCCGATTAAATGAATCATCGATTTTAATACAGAAACATTGCTTTCTGTTCCAAGTACTTTCAACAATAATCAATCTGAATCTACTAGTTAATTTGATACATCAGTGTTCTTTAAAGCAATAGTATGTGGCTCGGGGATTAGTGTCAACTGTTTTTAAGGGAGACATTGTACAATTCAAAGTACTAGATGCTAGTGAGTTTGGTATTTTAGTTCATAAAGTCTTCCGCAATTGCGAGGATTGTGTTGTATTTGAAGGCTCTATTATAAGATGGCCTGCAAACACTTTACTTGACCTCGATAATGTTCCTTTGGATGTTATACATTTGGAATGTTTTTTAAGAATGTCCTTTACAGATGGTCCTTCCAGGTACTCCCCATTGTGAATGTACACATGTTAAAGGTAATCGAACAAGGCCATACAATTCCGTAAATGAGGTAGCACATATCATAAAAACTGAGAATGAGGTGAATGATATACCAGGTTCTAGTTCGACGAGTGTAGCACATATCACAACAACTGAGAATAAATCTTCTTTTATTATGAGAAAAGTTAAGTTGTTTGTTAGGAACCCATGTCTTTACTTTGTTAGTATATTGTTGTTGGACGCATATGCTTTGTAAGTCATCCCGTAGTATTTGTTGATCCATAGTTTGTGTTATTGTTGTTGGCGCATATGCTTTGTAAGTCGCCCATAGTTTTGTTGATCCATAGTTTGTATTGGCCCATGGTTTTGACCCGTAATAATTGTTGATCTATATTTTGTATTGGCCCATGGTTTGTATTGACACATGGTATTGGCACTTAGACTTAGTATATAAGTGTGTGTTGAGGCCTATGAAGGCATCGTGAAGTTAATTGTATTGAGCTTGCTCAAAGGAGGTTGCCCCCTCGAAGTGGCCCGTGATCAATATAAAAGTGATTCTGAGTTCCGTTATTTCTGATATCTCATGTATTTGCATTAATTAATTATTGTAGGTTCTTCACATCTGGTATCAAAGCACTTTCTTGGGCTCGTTGGGTGGAATTTCTGCAAAAAAAAAATTTCGCATCTGTTGCAACTTCGGATTTGGGAATAATCCCTATCCACTTAACTGTGGGAAGTACTTGGGCATAAGCCCTAAAACTCATTGTGAGAAGTACCACAGGAACCCCAAAGTAGCTGGCCCATTGAGAGGACCTGCCAGCGAAAAGGGCAAGGACCCCTACCCGATTGACTAGTTCCCACCCGTGAGGTAAACCAAGAGCTGTCATTTGTGGAAAAGAGGTTATTAGTTTTACCTGAGCCATGGAGTGAGGGGTACTGCCCCAATACACAAGCTGTCAGACAGCATTGGTGGCCGAGTGAAACACCTGAACTGTTAGGAAGTCGTACATACATGGGGTCCATATCTATTTTCAGTTGAACTATTGTCGATCACTTCCGCTCCAGATCCAGTCATTTAAAATCTATTCTAAAAGTCGTTCCAGATCTAGTAGCCATTTTCGATCCCTTTCATGCCATTGCAGATCCATCTATTGCGGATCCCTTCTGCGCCGATATTGCCGATCCATTTCTGGAAAAAAAAAAAGAAAAAAAAAAAGGAGTATAAAATTATGTTTTTCAGCCATATCTCCCTTATTTCAACTCTGTTTTCCCTAAAACTTCACTGACATCCCTGCAATCCCATTCTGCATACTTCATTCCTAAAGACCCTATCCCAAATTCCACTTCCCAAGACCAAAATTCCCACATTTGTCTATTTTTAGGGTTTTCCATAACTTCTTCAATTTTTACCCGATTGCCTTCAAATTTTACCATAGAGTTCCCGCTTCTGAAATCCCCATTTTTTGCTTCCCTGTCCCTCAGAATGTGTCGAAAACCTAGTCAAACCCCAATTACCCCTCCTAGTTTTTCCCAAATCCAAATTTCCCCTTACTAAATAAGCTTGTCTTTGTATTTTTCTATCCATTCCCCCCACCCACAAAAAAAAAAAAATCCCGGTTATGGTTTTCATTCGCACAAGAGCAAAAACCATGGAGGAAGCACTTGCAGCCATCCAAACCAAAATCCAAAATCTGGATGAAAAATTTCTCAGCCTCCATCTTCAGCATTTAGCCATGAACAGTAACCGACAACCAGAATCTTCTGCATCCACTGGGTTCTCTTCTTCCATCAATTTTCGTGGGCCGAAGCTTGATTTTCCTCACTTCAATGGTACTGATCCGATTGGATGGATATACCGAGCAGAACAATATTTCAGTTTGCATAATACTTTTGATGTCCAGAAAGTTCCATTTTCATCCTTTCATTTGGAACAGGAAACCCTTCAATGGTACCGTTGGTACATCAAAGCTCATCCCGAGCCAAACTGGACAAATTTTTGCCAACTCCTTTTGCCACGATTTGGTCCTAGTGCTTTTGATGACTTCACAGGAGAACTCACTAAACTTCACCAAATTGGCATAGTGAGAGAGTATCAGACAAAATTTGAGAAACTAGGCAATCACACAGAAGGATTGTTTGATGAATTCTATAGGAGTTGTTTTATCATTGGTCTCAAGGATGAAATCCGCTCAAAAGTCAAAATGTTTTGTCCCAACACAATGATGGAAGTCCTAGGGTTGGCTAAGTTGGCAGAGGACAAGATCGCAACTCAACAACGCTCCAAATCCACCTTTGTTCCCTTCAGAAATATGGGTTCCCAATTACCTCCCATCACGCCTACTCCTCGACCAACTCCTATCAAGCATTTCTCTGAAACAGAGATGCAGGCATGCCGAGAAAAAGGCATTTGTCATAATTGTGATTAGAAATTCACTCGGGGACATAGATGTGTTCACTAAAAGCTCTATCTCTTGGATGTGGATTCTCCGCCTGCCTCAGAACTTGGTGAAGAAGCTCCAAATACAGTAGATGTTCAGGTCGACATTCAACACCCGCCTATTGACACCCCATCTCAAGACGACCCACCCGAGATCTCTCTCCATGTTGTAACTGGTGTCACCACCCCACAAAAAATGCGGGTCAGGGGATACTTCAAGAAGCTCCCTCTTACCATACTCATTGATTTTGGTAGCACTCATAACTTCATTGACCCTCGGATTGCCAAACATGCTGATTGTTTTGTCCATCATTGTTCCAACTTTGAATTCATGGTTGCCAATGGGGGCACCTTACCTTGCAAGGGGAAGTGTCATAATGTGCGTATCTCTATGGAAGATTATAACCTGTGCTCTAACATGTTTTCCTTGTCCTTAGGTAGATGTGATGTAGTTTTGGGCGATCAATGGTTACGCACACTTGGCCCCATCTTATGGGATTTTGATGAACTTTGGATGCAGTTTTCAGTCAACGGGACACAATACAAATTTATGGGCTTACAACCAGGGTCTCTTTGGATCATCAGTTCACATCGCTTGGAAAAGATCCTTAAGAAGAATTCACATGGTGTCATTGCTCGGCTCCATTCCCTTCAAATGCACCCACCAACGGTCTCCACTACTTCCTTGTATAGATATGCAGGTGTCCTTGTTGCACCAGTGAGCTTGTCGCCTTCACGAGACCTTTCCAGTAAGCATTTTTCCGCATCTACATTTTAGTAGGACATGATGGCTATTTTGCATGCAGTACAGAAGTGGCAGGCATCCCTATTGGGGAATTATTTATGCATCAAGACTGATCTCCAGAGTCTAGAAACTTTCCTGGAACAACGGGTCTCCTCCCCAACATACCTGAAATGGGTTCTCCAAATCATGGGTAATGACTATGCGACCACTTACTAGAAGGGTAAGGACAATATGGTGGCAAATGCTCCTTCTCGCATATTTGATGACCCAGTTTCTCTTACAACTATTTCTCTGCTTATTCCAAATTGGTTGCAATCTATTCAATGGGGTTATCTCTTCTATGAACTCCATGCTTCTTCATCAGCAGGGCACTATGGGTTCCTCAAAATGTATGACCAAGAACAATGCAACTTCTTTTGGAAGGGATTGAAAATGGCGATTCAACGGATGGTGGTTGACTGTGATACTTTCCAAGTCAACAAGGGTGAAATGACCCTCCTTCCAGGACTGCTCGAACCCTTGCCCATCCTTACACAGATTTGGACAATTATTTCTATGGATTTCCTAGAAGCGCTCTAGTGGTATAGTACCACATCTAAAAGGACACCATATGAAGCAGTCTTTGGACAGGCACCGCTAGTTCTTCTTCGATACACCTTCAGCAGCTCCCCAGTTCAGGAAATTGACTCAATTCTTCGAAACCGTGATCAACTTCTTCTCATTTTGCAGGACAATCTTCACATGGCAAGAATTTGACTGAAACAACAAGCCGATCAGCACCATTCTGCGCACACTTTTCACATCGTTGATATGGTTCTTCTTTGTCTACAACCTTCCATGCAATCCTCCCTAAAACTCAAAAGGCACCAATGGCCCAGAATGCAACCCGAGGATGCTACAGGGGACCCACTCCTTCAGATTCTGCATCAATTTCCACATCTAAAGTTTTGAGGACAAAGATTTTTCTAAGGGAGAGGGGATGTTAGGAACCCATGTCTTTACTTTGTTAGTATATTGTTGTTGGACGCATATGCTTTGTAAGTCATCTCGTAGTATTTGTTGATCCATAGTTTGTGTTATTGTTGTTGGCGCATATGCTTTGTAAGTCGCCCATAGTTTTGTTGATCCATAGTTTGTATTGGCCCATGGTTTTGACCCGTAATAATTGTTGATCTATATTTTGTATTGGCCCATAGTTTGTATTGACACATGGTATTGACCCATGGTATTGGCACCTAAACTTAGTATATAAGTGCTTTTTGAGGCCTATGAAAGCATCATGAAGTTAATTGTATTGAGCTTGCTCAAAGGAGGTTGCCCCCTCGAAGTGGCCCGTGATCAATATAAAAGTGATTCTGAGTTCTGTTATTTCTGATATCTCATGTATTTGCATTAATTAATTATTGTAGGTTCTTCACATTGTTACATAAGTGTTCAGAAAGAAAGGATTGCATTTCCATAGGTTTTGTAACAAATGTGAGTGAGACTGATTTTGTTGGGGGAACGATTTTGGGTGACATCTCTTTTGGTATTTTGGTCGATGAAGTGGTGTTTTCTTGTATGGCATGTTGTGCAGGGGTGAACAGTGGATATACTAGCTTCTTCTAAAATTTCCAAATGAAATTTAAGATCGTTACCTTACAGGCCTGCAATAAATCAGGGTGCACACCTTTCAAACATTGGCACCAAACATTGTTGCTCAAATTTTTGTATATCAAAAATTCCACTTCGATCAATAATTGAATGTGCTAAGAAATTTGGTATTTGAATGTTATAAATTCTATGGGATCAAATGCTCCTGTTTCCAAAGGAGATGATAGAGAAAGAAGCTTGTTTACAATGAGATTAGACACAATAGACGTCTTTCAAAATGCATGGTATAAATGTCATCAGATAAAAAAGAGCGCTTTGGGTAAGGCGATTGGTGATATTTATCAGGAGTTAGATGATAGTACTGTAATATTGGAACCGTCATGTTAAACTGTCACGTTTTTTTCCAGAACTTATTTTTGATGGGCACTTTATTCTCTAAATTGTCATTAATTTTTGTGGGTCACTCTTAACAGAATTTGGATTTACATTTTATAGCTAACGTTTCTAATTTCTTTTAATTTTTTTTCCATGATCATTAATTTGTTTGATAAGTTAACATAAACAACTTGGCATTAAAATAGAAAACTCCAAATTGTTAACTTGACACGTAACCATTGGACCTTTCTATGCATATCATACCTAGAAATAAAAGTACACTTTGATAATATTTTCGGCCATGAGCATTTTCTGTATAGTTAAAACTTTTATTTTCTATGTAAATGTGAAATTTTAATCAATTTTAAAATATATATTAATAAAAAATTTACTATGGACAGGTAATTATTTTATCAGCTGAAGGGAAAAATTTAAACCATACCATTTTTTGAAAGGGAATATATATACTTAAAAAATGCTTAGATAGACAACAACAATGGATTGTTGGTGCAGAAGAAAACATGAAGATCGATGTAAATAGCATCATATGGGCATGGTCACCAAGAAGGGCCTTGCAGTAGAAAAAAATAGACTAAACGAGAAGGGCCTTGCAGCAGTCAAGGCACAACGAGAAAATATGGGGAATAGTGTTCAGAGTGGTGGATGTTCTCAAGGGTTGATAGTAGACAAAATTGGTTTCTAAATTTCTCTATGTGACAGTTTTAAGCATCAAAATTGTTGTGTTTCTAAATTTCCACTTGGTCAACAAAAATTTGTATTTTCTCATTTTCATTAAAGTTTTATAAAAGGAAAGATACAACTTATAGCCATTGGGATTGATAATGGATGATTATTTGTTACAAAATTAGATTTGTGATAAGTGTCGTAATTTGCGCACTAACTGTCGTTAAGTGTTGTAATTGTGCTTAAGAATAATTGGCCTTTAGAAGTGGTTTATCCGCTGCACTTAAAATCAAGTAATTATCCTCAGAGTAACTACCTAAATACTAAAATATGATCCTCTATACACAAACTGCCAAATGCAACGGTGCTCATAGGAAAAAATATTCTATATGAACCAATATTCTATGCAAGCCAACTATATTTCTAATACTGAATATGCCAAATCAAATATGCCACGTGTCACAATATGATCATTCCACGTGTCACTCCGAGATATTAGATATCAACATTTCAAAAGAAAAATTTATAGATGTTTTGCTTCAAAGACTATGCTGGCAAGTGGAAGTATTCTCAGAGAAAGAGCGACCGCTCTTTCCCAAAGGTGTTCTATTGTTATGATTCCCTCATAAATGAAGGGTCTATCGACCCTTCTTATTCCAAATATTATTTTCATAATAGTTTGATACTACAAGAAGGGTCGGTCGATCCTTCTTGTGTTCTCTATTATATATATAGCCGAATTGTTGGATTAAGGTTTTCACAATTAACTACGAAAAGAAGGGGCAGACGATCCTTCTTGTCAAAAAACAGAAGTCGGGAGAAACCATTTTTTATAGGTTAAAACTTCCAAGGTGTTCTATTTTAAAATTTCGTCATAATTGAAAGGTCGGCTGACCCTTTGTATTCCCAATATTATTTTCATAATAGTTCAACACTGCAAGAAGGGTCACTCGACCCTTCTTATTCCAAATATTCTTTTCATAATAATTTGCAACTATAAAAAGGGTCGGTCGATCCTTCTTGTGTATTCCATTATGGATATAGCTAAATTGTTGGATAAATCTTTTCACTATTCACTATGAAAAGAAGGGGCGGCCAATCCTTCTTGTCAGAAAACAGAAGTCGGGACAAACGATTTTTATATGCTATAACTTAGCCGATTGATTGGCTATTCAGAAAACAAAAGTCGGGACAAACGATTTTATATGTTATAACTTAGCCGATTGCAGAATCTTGGTTTTTAGTTTTGATATATTTTCTTTCCGCAGCCTGCAACCCACAATTGCAGATTGAGGATTGCGGAAAGAATGTATATATTTATGAAATAAAACCCTACAACCCTTCTTTTCCTTCCGGCATGTTTACGTTTTAACCGTTGATTTGTCTTGATCCTGCTGATGAGATTACACCAGGTGATTAAAATGAAGTTTAGCTTTCCTGTTTAGTTTTTCGGTTTTAGCACTAGCGTTGTCCTCGATGAAATTGGGAGGCTTAATTTCTAAAAAGAACGGAGAAAGCCTCGGTGGTCTGAGCAAAATAGAATCATATGGGTAGGTATTGATGGCCTCAAGGGTGAACTGATAAAATCCCAAGCCCAAAAATTTGCAAGGAGAATTAAATTGTTGAGGTCTGCCCATAGTTACATATTTGCACAAATAAACAGTCTAGATTGGCGGTGGTGAAGATATACAGTCATGAACACGCTTTGTGCAAAAAGAATGAGGTGTTCTAGATGGAGGCAAGAGGTTTATCCCACAACCATATTAAGTAGCAGATCAATGGCCAATGGAGCAGATCGATGGTCAGGAACTACTTCCCCGATATGACATGCGTGGAGCAAACAAACTTTCAGATTTGCAAACTTTTGGTAGAGGCCCGCGAGTTTAGATGGCGCAGATCTGAGGAGGCTGAGATCTATGGCTGAGGTTTTGTTCATGGATCTAACTTGCACGAAACATCAATGCAATCCAAATCCGTGAAGTTGGTATAAGTCGCAACATTTGACGGCTAGGATTCGAGGTGACATGTGGCAGGATTCGAGGCCACCAGGGATCAGGAAAATGGACGGCCAAGGAAGCTTCCACACTGCAGGAGATGCAATTCTGATAGCAAAGGATAAATAATATAAAAAACTTGCCTACACGAAGAGCCGGATTCCTATTTTGCATCCGAAAGCGACAGGAGCAAGCTGTGAAGAAACAGAGAGGTCAACCAGGGGCCCAAGCCAACCTCAAAAAAATAGGTAGGTTATCTTCTCTACAATAAACTATTTAATGGTTGAATTGAGTGATAGAGAACACACAGAAACACTGTTTACACATAGAGATGCAAAGGTCTACGACACTATGATGATCGATGACCCCATGGAAACTGTCAAAAACAAACAGAAACTGGTCAAGGAGCAAGGTATAGACATGCACCAGGTCCACCAGTCCTATTTCCATCTATTTACAGTTGGCCAAACCCCTGCTTTAACCGAATTTGTTGAATGGTGCACCTCTAACTACTCTTCTACCGAGAGGGCAATCATGGACGCTTCCAAGTCCAATAGCCTTTGCGAAATTGATACCCAAACCCTTAGAAAATCCCTGTCAGTCCCAAAAGAGTTTTCCTAGAAAGCTATAGGGTGTAGCAAGGAAGCCCTAATCCGGTTTTTTAGACAATCCCCTATTGAAGTAAAACAAAATTTCTGCAGGTTTTGTCTGAATCCTACTGTCCAAATACAAGAGCATAATTTTCCAGCTGAAGCCAAACTATTCACGGAAGAATCTAGAGGTGTTATCGCCATGATGAGCCAATTTCTAGGTCTAGACTCTGATATGTATGTCACAGACTCTCTAATAAGTTTGCTTTTTGTCCTAGGCACCTACCCCCTAGAATCCGATGAACCAATCCAGTCTACCCAATGTCCATGCCTCAGGTTTGGTGAAGTTTTTGTTGAAATTATACACTCTCAGCTAAAGAATTTCTAGGAAACAAGGATTTTCAGATTTCAATCATACTTACTAAAAATGTTCCTGGTACTCAATGAGGAAAACTTGCAAAGGCCCAAGGTACTACTTACTCAAGATATGTACACTGATTACATCAAGTTCCATGACGAGCTCATGTCTGAGGTTTATCAGGTCATTTTCCAAAAGAAGCTTCCTAGAGTATTACCAGAAATGCAGGAGTTACTACAGCTTTCTCTTGAGAAGAGGGTCAGAGATTGGTTCCTTTTAGAGCATGGCATAATCATCAGGATTAATGGGTTTGCTTATGCACCATATGTGCTACCATTTTTCTGACCCCCAAAATGTTTGCATTAGAATTCATCAGACAAAAATTGAAGGAAGAAGCTTATCACTTTCTATATCATAGAAAGGGCCCTGATATTGTATTTCCATGGACTATAGGTCCATTATTAATAAAAACAAATGAGCTCTTACAGCCATCAAATGCAAGATAAAGGAGATGGGATTCAAAATAGAAGCAACCTTAAACTATGATCCCCACCACATCATTTCCAACAGGAGGAAGGAAAGGAACAAGAAGGATTTTGTGCATTTCAAAATTCTAGGCATGGCAGAAGCTGCAAATTTATTGGAATGTCCTAGCAGGAGCTAGATGGAAATAGACACACCTAAGAGCTCCTCCCTGCTAACACAAGGGAACACACCCACAATGCCTGGCTCTTGTAGCCTAGTCCTATCAATTCCAACAACCATGCATATGTCCATCAACTTAATAAATTCCAATAAGGAAGCTGACAGTGTCCCTATGGACACAGAAGGGGAAGCTGAGAGATCCCCAAAGAGGTAGAAAACTGATGAATCTGAGTAGCAACTAGTACCAGTAGGTACTCATAAAGGAAAAAAGAAATAAGTGGATAAGCTACCAACATTTGAGATCAAAGAGTATGTGCTTAACCCAACAGCCACTCAGCCTACTACCTTAAGCAATACTAGAGATGAATTGATAGATGAATACAAGGTGGACTCGCGGATAGCCTCATAGGAGTCCAAGTTATATACTGAACTAAGAAAAATTTCAAGCAAAGAAGTGTCTCTAGTGACTAGTAGGAGCCTCGCTCAGAACACCCTTAGTTTGGCCTTGGCCCCCAATAGAAAGGCCACTAAGCTAAGGATGAATTTAGAGGACATCCCTGTCCCAGATGTAATAAACTTGCACAAAGAAACCAGTGATGTTATTTATACTAAACTGTTGAGGACAACATTGGAGCTATAAAAGGTACAGGTCAGTAAGAGTAAGGTTGCCATCCAGCTCAAGCAGGAAAAGATGGAAAACAAATCTCATAAGGAAAAGATCAAGAAATTGCAAGGTGACATAGTGGCCACTAAGGGCCAGCCTGATAAAAGAGCCATTATTCAAAACCTACTCAACAAAAAAGACAACATCATCCAATCTGTAAAAAAGGGGCTGAAAATCCCCTCTACCCAATTAGTAGCAGTCTCTGAGCTAACAGAACTGGAGGAAAAGAAGGAGAAGTTGTAGATTAACTTGACAGACTATAGGGCCAAGCTATTGAATCTTGAAGCGAAGGAAAAACAATGGTAGATATATATAGCCACTGTAGTGGCAAGTTAGAAAATCTCAAAGGCCAGAGTGGAAGAGCTTAAGAAGAGACTGCAGCAGAAAGAGCAAGAAGTAGAAAGCATGGCCACACCATCCATAGAGGCTGGTGATTTCTCCCTGGTAGGGGATATAGACGAAGCTAGTCTGGAAGATGTGGAAATAACAAGATTAAAAAAGAAGAATGTGAATCTGAAAAACCTGAAGGATAATGCAGAAAGAGAAAAGGAGGCTTGGGAATCCAAGCACCAGGAGTTGCAGGTTAAATATGATGAGTTGACAATACAAGATACCAGGCAGACTTCCTTGCTAGAGGCTAGTTAGGTCATCTAGGATGGCATTGCTGAAGAAGCAGGGAAATTGAGGCCCTTCCTCGATTTTTTCTTAGACAAGGAAATAGTGATAAAATTAGCCAAGAGTAGTGTGACAGTAGCAAATGAGAAATTGAACAAAAAACCTGTAGAGTATACTGAGAATTCCATCGAATTCTTGAATGGATTATCTGAGGAGCAGGTCAATACAACTGGTGTAATAGATAGGGTTTCCATCATCATTGGAGTCAAAAAGTGATGCACAAGCACCAGCAGATAAAGGTTATTCAAGCTAAAATAGATGTCATGGCACAATAGATCAAGTATTTCAAAGACATGTTTGACCCTTTGTTCAAGAAAGGGTTACCTCTCTTTTGGGAGGAGGATGGAACAATGCTCACAGAAGAAGAATATCAGAATAAATTGGCAGGATGTAAAGTGCATTTCAACGATTTTGCAGGTATGGATCAGTTTCTATCAGGGAAGATAGTGGTGGAGAAAATGGAAAAGGATTTTGAGTTAAGCATGATGTTCAAGGAGGCTAGTGCACATCTGTGAAGCTACTCTTATAGGGACCACACTGAGATCCGAGTCTTAATGAAGGAGTTGGCCACCTCAGAGCTGCCATCTGTCGAGCTATGGAAGCTCGTTGAGAAATATGGGAAGGGAAAGCTGATATTGAACCGCTGAATATTCGATGATCGTGGGATAGCACCATGGAGGAAATATTCACTGAAGCATTTTGTTTATTTTGTTAGAGTCTGTTGTCTTTCGGTAAAAATGCTCAGTAATTTTGTAAAAGGAAATTGAGCTAGTTTTACCAGCATTCTCATTTTGTTGTAACTAATTCCTGAGGAGGGCGAACCTTTTTTAATAGGTGTCACCTACATTGTAACAACTTCTTGTTGAGGAAGCTCGATCTAGAAGGCTCTGAGCCTCTATGTAAGCAATGTAATATAAGGAGAAAGGGTTGGAAACTTATGTTGGACTCATGAATTCCCTGTGTTATTAAGCACTCTGAGATATATTTTAATAAAATCTAGCTAGGCCGAGCAAGGTTTTCTATCAGAGATTCCTGTGTCATTCGTCTTACGGTCTGTTTACTTCTTCTCTTATGTGAATGTTTCTCTCACTGTTTAATTCATATTGTTATGCTTTTTCATGCTTGGATAAGTGTTGTATTGGGACAGAAGTCATAAATATTATGCTATGTTGCTTTCATTTCAAGCATCCACTACCATTTTCTTCTAAAATTGGTATAGAATTCATTATCATAACCTCTATATTGATGGGTTGTTCATATCTTCTTTTGTAATCACCAAAAAAAATCTCTTTAATTAGCTATCCTACCTCTGATTAGTTTTCTTTGCATAGCACTGTCATGTTTAATCATATCCTTCATCCTGCCTTTGATTAGTTTGATCTACAATTTGGATTTGTCTTTACTCATGATCTGTGTGTGTTTTATGTTTTAAGTGAATTTATTTAATTAGAACATTTATCTATTTCCGCAAATGATTAACATAAATTAATAAATTCATGTTAATTTTTCAATTAACATTCCAGCCATAGGGTAATCTTGCATGTGCCTAATCCTTAAAACTACTGAGTGAATTTTCATTTCCTGATTGTGTTATGGTTAAACCCGCATTAGTAACTTTGCTATACTCAATGTGCCAAAGCAAAAAAAAAATAGTAACCTCCCTATGCTCAGTGTGCCAAGTCAAATATGCCACGTGTCACAATATGATCATTCCATGTGTCACCCTAGGATGCTAGATATCAACATTTTAACAACAAAATTTATAGACATTTTGCTTGAAAGACTTTGCTGGAAAGTGGAAATATTCTCAGAGAAAGAGCGGCCACTCTTTCTCCAAGGTGTTCTATTGTTACAATTCCCTCCTAAATGAAGGGTCAGCCGACCCTTCTTATTCCAAATAGTCTTTCCATAATAGTTCGACACTCCAAGAAGGGCCAGTCGATCATTATTGTATTATCCATTATGGCTATAGTTGAATTCCTGGATAAATGTTTTGACAATTAACAACAAAAAGAAGGGGCAACTGATTCTTCTTGTCGTAAAATGGAAGTCAGGACAAACCATTTTATATGATATAAACTCCAAGGTGTTCTATTTTTACAATTCCCTCGTAATTGAAGGGTCTCCCAACCCTTCTTATTCCCCATAGTATTTTCATAATAGTTGGATGCTACAAGAAGTGTCCGTCGACCCTTATTACCAATATTATTTTCATAATATTTTGATACTGCAAGAAGGGCCGGTCGATCCTTCTTGTGTTCTCCATTATGGATATAGCTACATTGTTGGATACAGGTTTTCATAATTAAATACAAAAAGAAGGGGCAGCTGATCCTTGTTTTTGAAAAACGGAAGTTGGGAAAAACTATTTTTATATGTTATAGCTTTTCACCTTAAAATTTCAAACAATTACAAATGAAAATTGCAATTTTGAACACTTTTCAAATCAGAAATTGCATTTTTTTATTTTAAATTCACATTTGAAGGTTATAAATTCATCCCTCCCTTCTAGCATGAAGGGCTTTAATTAAAAAATAATAATAACTAACAACACTTTTCATTCTTTTAATGAGATTTCATTGTATTTAGAAAAAGAAAAAAAGAAATAATGCTTCGATTTAAAAAAACAAAAGGAAAGAATGTTTCTATTAAAAAAAAGAAAAAGAAACAATAGAATAGCTTTTGTATAATTCTACTATAATGATACTAATGTAAATGTGTAAAGTTACTTATTTACAATTACTTCCATAAGTAAAATTTAGTTTGAGGAGCATTATCCCTCGGCTGCAGATGTGAGCATGATCTATGGGGCCATCCCCCCAGCATGTGGAGAGTGCAAGGGGAGGGATCCTAATCTAAGTTAGAATCTATTCTAAGGAAGACTTGTTGTTGTGCAGATCGGTCTTGATGTGAAAGGAACAAGCATGTTTTCCAACTCCAACAGAAATGTAAAAGATGTATTTGACTTGTTTACTTAAATCATCACCAATTAATGAAAATTAAAAGAGAATAATTCATGTAATTTAAACCTATTCAAGATCAATCTGTGATCACTGTGTCAATTGAAAAATTAACATTGATCAAATAGCATGTGAATCATTTGCAAAAATCGATAAAGAAAAATATCTCAATTAAAGAAATTCAACAAGATATTTTATACATATATCAACTAGAAGAGAAATTAGTACAAAAAACCTGTGCATTAATTCATACATGCAAAAGGGATCACATACTGTAGATGACAATTTGAGATACGAAATCAAGCGTTGTCAAAGAAACTTGAACAATAAACAGGAAAATATTCAATGAGATTACTTTACTGTATTAATGAGTTCTGCAAACAAAATTACAAAGCTCCAGTAAGACAGAGAATCCCCAGTCATCTCCTGCTGATTCCCAATCCCAAAATTATCCACCCCTTTTCAAAACAGGAATTTGTCCTTAAATAAGAACTACAACAGGGTACAAAAATGGAGATCCACAAAAAATAGGGATTACAAAATAAAAAATAACCTAATGTCCTAGGACATCTTGCCATTTTCCCCAAATCGCTAACAGCTCATCTATCGTAGGATAATTTGCTGACTCGAGTCCCAACTAGGCATTGCATTCGAACGTCTCCATCTCATTCTTTTCCAGCTTATGCCATATATGGATGTAGACTTGGATCTTACGTTCTAGGGAAACTGGCTTCCTAATCAACTGCTCCACATCATCAACCTTGACTTCTAGAAGCTAAATTTGCTGCTGAACTTCATCAAACTTACGCTCAACTTTGTCAATCTTCAATTTAGGTGGACAGGCATCTTTGATGAGTTCTATGGTAGGAAACTGAAAAGCCAACATAATATTATCTGCTGCATACCATCGCCTACTACAGATGGCTCGATATTTTTTAAGAATATCTTCAACTGATTCGTTTATTTCCAACCAAGTATTCAACGTACCTATGATCTTCTTAAATTGAAAACTGCTAAGCATGGGAAATCCTTATGGAATGTCTTTGATGTACTTCTGCCATTCAACAATGTTATTATATTCCTTGGAAGCCTCAAGCCTTTTACCTTCCTACCTTTAAAAAGTACTAAGCATCTTGCCAAAAGTGATATGAGTTTCTCTAATTTCATCCAATGTGCAAAATAACTTTTCCAGGTATTCGTGATACTCTTTATTGACTTCATAATCCAAGTCCTTGAATTCCTGAGATGTCATCTTGAAGAAACTAGAAGAGGTTGCACTTGCAGTTGCATCGTCACAGTTTTTTTGCAATAAAGAAATTTGCTGAGCATTGGCAAAATTCTCAGCTTGTAACCTTTGAAGTTCAACCTGCAAAGATTGGCTCATGTGCTCCCCATCTCCGAACTTATCTTCCCAAATCCTTCTAAGATCATCAACATAACTTTGATGTTCATCTTTATCCTTTTCCAGATCTTCTTGAAGCTTCTCCACTTCTTCCCTCTTCTAATCAATTTATCTATTGAGAACCTGTATTGAATCAAGGTTTGCTCCTGCAAATGCCCCTAGGGATGTAGCTATCTCAATTGCCCCTGTCTGAGGGTTACTAGTTTATTGATCCCAGACTATCTGGTTAGGAACATACACTTCTGAGCCTTTTTTATCAATTCTTCTCTTCTTACCCCTCTTTACCACTACCTTATTATCCTTACTATAGAAGTAATGTCCAAGAGGGACTATTTCATCATCTTCCCATTCAGTTATTACTTCAGAAGTGACTGAAATAACATTTTCTGTTGAAACCAATGAGGGAGTTTGAGTGGCAATGGAATTAGGCATAGGTATGGTAACTTGAGGAACAATCATAGGGGTAGAAAAAATTTGAGGAATCGATGAGAGAATAGTAGGAGAAGGGATTGAAGTGACTTGGTCACCATTAGCAGCTGATGGTAATGAAGAAGTAGTTGTGACTGAATCTCTGTTAGTGGGTGATGATGAAGTAGATGTGGGTAATTGTAGGAGGCAAGTCGAAGACTGGGCTTCTACAAGTATAGAGGAAGGAATGGAAAAATAAACTGAGTTACTAGGAAAAGGGGTGGCCCTATGAGTCAAAGTGTGAAAAAAACTGTGAAATAGAGAGTGGTGGGATTTCCCCTGCAGGAAAAATAGAAAGATCTTGGATAGGTGGTAACAAAAGTGATGGAACTGTGATGTCAGGGTTAGTAGAGGTAAGTTCCAAAATTGGTTGATAAAGATCAGAATGGTCCATTTCAATACTTTCCAACAAGTCTGTAAGTGACTGTGAGTTGTTTGTCACTTCCCTAGTGACTTCTTCCACAACTTTGTTAGTTACCTTTTCAGGTACTTCTTCAGTCACTTGAGCTGCAGCCTGTGGCTCATCTTCTACATCACTGTTAGTGATATCAACAATAGGAACTTCAAATGTGGAAACCTGAAATTTATGTCTCTTAGGAGGATTATCTTCAATCATTGTCAAGTCATCAACCAGCTGCGAAGCTGCAGCAGTTACTTGAACACTCATAGCATCCTTGGGCAATTCAACTGTCTTGGTACACAACACTAAAGTCAATTTTTCCAAATGTTGCTGAAAATTATGAGATGTCTGCAACAAGGCTTTAACCTGCTTAGTCGTTTTAATCTGAGGAGATTCCTCCATGGGATTTTTACCTTTGTCTCCATCTATATAAGTATGCATTAAGGGAGCATTGGCTAGTTGAATTTGATTTTGTTCTCTGCTCCTTCTAACCTGTTCAGTGATATTCAACTCCAAGGTTCTTTTCCCATAAACCTGAGATTTTATTTCTTTCTAAAATGCCATAATCTGTCGCTGCTCATCCAAGCTCTTGGCTCTTGCTAACACTTCAGGGAAGGTTTTCACCCCTCGATAGATAGAGTCATCTGGAAAATCTTCATGGAGATAGTCCATTTTCCCGTGATATTGCTTGAAGTGTGCATCCAAGAATTTCTTGGGATCATGCTTTCTTTTGGGTGCTTTTCCCAACTTCAAAGGAGACAATTGATCACCAAGTATAACAGCCCAGGTTGAAGTAGGAATAACTAGTGGGCCAAGATTTAGAGAGAACTTAGGCCAGCCTCTCTTTTTAGGACCAGTAAGTTTCTTTTAGACTCCAGTAGTGATAGTCTGATAGGAAACTTCTTGAATAACCAACCTGTCAGGTACAATTATGGGCAACAAGTGAACATTGTCATTTCCCCAAACTCTGATATATGCAAAAGACTCATAAACATACCAATCCCCAATGGTGTTGATGAAGGTTATGGCATCTGCTGAGAAGGCAGGAGCTTCCTGGTGAAATAATTTAAAATAAATGGTACCCATGAAGTGGTCACAAATTTCATAAAGCAAGGGTAGATAATTGCTTTCCCATAATTCAAAATGATATATATGAACTGGTGAAGCCTCAGGGGTCCAATTCCACCCCAAGTTAGGAGATTGAAAGTCAGCGCAGAAGACATCAAGGATGTAGGCTGATAGATAAAAATGTGGCTTCTTTGAGGTGGGTTCCTTTTGATAGTTTTGAATTTGTGTCTTAATTTCTGATGATAGGATGGATTCCCAGGGAAAGGATTCACCTATTGTTAACACATGATGGGATATGGGAGCCCATTCAGCCTTGAAAATTGAACAATTGGGGAGACCAAAAAGCCTGCAAAGCATGGATGCGAGTAAAGAGTAAGGTTCCTTGAACCAAATAATAGGATAGATATCATCCACCTTGGGCACGAAACTATTAGGTTTCATCATCCAACATTTCATCATCTCATCAAAATTATTTCTGGTCTTGGAGGATTGAACAAAGTCATAACTCAGGGTTTGTATAGCTGGCTTGAGAGTGAAAGCTCTGATAAAACCTCCGAGCGAAAGGTAGTCAATTGCGAACCTGCGCAATCATTGAATGATCGGTCTTTGGTATTGGCATTTTCAACAATCCATTTTACAGGGTCTATATAAGGTAAGATGGAAGGGGGAGCAGCAATGGCATGAATTTGGGAAGCCCTAATTTTTTCATAGGCTAGCCGGTCTTGTTTGATGCCTGAAAGGTCATGGTTGTCAAAGATTAAATAATTTTTTTCCCAATCCATTTGATAATCCTCAGTCACCCTCTCACTGGTGTCTAAGAAAATGTTGAAATTAGGATCCTTGGTTAGTGAATCCCTATATAGTGCCTTGGACCGGGTAGTTCGAGATATTCTGAAGAAGGTTTCAGGAAATTATGATAAATAAACAAACGAGAGTCAAAATCAACCCATAAATAGTAAAAGCGCGAAAAGAAGATGCAAAATTCACGACAAACCAACCTGATTTCAGCTGAAAACCATGCAGGTGACCCTGGTAAAAAATCCACAGCAAAATCCACATAGGAGTGTAAAAACCGACAGTAAAAATGATAGTGAAAAATTAGAAAAAATCGTTTATTTAAGGTTTTTTCGACTAGATGAGATTTGGACCATAGACATAGGAAGAAACGAACAGCCGAGATTACTCCTACGAGATGCAGGATTCGGGGTCAAGTTTCAAAATATTGCTTTATTCAACGTTCCTGAAATCCACAATCCAAAAATGCGGGTTGTGGGTTTTGGGTTCTCAAAACTTTACCAAATAAGCAATCAATAATCCACACTGTCTATGAACACTGTTTAATTTTTACAATCAATAATACACACTCCAAAAATCAATAAGGAAGAAACGAACAGCTGAGATTACTCCTACGGGATGCAGGATTCGGGGTCAAGTTTCAAAATATTGCTTTATTCAATGTTCCCGAAATCCACAATCCAAAAATGCGGGTTGTGGGTTTAGGGTTCTCAAAACTTTACCAAATAAGAAATCAATAATCCACACTGTTTATGAACATTGTTTAATTTTTTCAATCAATAATCCATACATTGATCTACAGTTTGGATTTGTCTTTACCAATGATCTGTGTGTCTTTTATGTTTGAAGTGAATTTATTTAATCAAAATATTTATCTATTTCTGCAATAATTAACATAAATTAATAAATTCATGTTAATTTTAACAATTGGCATTTCCAACTAGAGGGTAATCTTGCATGTGCCTAATCCTTAAAACTACTATCAGTGA
The DNA here is from genome assembly GCA_027924585.1 of Larix kaempferi. Lineage (NCBI taxonomy): Eukaryota > Viridiplantae > Streptophyta > Pinopsida > Pinales > Pinaceae > Larix > Larix kaempferi. Next base: position 1,142,728 of record BSBM01000715.1, read on the forward strand.
ATTTTTCATTTCCTAATTCTGTTGTGTTTAAACCAGCATTAGTAACCTCACTATACTAAATGTGCCACATCAAGTATGCCACGTGTCTCAATAAGATCATTCCACGTGTCACCCTAGGATAGCAAATATCAACATTTTAACAACAAAATTTATACAATTTTTTCTTTAAAGACTTTGCTAGCAAGTACAAATTCTCTCAGAGAAAGAGCGGCCGCTCTTTCTCCAAGGGTTTCTATGGTTACAATTCCCTCCTAAATGAAGGTTTGGCCGACCCTTCTTATTCACAATATTCGTTTCATAATAGTTCAACACTGCAAGAACGATCGGTCGATCCTTCTTTCATTCTCCATTATGGCTATAGCTTAATTGTTGGATAAAGGTTTTCACAATTAACTTTGAAAAGAAGGGGTGGCCGATCCTTCTTGTCGTAAAATGGAAGTCGGGACAAACCATTTTTATATGATATAACTTCCAAGGTGTTCTATTTTTACAATTCCCTCGTAATTGAAGGGTCGGTCGACCCTTATTATTCCCAATATTATTTTCACAATAGTTCGACACTGCAAGAAGGGTCAGTCGACCCTTCTTATTCCCAATATTATTTCCATAATATTTTGACACTGCAAGAAGGGTTGGTCGATCCTTTTGGTGTTATTCGTTATCCATATAGTTGAATTGCTGGATAAATTTTTTCACAATTAACTACGAAAAGAAGGGGTGGTCGATCCTTGTTGTTTGAAAACGGAAGTTGAGACAAACAATTTTATATGTTACAACTTCCAAGGTGTTCTATTTTTACAATTCCCTCGAAATTGAATGCTCGGATGACCCTTCTTATTCCCAATATTGTTTTCATAACAGTTCGACACTGCAAGAAGGGTCGGTCGATCCTTCTTGTGTTGTCCATTATGGATATAGTTGAATTGCTGGATCGAAGACAAAAGTCATCAGAAACCATTTTTATATGTTATAACTTACAAGGTGTTCTATTTTTACAATTCCCTCGTAATTGAAGGGTCGACCGCCCTATCTTACTCTCAATATTATTTTTATAATAGTTTGACACTCTCAAAAGGGTTGACCGACCCTTATTATTCCCAATATTATTTTCATATTAGTTCAAAACTGCAAGAAGGGTCGCTCAATCCTTCTTGTGTTATCCATTATGGATATACCTGAATTGCTGGATAAATGTTTTCACAACTAACTACTAAAAGAAGGGGCGGCCGATCATTCTTGTCAGAAAACGGAAGTTGGGACAACCATTTTTATAGCTTTTCGCCTTACATTTTGAACATTTACAAATGCAAATTGCAATTTTCAAATAAAAAATTGAATTTTTTGATTTGAAATCCACACATTTCAAATCATAAATTGCATTTTTTTATTTTAAATTCACAATTTCCAAATGAAAATTGTCATTTTTTTATTTGAAATTCACCCTTTTCAAATCAAAATTTGCATTTTTTATTTGAAATTCACACTTTTCAAATCAAAATTTGCATTTTTATTTGAAATTCACACTTTTCAAATCAAAATTTGCATTTTTTGATTTGAAATTCACACTTTCTAAATTGAAATTCATAGTTTTTTAACAAAAAACTACAATTTTAAGGTTCATAGGTAGTAAAAAACAAACTATTTGAATTGAAAAGCACACTTTTCAAAGACAATATTGCCACTTTCAGAACCTGTTTTGCACTTTAGAAAGGTCAATATTGACACTTTGAAAGGCTAAAGTTGCTCAATGTTTTAGATTGTCCTTGTCAGTCACTGAACGTTGGAGGCATCTTTTATTCAGACAGATGTAGGCTCATTTGAAGGGATGGTAGTGGAGTTGTCGCATTTAATACTCTGCAGATCAATGCTTAGCTTTCGCCATCTACACCTCTATCAACCATCATGACAGTACTATAAACAATCATGACAGTACTATCAACCATCATGATAGTACTATTCGGACAGATGCAGGCTGGTTTGAAGGGATGGTAGTGGAGGATGACATGGGGCAGGGGTCAGCTAGACGCCCTGTAATGTCATGCCTCCAATAAATTATGCCCTCAATCATTATGCTGATGCCGGTTTACACAATTCGTTTCTATCATTTCTTCCTTACGCATAACTGCCTCCATGCTGAAGGCAGTAATTCTGGTTGTATCGCGCTACCGAGCAAGTACTACAAATTGATTTTGAATTATACGAGTTACATGGATTTTGAGTCATACAATCTCTACAAAGCCATTAATGTAAATCCTCTCGTATGTGTGGAATTCTATGAAAATCTCTGGAAGTCAAGTCGGCTCTCCGCCCTGCTTTCCATAGAAATTCCTATAAATATTTTCAATAGGTGACCTCCATTCGAGAGGCCTGCAATTTAAATCTTGGTTGAAATTATGGGTGGATTTCTGGTGGTTCAATTTTTTTAATTGGTATATCATGGTTGCCCATATGAGGGCGTGTGGACGCAAGAGATCCAACAGGGGTGTAGGGTTTTCACAACCTGGGGGGGAAGTTGCTCTTAGGGAGAAGGCTCGTCTCAATAGCATACAATGGGGTGGAAGAGTATGCCTCGCAAACCTTCAATTGGGGGGCTCAGTATCTAGCTGAGACGCCTACTCCAATAGAGGTGCAGATAGCACACCGCGAATTATCCCTTCTCCGGGAATACAAAGCCCACTTGGGCCGAAAATTAATCTCCAACCCCTACTGGGCGGTGAGGATCTTGTTTGCTCACAAAATTCAAGTGAGGAACCAGCTGGCTCATGGCCTCCGTGAAGCCCTTCAAATTATAAAAGGCGTCCAACAAACTCATTTGGCTGGTGTTCGTTTGCTCAAGTCTACTCTGAAATATTACATGGATGCCTTGAGGGACTTCCCTCACGAAGAACCAGTTTCCCCATGGGGGGAGCACCTTGCTCGCTAATCGGTCTTCTCGGTCTGCGTTCGTGCCGGTCTTGGTGGTCAACGTCCGGCTCACTGGTGGCTCGCTGTTTGTTCTGTGGATTTTTCGCTAATGGCTCGCTGTTTTTTCTGTGTATTTTTCCATGTCTTTGGAAGTTTAATCTTGGTGCAGACTCCGGATGTTAGCATGTTTTTGTTATGGGGGATGCTCGGTCAATATTAAATTGTTAGAATCAATCAATATGGACCATTGAATAGCATATAAATAGAAGTGAACTGTAAGCCTAAGGGAAGATTAGAAGAGAGAGAGATAGTGGAGAAATCCTCTTTTTGGTCTAATTTGGATCTGCAACATTATGTTTTAACTGTTCCTGCGACGGGTTTACCGCAGAGTTTAATGAATGCATAAAGTTGTCTGATTATTGTTCTAATTCTGTCTCTGTGCAATGGTGAATGTTGCATTATGTTTATTATGTTTTGGATTGAATGATAATGGTTCATGCGATTAAGTAGAATGGATATGTTATTGTGAATGTTTACTTTATGTTGAATCTGCGAATTGCTTACATAATATGCGAATGATTAGTAAATAGTATGTTGTCAAGTTGATGATATATGGTTAACTTTCTGTGATAAGAGATTTGTGGGTAAAGCATTTTCTCAATGCCACTATGGAAACTTGGTTCCTGCAGCACCCTCTGCAGGTGTTGCTAGGAAGGGTAACTCCTTTCCAGGCTGGTGTATAAGGGATTGTTGGTGCTTGTTGACAAAAGTGAGAACCCCTATCGAGAAGAGTTGACTCAACACGGGTTTTATCTGCAGTTAGCTTGGTTGTATGCTCCTCAGTTTGATCTACTCTGGATTTTTGACCATACTCAGTATGGCACAAGCTATTGGGCACTCGTTTGCAATTGTATTCAGTAATTGTGTCTTCCATTTTGATTCTTTCCAACTTGCTGGATGTACCAACATTTTTTTTTTTAAATAGAAACATTTTACTTTTTAAAGAGAAACATTCTTTATTCTTGTTTTTTTTAAATAGAAACATTTTACTTTTTCTTTTTTCTTTTTTTAAATAGAAATATTTTAGTTTTTAAAGAGAAACATTCATTCTTTTTTGTTTTTTTTAAATAGAAACATTTTACTTTTTATTGCAATGTTGTAGATACAAAATCAATGACAATTATATTCAACACTGATTCCATCTATAATTTAAAAAACAAGCAACACATGCATGCACTCCCAAACACACCATAAAGCTAATTAAAATTTAAGCAGGATACTGTGTTGGAAAAGAACATTCCCAGAAAACAATGCAGATAGTGATGCCATTAGTTGGAATGATTCTAATTGCGATTAACCAGACATAAACATTTTTTGTTTTTTGTTTTTTTTAAATAGAAACAATATACTTTTGGGTCTGCTCAAAGTTCCAAATCAAATATGCCACATGTCACAATTTGATCGTTCCACGTGTCACCCTAGGATACCAGATATCAAAATTTTAACAACAAAATTTATATAATTTTTTCTTTAAAGACTTTGCTGGGAAGTGGAAATATTCTCAGAGAAAGAGTGACCGCTCTTTCTCCAAGGTTTTCTATTGCTACAATTCCCTCTTAAATGAAGGGTCAGATGACCCTTCTTATTCCCAATATTCGTTTCATAATAGTTTGACACTACAAGAAGGGTTGGCTGATCCTTCTTGTATTCTCCGTTATGGCTATAGCTGAATTGTTGGATAAATCTTTTCACAATTAACTATGAAAGAAGGGTCGGCCGATCCTTCTTGTCTGAAAATGGAAGTCGGGACAAACAGTTTTTATATGTTATAACTTTTCACCTTAAAACTTTGAACATTTAGAAATGGAAATTGAAATTTACAAATAAAAAATTCCCCGTATTATTTTCATAATATTTTGACACTGCAAGAAGGGTCGGTCGACCCTTCTTATTACCAATATTCTTTTCATAATATTTCCACACTGTAAGAAGGGTCAGTCTATCCTTCTTGTGTTCTCCATTATGGATATAACTGAATTGTTGGATAAAGGTTTTCACAGTTAACTACGAAAAGAAGGGCCGACCGATCCTTCTTCTCAGAAAACGGAAGTCGGGACAAACTATTTTTATATGTTCGACTGACCCTAGTTATTCCCAGTATTGTTTTCATGATAGTTGAACACTACAAGAAGGGTCGGTCGATCCTTCTTGTGTTCTCCATTAATATTGGGCATTGATCATAAATGAATCTAATATCAATTTTAGCATAAGATTGGTGAATACTTAGATGCGGTAAACCAGAGCATAAACATATGAATTCTGATTTAATATTACTTTCATCCAAGCATGAAGAATAATGCAATGGAAAATATCTACTGGAAATAACAATTAACAGAGAATGGAAGGAAATTTACAGACACACATAATTTACTACAAATAATAATTAACAAAGAAAGGAAGGAAATTTTCAGACTGACATTGCAGGAAATAAAAATTAACAAAGAAAGGAAGGAAATTTACAGACTGTCATTACTGAATAGTTCTTTCATCAATGGTACAATTATATTCAACACATTCCATGTATAATTTCAAAAACAAGCAACTCATGCATGCCTTCCCAAACACACTATAATGCTAATTACAATTTAACATTGATCGACACGACGGTTTGACATGTTCTTTGAAATGGTCGAACGGAGGACCTAGTCGAGTGGCCGACCTAAGATCATCCAACATCTCCCCCATGAACAATCTATTTCTTCACCCCGAAGAAATCAGAAAATAACTGGAGTTGAATGAACAGAACATTGCTGACTATGAAAGCACAATCCTTCTACCTTCTACTTGGCGCAGTAAGAAGAAGTGGATAGCATGGTCTAGTACTAAAACAACATTTGACGACTATTGCAACTATTGATGACCGCATGTGACAACAGCTCCATCCCATCCTTACATCCATCTATCGCAGATCTATCTCACCGGTCACGGTTTTAGGTCGAATTATTGCGTGTCGTCACATGTATTGTTCCATAGTTGCATATTCTTGCTGGATTTCAGTGATTATAAGTTTTGCGGGTGAATTCAGATCCTCTGTTAGAAAACGACAGCTCCATTCCGTCCATATATCCATCAATGGCATACCTACCAATCTCTTCCGGTCATGTTGTCAGATGCCTAACATTCCAAGATCAGCATTTCTGTGTACAAATAATGGTTCTTAACAGAGATGAAATGGGTTGCTTCACAACTACGTTAAGCTTTTCATTTAATGAAAAATCCATGTATTGGGACTTGGCTCGAAATTCCCATACATCAACTACGAGCAATAAAATAAACGAAAAGATTAACGTAATTGTGAAGCAACCCATTGCATCTCTGTTAGGAACCATCATTTGTACACAGAACTGCTCATCTTGGAATGTTAGGCATCTGACAACATGAACGGAAGAGATTGGCAGGTCTTCCATTGATGGATATATGGACGGAATGGAGTTGTCGTTTTCTAACATAGGTCCGACAAACGCTCCATAGTTCGTGGGAAAAAGTTATAATCAACTATGGGCAATAAGAACAATACATGTGACCAATACATGTGACGACGCGCAATAATTCGACCTGACAACGTGACCGGTGAGATACATCTGTGATAGATGGATGTAAGGATGGGATGGAGCCGTCGTCACATGTGGTCATCAATAGTTGCAACGGTCATTGAGATAGATAATTAAACGAAATGCTCCATTGTTCATGGGAAAAACTTATAATCAACTACGGGCAATAATTAAACGAAAAGGTTCACGGGAAAAACTTATAATCAACTACGAGCAATAATTAAATGAAAAGGTTGGCGTTAAAAACTCATATATCATGAGGAGAACTGGGGAGCGATCATAATACTCAAGCATTTCTCATAAAACATCAGAGGAAGTAAAAGAAAATTCCATGGCTTCCTGGACGATTTCAGTTTGCTATGATATGGGGCATGGTTAGCCTATATATAGTGAGTGGCCACTGTGTTGATGGATTAAAAATATTTTGTTGGATTAATCGTACGTGTATCACTCCAATCGATTCCTTGAAAATCCAATGGCCAACATGCCTCCTTCCAGCGCATTAAATGGCCTACAACAACCTGAATAATAGTCATCGTAAGTTTCAGCCTATGTGAATCAACTATACCATATATTAAAATATGCAATTACTTCCCATGCTTGTTTTTAAGAAACAAAATTGTTTATGTGAATCAAGTATACCATATATTAACCCTAAATGCAGGCATCACCATTATACAAGGGGACAAGTGTCGGACACGAGGAGGTCACGTGGGGGAGGAGCCTCGACCCAGGCACCCATAACATGGCACGCATGCCCCATGCAATATACCACCTCCCTTGCTTCCACTTTCCTGCCCTCACATGTGCGGCTTTATGGCTCCTTCTCGATTCTTCGCTCGCAAGTCCCTTCACCGGCTAGCTGGTGGCAACTCTGGTACCTTGTCCCTCTACGCATTCAAAGCAACCCTCACCTTGGGGAAGCTCCATGTCTACTGGGAGATGCCCCATTCTCTCTGCTCTGTCTACTAGGGAGCTTCCCCATTCTCTCTGCTTTGTCTACTGGGGAGTTGCCCCATTCTCGAGGAATAATGGGGCAGCTTAACTATTATCAATTTAAAACTGATTTGCAGTGTATTGGTTTTAAACTTCGTTAAGGAACTTCTACTCATCAACTCAACCATAAATTCCTTACACCATCTTCATCTCTAACTACTTCTCATTTCTCCACAAACTGCAAGCTATACTTCTCATTTGGACCCCAGTCATTTAACATCGTCATTGCTGGTTTAGAAAACATAGGAGCTTAAAATAGTCCCCAAACGTTAAATTGTACCATTAATTTCCTTAATATTCGTTTAAACAATCTTTAAATTAATTTTAAAAGTCAAATATGCCACATGTCACAATATAAGCATTCCACGTGTCGCAAAATTTATAGAAGTTTTTCTTTAAAGACTTTGTTGGCAAGTAGAAATATTTTCAAAGAAAGAGCGACCACTCTTTCTCCAAGGTGTTCTATTGCTACAATTCCCTCCTAAATGAAGGGTCGACCGACCCTTCTTATTCCTAATATTCTTTTCATAATAGTTCGACACTACAAGAAGGGTTGGTCAATCCTTCTTGTATTATCCACTATGGCTATAGTTGAATTGATGGATAAATGTTTTGACAATTAACTACAAAACGAAGGGGCGGCCGATCCTTCTTGTCGTAAAACGGAAGTTGGGACAAACCATTTTTATATGATGTAACTTTCGAGGTGTTTTATTTTTACAATTCCCTCATAATTGAAGTGTTGGTCGACCCTTCTTATTCCCCATATTATTTTCATAATAGTTCGACACTGAAATAAGGGTCGGTCGACCCTTATTATTATCAATATTCTCTTCATAATATTTCGACACTAGAAGAAGGGTCGGCGGATCGTTCTTGTGTTCTCCATTATGGATATAGCTGAATTCTTGGATAAATGTTTTCACAATTAACTACGAAAAGAAGGGGCGACCGATCCTTTTTTTCGGAAAACGGAAGTCGGGACAAACTATTTTTATATGTTATAAATTCCAAGGTGTTCTAGTTTAACAATTCCCTCGAAATTAAAGGGTTGGCCAACCCTTCTTATTCCCAATATGATTTTCATAATAGCTCGACACTGCAAGAAGGGTCGGTCGATCCTTCTTATGTTCTCCATTATGGATATAGCTGAATTGCTGGATAAATGTTTTCACAATTAACTATGAAAAGAAGGGGCAGATAATCCTTCTTGTCAGAAATAGAAGTCGGGACAAACTATTTTTATGTTATAACTTAGCGGATTGACTTGTTATTGTAACAATGACTGGATTTTTTAAACATTGAATTTTTCACATTAAAATTTTGAACATTTACAAATGAAAATTGCAATTTTCAAATAAAAAATTGCACTTTTTTTATTTGAAATTCACACTTTCAAATCCAAAATTGCATTTTTTAATTTTAAATTCACACTTTTCAAATCAAAATTAGCATTTTTTTATTTGAAATTCACACTTTTCAAATCAAAATTTACATTTTTTTATTTGAAATTCACTTATTTTGAATTGAAATTCATAGTTTCATAACAAAAAAACTGCAATTTTAAGGTTCATAAGTAGTCAAAAAACACACTATTCGAATGGAAAAACACACTTTTCAAATGCAATATTGCCACTTTCAAAACCCGTTTTTTCACTTTAGAAAGATTGATATTGACACTTTCAGAGTCTAAATTCACACATTCTTAGTCCAAAATTTGCCTAATTTATCCAAATTTAATGAAATAAGCATTCTATGCTCATTACAATGTTTATTTTGACTAGTTTTCCATAAAATGCAGTATAGTGGTCTCTGTAAATCCAATTATTTTTCTGTAAGTTTTTGAAGGTCCATAAGACTGATAAATCCAACCCCATTCTTAATTCAAAAATTCATGAACCTCTGAGGGTGTTTGGAGAAGTCTGGAAGTTTATTAGTCAAGCAGTCCTAGGTAGCACACTTGCTTGTTTGGCCTCCAAACCATGTCATTTTGCTTCTAAACCTTGGTATAATTGTTGTAGTAGGGTTAAGACATTCCTTATAGTATACCATAGATCTTATTACTTTCAATGAGCACCAGAAACCTTGGGTTTCCATAGAATTCCTCGGGCAATGTGCATTGATAGCCTTGGCTCTGCCAAGGAAATATTCCCAGGCATGAAGCACCCATAAATGTTCCACTGTCAAGCTATTGTCCTGTTTGTATTCTCAATTGTAGCCTCATCAGATCCTAATGTCCATTTTGGGAATTATTTGGGAGGTCTAATTGTTCTCAATACTAGTTCCGTCAATTCAAGTTTAATTCTAGCTGCTAGTTTTGAATTTTTCTGACTTAGTCTTTTGTATTCAAGTTAATATCTCCAAAAAATCTGATTGGGATATTACACTAATTGAGTCCTTAAATCCCAAGTGAACCAATGATATTGACAATGTAAAATTTTCCCAAATAAAAAATCTAATAGAAAAAATATAAGAATTTATTGGGGCTAAAATGGGGCATGAGAAAGTTTGGTCTAATCTATGTAAAATAGAGGAACACTTGGCGAATAAGTTGGAAATGTGATTAGAGGGGGAGTTGGACACAACCCTTTTTCAATACACTTCCTTGGAAGACCATTGAATAGATAATGTGTTATCAATAGGACATATGGTCATTTCCCATAGATTTTCCCTATTATAAAAGAGTATTGATAAACTATAGTGCCATTGTTCTATGACTTCTCCTCTAAGAATACTCATAAAAAATGGGCATAGGACCTTACAAGCTATAAAAAGTAATTTTGGAAAACCACCTTTACTTGAGAGAGAGGGCCAAGTCCAACTAATAGTCATGGTCAAGCAAGAGGTTTTAAAAGTGGTCATAGTGGAGGAAGAACCAAAACCATCAAATCTTATTATTCTAATGAGATATGTCATATATCAAGAAATTATCACATGCAAAGAAGACCAAGATGTGGACACTACAAAGCCATAGGGGACACTACATATGACTCTAATGACTATCTATAAATGTGGGAGGATAGATAAAAAAAATGAATGATAACCTTGCAATTGTAAATCCTATAAATGCAAAAGTCCCAAATATCAATGTAGTAACCAAACAAGGTTCTTGCACCAATGGAGACTAAGGTCTAAACCTACCATTTTAGATATGTAGAGTATAACTGGATAACATTGGATTTGACACATTCCAAAAAAATTCTTTTAGATAAGATGTATACATCCTATAGGAATATGTAAGTGCTATTAATGGAAATATTGGTACCACAATAGGTGGAATGAACAAAAAAAAAGTTTGAGAGGAAGGATGCAAAAGAAGTTCAAATAATATCCCATAATAAAAGGACTTCTAGAATGATTTCTTGGAGATATTTCTTAAAGTCTTGGATGAAGAACCCGTGTTGGCTAAGTTTTGATAGAATATTACTCAATTTATGGAATAGATAATTTAGAAAAGTAAAGCAACACTTCTCTTAAAAATAGGTATTTATATAGGTTAGAGAAGAAGAAATGTAATGGGTAGGAAATTCGTGTTCATTATATGAAATGTAGGATGTGAAGTTAGAAATGTCATGTTGGATATGAGAAATTATGTAAACATATTTCCAAAGAAGTGTTAAAAATTATGGAAATCCCAGGGTTAATGTTCTCTCATATTCAATTGTGGCTCACAAATCAATACGAAATCTACCCTATTAGTATATTAGAAAATGTTGAAATATACTTTGTAGGAGTAAATATCGTAGTTGATTTTGTAGCTATAGAGATAGAAAATGAGAAATACTTATATCCGAATCTACTTAGAATTGAATGGGAATATCAAAATCATGTAAAGTATCTTTTGAAGATGAAGTAACTCAGAGTCACAATCTATTGATTCATGTTAGGTACCTTGCTACATTGAGCCCACAAAAGAGAACACGGAGGAGAACCTAGTTCTTGATATCTACAACCTCACTGTAGGCGTGAGGGATGAATGTGTTTCCCTATGATGGATGAAGTTGTTAGTTGGCATAGCATATTCTCTTTTGATATGCCATCAAAAAGCATCGCGAAACTATAAAGAATGAAACCACTGACCCACTTCCATATATTGTGTCTATATAAAAATATTTAAATAAATAGAAATAAAGATTATAAAAACACCCATTTATAATGAGAATGATGACATTGAATATGTTCTTAATTGAAAGGAGCACTCCATGAAGCCAGAAAGGAGGATTCAAAAAATGGTTGTGGTAATTGGAGCAACTCCAAAATGATGATAATTGAAACATAAATCTCCAAACAATTATATATCGAATACCAATTCGAAAATACATTTGATTAAGTGTCCCACATGCCCCATATTGTATGGATGAATTCTAGTACATAACATTTGAATTGAACTATGGAAAAGCATTCTCAAATATACATGTGACGAACAATATAAACCAATGGACGCAAGTTGAAAATATTAAGAAACTATGGGTGCATATGTTTCATCCACGTGCTCAACAAAATCCCTAAAACATGTTACTTCCATGAAGAGATAATGAAGAAAACCAAGATCTAGGGTGTAGTGTAAATCTCATTTTTATAGAATTTCTCATTAACATGTGAAACTCTATAATTCACCACTACATCACCGAATATCAAATCATTTATCTTTGGCCTTTGGCCATAGGAGGGTGAAAAAAATTAGGATTTCCTTCACTCCATCAAACTCTTTGAGAAGGATATTAGACCATGCAAAAATAATAGAGTTTATTCGATCCATTATGAGTGTGACAAGGTATATATTGGCGAGACAGGACATTCAATTCATATAAATTTGAAGGAACATAAAAGCCGACATCATCATCATTCATAGTAGAACAAAAAAAATATGCTCTTCCGGAACATGCAATGAACTCTAAGCCCCACATTTGCGTTGAGAATGCATAAATTATCATTAATATAGATCATTATACAAAGAGACGAGTCCAAGACGCTATAGAAATAGAAAAACATCTAAACAGAAATTGAAAAACATCTAAACAATATGAATTGAAATCACGACTAGATTGTATGCAAAGCATGGCCCCGTGTTATCAATCAAATTGCATGGTCCCTTGTTATCAATCAAATTGATTAAATAATAATAAATTACCCTCCTCAGAAGTCAACCCTTAAAATTATTAGAATCATCAATAATAAAGCATTATTAATTGCAAATGTTGCTCAGCAAAGCATTTGAGATTCTTAAACATTATCTCCTCTTAACGATGAGCTATGATATTGAACTCGAAACGTCGAGAAAAAAAGTTGTGTTAGGCTAGGTCTCCAATTCTTCTAAAAACTAGCATGCTAAAGTTGTTATAATATCCCAATTTTGGCTCCTTGTATGTTTTGGATCAAGTCTTGTATAAATTGTAAATACTGGTTTATGATGATAAAATAAGATGACCTCATTTTGTAAATGATGTAAATATTTTGTATGATTTCCTAATGCACAGTTAAGTCAATATCTAAGTAGTGAGACATGTATTTTTGAAAAATATGTTTTCTATATACCATGGGGTAGTCTTGATACGGTATTATCAAGATAGGTAAAAAAAATATTCAAAATTAATATCAATGTCCAAATTCGATTTTTTGAGAGCTTGAGAAGGGCTATGAGTCCACTAGAGTATATATTGTACACGAGTCCAAGTAGGTGAAAAATAATTCTAAATTTCCTAGTTTTCTACATTTGGTCCTTTTCCTTATTACAATGTTTTTTTTTAAACCCTAAACCACCAAATATTGTATTTCGGGTTACCTTTTGCCCAGACCGCATTGATCATTGTTCTTTTTTTTTTCTTACTAGGGAACTCATGCCAAGATCGTGTTGTCTAGACAAAACCTGTGTTACCAGAAACGTGACCAGGATCCTCGTTTTGCTGAAGAAACGCTCCAAAAACGGAAATGAGAGGGAAAACACCGTTTTTTATGGCCATTCTCATTTTCAGGCATGAGAAACCATTTCCGGAGAAATCATGGAGAATGCTAATCGTTTCTTGTTAGGTTTTTCAGTAATCCACTCTGTTTCACTCTGTTTGTATGAGGTTTGGAGATTATGGGACAAGGGATGAAGGCTTTCCAGGATTAACAGTATAGTTATCTTTGGAACCTTTGAGTATCGAGCAAATCAGAATAAAGCAGTTAGTTAAGGAACCCCTCCCAGTTAAAAGTCTAATACAATGTTTTCAGTTGCCCTAGGTATGTATGTATATAAATCTCGCTAATAGGGGTGTGAGTCAAGCTGAGGTACCCCCCCCCCCGCTGTAGTCATGTAAAGGCCAGGATGAATAAAATAAGGTGAAGGGAGTAATAAAGTCAGGGTAAGGTTGGAGTTTCAAGCCAACACATTCTATGTCTAGTTGGAGAGTGAAGATAGCTCTCCACAAGCAGGGAGAACAACTAGCAGGGAGGTCTCTTCGACTAATGCAGGAAATCTCTTCCACGAGGAGGCAATATTAGGAGATGCTCCTTAAACAAACCACGCTAAGGCTCACATTGCAATAAAATTAGAGGGATGAGTTAAAGTTTGTTAAGTTTTAATTGACTGATAGAAAGTAAGCATAAAATAGTTCATTATAGGTGAGCATGAGCATGAGCATGGGCATGTATTTTTCATTATGATAATTTAACTTAAACATAAAACAGGGTTAATGGATAAAATCACATATTATTATGAGTTGTGTTATCAGTGTTTATGAGTTTATTTATTCTAAATTCTAATTGATCGTATTCATTTGAAAAACTTTTTTTTTTTTAATGGTTTCATTTTTATATTTTCAAAACTTATTTTTTTATTTAGTAGTATTATTTTTTCTCTCTCTTTGTTTCTCGTTCCGTTCTCGTTTCTCGTTTCGTTTCTCGTTTCTCGTTTTTGGTAACATAGGACAAAACCCCTTCGTAGCGCTGCAAACCTTGGATCGGGCCACCCCTAATGTTGGATGGAAGAAGGATCTGTCGAACAAGAATAAAACTATAACTGAAGGATTCACTCGAGATGTTGAGGGACCTATAAACCCGCAGAGAATCGAACTAAGACTTCCTACAAATCAGCAATAAAGCCCCACCGCTAACTCCCACCCTCAAAATGATTGCTACTTGTTATTTGTGATTTAATAGTTTTCTCGAGTCTCTATGGAGGAACTACGCTCTTTGGCTTTCAAGTGAGGTTTTACATATAGCTTTCGATTCCCACTGTTCGTTTGGATGTCGCTATCGATGCGAATAATACGTGTTTTGTCCATTTGGCATGCTTTTGTTCGCACAATTTTCATTTGATGTTATTATATTTGATGTCAGCTTCTGTCCATGAACGATCTTATCGTTCAATGTGAATAAGGTGTTTTACTTGTTTTTTTGGGTGCAATTTATCTTTCCATTTCTTGCTCTGAGCTACTCTATCTTTGAAATCATAGTTAGGTGAGAAAAATGCGATCGGCACATGGTTGTTGCACCTATGCATTATTGTGAGGGTTTTCAGTGAATTTCGACGCTCTGTGCTTTTTCGTTTGGAGGTCCGCTGCCACTCATAGCTTTCAGACCATTATACATATTTTTCATTGGAAGGGTCATAATGCTATGTCTGCAATCTGAATTTATTTTGATGGTACGATCGAATGGTTGGAGGGATTCACTATTGACTTTGCACCTAACATTTGATTTGTTGTTTACAAAAGGGAATATTTGAAATCCGCGTTATATCACTTTCCGATATTTTATCGACATAGCTATTTGTTGGTCGTCCACCGATATTTTATCGACATAGCTATTTGTTGGTCGTCCACATGCTACTTAGTGTGATACGTTTTGTTTGGCGTGCCTTTATTTTTGGAATTGTCTGACTATTTCGTTTTTGAGGTCAATCGTTTGGTAAGAGGAAGTGGTCCTATGAAATTTAGCAGCTAGATGGTGCCTTTGTCCGCCTTTGTCCACGTGATCACGTGTCTACTTTGGATTTGAACAAACATTGATGTAGGTAAAGGTTTCCTAAGATGTTGGGTAAATGTATCGGCAAGAAGATGAACAAATTATGTTAACGAGAGCCACGAGGTGGCAATGTCCCCGAGATTGGCATCTGTTCTTGTGAAAGAAAGAAAGAGCAATTGCTTTAGGAAGACATGTTAAGTAAGATTGAAATAAAATTTCAATTTTTAGTTGTGATTAAACTTTAACATGTGCTAATTTGTGGTTTTAGGCAAGAGAGTCATAATGCTCATATACATCTTGGATTTAGAATGCTCATATACTAAGTAGAGTTAGAACGTGCTTTCAAATACCGGATGACATAGATTACTTAAACCAACATTGCTACAAACAACCACCAATACGTGCAATGTTTCCTTATCTTTTCCATAGCAATAAGGGTGTTCAAGAACATAAGTCGAGAATGTTATCAGTTATGGAAACAGAAACATTTACACTTGTAGCACATGATAGCAAAACATATTAAATCCAGTTTTTTAAAATGGCATTTTTTTAAAATATGGTTGGTTGTAAAACAATGATGCCAGGCTAGTTTTTCCCAGCCCAAGAGGGGGCGGTGGGCTGGCGCCATGGTGGTTTTTGGCTTCCGTGCAAGGAGTTGCAGACTTTGTAATGGGGAAAATCGTTTTGTTTTATTGTTTGATAGCGAATACATTTATTGTTGATAGCGAATACATTTATTGCTTGTGTAAGCACATTATAGCCCAATGCATTGAGCATATGGGTGGCGAGTCGGCGAGCTTATCCTAGCACTCACACCATGAGTTTGGAACTTAATTGGACACCAATCAAAAGAATTGTGATACAAAGAATGCTGGAAAATAAAATGAATGTTATGCGAACACAATTCCCAATTCAGTTAGCATGTGCAAGGACAATCCATAGAGCAGAAGGATTGACAATGAACAAATTGGCATTTGAGCTACAAGGAATTAAGAGACATGGCCTTGTTTACACTGCGCTCTCACGTGTTAGAAATTTTAAAACTCGTGGAAAAACCACTGCTGAAATAGATAGATTAAAAACACATGCAAGTTTGGAATTTGAATATGGTCTGCATTGAATGCCAAATGCTAAGCAATCACTCATTGCATTATTGAACACATGTAGCTTGCTTTTGCATTATGACGATGTTCTGGATGATTATGAATCTATGCAGGCAGACATTTTATGTTTGCAAGACATTTTGTGTGAGAGAAAGTGATAAAGAAACTATATCAATTTTTAGCAAGATTGGGGTGTAACTGGATGGTGACTTTATTGAGTCCACTTGGCTTTTTATAACTTGTTTTTTCATCAAATACCTTAATGGGAGCATTATCGTCTGCCTGATTAAGAGACTGTAGAATCATTTTTTTTTCTTATTGAATTTGAAACATTTGCGCTAACCATGTTCTTGTTTATTACAATATTTATGAAAGTTAGTAGAAGAGGGAGAAAAGAAAAAGAAGGTCGTGAGAAACAAGATGACTTTGTAGTAGTAGGACGTGTAGGTTTTAAACGTCTAGATATGGAAACAATTGAGGAGGATGACTGGTGTTGAATTGTACAATAATCTTAAAACTTATTTTCAATCAATTGTGCTTGATTGTACACAATGTAAAGAATGGTGATTTTCATGTACGTCAGCTGTTGCTACGAACATTTTTGGAATCCACTTCTAAGTTTGAGAATAAGATTTTCAAAGGCATTAGTAATATTGAAAAGAATGCATAACTAATTGAATTGATGGAAGTGCTCCTATGCAGGAATGTTGGATGCTTGACTTAGGTGAAGCCATGTAATATTCATATCATATTTGTAGAAGGAAGAACTGAAGGAGAGATAAAGAGATTGCATAAGCGCAGTCGGAATGGTGATTGTGTTTTGATTGATAGCATGTTTGAAGAGCCTTGTGAGTTTCATTTTAATGGACATAAGCTTTTCAAGATCAGGAAACAGATTGTAGTTGAATCAAGTGTCTATGTCAAGTATCCAACTTTGGAGCATTTCCGAAACATGGGTTCCATCATAAATGATAACCTTGCATTTTTAAGATTGAGGAGATAGATTGCTGATAAAAATATTGTTAATATTTTATGCAAACAAAGCAATGATGTTGGCAACTTCCACCACTCTTTTGTATAACATCATTATTTCCATGGATGTTATAGTATGCATCATTGATAGCCAGGGGATATGGTCACTAATGCAATTATTAGCAACTTGATTTTTTCGGAAATGTATTAAAAATTGCAAAAAAAACAAGGTTCAGATATCTATGAATCTCTATTAAATAAAAGGTCGAGAGTGTTGTAAACAAAGTTCAAGACTGAAGAAAATTTTCAAATATCAAGGAATATCATGATCAACTACTTGAAAAGTCGAGAGATCATTAAGCAATGCATAACAAGAAAAAATGATTAGTGTATAGTGTCAATGAAGTCACAATGAATCGCTAGAAAATGAGCGCATATAAAAAAAATGTATTCAACATTGTCTCATCAACATCCAAAATCATTATGTGTTCTCACAGAGTAAACTTCAATGATACAAGTAAATTCCTCTTAATAGCATCCTTTTCAAATTTTTGATCATGTCCAAATGAAGAAGATTGTTAGATAACTGCAATTAAAAAAGTAAAAAAAGCAATAAATGCTAGTGGTCTGGCCTAACCCTCTTAATAGATAGGTTGTTATGTGTTGAGATCATCTATGTTAAATCATGTCAATAAGGTAGATTTAGTCTAAAAGCAATATTTGTAAAAATGCTTAGTAGAAGGTTATAGCTATTAGAAAGTCTCTATAGTGTGAAAGCTATATTTGTAAAAAGATTCACTAGAAGGTGCACCTACTAGAGAGTTTCTACACTAAGAATGCTTGTTAGCAGGTTCAGCCCACTAAAATGTTCCTTCACTAAAAACTATATATTGAAGTAGAAGCAATGGAACAAGATGTCTTGTGAAGTATTTTGTACTTGTAGAAACAGCTAGCATGAGTTGTTTGGCAAAAGCAATGGGAAATAATGATCCAAACACAAAATATTCAGTATCTTTACTAACTGATTTGAACAGAAGAGATGGAAATTAACCATGATCATAAAATCAATTTAGACTGTAAACTTGTGTCATTCTCATGGAATCTAAACTCAGTGGCGATTAAGCTCCATTCAATACACTTGTCTCATTTTCTCAAAAATCTAAAATCCGTGGAGACCAATTTCCATCCTGAATCAAAAGTGAAAAGAATTATACCAATAATTATCTAAAACCCATGCATGTAAAAATACACTACATTCAATATACAAAATACAAGTTTAAAAGCCTTAGTCACTCTAAAACTCAAGGACAACATTACTAAGGTATAGTCTTAGCTAATGATAATCACTATAATTTTTTTTTATAAACTCTACTTTAGTAAAATTGAAACTATATCAGACCTAGACATGTAATTTCAAATATTTGAAAGATGTATAAATAGATTTATGGGTACAAATGAGTTATTATTATATGTCCCTGGAACGTAACAACTATTTAGAAATCAAATTAATTTTCTAAGTAAATTTTACTGATGGCAAAAAAAATTCAAACTTATTTATGGAATTCCTTTATCATGCAAGTAGTAAATCATCATATTGAGATTGAAAAGAAATTGGGAACTTAACCATGAAGAGTATTAAAACTGCAGACTTATCGAGATTGGAAGCAAATTGGGAACGTAAGCATCAATACTATTAAAATTGCCCAGCATCATGATTTATTTCTTTAAATGGAAAAACAAAAGAAGAAAGCTAGCAGTCAACAAAAAACTTGAGATACAGAACGTTTCATAGTAGCTTCAACATGGTAGTAAGTGATCAGTGATCAGTGTCTATAGTTAGTTATACAAAAAACAGTAGTAAGTAAACTAGCACAGAGTTGGTCGTCATCAAAGCTGATCATTGAGCCCTGCCATATACAAAAATAGGAGAAAGATGTTAGTCCAATTGCAGTGCTATATTTGTTAAATCAGACAGCCAAAATATAATCAATTCTTGCGTTGGTTGCTGAACAAATTGTAAAATTACAGCCAAAATTATGTGTTGAGTAGTTGAAAGGCATGCAAGTTGAAGTAGAATAAGCAAATAATCTTTTATATCCTGAATATTAAACACAAGAGTTAAACAAAATCATAAGCGATGGAGCAGATAAGAATTCATTAGATTTAATGAGACACGTAGAATTGTAAAATTTAAATGCTTACCTGCATAAATGTGCCTCCAAATATACAAGTAATGCATCAGCCATAATTAAAATACATTGAGATGCATAAATATGCAAAAAAAACTAATTGAGAATTCAATCAAGAAGATGAAAACAGAGTGCATTGGATTATAACCATGTAATTTCTAAGGAGGAAAGCATAAAAATATTGTATTAATTAATAGTGCTAGACATAAGCATCACTGGAAACATTGGAAAAAACGTCACTCCAATATTCAATGTTGCTGCCAGGCTAGACATATTATAGTTTATGCTGACTATTTACAGTGGTTAGTATCCATTGACAGTGCTGGTGTCTGCAGCGGTTTCTCATGCATGGTTATATGGGAAAAAAACTCATGGACAGCATATTACAAGTTTTAAAGGAGAAGGACTTGACAAATAAAATGATTGAGTTGTCAAACCATTGGTTGGGAATGGTTGCAGATTGCAATGATATGGAAAATTGAAAGATAGATGTAGATTTTGGGAATGATGAGATTCAACCTTCTGAATAACCCAATGTATATTATGTGTATCAATTGTAGATGTCCAAAGGACAGGTATATGCAGAAATTAATATGAATGTTATCAGTATCTTCATAACCATGAAAGCAATGTATTTGTAGTTTAAAACAAAAAGGGGCCAAATTGTCCTAGTGTTATGTGATGGCAGGTTGCATCGAAGCTACAAAGGCGGGGCTTCATACCAACATCTAATTGAGACTTCAATTTTTGTTTCTGGTAGGTTTGGTTACAGTGGATCATACACTTAAACTGTTCTTCAGTTACTTACCTATCGATTCATAAAAAAATTCATGGTTTAACTTATGTCTTGTACGTGATGGCAGGTTGCATTAAGGTGTTCAGACTGCGTACAAGCACATGCTCCTCCTCGTGTTTGCTGTATGTTTTCTGCGTTGGTTAGAAATGAACCCAAGAGTGAAAAAGACCCTTAAGTTCTGAGGATGTCACACCAGTTGGTAGCTGCGGTCCAATCTGTCCAATTGACAATAGTTCTGTAGCCTCTGAATCTGGTTATTTCTGCTTGGTCGATTAGGTCATGCAAATATGTGGTGGTGTAGAGTAGTTAGAAAACGAAATCCCATTATAAGTGGTGTCTTATTATATACCTGGTAATAAAAAGCTGATTGCTAAAGAATATAAAAAAACCGAATGGATGGTTGGGAGAGGGGCCTGTGTGTCATCATTCCTTTGTGAAAGAGCCCTAAGGACACTAAATGCAGCCGCACCTACGTGCACAATCCCAGTGTCTGTTGCACCTCTAAGCATGATGTCTGCTTCAGCTCTATGAATATGGTTTGCAGGTGCATATAAAGAGCAATTTGCTGTTGCACATGCTGTTGAAATTGAGTAGTTTGGACCCATAAATGCTGGATCAATTGACAACAATGCAGATCTCATGGTTGAGATCGCAAAAGCGATGAAAAAAGGTGTTTTTCTGTTTCCCTAGAGCTATAGTTTGAGTATAGTTTGAATATGCTACATTAAATCCAATTTTTTAAATTGGTATTTTTTAAAAATATAACTGGTTGTAAAACAATGGCGCTGGACAAGTTTTTCCCATTCCAAGAGGGGGTGCCATGGTGGTTTCTGGGTTCCGTGCAAGGAGTTGCATTCTTCGTAGTAGAGGAAATTGTTTTCTGTCATGTCCAAGAATAAACCAGAGTTTTCAATGACGAGCCCAGGGAGGAGAAAGAAGACAATGTATGCATCAGGAGTAGCATGGAAAGACAGACAGTCAATTTTGAAGCAAGTGTGCCATGTCCAAGAATATTGATCTCTGAATTAGATGCCGTTAGGCATGTGGTACAATAGTGGCCAATGCAGTATTATAGAGATAGAGGAAGAAAGATGGATGTGTGTGGTGTTTTTCAAAATGGAAGAATCATCTATGTTCTCTGGTTCACATGCTCAAGATATGTGAGACATGAGCATAAAATTCAAGGCTGCAATTGAGCCATAAAGAAGAGTAATGGATAGGTTTCCCAGCTAGATAATGTAAATAGTTCTATACGCAAATCATCATATTATAAATAAGAACCAGTAAGCCTCAGCAAAATCTAGTTGATGGAGAATTATGTGGCATCTCAGAGCATGGTGATCAATTATGTCCTCAAAGGAATGAGGCAGCTCAAAAGAATTAAGAATGAATCCATTTAATTCTAGTAGTTTCTTAGCAAGGATAACAAACTTCTGAACACATACAAATAACATGAATGCAGGGATATGCATGATAAATAGCCATATTTTTTGTTTTGTTTTTGGACACAGAGAGTAGGATGCAATAATGAAAATTTAGCCTTGAGAATTAGATGAGATAATTTTATTAATGCTCAAGTACTAACCACAAATAGGCCAAAGGGATTGCTAATTACAATAGTGCAGGATACAAATGGGAGTGCACAGGTCACTCTTATAAAATATATAAATCAGAAGAAAAAAAAAAAGCTAAAGCATACTACTAAGAATGCAATGACAAAATCTCCAAAAAGGAAAGCAAGGAGGAGGTTATGTCTAAAATAAGCATCCCAATGACTCTTGAATCCCTCTTTTCTAACATCTGAGGCGAAAGTGAAGAAGCTGATGAGAGATGAGCAATTAGATTGATATAGACATGTTGGGGGATTTGACCTGAGATATATCTTGCTGGCCAAATGACGTAGCCATGTAAGTTGATGTGGAGGATATCCCTTCCCTGTTGGTGTCGTGTGAGCTGTACTAGAATCTATTGCAATATCTTTGTACAGGTCTTACTTGATGAGCTCGGAATGGCTCTCAGAATCTGTTGTTTTGTCACAGGTAAATATTATAGTTCAATACAAGCCAGATCTCAAATGGTGCAGCATATATCTCAGGGAATATAATAGATCAAGAAAAAACCATTGCATATCAATTGCATAAGAAGAAGAAGATGGTGGGAAATCCAAATAAAATATTGTAAATAAGATCAGAGTCTGATGACAACCTTGATTGAATATGCATTGAACAGGGTGTAGCAAATGCAAATGCTGGAAGAGATTTCTAAGGGAAAAAAGTTCCAATCGCAAGAGTTGGGCTTAAACTTGTTGATTTTAGACAAAGAAAGTCCATATTGGAAAGTCACACTAGAAAGAACACAATATCAATTTAGGTTTGTAAGGAAATTTATGCTCACGTTTTATTATTGACTCAAGAAGGAATGCCCGATATTAAACAATATGCTATCTATTTGCAAGAAATATATTAAAAGGCTGAAATACATGTAAGATATGAATCAATAATTTGATTGGCTACGTCGAAAATGTTATAGAAAATATGTAATTTCACTCTTTTGGCCCAGTACAGGGTTTTTTCATAATTCCTCAACTAATAGAATGCTATGAGAAATTGCTTTAGGAAAACAAGGTCAATATTCAAAATATTGCATACGTAAATAAAAGTCAACTATTAAAGTTTTTGACAAAGGAGGTTAAGGATATACTTCATATTCAATTTTATTTTCCTAAGATGAATAAATACATAAATATATTTCCTAAAATGCTATTGATCTTGCGGGCCTTGTTGTCTAAACACAGATTGCAGACGTCGGTAATATTGAATAAGAAACTTGAACTCTTTAGAACAGAAAATAGATTTATGTACCTGGAAATCAGTTTCTTTTTACGTTGATGATTCTGTTATCCAGGGCCAAAGTAAATAGCCCTTGCTGGGAAAACCTTCGCAGATTGAAGACTGTCGATGATATGTTTTTTGAGTATTGCTCAAATGAAATATTTGCTACTTCTGGACAATGCTCTTTTAGCTGTGGGTTGCACAGTGTGCATTCTATCAGCCCATCATTTGTGTCCAAATTGCATTCTAGATTATGTTCATATATAACTTACATTTCTTTTTTGCAAAATGCACAGACCACAGAGCTTTGAATCAGTGGTTGTTTACATTGAGCGCAAAGGCATCGATACGGAGGTGCAAATGGATTTCTTGCTTTGAGTACTCCGTGTATCGGTCAAAGTCTCAGAACAAATGACGATATAAAGTGCATATAATATCAGCATGTTTTTAAATAGAATTATGCCAATATTCTTTTCTATTTGAATAGTAATTAAACTTAGATTCTAAGCACTATGACTAGTTACAATGCGAATGCGCAATGTAGCCATTGGCTAATTGTTGTTAGCGGTTGGGTAAAAGCAAAGAAACATTGCAAAACCAATTCTTGCAAATTGATGAATAAGAGTGTTGTGAACAAAGATCTGGGGTTGAATGTAAAATTTGTTGCAATGCAACCAATGTTTTAAAGCAGTCGTAGAAAGAGAACAAATTGTATTTTCCTAGCATGTAACAAATATTGTATGTGCAAAGACGATTGTCATTTTATTGGGATGCAAGGTTGTATTCTGATACTTTTGTTTCTCAGATTGAAAGTACAAATATTCAATGCAATTTCTGCAAAAAGCAGAAAATCCAAATCTCGAATGCCATTGCAAATGCAGTTTTGATGAGTTAAACAAATGGAAAACCTGTTTCGTGGCACTGTAAGCAAGGTGGATGTATCTTCCGATCACAGAAATCTAGTTATGTCACTGTTGTGTTATCTAGCATTAATAATTTTAGGTGTGGTAGGTAAAATGAATTGGTTGGATGCACGTTTGGTACTTAAAAGCCTTGTTTGCAAAGAGACCTTGACATTGATTACATATTGAGATAAAGATGTTGTCACGAGCAGGAAAAAGTTACATTCAAAAGGTGCCAAAGCATATTCAATCTTGTAAACTTGCAACTTCAAATTCAAGCAGGGGAAACTTCCATTCAAAAGGTGCCAAAGCATTTTGATCAACATAGACTTTGCTAAAATTGCAATCAAGTAGATTTTATGCATATTGCTATAATACCATTTACATAAATCTGTACATATCAAAATTGCTTGAAGCCTACAACATTGAGATAACACCTTAACAAAAGCCAATTAGATATATCAGCATAAAAAAATTTAAATCAATGTTAATAGTCCATTATTGAATAAAAGTTCAAAGATAAAACAACAGTGAACTACATAACAGAAGAAGTGAACAGGATCCCTAAAAGTGTTATTTTTTTTAGCTTCAGATAGATGCAGTTCACTATAGTTTAAAAGGTGCACTTTGATATTGAATGATGCATTTGTGCATAAGGGAGGTTTCAATAGCATCTAGATTTTTAGCAAAAAGATGCATGCTTGTCGGAGTTTGTATCTGAGATGTTTAAATATTCTTGGTCATCACAAGCTCACAATGTTGTTGAGCATATTTCAGACAAGATGCAGTCAAAAACCACGAAAAAGTCAAGGAGGAGATATCAAAGGGTCCATCGATTGGGAGGATGTGCTTGGAAAATGTTAACCGCCATTTTTCATTGCAGAAATGAAGTGCTAACATTTAGTTAGAGTACATCACGTTGGTGGTAATACAAGTGCATTTGGACTTTTACAGTGATTGAAGCTTGTTTGACAATTGGGTTCATCAGTTTTTGAGAAACTATTATTTTTTGCAACTTGCTTTTTTGGGAGCTAGACTTTTGGGCTTGCATGTGAGGGATGTTTAAATATTTTGGGTCATCAGAAGTTGACGAGATGAGCATATTTCGGCCAACATATCATCAATGTCATCAGTGAATCATGATAATAGTTATTTTTAGCAATATGCTTATCAATACTTGTATATAGTTTTTGAGCGCATGTTTGGGCTCCTTGTAAAAAAGTGAGCCTAATGAGACTGCTTTGATCCATACGAGAGATGATGTTATTTTTGGAAGCGACTAATTTTGGATTTTTTATATTTGACAGCAGTCTCCCAGATATTATCTTTATTTTAAATATTTCTTACATTTTCGTTTTTCGGAGCTAGACTGGTTTTTTCTACGTATTTATATTTAGTAGTTTCTATTTATGGCAAGGGCAGGTTGTATAGCCATGGTTGCAACTGTGCAATGATGGAATGATTTCATAGTGTTCATAGATCAAGGATGGGTAAAATGCAGACTTGAGACGGCTAGACCGTTTTTTTTTTGCACATATCTATATTCAATAATTTCTATTTCTGGCAGGGACAGCTTCTGGTGTCATGGAGCTTGTTGCAAGAACTTTTCACTGTGGAGCTGTTTGTGTATACACACACACACACACACACATATATATATATATATAACTGTGTCTGTTGACAATAGCGAAATTTAGCCAGCTGGAAACTTTTTCTCTAGTGGATTATGTTATCAAAAAATTAACATATTTATGGTTAAAATAATATTTAGTTAAGTAAGTTTAAAGTTAACATAGTTATGGCTAAAATAATATTTATTTAAATAAGTCCATATAGATTTAACTACTGGGGACTAAAGCAGATATTGGTTTTTTTTTATAGCATGGAAAGGTTGGTTGGGGTTTAAAAATTTGCATAACAAATGTCTGATAGAAGTGGAGAATGAAATCAAGATAAATTTGTGAGTAGCTATATAGTCAAAAAGGAAGTCCTACAGCAGTCTGTTTGCAAAATCTATATCAGTCTTGATGATAATGTTCTGAAGAGATCACAACAATTTAAAAAAGTGTTCAACTAAAGCCTACTATAGATAACAAAGTCAATGCTATCAGACAATGAACAAGAGACAAAAAAACAGAAGAAGCTGTTAAGCAATGAAACTACTTTGCAACAAAGTAAATTCTGTTCTTGTTTTTCCTTGTTGATGAAATGGAAAAGAAGCAATTTTCCAACGAACCCGTGTCTTTGAGTCAATGATTGGAAGCAAATTTTGAATTGCATAATCATCATTAAGAGGGTCAATAAAAGTAGTTGCACAGGTCTGGAGCATGTGGCTTCCTTTAGTGTCATTTTGGACAATGTTTTTAAACAGATAGAATGGAGGATTATCAGATGCAAGTTGTTGTTGAATTTGCAAGAGCAATTGTTGGAAGGCTTCATTGACTTGTAACTACAATAGTAGAAGACACTAGTCAATGAGCATAGGTTACAATTAAAAATCGTTAAAGCTATTTGTATTTGTTTTTCGCCTATTTTCTTGTTTATATAAAACAACAGAAATTTTATTTAGCTTTAAAAAATAGCAATTCCAAAAGAACATTAGACATGCAAATGGCATATTTACTGTTGCATGGTCGTTTTCCGCTCCACCGTCTTTGATATACAAGTCGAATTGCTTGTTGTTGTATTCACATGCAACGACAATTGCTGCGACAGAGCCAACAGAGTAGGAATCGTTTGATGACAACAAATCAGCAATTGTCATATCTGGAGCTAGCTTTCTCATTTTGCAAACTTGATCGATTGTCTCAATTATTGTATGTGGGAATATGACTATTGAATACTTGGCATCGCCTCTGTCGTACTGGCCTTTTTTCTTGAGCCCAAATCGAGTGATTCTTAGGCTTTTTCCAGTTGAGAAATAGCTACCAAAACGTTTGATCAAGTTGTCACTTATTCCAGCAGTGATTGTCATCAGCCCATCTCTGTCAACAAAGTCTGCATGCAGTATTTGCGGCTTTATAGGAGAACCTTGGATTTTGTTTTGTGCAGGCCCATACACGGCCAAGATGTATCCTTCGAAAACAATTTTTGGGGTTATTGTGCATAGCTCTATAATAGTAGCTGCTTCTGCAGCTGTTTGTTTGAACCTGCTATTGTTATAGTTAGAGAAGAAGGCCAAGAAAGAAATTATCAGCAATTAATAGCAGAAAATTTCAAACTTAGATCAAGATTGACAACATATTTGTCAATGCAATAGTTATATTCTGTTGTTTTCTGTGCTAGGAAATCATAAAAGAAGATGAAGAAGTTGCATGTGTTAAAAATGTTGTAAAAAGAAATTAGAACCAAAATAATTGCACACCTTTTTGGACTTTGAACAGGTGAAATTGTTTCCATTGTTGAGCTGTCTGATGTTGATATTGTTTTTGTTGTGTTGAGCATAAGCAAAGAACTATTTTCCATTGTTTTGGAATTTTGGATTTTAGTTTCAACAGCTGTACATGCAAGAAGTATCAAGCAAGTCAAATGTACCTAACATTGTTAATTAATGTAAAGATTAGAAGAGATTTAGAACAAATGGAAAATATGGAAACAAATAGATAGTATTAAAACAAAGAATCATAGGAAAAAAAAAGAAAAAAAGGAAATTTCTATAATTCTTTTACTAGGTTTTTTACATATGCATAGCATGAAGTCTATGTAGTGCCAGGAATTTGAACAAAACAACTGCTGAAAACTATGTTGTCTATAGCCAAATATTGAACAAATTTTCATTTACAATTATCTTGAACATAAGAATTTGTTATTAAAACATTCTATGTAGCCTATATATCATCTGAATTATTATAAAATGGAAATAGCATGTGAATACTTTTGTAAAGAGTGTCTACATATGTTATGCAATAAGTGCTAGTTTTTTAAAATCTGAATTGTGCACAAATTAAAGTCTAAACAACTTTCAACAATAAAAAATAATCAAAATTTTACATCACAAATTAGATTACAAAAATATGAGAAAGTTCAACAGAATTTAAACTCATAGCTATGACATCAATGTTGCACATGCCCAACACTGATCTAAATTTACCTCACTACAAATAGGAAAAAACCAAATTGATATAGTTTAAAGTGCATGCAAGTTGCAAGAGAAAGAATAGTACCTGCTTTTGATTTTGTGCAAATATGATACGATGGATCTGTCCATAGATAAGGGGACAATAAAATTAGACAATGCAAAATTGAATAGACTATGCATTGTTATCACAGATTGATAGGAAAGTTGAGTAGTGATCAGTCCAATAAGCATCTGAAATATTGAAAACAATAGTTATGTGTTTCAAATTTGTCCAAAAGTGGTCAAGCATTGAACCAGTGTTCGTTGTTGCCTTTGTTGTTTTTAGTCTCAAGCCTTTCATTTCCATAAACAATTGCAATTTTCTTTTTGACGTTGTTTCTTGCAACATGTCAATGTTCAGGTCACCAGCTACTAGGATTTGAGTGGTTTGTGTGCAAGTTGACAAAATGCAACTCAATATATGAAAGAGATCATCAAGCAGAGCACATGGTCTATTGTAAATGTTCACTACTTTCAACACATTGTAGCCAAATTCAAGATCTACGCAAATTGCTTCGGTCGATTTTTTTGTATAGTTTTTAGAATCAGTGATGGCAATGTGTTTTTTAATCAATGTAAGGATTCCATGCATTGAAAATGCTGAGCAAAAATTGTATTTTTCTATCATTATCGTTTCTTTGGTAAGTGTGTGCATGTGAGTTTCTTGCAAACATAAAATGTCTGCCTGCATAAGTTCATGATCATTTACAACATCGTCATAGTGCAAAAGCAAGCTGCGTGTGTTCAATGATGCAATGAGTAATTGCTTTGCATTTGGCATTGAACGCAGACCATATTCAAATTGCAAAGTTGCATTTGTTTTTAATCTATCTATTTCAGTAGCAACTTTTGGACAAGTTTTAAAATTTCTTTGTTCCAACTTATTTAAAAGATAAAGACAATCAATATCTCTAGCACGTGAGAGCGCAGTGTAAACAAGGCCATGTCTCTTAATTCCTTTTGGGTCAAATGCCAATTTGTTCATTGTCAATCCTTGTGCTCTATGGATTGTTCTTGCACATGCTAACTGAATTGGGAATTGTGTTCGCATAATATTCATTTTATTTTCAAGTGTTGTTTGTATCACAATTCTTTTGATTGGTGTCCAATTGGACTTTACAACAGGTGTATAAAGACGTTGCATAGTTGCACGTTGCTTGGCTCCAACTTTTGGATCTGTAAACTCAATCCAAACAATATCATGGTTTGTTTGTGCATAGTGTTTAAACACACCTTCTGCACCATTAACCAACCCATCCTCAGTTGAGTAGTTGCCTCCAACTAGTTCAATAAGCATATCCTTTTTCACTACTATCATAGACGGAAGTCGCAATGTGTTTTGTCTATGGTCATTTTTTTCAATTGAATCAATTTTGCTATCATGTGCTACAAGCGCGAATGTTTCTGTTTGCATAGCTGACAACATTTTTGAGTTATGTTCTTGAACATCCTTATTACTATGGAAAAGATAAGGTAACGTTGCATCTATTGGTGGTTGTCTGTAGCAATGTTGGTTTAAGTAATCTATGTCATCTGGTGTTTGTGAGCATGTTCTAATTCTATTTAAGATTGATATGAATGTTTGATTTCTTTGACGCACAACTATTGTAAGTTCATAGCATTTTATTGCATCGAACCAAAATGTGTAAGGAAATGTTTGCTGTTGGAATCTTGGTTGTTCAAAAATCCAACAATCATGTACGGGTTGTGCTTGACACAAATCACCACAGAATATGACATCAAGGTTTCCAAATGCTTTTGTTGGTGTGTGCATGATTTCACGTAGTCGTTTGTCAATGTTGTATAGCATTCGAGACCATATTAAAGAGACTTCATCAATCAACAATACTCGAAGTTGTTCATAATCTTTTGTCAAAAGATCTAGGGTGTTTGAATTTAGCGGAAGCATATTTGAACTTAATGGCAGTCTGAAAGCAGAGTGGACTGTAACGCCACCTGCATTATATGCTGCTTTTCCAGTAAATGCAACTATAAGTCCTTTTTTCTTTAAAGGATCACTACCAATTTCTTTGTCATAGTGATGTAGAAGACCATCATAGATTGCTTTTGCGGTGTAAGTTTTACCTGTTCCTGCTCCTCCTGTCAGGAACAAGTGAATTGGAGTGAGGGGATTGTTCTTTTTCCTTGCAATAACTTCTTTCACGATTGATTGTTGTTGAGTATTTAGATTTCTTCGAATTGCATGGTATTCATGCATGTCCAACAGAAATGGCTTTTCTGTCAAGTTGCAGACAATCCCAGGTTTTGATGCATTGGACATAGTTTTGCGGATTAGATCATGCTGAATGTCATATTGTTATAATCCAGACACAGTTTCTGTTTTGTCTGTTGTTAGAGGAGGCATAGCTATGTCTTGCAATTCAATTGTTTTAGCAGCATTATCAAGGTCACCCCAATTTGTCATTGTTGATGCCATGAACTTTTGTTCTACAATGTCTATTTGTTCTTTGAATTTGACATATGCATCAGACCATGTTTTGAAATTGCTCTTTAGTAGGTTGCAATTGTCTCTATGTGGCATAAAGAGGATCATCTTTTCTCTAAAAAAATTCTCCGGGTCTTTTTGTTTGTTGTAGCGAATAGATCGTATGATACATGGTCTATTTCTTTTTCTTGTAATTGAGTGCATGCAAGAATAGGAAGATGCATATTCTTCCAAAGAGATGTTTTCAAGCTCAATAGGACGTGCAATGTATTTGTCCAAAATTGATGGGCAAATAATGTCGTCAGAGTCATCTGGTTCTTTTTCCAAAAGCGATGGTTTTTTCAAGACAACTATTTTTTTGTCGTCTGGAGCAGTGTTGATGAAAATAGTCTTCCTGGAGGATGAATGCAAAGGTAACGAGAGTATGATATGTATTGCTTGTCTAGTAGACATTTGTTGCATGTTCAAAAGCGCATTACCAAGTTTACGTATCGTTTCAATCTTTCCATCATTCTCAATGAGACATTGTTCTTTGATCTTTTTGAAAGCATTTGTCATGGATCTATCAAATTTGGTGATGTAAGAGCTTACATATGTTGCTGTAGCGTAAGCATCTAAGATATATTGTGCATCTGTATTTGCTTGCCACAACTCTGGTATTGCTTTTGCAAATGAGTTAATCCAAATGTCAACGGGATCTCTTTTTAGTATTAAGGTAGGACGAGGAAGCAAAGACCGTAGCAGCAAAATGTATTCATCCTTGGTTAGTTCTAGCTCTAGAAGCAATTGTGCAAACGACACGTTTCTAGAATATTCTTTATGTTCAATAAGAGAGAACACTTTTTTTGCTCTTTGAATGAGATCGTCTGAAGCATTTTCTAGTGGTTCTAGAATCATGGTACTATCCATAGGAGGAAATGGGAAATTGAATCTGCATGTGGAATGTCGATGTTTTCTACATGTTTTTGTGTGTCGATGCGTTTGAATTTGAATAATATTTTGATCAAGTAAAGACGAGTTTGTGGATATATAGCGATCAACAAAAGCAACAATCTCCTCATTTGAATTTTTTCCATAAACAGGTGCATTTTGAATCCAAATTAGTCCATGTTCATGCTCATTTCCTCTCTGTTGAAATTCGGTCGTAAATAAAAAATCTTGTATTTTGCCAAATATTGTGTTGTTTTTTAACATAAGAGACTTTAGTGCTGCTATTTTGTGTCTATAGTAGCGAGTACAAATCACTGGGTGTCTTCTTATTAACGTGTCAATATTTTCTTCCAACGCATTGTCTTCTAACTTTCCCAAATGTTTTTCCTCGATTTGTTTCAATGCATTGCATAAAGGTGCCCAAAGGTGTTCAGCACTCGTAAAGGTTAAAAAGAACGTAGGAGGACCAAGCTGTCGAATCATTGCAAATAGATCTTTTTTCATATTTTCAAAGTAATCAGGTGATGTTCTGATTGCTTTCAATGTACGATACCCGATCGAAGATTGGAGTATTTTTACAAGATTGTCTTTTGACTTGACATCTTTTGCCAATAATTTTTTGTCCTTTAACTCTCCCATGCGAATTGATATCCAAGCGGTGTTTTGTACTTGTTTTATTATGATTTTAATTGCTTTGAAGAAAATGTTTGTGCCATGTGTTTCAAAGTCTGTACTTTCATGTTGTAGCTCCCACTGCGATATTTGTTGATAAGAGAAGTGATTGAAAATTTCATTGGGTCGATTGAATCCGTAGAAAAGTGTAGGAAAGTTTAGCTCTTCAGAGTATTTGTCTTGGAAAATGCTCAATGGTCGGAAGCTCTCTGAAGGTGCAAGTTCTATGATTTTGTTGTCTAGATCATCTATTAGATGTGTTTCTCCATATCCATGTATCAATGTTTCTGATATTGGTTCTATGTTTATTTCATTTTCATCATCAGCTACTTGTTCTGTTGTTTCTTGAGTATTTGATTCTTGTTTGGCTGTTTCATCAAATATTTTTTCCCAACTAGTATTGATTACAATGCCTTCAATTTTGTAAAGTTCGGTTTCGCATAAATCACTCAGCGCAGTCATAATGATCTT
This sequence comes from Larix kaempferi, assembly GCA_027924585.1. Taxonomy (NCBI): domain Eukaryota; kingdom Viridiplantae; phylum Streptophyta; class Pinopsida; order Pinales; family Pinaceae; genus Larix; species Larix kaempferi. The sequence continues at coordinate 1,175,615 of BSBM01000715.1, forward strand.
TGGCTGAATATTTCCAGATAGATATGCATTTTTGTATTCCAATTTTCGCTTTAGCATAACTGCAACTGTCAAATTGTCATCTAGAGTTCTAGGCAATGCTATTTGAACTTTATCCAAATTTGCAGGCACATTGATAATTGAGCCAGTCAGCCCAATTTGTGCTCTTTTATAACCAAGTTGTCTTATTTGTGCAAAGGCTATTCTTGGTGACACCAATCGTTCTTCCAAAGGAGTCAGTATAGCTACAGATGGCAATATGTTATTGCGCCGGATTCGTGTAGGCGATGTAAACATGGGCAATTTCCCATTAGCGATTGCTTTCTTGCAAGGCCTACAAATTTGAACAAGTAGCATGGTGTATGTCACATCTTATGTACTTGTAAGAGTTTGAAAGGCTAATTTAACTGTGTTGTTTACACTAGAAATGTCTTTTTTAAAATGCAGTTGTTTACACACGGAACATGCATAAATAAGTGTGTCTTGAATAACTTTTAAGTATGTAACAACTGCTTTTTTTGCTTTTGCACATTCCTTTTGCTTTTGAAGAATGTCCATTCCTTGTTTACGCATATTGTGTTTCAACAAGCGCAAGTTTTTTTGCATATTGCCATCAATGCATGTTTGTGTCTTGATTTTGGTTTTTGAAAATTGATCACCAATGCAAGACTTCGTTTTCCCTATGTTTACTTTTGTTTTTGTTCCTTTGCTTTAATTGCATCTATGTATATTGGTTTGTTGAATGGTCCATTGTCAATGTTCTTTTCTATAGTGTTTTCTTTCGCTATTGTCTGTTTGTTCGTTTCAAAATTATCCATTCCAATTGCAATAGAAGTATTTTCGTTGCAATTGAGCGAAAAGAGCATTTTATTTCCACAATGTTGTTGCAACAAGGGTTGGAAATGCGAGTGCATTTTATCTATTACATGTTGCATCAGGCATAGAAATTTTGACGATTTATTTGTTGCATGGAATGTCGCAATATTTTCTTGCAAATTATTGCTCCATAAATGTATGTTAGTGTCTAGTAGCTCACATAACCATTGAAGAGCAAATTGATTTCCTTCTATGTGGCCAATGATATATGGCTCTGCCAAATGCACGATATAGGTTTCCCATCCACTAACAAGAGGTGTAGTTGCTAATGTGTTTTATCAAGATATATGTCCAAGCATTGTATTGCTCTAATATCGTTTGAAGCAATAGAGTTATAGAAGCTTTGCGCAATTGCTTTTCTAACACTTTGTCCATTAGCGAAGAGTGTCAATTCGGAGATTGATTCGAACAAGGAGTCATGACAATTGCCTTGAAGCTAAAATGACATTTCAACTCGCCTGTATAAACATTGATTTACATTTGCGCCTTGACAAAGCATATCAGTGGCTTGTCTTTCGGCTTGCATTGTTTTATATGACAACAATGGTTCAAAGTGGCCAGAAGCTGGTGTGTGGTCATGGAACAATATATTGTAGCAATATTCAGATCTTCCAGAATTGAAGTGAAGGTATTTTGTTCCTTTTGTTAATGACCAAACAGCGACTGGAACATTCAACCATTTTGAAAACCACTTGATGCAAAATATATCACCCCATAGTCCATATACATTTTGATTATTTGGCTGTGAAGCAGACTGCGACATGCGATTGAGATATTCGTTGGCATTTTCTATGTTATGCAATTCCACCAAATAGTCAACTGTCAATTCTGTGCGCATTGACAACAATGCACAAGGATCTTTTTGATCTAGACGAACACGAAAATGATTAACAATCTCTTTCCTTATCTCTATTGATGTATATCGAAAATGCAACAATACTGCAAGTGCATCAAACAAGCAATTTCTTGGCTCATAGTGGAAATTGTCTAGTCGAAACAAATTGCTTGTAGCCAAAGCCTCATCAATTTCTTGCCAATTAGAATATTTGATGCCAAGACCATTTGCCCTTAAAACATTGTCGCCTTTACTTTTTTCTTTTCCCATATTGTCTACAAACACATTTGCGACGGCATATGTTTTTCCTGGTTTTTGTTCTTGTTTTTTCTATGTCCCTAGTTGTTTATATCGGAAAACCTGCATGCAAGTGAAGAGAAACAAACCCTAAGGAAAACAAAATAAGCAAAGGGCATGGTCTTTTTTTCCAAACCATGATGTTGTAAACATTGTAGATTGTTGTTGTCATTGCAAATAATCAAAGCAAAGGGAACAACATATTCACAACAAAGAAATTTTGAAATGAAATGTATTTTGTCTTGCTACTAGAATAGAAAAAACCAGCATGTTAATTGCTAAGCTAAAATTATTAAATATGCAAAATTTGGTATCAATACAAAAAAAATGGCAATTAGCAAACAAGAAAATTATGTGTGTGTTTTTTGTCTTTCTTTTTTTGTTGAAGCTATGTTTGAGTTTGTTATCTTATAAACACTAAAATGTTTTTTTGTACGAACCTATGTAGACATGATTTTGGTCAAAGGGAAAGATTTCGACACTTAAAAGGTTAAAAGGTCAAAGTCACTTTATCAAGAAGTATGGATATAATGTTTCTCATGACACATCAGTACACACTTGATTTCTTATTCTAGTCAGGGGGAATCATTAGATTCAATGCAATATTAGATTTATTGGTGACCTATAACAAAGGGAATCAAACTCAAGCCATTACATTGCTTATTTAATGTCGATGAATCATTGTACATAACCTTTTACATATATATAAAGCAGATATGATGATAAACATAAGCCCAATCCCATGTATTAGTATAAGGATTTGCTTCTAATATTCATTAACATCTATGACTATAACTAGAGCTTGAAACTTTTATTCATAATAATATAATGATGTCAAGTTGCCAAGATCAAACACTAAATCCAACTGCTCTTAAAAGAATCGATATAAGTTTAAAAACTCTATTCATCAACCATATCCATGTCTACATTCACTTGCATTTCATAAGCAGAAGCATGTGTGCTTTGCACTGAAAGGAATTGAAGGAAGATAGGCAAGGAGGAAAACACCTATTGCTGACAAAATTGATGCCTGCCTTTGCTACTTATCATTGATGAAGATGATGCGAAGTAAGGCTCTAAACGACCACAAAATAGAAAAAGATTTTTTGTCATGCTGGCATATGGTTGATAAAATATAGGCTACGGCACATGTGCATTGTCTTACATAATATACTTATTGCATAGGCCTAGTTTAAAATGTTTCTTGAAAGGTGAAATGACATTCTTTTTTTATTTTTTGGTAAGCAAAATATTGCAAGCTATAATTTTGCAAACCAAGAATTTAGAAGAATAAACAAATATGGTAAAGTGAATTAGCAAATGTTTAAACATATTTATAGTTTTAAACTTTGATATATCAATAAAATATAACTATGTGTGTTCAGAAATGTTTAAATATTTAAACTTAGTATACCACTATGCTGTATGCTCATGCTATAGTTTGTACCTTGATTGTTAACCATTCAACTACTAATTAATTGCCAATGTAAGAGTGAATTAGAATAGTGGCATAGCTAATATTGATTCCTGATACTATTCATAAATGTAAACATAAATGGCATAAGCGACAATGATTTTGCATCTCAAGACAAAGTAAGAATAAAGCATAGAAAATTAAAGACTGAACATAAAAAATTTATTTCAAAAACAAATTTGCGATTATTGTTTTCTTTAATCTTTCTATTGAACTTTAATTTATGAGCAGTTGCTACTACTTGGAATTTTATTTGCAATTAGCTTAATATATATAGATTAAAGCCATGAACCTATAATTTTAACACATAATTTAGAATTTTTGTTTTATATCATATTGTTTCATTTATGCTTTTGTATTAAACACTCAGATCTTAAACTTTCTTTTTGACACTAGTGATTTCGCTAGGCCTGGTGAGGGAATGCGAAAGATCATATTTTGTGTCAAAGAGAGTGACAAACAAACTATATCAAGATTTAGCAAGATTGGGGGGTAATTAGATGGTGACTTTATTGAGTGCACTTAACTCTTCATAACTTGTGTCTTGATCAAATACCTCAATGGGAGCATTGTGGTTTCCTTGATCAGGAGACTGCCAAACCATTTTTTCTTCTTTTTGGATTTGAAACATTCTATAATTTTAACACATGATTTATAATTTCTTTTCTATATCATATTGTTTCATTTACGCTTTTGTATTAAACACTCACACCTAAAACTTTTTTTTTGACACTAGTGATTTCGCTAGGCCTGGCAAGGGAATGCGAACGATCATATTTTGTGTCAAATAGAGTGACAAACAAACTATATCAAGATTTAGCAAGATTGGGGTGTAATTAGATGCTAACTTTATTGAGTGCACTTAACTCTTCATAGCTTTTTTCTTCATCAAATACCTCAATGGGAGCATTATGGTTTCCCTGATTAGGAGACTATCAAACCATCCTTTCTTCTTCTTGGACTTGAAACATTTGCACTAATCATGTCCTTGTTTATTACAATATCTACGAAACCTAGTAGAAGACGGAGAAAAGAAAAAGCAGATTGTGAGAAACAAAATGACCTTGTACTAGTAGGAAGTGCAAGTTTTGAAAATGTAGATATGCAAACAATTGAGGAGGATGATTGATCTTGAATTCTACAATAATCTAAAAACTTGTCTTCAATCAATTGTGATTGATTATACACAACGTAAAGAATAGCGATGTCCATGTACGTTAGCTCTAGCTACAAACATTTTTGTAACCTACTTTTAAATTTGACAATAAGATTATCGAATGCATTAGTGATATTGAGAAGAATGGACAACTGATTGAATTGATGGAAGTACTCTCATACAAGAATGTTGAATCCTTGACTGAGGTGAAGCCACTTAATATTCATATCCTATTTGTAGAAGGAAGAACTAAAGGAGAGAGAAAGGGATTTCACAAACTCGGTCCAAATCGTGATTGAGTTTTGATTCACATCATGTCTACAAAGCCCTGTGAGTTTCAAGTTAATGGACATAATATTTTCAAGACCAAGAAACAGATTATAGTTAAACCAATTGTCTATGTCAAGAATCTAACTTTGGAGCATTTTCAAATCATGGGATTCATCATAAATGATAAGCTTGGATTTTTAACATCGAGGACATAAATTGTTGATAAAAACATTATTAACATTTTATGCAAACAAAGCAATTATGTTGGCAACTTCCACCATTATTTTGTGTAACATCATTATTTCCCTCGATCTTATAGTAGTCATCATTGATACCCAGGGGATATGGCCACTAATAGAACTATTAGCAACTTGATTTCTTTGAAAGTGTATTAAAAATTCCAAAACAGCTTTCAAATATCTATAAATCTGTATTAAATAAAAGGTCAAGAGTCTTGTAAACAAAGCTGAAGACTCAAGAACATCTTCAAATATCAACGAATATCACCATCAATTAGTTTAAAACTTGGGAGATTGTTAATCAATGCATAACAACAAAAAATGTTTAGTGTATAGTGTCAATGAAGCTCCAGTGAAACCCTAGGAAATGAGCCCATATAAAAAGAGCTATTCAACATTGTCTCATCAACATCCAAAATCACTATGTGTGTATCTTACAAACTCAATTTCAATGATACAAGTAAATGCCTCTTATCAACATCTCTTCCAAATTTTCCATCATGTCCAAATGAAGGAAAATGTTACATACCCCCAATTAAAAAAAAAAACAATTAATGCTACTGGCCTGGCCTAACCGTCTTAATAGATAGATTGTTATGTATTGAGATCATCTATATTAAATCATGTCAATAAAGTAGATTTAGTGTGAAATCAATATTTGTAAAAATGTTTAATAGAAGCTTCCACCTATTAGAAAGTCTCTATAGCATGAAAACAATATTTGAAAGAAAATTTATTACAAGGTCCAACCATTAGAAAGTTCCTTTACTAAGGACGCTTATCAGAAGGTTCAGCCTAGTAAAAAGTTTCTTCACTAGAAACTATATATCTAGAAGTAGAAGCAATGAAACAAGATGTCTTGTGAAGTATTTTGTAATTGTAGATTGGCTTGATTTGGAGGTTTTCCCCTTGAAGAGGCAAATGAATATTGCTTTAATTAATAAAGATATTTCTATTATAATATTTTGTTATCTAGAACTATCTATTGTTGTGGTAACTATGTCTTTTCATATTGAAATCTTGGTTTTTTTATTTATTTATTTATGTTATGAATTTCCAATTATGTTGTTGAGGCACATAACAAATGAACATGATGCTTAAGACTCATTAAGCATGAAATAATTGTTAAGCCATGAATTTTGGATGTGCAAAACACAAAGCAATGAGCATACCGAACAAAATCAAATATGCAGGATGCATAAAAGATAAGAATATGTAGCGTGGCTTCTGACAATCAATTCCAATAATGGGAACACCATGTCCTTAATATCGAATGGATTGGCAACCTTCATTTTTCTAGTCATGGATAGAATGACAATAAAATAACTCATTATTATGTGTTGAATTATATTTTAAGGATCGATAACATCAGTTTAATGTTAGATACTTGAATTTGATTATGAAGGCCGATCTAAATAAAGAATAAATTCCATCAATCAAGCCATTATATTGCAGGCAAGATGAGGATGATTTTGGTGAAGGGTCATAAAAGGCACTTGACATTGCTCAAATATAATAGGCACGAGAATTTGATGTTTCTTTGTGTGGATGGCCATATTCCTATTGTTTGGTATAGCCAGAACAAGGAGCAACTAGGGACTTGCTGAGCCCACAATAATTTCTTATAGTGCTTTAATGTCTAAAGCAATTGTACATGTTTGAGAATAAGTAACATAGATCACACTATAAAGTTAGAAAATGTGGAAATAGAAACGATACACACCTTATTAGAGAAAGGTTTGATACATAATATAAAATAGATTTTGAGCTAATGCAATATGTATGTGTGTCGCTATGAGCAGTGGACATAATCGCTTTGTAGGTGGATGAATCAAAACTATTCGAGCTTTTGATGACAATAGAATTGCACACTTAAATCAATTCAACACCAATCAATTATGGAAATCAATCATAGGATTCGCTCCTAAAAAACCTAAAGTCAACATTGAATTTGAATAAAATATTATGCAAATTCAAACTAGACTGGAAACTTGCTCTAATACCAATGATGTAGGGATTCTCACTCATAAGCAAAGTTCGAAATCAAAGTCTGCAAAGTAAATTTCTTAATTTCTTTTTATTAAGTAAACATAGCGCTACATAGCTTTACATGAAGAAAACTAACCATGAAAACAAAGAGAGAAAATTTGAACAAGATTCTTGAAACTAGCAACTAAGTGCAATAATAGAGATGGTGATTTAATGTCTCAAGCGATTCTACATGTTTAAGAATAAGTAACGTAGATCACACTATGAAGTTACAAAATTTGCAAATAGAAACAATGCACACCTTATGAGAGAAAGGCTCGACATCTAGTAAAAATTAGATTTCAAGCTAATGCAATATATACCTATGTGGCTATGAGGGGTGAACATGATCGCTTTGTAGGTGGATCAATCAAAGTCTATTCAAGGTCTTGATGACAATAAAATTGTAGACTTAAATCAATCTAACACCAATCATTTATGGAAATTAATCATAGGATTCCTTGCTAAAAAACCTAAAGTTGAAATTGAATTTGAATAAAGTATTACCCAAATTCAAGCTAGATTGGAAACTTGTGCTGATACCACTGATGTGGGGATTCTTACTCATGAGCGGAGTTCAAAATCAAAGTCCATAAATAGATTTCTTAATTGATTTTTACTAAGTAAACATAGGCCTACATAGCTTTGCATAAAGAGAACTAACTATGAAAACAAAGAGAGAAAAATTTGAACAAGATTCTTAAAACTAGCAACTAAATACAATAATAGAGATGGTTGTAGATAAGATCTCAAGTGCTCGTCAATATTAGGCAACCAACAAGGCATTGACAATAATCTCCTATGTGCACAAACAAGACAAATGATATGATACTAAGTACTAAAAATCAGTTATATGTGAATGATTTAGAATACCTATCGACCTAGTCCTCCACTTCAAATCTAGAGTCTACATGTGTAGTTAGGATCTGCTTATATTGATTCTTCTCCTTGCGTATTACTTACATGTCCCAAAGAATTTTGCCAAAAGTGTCATACTTTTGATCCAAAAATTCAAATTTATCCATAATGGATTATTGTTGCATGCACCAATCTTCAATAACCTAAGCCACAATGGATTTAGTTTCTGAGTGGAAAGCAATTTTCATGGGTGCCTTGCAAATGGAAGAAGCCAATATCAAGTTTCTAGTGTTTGAGCTCAACAACAATACATTTTGAAGGATTGGTGGCTCATGGCTCCTAAATATTTTTCTCTATTCACCCATGCTCAACTTTGATATTTAGATACAAAGCTCTTATGGTATTTCATCATTGTGTCCTTGGTCTCCATTTCAACTTTTGTGCCTTGGTGCGCTCATCGTGGTTCTCATGCATTATCCTGTTTGGTATGTTCACAGGCAGCCCATATTATCATTTCTAGATACATTATTTCTATCCCTTCTCTTGATTTGTATCATCTTCTCTCAAAACTTCAAAATCTAGTATCTTGATCAAATATTGAGACAGATTGACCTCGATTTTAAAGTAATATTGCACAAGGATTTGTCTTTAGTTTAGTAAGGACACTTAACCATTCTTGAACAAGTGATCTATAAATTGCCATGGACATTCCATTGCAATAGTTTGTGACAAGATATCTGACAACTTAATTCATCATGTTAGCTTAATTTCACAAAATGATGAATAAAGTAATATACACTCCCTTATTGTTGGTAAGCCATGAACTAATACAATAAGATCATCATAATGGAACCCCTTCTCCTCATGATGAACCACTATTTAACATAGCCTAGTAATTGTCTAGGGTTAGTTTAAGTGTTTATATATGCCTCAATTCTTGATTAGGGTCAAGGTTTTGGAGTTTCTAGAATTTTCTTGAAGTCCACTTATGACTAGCTCGATTACATAGCCAAAGTTAGGTCCCATGGAGCAAGTGCCACAAAGCGAGTTTTGAACCTAAGTGGGGAGGACAACAACACTCTTCCGGACCACTCGATCTACACTCAATTGACTATCGCCATAAATTCTTCTAGGCTGGGCAATAAATTGTAATCAATTTGCTAATAAGTTGTTCACATTTACTAATGAATTGTTTAATTAAATGCAAGGAGAAAGGCAAACAATGCAAAAGCGAAATTCAACAACCTCATAGGCAAGGGATTTTCTCAGCAAACATATGTTGAATTGACAACAGTATAACCAAGATTAGAGTATTCAACAGTATCTCTTTGTAAATTTTGTATTAAAATTTATTTATAGTTGTCAAAGATGTTATCAAAGCATATTTAAGTATATGGCATTGCAACAAAACTAACCATCAAATAGCTTGAAAATCAAAATACAGAGGTTCAAAACTATGTCTATACAAACCGTTTTGATTTAGTAATATAACCTATCCCAAAACAGTAAAAAATATTGAACAAAGCGACTATTAAATTGCAACAGAAGAAAATACAACGGCAAAACCAGCAATGCAAACCATCAAACATCGGACATTAAAAAAAATCGCTCACAAGCATAAAAACCAGAGCCGAATAGCACTCACAAATTGTAGACAACAAAATCGTGGTCTCCACAAACTAGTAGAAATTGATACCACCCATATACATATTATAAGCGAGTTCGAAGGCAAAATTTGCCAGAAATAAACTTCTATAATGCAACGATTTTTTTTTTATTATCAAAACATATATTTTTTATCTTATTTTTATTCATCTATCAAATCTAAATAATCTTTGTTTCTATCCATCTAAAATTTTATTGTACCTATACATCTAAAATTTTATATTAAAATGTGAATTTTTAAACCTAGACCACAATACTTAATACCAATAAGTACGCCCGTTTTATGTATAATGTGAAAACAACTATAGTCATTTAAAAGGAAGCCACATTGGACTTGATACTTTTGTTGTATTCAAAGTTTTGTACAACAGAATATCATTTTGTTGACTTTTTAACTAAGGATATTTGACGTATTCAAATCTGTTGTTCAAAGAATGTAATTTCTATTTTTTAACTAAGGATCTTTGTCACATTTAAATCTCTTGTTCAAAGAATCTAATTTTGTTGATTTTAAACTGGTTGAAGTTTAGTTAAAAGAAAATAGAGCAAGTGATTAATTTATAGTTACTGTTTTGATTTGTAAAAACTTTTTGCGATGCCTCAAGCTTGTTGCAATGTGGAGGGGAAAACGGAACTTTAGCATTTTAATAGAGCTTAAAAGTAATGACAGTGTCTATAATTTTAAACGCCGGTTTTAACAAAGACAAAAATGTTAAAGTTTGTAGCATTGAAGCCACAAAAAAAGTAAGCATTCATCCTAGCAACATAGAAAATGTCTAGGCATTGATCCTATGCCAGTGTATCACGTATATATCCAGTATCGCGTATTTATAAATCTTAGATAAAATATTTCTTTTAGTCTACTGTGTGCAATTACAATTAACATTGACTACTCACGATCTATGGGCTTAGCTGGTCAAAAATACTAGGTTTCACACGATCCACACCTTTTTTATTTTAAAGCTTTCGGTCTTTAAAGGCTTGTTCGACGTAGGAGGACAAGGAGTGATCAAGCCTTTTTTATCTCTAGAGATCACTCGGCAATAAGCATATTTTGGCGCTTCGGTGACTAAGATTCAGCTGGACATCCTAGCATCAACCTGCCTAGATCACTTTATTTTATAATATAACCCTCTTACTTGAGAGTAATATCACAAATCATATCTCTATTGGAGTTTGAGTCAATCTAGAAATCATCTCTCATTGCAGAGGAAGAGTCAAAATTAAAGCGCTTATTGGACTAGTCTGTACAGTAAGCCTTAACACCACTAGCTTGAGTCTTCTTGGTCCAAGCAGTTAGTTTTAGCTTCAACATAGAAAATGTCCAGGCATTGATCCTATGATCATTTGTCACTAATCATTTCAAAGTCCAGGGATTAACATGAAACTTTTCATAGAGAGAATCAGCACAGCCCTGTTGTATTTAAATAAAATTAGTGAATCGATGTTCGTACCAGATTAAAGTATATTTTTTTGCTAAATATATTTTTAAGAATTGAATCGTATCCACCGATGTAGAAAAAGGAGCATACATATTTCAACAAGCTGAGCAGCTATGCATATATCTATTCAATACAATCAGATTCAACTAATATAAACGCATGTCGTGTATCCATGGCATAGTACCAATCAAGTAGCAATGTTTCCATTCATATGCTACATTTGGCTGCTGCAGCCATCTTTGTTATTTAGCGCCTAAAATCTTGAGCGCATTTCACTAATGCATTTACACTACCTACAAGCAAAAAATTATAAACAATTAGCCTTGTCTTCCATGCAGATGCTAATTTCCCAGCTTATATAGCAGCTGTAAGCAGATAGTATGAGCGGTATATCTTCTTGACACTTGTTTCTTTTTAATCGTTGTGACAGAACATAATTTTGCTACGGGCGTTCGTTCGTGTAGCTCACGTCCCTACTTCAACATTTTGTGTTTATACAGATAGTTGTACGACCGCAGAGACTAAATATAATCAGATTCAACTCGTATAAACACGTGTCGGTCGTGTATCGATGCCATAGTATCAATCAAGTAACAATGATTCCATGCATATGCTACATTTGGCTGTTGTAGCCACCTTTGTTATTTAGCGTCTAAAATCTTGAGCGCACTCTACCAATGCATTTACACTACCCACAAGGGAGAAATTATAAACAATTAGCCTTGTCTTGTATGTAGACGCTAATTTGCCAGCTTATATAGCACCTGTAAGCAGATAGTATGGGCGGTGTATCTTGTTGACACCTGTTTCTTTGTAATCGTTGTGACACAACATAATCTTGGTACCGGCGTTCCTTCATCTAGCTCACGTCCCTATTTCAACATATTGTGTTTATACAGAAAGCTCGAGGACCGCAGAGACTGGAAAATTTTTTTATATTGAGAACTCGAGCGAAGCACTACACTCCACTGCGCCGACTGTAGAAATTTGTGGAGGATTGTGGCTTCGATAGGAGACGAGAGTATCCTCCAGTTACATGGATTCTTACCTTTGCGCAGGTAAATGTTTACAGCTACATCCTCCCAAACCTAGAATTTAGTTTTACTTAAGCTTCGTTATTGTTCTCTGTTCAATCATATTTTTCTTTACAGGGCTTGCAATAACATCTTCGTATTACACTCAATATTATTCGAGCTAGAGTAACTGTGCTTGCTATCAGGAAATTCTGGTTTATCGCCTAGAGACTTTCTTATAGCCTGAAGTTAAAATGTATAAGATGTTCCATAAATGTTTTATAGACTATTTCTCAGGGTTTTGAGTCTGGTAGCCCTTCGAAATTTTATTCCGTCGAAAATAAAAAGAATAAAGTATGAAATTTTATCAAGATATCGAGTCTGCCAGCCGTTGGCATCCTTATGAAAATTCTACCAGGGGTTTCTCTATTTATCCATGAAGACACTCTATGTTGAAAAGCCCCCTGTTTACCCTTATTTTCCTATCAAAACACAGGTGCAATGTTGAGCACTGTCACCACTTGGCTGCTTTCAGATGGCTTGGCAACCACCATTGGTCTTTTTAAAGCCGAGATTGCCATGCACAGTTGAGAATCGCTATATATATATATATATATATATATAAATGCAGGTCTTAATGGCGCATAGCAAAACAATACATATATGAAAGCACCTATTAACGCTACATCCTAAAATATATATCTATAAATATATCCAGCTGAAACGATTAATATCACTAATTTTGGATTTCGATTAATTTCTTTACTAGATGGAATCATTCGGCACCTCTCTTCATGATTTCAGCTCCATCCCATGTGCATTGCAAGCAATTTGGTATTTTTTTTTATCTCATATAAGTTATGGTTAATAGTTTTGAGACCTGATCTCGCATTATTTGATCTTTTATTGTGTAGTTAAGTTGTCAACCCTACAGATGAAAGTTTTTAATTTTGAGAAGCTGTCCATTTAACTATTTAAGATTTTAACCCTCTAGTATGCTATGGGAAATCTGCAATACAAATTGGTCCCGTAATAGTTGAAACACAAGTATATATTTAAGACTTCCGTTAATACCATACCCCACGTACTGTGTAAAAAATGACTATAGTCAAGATGAGACTTCCATGTTTCAATAGGTTAAGCCACAAAATTTTTTATCAATCAATAGGTAACTAACTAAAGAACAGTTTAAGTGTATGATTCATTGTAACCAAACCTACCAGAAACAAGAATTGAAGTCTCAATTCGATGTCGGTATGAACCTACGCCTTTGTAATTAGCCAAGCCCCAAAGCTATGACATGGGCTTCTTCAGCCCGCGTCTAGCTGGTGTTAGAAGCTCTATTTGCTAAGACTGTGACTCGATTGTATGAGAAAAATTCATAGACCCCCAACCCGAGACCCATCAGAACAAAATCGTAGAATAAACCCTTTCACGCCCTTTGTCTTCCACAGAACTATCGCTTAGAATTTCTACCATGCACCTGTTAATGGCTCGCATATACTACAACAGGGTAGAGCCCCTTCGCACAGCCCAAGGTCATGGGAGTACAAGGGTTTGACGCTTCCACCATAACACTATTTATTAACATTTATTAAAAACTCTAGCAGCAGGGTGGTGACTCACATCCTCGGTCACATTTTACGAGTTTAAACTTTGTATTGTTATCAAGACCTTGGCTATTACCAGATGCAATGTGCATGATAAAATCAAACTATTAAAGCCCAAGACGACTTACGCCACTTGTTTAACAATAATAATAAATAATAAACAACAATTAAAGTGCTCATTAATAAGGCTCTAACCTATACCAATAACTCTGTCTATTATTAATGCAAGGCATCGATATATGGAATCGACAACAATTCAATTATTATTGGTGGCCATACCATGCATAAATTGTGAATTATCCATGTAATGCGTTGAGCCATGTAACCTTTTATGGTAACCAATATGTTTATAATTATAAATGTTTGAATATAGATAAATCAAATCATATATAGTACATTCAATGGTTTGCAGTACCCAATAGTTTACAAATTGACATTGAAAATTATTGGCAGGCCCGATTCATGTCTAATCCTTTGATTATGTAATGCGTTGATTATATACATGTGTGTGTTAGGTATTAGTATCAATATGGCACAGTTATATGGTAATAATAATAATAAGATGCCAAGTTACTATGTATGCAAACGAAATTGCTTTAACTAAGTTCCAAACCCATGGTGTGAGTGCTAGGATAAGCTCACCGACTCGCCACCCATACGCTCAATGCATTGGGCTATATTGTGGTTACACAAGCAATAAATGTATTCGCTATCAACAATAAATTTATTCGCTATCAAACAATAAAAGAAAACGATTTTCTTCATTACGAAGTCTGGAACTCCTTGCACAGAAGCCAGAAACCACCATGGCGCCAGCCCACCGGCCCCTCTTGGGGTGGGAAAAACTAGCCTGGCGTCATTGTTTTACAACCAACGATATTTTTAAAAAAATGCCATTTTAAAAAACTGCATTTAATATAGCATATTCAAACTATATCCAAACTATAGCTCTAGGGTAAATTTCTACGTTCAACAGCCTAGAATAATAGGCAAATAATCAGGTTCAGAGCCTACAGAACTATTGTCAATTGGACAAGTTGGACCGCAGCTACCAACTGCTGTGGCATCCTCAAAACTCAAGGGTCTTTTTCACTCTTGAGTTCATTTCTAACGAACGTAGAAAACATACAGTAAAGAGTTTGTTTCTTACCCGAGGAGCAGCACCTGCTTGTACGCAGTTTCAACACCTTGATCCAGCCTGCCATCACGTACAAGACATAAGTTAAACCGCTAATTTTTATGAATCAATAGATAACTGAGTAAACAACAGTTTAAGTGTATGATTCACTGTAAGCAAACCTACCAGAAGCAAGAATCGAAGTCTCAATTCGATGTCGGTACAAAGCCCCGCCTTTGTAACCTCGATGCAACCTGCCATCGCGTACAAGACATAAGTTAAACCAGCGAAATTTTTATGAATCAATAGCTAAGCAAGTAAAGAACAGTTTAAGTCCAATATTCGTAGAGGTGAAGCAGACATCATGCTTGCAGGTGCCATGGACGCTGGGATTGTGCCCATAGGTATGGGTGGATTTATTGCCCTCAGCGCCCTTTCTCACAGAAATGATGACCCACAGACACCTCTCCCAACCATCCGCTCAGCATTTATATTCTTTAAGAATCACCTTTCTATTATTACGTATATAATAAGACACCACTTATTATGAGCTTTCATTTTCTAACTACTCTACATGACGACTTATTTGCACGACCCAGCAAAATAGCTTATTTGCCATATTTAAGGTTGCACCTTCCATGCGATCCAACGCGCTGTAAGGTTGGGGCATTACGTAATTGGAGTAGGTTAAGTAAGCCGGTCTATAAATCCTGCCTTGCTAAATTGAAGGTTGTGATCTAGCAGGACTTTCCTTAGGGCTTGTGCTTTAAACAATGATATTAGCAGGAAGAGGGCTTAATCTATTTTTTATTGCAAAAATAAAGAAGCGCTACTGAACAACCTATGTTGGAGGGCATATTATTTATACGCAATATCATCCGTCGCAATCTATGCTTCCCACCTTTCGACGGAATCCTTTAAACTGATAAAATGACTTATACCTACAAGCAGGGGATAGAATGCAATGGATTGGAATGCAATCAGAGTAAATATACGACCATCTGAGGGAAGGAACTAAGAATGGAGAGCATCTACTACCGCTGATAGATAGAACATCTACCAACGAACAAATGGCAGTGATCAACATCTACTACCAGGGAAGGATGATACGATTGAGACTACCACACCACTTATTATGAGCTTTCATTTTCTAGCTACTCTACACGATGACTCATTTGCACGACCCAAACGAGCAAGCAGAAATAATCAGGTTCAGATCCTAGAGAACTATTGTCAATTGCACAAGTTGGACCGCAGCTACCAACTGGTGTGGGATCCTCGGAACTTGAGGGTCTTTTTCACTCTTGATTTCATTTCTAACAAATGTAGAAAACCTACAGCAAACAGTTTGTTTCTTACCCGAGGAGCAGCACGTGCTTCTACGCAGTTTGAACACCTCGATGCAACCTGCCATCACGTACAAGACATAGGTTAAATGACGAAATTTTTTATGAATCAATAGGTAAGCGAGTAAAGAACAGTTTAAGTGTATGATTCACTGTAACCAAACCTACCAGAAACAACAATTGAAGTCTCAATTCAATGTCAGCATGAAGCCGCGCCTTTGTAGCCTCGATGCAACCTGCCATCGCGTACAAGACATAAGTTAAACCAGCGAAATTTTTATGAATCAATAGGTAAGCAAGCAAAAATCAGTTCAAGCCTATGATTCACTGTAACCAAACCTACCAGAAACGAGAATTGAAGTCTCAACTTGACGTCGATATGAAGCTGCGCTTTTGTAACCTCGATGCAACCTGTCATCACGTACAACACATAAGTTAAACCAGGGAAATTTTTATCAATCAATAGATAAGTAACTAAAAAACAGTCTAAGTGTATGATTTACTGTGACCAAACCTACCAGAAACAAGAATCAAAGCCTCAGTTCGATGTCGGTATGAAGCTACGCCTCTGCAACCAGCCAAACCCCAAAGCTATGACATGCGCTTCTTCAACACGGATCTAGCTCCTGCCAGAAGCTCTATCTGCCAACACTGTAACTCGACTGCATCACAAAAAATTGATAAACCTCCAAGCCGAGACCTTTCACGCCCTTTGTCTCCTCCACGACTATCGGCTACAATTTCTACGATTCATCTGTTAACGCCTCCCAGATAATGCAACAGGATAAAGCCTCTCCGCAGAGCCAAAGGTCATGGCAGTACAAAGATTTGACGCTGTCATCATAACACTATTTATTAACATTTATTAAGAACTCCAGTGGGAGGGTGGTGACTCACATCCTCGGTCACATTTTACGAGTTGTATTGTTATGAAGACCTTGGCTATTATTACCAAATGCTATGTGCACGATAAAATCAAATATCAAAGCCCAAGACGGCTTACGTCACCTGTTTAACAATAATAATAAACAATAAAACAACAATTAAACCGCTCATTAATAAGGCTCTAGCATGTACCGAAAACTCTGTCTACTATTAATGCAATGCATCGATATATGGAATCGACTTACTAGTGGCCATACCATGCATAGATTGTCAATAATCCATGTAATGCGTTGAGCCATGTAACCACTCGCCACCCATACGCTCAATGCATTGGGTTATAATATGGTTACACAAGCAATAAATGTATTCGCTATCAACAATAAATGTATTCGCTATTCTCCAATACGAACTCTCCAACTCCTTGCACGGAATCCAGAAACCACCATGACGCCAGCCCGCCGCCCCCTCTTGGGATGGGAAAAACTAGGCTGGCGTCATTGTTTTACAACCAATCATATTTTTAAAAAATGCCATTTAAAAAAAACTGGATTTAATATAGCATATTCAAACTATATCCAAACTATAGCTCTAGGGTAAATTTATAGGTTCGATAGCCTACAATAATAGGCACCCGACGATTCATTTATGTTCCCCTTCGGGGACATAATAAAAACGATAGTAACATAATTCGAGGATACATATACTATTTGATACGGAAATAAAATTCTTATATAAATATATAAATCAAATTATTATAAATGTACATTAAAATTATTTATTTTTATAAAAAAGTAATAAATTGAATGGTATTTATATTTTATAGTTATTAAATAATTAAAATTTCGTTTTTCAAAATCGGTTTTAAAAATTTATTTTTTCATTAGTAAGAATTTATTTGTATTCATATTGTATCTATATCTAATATTCGACTAATTTGAATTGCTCCAAATTTCCATACGGGAAATGACAATATGTGCATTATTACTTTAATTTATGGAATGGCTATCAACCAATATTCATATCTTATTAGCCTCTCCCTGAGGAACTATTAGCCTCTCATTTGGCTTATTTTTCATTTTTAAAGATTTCTTATTTTTTATTGTTGCAATTTATTCAAATTTTTACACATTTTCGTAGTTTATCTTTATGATAGTATTTTATTATATCACCATGTTGCCATGTTCTTATTTGAGATAATATTGACAAGTTTTTATTTGAAATCTTCATATTCCTTACTTTTTACATTTTTGTGTACTTTATTTTATTGAATGCTCATGATACAAACATGAATTAAACCATTCATTTTAGGCATAAGCAAATACAAATTGTGATGTTGCTAGTATGTTCTGATAACAACATTAATGCGATGGTGTGGAAGTGGCTACGACTAGTGGTTAACTTGTTTATTAGGTGTGGCGATGATTGTAAACCATCAGAGCTGCACAATCACATTGGAGAAATGGTGCAAGAGCTTAATGACAGACAAACAACCCTTGGTAATGCTTACAAGGAATTGACACAAAGACACATGCAAGTTGTGGTAGAAAAAGAATATATGCTAAAAGAGATCGAATATCTATACATAGATGTTGTAGCTGGCAGCTGGCCCTTGAGATGCCCGTCTTCTTGCCATTGCGCATGACAAAGTTCAAAACTTAAACACAAATATCACAACTTGCATAACCGAAACCAAAAATTGAAGCAAATTTGCAGAGAATGCTAGCACAATATTTGATAGAGCTCAAGAAGAAACTACAAGAAGTTGACCAAAATTTTATAAAATGTCCTTATATGATCCAACACAACAAGCTACAAATTATTTTATATAGTTTCACTTGTTTAATTATTTTATATAGTTTCACTGGTTTGATATGTAGTGTATTTGATATAATATATTGGAGACACACATGGTGAATCTTTTATTGGATTATAATTATGTAAAATTTTGTCAGATTTTTCATGGATGTATAAAATCTTGTGACATCTCGATGAAACTTTGAGTGAATTATAAAACATTGTGAAGTTTTGACAAATCTTTTGATAAAGTATAAAACCATATATAAAAGTAGAAAAATGTTATGTTAAACTATAATATACATATTTTATTTTTTAGGAAAAATAAACATAATGTCTCTCCCAAAAAACAAAATTCCACAAAAAAAAAAGACCGTATTTCCTTTATATTGAGAAAACACATTTTACATGACCCGTGATTAGGTCTCTTCATAGATATTGTTCTTTGGGCATATCCCATTATAAACTCAAAATATTGCGATTTTCCTTCTTTTACATTCTTGCAAGCATCAGAGGTCCATTCTTTAGTGTTTTTATTGTACGATCTGACAGTGTTCTCTATCGTTTTTTATTTTCTTTCACCACAAAATTACTATATGTTTTGATCTTGACCTCCACTTTTCTCAAGCCAAAGAGAGTTTAATGTCTTCTCTCCCACTTCTATTATGGATTGGATTCTTCATTACTAATTCATGGACTATGAAAGGACTCTTCAATAGCATCATACGGTGTTCTTAAATAAGAGGGTACAATCTAATATCCATCAATAGCTTCATAAGTATAAAAATGTTGATAGGCCAGGTGCCTTGCACAATTGCCTCTCTAATCATCCATTTGTGCCTAAAAAGGACCCCTTTCCAATGAAGATCACCACCAAAAACAATATTGTACGTATCAACAATCCATGCCCAAAAAAATGAAAAACCCTAAAGTTCCACATGCATGCATGATCATTTACACCTTATGGTCATCCATGACGATTCCCATGTCCCACGTTGTCAACATTCACTTGTTCAAGAATGGAGAATCACATAAAGTCATTACAAGCCAAAACGAAGACATGAAGTTTTTCCATAAAATAATTTTTGGACAAAGCATATTTTAAAGGACAGGCAATGTGATGAACATAAATATATCAAATAAATAAATAATAACAATAACAATAAATAATAAATGCAATGACACATCCTAATTATGGGACATAACCTGTCAATAATTGTGACTAGTCAATGTTATACGTACACTATCGGATATTATTGCATTCATATCATCTATATTATTCATTATTTATATATAACATGTCCTATATGAATTTTTAATTTTTTTTCTTTCTTACATTGGATATTTCTTAGTAAAGGAACTTTACTCATTTCACTGGGTATCATGGCTAAATTTCTAGCTAATTCATGGATGAAATCCCTCAAGCCACCTAGTCTTCCAATTGTCCACCCAACCACCATTCACCATCACATAGAATAAGTGGAGGAAATAAAAAAGAAAAGGAAATATATAGATGAAATTAAGGATTTGGTAAAACAATTAGCAATGAATTTAGGCATAAGAATAAAGGATAGTATAAATTGGGAAGGTAAAGAATAGAGTCACAAGAAAAAGTATTTTGAAGGATGTTGTAGAATTTGACATCAGACCACATAAAATTAAGATAGAGAAGGTAGAAAAATTAAAGAATGGGATCATTAAGTTCTTTAACCTGAAAGAGACCACATGCAGTCTTAAGATGCTCACTTATAAGGAATTTAATAAAAACCTAGATAAGAGTCATATTCTCAAGGGAAACAAGAGGAGACTAAACATGACTTGACAAGAATTGTGGAGAGTTCTATAAAAGATGAAGAAAATATTTCCAAAAGGTCAATAAAACATAGCTATGTTAATAATATATTTATTGAAAAGATAAATGTCTCATGTTTGAAGGTTATAAATAAATAAAGCGATAATATTTGAGGGAATGTTGACACGCATGATGCAATGATAGGATATACATTTACATTAATGTATAATTATGAAATGACCATGAAGTTTTACAAGGATGTTGCAAAGGATAAAGCAGTCTGGAAGCTCAAAACAAGATCTCAAGTAGTCAACATGTAGGATATATCAAAATGACTAAAGATGGAAACAAATTGTTGAAATAAATTCAAGTTGGAGGGAAATTGTATGGAGAATAACCATACATATACAATGGACCTGCATCGATATGACCTCTCCTAAATGTCCATATGCCTTTTTTTCCAAATTAATTGTGCTCCCTTTAACCTCTCCATTCCATTGCATAAAATATATACACTAGTGACCTATGGAGAGCAAAAGCATGAATATCAGTTCTGAGTTTGTCTATTTTTTGAGAAAATAATCAAATCAGTCTTGTCAAGTGGTTCCAATTATTTTATTATTAACTATTCAATTTTGAGATAGTTTTTTATTGTAATACCCCTAGTTTTGACTTGGAATGTATTTAACCAAAATTATGTAAATAATGTAAATATGTTAGTGCGGATTCCTACTGCGAAGCTCAAGGCCAAGGCCCGACTAGCGAATGACTAGGCATGTATCATGTATATATTTTTATTTGGACTATGTGGTTGACTTGTCATGCTGATTTGGAATATATGTAAATATTATGTGCATAAATAATAAAATGGTTAAAGGATGGTTGTGGAAAGAGCACCAAAGAGGTTATGATTCCGCTAGAGGGGAAAAGGAAAGGGGGTCCATGGGAGACTAAATCCTTGCTACCAAGTGTCAACCTTAGAACTCACCCAAAATCTGTCACATGCTTTGAATAAGGCAATTATCTCAATTTTTACTATTGTCCAATCATTAAATACATGTGTGAGGTTTGTGGGAAAAGTCACCTCATGTAGTTATTGAAGCATGGGGCTGACTGCACTTTTGTGATAGTTCTGTCATGAAAGAAGTCATTCTATTGTAAGAAGTTGTGTCAATTGTATTTTCACCATTTTTTCATATCGCTTGGAGTCAAACCTTATTCTCTCATTCTTTCATGCACATCTACACTAGGAAAATATCTCCATTGCTATCCATGAACTTACCAGACTGCTTTTAACCCATAAATTCGAATTTGGAGAGAGTGATGCAGATTTGGAAGTGAAAATTGATGGTTGTGAATGAGCAGAGAAGTTGCGCAAGTTAGGAACCTTTACCCATTGAGTTCTTCTACTCATAGGTCTTTGAGAAGCCACGAATTGAAGCTACAGGTTGTTCTCTAAAAACACTAAACAAATTGAACTTCTTCTATGCACACACTAGAAGCACTAGGCAAGATGGATCGCCCAAGAGAACTGTGGATCGATGAAGGGGGTGATTGAGCCAAGAAGGGTGTTGTGTGGGGAAGGTATTATGGAAGCTAATGTTGTGAGGGACGATTGAGACCCCTGTAGAGATCTGTATGAGCATTTGGCTAAGCATAGAGAGAAAAATGGGTTGTGGGCTGAGAGAGAGAATCCTGCAGGTCTTTCCTTCACCCTAGTGGTATCATAGTGTAGCTTGGGGGTGGCCTCTCAATAGAAAGAGTATATGTTGGATAGAGTGACTATGGTTGGGTGGAAAATCGCTCTCACATAGCCAATTGCTTGGATCTGCATTGGATAAAGATAAGTATTCTCATGCATTCGAATTTGAAATGGTTTTATTTAATGCCTCTAATGTTTATGCTTGTATTTTCATGCTAGATGTGTGTGGATAGAGTTTAATTCCACTATGCATGCTTATTTACATTTATGCACACATTTAATACGTTGAAATTCAAATGATGGATTTGGGAAAAAATTTGAGAGCCCGAAATCAGTTAATGTCCCCTCCCAAGGGTCGGATTGGGTGAAGTGGACGTTACAAAGTGGTATCAAAGCTTCTGGTTGCAATACCAAAGTTGTATGGGCTAGAAATCATGTTTACAGGAAAAAGAGTCAGAAATTGTTCTATAGGAATGAGTTTCTGTTAAATGGAGGTTAAGGGGATTGAAGTAATTTTGAATTAAGTTCAAAAGAATTTCCCCTTTATTCCTGAATTAAAATTTTGTGCAATTACGAAATTTTGAAAAAAATGAAAATTTCAGTTAGGCCCCACCCATGCCACGTGGATGGGTGATGTGGAGGTGCCACAGAGACAGGAGGTCTGATGTGGTGGATCCACATGGGAAAAAGATGTGATGTGGACCATCCACATTAGATATGCATGCATAGGTGACCGCAAGTGATGGAGTGTGAAAGAACAGTAGATCTTACCGTTGGATGGTGGAGATCAAGATCGACGGCTCATAGTGCTTTAGGCCCTTGAAGATGCACAAAGGATAAATAATAAGCACGACCCTGAAGTGGTAAACCATCCTATGATGTCTCTCTCTCTCTTGTGCACTTATGCTCGCAAAAGTGGGTTTAGGAAACCACTTTTCTTGGAGATTGAAACCACATTCATCCTGAGAGGAATTGATGTGATGTGGGGTCTAGATGTGATGTGTGGAGGTGTCAATGGTGATGGGACCAATGAAAGTGATGTCAGTTTGGTAGGATCGTTCATAAATGATCGACGACCATGATTTCTTCAAGACCGTGAACTTGCAGGGTAGATAACTGATTGGCATGAACCTAAGATAGAAACCACCTTGCGATGTGTCACCCTCTCATGCTTTCAGGCTCATAAAAGTAGTTTCAGGAAACCACTCTTCCTGGATCCTGAAACAAACTATGACTGACAACTTGTAAAGTGATGTGGGTGGCATTTGAAGGGTGTAGATAACAGAAAGAGAAGGGTTTTCAGAGCTGAATTTCGAGTGCTCGATATTGAAAAACGTAGTTGATATTAAGCACTAGATTGTGCGAAATGGAAATAATTACAAAAATAAAAATAAAAATGAGGGCACTACCCTTGATCCTCCTTGCAGTGGTGCAAGGAGGACACAAGGGGGAAATCCCCATTGACCCCTATTTTTTTGTTTTAAATCTACAAATTTGGTTCTTGAGTTCAACCGCAGTTCTAAATAGTTATAATATGAGGGGGGCGATTGAAATGTCTCTTTGATTTGATAGAAATTGTCAATATGGATTGCTACCAAAATGCATGAAAATAATTTTATATTTTTCTAAAACTGTAATAAATCTAACAAATGTGTTTATAAACACTTTTGTAAATTCAGAATCATGTCAGTGAATGTTAAGAGTTAGCATTGATTATAGTGAAGTTGGGAAATCCTTGATCTTGGTTGGACCAAGAAAAAGAGTATCATCATGGACGATGCATAGGATCCCTACGAAGTTGAGGCGGATGCAATGGGAGAGAATATAGAGATTGAGAATGCAGAGACATAATCCAATGGAAGAAGAAACCAAGAAAGTCCCCCAAACATTGTAGAAACCATGAGGAGCCTAAGGGTGGAATTGCAGAGTTGTAGAGGAGACAATGAAAGGATGATTAGATCCCAAGAATAACATAATCATTTGAATGTAGCTATTCTTCAAAGTTTGATAGACATTCAACGGAATATTAACCATGGGCATAATTCAGAAAATAAGGAAAAGAGTGGGAGCATATCAAGGAGGAATTCCCACAAGAGGTCTCATAGTTCAAGAAGGATTTCTAGATATAGAACATACACTCCATAAATCTCTTTTAGTGAGTCATCCAACTCTAAAGAATCCATTGAAGATTCAAGCTCTTTATATCATAGAAATAAGAAGAAGAGGTCTACCAAGAACAACTCACATGGAGAATTTAAGAATCCCAAACCTTCTACATTTGATGGTGAGGTAAAATCTAGTCAAGAAGATGAGGCTTGGCTTCTTGGAATGAGGAAGTATTTACAAGTCCAAGAATACTCAAGAAATATGAAGGCAAGAATAGTCATATTCAATCTAAATGAAAGAGAATCTATATGGTGGGAACACCTTTGGCAAGTATAAAGGATCAATGCAAGGAATATTTTGTGGAAGCAGTTCAAGAAGTACTTCAAGGAAAAGTACCTTTCTGATGTTGAGATATTGTAACTTCAAAGAATATTATATTTTTATTTTATTATTCCGGAGATGATTCATTCCTCTGTGAAGATCTTATTGTATATCCGGAGATGTTTATTCCTCCGTCGGAATGTGGTAACTCGGGTTATTAGACTTCCCTAGTGGGGGTCGGCCCTAAATGTGTTATGTGGGTCAAAGGGTTATTAGACCACCCTAGAGGGGTCGGCCCAGTCAGTTATAATGGGGTATTTAACCTAATGGTTAAATACGAGCCTACATGTATTTGTGTAAAATACATATCAGAGAAGTGTATAAATAGAGGAGGTGTGTTCCTCATTATACACACATTTTCACTCACTTGAGGATAGCGCACTTGTGGAGGAGAGGTATGCTATTGTGGAGAAGGAGATCATGTCTCAGGGTTTCATCTTTGTATATTTCTGGTCATCTATATTGAGGAAGCTTTGCTGGGTTTTCTACCCCATGAGGGTTTCCCAGGATAAATCTCTGTCTCTTGTGTTTATGCTGTGCTTGTTGTTTCTTCAGTGATCCTGTATATGATATTATTGTGAAATGGAATGTAATGCTGCTATTTTATATCTTAGCATATTAAATCTTAACATGGTATCAGAGCTAACCTGAAGGAAGACAAGGTATGGCACTAACGACACTTGCTTTACTTACGACAATTTGAAGGTTAGGGTTTTACATAGCAAAAACCAGTCATCGTAGCACTTTCGCTATAAATCCGTTTTGGCAACGTTTTCGGATCTGAAACGTTTACAGGTCGAAGATAACATCCCCAGGTACCTTGTGTCCAAAGGGCACCCTCAGATTCGTTGTAATTTATGCGTTATGATCAGTACAAGTTAGGGTTTCTGCCTCTTCCAGATCTCAGTCAAAATCAGGTGACCTTGGCAAAAAGGTCATAACTTGGGCTAGGAAGCTCCAAATGAAATTTAGTAAAAAGTGACAGGTCGTACACAGACTGTACTATCTCAGAAAACGTTTTCAGAGGCCGAAAGTGAACCAGTGACACGTGGCACGCCGTACAAAAGCGCTCTCCTGTTTTATCCCATAAACAGGTCACGTTACGACACTTGGCATAACTCTCTCTCAGAGAGTCCAATTGAGGTCAGACCTGTCAGGATGGAAATATAACAGGTCGATCTATCTCAGAAAACGTTTTCAGAGGCCGAAGCTCAAACGGTGACACGTGGCATGCTGTACAAGTTCGCTCTCCTGTTTTATCCCATAAACAGGTCACGTTGCGACACTTGGCATAACTTTCTCTCAGAAAACCCAATTGAGGTCAGACCTGTCAGGATGGAAAGATGAAAGGTCAGGCTACTGCAGAAAAAGGGTTTCAGACCCTGTGGAGCAAAAATTTCAGATTTATAGCAGAAACAATCAGGTGCATATTTATGTCAAAACAGAATTATTTTTGGAGCACCTTTATTCATGGCTTCTGGAATTTAGGGTTTCGAAGAAAGTTAGAATTTTTGGAATCGGAGTCCACGGCTGAATGCTACTCAGGAAAATCGAAATTTAGAGACCAAGATTGAATTTTTTGGTTGGGTGGAAGACCGGGCTTGATCAAACCCCAGTTCGGGATTTTGATCGGAAAGATGGAAAATTAGGGCTTCAGCAAAAGTTGGAATTTTTTTAAGTCTGTAACCACGGCTGGAAGCTCCTAAGAAAAATAAGAGTTTAGAGCCTTGGATCGAACCTTTTGTTTGGGCAGAAGGGTGGGCTTCATCAAACCCTAGTTCGGGATCCTATCTAGAAGATCCAGAAGTTTCAAAGGCAATTTTGAGGGGTCAAATTTTGGAGATTCCAAAATTGAAGTATGCCAGTTTGATCAGCTCAGCAAGACATATTCTTTCATCCATTCAGAAGTGTGAAAGTCAAAGTTTGAATCTTTAGGGTTTCTCTAGCAAACCCTAATCAAGCTCCAGATCAAGTTTCAGGGGGATTTGAGGCTAAGGCCTTATATAAGAAGACTACAAGAAGTCTCGACAGGTATGACTTAAGGAGGTTCAGGTATGTCTTGAAATCTAATTCTTGATTAAGTTCATGATGTGTTTGTATTCATATTATTTACTAGTACAATCTTGATTAACGTTAGAATTGTGTTATCACCCTAGTAACAATATGAATGCATGTGAATGATCAAAGACATTCATTGATTAGGGCTATATGATTGTACTAATGCATTATGGTGTTGTGTGAGGTTGATGCTGTCTGCTAACAAGATATAGGTACATCACAAAAGACAAATCAAGTTCCATGACCATGACATCATGAAGACAAAGACTCATCCATAATCTTTGTTCTACTTACAAGGTATGTATGACTTTATTATATTATGCTTAACCTATGAGACATGCAGGTTCTAGCTCAGGATCTCTAAATCATTGAAGAGATTGTTTAGGTATGTTGTACATAACTAAGCAGGTATACTAATCCAGGTATGTTTTCCTATGTCATGTTAAGAATCTTACCTTGTATTGGGATCCCTTATATAAGTATACTTGGTATGATTGGTTATGCTTATTCATAAAGTTAGTAATCAAGGGATTATGCATATTATGTCTTTTATCTTGATTGATGATATGCATGAGTAAAATAAGACTTCCCTGAAATCTTGAATACTAATGTTTATTAACTATAATCATGACTATACATTTTCAAGATTATTTAGAACTATAATGTTTTGATAACATTTAGAACATACTAATGGGTGTATGTTTGTGTATGAGATCATGAGGATGACACTTGAACATGCACAGTGGTACAGAATGAATAGAAGTTCAAAAGACATACAGAAGATCAAGCGGGAGGCAACCACACAAACATAAAAGATAAGTATTTGAGTTGTTATTTGAAATAGTAAATGATATTGCCTGTAATAGGCTGTATGCATATTTGTATTCCTATAATGTATCATGCTGAGTATTGAACAGTATACTACTAATATGCATATGATTGGTAAGTTGGACAAACATTCCATTGTTGCTTGTCTAGAATGAAACCTCTTTGCTGACATGCTGAGAGTTGTGCACACTCTCGATAGTATGTTCTGGTGGAGATGGAAGGCATCTAGATAGCCACTGTATGCATACAGGATATGGGAAAGTGTTGTGCCAAAGTATTGGACAAGATAGTTGCATAACTATGTAAATGATATCTGTATGCATAATAGGTTATCATGTCAATATGATTTGATGATTATAAAGTATTACTAATCCTGTACTTAATTTTGATTTGTAGGAAAGATCATGATGAATGATGAACACTGAACAAGCAATGGATGTTCAACAAAAGATTTACAAATCAAATGATAGAAGGCTTGTGGCTAGAATATTCTCTTAGAAAAGAGAAACAGAATCATGATGAGATGTTTGTTCCAATTGGATAGATAAAACCATTCTCTTAATGGTGTAATCAAAGAAGAAGTGTGATTTAGGTTCTGTATGGGTACCCAGGATCGATAATCAATTGATGAGCTTAATGATCACCACGAGTGATGTGTATCTCAACCTTTGCTACAAGGTTGAATATGGTTTTTATACATAGATGACATGGATTCAAGAAGGAACTCACCACAGAGTTCGAATAATATTGTGGCTCATATCAGTAGACCCATCTATCGAGAGATGGCACAGATAGATATGCAGAAAATCATTCAATGCAGAGTGTGAATGATGTTCAGTCACAAAGGGAGAATTGACAGTTTCTTAATAAGCTTGGGCTTTACCAAAAGTAAAGTTGTCCCTAACCTTTTACCTTAAGGCTATGGATCATACTATTATTATGATATCTTTCTTATAGGGAATGAGAAACAGATCATGAAAAGAAAGAAGAAGATGGCTGCAGAAATGAAAAAAAAAAGGAAAGATCTCAGATTGATGCATTACTTCCTAAGTCTGGAAGTATGGCAAGGCTTAGTAGGAATCTTTCTCAACCAGGGAAAGTGTGCTGAGAAATATTAAAAGGAATTGATGTGTTGGAATGGCCACTCTCATGAATTCCAACTTGAAGTTCTTAGCAGATGACTCATTAGAGTTAGTGGATATAACTCTGAACAGACAAATTATTGGGTCTTTGATATATCTAACATATACTAGGTTAGATATATGCTTTGTTATGAACACCTTGAGTCAGTATCTAGTGGAAACTAGATGTGTTTACCTGATAGTTGCAAAGCATGTGATGAGGCACATAAAGGACACGATAGAATTTGATCTATGTTATCTTGAAGATCATGACTTCAGATGGCTATTCAGATTCTGATTGGGCAGGAAGTGTATCAGACAGGAAGAACACATCGAGAGGATGTTATTGTCTGGGGTTAGCCATGATCTCATGGTTTAGCTGGAAGTAGTCTAGTGTGGCTCTCAGCACAAGCGGAATATATGGCTGTTTGCTCCGCTAGTTGTGAAGAAGTTTGGCTTCAGGTTTGTTTGACTTAGAGATAGAACCAACTGAGATCCTATGTGATAATTAGAGTTGTATCAAGATGACATAGAATCTAGTGTTCCATGATAAGTCAAAGAACATAGGGAACACACAAGATATGACGTGGAAAGGAACTATAAAGTTTGAATTTGTAACAGGTTACCATTGTACTAACCAAACCTTTACCTCAAGTGAAGAAGTTACCAACATACTAACCAAACCTCTGTCTCGAGTGAAATTTGAATACTTCTGAGACAAGCTTGGTGTAGTTCAAAAGGATCCTCCTCGAAAGGGGGAGTAGTATAGTCACTGATGATAAGTTGGTCTCATCGAACAACAAGGTCGATGATGAGGTAACCTGTTCTCCACACCTAGATACTTAGAAATATTTAGATTTAGGACTCTTATACTTAGAATACTTAGTTTTACTTATACATGATTTTGATGATAAGATGTATTGGTAAGAATACATACTTTTGATGACACATGTATTGATTAATGTACTTGTATGGTTGAGGATACTTGTAATTGTATTGATGAGAATACATGTGAGGATTGTATCATCCTTGAACACTTGTTCTAAAGAGAGCCGTAGACGTGAGGTCTCCGAAAATGAAGTCCTTAGTGGACAGTTGAGGGGATTGGATCATCCCTGGACTTTCAGTCCTAAAGAGAGCCGTAGACGTGAGGTCTCCGAAAATGAAGTCCTTAGTGGACAGGTAGGGGATTGGATCATCCCTGGACTTTCAGTCCTAAAGAGAGCCGTAGACGTGAGGTCATTGAAAATGAAGTCCTTAGTGGACAGGTAGGGGATTGGATCATCCCTGGACTTTCAGTCCTAAAGAGAGCCGTAGACATGAGGTCTCCGAGAATGAAGTCCTAAGTGGACAGTTGAGGGGATTGGATCATCCCTGGACTTTCAGTCCTAAAGAGAGCCGTAGATGTGAGGTCTCCGAGAATGAAGTCCTTAGTGGACAGTTGAGGGGATTGGATCATCCCTGGACTTTCAGTCCTAAAGAGAGCCATAGACGTGAGGTCTCCGAGAATGAAGTCCTTAGAGGACAGTTGAGGGGATTGGATCATCCCTGGACTTTCAGTCCTAAAGAGAGCCGTAGACGTGAGGTCTCCGAGAATAAAGTTATGGGGATTGCATCATCCCGGAACTACTAGTTCAAAATGTACGTGATGGGGATTGCATCATCCCGGAACTGCTAGTTCAAAATGTACGTGATGGGGATTGCATCATCCCGGAACTGCTAGTTCAAAATGTACGTGATGGGGATTGCATCATCCCGGAACTGCTAGTTCAAAATGTACGTGATGGGGATTGCATCATCCCGAAACTGCTAGTTCAAAATGTACGTGATGGGGATTGCATCATCCTGAAACTGCTAGTTCAAAATGTACGTGATGGGGATTGCATCATCCCGGAACTGATAGTTCAAAATGTACGTGATGGGCATTGCATCATCCCGGAACTGCTAGTTCAAAATGTACGTGATGGGGATTGCATCATCCCGGAACTGCTAGTTCAAAATGTACATGATGGGGATTGCATCATCCCGGAACTGATAGTTCAAAATGTACGTGATGGGGATTGCATCATCCCGAAACTGCTAGTTCAAAATGTACGTGATGGGGATTGTATCATCCCCGGACTTCGGTCCCTGAATTGATCCGTAGACGAATGGTCTCCGAGAAAGTGATTTTATTGATGATGTGGTTACTTGTATCGGTATGGATACTTGTATTGATGATGTGGTTACTTGTATCGGTAGGATACTTGTATTGATGATGTGGTTACTTGTATCAGTAGGATACTTGTATTGATGATGTGGTTACTTGTATCGGTAGGATACTTGTATTAATGATGTGATTACTTGTATTGGTATGGATACTTGTATTGATGATGTGGTTACTTGTATCGGTATGGATACTTGTATTGATGATGTGGTTACTTGTATTGGCATGAATACTTGTACTGCTGATCGTGAGATGACGATGCTGATGATCGTGTGATGACGATGCTGATGATCATGAGATGACGATGCTGATGATCGTGTGATGACGATGCTGATGATCGTGTGATGACGATGTTGATGATCGTGAGATGACGATGCTAATGATTGTGTGATGACGATGCTGATGATCGTGTGATGACGATGCTGATGATCGTGAGATGATGATGCTGATGATCGTGTATCGTGAGGATCCAGATGATGATATTGTTGTAGCTGTTCAAGTGCTACAGAAGATAAAGACTCAATACTGAAGATGTCGATGTTCCAGTATTGAAGATGTTCCAGTAACTGCTTGAGTTACTAATGATGTTGAGAAAGCTTCCAATGATTTATAGATGTATCATGTATGATGTTGATGACTCCTTGCTCGGGCAGATGCTGTTATAATATCCTCCTCGTTAAGGGGGAGTGTTGAGATATTGTAACTTCAAAGAATATTATATTTGTATTTTATTATTCCGGAGATGATGCATTCCTCCGTGAAGATCTTATTGTATATCCGGAGATGTTTATTCCTCCGTCGGAATGTGGTAACTCGGGTTATTAGACTTCCCTAGTGGGGGTCGGCCCTAAATGTGTTATGTGGGTCAAAGGGTTATTAGACCACCCTATAGGGGTCGGCCCAGTCAGTTATAATGGGGTATTTAACCTAATGGTTAAATACGAGCCTACATGTACTTGTGTAAAATACATATCAGAGAAGTGTATAAATAGAGGAGGTGTGTTCCTCATTATACACACATTTTCACTCACTTGAGGATAGCGCACTTGTGGAGGAGAGGTCTGCTATTGTGGAGAAGGAGATCATTTCTCAGGGTTTCATCTTTGTATATTTCTGGTCATCTATATTGAGGAAGCTTTGCTGGGTTTTCTACCCCATGAGGGTTTCCCAGGATAAATCTCTGTCTCTTGTGTTTATGCTGTGCTTGTTGTTTCTTCAGTGATCCTGTATATGCTATTATTGTGAAATGGAATGTAATGCTGCTATTTTCTGTCTTAGCATATTAAATCTTAACATCTGATAGGTACTACGATGAAAAAATCAAAGAGTTCCATGAGCTGAAATTGGGACAAATGACTATGGAGAAATATTCAAACAGATTCTTAGAGTTGCTATGGTATGCCAAGTATAACAGTGATGATAAGGTAAAAATTCAATGTTTTCTAAGTGGACTCCCCCAATCATATAAAGACAAAATTGAGTTTGATGAACCTCAAACTCTAGATGAGGCCATAGGAAAGACCAAGTATTGTTATTATCAAAACAAAAGAAAGCTAGAATTCCATCAGGCATGGAAGGACAAGATAAATGAGAAGTTTCACTGAAGGAAGAAGGGGTTCAAGCCTCCTCAATTAAGAAATCATCTAAGGCAACCACCACAGGGTGTGACTAAGCCAGCTAGGATGATGGGAGACAAGCCAAGAGAGCCACTTCAATGTTGGGGATGTGGAGAGGACCATATTACTAGGAACTATCCACATCGGAATGGGAGTGCAAAGAAAGTTGACAACATCCAAGAAGCTAAGAATGTGGCTCAAGTGGAAAGGACCATCCCTAGAATTTATGAAGCACTAGAGGATCGCCAAGAAAACATTAGTCAACTTTGGTTGAAGTTGAATTTAATATTGCTAAGAAAGATATTTCTATTTTGATTGACCCTGGATCTACTTCGATAGTTATGTCACTCCTAGAATTGATGAGATTTGTGCTTTTAAGAAATCAAAGCACAGTTAGTCCAACTAGCCATTAGAACCAAGACGAAATTTAGTGAGATGGTGGAGAAATGTCCATTAGAAATGGGTGGACTATCCACTTTTGAAAATTTGAATATTTTTCCACTTGGTTCCAATGATATTCTCATTGGAATGGACTGGTTGGAGGCCCATAGAATTAAACTTGATTACCACAACAAGACTTTTGAAGGTATTGATGAAGAAGGATACCCAAGGGTTGTAAACCGCGTTCCAAAGGTAGTTTTTGTTAGGAATATTTCAGCCATGCAATTGAAGAAATTATGTTGGAAAGGTTTCCAATTGTATGCAACCCATGTTTTGGAGAAAACAAAAAATGAAATTCCCAAGTTGGAAGACCATTATTTTTTGCAGAATTTAAGGATGTGTTTCCCGATGAAGGCTATGACTTCCTCCGAAGAGGGAAATTGATTTTACAATTGATCTTGTTCCAGGAGCTGCACCATCTTCTAAGACACTTTACATGATGAGTACACCATAATGATTAGAGTTGAAAATGAAATTGCAAGAATTGTTGGAAAAGAAGTACATTCATATAAGTATGTATTCATGGAGAGCACCTGTACCATTTTTGAAAAATAAATATGGAATGCTTGAGTTATGTATTGATTACAAGCAACGAAACAAAGTTACAGTGAAGAAGAAGTACCCCTTGCCTCGAATTGATGATATTTTTTATCAAATGAGATGGGAAAATGTATTCTAAATTATTGATTTGAGTTCTAGTTACCATCAAGTGAGAATCAAGGAAGAGGACATTCACAAGATATCCTCTAGAACAAGGTATGAGCACTATGATTTTGTGTGGTGCCATTTGGTCTCACCAATGCACCAACTACATTCATGTGTCTCATGAATAGTGTTTTCAGCAAGTATTTGGACAAGTTTGTTCTTGTATTTCTAGATGACATTTTTATGTATTCAAAGAATGAACAAGAGCATGAAGAACATTTGAGAATGGATTTGCAATTTTTAAGAGAGCATAATTTATATGCAAAGCTAAGCAAATGTGACTTTTATAAAAATAAAATTCATTATTTGGGTCACATTATTTCAAAAGAAGGAATATCAGTTGATCCAGAGAAGATTGAATCATGTAGCGTCCCTTTTTAATAAATTGGAAAATTTGCAATTTTTGGTCAATTCAAACCTTGGACTAGTGGTGACTCAAATGATTCCAAATAGATCCTAAGGATTTTGAATTGGCTCTGAATGTGTTTGAAGGGTATTAGGACATAAAAATGAATCTCATGGGTGCTTGGACACTCTCAAAATACTTCTGCAACATTCATTTAAATTTAGGAGAAATTGGGGACTTTACTAGTAATTTCGATGTTCAAACCCCCAAGGGTAGATCTCACTAATGGATTCTAAAATGCGGTACGACCCTCCAAAATTTTAGTAAAAAGACATGGATTAGTGAGATTATTTCAATGGGAACCCAAATGAATCATTAATCAGTTCCTAAAGGGTGCTGCAACTCCCATAAATCAGAGAATTGTACACATGTCTTCACATAGAGGGAAATGATATAACTTGCTATGAAAATTGAGAGAAATGTTCCAAGGACTTGTATAATGAATATGAAACTTCTTCAGTACATTAATGGCTCTCCATAAAGCAATAAAATCATAGATATTGACTGAAAAAATTCGATACCAAACAACTTCAAGATCTTACAACAAGATATAGGGGAAAATGTCACCATTCATACATAGTTTGGCATTTTTACATAGTTTCAGTTGGAGTTTCAATATGAGGTTCATATGAGCATCGAATAAATATTGTATACATCATATTACAAGTAAATGGGGCCCCTTGTACTTCCCCAAAGCTATTGGCATCTCACCATGTGCTACCTTCCTCCAAGAGAAAGAATATGAAGAGAAAGGTGAGAGAGATGTGGGAACAAGTTGAAAAGTAAATGGTGATGAGAATCCCTGTAGATTCAACTTGTAACAACTGAATTCATGCCTCTCCAATGAAAGGTCTGAATGGCCTCTTCAATTTCCAATTAGGATGGGAATCTTGCACCTTCGAAATTGGTACTAAGGCAAGAAGAATAAGCATTCAACTTGCATGGACAAGCTATGCTCTCCAATTTGCAAAATGAGAGATGACCAAAAACCCTCTCCTTATTTGTACTTGTCTTTTATTATCCTTCCAAGTCCTCCATTGCTTGAATTCCCTCCAAGAGCTTCATTCCAACTCGAGTTGGGGAGAGATTCCAATGAGTACCACTTGTCCAAAATTCCTAGCCTCCTTCTTCCATCAATTCGAATGGGGGAGAATATTGGCTTCCATAACTCCCTTGTGCACCCTCTTGGAGGATATTTTAAACCTTGACATTTCATATAGGTCAGATGTTAGCAATCAGGTCTGATCCTTGTCATAAGTGTCAGAGCATCTTCATCATTGTTGTCATAGAAGCTAGGGAATCTAGCCCAAGTGTCACAATACCTCTAAGATTCATCTTCCTCTTCAATGGGATTTACTCTTCCAGTTCAAATTATACCCTCATTGAGTCATTCCAAGTATAATTCCCTTCCAACTCCCCCAAGAACGTTAGACTTTACCTTGAATTCGAATGGGTGAGAGTAGGATTCCATGTGGCATGGAGAATCTTGCTTTGTGTGGGTCCCACACCACCAATGTGCCCTCATGACCAAGTGCCACCTTATTTTCCTATTATAAATATTTATTTATACCCTTTTAATATGTTTTTTTCAAGCTAATTTCCATTTGGGTTTTTATAGCTTCCTTATTCCAAATCTAGATGTTTCCACCCCAACCTAGGGAACCAGTAGATTGGTAGAATTTTCCCTTCTATTGATTTATTTGGATGGGGACATTATAGTCCTCCCCACCCAATATTTCTTGCCCTCAAGCAATTCCAAATTGGGATACTGCAAAATTTGTCCCTCTTCCCATGTGGCATCCTCACTTGGAAAATCTTTCCATTGTACCAAATATTCTCTTATGGTTCTGCTCCTCAATTTCCTTTCTCTTGTCTTCAAATTTTTTTTGGAATAAGTATGAGTTGTCCTTCACCATTTAATGGAGGGATTTTTTTAAAATAGAAATTTTCTGACCAATAGCCTTCTTAGGAATGAAATATGAAATACATTGTGGATTTTTCTACCTTCCGGAAGTTCTAACTCATAAGCTACCTCCCCCACTTTTCGAACTATCTTGTATGGACCATAATACCTTGGTTTAATATTTTATGATCCTTTCCATTTTAAGGAGGGTTTCTTATATTGTTGTAGCCTCAAATAAACCAAATGATTCACTTGAAAAGTTCTTTCCTCCCTATGCTGATCCACATACTGTTTTTGTTGATTTTGGGAAACCTCCAAATTGTCTTTTAGAATCTTCAAAATATCTTGACTTTCCTCAACCCAATATTTAGCTTTCGGGGCTCTACTATCACCAAAAATGTGATAAAAAAAGGTGAGTGCCTCATAACCATAAATTTATTTTAAAGGAGACATGCCAATGGACATATGGAAAGTAGTATTGTAGCAAAACTCACCCAACTGTAGCCATTTAACCCATCCAACCTTTGGTTCAACCTTTCTATTTGGCCATTAGTTTGAGGATGATATCTTGTTCTAGGAGTCAATTGAGTGCCCACCAACTTGAGTAGTTCTTTCCAAAAGGCACTCATAAATATGTTATCCCTCTCACTCACAATGTTTTTGGGAAGTCCATGCAATCTAAAAATATATCTAAAGAATAGATTAGCCACTTGTGCAACAGTAAAAGATGATGTAATAGAAAAGAAAAGAGCAAATTTGGTAAGTCTATCCACCACAACATAAATACAATCCTTACCCAAATCCTTGGGCAACCTATGATGAAATCTATTGAGATGCTTTCCCATTTTTGTTCTGGAATGGGAAATGGTTGCAATAGACCAACAAAATGGGTGCGTTCAACTTTGTTTTGTTGACATATATTGCATTCATTCACATACTTTAGAGCATCTTCCTTCATCCCTTTCCAAGAGAACCTTTTTCTTAATTGCCTAAATGTTTTAAAGAAACCAAGATGTCCTGCTAAAGGAGAATCATGAGCTTCCTTCAAGATATTGTGCTTTAGTTTCGAATCATGAACCAAGTATATTCATTCCTTATAGTATATTAGGCCATTCAATATCTTGTATCTATCATCTCCTTTCACCCCATCTAACACATCAAAAACAAAACTATCTTTGGCATACTCTACTATTAGGATATCTTTCCAATCTTTCGAAATGTCAATAAGGGAAAATGAAGGTATCCTAGACAATGCATCTACTACAATATTATTCTTCCCTTTTACATATTCAATGTCAAAATCAAAATCTTGGACCTTACTTACCCATTTTTGTTGCCTTTCATTGAGATCCTTTTGTGTGAGGAAATGCTTTAAACTGTTATGATCTGTTTTGACCACAAACTTGTTCCCCACCAGATATTTTCTAAACTTGGACAAGGCATGCATTATGGCTAACAATTCTTTGTCACATATTGAGTAGAGCTTCTCATGTGGCTGCGATTTTCTACTCTCGAAAGCTATGGGGTGTTGATTTTGCTTTAGGACCGCCCCTATTACTTCTCCTGATGCATCACATTCCAAAACAAATGGTTTAGAAAAATCTGGTAATGCAAGTATTGGACAACTACTCATTACCTCTTTCATTCTTTGGAAATCCTTTTCATCCTCTTCGTCCCATTTTAAAGCATCCTTCTTGGTCAAATCAGTAAGGGAAGCAGTTAATTTGGAAAACCCCTTCACAAACTTCCTGTAGTAAGTGCATATCCCAATGAAGCCTCTCAATTCAGTGATGTTCGTGGGTGATCGCCATTCAAGAATAGCCTTTATTTTCTCCAAGCATACCTTTACTCCATATTTCCCAATGATGTTCCCAAGATACAAAACTTCTTTCAACCCAAATTCACACTTCGACAACTTATCAAACAAATATTGTTCATGCAAGATTTCAATGCAAATTCTAAATGGTGCAAATGTTCCTCTCATGTCTTACTGTAAATCAAAATATCATCGAAGAAAACCAAAACAAACTTACGAAGCTGCTTGCAAAATATTTTGTTCATGCATGATTGGAAGGTGGCTGGAGCATTGGTCAAACCAAAAGGCATGACAAGAAATTTGAAATGACCATAGTGACATCTAAAAGCAGTTTTATGCACATCCTCCTCCTTCATTCGAATCTAATGGTAAGCAGATCTAAGATCAATTTTGGAGAAGAACTTTGCTCCAAGTAGCTCATCCATGAGATAATCTATTCTAGTGATGGGATATCTATTCTTTATTGTCTTCTTGTTTAGAGCTCTAAAATCAATGCACATCCTTAAGGTTCCATCCTTTTTCTTCACCAAAACAACTAAAGAAGCATAGGGACTTGACCTTGGTCTAATGATTCCCAATCCCAAGATCTCTTGAATAGCCTTCTCAATCTCATCTCTGAACCTTTTTGGGTGTCTATATGGTGGTATTTGTATAGGTTAAGTACCCACCTCCAAAATAATGGTGTGCTCAACTCCTCTGTTAGGTGGCCTTCCAGGAGGAAGGTCTCCAAAAACCCTTTCATATTTGTGTAGTAGTTTCCTTATATCCCTTGGATGTTCTGCAATATTTATGTTTGGCTTGCGGGAAGTGATGAAACATTCAGCAGCCCATTCAATATCCCCATGCCTCCATATGGACGTCATACTATGGGAGGACGCCACTTGATTCGTATAGGTGTGCATTCCTCTCACTACCCTTTTTTTTCCTTCCAAATATTTGAATTTCATTTCAAGTATTTGGTAGTTCACTGTATGTTCCCCTATAGAGTACAACCATTGCACTCCCAAGACCACATTTGTATCGGCAACATCCACCACATAAAAGCTATCAGAAAATTTGTAATTTCCTATGGTGAGTTGTATCTTTGGAATCCATGTTTTGCATTCCATAGAATTGTTACCTAGAATGATGACTATGAACCCATCGAATGATTCAGTAGGTAACTTTCTCCTCTCCACCAAGACTGCATCAATGAAGTTATGAGTTTCTCTTCCATCTACCAATACCGACACTCTTTTCCCTTGCACCACTCCCTTGCATCGAATGGTGTGAAAATGAGGCACTCTTGAAAGCACTTCCATTCTCCCTTTTTAAGGTGAAGGATGATCTTCTTCTATTGTGTCATATCCCTCTTCTTGAGCTGAAAGATGTTCTTCTTCCTCCATGTCCCCTTCACCTTTATCATCAGAAAATACTTCAATGAATTGTGCTTTCCTGTTATCACATTTATGCCCTTTATCACATGTATGCCCTGGTACCCATGGTTGGAAGCATGTGTAACATAATTTCTTTCTTCTAAGTTCTTCCT
Organism: Larix kaempferi; assembly: GCA_027924585.1. Classification (NCBI taxonomy): domain Eukaryota; kingdom Viridiplantae; phylum Streptophyta; class Pinopsida; order Pinales; family Pinaceae; genus Larix; species Larix kaempferi. Next base: position 1,215,126 of record BSBM01000715.1, read on the forward strand.
TGCTTGGTCCCTATTTCTTGTCCTTTCCAAATGCATCTTTTTTCCATGGCTTCTTGTTAAATATGAACTTGGAAGGAAAGTTGGGCTTGGGGGGATACCTTGTCTTGGGTAGCACATTTTGCAGATATCTTGCCAAGTTCATGGAATCTTTCAATTAAGTAGGTTTGTGGAATTTAACTAAACCCTTAAAAGGTTCATCCAAACCTTCAGTAAAGAGAAATACTAATCGAACCATAGATATATCAACCACCTTAACTGATAGTTTTTTAAATTCCAACATGTACTCATCAGGGGTTCCAATTTGCTTCAACTGTGTTAGTCCTGTGAAAGGCATTTCAGGGTCTTTTTGCTTAAATATTTCCAATAACTTGTTAACAAATTCTTCATATGATGTAACCTAATCATGTCCCAAAGTTTTAATTCCATGGAACCACCAATCATTGGATTCTCTCTCAAGATGCAAAATAATAATTTTTATAGCATCCTCTTCAACCATTGGATTCAGCTAAAAATATACATCTAACTTTTGTATCTAAGTATTTGCAGAACTTTGAGATGATCCCTCAAATGTAAGAAGGGGCATTTTACCTATGGAATAATTCAATTCTTAATTTTGAAAAGGAGTTCTATTACCTCCTCTCATTTTGAGCTTGTTTGAGACAGTAAAGAAATGATCAAATGGTAAGGTCCTTCTACAATCTTCACTCAACTACTGCCATTCTTCTAGAACTTCATGCATTCCATATTGGATGTTAGAATCCTTTTTGGGATCAATAAACTTAGGTGTGCTAGCTCTTGTTGAGATCTGAAATTCATTGGGTCAATTGTGAGGCCCTGTCTTTGAGAAGATGTTTTCAGCAAATGCCTTCTTTTCCTCGAAAGGAGAACTACTGCTACCTCCTAATGCCAGATTGCTTCCAATTTGACTAGCCATCAATTCGAACCCTTGCATTATCTTCCTTGTCATGTATTCAAAAAATGGTTTCATGAATTTCCTAAACTCCTCTTTATCTTCCATCTCTGAGGTCCCTTTCTCATCATTAGCCATAGTTTCAACAGAGTGCACCTCTTCTCCCGCTTCTTCCTCTTCACCAAATGTAATTTTAGTTTTGGTTTCTAAAGGTGGGAGATTCCTTCTATACCTCATAAATGGTCACCCAAATCAGGTGCAAAGACCATGCTTTGATACCACGTGTAGTGTCCATTTTTAATAAATTGGAAAAATTGCAATTTTTGGTCAATTCGAACCTTGGACTAGTGGTGACTCAAATGATTCCAAATGGCTCCTAAGGCTTCCAAATTGGGTATGAATGTGTTTGAAGGGTATTAGGACAAAAAAATTAAGCTGATGGGTGCTTGGAAACTCTCAAAATACTTCTACAGCATTCCTTTAAATTCAGGAGAATTTGGGGAAGTTTACTAGTAATTTCAAGGTTCAAACCCCCAAGGGTAGAGGTCACTAATGCTTCCCAAATGTAGTACGAACCTTCAAAATTTCAGTAAAGAGACATGGATTAGTTATATTACTTCAATGGGAACCCAAATGCATCATTAATCAGTTCCTAAAGGCTTCTGCAACTCCCATAAATCAGAGATTTGTAGACATGTCTTCACATAAGGGGAAATGATAGAAAAATGCTATAACTTGCTATGAAATTAGAGAGAAATGTTCCAAGGAATTGTATAATGTATATGAAACTTATTCAGTACATTAATGGCTCTCCATAAAGAAATAAAATCATAGATATTGACTGAAAAAATTCGATACCAAACAACTCCAATCTCTTACAAAAAGATATAGGGGAAAATGGCACCATTCATACATAGTTTGACATTTTTACATAGTTTCACTTGGAGTTTCGATATGAGGTTCATATGAGCATCAAATAAAGAGTGTAGAAATCATATTACAAATAAATGGGGCCCATTGGAATTACCCAAAGATATCAGCATCTCACCATGTGCACCCTTCCTCCAAGAGCAAGAATATGAAGAGAAAGGTGAGAGAGATGTGGGAACAAGTTAAAGAAGAAATTGTCACGATCATCCCTGTAGCTTCAAACTGTAACAAATGAATTCATGCATCTTGAATGAAAGGTATGAATAGTCTCTCCAATTTCCAATTAAGATGGGAATCTTGCACCCTTGAAATTGGTAATTAGGAAAGAAGAATAAACATTCAACTTGCATGGACAAGCTATGCTCTCCAATTTGCAAAATGAGAAATGATCAAAATCCCCTCTCCTTCTTTGTTCTTGTCTTTTATTAGCCTTCCAAGTCCTCCATGGATCGAATTCCCTCCAATAGCTTCATGCCAACTCGATTTTGGGAGAGATTCCAATGAGTGCCACTTGTCCAACAATTCCTAGCCTCCCTCTTCCATCAATTCGAATGGGGGATAATCTTGGCTTCCATAACTCCCTTGTGCACCCTCTTGAAGGCTATTTTTAGCCCTAAAATGTCATATCAATTTTATTTCATCAATCATGTTTGATCCTTTTCATAAGTGTCATAGCATCTTCATCATTGTTGTCATAGAAGCTAGGGAATCTAGCCCAAGTGTCACACTACCTCTAAGATGCATCTTCCTCCTCCATGGGAGTTACTCTTCCACTTCAAATTCGACTCTCATTGAGTCATTCCAAGTATAATTCCCTTCTAACTCCCCCAAGAATGTTAGAATCCACCTTGGATTTGAATGGGTGAGAGTAGGATGCCATGTGGGATGGAGAATCTTGCTTTGTGTGGGTCCCACACCACCAATGTGCCCTCATGACCAAGTGCCACCTTATTTTCCTATTATAAATATTTATTTAGCCCCTTCTAATATATTTTTTTCAATCTAATGTCCATTTGGGGTTTTATAGCTCCCTTATTTCAAATCTATATGTTTCCACCCCAACCTAGGGAACTAGTAGATTGGTGGAATTTTCCCTTCTAGTGATTTATTTGGATGGGGACATTACAAATCCATCGTGAATTGGCCAACTCCAAGGAATGTGATAGATGTAAGATCTTTTATGTGTCTTACCAGTTAGTATAGGAGGTTCATTGAAGGATTCTCCAAGGTTGCACGCCCAATCACTTCTTTGCAAAAGGATGGAATAAAGTTTGAGTGGACACTAAAATTTGAAGAAAGCTTCAAACTTTTGAAGAGGCTTCTCACAAGTGCTCCAATTCTAAAAATTGCAAACCCGGAAAAAGATTTCGTGCTGTGCACAAATGCGTGTAAACATGGACTTAGAGGATTTCTTATGCAAGATAACCATGTGGTATGCTATGAGTCAAGGAAGTTGAAAGAGCATGAGAAGAACTATGCCACCCATGATTTAGAGCTTGTATCCATAGTGCATGCTTTGAAAATGTGGAGATACTATTTAATGGGCAGACAATTTGAGCTAAGGACATACCATTGTGGTATGAAATATTTTTTTCAGCAGCCAACATTAAATGTTAGGCAAGTTAGACGGCTGGAATTTTTATGTAAACTTGATTTTGAGATCAAATGCATAAAACATAAAGAAAATAAGGTGGTTGATGCACTTAGCATAAAATTGCATGAAATGCATGTGGCAGCCATTATTACCTACCAATCATATTTTAGGAATCAAATTGTTAATTGTATCGGTGAAGATGAACTCTATGTGCAAATAAAGGACAAATTGCAACACCAGAATTCAGAGAAAAGGTATGAAGGTTACCATTTGGAAGGTGACATGCTTCTTGTTTATAAAAACAAAATTTATATTCCAAATGTGGAAGACTTGAGAAGAATTGTTATGGATTAAATTCATAAAATGTCATATTCCGGCCACCCAAGATACCAGAAAAAAAATTGCTATAGCGAGGAAGCACTATTTTTGGTTGTGAATGAAAAAGGACCTTGCTGAGTATATTTCTAAGTGCATGAAATGTCAGCAAGTTAAGGTTGAGCATCAACACCCAACAATTTTATTGCATCCTTTTCCAATTCTAGAATGGAAATGGGAAGTGATTTCCATGGATTTTATTACAGGTTCGCCAACGACAGTGAGGAAACATGATTCCATCATGGTTTTGGTGGATTTATCAAATTAAACATATTTTATTCTAGTTAAATCCACATATAAAATAGATGCCATTGCAAGTATTTTCATGAAGAAAATTTTCAGGTTACATGGATTTCCTAAGGCAATAATTTCAGACAGGGATACCAAGTTCACCTCTAAATTTTGGAAAAGTCTTTTTGCAGACTTAGGTACACAACTGAACTTTAGTACTTCCTACCATCCACAAAGAGATGGGAAAACATAAAGAGTAAATCAAGTGCTTGAACACATGCACGCATGTATGTGATGGAAAAACCATCCAAGTGGGAATATTATCTACACCTGGTAGAATTTGCATATAAAAATGGGAAACAAGCATCATTGGGCATGAGTCCATTTGAATTTTTGTATAGAAGGAGGTGTAGAACACCAGTTACATGGGATAATCCAATGAATAGAAATGTACTTGGGCCATAATTACTTATGGAAATGAAACAAGAGGTTGCAAATATTATGCAAAATTTAAAGGCAGCACAAGATAGACAAAAAAAGCTATGCAGATAAGAATAGAGTACATAGGGAGTTTCATGTTGGGGATCATGTTTACCTCAGAGTTAGGCTAAGGAAGAGTTCCTTAAATCTTGGAAGTTGTGCCAAGCTATCACCAAGATATTGTGGGCCATTTGAAGTGCTTGAGAGAATAGGCCCCCAATTGCATATAGAATTGCATTGTCTGCTAACACAAGAAATCATCATGTTTTTCATGTTTCTTTGCTTAAGAACTATGTACATGATCCTAAACATGTCATTGATTGGGATGTGATCTAGGTGGAACCCAAGGGAGAGTTCCAAACCGAGCCACTATGCATCCTATATAAGAAGGTGACATTGATTCAGAACCGAGCCATCAGATAGGTAAAGGTGCAATGAAAGGACTTCGATCCCGATGAGGCTACATGGGAGATGGAGGATGCCATGAGGGAGGCATCTCCATTTTTGTTCTAATTTTGAGAAAACACAGAGAACGATGTTATTCCAAGTGGGAGGGGATTGTAATACACCTAGTTTTGACTTGGAATGAATTTAACCAAAATTATGTAATTTATGTAAATATGTTAATGCGGATTCCTAGTGTGGGGCTCAAGGACAAGGCCTGAGTAGTGAATGACTAGGCATGTATGATGTATATATTTTTATTTGGGTTGTGTGGTTGGCTTGTCATTTTAATTTAGAATATATGAAAATATTATGTGCATAAATAATAAAATGGTCCAAGAATGGTTGTGTAAAGAGCACCAAAGGGGCTATGATTCCTCCAGAGGGGAAGAGGAAAGGGGGTTCATGGGAGACTAAATTCTTTTTGCCAAGTGTCAAACTTAGAGATCACCCAAATTATGTCATGTGATTTGAATAAGCCAATTATCTCATTTTTTACTATTCTCCAATCATTGAATGCATGTGTGAGGTTGGTGGGAAAAGTCACCTCATGTAGTTATTGAAGCATGGGGATGACTGCAATTTTGTGATAGTTCTATCATGACAGAATTCATTCTGCAACTGGTAGGATTCTTTTATTCTACTGTCAGAAGCTATGTCAGTTGTCTTTTCACCATTTTCCCACATCCCTTGGAGTCAACCTTCATTCTCTCATTATTGCATGAGTATCTACACTAGGCAAATCTCTCCATTGTTGTCCATGAACTTACCAGACTGCTGTTAACCCATAAATTTGAATTTGGAGAGAGTGTTATAGATTTGGAAGTGAAAATTGATGGTTGTAGGTGAGCAGAGAGGTTGGGAAAGCTAGGAACCCTTACCCATTGAGTTATGTTGCTCATAGGTGCTTGAGATGCCACAAATTAAAGATACATGTGGCTTTATAGCAGCAAATAATAGATTGGACTTATTCTATGCGCACACTATAAGCACTAGGAAGGATGGATTTCCCAAGGGAGTAGTGGATTGGTGAAGGGGATGCATGAGCCAAGAAGGGTGTTGTGTGTGGAAATTATTGTGGAAGCCAAGGTTGTCAGGGCTAAGTGAGACCTTTGTAGAGCTCTGTATCAGCATTTGTATAAGCATAAAGAGAAGAATGAGTTTTGGGTTGAGAGAGAGGAACCTATAGGTGTTTCTTTCACCCTAGTTTCCTCATAGCCCAGTTTGGGGCCGGCCTCTCAACATAAATAGTATATGTTGGATAGAGTTCCTATGGTTGGGTGCAAAATTGCTCTTACACTTCCAGTTACTTGGATCTGCATTGGATAAAGATAAGTATTGTCATGCATTTGAATCTAAAATGGTTTTATTTAATGCATATAATGTTTATGCTTGTATTTGCATGTTAGATGTGTGTGGATAGATTTTAACTCCGTTGTGTATGTTTATTTACGTTTCTGCACACATTTTATACATTGAAATACATATTATGGCTTTGGGGCAAAATTTGAGAGCCCAAAATCAGTTAATGTTCCATCTCGATGGTCAGATTGGATGAAGGGGACATTACATTTTACAATGCACAAGTGCATAGATTGTTTCCTCATCCACGCTAAGCAAGATGATTCTAATCGCCATTCTATGGTGCAAGTGCTTGAATTCGATTGTCACACTATATTTTGGGAAACTAGACCACACCATGAAATTAACTACATACCAATGACAATTATTTATGTTCCCAGGGTAGTTATATTGGGTACAATAAGTAGAATTTCCTTCATTAGTGGCTATTCATGGGTTCTGGAATTTCACCTTGGTGTGCCAAGTGCCATCAATAATCAACAAATTTTTGACAACAGAATGTTTAAAAATATTCATGCATCCATTCCCCAACTAACATGTGGATCCATATATTTTTTGATGGATAATGATTCCTTGGATAGTCTGCAATATTATACAAAACTAAGATTTTAGGAACTCACCAAAATAAAAAGGACACCCTACACAATGTTTTTCATGATTGCAATTATATATTCATGATGTTTGAAAATCATTAGTATAGGGCTCATGGTAGATGTAATGATGCCATATTTAGGAAGAAGGCTTCTAGGTTATATCATACCATGGTTTTGGAAATAGTTTGTTATACAAAGTGAATACGAAGCACTTCAAGATTCTTAATGAAGGTATACATCATATTACCGATGTTACTATAATTCTTATTATGAAAAGTACAAAAGTCTTAACTCCATACATAGAGCCTTACAAAATAAGTATTATAATAAGGGCAAATGACAATGCTTCAAGGATAAAATGTCTTAAGGAAAATAATATATACATATATATGAAAAATAAATATATCTAACATAAATATCATATATTATTAATGAATGAACCTTTTAGGATTATATCTATATTAAGGATTGTCCTCATCACACACACACACATATATATATATAATTTTTACCATTTCTACTTCATATTTAAGACTCTACAATAGCTAAGAGAAAATTGTTGTTGCCAACAAGGCGCTTATATATATATATATATATATATATATATATATATATAATCAATCCTAACCATTCCCACTTCATATGTAGGACTCTACAATAGGTAGGAGAAAATTGTTGTCAACAAGGCATATATATGAACGTATATAATGTAGATAATTTAAATATTTTTAATCCTTTATGATGTAATCAAAGTTTCGATAATTGAGTTGGAACAATATACTATGCTACAAAGGAAATTCTTGGAGACCTATAGAGGAAAGAAAGAATTCAGGTAGATTCCTACAAATGCAAAACTAATACTTTTTTAGATACGAAAAATCTCCCCGAAAGGGGCCGTTTTAGCCAAAATTTTGATTAAAAATGGAGAAAAGATGTGTATGGGTAAAGTCCCAAGGAAAATTTGTTGGTTCAAGGGTATCAATCACTAGTTGTTGGGACAATGATCAACCTGAGAAAATTTGACACCAGTAAATATTCCCTCAACAATCAAAATATCAATCAAAAAAGTTATCGACTAATACCTTGTTAATTAGAAGATTATGAGTTAAAAAATTGTCAACTAGAAGGTTGTTCACGTGAACTTTGTGTGTGAGCATGCTTTCAACAAGTAAATTGCCCGAAAGCAAGTTGTTAACAAGAAAGTTGTCAGTGAGTAATTATCAAAAGAAAGATATTAAGAATCAAATGGTGAACAACCAGGTTGTCGATATGTACCTTAATGATGGTGTTGTTACGACTATTGCATAAGTTTTCAATGAGGATTTCAGAAGTTTGAGTGATTTTTAATAAAGTTAATCCTATGTTCAGATTTTTGTATTCTACAAACATTTTTGTGCTAAATATTTGATGCATAATTTTTCGACAATTATCATTGCGACAAATTCAAAAGAAAATTTTGGAGAATGAATAGAGTTATTGTGCCGAGAGGCGCTCTATAGCCCAGTGTGGGGGAGATCTTGTCAGTCGAGTGTTTGTCGAATAACAAAATAATACAAAGTAAACAAAAAAGGAATAAAACAAATTAAAAAGTAAATATGAGACTTAAACTAGAGACTTTAGAGCTTAGGATTAGGTGGTAAATATTATGTCGGCCATAAACACAAAAGAATAATACAAAGTAAAAAGTAAATATGAGACTTAAACTAGAGACTTTACTTTTTACTTTTAATACAAAGTAAAATGTAAATATGAGACTTTAGAGTGTTTGTCGAGTGTTTGTCTCATAACAAAATAATATAAAGTAAAAAAAATGAATAATACAAAGTAAAAAGTAATAAATATTATGTCGGACATAAACAAAAAAGAATAATACAAAGTAAAAAGTAAATATGAGACTTAAACTAGAGGTGGCTCAGGTATCGCACTCAAGGAATTATTCAAGGAGAGGTTTGCACCTCGGGAGATTTGATTCCTCTCGGTGCTTGAAAGAGCCTAGGATTTGGATCTAGGCTGGTAACTATTTATTGAAGGATAAACTAGCTAAGGTGTGAGTAAAAGTGTTTGTAAGGAGTTTATGGTTTGAGTGTTTTTTATTTTTCTTTGGATTAATTTAGTAAGAGCATTTCTTAAGAATTAGCATAGATCCATCTTAAACCTGGATCTATTAAGCATTACCATCTTAATTTTTTTACACATCCAGACAAAATTTACACCTCAAGAAATTTGATCTCTCTCGATGTTTTTTTATGAGCCAACATGGATTTTTTTAACAACTTTTTATTTAGTTTTAATTTTTTATTTTATGAATCGACATGAATTTTTTTAATTACTTTTTATTTCGTTTTAATTTTTTATTTTACGAGTCGACATGATTTTTTTAATTAACTTTTATTTTTGGTACAAACAATACCTTATGTGACATCATCTCCCTCATACTGTGTTGTAGAGCACCTCACTACTCTCACTGCAATTAAAGTGGACTATTATGCAAGACATTCCCTAGTATCGAGGTAGAAATTTCAATGTATGGACTAGTCTACATGTATCATGTGTCCATAGTGCATACACACTACATCACCGGATTTTGAGTTACCTATTAGAATAGAGATCAAACCATATTTTTTTAAAATAAATTCATACATATGTATCCCACGGAGGGTAGAGCAATTGGTAATAAGTAAATGAGATGAGAAGTTGTAAATGAAAAGTCACAAGTTCAAATCCCCTTAAAAAACTAGCTCACAAAAAAATCATACATATTTAGATATGAATATTTAATCTAATAAATTAGCTTTGATAACAATGATGATTTCTTTGTTATTTATTAAAGCATTAACTAGTTGATGTTGAACTATATAGTCAAAATTAAACCAATTAATATTTTATGTTTATCATGTATTAACATCAATATACTCTATAGTATGATCATATACAAATACATATTCACATAATAAAAATAAGGTATTATTTATATCAAATACATCAACAAACTTTTCATAATCATCATCATCATATATATATTATTTAATACGTAAAAAATAAAAAATAAACAATAAATTAAGAATTTAATGACTGCAAATAGAATTTGCTTCATGATAAAGTTTACAAATGATAATTAAAATATACATTGTTTTATGATAAAGTTTACAAATAATGATTGAAATATATAGATCGTTTTATGATAAAGTTTATAAAAATAAATAAATTATGCACAAATGAATGAGTTTAATGGTAAAAATATGTATTTCTTCTTAAAAGGTTATATATTCAAATAGAAAGAAGATAAAATATGTAAAATAAACAAATAATTTTTTTAAACAAATAAAAACACAAACCAAATATTAATAAAACCTAAAATATAATGAACAAGATAGAAATATTTAGTTATATATAAATATAAATTGACCCATAACCAATTGTTTATCAACAATCTACTCAAGCAGACTCAAGCGAGATCTCCCTAGTCCAAGTGGATCTAGAACAAATAAGTACAGAACACAAACTACTTTCCTAGATCAATAGAGATGCAAGGGAATATGTAGATAACTTTCCTCATATATACAAATCCTTTCCTCTTTGTTGCTCCAAGATCCAGGGCATTCAGATCTTGAGTTGCAAAACCTTGCCAAGCATGTGGAAACAAACAAACAGTAAAAGAATATCTAAATATGAATTGGTCTAGATTAACAGTTAAGGAAGAAAATCCTAAGCATTATCAACACAACAATACATATGGAAAGAGTTTGTATTAATGTAATAAAGGAAAATACATAGAGAAAGAATGTCACAACCTAAGCCTCAACGTTGCAACTTCCATCCAACAATCCAAGCCAAGCATCCAAAGGATGATGTTTTCCTCCCGAAGGATGAGTAGGGATCACCTAGAGAAATTCCACCAGCATTAGAGTATTATAGTCCTTCCTCCATTCCCAATGGAGAGAGGCTTAATATTTATAAGACTAAAGAGATAGGATATGTTGAGGATTAGGGGGAGAGGTATAAGGGATTTGTCCATTATGTTAGGAGATCGAATACCAACCCTCCTAGCAACTAGGGATAGGCCTCCATGTCACCAAGATTCAAGAAGTCACTCGAAGATTCCCATTATCCACATTAGCTAACTCTGGCGCACCTTGTATGAAGGCACCTTGCGCCAGAAAGGGATCAGTGCAGCTTGCAAATGGTAAGCAAGAGCCACTGGCACACTCTATCAGTATACATCATGCACCACCCTTGGTCTGGCGCCTCTTGTTGGGAAGCAGGGTGCACCAGGGAAACTAGAAATTGTGGAAAGAGAATAACAACAAACTTCCTCCTAGTGATTTATCCAAGGCACTTTAGGGATTAAGGAATAAATTTGATACATGACTCATGATGACGAGATTTTGGTGTAACAGAATGCCCCCCAAAGCATGAAGTTGGTGAAATAAGACAGGTGAAATGCTTTGTAATGTGAAGGATTAAAGGCAAGGATTTGTTGGTTGGAAGAAGTTGTTGCAGTACAGATGACTCTGAAATATAGGTATCACATGGATCATAACACGGCTGTTGACCAATACACTACAGATCCATGGCAGTAGAGACCGAATGAACACAATCATGGCTACTAGACACAATCGCAGATCCATAACAAGATAATAATACAACCATGACAAATAAAAAGAGGATCTGTGTGATATAACTCAAACAAACTCCATCACAACCTGAGAAATACATGATTCTACCCAGTGTCTTCAAGTTGAACCCGCAATGATACAAATATAACCATGTGATTACAATGCCTTGAAGTCAAACATGGTAGAAACTGCTTGATTACTGGTCATTGATGTATACTGTTAACAAGCGCGATGGAAATCACCATTGATGTCAATGATTCCCAATATATCAAAGTACATACCATCGAATGTGAATCAATGAGTTGAGGTCGAACACTCGATGGGACCTTTAAATCAAGAGTCAATGATGTAAACTCATATTGAAAGAGAGGTAACCTGCCATTGAGGCATGTAGGCCCAAGGTACTTGATTGGTTTCTAGATTCAATCCCTGGATGATGTTTTAATTCAACAAGGATCAATCCGTCGAAGGAGGGCCATGATGTATCCCCCATCATCGACATGAAACACGATCACAGATTTTTAGAGTGAATCGAATAGTAGAGTGATGTGTGGGACTGAATCATAGACGACCGACATGATATAAGGTGACTGCAGATAGTTAATGGATGACCAAATCTCTCTTGAACATGGGCATGTCATGACTTGGAAGTATTGAATTGACGAGAATGATACCAATCCCGTAATGGAACTGCTGGTGGAAGCATTCATTGGACAATATAAAGGAGTAAGAAGACTCTTGGAATCAACAGGACTCAAAGACAAATGGATTAACCAAGTACTGAATGCATATGCATATGAGTTCTATGTTCAAGAGTGATTATGTACTGTCGTAACTACAATGAAACACAAACTCTTCCCTTATCCCCATCATGATTGATGAGTACCTCTTTTTTTTTTAACGACCTTGAGGAGGGTAACAAATGCTCGGTATAGCTCATCCCATGGACGAGTCCAATCCCAAATATTTTACGAACCTAGGATAGGAGGGGTTCATCCCAAAATGGGTCCTTCGATGTTGAATTTTAATGAGCCCAAAGAAGGAAAACTCGGTGTCATTTCATGTTTAGAGAGTCTGAAAGGAACTAAAGAAGACTCCAAAGGTTCTTTATCATAAAAGTTAGTCTCATCACCCGAAAAAGGATAAAACAACATGAGAGAGAACTCTTCCAGTCATGATTGGATGGAGTGCTTATTTTTCGTAAATAGTAATTCCTGGTCCGAAAAAGGGGTAAACTATCACCATAAAGACTATCATTCAAATACTTTTACAAGCGTGAAAGCATCAAGTTCACTTGGCGATATTTTCATATTTAGGGAGTCTAAAAAGAGCTTAAAGAGGAACTCCAAGGGGTTCATTTTTCGTGGGAGTTTAACGAGCCTTAAAAAGCGATAAAATACAATTCGGTGACTTAATCTCATAATTTTAGGAGCACGAAAAGGAACGAAGGGTAAGATCGGTGTCATTAATGTTCAATTTTAACGAGTGAAATAATAACACGAAAATGCTCGAAGAGTTGTTCACACTTGATAACGGGCGTGAGATGACCACGATCGCAACCGAAGGTTTTAACACGGAACTTTACTTTACCTGTAGACTCCAAGAGCTAGGTCAAAACGATCAATTAGGTGTTCAGACATAAAAACATTCCCAACTATAGTAAAAATGACCCCAAAGAAAATAAATTTAAAAAGGAATATTCCATTTTCCAATATAAAAAGGGCAAATAGTAAAAATTATTTACTATTGCTTTTTACCAAATTGGGAGAGTGAAAAAATACCATTTGGAGTTGAATTTCAAGTGTCGATTGCGGGAGCTTTGGTCAACCGATTTCATCCCCCTCAACATCAGGTAGGCCTAAACCCTGTCCTCTTTAATTCTAGCAGAGTAAAATTTCTTTTTTATTTCCATTTTTTTAGGTTCTTTGTATTTTGTAATGAGGGGATAGTGCGCCTTTAGGATGGTGCATTTTCCCCTTGCAGGAAGTGCGTATAGGGCTTGCTGGTGCCCTTCCTGTAAGGGTGATGTGCATTGGTGGCACCCTCTCTGCACTGATGGGGTGTGCCGACGCAAATCAGCCTCATAAACTCAATGATACACCAAAATCTAACAAACTGGAAAGTATGGAAAGCTTCTAATGGATGTTTTAATGCTATTTGGATAGGTTTGGGAAGAGAAAATAGTCCAGTGGAAAGAAAGGGAGCATGAAATGGAGGATTCCCAAGTGGACAACGATCCTCAATGTATGAATGCACTGTGGAACTGTGGGCTACTTAAGTACTTTCATATACAGGGCATGAGGGCCCAAGTACCACTACTGGAGTACTTGATCAGATGCTGGGATCCAGAGCAGCAATACTTCTGGTTTGGTGTCCATACGCTAACCATAGATGTGGAAGACATCTATTGTTTTACGGGATTATCTTGACGGGTTGCTCCACTCTCTTTGTCAAGGTCACGGGGGAGTGACCAAACTACTAAGGACTTAGTGGATCAGTGGTGCACTCCTGGAACTCAGATGTTTGGTGGGAAGATTCCCATCAAGAATGTGAGGGATCATCCACTTCCCATGGTCCTTTTTACAATTACAAGAGTGCCAAGGACTAGGGATCATCACCTGGCCACCAAGGCCCAAATGTTATATGTTGTGGAGTGTATGGCTCTAACTATGTTCAACTGGTGCGAGGAAATCCTCGCAAACCTTTGAGAGAATCTCACCAAGTGTGTCAGCGTGGTGATATGAAGTTGTTTGGCTATTGGTCGGTAGTGGTCTCATTCTTCATAGAGAGGGTTCCAAATCTACGACCGCAGATAGAGATAGATGATTTGGATCTGAGGGATCTGTACATGATTCGTTGGTCCAAGGTGATGGACTGCCACGGTGGCGGTGGTCCTATTATTAGTTATGGTACTCCTTTTTTTAGGTGGCTATAGGGACAAATCCTCATGGTAGAGGATTATGAGGGTACTCATTTTAGAGATGACCTAGACCTAGTTCTTCTTAAGGGCATGCAGTGGGGCGATCTAGGTAAGAATGAAAACTCTATCGTGTTTTTAATTTTATGTTTTTAGATGTTTTTGGAGTAGTACTTATAATTGATACATGTTTGGTGCAGATGTCGGTCCATCTTGTCCAGCTGGTGCTTCCCCGATCACGCGGAGAGGGGCGGTACGAGAGATGGTAGTTGCGGAGCGTGATGCGACAGAGGAGCTAGATGAGCTTGAGGAGAACCTCCAGAGGTTGAACCTGGATATCCCGGATCCATCCGTACATGATCTACCTCATTGCTATCAGTGACATACTGTAGGGTTATCTGCATGTTTTGGATCGCTGCTTAGGAAAGTAGCTACTACCATCATTTGTTATCATGAGCTTCCCAGGGACTAGGATCATGTATGTATGTATGTACTGAAAGCCATAGGCTTCAGACTTTTGTAGAGGAGACTTTTACTGAAAGATCATGGGATTCAAATTTTTTACCAATACCACCTTTTTTGTATTATACCAACATGATATATATACAAAACTCTATTTGCGGCTCAATATACTGTGTTCTATTGATGATTATTGGATCTCATACATGTTTTATTATACATTATGGATAATTTAGATGTTGTGTCGTTTTTACATCTTTTTAATAAAATGTTTTATGAATGTGCTATATACCAATCCAATATGAAATTGGCCATAGAGTTGGCAACAGTGTTCATGTCTCTTGGAATGTGTAGGTATTAGATGGATTCAAAGGACCTCTCCAAGAGACGTCCTCATCGGAATAGACAGATTAGCGTGGGGTCATAGATAGCGTAGACATGGCTAACATGGGAGACCGCTAATTGTGAGTCAAGATCGATGACAATGTGGTCCATACCGAAGGAAAGAGCGTCGGTTAAGACTCCAATCACCGCATGATACTCAATAGCGTTATTGGTTGCGTACCCTAGACAACTCCCTCATGAACTAATGACCTTGTCTGTGGGGGAATAAAGTACCCAAGATGCCAAAGTGAGCTTATGCGTATGCCGGTTGGCGCCATCCACAAATCCAAAACAGGTTTCCATCTCCACATCCAGGCAGAATATGGTATAAGCATAAATCCAAGATCCTATCACACTAAAGCAAAGTGTCACACCACACAAAACACACACCATGTATAGTATATACATAGTACTAATGCATAAAAGGTTTACGCATAGTACCGCTTCAGTTAGATACCATTGCGAGGCTCTTCCAAATATATTCCATCATAATCTTCAAGTTCATATGCTCCCTTCTCCAAAACACGTTTAACAACATATGGCCCGTGCCACATGGACTCAAACTAGCCTGCCCCCAGCTTATCATGTTTTTGGTAGTAGGTGAGGACTAGGTCTCCCTCGTTGAAGATACGAGGTTTGACCAATTTATCATACTGGGATTTGATGTGCTTCTTATGTGCTTCATTAGCAAGAGCAGCATCACGGCAGGTTTCATTGATTTTTTCCAAGTGTAGAAAGCGTTCTTCCTCGGTTGTGGTGTTTGGTAGAAGTTCGACTGCAATTTTCAATGATGTAATCTTGCACTCAATAGGTAAGACTACCTCCAATCCATAGAATAATTGGAAAGGTGTGAACCCGGTGGTAGTTTTGATGGAGGTCCTATATGCCCATAAGGCGGAAAAGGCATGTTATTCTAGTTAGACCTATGTGTTCCCACAATATGTTGAATCATGGTTTTCAATACCTTGTTGATAGCCTCTACTTGTCCAGTAGACTATGGGTAATAGGGAGTTGAGTTCTCATGGCGAAAACCCAATATGGTGCTCAATTCCTCCACCATCTTGTTCTGGAAGTGTGATCCATGATCGATGACGATGGTTTGAAGGACTCCGAATCATGCAATGACATGATTAAACATAAAGAGTGTAACAATTTTTTTGTCTTCATTGTAGGTAGGCATGGCCTCGGTCCATTTGGTAAAATAGTTAACAGCGACGATGATGTAACCATGCCCCCCAGCCGAGGTAGGATTACAGTGCATGAAATCTATGCCCCACTTAGGGAAGGGGTCGACGACAATAACAGGATGTAAAGGGGTTGGGTGAGAGCGCTCTTTTTCGTGAAAAAGCTGGCAAGGAGGACACTTCATGACAACTTCAATACAATCCTTAAATATGGAAGGCCAATAGTATCCAACGCATAGTATTTTCTGGGTTGTATCCATCCCAGAAAGGTGACCGTCACACACCCCAGAGTGGCAGTCATTCAGAATGTATTCATCCTCTGCATGAGTTAAACAACGTCGTAGGATAGAAATGACACCATGACGATATAAGGTATCACCGATGATTAAGCAGTACTTGGTGTGGTGACACACACGACAGTAGTCATCACAAGATAGTTGAGGGTTGAACTGTTGGGGGTTTGGAGATATAATGTGATGTCTATGTACCATGGGTCAGACGTATAGATAAGAAACAATGACTCTTCGAGGAGGGATTCGATGGGCTCAGTTCCCTGATTAGTATGAGGAATGTCATATATAAGATCGGAAAAAACCAAATATTTCTTTGACTTGGCCTTCTCAAACTGGAGATCAAATTCCTAAAGAATTACGATCCAACGCGAATATTTCCCCCCTAGCACTTGACGTGTGAGAACGTGGTACATAGGGTTAGAGTCGGAAATGATAGTAGTGGTGCAGAGAAATATGTAATGGCGGAACTTCTGGACAACAATGACTGCTAGGAGATCTAGTTTCTCAACATGTGAGTAACGGGTTTCGGAGTCAAGAAGACACTTACTCAGGTAATATATCACATGTTTCTGGGCGTTATTGTCTTCCTGGACCAAGACCATAGCATTCGTGGTAGTGGAAGTAGCAAGGTAAAGGATGTAATCCTTGTGGTAATTGGGTGGTTGCAACACGGGGGCATGAGTGATGGCATGCTTTAGGTTTTCAAAGGATTGTTGGGCATAATCGTCCCAAATGAATGGGACTTCCTTCTTCAATAACCGCATGTAGCCCTATGTCTTTTCGACGAAATTACTTACAAAACGCCGCAGGAAGTTTTCCTTCCCTTGCAAACTTTGAAGTTCTGTGATGTTGATGGGAGGTGGGAGAGAAACAATGGCTTCCACCTTAATGGGATCAATTGGGATCCCGTCTTTGGAAACAATGAAACCTAGGAGGCATCTCGACTCGACACAAAAAATGCACTTGTGAGGGTTTAGACAGATATTATATCGTCTACATTTGAGGAATACTATCATCAGATGATCAATGTGGAACTCACGATGATTTGAATGAGTAGGGAGATCGTCGATATATGATACTACAAAGTCCTTCACATCATGAAAAGCATACGACATGGCCCGGTGGAATGTAGCACCAACATTTTTGAGGCCAAAGAGGAGTTTGAAGTAAGCGAACGTACCCCATGGGAAGATCAAAGAAGTTTTTTGTTCATCGACCGGGTGGATCTCAATTTGATTATAACTAGAAAATACGTCCATAAAAGAGAATATGACGCTTCTGGCGCATGTGTTAATGATCTGGTCAATGAACGGGGTAAAGTAATTGTCGTTATGACAAGCCTTGTTCAGATCCTTGTAGTTGATACAAACCCTAATGGTGCCCTGATTTTTGGTTACAGGGACGACAATGGAGACCCAATCCATTAAGGGAACAGCATAGATGAAGCTGACCTTCAACAACTTTTCAATTTCATCCTTAATAGCCATGGTTTTTCTAGGGTGCACTGGACGTAATTTTTCTCGGACAAGTTTAGCATTGGGATATGTCTGGATCTCATGTACAATAATGGAAGGATCAATCCCGGGCATTTTCTCATAGTTCCATGCAAAGATGTCGCGGAATTGTTTGAACAAGGACGTATATGTGGTGATCTCTTGCGGAGAACAGTTTTGGACAAGGCAGATATGTTCCACGACTCCAGGTGTAACCGAGATGTTGATTGGAATAGTGGGCATAATGTTCGCTAAGTTTCCCTCAGTGACCGTATCACAAGTAAGGATGGGATATTGGGGGAAAGGAAAGACATCCAGTGAAAAAATAGTTGTAATATTGTTCTCTACAAAATCTAGGGGTGGTAGTAAATACGATCGATGATGGAGATCTTCCCATGGAGGTTCATCCGCGCTCATAATCTCCATAATGGACTCGTCTGAATGAAAAGTCTGGAGTAGAGGATCTAGTAGGGATGAAGTCTGTTGTAGAGAACAAGACGAATGTGCCACTAAAGAGTGGCCATCGGGGGCTGATTGGATGGCCTCGTAAGTAGCTTCAGCTGATGATAGAGTCATGGTATCTCCAATCAAGTGCATCGTGGAGGGATCGAGCACGAGCCATTGGTCAATGGGGTTCGATGATGAGGGGATCATGGAGGAAATCATGTTCACCGTGGAAACATGGGTAGGGGGATTCAGGGTTGGAAAGACGTTCACAAGAGATGAATATTTAATGAGGCCGACCCCCACACTCTCATATGATGGAGAATATTTACCTAGAAAAGGGACATTGTCCACGTGGTGAGTAGTGGTGTTCAGTGTACAAAAATCCAGTAGGTCGACGGTGACAATTCATCCTTCGTGATGGAATTGCATAATGTGAAAGATAGATGATGCGACCGCAGTCATGGAATAAAACCAGTTACGACCAAGTAATAAGTTATAATCCAACGAGGCAGAGACTACTTCCATGTTAATGATAACAGTATTTCCCCCCAGCTCTACTGCCAAGGCTTGTAATAGCCTGTGGGGTTGGAATCCACGACCGTCGAATGCTTTTAGGGTGGTAGGGGAAAGGTTCAACTCAGGGGAGTCAATGGATCTCCAACAAGATAACGACATGACCGAGGTAGAGGCTCCTTCGTCTAAAACAGTACAATGGATGCTCTTCCCAGCAACATTGGTGACAATTTGAAATGCCAGTTGATGGGAAAGTATCGATTTGAAATACTCAAGTTTAAACATGATTGTATTTGAGAAATACGGGTCTACAACGTCGATGGCAGTGAGGAGATTCTTACGCTAACTGGGATGGTTTTGTAAGATTTCCAGCGTCGACATGGCACAAGGATCTTGTGCCAAGTCCTCTACAATGTTGTAGTTCTGAGTTTCCTGAGCATTATGATTGAAAAATGCTTTTAGAATCATGCTCTTAGGTGGATGCAACACTGAATCTAATGAAGGTTTCTCAGTGATGAGAGAACCTTGAGTTGCAGGAATATCCGATGTAGAGGAAGAATCTTTTTCATTATTACTTCTGGTGGATTATTTATTAGGGACCGAGTCATATGATTGTGATCAAGTATTTAAGTTAACCATCTCACTATGCATCATGAGAACATGCACGGAGGAGGATGGTTCGCCTTGAGAAGGAGGGGGTTGGGTGATCATTTGTTGGTTTTGGGTGGGGAAGGGGTCATTGAGAACTGTGGGTGTGTATTTTCCCTTGAGAAACTTTTGTACTTCATCCCGGTGTGGGAACTCTTTGGTGAAATGATCACCACCACACAGTAAACAAGGATATTTGAACTTCCACTTTTGTTTGGTGTCCTTAGGAGGTTTTTTGGGTTCCTGCTGGTTGGAAGACTTCTTGGATTTTCCTTTAGTCTTATTTTTACCACTAGGTTTTTGAGGTGAAGCAGATTGCACTGAATTCACTTCATTAGTGGTCGAAGTAGTAGTTGATTTGGTGGTGTTTCTCCCAATCCGTGATGAGGGTGGAGAGAAACCGTGATGATTCGATTATCCACCGATTTGAGTAGAAGGCTGGGAGTGAATGGAACCAATAATTCCATTGGCATGAGGTCCCATGGGTGGTTTTTGCTGGGTCATATCGTATAATGTTCCAGATTGAACATAGACGAGGTCTAAGTACTGGGAATAGGCTATAGCTTGTTCTTTTGTGACGACCCCGCCCATGGCTACATCTTTAGCTATGATGGGAAAAAGGGACTTCGTAAATCAGTCAGCGAAGAGCTGGTCTAGAATGAGAGCTTTAATGAGATGACATCTCCTCTGTCACTCATGAATGTGATAAAAAAATGTGATTGGCGGTGGTTTTGCGGAGAGAAGTCAGCAGACCCATGTGAGTTTCGTAGTGAATTGGTAGCTAGAAATGAGTCAAAAATGACATGGCTAAAGAACGAAAATTGGAAAATGAGTGAGGTGGTAATTCAATGTACCACTTGGCCACAATGCCAGTGAGGGTCTGCTAAGATAACCTCAAATGGATAAAATCATCCATTAAGGAATTGGATGAACACCATAGATGGTATGTCATCATGTGGTTCTTTGGGTCTTCACTGGGTTTACCGTCAAACTTTGGAATATCAGATGGTAACTTCACCAGAATGGCAAGTCAATTATAACCGTGATGGATGGGATCGTTAGTCAAAGGAGACAGGTCTGGAAAATATAATGTATCCATAAATGGAAACTGTTGGTTTGGTTGCGGATACTGGTAGTACTTATAAGGCATCAACATACTAGTAGGACCTTGAACGAATTGCTCATATGGTCATCCTATAGGAACTTGGCCATATGGGGGTGGGCCTCCTACAGTAGGGGGTGGACCTGATGGAGGTCCTCTTCCATAATAGGGTGGGCCTCTTCCCAAAGGAGGGGGGCCTCCACCAAAATGTGGGGGTCCACCTTCGCCAGAATGAGGTGGGCCTCCACCAAAAGGTGGCCTGCCTCCTCCGGAATGGGGTGGGCCTCCACAAAAGGTTGAAAAGGACATAGTTGGACCTAGAGAGGTGTCCCAAAAGGACGTAGTTGGACCAAATATTGTTGATACATGATCATCTTGGGGTTGGTTGAAAATCCAATCTGTATCCCCAGTATTACCTTCCAGCTAATGATGGAAGGTAGTGTCAGATGAGGTATATGGTTCCATGGTCACTAATCTGGGAGGGTCAGTGGCCGATGAGCACACGGGAGGTGAATAATTTGTTCCTGACTCCATGGTGGAGTTCTCTTCTTCATGTGACATTGACACAGTGGGATGATCCATGTTTTTACCTGAGTTATCCTCCAGATTAAGGGGATATTCAGGTGGCAATTTTAAGATCCGACAGGATCGTCTCAAAGGTCTCTCAGCCAGAATGACCGAGGAAATTTTTTATCATAAGTGATTTCTATATAAAATGAAAAGAAAACAATCCAGAATCTACACGGGTTAAAGCCACAAGAAAACTTATGTGACAAGTGTGGATTCAAAAGTTTGGAACCTCACAAGATTTTCAAGGCGGTGCAACTCGCGATATACCACAGGGTCCAACAATTATATTCAGCCCAATATTTCAGAGCACTAACCAGGGTGGATTAGGACCGTATCCCTGACCATATAACCCGACTACCTAGAAGTACATGCGTAGTATCTCCCTGAGTGTTGTTATCGGTGTATTTCCATGCCAGGATGGCCAATAGGTTAACTCAGTTGGTATAGGAATCCTAGAAGGGTCTCCCGATATACTCAAGGTACGTGGGAGCTCAAATCCATAGTGGTGCTATCTAATGCACAACCGTATGACAAAATCCTTCTGATATACTACCGAGTACGTGAAGTACCTTTCTATATACCCAAGGGTACATGAAAGGTCGTTCGATATACGAGTTGGTACGTGGAAGAACAACAGGCCCTCGGGATGCAGTGCAAGCAGATAACGACATCTTCCATGTTTAACGACGTCGGAACACGTCACTAGCTTATCACACAAGTTACTATAAATTTTTAACCTAATGCTACTGGGAAATTTTATTTGAGCAGTTAGGTGAATGCATGGGGTTTAGACAAGAATTTAAAAATAATGCAGTCTTAACTACATGAAGATGCACGTTTTCTTTTTGTTTCGATGAAATTTATTTAAGGTAAGGAGATATTTTCTTGGTTCCGAGAGTAACGAAACTAACAACCTTATAGTTCAAAATCTACCAAGAGATAAAAGAAGTACTTTTTTCGTTTTTTCAACAAAACAAAATCGACACACCAAATCCAAAAAAAATATTTTTCTTTGTCTTTTCAAACTAGAATGAATCTAAGCAATAATGAAAAGAAAGAATTCCTTCCTAGAATGCTATAACCCTAACTTTCCACAATAGTGAGCTAAAAAGCACAACGAAAATCAAAGATGTAAAGAATCCTTCAGTCTTTAGAATACTTCGTAAAATTTTGAATCTACTTGAATTTTCAAAGAAATGATTGACTAGTCTTTCACACCTAAGAAAATAGGATCAAACGATTGCCTTCTCAAACTTTTCAAAGCCTTATAAATAACAACTTCCAAAGTATCAGAAATTCTACAATTATTTCCAAGCAATGAACTCGAAAACAAAATAATGGAGCACTTTCAAATATGAGAACTACAATGCTTTTCAGATCTACGAGTAGACAATAACTATGGCATTCTAATCAATCAGAAACCCTCAAATAAAAAATGGTGAACACCCAATGAACTCAAAGACACTCAAAAATCACTCAAAATCAATCAAATCCAACCAAAACACAATGACTAGGTGTAGGAAGGGTCTTGGAGTCAGATCTAACAAGTTGAATAGATCTAGTAATGTGATCGAGGATTACAAGACTAAGTAGGTGGATAAGGGATTGAATTCCCCCCCACTACCAAGTTGATTGCTTGACTAGTTTAGAACCCAAATCGATAAAACCAAACCAAAACACAAATAGGTTGGGTGTAGGGGTTCTGTGACTATAAGATGCAGTACATAGAGCTTTATCAATCAGACCAATAACCAAAATGGAGAAAATTTTACACTAAATTCTAAGCAATAGAGGCTGGTGCACTCTGCTATTATGCACCAGAGCGTCATACGCACTGTGCACACTGGAAATGTGTGCCAATGGCGTAGTCTTTCAACAAGTGGATAGTGCTAGAGACACAATCTGCCCACTGGTAGTGTGCGCCAGAAGCGCAATGGCGCAGGGCATATACAACCCAGGTGCGTCAGGAGAATAACAAGTAACAAAAGTGAAAAGATCTACAAAAAAGAAAAGGTAAGAGGTCTAATATTTTTCCCAAACAGATTCTAAATAGCTTACATAGTCTTTGATAACAAAATCCAATGATGGGAGGGGCTTAGGATGCTAAAAAGTGGATTAATAAGAGATCAATGAAATCAAAGCTATGATTTTTTCCCCCAACGGAGTCGCCAGATTTGTTTATGGACAATCTACTCAAGCAGACTCAAGCGAGATCTCCCTATTCCAAGTGAATCTAGAACAAATAAGTACATAACACAAACTACTTTCCTAGATCAATAGAGATGCAAGGGAACGGGTAGATAAATTACCTCATATGTGAAAGGGAACAGGTAGACAAACTATGGTTTCATGGACTCTTTTGCATATTTGTAGCACAATGGTTTAGATACAGATGGATGCACATGAATATATGAAGTTTTTTTGGCATGCATATATAGTTGTGACATGAATATTTTTGGACTGTTGTGCATATTTGTGCACAATGGTTTGGAATCAAATGGTTGCACATGAATGCACAAACTAGGGTTTTTCATAATCATGTGCATATTTGTAGCATAATGGTTTGGATTCAAATTGTGATGGAGGTTTATAAGTGTAGATTACGTTTCTAGTGTTATGGATTAGGTTTCTAAGGCTATATTTGTGTTTTTGGGGTAGATAAGGTTTAAGTGTTTGTGGTTTGGGTTTCTAGGTTTCTAAATTAGGTATCTAACAATTATATTTGTGTGGTTCAAAGATGAGAATATTGTGGTGAAAAGGGGGATGGTGATGGTGACAACTATGGGTATGAGGAGCATGGTGGTGATGTTCATGGTGGCATGGTGATGGCGACAACGACCATGGGGATAGTGACAATGAGCATGGGTATGGTGATGGTGATAGTGAGCATGAAAATGGGCATGAGGATGCATATATTATGGTGTACTTAAATGGGAGAAAAAACAAAGAAAACAAATCCATGACGAAGCTTGTGCAATTTATCAAGTTGTATAAGTCTATGCAATTGATCAATCTATCAAGCTATCAATGTTCGGTTGAAATAGTCAAAATATTAATGTCAATAATCAATGAGACCATGAAAAAAAACATAACATACATGTACACCACATACATATACCATAAAAACACAATATAACATGCAAAAGACATACCATATTACCTACCTATGGTCATTCGACTGTACCATCAGGATCACCTCTAATACCAATGGTCGCCTTTAACCTCTCATGCTCGAAGTCAAGAAATAAATATTGTGCCTCTGATGAATTCTTCCTTGGAATTGTTTATAGCTGGAAGTTTGTGCCAATAACTAAGTGTGTATAATGGTATACAATTTTATCTGGTCTATAATATTCAAATACATACCCAATTTTTCTAGTGTTTGAGTGGGAAACCTGGTTCAAATATTCTCCTTTGATAAACCTTGACCCAATCAGAAAATCATTGGCCTCAGAATCTGCTTCCCCTCCAAACAACATGCTAGCCAATAATCAATGCACCATGCATTGCGTCTGAGGGAAACCACTGCATATATGTGCCCTACATAAAATATAGTTCCAACATTTGATTCAACTAACTAGTTTTAAAAAATATCAAAAACATAAAAATATTAATCGAACCTAGTTGCACGAGATCTGATATGTGGTCATAGTCTGGTGAAATACTTGATTGGTCCTGCTCCAACTGGGATAATTCTATAGCTATGTGTCTACTAATGGGGAGTGATACACGGTCCCAACTATCAACCCAATCCATGGATTCACATTCGTCCCATTCACCACTACTGCATGGAGAACAAAACAAGAGAGTTTCCTAGTACACATTTCAAGTATAGCATTGTCTGACATTCTAACTGAATGAAATGCATGAATTACTTGTATGGTATTGCACTCATATAACTGTGATTGATCCACATCCACCACCTCCCAAAAAAATATATGTACATGTGCTTTCTTGGTTGACTAATATTCCTACCTTCTTGCTCCCTCCCCCATGACTGAAGAACACCATTCAATGGTGTTTTTTGCATCTCAGATGAGAGATACATTTGTGAACTTCATTTCTTGCCTATGTAATGCAGTGTTGATGCATGCACCTGCTCCATCATGTTTACCTTTTCCATGTTTGGTCTCAAAATAGTTCCAAATATGTGGCACCTTGTTCCTTTTGTGGAGCATACACAACCATTGGAAGGCACAATCATTTTTTAATTGCTCGAAAAAACCGTTAGACGAAATCCAATGTTGTTCCATCTGTATACTATTATCCTTCAAGTGATTCTAAAACATTTTAAAGAAGTGTCGTACAAAATCCAAGTCCTGACACCTGTCATCACTTATGTTGAAGTGATACTCCTTCAATATAACCTTGTTGTCTTCATTACTATTTTCCCCATGTCTATAGGTGATATGGACCATTATGCTGACCTAATCTGAGTGATAGTATTGACTTTAAATCTCATTTTGCAGTTGAAGAGTGTAGTTTTCCCCAAAATCGACCACTGATAGGATAGTCCTAATAAGAAATCTATCCCTGCTCATTCTAAATTGCTCATCTTTCCAACGAGCTAGATGTACATGATTTACATACTGTTGTGTATTTTCAAATAATTCTTCCATGAAGTCGCAAAACCATGCCTAGTAGATCAACAATAAATACATATATCAATAAATTGTTACATATGAAATTGCAATCTAAAAAAAAAATAGTATTCCAGAACTGATTACCAACCTGATAAGTGACCAATTGTATTTTTTTCTTTTGTTCCCTCCATCAATATCATACATGACATATTTAAATGACTGCAAGTTCACATCCTTCCTCCCAAGTTCATGCTCATTGGTCACATGTATGCATTTGTACAATAATGCCATTCCACCACACCCTGGGCATGTCCCATGTATGCAATATTTTTGATAAAATGTGCAACTGTTTGGCCTACTACAAAAAATGCTATGAATAAAGTCTCTAGATGGCATCGGTGGTAATGTAGCTGATCTTTT
Organism: Larix kaempferi; assembly: GCA_027924585.1. Lineage (NCBI taxonomy): Eukaryota > Viridiplantae > Streptophyta > Pinopsida > Pinales > Pinaceae > Larix > Larix kaempferi. Next base: position 1,241,674 of record BSBM01000715.1, read on the forward strand.
CTGCAAAATCGTGTTATGTAATATACAAAAATTATATGTATATATGTTTCATAATAGTAACCATACTCAATGTGGTATCGACAATAACATGTGTTACGAATTGGGTTTATTTTAACATACCATGGTTTGCATTTTTCAAAGGATATTTTCCCAAGTTAAGTTCGTTATGTTCATTCCTAAATCTCTCATATAATTTTATTTGTGTCATATCAATAAAATGTTTAATGTGTGGTTCATGATCGTTTGAACCCCTTCTCAATTTTAATACATATTTTTGGTTGGAAGAAGGTCTAGTGTTGTCATGCTCAAAATCTTGCACTAATCCCTTTACCACATCAATGAGCTTCATATCAGAGCGTCAAAACCTGCCAATGAAGGCCCATACATATATTTGACCAGTTTCAAGTTGTTTTCTTCTAAGATAATACCTACGGATTTTCTTGACATTCAAATTAATAAGTTTGGAGGTAGGTTTAAGAAAACGAAGCACCCTAGTTTTTTTGTTCACAATTGATTGTGACAACACAGGATGGACCGCATTGTGATCCTTTGAGCGAGATTTATTTCCAATTGTACTAAATGCATCTACTAAACTTTTCAAAATATGAGAACTTGGTTCAGAATTTTTGATCATCTTTATCCTTAATGTTCTTCAAACAACAACCATAGACCTAGATTTTAACAATGATAAAAATAATTTGCACTTGTCCCCATCACATTTAGAATATTTTTTTATTATAAATTATTTGTCGATTTTGATAAGCAATAGTGTGTTTAGATAACGTACCTTCAAGTGAACTAATGAGACTTTCATCAACATGTATACGTTTTGGAGTTCTTCGGCGTTTAGTTGCAAATGGAGGTATTAGGGTGTTGGAACTAACCATGTACAACATCACCAGGATGCTCTGGTGTTTCAATATGAGCCTCTTGTATTTCATTCTCTTGTTGGTAGATGGATGTGGGAAATTGGAATTTCTCTTGGACGGTCTCCATAACATTTGCTTCTTCCATCATAAATCCTGCATTTAACGCCTCCCTAACTTCGTCTCTCATATAACCACTACCCAACAAGTCATTCGCTACCATAGTTTGAGGTTGACTTGATGTGAGAATTGAAACATTCCTCGATGAGCACCTATGTTTTACTTCTTGACTAGTGCCATGGGTCCTTGTTCATCAAATGTTGTTTAAATTGAGTGCCTCTCTAGTGAATTCTTCTGTTTTTCTTGTCGTGGATGGGTACGAATGACCATGACATCATCTACGGTTGGAATTGGATGAGTATCAGTGGAATTCCTTCAATTTCACATGTCCAATATTTTCGTTTCTATAATTTCTTCCATGGTTTCTTTAGGCTTCTCTTTCCTTTCCGATTTCCTTGTTCGATTGTGTGAGTTCCCCATGACCACAATGAGCAATACTATCAAAATATATTCTAGAGTTGTGCTCAACTATGAATATCGATTCTTTCTCAATTGTGAATATAGGTTCTTCAAGATTGTTCAATTGTGAATATAGATACATCGTCAATTGTGAATATAGATTCCTCAAGCTTGCTCAATTGTGAAAGTAAATTCTACCTGACTTGTGCATATGAAAAATTCTTCATTTGTGAATATAGGTTCTTCAATCTTGCTCAATAGTGAATGTAGATTCTTCTTCAATTGTGTTCATATAGATTCCTCAAGCTTGTTTGAAATTGTGAATATATAGATACTTAATCAATTGTGGATGGAAATTCTTCATCCTTGCTTTTGATTGTGGATATAGATTCTTCCTCAAACCTGAATATAGATTCTTCAAGCTTGCTCAATTATCAATGCAGGCTCCTCTTCAATTATGAACATAGTTTATTAAAGTTTGTTTGATTGTGAATGTAGAATCCTCTTCAAGATTACTAATTGTGAATGTAGAATCCTCAATTCCCAATGCTAACTATATAATCCTCTTTAAGATTGTTGATTGTGAACATGTGTAATTATGAACATATAGTACTCAAGATTCCTCAATTGCTGTTAAAACTATTCAATTGTGTGGGTTTCTTTGTAGTACTGTCGAGGAGACAAAACGTAGAATTCGAGGATGAAATAGGCAGAGTATTTGGTTTAATTATGCAGAGTCGTAACGCTCTAGCATTATGGATTTACAAAACGCTCTAGCATTTATTCATCAATAAACGCTCTAGCTTTATGACAATCTACACACAATTTACATTTTCCTTGAAACCTTATTTAATAATTTCTTCTCAATAAAATAATTTTCCTTTATTTCCCTAGATCTCTTCTTACCTTCAAAGGTTTTGGGCTTCATGTTGTATGGGTTAGGAGGTTAAATAGGGATTTGGTATTCGAGTTTAAGAGGTTAAGGGGTTAAGGGGTTTGGGGTCAATGGGCTTAGGGGTTAATGGATTTAGTTCTTAAAAGGGATTTAGGGATCCATGTTTGAGGGGTTAGGGTTTTAGAGGTTAGACATTAAGGGAATAAGTGTTTGTGGATAATAGAGATTCTAAATGTGTCTGGTGTTAAGTGTTTAGAGATAAAGGGTTTTAGGGGTTAGGGGATTTAGGGGTTAAGAGATCGAGAGAACCAATGTTAGGGGGTTAGAGTTCAAGAGGTTAAGAATTAAGGGTGAAGGGTTTGGGGTTATGGGATTTATAGGCTAAGGGATTTAGGGATCTAAGCTTAGGATGTTAGCATTGAGTCAGTTAAGGGTTAAGACTCAAGGGGTTTAAGGATTAAAGGTTTGGGGTTTAAGGGATTAATGGCTTCTAGGAGACGATGGATTGGTTTCTAGGGATTTATGGGTTTTGGGATTTAGGAATTATTGATTAGGGATTTATGGGTTTTGGGATTTAGGAATTATTGATTAGGGATTTTAGGGTTAGGGGGTTAACTAGGACTTAGGGGTTAGGGGTTAAGCGTTTAGAGGTAAAGGCATAAATTGGTTAACATGTTTAAAGATTTATGGGTTAGGGAATTGGGGTTTAAGTATTATGGGTTAGGTTGTTGAGGGGTTAGGGGTGGACTAGGTGTTAGGGGTTAGGTTTTAAGAGGTTAAGGGATCTGGAGTTAGGGGGTTATGTTATAAGAGGTCGGGCATTAATGGATTAAGTGTTATATTTTTAAGGTATTATAAGGGTTTAAGGGCTTAGGGAATTAGAGGATAATGACTATGAGGATGAGATATAATGGGTTAATTAAGTTACTATGAATTTGAGGATTAGGACCTTTATAGGTTAAGTGAATTAGGGATCGACTATTATTGGAGTATGGTATAAAATGTTAGGATTAGGTGGAAAGGGGTTAAAGTGGTAAGGGATTATATGTTAAGGCCATATGTGCTTAGGGGTTTAGAGATTTAGGGGGTTTGGGACAAGTAGGACTTATGGCTTCGGGCCTTTAATTTCCTCCATCTTCATTCCTCCCTCCACCTCCCTAATTTTATTACCCTTTCCCCCCCTCTCGTATCCCCTCTCTCTCTCACCCACCATTGTCTCCATTCAACTCTTAACACATAGTTTATGTGGTTTATAACACTAGAGTATTTTATAACCCATAAACCCCTTTATCTCTAAGCACTTAACACCCAAGACCTGAGCCTTAGTTTATCCACAAACACTTAAGCCCTGAATGTCTAACCTCTAAAACCCTAACCCCCTAAACCTGGATCCCTTAATCCCTTTAACTCTAACCCGTTAACCCCTAACACCAAATCCCTAGTTAACCTCCTAACCCATATAACATCAAGCACAAAACCCTTGAAGATAAGGAGGGATAGGGAAACAATGGAAATATTTTATTGGTAAGGAAATATTAAACAAGGTTTCAAGGATAATGTTTGTTTAAATATAAAAGGAACACTAGAGTGTTATGTATTTCCATAATGCTCAAGTTTTATGTGATTCTATAATGCTCGAGTGTTATATAAATACATAAATCTCACGTGTTATGTATTTCTATAATGCTCGAGCATTATAGAAATACATAACGCTTGAGCATTCCTTTTATATCTAAGCAAAACATTATCCTTGAAACTTTGTATAATATTTCCTTACCAATAAAATATTTCCATTATTTCCCTATCCCTCCTTATATCCAAGGGTTTTGGGCTTCATGTTGTATGAGCTAGGAGGTTAACAAGGGATTTGTTGTTAGGGGTTAAGGGCTTAGAGTTAAAGGGATGAAGCGATCATGGTTTAGGGGGTTATGGTTTTAGAGGTTAGACATTAAGGGCTTAAGTGTTTGTGGATAAACTAGGGCTTATGTGTTGGGTGTTAAGTGCTTAGAGATAAATGGGTTTAGGGGTTAAGGAATTGATTGAACCAACGTTAGGGGGTTAGGGTTGAAGAGTTTAAGTCTTAAGGGTGAAGGTTTTAAGTGTTAATGGTTTGTAAGAATTAAGGGGATTGGTGGTTATTTAAGAGGTGAGGCCTTTAGGGGTTAGAAAAATTACAGGTTAAGGGTTTTAGGTCTCTAGGGTTAGGATTTTAGGGTTGAGTTGGTTAAGGGTTAAGTGTCAAGGGGTTAAAGGATTAAAGTATTGGGGTTTAAGGGATTAATGGCTTCTAGGAGATAAGGAATTATGATTTTCTAGGGATTTATGGGTTTTGGGCTTTATGGATTATCTGTTAGGGGTTTTAGGGTTAGGGGTTAAATAGGACTTATGTGTTATGGGTTAATTGTTTAGAGATAAAGACATAAAGTTGTTAACAAGTTTAAATATTTATGGGTTAGGGAGTTAAGCAAATAATAGGGTTATGGGGTTTTATGGGTTATGGGATTTATGGTTTACGGAATTTAGGGCTCAATAGTTAAGGGGATATGATTTAAGGGGTTAGGGGTTAAGGCCAAAGAAGTTAAAGGTTTAATTATTTCTAGGGGTTAATGGATTAGGGATTTAGGGATTTGCGCTTTAAGTAATATGGGTTAGGTTATTTAGGGGTTAGGGGTGGACTAGGTCTTAGGGGTTATGGATTGTGGGATTAGAAATAAAGTGGCTAGGTAGTTTAGGGGTTAGGGGAATTAGGTGTTAATTGATTTAGTGCTTTGTTGTTAGGGTGTTAGGGTTTATGAGATTAGGCATTAATGGTGAATGGGTTAAAGGGTTAAAGGCTTATAAGGGGGAAATTAGATCTTAGAGGCTAATGCACAAGACCAAGCAAGAATTCCCAAGACAAGAGAGGAGTGATCAATATAGAGGGAGAGAGATCAAGCAAACATAAAGCTCTCATTCAAATGGAGATCACACATGAAAATGTAGAGCGCACAAGCAAATGTAGGGCACACTAGCACAAGGGAGGTTGCACATGCAAACAGAGTGTAGAGGTAAGCAATTAGTTTACCTCTATAGGGTAAACTAGAGATTAGAGGGCCAATGGTTAAAGGATTAGAGGTAAACAATTAAAGGACTTAAGGGGTTTAGTTGTTTGGGGCTTTAGGGGTAAATGGATTTAGGGCTCTGGGATAAGGTGGTTAGTTTTTAATAGGTTAGGAATTAAGGGATAAGGTGTTATAGTGTAAAGTTATTAGGGTGTTAGAGGATAAGGACAACAATGAGGGGAGATAAGGGGTTAATTTGTTAGTTTTCAAAATTTAATTCATTCTAAACTAGGATCTTAACTGAAATAACGACATGTACAACATATCAAGCATTAGAGACAAGAGACACAAAATATTTCATCGAGGAAAACCAATAAGGTGAAAAACCCCGCAACTTCCTCAGAGATAGAATAAGCACCAATACAAAGATCATCATGATGAAACCTAAGAGATAGATATATTCAGTAGCATGCTCCTCCTCCACTTGTGCACACTCCTCCTCTCTCTCACTAATGCAAAGTGAGTGAATAAGAGAATGTGTAAAATGAGAGAGACACTCTCTATATTTATTCACTACTTCACTTGTATTTTAACTTTATCTAGGTCGGCCCCAACTTAACCACTTAACATAATGATGACTGGGACGACCCCTCTAGGGTGGTCTAATAACCCATAAAGTATAAGTTACGACACTTACAATATAACTTGCGACACTTGCAAGTACACATGATGACACTTCCAATTGGAGGAATAATACATCGCTATTGGGGATACAATAAGCTACAAATGTAATACATACAATGTACAAGTGAATATCTTCCGACGTTACAAATACATCAACACTCCCTCTTAACTAGGAAGGTATTCTCTTGACACAAGCCATCAATACATATAGTCACAAGTCTTAAATTCTGGAGTTGGATCACAGAGCATCATCATCATCACTGTTGCTGTACTCGACATCTCGATCACTGGGCTATCTCTGAATGCTTCTCTTCATTGTAAGTTCTACAGAGCAAGCCATTTTTCATGCTAGATGTAGGCCTACCCTCCTGTAGGTCTTCATCATCACTGGCCATACTGTGGAATCCTTAGGACATATTATGTGCATAAAAAAACCTCGAAAGAGTATCCCAAGATCCTTTATGTACCTAAGTGTAACAAACCTAAAATATATAAATTAATAATATTAACAATGTAACAACAAAATAATAATAAATTAATATTAATTTAATAATTAAACAATTATCAATAGTCATGACCTTTTGTCGAAAAGGTACATGACGGGCCTATAAAAGCCCCAAAACTATGTAACCATTATCATCCATCATATTATTCATCTTTTACTTTACTACAAGTCATTTATGGTTTTTTTACGTTACTTGTACTGGTTATTTACTTAGTAAGGAATTCTTATTCCTTCAGTGGTATCAGAGCTTTGCCCGATCCAGGCTTGTAGCCACCAATTTAGGACTTTGTCCAAAACGAGGCCCGTGGCCCAAAGAAGTAAAAAAGAAAAAAAGACAAAAAAAGAAAAAGGAAAAAGTAAAAGAAAATAAAAATAAGAAAAGAAAGACAAGTAAAAAAGAAAAAAATAGAATATAGAAATAAAATAAAAAAAGAAGTGAGAAGAAGAAAAAAGAAAAAGAAAAAAGTAAAAGTAAAAGTAAGAAGTAAAACCGCACATGGTTTTAAGGTGCACTTTGGTTTTATTCCCTAACAACAAACCAAAAGTGAGATTTGAACTTGGGTGGGGAAGGTTACAATCATTCCTCCCAACCAACCATTCTACACCATTTTTTCAAAATAAAAATGGGATTTATACAATGTGAATCTATATTATGTGAAATAGCAAAGAAACAAAATTTGTATCTAGAAGAGAAGAAAAAGGAGTTGTTCACGCAAATCATAGAATTAAAAAAAGAGAATGATCACAATCAGATATTGTTAAGGGAAAATGAATATTTCAAGAAGAAAGATGACAGAAATTTACTACAAATAGATGAAGAGATCTCTCGTCTAAGAGATCATAATCAAAAATTACTTTTGCAAGTCAAGAAGGTAAAGGATAAAGCACAAGGCAATCAAAAGTTAGAAGACGAGAATCGAGATCTTCAAAAATAATTATCAGGCAAGGATGAAGAAATCTCTTCCTTAAAAAGGGTTAATCAAGAATTGCTAGAGCAAATAAAAATCTTAAAAGAAAGAGAACACAGAAGTCAAGACAATCAAAATGAAGTTGACAAGTCCAAGAAAGAACTCTTATGCTTAAAAAACATAATCAAGACTTATACAAGTTCGAAAGCTAAAGCATGATAAGAAATCTTTACATGAAGAGTTAGACTGCAAAGAATCATTAATCAACAAAATGATGACTCGTCCAATAGAGAAGTCATTAGACACTCAAAATCAAACACCGACAGAAGGAGCCAATACAGAGTCAATCAATGCTCAAGTTCAGAAGAATGCGTATAGTGACAAATCATTAACATCAGAAGAAGATGGTTCCGAAGAACAATCACAAAAGTTTAAGATTCCTTATTGTCACCCAAATCATATGAGTCATTTCGACCAACAACAACGTCAAGAGAAAAATAAACAATACTCTATTCACAGACAACCCGACTACAACATTAAGAAAGAAAACAGACAAAATAGACAACCTGCATGGAAGCCTAAACTGAGAAGTTCTATCCGAATAGTCAATTATCAAATAGATCCAATGAAGATATATTTTGGGTGGATCACTCCCCAAAAGATGCAACACATAAGTTTGGGAATTCGGAAGTTATATCGTCTTATTTCTTCAAGTGTCATAGTTACAAGCACCAAAGATCTTGATAAGACATTACGAACGAGAATAAGAGTTAAAGAGAAGTCTTTTCCAAATTATGCTTTGAGGACAAAGCATTCTTAAGGGGAAGGCAATGTAACAAACTTAAAATATATAAATTAATAATATTAACAATGTAACAACAAAATAATAATAAATTAATATTAAATATTAATATTAATTTATTAATTAAACAATTATCAATAGTCATGACCTTTTGTCTAAAAGGTACATGACGGGCCTACAAAAGCCCCAAAACTATGTAACCATTATCATCCATCATATTATTCATCTTTTACTTTACTACAAGTCATTTATGGCTTTTTTACGTTACTTGTACTGGTTATTTACTTAGTAAGGAATTCTTGTTCCTTCACTAAGCACGACCCGCAAGATCTCTCAGGGTGCTATTACATGTGACCCCACCAGAAAACCTCGAAAGAGTATCCTAGGACTGATTTTGAGCATACTGCTCAACCTATTGGATCTCCTAGGGCGCTATTACATGTGGTCACCACAAAACCTCGAAAGAGCATCCTAGGACTGATTACGAGCATACTGCTCAACCTATCGGATCTCCTAGGCGATATTACATGTGGTCATGGAAAAACCTCGAAAGAGCATCCCAGGACTGATTACGAGTGTACTACTCAACATATCGGATCTCCTAGTGCACTATTATATGTCATAGGAAAAAACCTCGAAAGAGCATCTGCCAGATATCCCAGGGAATTATTGTATGCCATAGGCAAAACCTCGAAAGAGTATCTGCAAATCTCCTAGGGAGCTATTATATGTACTCCTAAGCAAAACCTCGAAAGAGCATTTTCCAGATATCCTAGGGCGCTATTATATGCCATAGGAAAAACCTCGAAGGAGTATCTGCAAATATCCTAGGGCTCTATTATATGCTTTTCTTGCACAACCTGTCCACGGCCATGGACTGTCAACCTGATACTCACAATACATCATCCTGATGTACATGATCATCCTGATCATCATCATAGCATTGTCCCGATGCATATCATCCAGAGTATCATCTTGATACTCATCACACATGATCATCCTGATCATCGTCACTACATAATCCTGATGCATGTCATCCAGAGCATCGTCCTGATACTCATCACACATGATCATCCTGATCATTGTCACTGCATCCTCCTGATGCATGTCATCCATAGCATCATCCTGATACTCATCACAAATGATCATCCTGATCATCATCCTGATGCATATACATATACATGATCCAACTGATCATACAAAGCACCCAACTGATGCATATCCAAAGCAGTAACTGGAGCATCGTCCTGATGCTCATTACACAACGCATACATCCACATCCATCGAAAGGATCCTCGTATCACCATGCTTGGAATGGCTCCTACAGATGTGTCCCATCACTTCTTCCTTGAAGTATATTCAATATGAAGAACACCAAGCCTCTCTCTGAAGTATTCAAACTTCACTCTGGTTAGTGGTTTCATCAACACATCTACAACCTGCTCATCTGTCGCAACATACAGGAGCTTCACTGCTCCTCTCTGCACCATATCCTTGATATAGTGATATTTGATCTCGATGTGATTCGACTTGTCATGGAACACTGGGTTCTCAGTCAACTTCACACAACTCTGGTTGTCACAAAATATACAGATAGCATCCAACAAGATATCAAATAACTCAAACAGTAGCTTCCTCAGCCATACTGCCTCACAACTAGCCGAACAAGCTGCAACATAATCTGCTTTGGTTGTACTCAGTGCTACCCAGGACTACGTCCTGCTAAACCAAGAGATCACACCTAATCCCATACTGAAGCAGCACCTAGAAGTGCTCTTCCTATCTGCAACACTACCTGCCCAATCTAAATCAACATAACCCTCTAGGTTAAACTTTTGATTCGCATCATACTTGAGCCCATAATCAATTGTACCCTTCAGGTACCTCAGAATATGCTTTACAGCAACCAAGTGAACACCTCTCAGATCCATCAGGAACTGACTCAATGTGTTCACCGCAAAGAAAATATTTGGTCTCGTGTTCGTCAGGTACATCAAGGACCCAATCATCTTACCATACACCATGACATCAACTGACTCAGATGAAACATCACACAGAAGCTTTAGGTTCGATCCCATAGGTGTGGCCATGGCCTTGTAGTCCATCATCCCGAACCTCTTCAGGATCTCTACTGCATACTTCCCTTGTCCAAGGAAGATCCCATCTGCACTCTTCCACACCTCCATGCCTAGAAAATAGTGCATCATCCCCAAGTCCTTCATCTCGAACTCGGTAGCAAGATTCCTCTTCGTGTCGGTAATCAATCTATCCTCACCTGTAACAAACGGGTCATCCACATACAATAGTAGTATCACTGGATTTCCTTCCTCAACCTTGTATTAAAGGTTGGAATCCGCCCTACTCTTGGTAAAGCCCAAACTGGATAGAAAGTTATCTATCCTACCATACCAAGTCCTAGGAGCTTGCTTCAAGCCATACAAGGCTTTGTTCAATCTGCACACATATGACTCCCTGTCATGTGTCTCAAACTTGAGTGGCTGCTCCACATACACTTTCTCTTCGACTACACCATATCCATCTAGTGTATCTTCCACTTCATCACTGTAGCCAGAGCAAGTATTGTTCTGATGGAAGTGTATCTGTCTATAGGAGAAAACGTCTCTTCATAATCTATCCCCTCTTTCTGGGAGAAGCCACGAGCTACAAACCTCGCCTTCTATTTCTCTATGCTACCATATGCAGCATGCTTGATCTTATAGATTCACTTGGAACTCACACCAGACTTCCCTTCTGGTCTTGGGACCACATCCCAAACATCATTCTTCATGATCGACTAGTATTCCTCGATCATGGAATTCTTCCATTACTGCATCCCGAATCCTGGGAACTTCAGATTCTTCAATATCTTCAATAGATATTTTTCTTTGAACAAATGTTGTAGTGCTTCTTTTGTAGGTGATGGTACATAGTCTTTCCTACACAACAAGTTCAATTGCATGATTAGAAACATCTTATATATTTTAGAACAAATTCTTACTCATAAAGACATATGTCATACAGTCATGCAATTATTTTAGACAATGCTTCAATACAACATTTATCCATATCCCATAACTTTCTAGATGCCTTCCATCTCTACCAGAACATTGTTAAGAGTGTGCACAAATCCCAACATGTCAGCAAAGAGGTTTCATTCTAGATAAGTAGCAATGGAATGTTGTACAGTACCATAGGTCACTTACCCATTACTTGCATATTAGTAGTATCTTGTTCATTAATGCAACTTTTCTAATATGCATAATACATATCCTAAATCTAGGAACATAAGTATGTACATGACTAGACAACATCATTTAAGTAATCATATATACAAGAAATGACAATTCAAATACTTATCTTTGTTTGGTTGTGGGTGGACTCCCTCTTGATCTTTGCTTCCTGGATTACCTGTCCTTGAACTTATATCCATCCTGGACCACTATGCATGCTTAAGTGTGCACTAGTGTCACCATTGTGTTATCCTCAATATCTCATACATAATCATACATTCATTAGTATAATCTCAATACTATCAAAACATCATGATTCTAAATAATCTTAAATATGTATGATCATGATCATTTCATACATCGGTAATAAGCGTTAGTATTCAAGGTTTCAAGGAAGACTTATTTTACTCATGCATATTCTTATTGACCATAGGACTCTTATGGTTAGTCATATCATCAATCAAAGTAATAAACATAATATGCATAAACTATTGATTACTTAAACTTCTAACTTCAAGAATAATCATTCATACAAAAGTATAAGATCGTAACATAAGGTAGGATTCTAACTGGATATAGGAAAAACATACCTGGAATATTGTTAACACCTAAAAAGTGCTCACTAGCTCATTCCCTTACTCACATGACCCATTTGCCCACTTTTCCACCATCTGAGCCTCTGAAACCAACAAAAGGTCACCAAAAGACCTTGGTACACCCCTTTTTCCATTAAAAAAGATTATTTTTCCAAGAAAATCATAAAAAACCCTCAAAAAGGGTCCAAATTCCCAAAAATATTAAAAAGGGAATTAAAATATTATTTTTATTCAAAAAGGAAAAAGGAGGGAAAATTACCTAAACCATGTTGGTCAATACCATTGGTTTCCACAAAACCACAAATGGTATCTCCCACCACCAAAACCTATAAAAAGGTGGTAGGGGCTCCTCATTTCACATCCTTCCATTATCTCATCCTTATGCTGCTGAAATCTCCCCTGAGCACTTTTAGCCATTGAAGCAACCTTGGAGAAAGAGACCTATTGGAGTTTGGAGCTACTCATCTTGGGAGTTGCTCAACATCAACCTTCACCATTGAAGGTAATATCGCAAGCACTTGCTTGCCCCCCACTTTTCAATACAAAAAATTATTTATTATGTTTCTTGTTCTTGATTTTGAAATGTTTACATTATTTGCTTAGATCCTTGCTTAGATCCATGAAAAGTATTGTTTATTTAGTTTATTGTTTTTATTTCTATTGAAACTGCTACTACTAGTTAGTAGGTGCCCATAGCACTAAGCTTGGTTGCAAAACCGAGCCAACAGTTTTTGGCGACTCCGCTTTGGTTTGAACTTTAGATCTCTAGCTTTGCCATTAAATCTTAGTTTTTATGAGTTTTTAACCATTAGATCCATAGATCTGCCATCTTAGACAGCAGATCCATTGCTGTTCTGAGATTTGGCCCCAAAAAACAGCCCTAAATTTTAAATTTTCGAGTTCGTTTCTCGTTTTCCGTGCACGGCTTCCGCCTCGCGGCTTTTTGCCAGACAGTCGCGCGGTCCATCGCGACTTTTCTGCATTTTTCCGCGCGGTCCATCGCGGCCTTTTTCCAGACAGTCGCGCGGTCCATCGCGACTTTTCTGTGTTTTTCCGCGCTGCACACCGCGGCTTCGCGGCCTTTTTCCGCGCTGTCCATCGCGACTGTGCGCCCAAAACCTGCGCGGTCCATCGCGACTGTGCGCCCAAAACCTGCGCGGTCCATCGCGACTGTGCGCCCAAAACCTGCGCGGTCCATCGCGACTGGGCGTCCAAAACCCGCGCGGTCCATCGCGACTGTTCGGCCAAAACCCGCGCGGCCCATCGCGGCTGTTCGTCCAAAACCCGCGCGGCTGAATTTTTTCATTCGGCCATCCCGATTTTGAAAAATATTTTTTACTGTACTTTCTGCCCATAGCACATTTTTTACAGTATCAAATTCTGCATATTTTCCAGATTTAGAAAAAAATTTTACTATTTAAAAGTGCATACATAGAAATCTTTTTAAAAATTTTCAAGAAAGTGAAAGAAAGATTCATTTTGCATTCTTTATCTAGATTCAAATTTTTTCTTGTTTACTTCTTTAGAATCTTGCCCTTAGCAAATTTTATTGAAACGAAGAAATCAATTTATTTCTTTTAGAAGTTTATTATTTGCTTTCATAAATCCAAAAAATCCATTATTTTTTGAGTTATTTTTGAAAAAGCAAATTAATTTCTTTTAGTGAAAAAAGTCTTAAATATTTGCTTATTATTTTTCGAAAAGTCCTTTATTTTTTGAAAAATTTCCCTTAAAGCATTTAATTTTTTCAAGTTCAGTTTACAACACCTCACGTGCACTCACACGATCACTTAATTGAACTAAGACTTAAAACTTACCCTAATTTGAACACACTCTTAACCCCACTTGGGGAACACAAAAAGAATTCTTGTAGCTAGGTAGTATTGGGGGGATAGGTGTTCCAATAACACCCCTCAGTTCATACATCAGAGACATAGAAGTTGTCCAATTAGGGAGCTAAAATCTCTTAGTACTTTTTGGCGCGGTCACAACCGGTTTGTGGGAAGGCCTCTCCCCTAGGAGGGTTGAAGTCGCGAGGATGGTTCCGGAAGCCTGAGTGGGATACCGAAACCCATTCAGTAACCGAAGGGCTACCATTCGCAGTTCTCGGGATATCCCTGTATTGGGATATTGCGATCAAAGGACCAAACGGCAGATTTACCTTTTCTCGACGCGTCATGAACGGAGTATCCTAGTAGCCTGTCTTTTTAGGATTGATTACCCGGTGTCCCTCCCGGTAGGGGGATATCTAGCCGTTGTCTCTACATTCATATTGTCTGACTTGGATTTCATCACCTTGCAGGGGATATCGTCTGTTTGAGTCACAATACTTTTAGATTAGGTGTTTGCATGATCTTTACCACCTTTTGAGTCTAGTTACACCTATTTTTTCTAGGAGCTGCTTGCATGTTGGTATTCTGACCGGTTGTTGCATTCCTCCACTTATTGTAGCACAGCTGCTAGGATAAGTGCATTTTTTGAGGATTGATTTTTTGGCCTGTGAGCCTTCTTTTTTCACTCCCCTTCTTGCACCCTTGGTTGCAATTAGGATTTTGAGTCTTTTACATATATATCACCACCTGATACTTAAAACAACTTTTTAAACATAAAACAAAAACATATTTCTCACCATTGAGAATTCTAGACATTCTCGTCGTCTACGGGGCGAACTCCCAGAGTTCAGTCCACTTGGCTCTCCACGTCACGGACGCAGAGCATTATCCCTTGATTCGACACATCGTCGATCATTTAGACAGTCATCCGATTCTGACATACCCCACTTCACCTTTGATTTGGAGGTAGAATCCGAAAACCCCACAGAGTTACCACCGACCACAATTATGTCTGGAACACCAGAAAATCCACAATTTACATTAACCATAGGTCAGACATCCGCAGACCTTTCTGCGGGGACCCCATCCATGACAACATCAACCCCCTTGGGTATGCCCAATATGGGTACCACTCCACATTCAGGAATGCCTAGCACAGGACCACCACCTGTCATGGGCATGCCCAACATGGGGGTCATACCCCCTTCGGTTTCCACAAACCCTATCCCAGGAATCCCTAGTGCGATTCCTAACCCAAGTGTAACTCCTATTGCACTTGGGAGTGCGATCCCAGGAATCCCTAGTGCGATTCCTAACCCAAGTGTAACCCATGTTGCACTCGGTAGTGCTATACCAGGAATCCCTAGTGCGATTCCTAACCCAAGTGTAACCCAGGTTGCACTTGGGAGTGCTAACCCATATCAGGCCACACCTTTTGGAGGGCACATACCCTCCATACCTAGCATACCTATATGCGCTACTGGACCCCTACACCATACCACAATGGCTAGGCAGGTCCCGGTTCCGGTCACTACATCCGCTAGTCTACCATACATGGCAAGTCTCAACCTGCCAGATTTAGCTAGGCTCACAAATGACCCCATCAGGCATGACCCTGCTTGGCCCCACATGCCCACTAAGCTTCCCTCTGACATCCCTAAGTTTGAGGGAAAGGCCGGAGAAGACCCCCAAAACCACATCATGTCTTTCCACTTATGGTGTTCCTCCAACTCCATAGTGGACGACTCTATCCGCCTCCGTTTATTACAGCGCACCTTCACTGGCTCTGCAGCCAAATGGTATATCGAGCAACCCCATGGGACGCATTCCTCATTTACCTCCCTTGCCTCGACCTTCCTGCAGTTCTTTCAGCTACCGGTCCGCTATGATGCGGGCGTCGAGATCCTACTGTCTTGCAGACAGAACACAGCCACGCACATCACTGACCATATTCATGATTGGCGTCGGCGCCGAAGCCTATGCAAAATCAAATTAGACGATCGAATCTTTTTAGATTGGTTCCTTAAATCCCTCCTTCCCCTCATTGCGAAGGATGTAGCTTCTGAAAGACCCCAGTCTGAAGAGGAGGCCATCCTTAAGGCCCAACAGTTTGACCTTATCTATGCCCAGTCAGGTTACCTATACACCATCATACCTGATGCCCCACGAGGTGACTCTGCACGCAGTGACACACCGGGGGCATCCCATGCCGCCGATGGCATTATTGGCCAAATTACACCGCAAGCAAAACCTTTCAGTATGGTGAGCACCATGCCCGCCCCAGACCTTTCTAGGGCTATATCCAGTTCCGGAGCGACAAGTTCTTATGCTCCAACAAACCAGACCCATCATGTTCATGGACCCTCTTGTCCACAACATTGTTATGGCCAAGCGCCATCAGCATATGTACCTCCTACATACTATGCTCAACCTACGGTACAAAACCCCATGCAGTTTCCACAACAGCCCATGCATTACCCACAACCGGTTGCACCGGCTAACCTCACACCTCCACCAGCGCAGGGGTACCAACAACCCCAACAGGCAACTGGACCACCTCCAGCTCCACCTGCATACTATCCACCGCAACCTGCTCCCGCACCTGCGGCTCCTCAGAATCCCCCCAATGCTCAAGGGCATGTGTACGCACAACAACAGCAGCCCCAATATCAAAATAACCAACGCAACCAGGGTGGACAACCCAACCGCGGAAGAGGACGCAACCGTGGAAACAATCAAAACCGTAACCAAGCTCCACAGCCTACCCAGCCCCCGCAAAACAATAACGCGGCGCCCGCTCATCAGAATCCTGATCGGCCACCTAAGCAACCTAAAAATGCTAATTTACGGACAAACCATCCTTGTTCCATTTGCGGTGTCTATGGCCACTATACCCACGCTTGCCCACATCTCGAGCGAGCTCGACAACTATGGACAAATGACGCCCATCGTCAAGGGCAGGCGGCTCCTCAGCCACCACCCAACCCCCCACCACCTCCACAACAACCTCTGGTTCTCCAAAACCCCTTTCCAACACAGGGGGTGGTAAACACCCAGCCGTTAGCCCCCCAACAGGGCAACGTGCAACCACAACAAATTACTTACACAGCTCCTGATCAACCCATGTTTGATTCAGGCACCCACCACTTATTGATGATGTCCACCGCTGACGTCAATATCCAAACCCGTCGGAATCAATACGGACCGACTTCTGAAGCCCCCCCCGCCGAAAAGGATACCACTGCTAATCCCACTGATCAGACATTGCGTATACCTCAGGTTCCACTTGATGGCGCTTCTAAAGCACCTCGCTTCCCCCTTCGCCGAATCAACAACAACCCCAATGCACGAGCTGCGTCCAATTACAACATCGTAGATGACTTAGCTCAATCTCCCGCAGCCATGTCTGCGTTAGAAGTCTTAAAAACCTGTCCTACTCAGCGCAAGACTTTACTTTCCGCCATTGGGGCGATTGACCCAAATGATTCGAACTTGATGACCTTTGATTTAGACCAATCTGAACCACGACTGCCTTCTACCATAGCAGTCCAAGTTTCCGTTTCTATTCGGAATCTTGTCATTCATCGATGTATCATCGACGAAGGTGCATCCACATGCGTCATGTCCACTTTTGTTTGGCAGAAGTTGGGCTCCCCTGCTCTCCAGCAATCCACCACTGCATTGCGGGCCTACGACGGCCGGTCAGCTCAACCTCAAGGTTTATTACCCAAGGTACCCGTCCAATTAGGTGGGAAGACTGTGCTCATCGACATAGAGGTCATTAACGCCCAGCTTGACTATAACCTTTTACTTGGCCGCAGTTACATGTACGCCATGAAAGCGGTCGCCTCCTCCGTCTTCCGCACCATGATGTTCCCCCATGAGGGCCGCGTGGTCAAAATTGACCAACTCACCTACTATGACCCCAACGCCCCTGCAACACTGGAGAATGTTCTCCCCATGATTGAACAACCCGCTTCTAGTGCGGTTACCTCCTTTGTGTCTTCTGTGGCACCCGGACTGTATTCGGATACACCAATGACCTCTACATTCCAGGCCATCCCACCACCGACACCGGAGACACAGGTCGCAAATCTCTGTACTGTTTCGCAGAATACGCAAACAGCCGGCGGTCAACCACCATTGATCCCCAGTCACATTGGTGTTACACCCATCCACACCATCCCCTTCCTATTTCCTCCTTCGGGTGTAGTAAGCGCCCCGGTTATGGCTACCCTTAGCCTACCCGGGCTAACATTGGGATTACCCGTGTGGTATATTCCGCCTCCCGTTCGATTACCGACACCAGACGTCATCCTCCAACCGGTACAACCTATTGTTACCACAAATCAACCTCCTCCTGGCGTCGCGATCCCTTCGTCGGCAACGACACCTCCTCCCAACCTCAATATTCCTTCGTCGTCAATGAAACCTCCTCCGGGTCTCACGATTGCGTCGACGTCAAAGGATCCCCCTCTCCTTGCTAATCCCACTGGGGGCAGAGGTCCACAACCCTACACTGCCATACCACCTCCTAAGGCAGCCAAACCCCCACCGGTGTTTCGAGCTCCCCCCAAATGTTCATTATGCGATGAAATTGGCCATCCAACTCATCAATGCCCACATTTACCGGCACTCCAAGAACATATGAATATGTTGGACGATGACATCGGCATCCCGGTAGTCAAATTAGAGCCACCTCTACAGCCTCGCGACAAATCACTGCGCACTAACCATCCTTGTGCTATATGCAGTGTCTACGGCCACTACTCACACCATTGCCCTGATCTACCAGACTATAGAGCAGCGCTGTACGAGTTAAACAATGCCGATTTAGAGATATCTCCTCCCCTCATCGAGGAGATTCACCCTCCACCATCATCCTCGTCAGAAGAAGTCAATACGATATATATGATTTCGACAACCTTCAAGCCAGAACCCCTTGATTTATGGTCTGACTACTTCAATACTGACGAGCAGATTTTGGAAACACTCACTGCACCCGACTACCCTTGGGATGATATGCATCATCGCTCGTACTTCCTCCCGGAAGCATCTACCTCCACCGCATCCAACCAGCTATCAGTCGAGTCGAAAGACTTCATACCTGCTAAGGTCGATTGGTTAAAGGACCCCATCCCAGCACCGGATGCCTTTGAAGAAGGGAACATGTCCAACATTTCCCCCACCATACAGATAGACATTTCCATAACACCAGGGAAACCTGAGCTCATCTCGCTGGGCGCATCTTGCACTCAAGCAGAAACCCAGGCATACAAAAAACTCCTTCAAGAGTTCCGAGACGTCTTCGCCTGGTCCTATACCGAGATGCCTGGTCTCGACCCCGCCATTATTGAACACCATATCGATACATGGCCGGAAGTACCCCCTGTTCGTCAGAAACAGCGACCTATTCACCCTGCCAAGCTCCCCGCTGTCAAGGCTGAAGTCGAGAAACTTCGAACAGCAGGTTTCATCTACCCTATTCCATACACCACATGGGTGTCGAACCCCGTCCCTGTCAACAAAAAGCAAGGCACCCTTAGAGTATGCACTGATTTCCGCGACCTAAACCACGCTTGTCCAAAAGACAATTTCCCCACGCCATTCATTGACCAACTCATTGATGAGTGCGCGGGCCATGAAGTCCTATCCTTCATGGACGGGTTTTCCGGATACAACCAGATTCACATCCGCAAGGAGGATCAGTACAAGACTGCCTTCACCACCCCATGGGGCACCTTTGCCTATCGAGTCATGCCCTTTGGCCTTAAAAATGCTGGTGCCACTTTCCAGCGAGCCATGACCTACTGCTTTCACGACTTGGTCCATATCCTGCGGGTCTATCTTGACGACCTCATAGCGCGTTCCCGAAAACGATCAGACCACCTTAACGACCTCCGGCAAGTTTTCCTGCGTTGTCGTAAATATAAAATCCGCTTGAACCCACACAAGTGTGTCTTTTGCGTCCCGGCAGGCCGGTTGTTGGGTTTCATTGTTTCCCAAGACGGGATCACCGTTGATCCCCTGAAAGTCAAAGCCATCTTAGAACTTCCCCCTCCTCGCACGCTTCGCCAGCTTCAGAGCTTGCAAGGTCGGTCCAATTTTCTTAGGCGCTTTGTTCCTGATTACGCCACCAAAGTCCATGGATTCTTACGCTTACTTCGTACCCACATACCCTTTGTCTGGGACGAACAAGCAGACACGGCATTCGAAGCCCTCAAGAAGGCTCTCACACAAGCCCCCTTGATATCCCCACCGGATTTCTCCCAAGACTTCACCCTTTACGTCTCGGCATCCGAACATGCCGTATCCGGAGTTTTGGTCCAGGAAGATGCTTCCCACAAAGAGCATGTAATTTATTACGTCAGCCAGACCTTGTCTGGCCCACCTCTACGTTACCCATACGAGGAAAGATTAGCCCTAGCTGTAGTCTTTTCCGTACAAAAACTACGACACTACATTTTGCTTAGTCATACCACGGTCATGGCCGACTCCAACCCCATGGTCTACCTCCTCACCAGGAGACTCCTTCAGGGTCGTGTCGCTAAATGGGTCATTATCCTCCAGGAATATGACCTTACTTTCAAGACTCCCAAAAGCACCAAAGCCCTCGCGCTTGCTCACCTAATTACAGATCTCCCGTCCTCTTCGACATCACCCGTTATCCATACGGACCTGATTGACGAGCAGATCTTCGTCATTTCGTCGGACGACCCTTGGTACGGAGACATTTTGACTTACCTCCGTACACAAAAATTCCGACCACACATCGATCGTGATGGACGCCGTCGCATACGACACCACGCACCCCGATACCTACTTATTGGAGATGTACTTTACCGACGCGGCATTGATACTATCTTACGCCGCTGCCTATCCCATAGTGAGGCAGAACAAGTCCTCAATGATTGTCATAGCGGTGCCTGTGGAGGCCATTTCTCCGGCATGGCTACCGCCCAGAAAATCATTTGGGCAGGTTATTTTTGGCCATCGTTGTTTACTGATTGCATCACCGCAGTCAAGCATTGCCAGAACTGCCAGCTCTTTGCCCCCAAAGCAAGAACCCCCCCTGCCCCCCTTCATCCAGTCATCACTGTTGGACCATTCTGCAAATGGGCCATAGATTTCCTCGACTGCAACCCCCCGTCAGCCGGCGGTCACAAACACATAATCGTGGCCGTAGATTATTTCACCAAATGGGCAGAAGCCATGCCGACCTATAACTGCAAAGCCGACACTGCCGCGCGGTTTTTCTTCAACCACGTCATTGCTCGTTTCGGAGTACCACAACAGCTAGTCTCTGACCACGGCTCTCACTTTGAAGATGCCGTCTGGAAGGAATTATCAACCATGTTGAAATTCGAACACCATTTCTCTTCCGCTTACTACCCTCAAGGAAACGGCCAAGTCGAAGCGATCAATAAAATCTTGAAGACCATTCTCCAACGCACTGTAGACAAGCACAAATCCAATTGGCATCACATGCTTTTCCCAGCACTCTGGGCTTACCACACCTCGACCAAAACCGCCACCGGTTTTACCCCTTTTCATTTAGTTCACGGCGTCGAATCTGTCCTCCCTATTGAGTGCCAGATCCCAGCCTTACATATCGCCGTTGAACTTCTACCAGACACTTCCCCGATCGAGCAACGTTTGCTGCTCCTAGAGCAGGCCGATGAAGATCGGCGCACAGCCATTCAAAACATGGAAGCTGCTAAACAACGATCGAAACTAAGTTACGACAAACACGTCCACCCAAGAACCTTTTCGGAGGGAGACCTTGTCCTCGCTTACGATCAAGCTCATGATAAAACCGGAAAGGGAAAGTTCGTGTCTATGTGGCAAGGCCCCTACATCATACGCACCTGCCTCGGGCAGGGGGCATACATTTTGACCGATTCAGAAGGCAACACCTTACGCAACCCACGCAACGGGTTGTACCTTAAAAGATTTTACCCATAAGAAAATCTCATGGACACCATCGTCCATTTTTTAGTATAGGCATACGTTTTTCGTTCACAAAAAATTTTCAAAAAACCTAAATATTTGTTTTCCCTGCATGACCACAGATGGAGCCTCTTCCACTCTGCCATATCGGTTTCGCTGATGGTGCAAGCCGTTGGTCTCCCAATCTCGCCTCCGCAGCTTGGGTAATATACTCCCCTTCACACGAGTTAATTCACATTGATGGAGTATGTTTAGGTGCCGCCACCAATAATCAAGCTGAGTACGATGCCGTGACCGGTCTCCTGGCCGCTGCTCTCCAGATGAGCATACGTCACCTCAACGTTTTCTTGGACTCACAGCTCCTAGTTTCCCAGCTCAACAATGATTACCAGGTACGCGATCCCTGTCTGTTCAGAAAATTCCTGCGCACTAAACAAATGGTTAGACAGTTTGAATCCATTACATTCACACATGTCCCAAGACACCTCAATAGTGTAGCAGATAATATGGCCAACAGTGTCCTCGACTGGCACACCAATCACATCATGTCATATCCATAAACAAACATGCATCCAGGTGCAAAACATGTGCCTCCACGGGCATATACAAAAAACCAATATTGCATCCACGTGCATAACATGTGCCTCCACGGGCATAAAAACAAACAAACCAAAATGATGAACCATGTGCATAGCATGTGCCTCCACGGGCATATATAAATCTACAAACACACTGCATCCACGTGCATAACATGTGCCTCCATGGGCATATACAAAAGACAAAGTGCATCCACGTGCATACACAACAAAATATCCAAAATATATATCCACATATATATACGAACCAAATAGTCCACATGTCATAAGTGCCCTCAGCACTCGATATACACAAAATACATCTGTCATACAAAAAATGCTTCCCCATATGCTCATGAGCATTTGGGGGCAAGTACAATGACGTCTAAACATCAGGATCCTCCGGATCCTCAGGCTCCTCCTCCGGCTCCTCCTCCGCTGGACCAGCCGGGTCAGGACGACCCCGAACTCGCCGCTCGGCTGGCCCTGCTGGGTCGTCCCTTAGACGTATCCTCCCCGGTGCCGGCTCTGCCGGAGCATCTCCTCCACCACCCCCGTGTCTCGCAGCAAGCACCGCTGCCCTCAACAACAGTGACTGCCACTCAGGCGGTGCACCGAGACATCCCTGCAAAATCTCCCGATCAAGGTCCCTCCAGCCATCCTCCGGAAGTCTAGCTACGATCCGGGCTAAAGTCCGTCGAACACCATCTATAGCATCGTCCTGAGGGCCAACCCCTCGCCCACGGGCTCCATATCCTCCACCACGAGGAGGACGTACAGGTACTGGGGGACGAGCAACCACCATCGCCCGCCCCTGCCGAGCCACATAATCAGGTGGTGGTACCGGACCAATATCTGCACAAAGCAAGTAGAACCATCAGATACTATACAACAGACATCATCATGATCAATCATAATACATATGGTATAAACATCACATAAGACACAAAAACATACCATCTAAGCTCCAGGCCTGTCCTGGGGCACGTGGCATCTCTGGGTCTCCCCGGTAGTCCATACCAGCGTATGGATAGTCCTCGATCACCAGTGGCATCTGCTCCCACTGCTGGAAAAAATCCTCTGTAAAGAAGCCACGGATACCACCGCCAGCACGAGGCATCATCTGCCCCCACCTCATCATACGAGGCTCGCTAGGAAGACCAGCACGAACCGGTACGTGTGGCCGTAGGGTCGGCACCCGCTCAAAGAAAAAACAACATAAAAATGAGGCGTAACAGAACTCACCTCCCTCTCTCACGGCCTTGTCCAGATCTCTCCAGACACCGGCCAAGAACATCTGAGCCCAAGCATAGTAAGTACCCCGTAGAACGGAGTCCACCAACACCGTCTGCCCCCCAGACATACGATGTGGTGCAGCAGCACCCAAAACCCTCAGAACACAGGCACCAACGGCCCGCATATCCCACTCACGTAGGAACTTCAAACTGATAGAGCTGTTTACCAAAACAGCGTCATCCCCACAAAAGGTCTGTAAGAGGTCCTCCATGTCCACGCCTGGAGGCAACCTCGGAGAGATATCGCCCACCTCACCCAAGCGAGGCAAACCCGTCAAAAAATATACATCAGTGAGAGTAATCTCCAACCTCTCACCACCAATAATAAAGGCACCCTCTACCGGCACCCACCACTGCACGAGCTTGTTCAGGAGTCTCCTCACTGAACGGATATAAGGTATCTGAGCGAACTTCAAGAGTCCGCTCATGGCTAGGGCCTGTCTCACCCCCCCATCATTCTCGATCCTCGCCACAATCTCGGCATCAATATCTCTCTCCCGCCATACGGACTGAGCCCTCCGCAACATCCTGCCAAGAAAACACAGAAAATTTTAGCCCCAACATAAAAATTTTTAGAAAAAATCCCATCGCGGCTTTTTCACAAAAAGCCGCGATGACCATCGCGGCTTTTCCACAAAAGCCGCGATGACCATCGCGGGTTCCATGAAAAAACTCGCGATGAACATCGCGAGTTTCGTCCAGACAGTCGCGATGAACATCGCGACTGTCACCCATGAACACGCGATGAACATCGCGGGTTCCGACCTCACAGTCGCGATGAACATCGCGACTGTGGGTCTAAAACCCGCGTGGTTCATCGCGGGTTCCGCCCCGAAACCCGCACGGTTCCACGTTGGAGAGTCAACGTGGAGTTTCGCGGCCTTCGGGGGCCCACCGCCAAATAAAAAAGACATAATTGACTAGGTTAAGGCGAATAGAGTTACCTGCAACTCGCTAAATCGAAAACCAACGGTGAAATCTCCCAGAAATCGAGAAAAAGCTCTGACTGCTCTATCAAACTCGCACGTGACAATGACAAGTCATATTGGGCCCCACGTCCTATTTATAGAAATTCCACAAATTTCAAACAACCATTGCGGTGTCATACGAAGTCCATTTCTCAAACCGTTGGCACCGTTGGGATCAGCACAGCGAGAACTTCATAAAGGTTCCTCCCGTTTCCCGTTTTTCTCGGGGTCCATTTTTGACCATTTTTAGCCCCTCTCGTGGCCTCGGTTTGCGTGCCACATCGGCCGTTCTCCGTTTTCGATGTGCCTTATATGGCCGGATTCAGTTTTCCGCGCTCGTGATGATGCTTGAGACCATTTCTCGCTCTCACCTTTAGATTTTCCGGGCATTTTTTCCACGCCCCCTCGTCGCCTCGGTTTGCGTGCCACATCGGCCGTTCTCCGTTTTCGATGTGTCTTATATGGCCGGATTCAGTTTTCCGCGCCCTTGATGATGCTAGAGATCATTTCTCGCTCTCACCTTTAGATTTTCCGGGCATTTTTTTTTTTTTTTTTTTTTTTTTTTTTCCCACTCCCCCTCGTCGCCTCGGTTTGCGTGCCACATCGGCCGTTCTCCGTTTTTCGATGTGTCTTATATGGCCGGATTCAGTTTTCCGCGCTCGTAATGATACTTGAGACCATTTCTCGCTCTCACCTTTAGAATTTCCGGGCATCTTTTCCATGCCCCCTCGTCACCTCGGTTTGCGTGCCACATCGGCCGTTCTTCGTTTTCGACAATCCTTATGTCACCGGATCCAGTTTTCTGCACAGATGACGATGCTTGAGACCTTTTCTCGCCCTCGTCATTCCTTTGTTGTTCGGTATAATTTTATCCCTTTTTCGGGCCGAGCAACCCCTTTTACGAAAAAGGCACTTAGGGAGTTTCTGTTAAGCTCTTTTCTGACTCCTAAAACAATGAAAAGATCGCCGAGCAATCTTGCTTCCTTTCATGCTCGATAAACGTATCTGAAAGGGCGTCTACCTGGTATAAGTTTACCCCTTTTCTGGACCTCGTAGACTAATTACGAAAAAGGTATACTCTAGTCACATCGGCTAGAAGAGTTCTCCATCCGCATCAGTTTATGCTTTTTCGGGCCTTGGAGACTAAACTACGAAAAAGAACACCGACGGAGTCCACTTACCGTTTTCAGACTCTCTAAACATGAAAGCAACCATGAGCATCAGCCGTCCTGGGCTCACAAAATCCACAGGACCGTACCATTTCAGAGCACACTGTTATCCCTTCTTGGAGCTCATTAAAACTACGAAGAAGGAATCAATGGTGCCTCTTGGCTACTCGCATATCAGCTTCCCCATTTTTTGGTCGCCTTTGTTCAGAGTATTCTGCAGTATGTCACCCTGAAACTCCCTCGACAGCTACCATCAGCTGGTCCTCCCCCCCCCAGAGTCAATATATACCATTCAGTCAAAGATGATCCCTGCACCTACAAGTCAGTTCCCTACACTGCCAGGTCAACCATGTCATCATGCTCTGAACAAAGGAAGTTTGAGTCTACCCATTTTTTTGACCCAGTTATTTCCCATCCCCACAAGTATGTCAGTCCTACCAGCAGTACTACATCACTTCCATTTACACCTCGCGCTCCTAGCAAGGAAACATCATTGCCTTGTTAGTTGCTGGTCTCCCTCTGTCGACGACAACCACATTTATTCCAGAGGATAGACCTAGAGGCCCCTGTGTCTTGGACTCATTACCATTTATGATGAGTGCCTACGAATCATTTCGAGAGGAATCCTCAGTGCCTCTCCCAATGGTTGTTTCTCACATGCTCGACTTCAACACCTTGATCGCATCGTTGAGACTCGCACAGGGTATTGGTCCGTTCAGTTATTAGTCGAAGACCCCGGATACCTCCTGACTCCTCCACATTTGAGAGTCTTCCTATGGATAATATCAGTTACACTTTTCCTATAGTTATCCGGGCTGCGCATGGCGACAATATTCAGATTCACACCTGTTTCATACTACCTTGAGTATACAGTTACATTTATTCCCAGATTTGACTCATAGTCTTTGAGTCCCTTCAGATGTTGGACACCTTCAGTTTCAGCAGTTCCACAGTTGATCCAGTGTATCAGTTATTGAGATCATTCTTATTGAGATCATTCATGATCATGAGTATATCCCACCATCATGTCCCCTCTGGACCATTATGATGTACCAGTATATTTCTTCACGTATTAGATCCCCCTTCTTGGGACTAATTGTTTTGTATATGCCTTGATACGAGCATGGGAATTCCCGCCTCGTCCTTTATCAGAGATTATACCTCATTCATATTGAGGCCATGTAATATTTTTTGTTTTTGCAGCTTCCAAGGGCCGTGGCTCCAGTCTCCAAACGGTCTCTTCTCTCCCCTAAAACCCAGAAAAAGGACAAAAGAACTATGATGTCTATCGGCCATACGATGAGCTCCTGCCCTCACACATCAGGGGGCAATCTGTTAACACCTAAAAAGTGCTCACTAGCTCATTCCCTTACTCACATGACCCATTTGCCCACTTTTCCACCATCTGAGCCTCTGAAACCAACAAAAGGTCACCAAAAGACCTTGGTACACCCCTTTTTCCATTAAAAAAGATTATTTTTCCAAGAAAATCATAAAAAACCCTCAAAAAGGGTCCAAATTCCCAAAAATATTAAAAAGGGAATTAAAATATTATTTTTATTCAAAAAGGAAAAAGGAGGGAAAATTACCTAAACCATGTTGGTCAATACCATTGGTTTCCACAAAACCACAAATGGTATCTCCCACCACCAAAACCTATAAAAAGGTGGTAGGGGCTCCTCATTTCACATCCTTCCATTATCTCATCCTTATGCTGCTGAAATCTCCCCTGAGCACTTTTAGCCATTGAAGCAACCTTGGAGAAAGAGACCTATTGGAGTTTGGAGCTACTCATCTTGGGAGTTGCTCAACATCAACCTTCACCATTGAAGGTAATATCGCAAGCACTTGCTTGCCCCCCACTTTTCAATACAAAAAATTATTTATTATGTTTCTTGTTCTTGATTTTGAAATGTTTACATTATTTGCTTAGATCCTTGCTTAGATCCATGAAAAGTATTGTTTATTTAGTTTATTGTTTTTATTTCTATTGAAACTGCTACTACTAGTTAGTAGGTGCCCATAGCACTAAGCTTGGTTGCAAAACCGAGCCAACAAATATCATATTAGCTAGTTGTGTCTAACATGCCCAAACAATGTCTTCTTGTTCTCTTCAATGACTTGTGCTTAATAACCTGCACAACTCATAATTTAACCATCGTAGAACCAAAATATACATACCTCGTAAGTAGAGCTTCTATAATGGCTATGGATGAGTCTTTCTTTCTTGATCTACCTTTCATGTTAATAGACAACATCAACCTCATACAACACCACAATGCATTAGTACAATCATATAACCCTAATCAATGAATGTCTTCTATCATTCACATGCATTCATACATTTACTAGGATGATAAGAAAAGTCTAAAATTAATCAATATTGTACTAATCTAAATAATATGAAGGAAAACATATCATAACCTTAATCATGAATAGATTTCAAAAAACTTATATGTATCTACTCAATTCATACCTGTCGAGATTGCATGTAGTCTTCTTATGTAAGGCCTTAGCCTCATCTCCCTCTAAAACTGGAACTTCTTCACTTATGTAGGTGTCCAATTCATTATCTTCTAGGATTAACCCAATCCGCTTTGATTTGTTGAAATTGGATCTGGAGCTGGATTAGAGTTTGTCAGAAAAACCCTAAAAATTCAAATTTTTAATTTCAAACTTTTGAAAGGATAGAAAGATATGCCTTGCTGAGCTGGTCAAGCTGGTATACTCCAAATTTGAAAACTGCAAAATTTGACCCCTCAAAATAGCCTTTGAAACTTCTATATCTTCTAGACAGGATCCCGAACTAGGGTTTGATAAAGCCCGGTCTTCTACCCATCCAAAAGGTTCGATCTTGTGTTCTAAACTTCGATTTTTTTTAGGAGCTTTCAGCCGTGGTAACATATTTCAAAAAAATCCAACTTTTGCATAAGCCCTAATTTTCCACCTTTTCGATCAAAATCCCAAACTAGAGTTTGATCAAGCCCAACCTTCTTCCCAACAAAAAATTTGATCTTGGTCTCTAAATTTCTATTTTGATGAGGAGCATTCAGCCGTCATCTCCGATTCCAAAAATTTCAACTTTCTCCGAAGCCCTAAATTCCCGCAGTAGTGACAAGCCAAGAATGAAGGTGTTCAAAATCCAATTATGTTTTGACATAAATATGCACCTGATTTTTTCTGATGCATCTCTGAAATTATGAATTCACAGGGTCTGAAACTTTGGCCTATGGTATCTTGACCTGTCATCTTTCTGACCCCACAGGTCTGACCTCAATTGGATTCTCTGAGAGAGAGTTATGCCAAGTGTCGCAATGTGACCTGTTTATGGGATAAAACAGGAGAGCGAACTTGTACGACGTGCCACATCTCACTAGTTCAACTTCGGACTCTAAAAAACTAACCTAAGAAACTACATTCTATTCTCTTACTGTCACTTTTTACATAATTTCATTTGGATCTTCCTAGCCCAAGTTGTGACCTTTTTTCCTAGGTCACCTGTTTATGACTGAGATCTAGAAGAGGCAAAAACTCTAATCTGTACAGATCATAAATCACAAAGTACAATGAATAAGATGTTTTTCTTTAGACACAAGGTACATGGGGATGTTATCTACGAGCTGTAAAATTTTTAGATCTTGAACCTTTTCCAAAATGGATTTATAGCTAAATTGCTATGATGACTAGTTTTTTATATATCAAGCCCTAGCTTCCAATTTGTCACAAGTGCAACAAGTCTCATAAATGCCATAGCATGCCTTCCTTCAGGATAGCTCTGATACCATGTTAGTTTTTCAGAATTTAATTCATTATGATCTAGGATCTTAATTGAAAGAACAACTTGTACATCATATCAAGCATAAGAGACAAGAGACAAGAGACACAAAACATTTCACTGGAGAAAACCAAGAAGGTGAAAAACCTCACAACTTCCTCAAAGATAGAATAAGCACCAATACAAAGATCATCATGATCAAACCCAAGAGATAGATATCTTCAACAGCATGTTCTTCCTCCACTTGTGTGCACTCCTCCTCTCTCTCACTAATGCGAAGTGAGTGAATAAGAGAATGTGTAAAATGAGAGAGACACACTCTCTATTTATACACTACTTCACTTGTCTTTTAACTTTATCTAGGTCGGCCCCAACTTAACCACTTAACATAATGATGACTGGGCCGACCACATCAAAGTGTTATAATAACCCATCAAGTATAAGTTACGACACTTACAATATAACTTGTGACACTTGCAAGTACACATGACGACACTTCCAATCGGAGGAATAATACATCTCTGTTGGGGATACAATAAGGTACAAATGTAATAGATACAATATACAAGTGAATATCTTCTGAAGTTACAAATACATCAACATAATTAAGGGACCAGGGATTTAAGGATTAATACTGTTATCACTCCAGGAAACTACCTAGGGTTATAAGCTAGGTATGCCTGGTAACTTAAGAAATTATGTTTTTTGTGTTTTTTTGAAAAGGTGGATCAATGGGACAACTCAATCCGAGTATGGCATTCAGACATTCAGCATGATAAACAAATGAAACAGTGCTCTCAAGAGTTGATTAATCAGCATATAACTTCAAAGATGGATGAAGAAAAGGAATGTAACCAAACCAGTACAAAGTAGGGTTTGAGAGACATTCAAGAAACTAATACCAGGCTATGAGCTGAACAATGGAAAAGAAACCATTCAAAGCTAGACAACACAGATAATAGTGAAAGGAAAATGGAAAGCTGACACCAAAACTGAAAGAAACCTGTGATCTGTATTAGCATAAAGAAAACTGAGTGTAATAGCAGATTACTCTATCCGAAATCCAACCTTTTTGTTCTCCAAATGACTTTGGCTTTATAGCCTTACAAGATCAAATCTAGATCCATGAAAAATGGATCAGATTTGCCCAAAAATAGTCAAACCAACAAGTGTAGGATGAGATCCTATAAAAATGGATCTGGAATGCTAATAATGGAAAATCAAATCAAAATAGGAAAAGATCATATCCAATGAGTCAAACTCTATCTTGAAAGCCCTGATATCCTCCAATCTCTTTGACAGGTGTAGAAAGCCTTCCAAGGCTGATGAATCATCATGAGAAATTCGAATTTGCCTCCTTTGGCAAAAATACAATATTTCTGCTCATTAACTAGTTCACCATTTTCACTTTTCAACCTTCTTAACCATCAAATACATCAAGATAAACTCTTAAACCTGATGTATTTAATTATTATACATCATTAGAAACCAACTTCGAGAGATTTGGTTGAGAAAAAGTCAAATCTGGGCAAAAATAGAAAAAAACTGCCAAAAACAGGCTTTCGGCAGCTAACAATTCTGCTGATTTCGTGCCTTAGCCGCCGGAAGTCAGACCTTTCGGCAGCTAATGAGCTCTGTGGGGCTCGCCTAAGCTGCCGAAAGCTGTAACTGTTTCAAAAATTAAAACCCAAAACGCTGCTTTCTGCTGATTTCGTGCCTTAGCCGCCGGAAGTCAGACCTTTCGGCAGCTAATGAGCTCTGTGGGGCTCGCCTAAGCTGCCGAAACCTGTAGGATTCCTGAAAAAATTGCCTTTGGAAAAAATCGATTTTCTCAACCGTCCGATGTCCGTTTTGCATGTTCGAATAGTCGATTTTGATATACAGATCATAAGCTATCCATTGGTGCTTCCAGATCTGAATTTGGAGTTCGGGAAGGCCGTCAAAATTGCCCCGCAAGATCACGCGATTTCAGCAAAAATATTCCTCCAATTTCCATTCACTGCTCTGTGCAATAATTATTTTTTGCCAATTCCTTGACGATTCTACTGCTTTTAGTCCTTTAGCTTTACTGGTCGTTGTAATATAGCCATTCTGTCATCCAAAATGATGGTGGTCAATTTGGGAGATAACATCTGGCTCCTACTCGGGGATGGAATCCTCCCAGTGAGGTTCCGAAGAATCCCAGAACCAAGTAGTTCCAGTAGCCTTAGTATTGGGCATGGAGTCATCAAGCCATCAGCACTGATCCCTCTGCAACCTGTATCTTCCATGCAGCCTGTTCTGCTTATTCAATAACAAATGAAAATGATCTACGTGCTCATAAGAAGAGCTTTATTTTCCTATCTACTCCTACACTAACTAATAGGAGCAGCATGATCAAGTAACACTGGATTTCCAATGCAGCCATGTTAGATACTTTTTTAATGCCATCATGCTAGATCCTGACCCGAAAAACAATGGAAACCATATCATGCAGAAAAGATGTTCGAACAGAGGATAAAGACAATCTCCCTTTAATAAAAATATCCTCAGATTTATGCTGCTCATGAAATCTAAATAGACAGCAATAGGGTCATCAAAATCACAGAGCAATACCTCATTAAACTGCTGATCCAACTGTAAATTAAAAAGATGCTGAAAACTGCCTTTAAGAAGCTCATTGTTGAATGCAGGCTGCTCGAGATCGGTTGGAGAAACATACAAAACAGATTGCTGATCTGAACCATTTTGCTGCCCTTCCTGCAACTGTCTGCTGAAATCTGTCTTATTCTACAAATCTGGAAGATGTGGGCTGTCCTCAACATGTGCTGCTACAACATCAACACATCCGGGATCTTGATTCACGTGCTCTAGCTGAAGATTAGACAGCCCCTGCAAATCTAGAAATTGTAGGCTGTCTTCTTCAATCTCGGTAGATCTGAAGATGTCACTTGTAAATTTGTCAATCTGTTCAACATCTTCAAGGTTTTCAGAGATGAAAACTTGATCTTCATGACAACTAACAACAGTAGATGCGTTTGATATGATGTCAAAAGCATCACTAAGATTGTCATAGTGTGAAACATTTATCTCCTGATCATGATGAATAGTATCCTGTACAGCAACATATTCTCCCTGAAGTTCTACTTTCGAAAGATTAAACTCATGACAACACTCAGGAAAAAGAAGATCAGCTGGAAATATTCCTTCACAAAACACATGGAAGGCATCATGAAAATCAGCCAATGAGCTGATACTAGCATTAGGCAAAGATCGATACCAATCACGGGCAATCCCTTTTAATGAAACACAGAAGAGCCGGATCTGAACATCCTCATGCACTACCTGCAACCGATGCATGTAGTCATGAAAGTCCAGCAAATGCTCAGCTGGCACTTCCCCCTCTTCTCCTCGAAATCTAGGAAGACTGTTCTCCCATTCATCTCTAGCAGGCACTTGATTAGGAAAACCAGCAATGCTTGAAAAATCACAGAACGCATACCTCTTGGCTAAGATTCTGTTCATGTCATACCAGTGGAATCACCAACAGAATTCTGAACAATGGAGTCGCCACTGAGTTCATCCTTCATGGAGTCGCCAGATAGAAGATTTATAACCAGTGAAGTGTCTGATCCTTGTCTATCATCAAGGACCAGATCTGTGTCGTTCTCCCAGGAAGATCAGCTTCTCACCTCGCTCCCCGGCAACGGCGCCAATTTGTTATCACTCCAGGAAACTACCTAGGGTTATAAGCTAGGTATGCCTGGTAACTTAAGAAATTATGTTTTTTGTGTTTTTTTGAAAAGGTGGATCAATGGGACAACTCAATCCGAGTATGGCATTCAGACATTCAGCATGATAAACAAATGAAACAGTGCTCTCAAGAGTTGATTAATCAGCATATAACTTCAAAGATGGATGAAGAAAAGGAATGTAACCAAACCAGTACAAAGTAGGGTTCGAGAGACATTCAAGAAACTAATACCAGGCTATGAGCTGAACAATGGAAAAGAAACCATTCAAAGCTAGACAACACAGATAATAGTGAAAGGAAAATGGAAAGCTGACACCAAAACTGAAAGAAACCTGTGATCTGTATTAGCATAAAGAAAACTGAGTGTAATAGCAGATTACTCTATCCGAAATCCAAACTTTTTGTTCTCCAAATGACTTTGGCTTTATAGCCTTACAAGATCAAATCTAGATCCATGAAAAATGGATCAGATTTGCCCAAAAATAGTCAAACCAACAAGTGTAGGATGAGATCCTATAAAAATGGATCTGGAATGCTAATAATGGAAAATCAAATCAAAATAGGAAAAGATCATATCCAATGAGTCAAACTCTATCTTGAAAGCCCTGATATCCTCCAATCTCTTTGACAGGTGTAGAAAGCCTTCCAAGGCTGATGAATCATCATGAGAAATTTGAATTTTCCTCCTTTGGCAAAAATACAATATTTCTGCTCATTAACTAGTTCACCATTTTCACTTTTCAACCTTCTTAACCATCAAATACATCAAGATAAACTCTTAAACCTGATGTATTTAATTATTATACATCATTAGAAACCAACTTCGAAAGATTTGGTTGAGAAAAAGTCAAATCTGGGCAAAAATAGAAAAAAACTGCCAAAAACAGGCTTTCGGCAGCTAACAATTCTGCTGATTTCGTGCCTTAGCCGCCGGAAGTCAGACCTTTCGGCAGCTAATGAGCTCTGTGGGGCTCGCCTAAGCTGCCGAAAGCTGTAACTGTTTCAAAAATTAAAACCCAAAACGCTGCTTTCTGCTGATTTCGTGCCTTAGCCGCCGGAAGTCAGACCTTTCGGCAGCTAATGAGCTCTGTGGGGCTCGCCTAAGCTGCCGAAACCTGTAGGATTCCTGAAAAAATTTCCTTTGGAAAAAATTGATTTTCTCAACCGTCCGATGTCCGTTTTGCATGTTCGAATAGTCGATTTTGATCTACAGATCATAATCTATCCATTGGTGCTTCCAGATCTGAATTTGGAGTTCGGGAAGGCCGTCAAAATTGCCCCGCAAGATCACGCGATTTCAGCAAAAATATTCCTCCAATTTCCATTCACTGCTCTGTGCAATAATTATTTTTTGCCAATTCCTTGACGATTCTGCTGCTTTTAGTCCTTTAGCTTTACTGGTCGTTGTAATATAGCCATTCTGTCATCCAAAATGATGGTGGTCAATTTGGGAGATAACAAATACCTTTATAGGTTAAGGGATTTATGAATCAACTATTAATAGGGTAAGGGTTAAAGTAGTAAGGGATTATGTGTTAAGGGCTTACGTGCTTAGGGGTATATGGATTTAGGGGGTTTGGTACTTAGGATTTATGGGTTTAGGCCATTAATTTCCCTCCCTCATCATTCCTCTCTTCGAGTCCTTAAATTTATGTCCCTTGCCCTTCCTCTCCTATCCCTCCTCTCTCTCTCACCTCCTTTATCTCCATTCAAAACTTAAACACATAATTTATGTAGTTCATAATGCTCGAGCGTTATTATTTACATAACACTCACACATTAAGTAAATAATAACACTCGATCATTATGTGAATAATAACGTTCGAGTGTTTTGGATATATAAAAACACTCGATCGTTTCTTGTAACACCAAGCACATGAAAAAATATTTGAATTTAAGCATAACGTGTAAGCATTCCTTAGCGCATAAAACTGCCTCCTCATGCACCCACATGTCATACATAGTCCTATGTGGTTGGTTCCGACTTACCAAACATGTGCTATGGAATGTGCTAAACCATAGCTAATTGTGCATTTCCACCATTTTTCTCAATATGCATGTCTTTCACCACTCTTTACAGCATGACATACAAGACCATTTTTTACGAAATTTTAGGAATAGATAGAGTTTTTTATGCAAATTCTAAATATGTAATTTTTTTTAAAAACAATGATTTTTTCAATTTTTTCCTAATTTTCTTATGTCATCACTCCTTAAGTCAAAAAACATGTTGTTAGTGTTTCTTCCATAACTTTTTCATTTCACAACCATTTAAAAAAAATGTATGTTGCACTAGTAGACACCGACCTCTACATGCTATAAAAAATCCAAGTCTAAATGACTGCATTAAGACTTTCAAATGTTGCACACATTTGACGTATCATTCTCGAAGTTTGATCACTTACATAATTAAAAAAAATAAAAATTAAACATTTAATTTTAAAAAAATATTGTTGCACTAGTGCTACGTTTTCTCTACATAGCTACCAATTTTTATAGCCCGAAACCATCATTTAGGCACTCAAAGGATGCACCCACAAAAACATATACCTTATCATTTTCCAAAAAATAAAGAGTGATTGTTAGAAAAGATGAAATTTGACAAAGTTATGTAAATTTTCAATACATAAAACTTATATATTCGGAAACGTGATTCAATTTCTGCATTTCATTTTTTTTACTCAATGCAAGATATCTTGTGTAAGTATCTAAAAAAAACCAAGTTAAGGGATGCCTGATTTTTCAGTTTTCTATTGCATCTAACGTGCCAAAAGTGCCCCTCATTAGCTTGCACTCACCATCTAGCTGAGAAACACCGCAATGTGCGGCTTAATTATTAAATCTTCTCCAGTGTAGCTAGGGGTGCCCCAAGCGTAAGCTTTCACACCACTATGTGCTGATGTGAAGTCTGAAGAAATTTCATGAATCGCAGTGAAAAACCATGCATGCTATAATGTATAATTATTTTTTGGACCAATTGTTGAGGGTAGAAATTTTTGGCCCAGTAAAGGGAGATGTGTAACTCCTTTAGTGTTCATCTTGGAGTTGACATGTTTTTTTTTAAATAATAAAATATTATAAAAAATAATATGTCTTCTTTTCAAAACATTTACAATGGTATATATTTAAAACTACACAAATTAGATAAACTTAAATGATTCCTCAACACTTCATTCTAAAAATGGATTTGCACTTCAAGAGTTTTGATTCCTCTCCAACGCTTGGTAGATCCCTTTTAAGATGAATCTATAGTAATATTATGATTATAGTTGGTAGTATAGATGCTATCTAGAGTTAATATAATTCTAATAAATTGTGCACATGATAACCTAGATGTAGGGATCGCACCTCCTTTTGATTATGTAGAGAACCAATCAATTTTGACAATGGAAATATTCTAGCGAAGAGCTTAATGATAGGAAGCCTCGTTCTAGGAATCTAAATGCATACATAACTCCCACGTTTTAGTGTTCTGCATGGAATGAAGAAGAAACCGAGGAATGCCCCGATGGTATGGAAAGAATGTTGAATGGATTGCTCACCCACAATATCTATCTTGAGAGTGATATAACCCTTTGGGGCATAGGAGATGAGAATAAGTATGAAATTTGAAACTTGGTTATGTTAAGCTGATAAGGGAAATGTATAAGATTTTAATTTTTAATATTTTTTAAAGGAAAAGATTGGAGTGCTAAGGTCACAAGTGGCGTAGGTTTTAAATGTTTGGGTCATATTAATTAGAAAATGGGGGGGAAAGAGTTGCTTATATGGCACTTATGTCCCCATACCTTTTTTTAGTAAGCTTTATGTAGAAAAGAGAGGGGCATAAGGAGTAAACATTACTGTAAATAAAAGGATGTGGGTAATTTAATAAATCTAGGGTAGGTAGGTTAATTAAGAGATAAGTTAGGATTATATATATATATATATATATATATATATATATATATATATATTATTTTTGAATGTTTGATTATATATTTTTTTTATTTCAGCGAAAAAAATCCATACTATTGGTATTAAATGGAGAATTAAATAGTACAAATATGTCTTTGTCAAAAATGACTGATGATCCAAAGAAAATTCAGGACTGATATACATCAACGTCCAAATTCTACCAAAATAGACAAATACATCACAAAAAAACCTAATACCCAAAATATAGTCATCCAAAAAAAGAAACTATATGTCAAAGATTTTGAAATGTCCCTGATCCTCAACCTGCATATCCATAAATTCCTCCCAAAAAATTACCCCTTCTTCACCATCATAAGAATCCTTAGAGAGATTGTTGGCCAAAGTATTATGCTACCTATAAATATGCTTGAAAGTATTGTCATTGAACAACATAATTTTTTTTTTTCCTACAGCACCACTGATAAAGTGACACAACATTTAAATTGAACTCTCCCCAAGCCCAATTTTATTTTGATTTTAATTAGGTTTATTTTATGTTTTTTAATATAATTCCAAATAAGTTTAGATTAGGCTTAGATTAGTTTTGTATTTTTAGTTATTATGTTATATTTAGTTTTATTGTATTTTATTTTATTTTTTCTATTTTTTTAATCAAATTTTACAATAAGTAATATTAAGGCTAAAATTGGTCATCTTTTTGTAGGGAAACATAAGTTCAGGGATGAATGCAAGATTTTTATGGTGAAGTTTTCATGGAAAAGATACCACAAGACATCCTCAACAATATTGAGATTAAGTTGTGAGGTAAAAGAAAGCATTGAGGATGTTCGACGATGACAACATGACGATTTATTGCTCCCATAATATAGCCGTAAATGTCGACCTGGTCATCCATTTCAGGCGTGCTTCACGTTGCAGGAAATGTATCGATTTATGTTCATGATTGTCGCCTATCAAATGAAAACAAAAGAATGACCACATCATCGATGATAACACTTCACATTAGATGAAATTATGGCACATTAAAATTAACTGAACACAACAAACTTCATGGATGGAAAAGAAGGAAGCATTATGACATTAAGCACTACATCACCTTCGAAAATATCAAAGAATCACTTAGGAAAAGGTCAATCAAGGAACGAAGATGACAACCTCAAATGGCTAGTTTTTCATATAATATTTGATGTATTGAAAACTTATCTTTCATATCTATGGAATAAATATTCGCCATAAGAAATCGAAAAAGTCAACATTGTTGCATGAGGACAAAATTAACAAAAGAAAAATTAATGGAATCCCAAAGGCCACTCAAAGCTAAACTGAATGAATTTAAATTGCAATAAATTTATTGAAAGAATTCTAAATGTCCAAAGAGGATATAAAGAGGATATGGAAGACCAAGGTCGCCTAGCCTTGGTTTATATATTGTCACCTCATTTGAGGAATGGGAACTTTTGCCACAGGAGCCTTTTCTCCTCATTCTATTGTAAGAACTATTTGTTTGGATGCATACAAAAGCTATTGGACTAACTTTTTCGCATCGAGACTAGACTGCGATTAGAATGGATGATATGAGACTATTTTTTGTTTCACTTTCACTCATATGCAGTAAGGATGTTTTCATTTATATTTGACTACTCTTACAGCTATGGTGTTTACCATATATGCACTCTCATGGTGTCTTTGCTTTCTACGAGTTGTAAATGTGAAGTGTTTTAATGCTATGGCTACTTCTATGGTTTATTTCATTCTTTGATAGTTGTATATTTATAGTACCACAATTGTATGTTCTCTAGATGTGTACTTACTTTCATTTGTTGCTCGTTCCCTTTAATTCTAATCATAGCTAGGATAGATTAGAGTATTTTATGACTGCATCGTGGTTTATGCATATTGCATTTCTTCCTCTTAAACAAAAACCGTAGATGGTGGATCGGTCCATAACTGGTGAAATCCAACAAGGAATGGTTGCCGGGCTAGAATTTGGATGGGTTCCCTAGTGCAAATGATTTGAGGTCTAATTGGGACTTCTTACCGGGGAGAACCCTATTGCTAACACCATGTCATTTCGACCCATCAACACACCCTCACACCTTAAATCAAACATCAGTTTGTTCATGGAGCCAAGTGGATCCTTAAAAGAAATCCTTAATCTAACACATTAAATTTCCCCATTACATTAAATTTCCCCATTTGAGGGCCAAAACAATATTGTAGATAGGTTAGGTCTTTGGGGATAGGAATCCAAATAATTCACCCTAGAGACTATACATTTGAGACATAGTGGTTGTCTTGCAGGGAGATAAAATCCTCTTATAATGTACACAAACAAGTCTAGCCTATCAATATGCCCATCCTTTTTGGGTGGTATATCTCTAGACCAGAATGAAAGGTTTGATTAGGACACATTTTCCTTCCAGTACCAAACATCACTGGATCATGAATTTTAGCTGAAGGTGCATGAAACCTATTGGAAATTTATCTTAAGGAGGTAGTGCAGTATCCATTTTTTTAGAAATATTACTTATATTTAGCTCTCGCATGTGGGAGAGAACCTAGGCTAGATAGAAATTGGTTGAATAGAGTTTCTTCTAGTGTCCTACTCTATAATTATCACATTCACACCTTCACCCACTTACTTGATGGGATTAAGTACCCATGTAATTTAGTGTTTGAAAGGCCCTTGTTTTATTTTTTATTTCTTTGTGAGCATTGGATTTCGTCACCATTTATTTGAGGAATATTTTTAGAAAGTTTTATTTTTCACATCATTGCTTTTTGGTAGTTATCCTTTTAAGACAAGAGAGTCATTTCTTTTATAGGGTGTTCATTTCATTTATATTCACTATATTCTTATATTATATCACTTGTTGCACCCACTTTTCACTCGTTATTTGATTTATCATCCTATGTAGAGTTGGGATTGTTGATTTGAGCATTTATTTCATTCGTATTATTTCACAATTCTTTTGTTGGATTAGTATTGTTATCAATGCCATCATTTCTCCTATGAGATACTCTCATATAATTAGAGGTTTCCCCTTCCCTTACAGGATATATGATTGGACAATTATTCAACCTCAATATGTGATAACCAAACAACCCTCATGCCCTCCCAACTCCCCTTTGGGATCCTCAGATTTAGGCTCCTTACAACTCGGATCACCATCCTCTCCTAGAACAATTAGTCCATTTGATAGCCCAACATCCAGTATGTTCGATGCTATTGATACCTCTGGTTGAGGTCCTACGAATGGGGGAAACCCCGACAAACTCATCAGTGGGAACACCGAATGAATGTTACTAGAACAACATCCTATACTGTTATACCTACTACAAGATTAATGTCCATGACTAATCTCAACCTCCCTAACATAAGAAAATTAACTAATGATCACATTCAACATGACCCTACATGGCCTCAAATTCCAACCAAGTTTCCTTCAAACACCCAAAAATTCAAAGGGAAGAAAGGTAGTGATACCCAAAATGGTATCATGTCCTTCCATGTTTGGTACTCCTCTAATAAAATTACCAATGATTCCATTCACTTGGGTTTTTTCCAAAGGACCCTTAATATTTTGGATGCTAACCTGTATATCAAGTAGACATCTGGGATACACCATAAATTTGTGCCCTTGGCCTCAACTTTCCTAAATTTGTTCTAGTTACTTGTGTTTCACAACAAGGTAGTACATATCCTTCTATTATGTCATAAGGACTCATCCACCCATTGTAAACACTTAATTTTAGCATAAATGTGACTTTTCGGCTAACCTTGCAAAATAACATCATCAACATACATAATGTAGATCACTAAAGTCATCCTCATTAGATCCAAAAGACAAATTAAGCCATAAAATTTCAAAGGTATTCAGTACATAAAATTGTGTGGCTAAAAGCATTGGACACCCGTGCCAATTAGCACGACCTTCCTATTTAGTTACCCACGTGCACCCGAGTGGATATTCCTTCAAAAACCACACGACTGTCAAAATGGTGGTACCAATTATTTTTGTCGTGCATTCAAAGCTCAGAAACAACTCTCTTGGCTCCAAAATTTGAATGATACTCCTCACATTCTTGGGGGCATTCAATATCCCCCCTCATGTACTTGGAGAACTAGTTTAAACGAAAGACTGTTCACATTTGGATCTATTTTTTTGTTGGAATCCATTTGGCCTATTCTAGGAATACTAAATAGGTTCAAGACCATGATAGAATTCTAATAATCTCGGACCTAGAAGCAAACAAGTCCTCATAATAATTTATTCAAATATATGCAAGAATAAGAAGAAATATTGAAGCAGAAACATAAGAGAGGGGACTTGATTGATGTAAAATTCATTTTTTTATTATTCAACAATATGAATATAATATATAATACATCCTCAAGAGAGAATTTGAATTCCTTGGAGGCAAGTTTGAAAAGCTCACAAAAGGTAGGATTACTAAAAGCTAAAAAACCCAAAGGTGGAAAAAGCACTTTCCAAATCAGTGAAGAGGCTTGGGAATTAGCTAAATTAGGAATGGAAGCTAATGAGTGATGAAAAAGGAATGTGATGATGGATTTTGGAGAGAAAAATATGGAGGATGAGTTGTCCATAAAGAAGAAAACTTTCCAAGTCAATGAGAATGCCTAGCTTTATCCTTATCCACTGAAAAATAGAAAAAGTAGGACAAAATTGTGTAAGGAAATCGCTCTTGCTAAATCAAGACAGTCATAAAAGCAATAGAATATTATCCATAATCTTTCTAAGTGCGCTCCTATGGTAAATGATGGAAAGCGATGGCCTAAGAAGGCCATATGTGGCTAACTACCTAGTCAACACCTATGAAATTAATAAAAAAGTGATTAATACATTATATCCTAAGTATAAAGTGGGTTTTTAATATTCTAACACCCCCCTGAAGCCTGAATTAGTGTGAGTAAAATATGATGAGGGCCCAGGAAACTATGGCCTATGGTCACCCTTTACAAAAATTCATTAGTCCATGTAGATGAGGAAAGAAGGAAACCACTTGGGAAGAAAACCTCCCCTCCAAATCAACATGGAATACACCATAATAAGGCTCTCCAAACTCCAAGCAAGTGAGAACTTGGTCAAATTTCTAGAGAAATATTCTTCTTGGGGAGAATTGGAATGTGCTCACTTGACTCAAAATTTATGAGATCAGGTCCAAATGAGACTTGATGATGCCCTCCATCTTCTGTGAAATTTTGAGTACAAGTGCCAATAATCATGCAGTGGATCATAAGCATGATAGGAAGAGTGAATCTATCCACTCCAAACTATAATTATGCCTCTATAGAATCCAATAATACACCAAAAAGAAAACCAAAGAGAGGTTCCGAGTGTGTATGAGATGCAAAAATTGGCTAATGATCTTCATAATTTGAATCATAATACATATCAGAATACTGAGAGGTGTCTCCAACTTCTTGAGAAAGTGTGTTGGCAATCATGTAGGAACTAGCAGGAACATGGACAGTGGAAGTGAGAGTGCAACTAACAACATCACATTGTATACTGGAATTCCAAATGACCATTAGATCACCTTCTTGGAAACCAATGACTGTAAAACACTAGTACATTTGGACCGAAAATACGATGATGGTTTGTCGGGTATTCGACACAATTTCGTCAACTCTCTGATGAATACAAAATTATTTGGTCATCGATGGGATTTATTCGGTCTATCTGATGAACCTTTAGCTATTGGATATCCTACATATCAATGTTGGTTACACGACGACTGCAAGAGTGCTAAAAAGTTGGTGAAAACCGACACATATCCATCAG
The DNA here is from genome assembly GCA_027924585.1 of Larix kaempferi. Taxonomy (NCBI): domain Eukaryota; kingdom Viridiplantae; phylum Streptophyta; class Pinopsida; order Pinales; family Pinaceae; genus Larix; species Larix kaempferi. The sequence continues at coordinate 1,284,742 of BSBM01000715.1, forward strand.
AGACTCTTGACGATACATCGTCATAGTTAACTCCAGAGTTTCATCGGTTTCAACTCCAGCTTTTTGTCGGTGTTCTCTAGAATATTCGACAAGGATGTTATCCATCCAATGGGTTTATCGTCAGAGATGATTTGGATATATGACGAGTGTGTTATGAATACGTCGAAGGTGTTCGTCGGATATACGACAACAACCTGTATTATTAAAAAAAAAAATGTTAATGGGTGGTTCGATAGGGATAAATAGTTTCACTGATCCAATGAATCAGAATCATATATTACTTTTCATTGTAAATGATTTAAGTCAAAATATTAATAAATTTTCATTGAAAGGACTACAAGACAAGCTCATTGGCATGATTGTTCAACAAAGTTTGGAACTTTTTGTGCTTTCTAATTAATGTCAAAAATAGAGGATACAATATAAAGATCACAACATAGTTGGTTTTCTAAAAGGAAAATTATGTTTCTATTAGATGTAGAAAATTGCATCTTGTAAGATAAATTCAAGATTTACATCATAGCCTTATCATGTCCTCATCATATTCAAATGACAAAAATATAAAAAATGTAACAAAACCTGGTAAAATTGAGCTGAAAATAAATCTCACAAAACCCCCAAATATAACAGAAGTCTCAAACATATAACAGATGCCAAGAAATAGGCCAAAATATAACTGAATTTTGACACCTCAAAAGAGATTGAGTGTCCCCTTTCTTAATAAATATCTGTCTTGAAATCGTTCAAACCTGAGGACACCAGAATACCGATCAACCGCCTCCATAGATAAGTTGTATGCTACCTAGTTGAACCGTCGAAACACATGATGGCAAGAGAAAGCTCTAAAAGGTAATAAAGGTATACCACTTGTAAGTGTGAATGATCCAAAATCTAGTCCACGAGACATTTGGAATAACCACAAATATGAATCTCTGTACAAACCTAAACAAAAGCAAAATATAACAAACCCTAACATGCCAATGAAACTACTATTATATTATTCCCACTGCCCCCAGCAAACCAACATCTAAATAAATATGTAGAAGATAAGTTTAAATAAAAACCCACAACGACGGGACTTCTCCACAACTTCTCCATCAAAATAACCAATAGGAAAGGAAGCATTAAATTCTGGAAAGTGTACATTCTTGTTTCTACCGCTGTGATTCGTAGGCCCATATTCCATATAAAAAGAAACAACTCTAATAGCAAGATAATCTACTAAACATATTTTTTCTTCAAAAATCCTTTTGTTTCTTCCCTTCCAAATATGCCAAGCTATAAAAATGGGAAAAGTATTAAAAGTTGTAGAAGCCAAACTAAGCCAAATTATCTCAAAAGTTATGCCTGCATACTAAAAATCACACTGAATTAACTGCAATGAAGAATTCCAAACATCTTGAGCAAAAGGGAAATTCCAAAATAGGTTGGTTTTGAAATCCTGGCATATGCAATACATAAATGAAGAAAACTATAGACAACATTCCACATACCTGCTATCATTCATTCATGATCTGTAGATTATACTTCTTATCAGAACAAAGCTCATGAACAAGCGATGAATTATGTAGAAAGCTAATCAATGGTGCATCCATTTCTTCAAGAGACTTCAACCTTGCAACTAATTTGACATGCCTTTCTATCATGTCTACAAAAGAGAATAAAAATGACGCATTCAACATGATTGGTAAAATGGTTGCAATATTCAAATATGATTGATTATGAAGACCCAAACTAGAAAAAGGCCCTTCTAGTTTCAGAATTCATAGGTTGCTTAATCATCAAGTATGTGTGAGAATACATGATACATTAAGGTTCTAATTTTTAGGGTATTTTTAGTGGCTTTCCAAAAGAAATAAACCCAACATAAGCCCCTTTCCTTGCATGAAAAATTTAACATGTTCTAGATCAAGCTTGGCATTATTGATTGTGTGTGTCATTGATGGAAACGTGAATGAAAAACTTTTCATTCTTGTTGATTGGAGGAAGTTGCACACTAGTCAAACATTGAGCAAGCATGAAGAAGCTAAGAAGGTGATAGTGTTGGTCAAAGGGTAACCATAATTGTATCATGATTGAATCCAATGTCAGATTGAATCTATGATGCTTGATGATAGGCTGGAAGCATAAAAATATTATCTTTCTAGACCTTAAAGCCACCCAAAGAAACTGCAGATGAGGAAAAATTGAGTGCAGGGGTGTGTATCATGGCCCAAGGAATCCATGTGTCAAATGTGAGCAAAAACCAATCAAATATGCACTCTTGGCATGCATTATACTGAACTAGGCGTGCATTTTCTGAAGATGACTATCAAAACGAAGAATTTGGTCAGTTGAAGGTTTTGGCGTGCATTTTTATTGAACAAAGAAGGCATATGGAATTGGAAAGAAATTTATTGAGTAAAGAAAATCCTACTGAAGTTGATCTGATCCTTTGGCATGTATTCTTGATCCTTTGGTGTGCATCTTGGTGACCTAGGAGTGCATTTCCTGAAAATATACACAAAGACTAGTTTGGAAGATTCAAATATGAATACAATTTGGTATCAAAATATTGTGTAATAAAAAAATAGTGCCTATGGTGTAGAGAAGTATGCATAATCCCCTTGCCTTAGATGACAAATTTAACATGTTCTAGATCAATATTTTCATTATTGGTTGTGTGTTGTCATTGATGGCAACATGAATGACAAACAGGTCATTGTTTTTAATTGGAGGAAGCTGCACGCTAGTCAGACCTTGAGAAGGCATGAAGAAGCTGAGAAGGTGAAAGTGATATTCAAAGGGTAACTGTTGTAGTCGAGGGGGTTGCATTGTTACCAGTGATACATAATATATTATACAAGCATGCACAAGACACAGATACAAGTAGACAAGATATGGAGAGAAGAGCAAGCCTTTATATTACTCAACAATGCAGACAATATACAGAACAGATCCAACTTAACAGTATATGGCTCACCAGCCTATATATTTATGCTTTTACAATCAGTTATGTAATTGTCTTGTCGGCGCAACTGACCGACATAGCCCGACTAGTCGACACAACTTGTCGACTTACATACAAAATGTCGGGCGGAGGGCCTAATCGACAGGACGACTTAGGCTCCTCCAACAGTAACCATAATTTTAGCATGATTGAATCCAATGTTAGATTGAATCTATGATGCTTTATGGCATGGCTGGAATCATAAAAAATTTAGCTTTCCAAACCTTAAATCCACCCAAGGAAACTGCAAATGACAAAAACTTGAGTATAGGGGTGTGTATCATGGCCCAAGGAATCCATGTGTTGGCACATATACATTTTTGGGAGATCTTATAATGTTCTAGTGCATTTTGTTTGAAAAACACAAAACTTTAATGAAGGATATATTTGAGCTTAAAAAATGGAAAAGATAGTGGTGTGACCAATGGCTCGAACCATAGGCCAAGTGGAAGGTGCTTACGTAAAAAATTTCAAATTGGGAAGTGGGGATAAGCCATAAATTGTACATAGCCAGGCGCTAAGACCAAGGGTCAAAGGTTAGTGCGCTTGTAGGTTAGCGCACGTCATTGAAAGGATATAAAATGTGCTTATAAAATCGGATCAAAGATCAACGATGCATGTTAAGTGGACCCCAACTTGATGGACGTTACTTATTCCAGAGGAATAAAGTGGACGGGATTTAATATTGTCTAAGTGATGTGAAATTTAAACCATTGTTTAAGTTGATGTTACATGGTGGCTTCCCATGGATTCCACTACTAAAAGACGGTCGGAATAAACCACTTTTCCCATCTCTGAAACCCCCTTTCTGTTGGATTAAAGTGTCGTTTGTGGAATAAGAAATTGTTATTTGAGTATCTTTCAAGAATGTCCTCATAGGGCGACAAGGCACCAGTTTCTACCCCACCAAGTCAAATTTGAAACTGTACCGGCCTTCTTTCATCACAGGTATTCCAAAAAAACTCCGCAAAATTGTAATTTGGTTTCCATGGAATAAGTTCAATAGTCAATCCCACTATGTGAATACATGGATGACAAAGAGGAGTTCATATTTGATAGAGAAGGGGATTTTTTTGACCCCATTTTTTCTATAGGTCATGTGTCTCAGTCCAAAATCAAGCTAGGTGAGCTTAGGTAACATGGTATTGATCTGTTAAAATGTTGTTGGGTCTTTCCCGTATCATTTCAACCTGGAACAAACTCTACCTTTCCCTGAATTCGTCGGTTGGTGTGCAGCCAGTTCCTCCCATTCAAAGAGGTTAATTATGAATACTAATGGGTCAAAAATCCTTTGCTCAGTCATTGCACAGACTATTAGACAATATGTAGGGTTACCAAAGTCCTATCCCAAGAACCCTGAGCCATTTATAGAAGAATAATTGATTAGGGTTTATAGAGAGAGTGGCCCTTAAAAGAAAGGTGAGTTTTTATCCAAAATATTAAGATTTGATCAATCTATCAAAGATATTTATTTTCCACTTGATGTTAGTATTTTCCAAGAGAATGTACAGTTGGTTCTATCTTTATTGAGTCGATTCCTTGGTCATGATGATGATAGGTCTATTAATGAAGTCATGTTAGGTTTTATTATGAAGGTTGGTCAATCTGAGTCAAATCAAGTTTCTATCCTTAATCTTGATGATTTCCTAGTTGAGGCAATTCATGCCTAGCTAGTGAATTTCCACACCTTGAAACATTTCAGATACCAAACATATATGTTATGCATCTTCATATTTTCCGATCTAGCAAATCTCAAATTTCCAGACAAGTTGTTTTCTTTAGATCCTTCACACCAAATAAATATGTTCGAATTCGTCAACATCATCATGGCAGAGGTTTACAGAGTTATTTTCAATACTGAGTTACCAAGAGTGATACAAGATATGAAAGAAATTCTACAATTGACTACTGAAATTAGAACTAGAGATTGGTTTCTTTATAAAAATCATACGGTTATTGGGGTCTATGGATTTACGAAATCACCCTATCATCTGCCAACATTCTTAACACTAAGAGTTTTTTTCCCTTGAGTTTGTAAGGCAGAGACTGCATTCAAAATATGAACATTTCCTGAGTTTTAAGAAATCTTCTAATTTCATTTTCCCTTTTTAAAGTTGTACCATTTGTTATTAAGCACAAAGCAGTGCTTCCTATAGTGGATAAGTTACTACAAGTCATGAATTTTCAGCAATCTCAAAAGATTAACTATGATCCCCACCAAATCATATCTCAAAGAAGACAAGAAAACAAAAACAAGGAATTCAAACACCAGGTGGTAGAAGGATTAAATAAATTTTATAATTTGATAAGTTTTGATCAAAATCAACAAGAAGTGGAGGATGCTAATAAAGAGGAGAACCATCATGTGATAAGGGAAATTGATGCAGTTCAAGCAAATATTCTAGTTCCAGTAGTGCAAATTCTAGCATAACTAGACTGTTCCAATAAAAGGACGTTTTTAGAAGCCACTGGTATGGACATTGATGAGGATGTTTCCAGTAAGAAGATGAATATTGATCAACAAGAGGATATTATTAATTTGGAAGAACAGAGTTTGGTCAATTCAAAAGAAAAGACCTTAGTTCAAAAACCAATAGTTCAAATACATGAATATTAATTTTCATATGTTCAAAGTGTTGGAACAAGTTGTTGGTGTAAATCTAGAATTGACCTAATTTCACAATATGAAACTAAGAAGAAGAATTCCCTTGAAGAGACCAAAAAACTAATCCCTCATTTTACTCAGTTTTCTAAAGAAAAGGTTTCATTTGTTGTAGCAAAGGATTCAGAGAAAAACATTTTGAGATTTGCAGTTGTGATTGATGGTAAAGTGTCAGAAATGGAAGTTAAGTTAGTTCAAATCAATATTCCTTACATGATCAAAATCCATAGACAAATAGGTGATATTGTCTATTCTTATCTTCTACAATCAAATTAAAAAATTTCAAAGTTGTAGTCTGTAATTGAAAAATTACAAAGGCCAATTAAAGAAGGAAAAGATAGAGAATAAGGCCAATTAGAATCAAATAAAATTACTGGAAGAAGATGTTGTGACATTGGGCACATAGCCAAATGATGTACAATTCACTAAAAATATCTAGATGAAAAATAAAATACTATTCAAATGTTGAAAAAGAAGCTAAAGGTTCCAAACACCTAGAATGTGGAGACCACCGAGTTGACAACTTTGCAACAAGAAAAGGAGTCAATCTACCAAGAGATGATGGACTATAAAGGAAATATTTTAAAATTACAAGAAGAAAATAAATATTTGGAGAAAGAAAGGTTAGAATTATTATCACAGGTTGCATCTTTGAGTTCAAATCTAGTTAGCGAAAAAAAAAATGATGGAAAACCCATTTAATGAGCTAGAAGCAGTGAATGAAAAGCGAGCAGATGAATCTTCTACAGAGTATCTAGCCAAATCCTTATCACAAATCACCTTAGAGGATGAAAATATCAAATATCTAAGCGAAGAAAATATGAAGTTAAAAGAATAACTGGTTCATAATACCGGAGAAAAGAACAAAACTCTAAACGAAAGAAAGAAACTACAAAGCAAGATCAGTGAGCTCAAAGACAAAGTGATAGGTAAGGTACCTATGCAAGGAGCAAAGCATCTTATTTGGGATTCATTATCAGTAGAGATCACAAATTTTAGAGCACATTTGAATTATTTTGATGATAATAAGGAGATCATAACAAACACAACTTTACAAAGGTGTAGGGTGATGAATGAGACTCTAGACAAAAGACCTTTGGAGATAGCCCAATACACAGTAAATTTTTTCAACACATTAACTCAGGTGGATATACAGAATTTGGGAATCAAATACAAAACCATCATCATTATTTGGGCCAGAAATATCACTGCCAAGCATAATCATGTCAGAAGTGTACAGGCTAAAGAGGAACAAATGCTCCAGTAGGTTCAAAGTTTTAAAAATATATTCAAGAAGCTTTTTGAAAATTGTCTTCCCTCTTTTTGGGATGAAAATGCGAAATTAATTTTTTAGTAAAAACACCATAATTTTTTAGTCCAAGGTCGCATGGACCATTCAAAATTTCAAGATATGACCAAAGGGCTAAGAGGAAACGCTGTAGCTAGAAAGTTAACTAATTATTTTGAAATGCTTGATCCGTTTCAAACAATTAAAGAAGGTTTACCTCCCCTATCATACGCAACTTGCATGGAATTAGAAGTGTTAATCAAAGAAATGATAGACTATGAAATCCCCACTCAAGAGGAATTTAAAGTCATAGATAAGTTTGGAAAAACCAAATACAAGCTTCACCATGAAGGATAAATATATGATTTTATAGCAACTGATGTTTCTTTGGAGCTTGATTAATACGTGGTAGACAGAATTGGTTCAAACCTTTTCTAAATTCAAGAGAAATGAACATGGAGAGTGATGTGGAAACGTCACAGTTCCTAAAATTTAGGCAATAGTTTACTGGAAGTATACTTTTAATAAAATAGTCAGTCAAGATTTTCTCTTGGAGTGTTTTTGTATAAATTCTATATTTTGCAATGTAATGGGGGTTGAATTATTGAGAAAGAAAGACTATTATGTGTTCTAATTCCAATTTTGATATTAATACATTTGCAGAGAGAATAAGTTTTGAGCATTTATAGATAAAGATTTATGTGCCATTGTTGTTTCATCCTGTAACTATCTCATGCGAATGTTTCTCTTGTTTTCACTCTACTCTGTGTTATTTCTTCATTCCTGAATGAGAATTACATGAATTGGAATTCATATTTCATGTTCTAGTTAATTAGATTCAAGCACTATTAATATTTACTCTAAAGTTGATAAATAATCTTCCCATGTCGGGTATTCTGTGTTAATGGACTATATTTTTTAAGTCTTCTTCCATACCACAACACCTGAAAGTCTGAAAGAAAATGTCTATCCTGCCTTTTTCATTGGTTTTTTTCAACCACTAGGCTCTTTTAACTGAAACAATGTCTACTAGGTTCATATGAATGAGTTATTAAAGGAACATATATATCAAACCACATTCTCATTTATATATGCAGATATGCTTGTTTATATATTCGGTCGGGTTGGGAAATTACATCAAATTGACATTGAAGGATCCATGTTGAAGGAAGCGTCAAAGGAAGGTTAGTAGCCGACCAGTCCAAATCCTTTATGTCGAAGTAAAGGCGGGTGGCTAGCATGATTGTAATATTACAATAAAAAAAATCATCATGAACAAAGATTGAGATTCATCGGCGTGTCCAATATCATTCCATTCATTGGTTTTGTTCAACCACTAGGCTCTTTTAACTAAAAGATTTTCTACAAGGTTCATATGAATGAGTTATTAAAGGAACATCTATATCAAACCACATTCTCGTTTATATATGCAGATATGCTCGTTTATATATTCAGATGAGTTGGGAAATTACATCAAATTGACATTGAAGGATTCATGTTGAAGGAAGGGTCGAAGGAAGTTTGGTAGCCAACCGGTCCAAATCCTTCATGTCGAAGTAAAGGAGGGTGTCCAGCATGATTTTAATCTTACAATACAAGTTTTTGCATCATAAAAAAAGATGAGGATTCATCGACATGTCCAATCTCATGCCATCATTTTAATTCCAATACATAATAATTCTTCCAATCTTGTGCATTGCAAGGAAAGAAAAAGATACTCATAATCAGATAGTCTCATCTTCATACTTGCTACCCCATGCCCAATGGGTTTTACCTTGTGATTCAACCCTTTATTTAGATTCTATTACTTTTGGGAGATTTGGCCATTGTTTTGGATATTAGAACCGTTGTAGAATAACTTTGAATAACAAATTCAATCAGTTGAATCTTTGGCATGCATTTTTCGTGAACAAAGCGGGCATCTGTAATTGGAGATGGTGGACTATTTTGATGATCCTTCCAATGGTGTAGACATTTGGAATGTGAGTGCACACCTAGCGGTTAGCCATTCCACCATAAATGACGGGTTTGACATCAGGGCGATCAATTTTTCCTCTGGGGCTATCTACATGGCATATTCAAGCCATTTCTTCCCATATTGGAAGGTAGTTTCCTTGACAATCATCTGCTTTCTGGTTTTCCTATTCCCATGGGTTCGGTGGGGGAAGCGGTCTCTGTCATAGAAAATGGCATGTACAGAGGAAACCCTCCAGGATTCGATGTGAGGGTTCGAGAGTCTCCGATAGCTGTAGGACCTAATATTCTGTTCAATGAAGGGAGATTCCATCAAGAGGATTCTTGCGACCTGGAGGGTCTTGGGGCATATTTTATTCAAGGATCTAAATCTAGTCAGGGGCTCCCAAGTTTCGACTCTTTATCCTCAGATATTCATTTGAAGGTTCCCAGTGGATCTGAGTCTTGGATGAGGGTTTCAAGCGAATCAAAGTAGAATTGAAGCGAGGCCAATCTGATCAAGGGTGACTCTCTTATGGACTATAATTTGGGGCCAAGCGATCCAAAGAATGACCAACATCATTCTTCTCCAAATAGTCCTATAAAGAAGAAGGAAAGATGTGATTCTAAGTGTGAGGAAAAGTTCAAGTTGGTCTTTGGAGAAAATATCACCATGAATAATGTTGAAGAAGTCACAGATAGATTCACTGTGGGAAGAGCTAGAGGTAAGTGATTTCATTTGGAAACTCTGCAGAAGGGAGAATTAGGGACACAAACTCAACTACGTTCCCATGATCAAATCTATGGCCATAGGATGGTTCATGTTATTCCTGGAGTCTATGGAGGACGCCAACTGGGTTATGTCGTAGAGTTGGAGCATATAGTCCATACTCGTCCTCGTGAACAGATGGATTCCCATGTTTGATCCAAAAAGAGATAGGGTAAACATACTGCCGATTTGGGCGTGTCTACTAGGTATACCCCTTGAATTTTGGTCATGCGACGCGTTTCAATATATAGGGAATGCAATTGGTACCTTTCTGGAGGTGGATATCTTGTTTGAACAAACATACAAGATGTCAATTTCCCATATCCTAGTAAAAATTGATGTGCATAATGGACTATTAAAGGAAATGAGGCTTGTCAGAGGGGGAAATTCCTTTTTTCAAACCCTACTATATGAAGGTATTCCATTCAAATGCAAAAGATGCCACGAAGTAGGACATATTGGAAGTGATTGCAGCCTCTACCCTGTCAGTATGCGTCAAAGATTTAAAAGGGTGTACATAGATTCTTGGGTGGGAGGATGCTCTCGTGATTTAAGTACATATATACAGACCGAGGATGTCCATACTTCACATGCCAAGGATTCAAATTATAATGGGGGACGGCTGGATGTATCTTACTAGGGATCGAATGAAGATATGTTCATGGAAATGGAGGATAAAAGTCCCACGGTGGCAACAGCAGGTGCTCTCATATCAAACTCTTCGCATCCCAAGGATAAGGGTATGTATCTTGATTCATAGATTACTCATTCATTCCAACATTTTTCTATTTTTGAAAACAATGGAATCGTTGGGATCCCTTCCATTTCTCCCTCATGTAATGTTGTGCACCCATCCCTTCCCCTATTCTCGCCTTCTTTTCCCCCTTGTACAGCTAGGCCTACATCCCCCCAAGAAAATATTTCCAAAGAGATAGTAACCCCTATCGATTCATACTCCTCAAACATTATTCACAACCATCGAAATCAAAAAAACATGTCTTCTGAGATGGGATTAGACTAGACGAAGGGCTTAGGACTTAACCTGGATCGTCTACAGGGTGGTAGGGGTAGAGGTAGACAATCTCACTTTTCAAAATCCCAAGATAGGTCTATAGAAGGTGTTGCAGTAGGGAAAAAATACTCAATTGACAGGGAACTTAGAGCATTAGTATCCCTTCTGAGGGTTACCAGATGAAGCTTCTCTCCTTTAACTAAATAGGGTTGGAGAACCCTTCCAAAAAATCATTGTTTAGATGCATGGTTGCTTCTATTGAACCAGACATAATTTTTCTCCAAGAAAATTTGGGTGAGTGTGATACAGTTAAGACTTCTCTTGAAGGCCTCCTAAGAGGCTGGAAGTTCGAGGCTTCAAGTGCGAGTGGAAAATCTTGTTGAAATTTGGTTGAGCTTTGTTCTTTAATCCTTTTATATGTAGAGAATTGAATCAATGAGACAATTCAATCCATTAAATTCATATAACCATAACACAAGATATACCCTGGGGAAAATCCTAAAAATTATGAGAAATAAAATCCAGCAATTCTTCTCGGTATAATATAATGGATAACATAGAATGATTTCTTTTACAACATAGCAGATTGCTTTTGGAAGATAAGAGATCACCAAACTTCTTGGTGAAGATACATAAGAGATAGAGAAGAGAGATCAATCGGATGTGTTCCTAGCACAACAATAACAAGCACGAACAATACCCTTCACAAAGAGAAGCGACTTGCCTTCAATGGAGAAGAGAATTCACTTCGCATTGGATTCAACAATCCTGTATATCATATTTATACATTCTTCTCTTCTATTTTTAACTTCTAACTTCATATTAGAATGGCCCTCAAATTGGATGTATTAATCTTGCATGGAGTGGTGCACCCAACTTCTCATGCAGTGCTTCATCTCACTGAGCTGTCACTTAGGATGAACTCACCTCTTAATTGAAAGCTTTCCCACTTAGTTAGGTGGCTAACTTAAGTTTTGACATGCAAGTATCACAACTAGTGTGTCATCCTTTAGTTTAACATAAGTGTTTTCATGCAATAACACTTAGTTAACTAGATCTTCTTTGTTGTCACTTAATTAACTCTCTTTAGCTGAAGTGTCATCTTTTAGTTTAACTAAAGTGAAAATACTTTAGTTAACTAGTCCATTTTATTTTAACACTTAGTTAACTAAAATCATTTTGACTGATTTACTTGACCACTGTGAGTTCTTTAGTTAAGTGAGACCTATCTTTAACTGATGCTTTAATTGAAGCATTGATACTTAACTGGAGATTATAACTGAAGCTTTAATAATTCAAGTTCTCTTTAATTTGTTGAAGTGTATGCATTGGCAATTTAGAATTATCTTGATGGCTATGCTTTAGATTTTATTTCTTTATCTCTTAATGCATGGTCAATATATGCTAACTTTAAATATCCATCACATTACATTATACTAAAAAGAATTATCATATGTTGTGATCATATTATATTATTCCAGACCAAATGATCATATGCTAAAGTAATTCTATTTAGAGGTGATCAATCTCTAAAGGAGACTTAATATCAATCTGGTGATCATGGTTAATAATATATCACACGATATTAAATGCTTTTAACAAGTAAATCACGACCTTTATACGGAAGGTCCACCTCTATATGAGAGGTCCATCTCATGGATACCTTTATATGGAAGGTTCACATGATAATCATGAATTGATACATGTTGGGCCCTTGAAATGCCCCTTTTTGACGATACCTATTTCATCATTTTTCCCTATTATACCCTAGTTTCATAAACCATATACATGCCTTTTTCCAGATCAATCAGTAATCTTGACAATGTATAATTCATTATTGTTTTATTTAATTAATTCCTAAGATTGTTATGGTTATGAATTCTAGCCTTCGATTTACACTAACTTGTGTTGATTTCATTAAGTTAAGATCAAAGCACAGGTGTATTAGCCGCAATACCTTGGGAAAGAATCATATGTGGTGCCAGTTGTTACTCTTTAAGATTTGATTCCTCATATTCAAAGGGACAACGCATCTTTCCACGTGAAGCTATAACAGGTTTTCGCTGAAACAGAGCATTGTTGCAATAGATAGTACGCCTCCCAATTGGTTAATCCATTGATCCATTGACTGCCAGAGTAAAAACATCCTTCATGTCTAACGGCCTCATTCATTATGGATGTAACAGTTTAGTTGTAACTCTGCAGCATGAAGATCAGAGATCTTCATTGTTACACGAAATTAGTGGATCACGAACTATATTCCTCATGTATAAATATGGGAAGGCTTTCAGAGTTTGGGGTTAGTTGATTATCATTTTGTATGGGCTGTAACAGAGATCTGACTGTGGATTACCATCTTTAATGAAGAGAAAAGTTATTCATATTTGTGTGTCTTAATTTGTGGTAGTTCACGGCATCTATGTTAGAAGGCCAGGGCCCACCTTCTCACAGATATTGTCAAGTTAAGTAGGTAGTTAAATTTATTTATTTCATGTTGTGTGTTGTGGAATCGCATTAGGTGTATTACTGATAGCTGCAACAGAGAATTTCCAATCGTATTCTTTATTGGTAGTTTATTATTTGCATCCTGAATAGCTACAATTGTGTGGTGTGACAGTTGACTATGTAGGTTAGTTTGATTAATGCATGTGCGTTCGAATTAGCTGTTACAACCAAGCTCAGCTCCAATTTCTTTCAGTCATTTATTCTTTCTAGGATTTCCAATATTTATCAATTTAGAGTTCAAGCTTATTTTCTAATTCTGGTTGTTGTTGTATCTTTATTGAATCCGTTATATTAGGCAGATTGTGCTTGAGTTATAGTAGTTGCTTAATGAATCATTTTGGTAAAGATTGAATACTGTAGTTTGATAATTATAGGGTCTAACTTCTTGCAAAAGTAATCTAGTTTATTTCTATTCTTAGATCAGTAACTGCTAGGTTGATTTCTGTAGGAAGGTAGCTGTACTTTGAATTTCTCAATGTATGAGTTAGATTAGTTTTCTTTATGGAATGAATTTGGATGAGCAGATAGGTAGGATTATTATCTCCATTTAGTTAAACAACTACTTGAAATGTTTATGCATAGATTGTGCTTATTGCCATTGAAATAAAAGACTTCCCTGGGTTGACAATTCATATTGAGCATCATGTGTGTTAGTTGTAATTAATTAGCATATAGGGTGACCAACATTTTGGCATTGTTTCCGGGGATGGTAATTGATATACATAGTGAGTAGTTGGTTTTATTGATTTCATTTGGGTTTAATCATTTACAGCATGCATGAATACAAGAAAAACAAATCGGGAACCCCCCTTTGAACACTAACACTGCTGGTGGAAGAGGTCGAGGTCGTAACGAAGGTCTGGGAAGACAAAAATTTATCGATGATATAATTGCTAAAGCTGATTCTTCCACTAGACCACTGTGGACGTCTACAGGAAGAGGAAATTCTGTTCCTCCCAATCTTGAGAATTCAGCATCAACGGTGGAGAACACAATGGGACCATCTACTCCTAGCGTAGAAAATAAACCTTCTGAATACAAGGAAAGCGTTGTAGGTGCATCGGATAGATAGGAGATTTATCATATTAACGGGACTAGAGTTACTAAGGAAGTGTGGTTGGAACACTGCTGAGAAGCAGAGGAAGAAAGAAGGCGAGAAGAAGAAAGGAGGAAAGAAGAAGAAGCAAAAGTAGAGGAAGAACGAATAAAGAAGTCCATTGAATTTTGGAACAACATGGCTAACCGAGAACATGAAGGAGGGAATGAACATCGGGATAACCAGGAAGAGGCAGTGGAAGACAATTAGCCTGGTGGAACAGTGGTCACATTAGAATTCCCTATCCTCTAGACACCTGGAGCAGTTCCTATGAAAAACATCTCACCATCAGTTCTCCCGAATTTCCATGGTAAATCTTCTAAAGATCTTGATGAATTTATTTTTTAGTTTGATATCCTCTGTCACAGCTATGACTATACCTCCAGTGCTCAGAAGCTGAAACTATTTCCAACCACCTTGAAAGGAAATGCTCTGCGCTGGTTCATGAGTCTAGGTCGTGAGACCATTACTACTTGGGACCAAATGAAACACATCTGTCTTTCTAAATATTAAGAATATTGTAGAACCAGGGATAGAAAGGAAGAGTTGTTTAAAATGGTTCAGAAGGAAGAGGAGAGCTTGGAAGACTTTGTGGAAAGATTGTTGTACAATTTACAAAGGTATGGACACACTGAGATTGGAAAAGATGTACTCAAGATTATTTTGCTACGAGGAATTAGACAAGATTGCTTTGATATGTTGAATTTGTTGGTAAAGGGGGACATATCAAAGGAACCCTTCTAGAATATCGTTGAATTAGGTCAAAGGTACTCAAGGGGATCCTCTAGAACTAATAAGCGAGACAAAGATCGAGATCAGGATGTCTTCACTAGGACACAGAAGTCAGCTAGTGAAGGATCCACTCGAGCAGAAATAAGCAACTTGCTGGAGAATTTTAAAACTGATATGATGAGTTCCATTTCCTTAGAGTTAGATGTTTTGAGAGCAAAACAGAGGCAATCAGTAGAATATCTTACACTAGGTGTATTCTGTCCTAAATGTAGGAAAAAACACCCACTGAAAGAATGCCCGTTGGACAAGGCAGAGATATGTAGAATATGTGAATTGGAGCATGACACCAAGGAATGTCCTTCATTACCCAAATTCAAAGCAGTTTTGTAGGAATCCATTTTAGATGTGGAACACGCTTACTTTATTGCAAAGAAGAAACCTTGGCAGCCTCGCAATCAAGTGAATCCAGATCCATCAATTTTCTTGAATAATATAAATGGTATGAACAATATGAATAATATGAATACACAATTCCCTTCAAATTATTCGAATAACCAGTGGCATCCATCTTAGAACCCAATGCAAAATCCTAATTCTTGGACACCATGGTCGCAATAGTCAAACAATCAAGCTCCCTAGAATTCCAACTAGAGAAATTCTTACCAAGGAAATAACTTTCCCCATCACCAAACTCAATATCAACAGTACCCTCCTCAGCAATATACTCACCAACAACATCAACAACCACAGCTACAATTTCAAAACAATGCCGCACCTATGAATGCACCACATCGACTGCAACTACCTGCACAACCTAACCCAAACCCGAATAATAAAGAAGTTCATCAGTTTGAGACTGCCAACATGCCTACATACTCCATCTCCCAAGTTCCCTACAATGATATACAATTACGATCAGGGAGGGTAGTGGAACCCATCATCACTAAGGATGTTCCATCCCTAGTGACTAAAACTGGAGTGAATCAACACTTTGAGAATATGGTTCATTTAGCAATCCCCGCCATTGAGGATGCTGACATTCCTACCGAAACAGTAGCTGAAACTCAGGAAGTAAGACACGATGAAGCACAGCCTACACAATTTATGAGAGAACCGCCATATCTTGAATGATTGGCCCTGCAAAAAATAGTGGAACAACCTTGATTCAATCTCTTAGAAGAATTGAAAAATTTGTATGTCAAAATTCTACTGTTACAAGCTCTCCATGACGTGCCCATTTATGCTAAGACTGTTAGAGATTTATGTGTCAAGAAACCAAGAAGAAATCCTAGGGGTCCTCCCACTGTCCATGTATTGGGGAAACTTTCTGAATTATTAATGGGGAAGACTCCTGTGGAAAAATATGATGACCCTGGGAATCCTACTGTTACAGTTCACATAGGAAACACACAAATCCCCAATGTCTTGGTAGATTTAGGCATGGATATTAAATTTATGACCATAGAAACTATGAAGAAACTTGGACTCACTAACCTTCGGCCAAGCCCTACCATTTTAGAACTTGATGACAGATCAACAATCAAGCCTGAGGGGATCCTAGATGACCTAGTAATCTCTGCTGACTCGTGAGAATACCCTGCGGACTTCTTGGTGTTGCAGCCGAAGTCTCAGTTAGGGGGACACTCGCTAATTCTGGGGAGATTGTGGTTGGCCATAGCAGATGCATGTATCAGCTGTCGGTTGGGATCCATGACTATCTCAGACGGGACTGAGATCAAAATCCTAACCTTATATCCTCAAGCTCGACCAAGCACAGAAGCTGAAACTCCACTTTGGGTGGATTTGGAGGAGGAGAAAGGCATTTAGCCATTACTAACGATTTGGAGAGCCTTAAATTTTAAAGATGGAACAGAGGATGATACCATTAATAGTTTCATCAATGAACCCATGTCCGTCAATAAGCATGTTTACCAGATTCTCGACAGTACATTAGATGAGAAAGAACAAGAAAATATTACAGAAGAAACTCTAGTCAGTGATTCCAGTATAATTCCAGTTTTCAAAATTTTGAAAAGTGTCCCAGTGGAAATTGAGCTGGGGAAAACATTGAACATCAATCCAAACTTTGCGCCCAGTGAGCTGGAACAACTAATCACTCTATTGAAACAACATAAAGGAGCTTTCACTTGGGAGTACACAAACATGAAGGGTATTACTTCTAATCTGTGTACCCATCACATTTATATTAAGAGCGACTCCAGGCCAGTGTGTCAACCACAATGAAGTATGAACCTGAACCTGAGGGATGTAGTGAAAGAGGAGATTCAAAAACTTCTGGAAGCAGGGTTTATATACCCAATTTCAGATAGTGAGTGGGTTTCTCCACTTTTGGTTGTGCTAAAGAAGAATGGGAAATGGAGGGTTTACATGGATTACAAATAATTGAACAAAGCAACACAGAATGACCACTTTCCCTTACCTTTTATCGATCAGGTCCTTGATATCTTGTCTGGGAAGAAGTATTTTTCCTTTCTGGATGGCTTTAGTGGCTATAACCAAATCCAGATTGCTCAAAAATACCAAGACAAAACCACATTCACCTGTCCTTGGGGCACTTTTGCATACAGGGTACTTCCTTTTGGGTTGTGCAACACACCAGCCACATTTCAAAGAGTAGTGATTGGAATCTTTTCAGATATGGTAAACGATTGCATGGAAAGTTGTATGGTTGACTTCACTCCATACGGTAGTAGTTATGAAGAAGCACTGAAAATTTTAGAAAAGGTATTGAAACGCTATGAACAAAACCAGCTCTCTTTAAGCACTGATAAGTTCCATATGATGATGGTCGAGGGCATAGTTCTAGGGCACTTCATCTCTTCTGATGGTATCCAGGTAAACCCATCCAAAATTAAGGTAATTTAAAATATACCAACTCCTAGAACACAAAAAGATGTACGTAGCTTCTTAGGGCATGCTAGCTATTACAGAATATTCATAGAAATGTTTTCCAAGCTAGCCTCTCCTTTGTTCACCTTGTTGATGAAGTATGCACATTTTGTTTGGAATGATGCATGCCAAACATTGTTTACTGAACTTAAGAAAAGGTTGTCTACAACACCCATCTTACGAGGACCCAACTGGGATCTTCCTTTTCACATCTCTTCAGATGCTTCAGACATTGCCATTGGAGCAGTTTTACGACAGCGTGAAGGTAATGCCCCATATGCAATTTATTACATTAGTAAGAACTTATCTCCTGCTGAACTAAACTATACTGTCACAAAGAAAGAATTCCTTGCCATAGTTTATGCCATCAACAAATTTAGACACTACATTACTCGATACTCCACTTTTGTGCACACTGATCATTATGCCATCAAATATTTAATGAATAAACCAATCACAAATGCTAGAGTTACTAGATGGTTGTTACTGTTACAGGAATTTGATATCACAATTATTGATAGACCAGGGAAGGAAAACATTGTTGTAGACTTTTTATCTCAATTTACGAATAGTGATGACAATTTACCAGTCGAAGATTCCTTCCCTGATGAACAATTGTTTGCAGTATCAGCTCATTCCCCATGGTAGGCATATATTGCTAACTTTTTGGCTGCAAGTAATCTTCCAGCACATCTATCGAAGAGAGAAAAAAGAAAGATCATACAACAGAGTGATAGGTATTGCTGGATTGATGGACATATTTTCTACAGAGGGCTTGATGTAGAAATCAGAAGATGTGTTAGAGAAGATGAAAATTTCAGTATCCTTAAATCTTGACATGATGAATCCTGTTGGGGACACTTTGCTGACAAAAGGATAGGTCATAAGGTTTTGAGAATGGGTTATTTTTGTCCCACATTGTTCATGGACGCAAAGAAGTATGTTCAGGCATGTGATAGTTGCCAAAGGATGGGCCATCCCAACAGATTGGATGAAATGCCTCTTCAGCCACAGCTCGTGGTTGAACCATTTGACAGATGGGATCTGGATTTCATAGGGCCTATCAATCCTCCCTCAAAATAGAAAGTTCACATCTTGGTTTTCACATATTACATGACCAAATGGGTGGAAGTTGTAGCCTTGGTCAAAGCTAATGATCAGGCTGTAATTGATTTCCTATATGAATAAATTTTTACTCGGTTTGGAGTACCTAAGGAAATCATCACAGATGGTGGAACACAGTTCGTGTCTCACAAATTGGAAGCCCTGTTACAGAAGTTTCACATTCAACACAAAATAACCTCGCCATATCATCCATAGGCCAATGGCCAAGTGGAAAGTTCAAACAAGGTCATCGAGGCTATTTTGAGAAAGACAGTAAAAAGCCATCGTAAAGATTGGGTTGAGAGACTTCCAAAGGCACTATGGGACTATCGCACTACATGGCGTAACACCACTGGTTTTTCTCCATATAAATTGGTGTATGGTAAGAATGTTGTTTTCCCAATTGAATTTGAAATCAGAACCTTGAAAATAGCAGTAGAAGCAAATCTCAATTTATCAGAAGCACAGAGGAACCGACTGAATCAACTCAATGAATTGGATGAGAAGCGCACATCCGCAGTGCATCAAACAACTTTGATCCAACGGTAACACTTGAAATGGCATGATGTATTTATAAAGAAGAAAGTATTCCGAGAGGGATACTGAGATCTATTATATGATTCTCAGTTCAAGAGGGATTTCAAATGCAAACTACGCACTCGATGGTTGGGAACTTAGCAGATAGATCGAGTATTTGACAATGGAATAGTCCGGTGGATCACTATTGATGAAAACAAGACGCCATTATTTGCAAATGGTCATCGGCCGTGACTGTATCACAAACTGATCTCAAAGAATGCTTTTGTTTCACATGTTGTAGATGATCCAGAATATCAGTTAATGTCAAGGAAGGGATTGTTCTCAACCCCTGTGAATTTTTAAGAACTGCAATTCCCACACATAATTTGTACATAAATAATTTGATTTTCATTCTGTATTTTATCTATGTTTCACTTTGCACTTGATCGGGTTTGTTTTGAAGAATTGTGTGCAGGAATTAATTTGAGGAGTAGCAGTCGTGACTGGGCCAGACGATTGCAGATACCTTACATTGTTTTCCTGATCTAATAAAGCTCTTTGAAGAAGACGGATGATTCATCGGCTTTCAACAGCCAGCTGAAAAAATTTCCTGTAACCTCATTTTGCACAGCTGCGACTCCTTACCTTTCTCATTCTTCCAATTTTCGTAGTTGTAACTCCGCTATTTTCCATTCACTTCAGTTTTCCAGCAGCTGCAACTCCGCTACTTTTGTCCATTCTTCCAAGTTTCGCAGCTGTGACTCCACTATTTTCATTCATTTCGCCTTTTGCCGACAGCTATGACTCCACTATTTTTTCCTATTCTGCCAAGTTTCGCAGCTGTAACTCCTCAATTTTTCATCCCTTTCACCTTTTCCAGCAGCTGTGACTCTGCCATTTTTGACCATTTTTCCAATCTTTGTAGCTACAACTCTGCTATTCTTGTCTATTTCTGCCGATCTTCGCAACTGCAACTCCGTTATTTTTTCCTATTCTGCCAATTTTTGCAGCTGTGACTCCGCCACATTTCACCGAACTCTGCTCAATTTTTCATTTTTCTCTCCTCTTATTCATCAACTGCAACTCCGCTAGATCGTCTTCCTCCTAGAACAGTCTCGCCGCTAATGATTTGGCCAAGCTCTAATTTAAATGATGACTCCACAGTTCAATCACAGTCTTCCAAGAACGAAGAAAATTATTGGGCCGTCTTGCATACCTATCAGCATGGATGTACGTATCAGCCTAGTTGGTGTTGGCCAACTCATCTCGGCACATGCGTATTTTACCAACGATGTGACTGTGAATATAATGCCATAGCAGAATGGCGGCTCGAGCATTCATCCTGAAGGTACGGGTTCTAACTATAATCATGATTAATCATATATCGACATCGCAAGTAATAATGGTTATATTTTTCATTTATCCCTGTCATCTATCTGCAGCAAATCAACTAAACCAAAACCACGTTTAAGCTGTTACCCGTACTTATGACTATGACCATCATTCTACCTAACTTGTGTGATAATCCTGCCACGAATTTTACTCCAAAACTAACTGTGCCACCTTTCCAACAAGGCTCAACTCAAACTTCGACTATCCATCAAGCGTGTCTGCATGCAGTTAGTTCGATGTTTGAAACTATGCTTGGTGCATTTGTTACAATATTTTGCAGAAGCTTAGTGGCATGGGTATCCCTGTGAGTTATGAGCCTCTAACAATAGAATCTCTGTATAAAAACATAGATGTCTTTATTATTTTTCAAGAAGCATGGTGGATGGATTATTTTCAATGCCTGAATGCTTTTCATCAGGAAACGGAGCTTGAATTTTCTCAAAATATGACAAGCACTCATTCAGAGGTTCGAGGTATAAAGATAGATGTTTCAGAGGAAATCCTAGCAGAGGTAATGAGATTTCCCATAATCGGGCAGTGCTGGTTCACTCGA
This sequence comes from Larix kaempferi, assembly GCA_027924585.1. Lineage (NCBI taxonomy): Eukaryota > Viridiplantae > Streptophyta > Pinopsida > Pinales > Pinaceae > Larix > Larix kaempferi. The sequence continues at coordinate 1,306,226 of BSBM01000715.1, forward strand.
AAATACTATCATCCGACTGCAATTGAAGATTTTATGGCAGCCGAAGAAAGTGTTCGACCAACGGGCAGAGGAACGGCATTGGAAACGCTTCCAAGTCCTTGGGTCCAAGTTGCAATCTTTCTGAATAAATACATCACATGCAAAGGGAAGTATGGTGTTGTTTATATTAATGAACTTTTACTCCTATCACATTTACGTCATCGCCGGCTGTTAAACATGCCATACTATCTTTTTCAATCTTTGCAATGCATGTCCTACTATGTTAGAATTTCTCAACACCCTTTATCATCCCCAACAAATCATGGGCTAATTAAACTACTGGTCTTATGGGCTCTTACACAACATAATTTGACATGGGAACAATTTTTGGTTCGTCTAGAGGTACCCCGTGAAATTTCCTTAAAAATAGTGGATGAGTACTGGGGTTCCTCAAACTCAGTTGGGGGGAGGATTGGAACACCAGAAGCTCGATTGGAGGATGAAGAGGAGATAGAAATAGAGGAGGTTGAAACAGGGGAAGTTGAAACTAAAATAGCAAATGAGGAACATCAAGCAAAGGCAGTATCAGGAAGCAGTCTAGAATCTCTGAATGTGGAATCCTCTCCCGAAATCATAAGAACTTTAAATCAAAAGGAGGGATTCGACCCTATTTCTAAGGCGACAAGATTTTCCTTACCTTGGAGGAGGAAGGAAGGCATAATGAGCAAGGGACAGATGTCTAGCCCAACGAAAAAGAGAAGAATCAAAATAGCTACTACAGTAGAAGCGATTCATCTGATCGGGGTAGATATTGGGATTCCTATCTTAAAACCTAGACCACCTACTGATACACAAGAACCTACTGTAGAAGAACCTCAATTAGAGAATCTTCTTTTTGAAAATGAGTTGTAAAAGGAGGAGGTACAAGTGCTTCATGCAGAACTAGAGAAATGGAAGGAGACATGCAGAAAACAAGCAAAGAAGTATGTGAATACAATGGTGGAGGCTACAAACCAATTAGATAATTTATCTTCCATTCGGGGGAATGAAGGATGGCAGGAATTGATATGCTCGGAATGTGGGGATATCTTTAATTTGGCAGGGCATAAAGTTACAGTATTGGACTTAGTGGTACAAAGATCTTCAAGAGCAAGGCAATCAGAGGAATTATTTTTGGGCTCAGTCTCATCGTTTCGAGGACATTGAATCGACTCAGCAGGCTAAAAGAATCAGGAAACATGATGTTGTTACACAAGAACCAACGTCCTCAAAAATTTTGTTGGAAATACAATTCAGGTAAAAGATGTTGAGATTTGGATACAATGGAAAAATGTTGTTACATAAGAACCAATACTATGAAAAATCTGATGATTTCCAATATAGGCTGAAGCTGCTAAAGGTAGGGGGATGCTGTCACACAAGAACCAGCTTTCCCAATGGTTAATTGTCAAAATTGATTCCCTCAACTCATCTGCATAATATGAATGAGGATCAGATTCATAATCAAACTAATCGAATGTTGCATGAAGACATGAAATTGGATAGTTGGGGGAGATGTTGGGCCCTGGAAATGTCCCCTTTTTTACCATACCTATTTCATCATTTTGCCCTGTTATACCCTACTTTCATAAACCATATACATGCCTTTTTCCAGATCAATCAGCGATCCTGACAAGGTATAATTCATTATTGTTTTATTTAATTAATTCCTAAGATTGTTATGGTTATGAATTCTATCCTTCGATTTATGCTAAATTGTGTTGATTTCATTAAGTTAAGATCAAAGCACAGGTGTATCAGCCACAATGCCTTGGGAAAGAATCATACATGGTGCCAGCTGTTACTCTTCAATATTTGATTCCTCATATTCAAAGGGACAACGCATCTTTCCACATGAAGCTGTAACAGGTCTTTGCTGAAATAGAGCATTGCTGCAACAGACATGACACCTCCCAATTGGTTAATCCGTTGATCCATTGAATGCCAGAGTAACAACATCCTTCATGTCTAATGGCCTCATTCATTACGGCTGTAACAGTTTAGTTGTAACTCTGCAACATGAAGATCAGATATCTTCATTGCTGCATGAAATTAGTGGATCACGAACTATATTCCTCATGTATAAATACGGGAAGGATTTCAAAGTTTGGGGTTGGTTGATTATCATTTTGTACGGGATGTAACAGAGATCTGAGACTGTGGATTACCATCTTTAATGAAGAGTATATTTATTCATATTTCTGTGTCTTAATTTGTGGTAGTTCATAGCGTCTTTGTTAGAAGGCCAGGGCCCGCCTTCTCACAGAGATTGCCGAGTTAAGTAGGTAGTTAAATTTATTTATTTCCTTTTGTGTGTTGTGGAATCGCATTAGGCGTATTACTGATAGCTGCAATAGAGAATCGCATTAGGCGTATTATTTCCTTTTGTGTGTTGTGGAATCGGAAGGCAATCAAAGTGCTCACCTCTATACGGGAGGATGAATCTTGACTACACAATGTTGGTTTGGCGAATGTATCTTGATGCCATATATTTAACACTCCCTCTCAGCGAGGGAGGCATTCTCTGCCATACCAAGCTTGTCTCGGAAGTACCTGAACTTCGTCAGTGAAAGAGGATTTGTTAACACATCTGCAATCTGCTCATCAGTAGCAATGTACTGAATTTTCAATGTACCTTTCTGGACCATGTCTCGGATGAAGTGATAGTTCATTTCAATGTGCTTCAACTTTTCATGAAACACTAGGTTTTCAGAAATCTTGATGCAAATCTACAAGTAGATTTCTGAGACATATTGCTTCTCGGCAGGAAACAATAACACCTATGCATTCTTCTTTGGTAGTGCTTTGGGATACGGATCCCCGCTTCCTACTGGACCAAGATATCATAGCTAATCCTAGGCTATAAAAGTAGTCGTTTGTCCTCTTATGGTCCATAATACTTCCTCCCCAGTTTGAGTCTGTATAACCAAGTAACGTGAATCCTCCAATAGAGGCATATCTGATTCCATATGAATTTGTACCTTGAAGGTACCTAAGCATATGCTTAGCATCTGTTCAGTGTCTGTGTCTTAGATTAGACATAAATTGACTCTGAATGTTCATAGCATAACATATATCAGGCCTTGAATGTATCAAATACATTAGCAATCCTATAAGTTGTCTATATAAAGTGGGATCGACTGGATCTGATACAGAGCCTGACTCGTGAAGTTTCCTCAAATTGGAAATAATCAGTGTAGTCATATATTTCCAATCTATCAGGACAAACCTGTGAAATATATCCACACTGTACTTCCCTTGAGATAGAAAAATTTCATCCTTTCTTTGCCAGATCTCGAGGCCAAGAAATTAGTGCATTAGACCTAAGTCTTTCATCTCAAAATATGAGGTGAGATCCCTCTTGCCCCAAGCAGTTAAATGTTCCTCTCTAGTGAGAAACAAATCATCAATATACATAATGATTATCAACAGTTGGTTCTTCACTACTTTGAATTACAAATTTGGATAAGCTTCACTTTTACAGAAACCTAGTTTCTGAAGGTAGCTATCAAGTCTAGAGTACCAAGACCCGAGGGCTTGCTTAAGCCCATATAGAGATTTATTTAGCTTGCAAACATGGGACCCATTCCCATTCACCACAAATCATACAGGGTACTGAATATAAACCTCTTCCTCAGCCTCAGCATTGAGAAAGCTGTCGTCACATCCATATGGTGAAGTTTCCATCCTAGAAAAGATGCAAGCGCAATCATTGCCAGATTTTGGTGTACCTTACCACAGGGGAAAAAGGTCTCATCATAATCGATGCCTTCTTTCTGAGAAAAACCTATGGAAATGAATTTGGATTTATACTTCTCAATTCTACCATTTGCAACATGCTTTATCTTGTAAATACATCTAGAAGTCACAATGGACTTCCCATCAAGTTTGGGAACAACCTCCCAAACATCATTCTTAATTATAGAGTTGTGCTCTTTTGTATTTGCATCTTTTTAAAATTGCTTCTTTGCAGCTTCTTCATATGAGGATGATTCTAAATCACTTATGTGACTCATCAATGCAACATGTACATACCCCGAACATTTGTCAGGTTTCTTGCACTCTCTGGATGAGCTTATTGGTTCCCCATATTTCTATGCATTTTGTAAGATGTATCGCCACCAAGAAAATATTCTTTTAGTGGGAGGTTCATCAGGTGACCTCTCAACTAGTTCTTCAGGAGCTATCGAATATGAGATATCTTTTGGTTTCTCCCTCTCTAACTCAGAAGGGGTACAATCAGACTCGGGATCCTCCATCTCTAAATCACATTTAATCTCTTTCAATATTTTGAAAGAAGCTTCCTCGTGGAAGGAAACACCTTGGCTTACTTCAATGTGTCTCTCAACAAATACATATATTCGGTATGATTTGGATGTCTTGCTATAACCCACAAAGGTTCCTTTCTTTGTAAAAGGATCCATCTTTGTTCTCTTTTCTTTCAGTACATGAATGTATACTGGGCTCTCGAAGATCCTCAAGTGTGCGATGTATGGCTTCTCACTGGTAAACACTTATTCTGGTGTCTTCTCATCTTGAATGGAATGCAAGATTCTATTTTGGATGTACACAGTTATACGGGTTGCTTCTACCCATAATGCGGTAGACATATCTTGATCATGCGTCATGGATTTTGCAACCTCACATATGGTTCTATTATTTCTTTTAGAAACCCATTTTGCTGAGGCTTGTATGGTACTGTTAACTATCTACATATTCCTGCATCACTACATAGATCATTAAATGCATGTGAATGAAATTCACCTCCATTATCATACCTTAATGCACAAATGAGATTTTCTTTCTGATTTTCAACCAGGGCTTTAAACTCTTTAAATTTGCTAAGAGTTTCACTTTTAGCCTTCATGAAATAAATCCATGACATCCTAGAAAAATCATCTATGAACATTACATAATATAAGAAGCCACTCAGGGAGGGGGATGACATGGGACCACATACATTAGAATGTATTAAATCTAAAATCCTTTTAGATCTAGTAGAACTTCTAGAAAATATTTTCTTAACATAATTCCCAAGTGCACAACCTCAACATACAGTGTCATGCCCAAAATCAAATATGGGAATACCTTTTACCATATTTTGAAGTCCTGGAATCACTTTGTAGTGTATCTTTCCAAGCCTTCAGTGCCATAGCTCACATGGAATGATAGCGTGGTGAATCATATCTTGAATGTACTTCTCAGGTACCTTGTAGAGTCCTCCCTCTCGAACTCCAATCACAACAGCATATTCTATGATTTTGTTCTTCATCCCTAAAAGTGCTTTGTTATCCATGAATATAACTAGGAATCCTTTGTCTTCAAGAAACGAAATTGAGAGGAGGTTCTTCTTCAATCCTAGAACATATAGAATGTCGTACACATGTAGAATATCACCGGTGCTCAGTTGGAATGAGATGGATCCAACTCCTTTGATTGAATAAGTTGAGTTGTCCCCCAACTCTACCATGCATGTGAATTATTTCTCTTTTAGATCGGTGATGGTACTCTTGTAACCGGTCATATGTTTGGATGCACCACTGCCAATCAACCATGTGTCTACATTTGTGATGACGGATCCTGAAATGGATGAAAAAAGATAATACTCCCTTCTTGACTCCTTTTCTTCAGATGCATTCTTTTGAGTGATTTCATCGTCTATGGTGGTATAAGCATGAAAATTTCCTTTCCGCTTTGCTTCACAATCTCTTGATAAATGACCTTTCTTGTCGCAATTGAAGCATCTAGATTTTGAATTATCAAAGCTTTTGTTGAACTCCTTCTTCTTTGAATGAAATGACTTCTTTTGGAAGAAGGGTTTCTTTCCTTTCTTCATTCTTGCTGTGAAGGAAAGATTTTCTTCTTTGATGCACACTGACTTGATATGGATTCGCCCCTCTTCTTGGAGGCAGTCATGCCACAACCTTTCCAATTTAGGTTGTACCTCTCAACCATTTACCACAGCCAAGAATGTCTCCCATGAGGATGGGAGACCATCAATAGTAGTTTGGATAAGATCATATTCATCCACCACTACTCCAATTCTAGAAAGTTGATCTCTTACCTGAGCGATATTGAAGAAGGAGGCCACTGTATCATCTGTCTCCATATTTAAGTTTCGAAGCTTATTCTTCAATTCCCTCTTTTGACTGTAGGCCTTATTCTCATATAGATTAATCAATGTATCATAACATTCTTCCGCGCTCTTCAATGGTGTGGTAAAGGGAATCACATTATCTTTTACCGAATCATAGATGATCCATTTAGCCTTATCTTGATTCTTGTTGAAGTTGATGCGCCTTGCATTAGATTCAGGCTCCTCCACCATAGTGGATACATAGCCATCCAAGTCATGTTACTCTAGGATGTTGAGGATCCTAGCCTTCCAAGTGTTGAATTTTGAGGTGCCCTCAATACGGTCTTTCGATCGTACAAAGACTGATGCCATAGTCTTCAAATATTGTGCTCAACTTCTTAGGATCAACGTAGCCTCTAGCTTGCATGCAAAACTAAGATCCTTCACGCCCTGACCTCTGATACCATGTTGAAATTTGGATGAGCTTTGATATTTAATTCTTTTAGATGTAGAGACTTGAAGCAATGATACAATTCAATCCATGAAATTCATACAACCATATCACAAGATATACCCTGGGAAAACCCTCAAAATTATGAGGAAAAAAACCCCAACAATTCTTCTCAGTATAATGTAATGGATAACAGAGAATTCTTTCTTTTACAACATAGTAGATTTATTTTGGAAGATAAGAGATCGCCAAAATTCTTGGTGAAGATACAGAAGCAATAGAGAAGAGAGATCAACCGGATGTGTTCCTAACACAACAATAACAAGCTTGAACAATACCCTACACAAAGAGAAGCACCTTTCCTTCAATGGAGAAGAGAATTCGCTTCACATTGGATTCAAAAATCCTGTATATAATATTTATACATTCTTCTCTTCTATTTTTAACTTCTAAATTCATATTAAAATCACCCTCAAGATGGATGTATTTATATTGCATGGAGTGGTGTGCCCCACTTCACATGCAATGCTTCATATCACTGAGTTGTCACTTAGGATGAACTCGCCTCTTAACTGAAAGCTTGACCACTTATTTAGGTGGCTAACTTAAGTGTTGACATGCAAGTGTCACAACTCATGTGTCATATTTTAGTTTAACGTAAGTGTCACCATCCAATAACCCATAGTTAACAAGATATTCTTTGTTGTCACTTAGTTAACTCTCTTTAACTGAAGTGTCGTATTTTCATTTAACTAAAGTGAAAACACTTTAGTTAACTAGTCCTTTTTATTTAACACTTAGTTAACTGAAATTATGTTGATTGGTTTACTTGAAGTGACCATTGTGAGTTCTTTATTTAACTGATACATATCTTTAATCGATGCTTTAACTGAAGCATTATAATTGAAGCTTTAATAATTCCAGTTCTCTTTAATTAGTTGAAGTGTCTGCATGGGAAATTTTGGATTCTCTTGATCTTTATGCTTTATCTTTTATATATTTATCTCTTACTGCATGGTCAATATGTGCTAAATTTATTTATCCATCACATTACATTATACTAAGAAGAATTATTGGATGTTTTGATCATATTATATTATTCTGGACCGAATGATCATATGCGAAATTAATTCAATTTACAAGCGATCAATCTCTAAAAGAGACTTATTATCAATCTAGTGATCATGATTAAGAATATATCACACAACATTAAATGCTTTTAACAAGTAAAGCATGACCTTTATAAGGAAGGTCCACCTCTATACTGGAGGTCAATCTCATGGATACCTTTATACAGAAGGTTCACATGATAATAATGAGTTTATACATACAAGTTCGGAGCCTTGTCTAACAAGAATTTACAACATCATTACTTTGATCAATTACCTCTATACAGGAGGAATAACCTTTACATGGAAGGCAATCAAACTGCTCACCTCTATATGGGAGGATCAATATTGACTACACAAGATTGGTTTGGAGAATGTCTCTTGATGTTGTATATTTAACACTCCCTCTCAGCAAGGGAGGCATTATCTTCCATACCAAGATTGTCTCGGAAGTACCTGAACTTCGTCACTGACAGAGACTTTGTTATCACATCTGTAATCTTCTCATCAGTAGAAATGTACTGAAGTTTCAATGTACCTTTCTGGACCATGTCTCGAATGAAGTGATACTTCATTTCAATGTGCTTCGACTTGTCATGAAACACTGGGTTTTCAGAAAGTTTGATGCAACTCTGATTGTCACGCCTAATTACAATAGGCTCAATATTTTCACCGAACAACCCTTCAAGTATATTTCTGAGCCACGGTGATTCTCAACAGGAAACACTAGGAGCTATGTATTATGCTTCAGTAGTGATACGGGGTACAGAGCCCTGCTTCCTACTGGACCAAGATATCATAGTTGATCCTGGGCTATAAAAATAGATGGATGTGCTCTTACGGTCCATAATGATTCCTCCCTAGTTTGAGTCTATATAACTGAGTAACATGACTCCTCCACTAAAGGCATATTTGAGTCCATATGAAATTGTACCTCGAAGGTACCTAAGCACATGCTTAGTAGCTGTCTAGTGTCTTTGTCCCAGATCAAACATAAATTGACTCAGAATGCTCATACCATAACATATATCAGGCCTTGAATGTACCATGTACATTAGCGAGCCTATAACATGTCTATACAAAGTGGGACTACTGGATCTGATCGAGAGCCTCTCTCGTGAAGTTTCCTCAAATTGGAAACCATCGGTGTAGTCATATATTTTCAATCTATCATTCCAAAACTGCACAATATATCCACACTGTACTTCCCTTGAGATAAAAAAAAATTATCTTTTCTTTTCCATATCTCAAGGCCAAGAATGTAGTGTAGTAGACCTAATTATTTCATCTCGAACTCTGAGGTGAGATCCCTCTTTCACCAATCAATCAGATGTTCCTCTCCAGTGAGAAACAAATCATCAACATACAGAACCAATATAAATGGTTGGTTCTTCACTACTTTGAAGTACAGATTTGGATAAGCTTCACTCTTACATAAACCTAGTTTCTGAAGGTAGCTATAAATTCTGGAGCACCAATCCCTGAGGGCTTGCTTAAGCGCATATAGAGCTTTATTTATCTTGCAAACATGGGACTCCTTCCCATGAACCACAAATCCTACAAGCTACTGAATATAAATGTCTTCCTCAACCTCACAATTGAGAAAGGTTGTCTTCACATCCATCTGGTGAATTTTCCATCCTAGAAAAGATGCAAGTGCAATCATTTATCGTATTGTGGTGTACCTTGCCATAGGGGAAAAGGTCTCATCATAATCGATGACTTCTTTCTGAGAGAAACCTATGGAAATGAATATGCCTTTATACTTCTCAATGCTACCATCTGCAGCATGCTTTATCTTGTAAATCCATCTGGAAGTCACAATGGACTTCCCATCAAGTTTGGGAACAACCTCCCAAACATCATTCTTCATTATAGAGTTGTACTCTTATGTCATTGCATTGTAATGTCCCCATTTTGACCCCCTTTGTATTAAACCGTAAATGATGTAAATATTGTAATTTAATCATGGTGAGGAGCTCAAGGCCAAGGCCCCACCATTGATTTAGCGTTTCATGAATCGGCAATTAAAAATAGATGCCCATGGTTCTTGTGCGAGATGGGCACAATGTAAATAAGACACCATGTAAATACGAATTTTAATGGAAAAACCCACAACCGGCTATGCAATGCAACAAAAGAGATGGGGCATGACTCTACAAGGAAAAGGGAGGGAAATTATTCAAACCTTGAGCCAATGGTATTAATCCATGTGTCAATGGGGAAACCCATAAACCACCAACTACCCATTTTGTCTCATGTACCCAATCATTTAATTTTTCCAAGAAATTGGTTAAGGTAGTTAATGCCTTGGGAATGAAAGAGTATGGGCAAGCCATTTTCGTGCATGGGAAAGCCATCAACTTGGAAAATCGTGTTTTTGCTTGTGGGGCAAGAAACCACCCACGAAATGGTGCCCAAAGCCAGGGGGAATGGGCAGTCTTCATTCATTCACGCAGTTGGAGTTAGCTGGGTCTTTCCATTTACGTTTTTCATCCAAATACTGCATTTTTCCATGCCTGGGAGTCGTTTTTGCAGTATATAACAGTTGGGAGAGGGAGGGCCACGTTTTGGGGACTGTAGGGAGGTCATTTTTGCCCCTGAATGTCCAATGACGTTTTTCTAAAAACGGATTTGGCTTCCTGGGTTGTCCACCAACTTCCCATTTCATTTTTGTGGGTTCCCACGTTTTTCTGGGTTAGTTGGAACCCCATCTCAGGCATTCCACTGTGGAAAACGTTTTCCTCATGCCCAGCAAGTGGGGTTCTGCTGTTATGTGCATCCTTGTTCTTGGTTTGAGCCTGTGAGCTGAAGTGTTGGAGTGGTAGTGGATAGAAGTGGCTTGATAAACCTAGTGGGGGAGACAACCTCTCAAAAAGATCAAGAGGGCTTTGGTTACTCTTCTATGCATACCCTGAGAGCACTGGATAGGGAAGGTATGGCTTGAGGGACTACACAGCAGTGAAAAGAATACTTCCTTGTGCTGGGTGTGTAGGTATTGTGGGTGCCAAGCTAGATAGATCTTGCAAGGTTATCCCTGGCTCTGTGCTGGAGCTCACTAGCTTAGCAACTCTTCCTTTCCATCTCCTAGTAGCTTGATAAACCCAATTGTAGATTGGCTTGGCTCATCTTGGTGTATGCTTGGCTATGTGTGAGTCTGCTGTTCCCTGGTTCCTTGTAGAGATCATGCCCAGCTCGGGGGTGGCAGTGGTGCTGAGAGATTGAGGAGCACACTGGCCTACGGTTGGGTGGAACGTTGCAGTTGCATAGCCAGTTGCGTGGGACTACTTTTGCATAAGATAAGTATTCTCCTGTGTTAAGTTTGCGATTACCATTTAATGAATATTTTGAATGTATCATGGAACGGTTAATAAATTTGCTTCCGCTGTGTATTAAAATGATTATGCATTTCCATATGATCTTGTATAATTCTGCACAGATCTTTATTTCATGGCTATCACAGAATCTTGAATGTGTGTTAGAGATCAACAGCATTTATTTGATTACCATCGTTTTTCCATAGCATGCACAGATACAGTTCTTTGCATCAATGTTTTTAATTCAAACGTATTGGGGCTAATTGCCCGGATTGAGCACCACGTCCTCCCTATCACACTGATATGGTAGGAGGGGACACTACATTATGGTATCAGAGCTGCGTTGCAGCATTGGGCCTCTATGGGCCAAACCTGATAGCAATTACAGGGGAAAATTTCAAAACTTTCTTAAGTCTGTTTTTTTTGAAAATGTCTGTTTTAAGTCTGTGTTTGAAAAGTTTTTGTTTTAAGCCGTTTCGGGAATTCGTTCCGAAATTTCGGAAAGGTTTCGCGAACCTTCCCGCAATTGCGGAAGAGTTCGGCGAACCTCCCCGAAATTGCGGAAGGATTCCGCGAACCTTCCCGAAATCGCGGAAGAATTCAGCCAATGGCTCCGAAACAGCGGAGAAAAATTTTGTTTAAGTGAAAAATTTTCTAAGTGTCGGCGTGAAAATGAATTTTCGGAAGGATTCCGTGAATCGTTCCGCAACGCGGAAGAGTTCGGCGAGTCGTTCCGAAGTTGCGGAAGACTTCGGCGAATCGTTCCGCAACGCGGAAGAGTTCGGCGAGTCGTTCCGAAGTTGCGGAAGACTTCGGCGAATCGTTCCGCAACGCGGAAGAGTTCGACGAGTCGTTCCGAAGTTGCGGAAGACTTCGGCGAATCGTTCCGCAACGCGAAAGAGTTCGGCGAGTCGTTCCGAAGTTGCGGAAGACTTCGGCGAATCGTTCCGCAACGCGGAAGAGTTCGGCAAGTCGTTCCGAAGTTGCGGAAGACTTCGACGAATTGTTCCGCAACTGCGGAAGACTTCGCCGAATCGTTCCGCAATTGCGGAAGACTTCGGTGAATCGTTCCGCAATTGCGGAAGCATTCCTCAAGTCGTCCCGAAAAATATTTTCGGAAGAACTGCCCGAAACCCCCGGAAGCATTCCGCGCAACGGCGGAAGCATTCCGCGAACGGCTCCGAAGCTGCGGAAGCCTTCGCCGAATGGCTCCGCAATTGCGGAAGCGTTCGGCGAACTGCTCCGCAATTGCGGAAGCGTTCGGCGAACTGCTCCGCAATTGCGGAAGCCGTCGCCGAACCACGCCGCGCGGAAGCCATTGCCGAACTGCCCCGCAATTGCGGAAGGGTTCCGCCAAACGCCCCGCAGTTGCGGAGGGCTTCACCCAACCAGCCCGGCAAGCCCCCTTGACCCCCTTTTTCTTTTTTTTTCCCCTCATATTTCGTTGTTGTGATTTGACGAATTGTCAGTATGGCATTTTTCCACGTGCATGAAGTCAGTTATGAATTTTGAGAATATAATGCAGCTAACAATTGTGCTGATGAACACATTTCAGAGAGCCACGGTTACAATAGGGTAACACTGTAGTTAATACAGTTGGAAAATTTTGGATCTTGGTTGGGCCAAGAAAATTAACATCATGAATGATGCACAGGATCCCTATGAGCCTGAGACAGATGCCATGGGGGAGAACATACAGGTTGAGAATGCTGAAACAGAATCTAATGGGAGAAGAAATCAAGAGACCCCTCCAGATGTTGCAGCCACCATGAGAAGCCTAAGGGTGGAGTTGCAAAGCTGTAGGGAAGATAATGAAAGGATGATTAAAGCTCAGGAAGAACAAAATCAGCTGAATGCAGCCATGCTACAGAGTTTGACAGACATCCAAAGGCAAATAAACTCTGGGCATCAGACATCAAATCTAGAAAGGGGTGGGAGTAGATCTAGAAGAAATTCCCGTAAGAGGGCCAGTAGTCCAAGAAGAGTTTCTACAGACAGGACATATAGTCCAGAAATCTCTTCTAATGAATCATCTGATTCGGAAGAATCCATCGAGGGTTCAAGTTCTTCATCTCACAGGAGCAAGGGAAAGAAGCACCACAAGAACAATTCACATGGGGAATTTAAGAAGGCAAAACCTCCTACCTTTGATGGAGAGGTAAAATCTGGTCAAGAAGCTGAAGCTTGGCTTCTTGGGATGAGAAAATATTTCCAAGTCCAAGACTACTCGGGAAATATGAAGGAAAGGGTAGCCATCTTCAACTTGAATGGAAGAGCATCTATATGGTGGGAACACACCAGGCAAGTGAAGAAGATCAATGAAAGAAAGATCGCGTGGAAGCAGTTCAAGAAATACTTCAAGCAAAAGTACCTCTCTGACAGGTACTATGATGATAAGATCAAAGAGTTCCATGAGCTGAGATTGGGACAATCGACCATGGAAGAATATGCAAACAAGTTCTTGGAGCTACTGAGGTATGTCAAGTATATTCGAGATGATAAGGTCAAAATTCAGCGTTTCTTAAGTGGACTGCCCCAGTCATATAAAGATAGAATTGAGTTTGATGAACCTCGAACTCTCGAGGAGGCCATAAGAAAGGCCAAGTACTGCTTTGATCAAAACAGGAGCAAACCAAAGTTACATAAGGCATGGAAGGATAAGAAAAATGAGAAGTTTGATCAAAGGAAGAAGGGGTTCAAGCCTCCTCAATTCCGGAATCAGCAAAGGCATCCATCACAGGTTGTGACTAAGCCAACTAGGATGGTGGGAGACAAGCCAAGAGATCCAAAGGAACCAAGAGAACCACTTCAATGTTGGGGTTGTGGAGGAGACCACATGCTTAGGAACTGTCCACATCGGAATGGGAATGCAAATCAAGTTCACAACATCCAAGGAGCTGGAACTGTGGGTCAAGTGGCGAGGACAATCCCTAGAATCTATGCAGCAGTAGAAGACCGCCAAGCAGATCATCAGTCAACTGTGGTTGAAGTTGAAGGTAAGATTGCTAAGCAATTTGTTTCTATTTTGATTGATCCTGGATCTACTCACAGTTATGTCACTCCTAGAATTGTTGAGATGTGTGCTTTCAAGAAATTAAAGCATAGTAAATCTTGGTTAGTTCAACTAGCCACTGGAACCAAGAGAAAAGTTAGTGAGATAGTAGAGAAATGTCCATTAGAGATGGATGGGCTATTCACTTATGCAGATCTGAATATTTTGCCACTTGGTTCCTATGATATTCTCATTGGAATGGATTGGTTAGAAGCACACAGGGTTAAACTTGACTGCTACAATAAGACATTTGAATGCATGGACGAAGAAGGAAACCCGAGGGTTGTGAAAGGCGTTCCAAAGGTGACTTCTGTTAGACAGGTTTCGGCCATGCAGCTGAAGAAGTTCTGTAGGAAGGGATGTCAATTGTATGCAGCCCACATTTTAGAGGCAACAGAGAATGAAACTCTGAAATTGGAGGACTATCAGGTATTGCAAGAATTCAGGGATGTTTTTCCTAATGAGATTCCGGGACTCCCTCCAAAGAGAGACATTGACTTTACAATTGAACTTGTGCCAGGAGCGGCACCAGTATCTAAGACACCGTACAGGATGAAAACCCCGGAATTGCTAGAATTAAAAATGCAATTGCAAGAGTTACTGGAAAAGAAATATATTAGGCCAAGTGTGTCCCCGTGGGGAGCACCTGTTCTATTTGTGAAAAAGAAAGATGGAACACTCAGGTTATGTATTGACTACAGGCAGTTGAACAAAGTCACAGTGAAGAATAAATAACCATTGCCCCGAATTGATGACCTTTTTGATCAAATGAGAGGAGCAAAGGTATTTTCAAAGATTGACTTGAGGTCTGGTTACCATCAGGTAAGAATCAAAGAAGAAGATATTCATAAGACAGCCTTTAGAACGAGGTATGGACACTATGAGTTTGTAGTGGTACCATTCGGTCTCACAAATGCACCAGCTACATTCATGTGTCTCATAAATAATGTTTTTAGCAAGTATTTGGACAAGTTTGTTCTTGTATTCCTAGATGATATTCTCATCTATTCCAAGAATGAAGAAGAACATGAAGAACATTTGAGAATGACAATGCAATTATTAAGGGAGCATAAGCTGTATGCCAAATTGAGCAAATGTGACTTTTATAAAGATAGAATTCATTATTTGGGTCACATCATCTCCGACGAAGGAATATCTGTAGACCCTGAGAAGATTGAAGCCATTATGAATTGGCCAACTCCAAGGAATGTGACTGATGTGAGATCTTTTATGGGCCTTGCTGGTTACTACAGGAGGTTTATCGAAGGATTCTCAAAGGTTGCTAACCCGATCACTTCTTTGCAAAAGAAGGGGATAAAGTTTGAATGGTCACCAAGATGTGAGGAAAGTTTTCAACGGTTGAAGAATCTTCTTACAAGTGCACCTATTCTGAAAATTGCAGATCCGGAAAAAGACTTTGTGGTGTGTACCGATGCATGCAATCAAGGACTTAGAGGAGTTCTTATGCAAGACAACCACGTGATATGCTATGAGTCAAGAAAGTTGAAGGAGCATGAGAAGAACTATGCTACTCATGATATAGAACTTGCAGCCATAGTACATGCTTTGAAGATGTGGAGGCATTACTTAATGGGAAGAAAATTCGAGTTAAGGACAGACCATTGTGGTCTGAAGTACTTGTTTGATCAGCCAATGTTAAATGCTAGGCAAGCTAGATGGTTGGAATTTTTGTGTGAATTTGATTTCGAAATCAAGCACATAAAAGGGAAAGAAAACAAGGTGGCCGATGCACTCAGCAGGAAGGTACATGAAATGTATGTGGCAGCGCTTAGTACTTGCCAGCCAGACTTGAAGCAACAGATTGTTAACCATATGGGTGAGGATGAAGTGTATGAGCAGATAAAGAGAAAATTGCAGCAGCAAAACCTTGAAAAGAAGTATGAGGGCTATCATTTGGAAGAAGGAGGACTTCTTACTTATAAGAATAGAGTCTACATTCCAAATGCGGTAGATTTGAGGAGAATGGTTATGGATGAGATCCATAAAGCTCCATACTCTGGTCACCCAGGATATCAGAAAACAATTGCTACAGCAAGAAAGTATTATTTTTGGCCAGGCATGAAGAAGGATGTCGCTGAATACATTTCTAAGTGCATGGAATGTCAACAGGTGAAGAGTGAACACCAACATCCAGCAGGTTTATTGCTTCCAGTGCCAATTCCAGAATGGAAATGGGAAGTAATCTCCATGGATTTTATTACAGGATTACCCATGACTAAGAGACAACATGATTCCATCATGGTTGTGGTGGACAAGTTAACAAAGGCAGCACATTTTATACCGGTTAAGTCCACACATAAAGCCGATGCCATTGCGAATATTTTCATGAAGGAAATTTTTAGATTACATGGGCTGCCTAAGGTAATAATTTCCGACAGGGATACCAAGTTCACTTCCAATTTTTGGAAAGGTCTCTTTGCAGATTTGGGTACACAGCTAAGCTTTAGTACCGCATACCATCCTCAAACAGATGGGCAAACTGAAAGAGTAAATCGGGTGCTTGAAGACATGCTCCGCATGTATGTAATGGACAAACCATCCAAGTGGGAGGATTATCTACACCTGGTGGAATTTGCATATAACAATGGACAACAAGCATCGTTGGGAATGAGTCCTTATGAGGCTTTGTACGGCAGAAGGTGTAGGACACCAGTGACTTGGGACAATCCAGTGAACAGAATTGTACTTGGGCCATAATTGCTTAAGGAAATGGAACAGGAGGTTGCAAGGATCCGGCAAAATTTAAAAGCAGCCCAGGATAGACAGAAAAGCTATGCAGATAAACATAGAGTGCATAGGGAATTCAATGTTGGGGATCACGTATATCTTAGATTGAGATCAAGGAAGAGTTCCTTGAAGCTTGGGAGCTGTGCCAAGCTATCACCTAGATATTGTGGGCCATTTGAAGTGCTTGAAAGAATAGGACCAGTTGCATATAGACTTGCATTGCCTGCTAGCACTAAAGCTCATAATGTTTTTCACGTCTCTTTGCTTAAGAAATATGTACATGATCCTAACCATGTGATTAATTGGGATGTGATCCAGGTGGAACCCGAGGGAGAATTCCAAACCGATCCATTGTGCATCCTAGACAAGAAGGTAACATTGCTCCGGAACCGAGCCATCGGATAGGTAAAGGTGCAATGGAAGCACTATGGTCCCGATGAGGCTACATGGGAGCTGGAGGATGCCATGAGGGTGGCATATCCATTTTTGTTCAATTTTGATGAGCACTGAGGACAGTGCTAATGTAAGGGGAGGGGAATGTAATGTCCCCAATTTGACCCCCTTTGTATTAAACCGTAAATGATGTAAATATTGTAATTTAATCATGGTGAGGAGCTCAAGGCCAAGGCCCCACCATTGATTTAGCGTTTCATTAATCGGCAATTAAAAATAGATGCCCATGGTTCTTGTGCGAGATGGGCACAATGTAAATAAGACACCATGTAAATACGAATTTTAATGGAAAAACCCACAACCGGCTATGCAATGCAACAAAAGAGATGGGGCATGAATCTACAAGGAAAAGGGAGGGAAATTATTCAAACCTTGAGCCAATGGTATTAATCCATGTGTCAATGGGGAAACCCATAAACCACCAACTACCCATTTTGTCTCATGTACCCAATCATTTAATTTTTCCAAGAAATTGGTTAAGGTAGTTAATGCCTTGGGAATGAAAGAGTATGGGCAAGCCATTTTCGTGCATGGGCAAGCCATCAACTTGGAAAATCGTGTTTTTGCTTGTGGGGAAAGAAACCACCCACGAAATGGTGCCCAAAGCTAGGGGGAATGGGCAGTCTTCATTCATTCACACAGTTGGAGTTAGCTGGGTCTTTCCATTTACGTTTTTCATCCAAATACTGCATTTTTCCATGCATGGGAGTCGTTTTTGCAGTATATAACAGTTGGGAGAGGGAGGGCCACGTTTTGGGGACTGTAGGGAGGTCGTTTTTGCCCCTGAATGTCCAATGACGTTTTTCTAAAAACGGATTTGGCTTCCTGGGTTGTCCACCAACTTCCCATTTCGTTTTTGTGGGTTCCCACATTTTTCTGGGTTAGTTGGAACCCCATCTCAGGCATTCCACTGTGGAAAACGTTTTCCTCATGCCCAGCAAGTGGGGTTCTGCTGTTATGTGCATCCTTGTTCTTGGTTTGAGCCTGTGAGCTGAAGTGTTGGAGTGGTAGTGGATAGAAGTGGCTTGATAAACCTAGTGGGGGAGACAACCTCTCAAAAAGATCAAGAGGGCTTTGGTTACTCTTCTATGCATACCCTGAGAGCACTGGATAGGGAAGGTATGGCTTGAGGGACTGCACAGCAGTGAAAAGAATACTTCCTTGTGCTGGGTGTGTAGGTATTGTGGGTGCCAAGCTAGATAGATCTTGCAAGGTTATCCCTGGCTCTGTGCTGGAGCTCACTAGCTTAGCAACTCTTCCTTTCCATCTCCTAGTAGCTTGATAAACCCAATTGTAGATTGGCTTGGCTCATCTTGGTGTATGCTTGGCTATGTGTGAGTCTGTTGTTCCCTGGTTCCTTGTAGAGATCATGCCCAGCTCGGGGGTGGCAGTGGTGCTGAGAGATTGAGGAGCACACTGGCCTACGGTTGGGTGGAACGTTGCAGTTGCATAGCCAGTTGCGTGGGACTACTTTTGCATAAGATAAGTATTCTCCTGTGTTAAGTTTGCGATTACCATTTAATGAATATTTTGAATGTATCATGGAACGGTTAATAAATTTGCTTCCGCTGTGTATTAAAATGATTATGCATTTCCATATGATCTTGTATAATTCTGCACAGATCTTTATTTCATGGCTATCACAGAATCTTGAATGTGTGTTAGAGATCAATAGCATTTATTTGATTACCATCGTTTTTCCATAGCATGCACAGATACAGTTCTTTGCATCAATGTTTTTAATTCAAACGTATTGGGGCTAATTGCCCGGATTGAGCACCACGTCCTCCCTATCACACTGATATGGTAGGAGGGGACACTACATGCATCTTTCGAAACTTTCTGCTTTGCAACTTCTTCATATGAGGATGGTTTTGAATCACTGATGTGACTCATCAGTGCAACATACCCTGAATATCTGTTAGGTTTCTTACGCTCTTTGGATGAGCCTGCTGGTGCTCCATGTTTCTCTGCATTTTGTAAGATTTATCGACACCAAGCATATCTTCTTTTAGCAGGAGGTTCATCAGGTGACCTCTCAACCAATTCTACTGGTTCTTCAGGTGCTAGAGAATCTGATGCATCTTCTAGTTTATCCCTCTCTAACTGTGAAGGGGGAGAATCAGACTCAAGATCCTCTATCTCTTAATCACATTGAATCTCTTTCGATATTTTGAAAGCAACTTCCTCATGGAAGGTAACATCTCGGATGACCTCAATGTGTCTCTCACTAGATACATATATTCGGTATGCTTTGGATGTCTTGCTATAACCCACAAAGTTTATTTTCTTTCCAAAAGGCTCCATCTTTGTTCTCTTTTATTTCGGTACATGAATGTATACTGGGATCCTAAAGATCCTCAAGTGTGTGATGTCTGGATTCTCACCAGTAAACACTTCTTCTAGTGTCTTCTCATCTAGAATGGCATGTGGGCTTCTATTCTGGATGTACATAGATGTATGGTTGGCTTCTGCCCATAATGAGGTAGACATATCTTGATCATCCATCATGGATTTTGCAACCTCACATATGTTTCTATTCTTTCTTTTGGAAACCCCAATTTACTGAGGTTTGTATGGTACTATTAACTGTCTACATATTCCTACATCACTACATAGATCACTAAATGCATTTGAATGAAATTCACCTCCATTATCAGAACTTAATGCACAGATGTGATTTTCTTTCAAATTTTCAACTAGGGCTTTAAACTCTTTAAATTTGCTAAGAGTTTCACTTTTATCCTTCATGAAATAAATCCATGACTTCCTAGAAAAACAATCTATGAAGAGTACATAATTTAAGAATCCACTCAGGGAGGGGGGTGACATGGGACCACATACATCAGAATGTATTAAATCTAAAATCCTTTTATATCTGGTATAACTTCTAGAAAATATTTTCTTAACATTCTTCCCAAGTGGACAACCCCAACATACACTATCATGCACAAAACCAAATATGGGCATACCTTTTACCATCTTTTGAATTCCTGGTAGCGCTTTGTAGTGTAGCTATCCAAGCCTTCGATGCCATATCTTGCATGGACTGATAGTGTGGTGAATCATATAATGAATGTACTTCCTAGGTACCTTGTAGAGTCCTCCCTCTCGAACTCCAATCACAGCAGTAGATTCTAGGCTTTCGTTCTTCAACCATAAAAATGCTTTGTTGTCCATGAAGATAACTCTGAAGGCTTTGTCTTCAAGAACCAAAACTGAGAGGAGGTTATTCTTTAATCCTGTAACATATAGAATGTTCTCCACATGTATAATATCACTGGTGCTCAGTTGGAATGAGGTGGATCCAACTCCTTGGATTGAATAAGTTGAGTTGTCCCCCAAATCTACTATGCATGTGAATTATTTCTCTTTTAGATCGGTGATGGTACTCTTGTAACCAGTCCTATGTTTGGATGCACCACTGTCAATCAACCATGTGTCTGCATTTGTGATGATGGATCCTGAAATGGATGAGACAAAATAATACTCCCTTCTTGTCTCCTTTTCTTCGAATGCATTCTTTTGAGTGATTTCATCTTCTATGGCAGTAGAATCATAAAACATTCCTTTCTAATTTGCTATACAGCCTCTTGAGAAATGGGCTTTCTTGTTGAAATTGAAGCATCTAGCTTTTGACTTGTCAAATCCTTTGTTTAACTCCTTCTTGTTTGAATGAGAGGACTTCTTTTGGAAGAAGGGTTTCTTTCCTTTCTTCATTCTTGCAGTGAGGGCAAGATTTTATTCTTTGATGCACACTAACTTGCTCTAGATTCGCCTCTCCTTTTGGAGGCAGTCATGCCACAACCTCTCGAGGTTAGGTTGTACCTCTCGGCCATTTACCGCATCCAATAATGTATCCTGTGAGGATGGGAGACCATCAAAAGTGGTTTAGAGAAGATCATCTTCATCCATCACTACTCCAATACTAGCAAGCTTATCTCTTACCTAAGAGTTCTTGGAGAAGAAGGAGGCCAATGTCTAATCCATTTCAATATTTAAGTTTCGATGTTTATTCTTCAATTCCCTCTTTTGACTCGGGGCCTTCTTATCATATAGATTAGTCAATGTGTCATAACATTCTTTCATAGTCTTCAATGGTGTGATCCCGAGCATCAAGTTATCTTTTACCAAATCATAGATGATCTGTTTAGACTTAGATTAATTCTTCTTCAAGTTGATGCACCCTGCGTTAGATGTAGGTGCCTCTACCATAGTGGATACATAGCCATCCAAGTCATGTTCCTCCAGGATGTTGAGAATCCTAGCCTTCCAAGTGTTGAATTTTGAGGTTCCCTCAATATGTTCTTTAGGTCATACAGAGACTGATTCCATAGTCTTCAAATCTTGTTCTCAACTTCTCAAGATCAACATAGGATCTAGTTGGCATGCAAAGCTGAGCTCCTTCATGCCCTGAGCTCTGATAACATGTTGAAATCTGGTTGAGATTTGATCTTTAATTCTTTTAGATGCAGATACTTGAAGCAATGAGACAATTCAATCCATGAAATCCATACAACCATAACACAAGATATGTTGGATCATTTTCCAACCACACATCATTTATTTGAGATTCATAGCTTAATTTTCCACTTATCCTAAGTATTTCGACTCAATCATGTGCTTACATTATCAGTAGATCACAGTTTCAGTAAAGTAGGCCTCCTCCTACATTCGTGGAGTCAACTAGGTCATCAATATCAGTTAACTGGGCCTCCTCCATCATTCAGGGAGTGATCTGCATGACTAAAGTGCCCTACTCAGTCAACTAACATCATTTATTAGTTTATTAATCCAACTGAAGACTAGAAGGTGCCCTACTACACTAGTTGACTTCATCTGGTATTATTTTCACATAATATTCATTTAACTGTAGACAGAAAGGCGCCCTTCACTATTTTTGGGCATTTAGTTGAGTTCTAGATTCAGTTAGACTCAGTTAGACATTTTCAGAGTCTGTTAGAGTCAGTTTCATAGTATTTAAGTGGTTAACTAATGTGCCGAGTGGTGTTAACTTCCAAGTAAGCCACTCTCATGCATTCAATTCGAATGACCTCTCTGGAATTTGAATTGCTTGGCTTATTGCAGCCATTGTTACACATTGTAATCATCTTCTGAGTTTATGATATGCATGAACTACTGCAAACCTTTTGCATCAGTGTTTTGACATATTATTTACCGCATGCATCTCTAGTAATTGTTCTCTTTGTTCCGTAGATTTACTGTGCTTAGATTTTACATGGTATCAGAGCCATGGATGGACAAGGAAAATTTTCTACAGTGTTTTTGCACTTTTGCACCAGTGCTTTTCGCACCTAGAGCACATATGAAGCTTGAGCAAGATTGCTCAAAAATATTCCAACTATGCACCGGAATATGCAAGTTTTCCACATAATTCCTAGATATTGTGCATCCGACTTTTCAAGCTTGCTTGATAGTCTATACCGGGTGTGATGCAACTTGAAAAGTGCAGGTTGTTGACCTAAAATGTTTTTTGTTTTGTTTGTGATTGTAGGTTTCTCATAGTATCCTATTGCATTCGCTATAGCAGAGATGGACTCTTCTTCATAGAATCTCCTTACTCCTTTCAACTATCACCAGTGGAAGGATGATATAGAGATAGTGATGCGCTCCAAAGGACTCTTCAGAGTTACTATGGGAACAAAACCAGAGCCTAATGCTGCCATAGAGAAGTCCAAATACTTCAATAAGATTGATGAATCTTCAAAGGGGATTGGATACCTGTGTAGAGTTTTAGTTCTCGACATGTTTCGGACTCCATAGTTGAGTCCATCTTGAGTCCTAAAGATGGAGTCAACTATGGAGTCAACTATGGAGTCCGAAACGCGTCGAGAACTAAAACTCTACACAGGTATCCAATCCCCTTTGAAGATAACTGAAACCTGTGAAAGCCTTAATGAAACCAAGATTGATGAAGCTTATGGTTTCTTATGTCTCAATATTTTGAAAGATCTTATTTTCTATCTCAGTGAATTGAAGACTCTAAAAGAAGTATGGGAACTTGCCAAACTCTTTGGCAAGCAGGATGAGATGAGGGATTATCATTTGGAGAATGAACTGATTTCCCTAAATCTTGAGAATTTCGAGACCATCAATGAGTTCTTCACCAAGTTCAATAATTTGGTGCTTCAGTTGAAGCAATGTGATGTTGAGAAGAAATATGAGAAGTTGATTCTTTCAATCCTTACGAAGCTAGGAGTAGATTATTCAGTGTTTGTCTCTACTTTCCATTCGGGAAAACTCATCATTCCGAATTGGAATATGCCTACCTTGAATGTATTCATTGAGTCCTTAAGAAAATAGCATGACAATATTGTTCAGATGGGGTCCATAAAAACCTCCAAATATCAATCCCTATTTGTTGGAGGACCCAAAGCTACGAATGTTAGAGGAAAGAAAAAGAAAGAGAAGACCAAGTTTGATCATCCCAAGCAAAAGGAGAAAACCAAGTAGTCAAATGAGCCCTCTGGTTCAAGAAAATACAAGCAAAAGAAAAAGAACAAGACAAAGTGTTCTTACTGTGGTAGGGGATTTCATCCAAAAATCTCATGCATGAAGAAAAATATTGATCAGATCGACCTTCTCTTGGACAAAAACAACATAACTCTTCCAGATGGTGCAAGGAAGAAGGACAATAACGATCATGCAGAAAGAGGTCATGCACTCAAGGAAAGTGTTTCAAATTCTGCATCTCTTCTCATAGATTCAGGAGCTTTGAATCACATGGTTGCAAGAAAAGAATCCTTCTCTTCATTAGAATCCGACAACTGCATCTCCATCCACATGGGAGATGATTCACAAATTTCTTCGAAAGGCAAAGGTACTATTCATTTAGAACATGGCAGTTTTCAAAATGTTCTCTATGTTCCTTATCTAGCTTCGAATTTGCTTTCTATGTATCAGATGACACACATTGGTTTTCCCAAGAATATTGTATTTAGACCCGATGATGTTGAAATTTCTGATATTTCCACCAAAAATCTCATAGCAGTAGCAAAGCAAATCATGCTACAAAAACATATGAGCTTTCCCACTTTTGCAACATGAAAAGCCAAGTTCCCTTCTGACTCATGGAAATGAGGTTAGTCGGATATGGAATGAGAGGTTTGGACACCTAAATTATAAATATTTTCAACTAATACAAAATAATTCCATGGTTGAAGGCCATCTAAACATCAAATCCTCAAAAGGGATATGCAAGGGTTGCATCATTGGGAAGCATCATGAGCACAAGTTTGATTGAGGCAAAGCTAGTAGAGCTTCTTGTATTTTGGGGCTGATTCATAGTGATATCAGTGGTCCTTTACAAAATCCCTCCATGAATGGAACAAGGTATGTTCTAACATTCATTAATGACTTCTCCAGATTAACATGGGTCTACTTTCTCAAGAGCAAATTAGAAGTGCTTGAAAAATTCAAAACTTTCAAGGATTTTGTTGAGACTGCTACTGGGAGAAAGCTAAAAGATCTTAGATCTGATAATGGTGGAGAATATATAAAATCATAGCTTCTGCAACTTTGAGTGGAAAATGGAATCCAAATCCAGCACACAGTCCCCTACACACCTCAGCAAAATAGTGTAGCGGAGAGGAAAAACCGAGCATTGAAAGAGATGTCTACTTGTATGATTGAGTCGAAAGGTTTGGCTACAAATATTTGGGATGAGGCCATGAATGTTGCTGCATACATTCATAACATATTTCCATACTCGTCCGTCAAAGGTACAACTCCTTTTGAATCCTACACTTGTCACAAGCCTGATCTGTCACATCTCAGGGTTTTTGGCTCCATTGCATGGGCTAGAATTATGATTGAGAAGAGAAAATATTTGGAGCCACAAAGTACTGAGTGCATCCTCATTGGATATGCTGAAGAATCAAAAGGATACAAACTCATATATATCATATCCAAAAATATAATCATCGAGCAAAGTGTTCAATTTGAAGAACCTCTTCATGATCTACAACTAGTGGAGGAAGAAACTGCTATCCAAGAAGAAGATTCAAAAGAATATAATGAAATTCTTTGTTCTGATATTTCTGATATTTTATCATACATTAATGAACATGAAATATTAATTTCGTATTTGAATCCATATGATCCCCCTCAGTTTCCAAAGGGGGCAGAAAAGACTCTCACATCTACTGGTTCTAACATTGGAAATCCTGCCGATCCAAGAAGAACCCGAATAGACTTTCAAAGAGCAGGTATGGATCTTTCATATTCTGATCCATTGCTCTACAATTTTTTTTTTTTGATGATTGGTTCATATCCTAAGTCATACTACAATTCCCACCGATATCCAAGATGAAAAACCACCATGGATAAAGATTACGATTCTCTTCAGAAAAATGCAACATGGGAGCTAGTTACTCTTCCACTTGGGAGGAAATTGGTTCAATGAAAATGGGTCTACCGAACCAAGGTTTTTTTTTATGGTTCAAACTGAAAATAAAAATCTCGGTTGGTGGCAAAAGGTTTCTCACAAGTTCATGATGTGGACTACACAAAAAATTTTGCACGGGTTACAAAAATGGATTCAATCCGCCTAGTTTTGGCAATTTCCGCATCCAAGCACTGGGAGGTGCACCACATGGATGTGAAGAGTGCATTTAATCATGGATATATTCAAGAATAGATTTACATGAAGCATTATGAAGGTTACATATCAGATCCGACACTTGTTTGCAGATTAAGGAAATCCCTATATGGTTTAAAACAGGCCCCAAGAGCTTGGTATGCAAAGATGGATTCCTTTCTTCTATCGCAAAAATTTATGAAATGCAAATCAGATACGAATGTGTATCTACAGAAGAATGAAGGTAATTTTATGATCATTGTCCTTTATTTTGGTGACCTATTGATTACATGAAGCAGTCTTGCTTCGATTGGCACTATAAAAACCGCTTTACACCAAGCATTCGATGAGTGATTTAGGCCTCTTGAAGCAGTTTCTTGGTCTTGAGATCACTCGGAATTTTGATGGGATTATGATATCTTAGTCAAAATATGATTTGTACCTTCTAAATAAGTTCAATATGGAAGAATGTAAAGCGGAACCATTCCCATTCCTCTCAGGAATTAGTCTTGAGGATGGTGATTCTACCCTATACAGACAGTTGATTGGTAGTATTTTGTATCTGACACACTTTAGGAATGCTATTTATTATTCCATAAATGATGTGTCAAGGTACATGCAGAATCCCCATTAGCTTCACTAGAAGGAAGCCAAAAGGATCTTGCAGTATGTGCAAGGTACGAGACATTTTGGCATACACTATGCTACGGATTTCGATCTTGACTTGGTTGGATTCACTGATTCAGATTGGGAGGGTGATAGCATTGATCCGAAGTACACTTCCAGATATGTTTTCATCATTGGAACAGGGCCTATTTTCTTGTCAAGCAAAAAGCAGGGCACCATTTCCTTACCTTCAGCAGAGGCAGAGTATCGAGGAGCAGTCAATGCTTGCATTCAGGCAGTTTGGTTGAAGGGTATTCTAGCAGAGTTTGATATTGGTAGAACTAATTATACTGTCATATTTTGTTACAATCAGAGTGCTATGAATATCTCGATAGATCTGGTTCAGAGACAGAGGACCAAGCATATCGAGATCCACATGCACTACATCTGAGAGCTTGTGCATGACAGAACCATTGTACTGTAATATTGCCCTACAGAAGAGCAAATTGAAGACATCTTCACCAAGAGCTTCAATGAGAAATAGTTCTCTTACCTCTATTCACTGTTGGGGGTGAATTCTACTATGGTGAGGACATATTAGATCCTTCAGTGTTCATTTTGAGGGGGGGGTTTCTTTCCCACTGGCTTTTTCTTGCTTTCCTCACTTAGATTTTTTTGAGCATTTCTAGGATTATTTTTGTACTGGGTGACCTATGGCCTTTGTTTCTAGGGCCCTTTTATTATTTTTATTTACTCCTCCACATGAGATTAGCTTAAGGGGGTTTGTTGGAGAATTTTCCAACCACATGTCATTTATTTGAGCTTCACATCTTAATTTTCCACTTATTCTAAGTATTCTGCTCAATCATGTGCTTACATCATCAGTAGATCACAGTTTCAGTAAAATGGGCCTCCTCCTACATTCGAGGAGTCAATTGGGTCTCCTCCATCATTCAGGGAGTGATTTGCATGACTAAAGCACCCTACTCAATCCAAATGACAACATTTATTAGTTTATTCAGCCAACTGGAGACTAGAAGGCACCCTACTACACTAGTTGACTTCATCTGGTGTTATTTTCACCTAACATTCCGTTAATTGCATATAGAAAGGCGCCCTCCCCTATTTTTGGGAATTCAATTGAATTCTGGATTTAGTTAGACTCAGTTAGAAAGTTTCAGAGTCTGTTAGAGTGAGTTTCATAGTATTTAAGTGGTTAACTGATGTGTCGACTGGTGTTAACTTCCAAGTAATCCACTCTCATGCGTTCAATTCAAATGACCTCTCTGGAATTCGAATTGTGTGTCTTATTGTAGCCATTGTTACACATTGTAATCATCTTCTGATTTTACGATAATGCATGAACTGCGGAAAACCTTTTGCATCAGTGTTTTGACATATTATTTTCCGCATGCATCTCTAGTAACTGTTGTCTTTGTTTCATATATATTATGTGCTTATATTTTACAAGATATACCCTGGGGAAAATCCTCAAAATTATCAGAACAAAAACCCCTGCAATTGTTCTCAGTATATTATAATAGATAGCAAATAATGCTTTCTTTTACAACATAGCAGATTGATTTTGGAAGATAAGAGATCACCAAAATTCTTGGTGAAGATACATAAGAAAGAGAGAAGAGATAAATCGGATGTGTGCCCAACACAACAATAACAAGCACGAACAATACCCTACACAAAGAGAAGCACCTTTCCTTCAATGGAGAGTAGAATTCACTTCACTTTGGATTCAACAATCGTGTATATCCTATTTAAGCATTCCTCTCTTCTATTTTTAACTTCTAACTTTAGATTAAAATCACCCTCAAATTGGATGCATTAATCTTGCATGGAGTGGTGCGCCCCACTTCTCATGCAGTGCTTCATCCCACTGAGCTGTCACTTAGGATAAACATGCCTCTTAACTAAAATATTTCCCACTTAGTTAGGTGGATAACTTAACTTTCGACATGCAAGTGTCACAACTCACACTACTTCTTAAACTACTTTATTCTTTATTCTTTTCAATTCATTCTTATTGAACATTATGGTCATTTCAAAGCCATACTTTAACATAAATTCATTCTATATTGGTGTATATTGTAGCATCATGTATGTCAACATTCCCTCTAATCTTTTAAGTTTATTACCTTCTTAAACTTGAGACTCTTTCTCTTTTTAATAAATCCTATTGACTTTTTGAAAATATTTTCAATAGTTTTTTTTAAGAACCCTCCACAATTCATATCAACTCATGTTTAGGCTGCTCTCATTGTTCATTAGCTTATGGATGTTGATTTAGGTTGATATTAAATTCCTTATAGAACACTTCACAATTCATATCAACTCATGTTTAGGTTCCTCTCATTGTTCATTAGCTTATGGATCTTGATCTAAGTCGCTATTAAATTCCTTATAAGTGAGCATTTTGAAACCACATGTAGCTTCTTTTGGGTTGAAAAATTTAGTGAGCTCACTCTTTAAGCTTGCTACCTTCTCTAACTGTGGATTCTGCAATTTCCATTCATCTAGAATACTCATCCTTGTGACTTTATTCTTCACCTTCCCAATTGACAATATCATTCATCCTATTGCCCAAATTCCTTGCTAATTGTTTTGCCAAATCCTAAATTTCATCTATGTCTTTCATCCTCTTCTTGTATATTTCCTCTGGTTAGGAACGGTGATTGTGGATGGTGGTTGGGGTTGGGGTTGACAATTGCATGATTGTGGTTACTTTAGAAATTTAATCAATGAATTAGGCAAAAAATTGATTGTGATACCAAATCAAATGAACAAATTCAATTGTTGAGAAATATCCAACATAAGAATGAAAAATAATTAAAATCCATATAGAACTAGTAGATGATAGAATGGTATGAATGCAATGACATGTAATAATATACTTATATGACTACTTACAATGGCCTTGTACAATAATTAGGATGTGTCACTTCATTTTATTATTATTATTTAATACATTTATGTACATTTCATTACATATCCCTTTAAATATAATTTTTCCTCAAAGTATTTTATTTAAAACATTTATGTCTTTGATCTAGCTTGTGATGGATTTTTGTGATTCTCTATTTTAGCCAACATGATGGTTGAGAAAATGAGACATGAAAATGGTCATACATGTATACAACACAATGCAGTTGAATATTTTGAGCATGGATGGTTGATAAGTACAACATTTATTTTGTTAGATATCCCTCTTCTGATTGGAAAGGAAAGGGATCCTTTTTAAGCCAAAATGGACGACCAAAGATTCAATTTTGCAAATTGTATGACCCAACAACATCCTTATACTTTTGGAGTTATTAATTAATACTACATTACATTGTACCCTCTTATGTGAGAGCGCGGTATGATGCACTTAAGGATTCCTATTATATTCCATGAATTAGTAATGAAGAATTTGTATTCCATGAATTAGTAATGAAGAATTTGTAATAGAAGTGAGAGATAAAACATTAATCCCTATTGAGCTTGAGAAAAGAGGATGTGAGGATGAAACATATAGGAATATTGTGGTGAAAGATGAATTAAATAAATATAGTGATATGCAAGAGTGTAGAGTAAGAATATTGAAGAATGTAACTTTTAATACATGCAACACTTTTTGTAAAATGAATATGTATATTATAGTTTAATGAAAATATTTTTCTATTATTATATATGATTGTTTCTTTTATCAAAATATTCATTATATTATTAGAATATTTTACAATTCATTAAAAGATTCCCTAATACATTACAAGGTTTTTATAAATAAATGAAAGATTTTAAAAATATAATTTACAAAATTCACTAAAATAGTATATATATATATATATATATATATATATATAACTTCTCTAATTTATATATGTATAATTAGTATAGATTCATCTTAATTTTACTTTAAGATTCTAAAAAGGAGCTTGCATCTCAAGGGATTTTATCTGCATTAAGATAGATCTATGATAGTTTATTAATATGCAATTATTACAAAACTAATATCTAACTCATTATTATATTATCAACTTAAAAATACATTTAATATAATTTATTTTAAGTTATAATCATTCAATCGTCAACTATTCCAATTTGGAATCATGTTGTAAATGTTGTGTTTGCTAACACATAAATACTATAAATAAGCAAAATTTTCATTAATTAATTAATTGTGAATTAAAATAGTTATTTACTCAAATTCAATGGTCCAAGTGCCAACTATTACATGTTCTAAAGTATAACACATCAATCCTACACATAGACAAAAATTGCTTTCATTCATTGGTTATGAAGTAAAATAGTTATTTACTCAAATTTAATCATCCAAGTGCTAACTATTTCATGTTGTAAATTATAACATATAAATTCTACAAATACACAAAAGTTGCTTTCATTAATTAATTGTGAAGTAGAATGCTTTCAATTTACCCCATTATTAGATAATTTACAATTATCACAAAACTAATATGTTACTTATTGTTCTATTTTTAACTTAAAAATTTACACAATCCA
Organism: Larix kaempferi; assembly: GCA_027924585.1. NCBI lineage: Eukaryota > Viridiplantae > Streptophyta > Pinopsida > Pinales > Pinaceae > Larix > Larix kaempferi. The sequence goes on from BSBM01000715.1 coordinate 1,337,170, forward strand.
ATATATTCATCAACATACCAATTATTCCAATTTGGGATCCTAAAGAATAACACATAAACCGCACAAATGCAAAATTTGCGTTCATTCATTGATTATGAAGTAAAAATCTACCCATTTAAATTTGAAGCCTACATGTGACAGACGTGATACATCTCATCCACTTTAGGATGTAAAAAGGGCCTCTAGACCCAATAAATAAGTAAATGTCTAATAATATTGAAAATTTATATTTTCAATATGCATATATATATATATTTGAAAAAATATAGTGGACATTCACTTATTTATTATATATATAAATTTAAGAAATTTTTAACAAATTTCATATCTATAATCTTTTTCTACTCATACTTCCAAATTAGCAAGATATCCCCGTAACCTTATTTACTGAATTTTACCATAATATTCATAATTGATTCAATTGTTTAAAAAAAAATACTCAAAATAATTAGACAATATCTGCTCAAAATAGTTAGTCCCTCAAACTTTTCAAGTAAATCGACCAAGTCAAATCTTCGACTGATTTCCTTTTCTTCGACTGATTTCCATTTGAGTTAATTAGATTCTCCCAATAACCTATTGGATCCATCATCTAAGGTCGGTTAATCATTCAACTAAATGTAGAAATTTGTGTTGAACATAGACGTCATATAGACTTAAATATCAATATATAATATATTTAACTTTAAAATAAAGTAAATAAGACATGAATGTTGGATAATGGCCAATCATTAGATCAAGTTAATGTTTATGGGTCTAGTTTTTTTTTAGATAATTTGGAAGAATACATTTGCCAACCATCTTGATTCTTAGGTATCTTTTGGACAATCCCAAAAATAAATAGAATCACTTCCTCGTACCTAACGATTGACCTAAAACACAGGACAATCCCGAAAATAAAGGCACACCAAACAAAACGTCAATGACTAAAATCATACCAAACAAATAGCTATGTCGATGAAGTATATGAAAGTATCAGTTCCACTTGTTATTTAACGTGCATTTAAATTTTTCCCTTTTTTTCGGAAATAATTTAGCACATTTAATTTCTACAACGCATTTGTAGGGATTGCTTTTTAATCGATAACGACGTCGAGCAAAAACCCTTGAGCATGTACAAACAACCAGTCTCAACTCGATGCCCATTAGTAATTAGAAGATGTCTCATCATAAAGCTGATCTGGGCAAATCTGGTGACCTCAGCTCTGAAAGCTGATCCATTATCCGTGACTAAAACTGACGCCACACCAGAAATGAAAAAGAAAGGTAATATAATGTCATATAATGGCACAGAACAAGAAATGAAAAGATAACAGTGCACCAAGAAAACAAGCAAAACATCTTATTCACACTGACGGAGAAGGTATGGACAGAAGCTGATATCGAATAATATAATACCAACTCCAAATGAAAAAGGCTAAACGAAAGCTGCATGTAAGTAAAACCTAACTTGAAAGCCATAGATCTTTGATAGAGCGTAGCTCCTCCAAAGAAGCTCAACAACCCTGATGTAATACAAAGGTGACACTCCTGTGCCACCAACCATCTGAATGAACTTATGGCACAGAATGCAATAATCATATAGAACGAGAAATGTAGGAACAAAGGAACGCCAATGAGTGAAACATGCAGCAGTCACCAGTATAGCACAATCCACCTTCCAATAGAAAATGAAAAGGCTCAGCTGAAAACAATCGGCAGAGCCTAAGCTCAAATCCAGACCTCAAACACTCCTTCAATTTCCACAATTTAATGGTCTAGCACTCAGACCACGCCCATTTGCATATTTTTTAAGCAATTTTTAAAGCTAAAATGACAAGAGAATTAGTTAAAATTGTAGTTTATGTTGTTGGAATTGTATAAATAAAAAATTTCAAAAAATAATATAGAGAGCTTGCAATCAAAATTACAATTTAAACCATAAAAATTATTATTTACAATTTTAACAATAAAAATCACTATTAAAAAAATGACATCACCAAAAAGTACAAATCTTTTACCGTTAATGAGTTATCTTAGTCATTTGAAAACCCTTTCCTTTCCACAGTTGCCCAGCCACCTTTCCAAGCATGCAAAATCCAACCACAAACATGAACAAGATACGAGCATAGAGAATGTTGGCAGCTGCATTTAATTCCGTCCCCTGTCTTTATATCAAATCAAGTTAATTTTGTAAACCATTTGGTCGATGGAATTTAATACACAAGCGGTAGCTTGTGAGTACGAGTGCTGTCGAAGCCTCTAGATGCCACGACTTCTCAAGGTGAGGAAGCTTCTAGATGCCACGATGGACAAGTAGACTGTTGTAGAAACCTCTAGATGCCACGACTTCTCAAGATGAGAAAGCCTCTAGATGCCACGACTTCTCAAGATGAGGAAGCCTCTAGATCTGATCTGGTGTGTAGTGTTAAGACATACGCATGTAAAACCTTTCTGTTTTAGTAGGGGGCTCATACAGAAGAGTGTTTAGTTCATGTTGGATTGTTATGTGTGTTTCATAGAGCTATAGCTTAATGGCTGTAAGTGTAGAAATCATTGTGTGTGTTTGTTTGTTCTCTCTAACCAACAAATTGGTATTAGAAATAAAGGAAGAAGAAAGAGGCTCCACATAGGAAGAAGAAACCTAAGGAGCAGTATAAACTGAAAGGTTGAGAATATTTCACAACTTTGAATTGATAGAAGCAAAAGTAACTGGAAAAATGGGATCAAAATTTAAATGAAAGGAGACTATATAAATGATTAATAAAGATTATGATGAAGACGAAAACATTATTCACTGCAGTGAACATTGTATATGAACAACTATGTGAAAGAAGAAGATTCCTTAGAGAGATGACCAGAGTGAGTTTCCTAGTTGATAAAGACCTCACAACAAATAAAGTAGAATATGAAGCTGAAGCAATGAATAATGTTGGAAGCATGTATGGTTTCACAAACTTAGAAGATGCAAAAACAAAAAGGGAAGCAACAACATCTCTAATCAATGTTGAACATTTTAATGAAAAGTACATTTATGATAATGATGAAAAACTAGTGTATATATAGAGGACATGCCCAACAAGGCATTGAAATTTTTAAGTAAATCTAATGAGAAGCTAGTCTACATAGAGGACATGCCCAAGGAGGCATTGAATTTTTTAAAATTCAATAAATCTAATGTTTGTATTTAAATGTAAGTATAATAAATGTTGAATATAACCACTTTTCTGTTACAAAAGAAAATGAAGACATCCCTATAAGGGTTGTAGGATTTGAAAACTCAATTAAGATTGAGGGAGAATTTGAGAATAAAAATAACATTAATTACAAACAGATAATTAAAGAAAATTGCAAACAAGTAAAAGCTACAAAAGAAGACAAAGGTTGCTGTATAGTTGAAGACTTAAAAGTTAAAAATCATGAAGAACTTGTGATTAAAGAAGAAAACCTCGTTAATATTATAGAGAATGAAGAACTAATTGATGAAAGGGATAGAAATCTATTTGTTGTCATGAATGAGCAGATGCTAGAGCTTTTAGTATATGATGAAGAAGATTGCATTAGTAAAGAAGAAAAATTGCAAATCAACAAAGAGATAAGAGCTTGTAGTATATGATTAAGAAAATTGCATTAGTGAAGAAGAAAAATTGCAAATAAACAAAGAGATAAAATATTCAAGACATGATGAATGGAGTAGTCATGGATGTTGATGAAGACAATTACATGGTCGTTGTGGCAATTGAAAATGAAAATCTTTATGCAGTGTTTGATGGAAGTTGTGATGTTGGTGAAGAAGGAGAAAAATGAAGCAATGAAGAGAATGCAATTGTGAAAGTTGCATGTGCAATAGCACAAGTTCCAAGACAATCGGAACAACATAATATGAAAGAAACGGTTGCTTTATTTGACCATTTACTTGTTTGTAAGTGTGCACAAAATGACAAAAACAATCTTGCACGCTTGCAGATGAATGTCCACTCTGAAGATGTGCCAAAACAATGGGATAGCATAAGTAACTAAGATGCATTTTATGATGTTGAAAGTTGGTCTTAAGAACCTAAGAGGATATTGAAAATGAAGAAAAGAGTGAAGATGAAAAATATCACAAGAATTGATGAACACAAAGTGTGGAGTACAAACAAAAAAAAAAGGTAAAATATGTAAGTGTTGTAGCATACTATGTATGTTCAAAGTTAAGGAGGGTATTGGAAGGTCCGTTTAATCCATGCATGTGTCTCTATACCAGCATAGATCCATCTTAACTCTTTCTTTATTAGGGATCAAACCTCTTGAGGAAGTTTAGGACTCTAAAACGGGGTTTGCACCTCAAGGGATTTGATCCCCGGTCTCGGGGCTTGATAGAATGTTAAGATGGATCTATGATGGTTTATTAATATGCAACTATTACAATACTAATTTATTTAGCTCATTGTTATATTATCAACTTAAAAATACATTTAATCTAATATATTTTAGGTTATAATCATTCAAACACCAACTATTCCAATTTTGATATCTTATAAATACTAAGGCAAAAGTTGCATTAATTAATTAATTATGAATTAAAATAGATATTCATCCAAAACTAATATCTAATCACTAACTATTCCAAGTTGGAATCATGTTGTAAATGCTAACACATAAATACTACAAATAAGCAAAATTTTCATTAATTAATTAATTAAGAAGTAAAATAGTTATTTACCCAAATTTAATGGTTGAAGCCCACTCAAAAATTTCATCCATTCATTGGTTATGATGTAAAATAGTTATTCTTGTAACTATTTATGAAAAAATTATTTAGAGTGTGAGAATGCATGAATGGAAATTGAAATTAAAATTTATGTATATTTATATAAATGTATTGTGTAATCTAGCCAATTTAAATTTTGAGTCAACATGTGACAGACTTAACACATCTCATCCTCATTAAGTTGTAGAAAGAGCCTCTCCACCCAATCAAATGAAGCTAATTTTATAAATTGTTTGGTAGTTAAGAATTTAATACACCAATTGTAACATGTGATGATAACTTGTGATGATGAGTAGACTAATGTCGAAGCCTCTAGACGACACAACTTCTCAAGATGAGGAAGCCTCTAAATCATCTGCGGCATAGAGTTAAGACATATGCATGTAAAAGTTTTTTTGTTGTTCTAGAATTGGGGTTAATACAGAAGATCGTTCAGCTCTTGTTGGGTTGTTTTGTGTGCTTCATAAAGCTATATCTCAATGTTTGTGATTGTAGAAATCATTTTGCATGTTTTGTTTGCTCCTCCTACAAACAAAGAAATGTAAAATGAAGACTGGAGAACCGCAAAACAAAATTGAATGAGCTACCTCAAACCATCAAGGCCTCTAATAATTGAATGTTCCAAACACTCATATTCATATTTAATGAAAATGAAAATTTAATAACGATGTGCTCGATTCTACGTTTTAACTATTTTTTTTTGTTATAAGTAAATTCATTAAAATGTAAAATACATATAACCCATCTATTATAATAGCTCAACTATATGTTATCTTATTCAGGATTTAAAATTCCACAAAATGTAAACAACATCCATCATCTCAGGAGTGAGAATGCAATCTCAAAACTATAGCTTGGATATGAGAAAATGGTTTGAATGTTGGGAAGCATAAATGTTGGGAGGAATGAGAATGTTCATGTGTAACATGATACTGCATGAGCCTATGAATGATTCAATTTGAATTAGCATGATAGGAAAGTGCACACGAATAGAGATGGCTCAAATTTGGATGATGGAGTTTTTTAGACTTCTCATGTTTTGTGTTGGCCCCCATTTTTGAATCCAATTTTCATCTAAATCTTGCTTTGATGAAGATTTAAGGGCTTAAGGTCTAGAAATATTAAGGGCTTAAGGTCTAGAAATATTAACCGTTGTGATATGTAGCAACTACCGTTGTGATATGTAGCAACTACTTAGGAGTATGTTGCCAAGTACGGTTTCTATTTTTGACTGATGCATCAAATCTATGGGAGGTCGAATCTGTTGGTTCGATGTTTCTCCCTTTGTAACTTGTAAAACTCTATAAATACCATGCTGATATGGTTTGAAAAGGACGAGACAACATATAGAAGCATACTAAAACTTATCTTTATTGTTATTTCTGATTAATGAATATCGAATTCCCGGGAGAAAGATCATGTACATAACCATGTGTAGTTTCGTTGTGTAACCCAACAGGAGGGCCCGCCTTGTGGACTGTGCGTACATTTTCTTCCTTTGATTTTGTTGTCAACATATATATATCTGCAAAGGTACTATGTGCATAAAATCTCGTGCTTTGTTCATAAATTCCTTTTTGCAATATGTTATGGTAGTGGAGATTTAAAATGCTTGCATTTGTACATCAAACGTGTTCAGGTTTTGTATAAATTTTCATCTTGTTTTTCTTTTGTTGTATGAAAAGACATCTTCTCCATAGTGTTTATCTTGTGTCATTTAGATCTAATTCTAGATTAGTTGTAGATTTAATTTTATGTAGATTTCTATTTTGATTGTATTTCTCTGCATAAGATTTCACTCGAGTTGCTCCTTAGAATTACATCATTCTATTAGAAGCATTCTTAGAATCAGTACTTCATTATAATATTCATCTTAGATCCGGTTTCTCTTTTACAAATTTTATAGATTAGATTTCATTTAATTATATACAAGTTTCATAGGGTAGATCTCACTTGCTTTGTACTTAGATTTAGATTTCATATGATAGAATTCACAAGTTTGGATTTCAATTAAATGCTTTGCTTTTAGTTTTGTTAGTTAGTGACAATGCTCTGTTTTCTATAGTTTAGAGTGTGGTTTGATATCTTGCACTTGCATTTACACCCACAGCACTATTGATGGTTTGGGTTTGAATTTGTAAAATTATTTGTGGATTAACTTTAGTTTAGATATCCTTTCTATCAAGATTGTTATTTTGGAATTGTGCATTTGATAATCGCTAAGTAAAGTTGGTTTGGTGTTATTCATGATTAGTGATTTTGAGTTCTTATTGTTTCAATCACTAATGAAGAGATTAAAATCCTAACTTGTGAGGTATGGATTTCGTCTAACTGGATTCCTTCTAAAATATCAAACTATTTTTATTTGCTTGTTTTATTTTGAAGTGTGTTTGTCGGCTTTAGATTAGGCTAAACTAGGCTCCAATACTGCATTTCTTGTGCTTCTGGTTGACAATTTAATGTTGGATTAATATTGCATATATTTTTACTGATATTTTTGGTGTCGTTGTCAGGGAGGTGTTAAAGGGATAGGAATTTCGGTAGGTAAATATGGTGCCTTTAAATTACACAACTTGGGGGAACAAATTAATGGTAAGACACAAAAATGACCTCACTATGAACTTTCCGTATTACACTGGCACATCCACTTTGGTGGGGTTGCTCCAAATCCTTGTTGTTCCCTTTTAAGCAAGAGTGTTTCTTTTCATATGAGTGTGGTTTGTTTTTCAATTGATTTCTATTTATTTGTTTTAAGAGTCAGTTTGTAATTATTTCTTTTGGCTTAGGTAAAATCTCTTTAAGTATGTAGTTAGTTTTCATTTCATTTTGATTAAAAATATTTTTTTAAAATTCATCATCAAAAATATTTTGGGTGTTGTAAAAACCCAATGCACTAATCCATGTGTGATACAGAACTCAACAACCAAGAAGAAAAAGTTCAAGTATGATGAAGAATTTGAAAGAACTCTTTCAAATCCTAGCAATGGTTAGGATCTCAATCCCTACCTCTCAAGAGGAACCAATTTTGACAGCAGTCAAGAAATTATATGTATCTCTGGAAGTGATAGAAGAACAAGAGTTCCATGACACACATCCACAAGAATATCTAGAAGCCTCCTCTAATAAAATTTTCCAACCTATAAAGGATACTAAAGAACCATGGACCGCATTCAATGGAGAGCAACCATGAGAACCTGAGATTGAGGAGTTCTTAACGTGCCTATCTGAAGACCCTTTATGTACTCAAGAGACCAATCATCCAAAAGAAGACGATTTGCATGGCATAGTAGAAGAAGACATTCATAGTTGTCCAATTAAAGAAGTGAACCAAGAACACCATGATTACATTGAGTACCGGTTCTAGGAAACCATGAGGATGAATCGACACTATTCTTTTCTCCAACAACTCTTAATATCCTACCAATTAGAACAATCGATTTCTAATATATTCTTTTCTCCAACAACTCTTAATATCCTACCAATTAGAACAATCGATTTCTAATATTTTGGTATTTATTAAAGTAATGATTTCAAACTTGAATGTGAGTATATTTCTAATCATGTTACGCACATGGCTCCTTGGAAATATTCCTATACTTGAATTAAAAAGAGGTTATGTTTCTAGGCAAGGTAGCATAATAAATTATTAAAGACTGCATATAGTTGTTAGTGTAGTTTTAAAAATATAGTGTAGCATTGTTTTTATGCTTTCCACGAATAAATGGGAACGGTCATGATGAGAAACTAATCTTCAGGGAATCTTGTTGTCCCATAATTTTTAATTTTTCCAGTTGATAGTTAGTTTTCTAGTAAAATAGGCTTTGATGATTTGCTTAGAATTTTGAAGGTACGCTCTTTTCAGCTGGATTGATTTCAAACTTGAATGTGACTATATTTCTAGTCATGTTACGCACATGGCTCCTCTGGAAATATTCCTATACTTGAATTAAAAAGGGGTTATGTTTCTAGGTAGGATAGAATAGTAAATAAGTAAGTAAAGACTGCATAGAGCTGTTAGTATAGTTTAAAAATTACAGTGCAGCATTATTTTTATGCTTTCCTCGAATAAATGGGAACTGTCATGCTAAGAAACTAATCTTCGGGGAATCTTGTTGTCCCATAATTTTATTTTTTCCAGCTTATAGTTAGTTTTCTAATAAAATAGGCTATGATGATTTGCTTAGAATTTTGCAGGTACGCTCTTTTCAGGTGGATTGAGAAGGCATCTTCATAATTTGTAAAGGGAATTCATTTCATTTTTTTGGTTCTGTTGTTTCTCCCAATAGAAATACTTTTTACTTTAATTTAAGTCAAAGGCCTTTTTTGGAATAGTAGAACTTTTTTTAAGACTTTCCTAAAATATGTTTAATGCTTGCTAATTTTGTTTCCTTGGTCTTATCATTCCCCAAGCAGCCTCTTCTCTTGGTTGATTTTACACTCTGGGATATTTTAATAGGAAGAAATCTAAAAGGAACATACTTTTATCATTATTTCTAATATTCCCTAACATAGGCAGTTATCTTTTTGTTCTTTTTCAGATTCCATTTTCTTTATTTATGCATATTTTCATATTTTATTTATGTAATAGCTTACATCCCTTTTCTTATTTTACCTTGGGATTACATTGTTAAAAAGTCTACCTTATAAAATACAGAGGTTACTAGTGCAATCTGATTTGGCTTCCAAGTTGATTAGAAGAGCATTTATATAAATAGTAACAAGAAGGGACATTAAGTTAATCATGTAAAAAGGTTTCAGAGTTGGTTCTCCATCCCACTCATTATACAAGTAAGCCAAATAAATGCTACCTTAAAGGTGGTGGTATGGGACAAGAGCCTCTAATAGAGAATAGGTGTATGAGGCTAACCCGTTGGGATCAAGGAAATTTTTAGGGGCGAAATTTCGCCTAATGGCTATTTTTTGGGGCATTTTTTCAAAAACTAAATTGGCTATTTGGTCATTTTTTGTCTCTAATATCGTCTATATTTACATAAAATAAATTTTTTTATCATGATATTCGCCAAAATTTACAATTTTTGATGGTAAATTGTATTTTTCATTTTTAATATTCACCTACCAATCTATATATATGTTTTTTTCAATCCAAAATAATTGCCTAGAATACTATACTTAAGTATATTTTTATAATCCTTAAAAAATACCCTGGTCGAGATACTGAATAGGTCTGTTTCCAGCGGGTACCGGCCTATGGTATGACTAGAAAAACCCATCAGGGTACTGAACAAGCTCGTGAGAAGTGGGGCACTCTGCTTGGGGGGATCTTTCTTGAATGTCAAAGTTACCCCATCGAAGTACTGAACATGCTTGCTGGAAATGGGTTTTGACTTTGATTTATTTTATTATTCCTAATCTATATTTGTATATATAAATAGTATACTTGTGTAAATCATTAGGAAGAAGCATGCATGGTCGAATTAAAGATTAAATTAATTCCATTAAATAACCCTTGGATAATGGTCTTAAGATAACTTTAAGACTCTGCCATCTGGATCCTACTATATCTAAGGTGTATATCTTAAGGGTGAAATTATGTTTTAGTGGCTTAATGGACTTGAATGTGAACTTTATCATTATCACTCGGATAATTGTAAATCTTGTGAGTTGAAAAAAGAATGAGTGGTACTCCATGGATTTCGTTTGTAAATACTAATTTTATTCTTTTCTCGTTTAAAGAAAATAAAATAAAATCCCTACTTCAACTTTAAAGAGGGGATTTCTAGGCATAATAATGTAAATCTCTTTCATAGAATTCTTTATAAGCAAAGAAAACTTGAATCTGTCCTATGGAGCATAAATCCAGGGACCGAGTGTAATTTTGTGGGTATATCTCAATTACAGTCAAGGAAAGAATGTTTATAAGTTGACCGAGATAGATGGTTCTTCATAGATATGTAGTTATTCAATAAATATTAAGGGGGTTATTACATAATAGTTATGCCATACTTTGATCAATTATATATTTACCTATGTTTGTAGTCTTATGACTTCTTTCCTTATGTGGCTAGATTGATGATCATAAGCTATGAACTATAGTCAGTAACAACCCTCAATTTTCTGTTCTTTCCAAATAAAAGGGAGATAAACTCAAGGAGATCTTGGAGCTCGAAGTATTTATCTATTCCACCCTTGTCCCAATGCATCCAATGTAGTTACATTTCTAGTTTGGATGATGTGGAAGCTAGCATCAGTGAGCCTTGTTGGCATCAATGAGCCTTGTTGGCAGCAGTGATCTAGTAGCAGTAGAGGATCAACATTTCTGGACTTTCAGAGTTTTATATATTTTCAGAATTTTGGCAATCATTCCTTGGGAATTTTGATTTTCATTAATAAGAAATCACTCGATTTTATTCAGTATATATTTGCAAGCCTTCTTCGGTAAAGTGCTGAAATCAGTGTGGAAACTAGTGCAGAAACTGGTACTGAAAACCTGTAAGTGGTGTTCTTCAAATTTCACTCTTAAACTTTTTCCCAAAAATTGCTAAGAATTAATTGAAACTTTTTTAATAGTGTTGAGGCCTATTTTCTCTTCTTGTACTATGGTATTCTTAAGATCTTTTCCAGTTTTTATATTCTATTAACTCCTTTTATCCCTATTCTGCAAACTTTAGAGAGTGGCCAATGAAAGTGCAGGTATGATTGTTCGGTCTCAAGTTCTATTATTAATGATGTAGGAAATGAGTGAATGACATAAAGAGTACCTTAAAATATTATTGATTTCAATTCTGCCCCTCAATTAGTAAGATCAAGACAAACTTTAAACTTTCATTTTTAGTCATGACTTACTTCTTTATAGTGATCCATGCTATGAAAAATGGAATGTCTTTATGATTTGTCACTCTCTTGAATGATTATTATTTTTATTATTCAAATATGTTGGTTGTATTCCTCTTCCGTGTAAGAGATTTAAACTATATGCTCACATTTTTATAGTCATATCTCTATGATCATGGGCATACTTTTATGGTCATGTCTCTATCATTGTCATGCAGTTTGTTTGGGTTCTTTCTATATTAAATATGATATAATTAAGAACCCTATGTTATTTTCAAATACATTCGACAAAATGAATGGATATTTTAAACATATAGTTGAAATTTACAAGCTCTTGTCCAAATCAAAGATTTGGACAAGAGCTCAAATTCACATGAATCATTTATTTAATCCATACACTAACTATGATGATTCCTTGGAGTGTGACTATACTTCTTCATGATAATAACGACCTCCATTGATACTTCTTGGATTATTTTTTAAAATACATATGATTATATTTAAATTTGGTTATGTTTGTTCTTAATTCTGTGCAAATCGTGCCAAAGATGGTACTCATAGTCACTTCCTAACTACATAATACGAATTAATCCTTTGGACTTAACGTCGATCACCTATCATCATTAATTTGAATTAGAAATTTATAGCCATACAGTGATCATGTTTCAATGAACGCTCAATTGTACTCCCCAATTGAACGAGTCATTCCCATCATTTTTCTTTTTGTAATAAACAGGCGATGTATTCATATAAAGTTTGAGGTTTCTAACATTTGAATTTGAATGTTTTACAGTTATATTTTTATCTCTATGAGTTCTTCTATATGTGGAAGAATGGGTAGCGGCGTTATGAACCTACCTCCATGTTTAAGCTCGAAACACTCAATGAATTTCAAACTTGTTAACAATAGTTTTATGTTACAGGTTGGAAAGAGTTCTTATCACGGGGGCTTCACTCAATAAACTGCTATCATAGCACATTCGTTCGTGGCATATGAAACAATACCCCTGATTTCACTAAATATTGGAAAATACCTTCCAAAATCGTTTTTTTTAACCCCCTCCCAATATGCCTTCCTAATTAAAAAAAACCCCTATTTTCACTAGATATTGTATGTATCAATTTTCATAACATTTTTTATATTCCTTTATATTTCTACCTAGTATATTGATATGATACCCCTCTTATGACCCCATATGCATTCTACAATGTACCTTGCTTCTTTCGATGTATATTGTGGATGCACATTACTTCACCCACAATGCAATTACCCAACCACATATCATTATGATTTGAAACATCTAATGGTCTAATGAAGAGATAGGAGATCACTTTTTGTATGTCACTAGAGCCAATGCACATAGTACAACATTTAGATTGCATGTTGCAGTTCCCCAATTGCTGACTAAGCCTGTTGTGGGCTAGGTATCCAAGCCCCCAGGGCTTGTAACAAGCTCTAGGAGGCTGACTAAACCTCCCAAGGCCTGTAATAGGCACGAGTGGTTGGATTTTCAAGCCCCCAAGGCCTATCGAGGGCCTATAACAGGCCCTAGAGGCTTAGAGCCTCCCAAGGCTATTGGTAACAACTGGCTGAGTGCTATTGGTAACAATTGGCTATCAATGACCACTGTCTCTCGACTATGATCGACTGGAAACCCACTTCACCACGAAACCCCCTGGCCTCAAGCATGCCTCAAGATGCGATTTCCCTGCGAACTGATAAGCTCAAGCCTTGCCTCAACCCTATTTCTCATCTAGTCATGATCCTGCCATCTCCATTTGGCAGATATTTGTCAGCCCACCCATATAAAAAAGACCCCAAAGTATTTTTGTATTGTTACATTAAATAAAAAAACCCTTTGCCCCTTAATATATAAGCAATATATTTTTTAGGTTTTCATGAATATTTAATACCACAATATGAATGAACGTGGTATTATATTACCTTCTAGTGAAGCCCCCATGGTTCTTATCTACTTTACAGGGGTATGACGACACTGTCTCACTCAAGTTCACCCTAGGGTTCGATGGTAGGACCCCTCATTCATGGTCTATTATTTTTGAGGTCTCAGAAGATATGGTTGGTTAAGCTACTCGATTGCCTAGAAAAAGTGATAGATGGTTTAAGAGTCTGAAAGTCAATCGGCATGAGTTTTATCATTTCTTGAAGGAAGAGTATAGAACAGTGGATGACACAAAGCCTGGTATTCAAAAATTTGGATCAGGGACGAGTTTCTTAAGCCTTTTTCAATCATCTAATGCATCATTACTTGTGAAGGTAGATTCTCAATTTACTATTCCTATCATTTGAGAATTCTTCTTCACTTTGAATCACAAAAGCTTCTCAATTTTCCATATTTTTTTTGCAAAAGTTTGGGGAAGATGGCTTCACAAATCAGGAGGAATACCCAAAACCCTACCCATAGCTTATACCAACATGGACTTATTAAAATATTGGTCTTAACTGAGTTGAATAAAATAAATCATACTTGGGATGGTTTTCTCCATGAACTCTTGCATTATCAAGAAGCTCCTCAACATAGCATTGCCCCTGTTTCTCTAAATCGCATCCCAAAAACTAATATAGCCTCACCTGTGCATACATATGAACCTAATCCAATCGTGTAAGTTAATGAACATTTTATTACTATGGAGATAGAGGGATTTCCATTTGAAAAGGTGTCTAAAAGGAGAAGGGGCTCAATTAAAACTATTGTTGTCGAGAAAGATGCTCCCTTTAGATGCATTACTCGTAGCATGACTCATAAGAAAACATTGTCATCAAATAAAACCATGTCTAGTCCAACTCGAATTGTTACATCTTCCTCCCAATCTGAATCCCAATAGGATACTCATCCTCAAGAGGATCTACATGAAGTAAGTTGGGTTATATCAGAGTTGAAGAAGCATCAATATCAAGTCCCTCCACCTAAATATTCTCAGGGGACTTTATCCATTCCTAGGGAGGAATTTATTCCTCAAGTGGAAAACTCCACTTCTGCCAATGTTTCAGTTTTAGCTCGCCTTCAACAACAAAACAAGAAATTAGAGGAGCAATTGCATGAAGAAGAATTCCTAGAGCGTTACATCAAGAAGGAGAATAAGAGAATGAGGAAGAGAATTACAAAGTTGTAAACACAAGTGGAGGAAGTTGTTGGTACTAATAAGGTGCAAAAAAAGAAATTGAAGAAGAAAGATAAGGAGATACAGGATCTGAAGAATCAATTGAAGGCACAAAAAAAAAATCCCCCTTCTCCTAGCAAACTCCATGTATTAGCAACTATAGTGGTGAATGGTGCAGGTCTATAATTTTTATCATCATTTTTTATCCTTCTCTACAGTGGGACCTGCAAAACCTTTGGTGTGGGAGAGATGTTGGCCTCCATTTTTGGCCATCTTTATACTCATTTTTGAAGCCATATTTCATCTAAATATTGCTTTTATGAAGATTATGGTCAGGCATATTATCCATTTTGGTATCCATCTCACCATATCAAGGGCTTAATGGTTTTTTTTATTGAAGGTGCATTTTTATGTGTAATTTGATCATTTTCCTTCATTTTTAAATTATTTTGAATTTGACCCTTAAATAATTTTTCATTAACTAGTTGTTTGCCTAGTAATCCTTTATGCAATTCTTGGTCCTAGGTTTCAGCACTTGTTTCCACACTTGTTTCTACACGTGGCCATGGGTGAATCATCCATTTTGTTATTTGCAATCTCTCTTGCTCAAAACCACCAATGGGTTTTTCTCATGGATGCTCATGGATGGTGAGAGGTTCATTAGATTGCACCCATGTTGTGGGAAATTGACCTCAACCTTTGGTCAAAGAGTTTGGTCAAATGTGGCAATGTTTCTTTATGGATCCAAAATTTATGCATGTAATTCTTATCTATAATTTTGTCCTCATGACATCTTGTCGCAAAAAAAAGCTAGAAATATTAACCATTGTGATATGTAGCAACTACTTAGGAGTATGTTTCCAATAGTTTCTATTTTTTACTTATGCATCAAATCTATGGGAGGTTGAATCTATTGGTTCAATGTTTCTCCCTTTGTAACTTGTAAAATTGTATAAGTACCATCCTAATATGGTTCGAAAAGGAGGAGACAACATATAGAAGCATACTAAAAATTGTATATATTGTGATTTCTGATTAATCAAGATCGAATTCCTGGGAGTAAGTTGTAATACCCTCTGGTTTATCCCCTGGACATATTATTGTTGTTGTTATGTTGGACATAGTGGCACAAGGTTCCTGGACTATGGTTTGAACATTATTATTATTTTTATTATGTTGAACTTATAAAATAATTAATAAAATAAAAAAAAATCGGACGACCAATGACACGAAAGAGAGCATGAGGAACCATGATGTTACGAGCAAGGGGTTGTGGAAAAGTGTTTACCTATGTGTCTTGAGCCTATGTTGATGTTGTACACCCTTCATATGTACTTGATGGACCCTCTTGGTTATGCACCTTGATGTGTTATGTCACTCCTTGGTTTTATTTACCCTGAGATTAATTTTTTATTGGAGGATTGGAGTCCCTCTCTCACCTATTGCGCCCTCATGAGTTGGATTAGTGTGTCTCTTGGGTAGCCACCTAATGTGTAACTCCAGTTTACTATTCTAGGAATGTGACTCTCATGCTTGTGTCCCTCTCTCTCCCAATTTGAATTGCTTATGAAGGAATTCAATTTCCTATTTTGTCTAGTCACACTTGTGTGTTGGTTCATTCTTTTGCTCGTGTGCTTTTGTTTGGAA
This sequence comes from Larix kaempferi, assembly GCA_027924585.1. NCBI lineage: Eukaryota > Viridiplantae > Streptophyta > Pinopsida > Pinales > Pinaceae > Larix > Larix kaempferi. Next base: position 1,353,464 of record BSBM01000715.1, read on the forward strand.
CTTCTGGTTTGATTTTTCTGCTTTTGATATGATATTATTTCTATTCATTGCACCCTCGTGGAGCATGTTCTCAAGCTGAGTTACTCTGGAGGCACTAGTGTATGACCTAGAATTGCCTCTAGAGATCCTGGATTGGCAGCAGGGGTGAGGTCCACTGCCATTAGATTCGAGGTTGGACAAAGTTGTGTATTTCCTCTATAGATCTTGGTTTGGAGGCAGGGGTGAAGTCCACTTCCATGGATTTGAGGTTGTCCTGAAGCCACTAGAATTTCCCAATATTGGAAGTGCTACTTTCCATTGGGTTGTGGTTGGACTATTTTCCTAGAGCCACTGGAATTTCGTTGGAGTGAAAATAGAGGCCACACTTTCCATTGGGTTGTGGTTGGACTTATTTCTTGAGATAATTTGTGGTTTATTACACTATTTCTTGTGGCATCATGGTTCTAGCCAGGGGGTGATCATTGCAAAGTGATTTTTGGCTTTCATTGTGTCTACGACTGGGTGGAACATGGAACAGTCAATTATGGTTGTGTATTTGGAAAATATAAGTGCTTTATCTCATGTTTATTTAATTTATTTGGCTCTATATAATTTATTTATGGATGGCCATGCAATTTTTGATGAAATGTATGAGCTATTTGTGGAAGAAATTTCTCATGGAACTCAATCTATTTATGCAAGTAGATTTTGTGAAGGAATCCAAAACTAGTTTTTGGGATTTTTTGCACAAATTGTTTGAGGAAATTATTATTTGGTACCTATGCTACAAAAATGATATTTATTCCCATGTTCATTATATAATTTTTATTTGTATGGTACAGTAGCCTCGGAATGGCTTAATACGCTTCTCTTTGATGCTTCTACCTTTTATTCGAAAACTAATTCTTCCAATGGATTGTTTTGCATAGGAGACTTGGCACATGAAGTGTTTGTAAAAATTCCTGGGTGTTATTTTATGATTATTTCTGATAAATACACTTGAAATTTTTGTGACAATGCGAGGATAAATCTTCTTGATATTGTTTGGAAAATTTCTACCGAAATTCTAGATCAATTTCCAATTTCTAGCTCCTTTAATGGAATTGTTTTGAGTATATCTGTGACTTTGCATATGAATTATTCGAATAAATGTTCTAATGATATATACCTCTGCTATGAATGATAAAACATTTTATTTATATTTTGAATGGAATTTGAATTATTCTATGATCTTTGGATTTAATTATTCTAGTGATTCCTAGAATTACTAGCCAATTCGGATGAGTAGAATTAGATACTTTTGTGAATTGTTTAATGGAATGTATATGGGAGGAAATATACTGACATATGAATGTAGGTGACCCATGTTATTATTTCCATGATCTAAAATATTAATATATTTCTCTTTATTTCGCAGTGAAAATTGATAACTAGTTGTGGATTGAAATCTATGTTTTCGTAAAAACAGAATGCTACAGCAATGTGCTCTATTTATAACATGTTTTTTTTTGTATTTGGATACTTATCATGTGTGATCCTTTACTTATGTATGCATTTCATTTTGGTTCAGTTATTTAGAGTCAATTCCTTTCAGTGAATGCTAACTAGTTTCATTGGAATTGATAGAAAAGATCACCTTATGAGAAATTGGAATGATCTGCAAATAAACCTTTAATTGGATGTAGGTGCACTCTTAAATATGTTGTTAATGGATGTAGTATTTATTTTTGGTTTAATGGAATCGTTACAAGTTGATTTTGCGCAAGGCTAGCTGCTTGTATTGGAAAACTAGTTAATTGGTCTTGTGGACTCTCTTTCATACTTACCATGATTAATTATAGTAATTTTGGTAATTTAGGCCTTATTTAGGTGTAATTATATGTTATTAATCCATTGGGATTGATAATGTATAATATATGGTTATTGGTTAAACAATTGGATTTTTGATAGGCGGTGTCGTCATTTGCGCACTAAGTGTCGTTAATTGTCGTAATTAACACCTTAATTACTAGTTAATTGTGATTAAGAATAATTAGCCTTTAGAAGTGGTTGTCATCTCTGATATGTCTTGGATTTAAGGTTTGATAATTTTCTATGATGCTAAGAAGCCTTCCCAACCCTTAGATCAAATGTGGGATGTGTTAATGAATTTATATTAAATTATTGTTAATTATTGGATTTTGTGTTGCAAGTAATTTTGGAAAAATAGAAATTAAATGTTTATGATTTATTTGATTAACTAAAAATCAAGTAATTATGCTAAGATATCTAATGATATATCACTTAGACACTCTAATATCCTTGAGGTACATTACAGGTGGTATCAGAGCGAGGTTGCAACACTGCGGCTATTGGGCCTATTGGTCGCTTTAAAATTGTTTGCTTGAATAAAAGTTAAATGTTGCCTATGTGAAAGTTAATTATGAAAGTGTTTCTATCTTTGTGAAATATGAAAATTTATTTGTTATTTTGAATATTGAGAATGTGTTTCAAAAGAATTATATCCTTTTATGCATTTTTCTTAGTTATTTATTTAAAAAATTGAAGACTAGTATAGTATAAGTTTGTTTCTTCTTAACTAGAAAATTAATTATTATTTAAGAAAATAAATAAATTTGATAATGGAATGTTAAAAAAACTTAGAATGAACACATTGCAACTCACAGTAAATAATTTAACCCAAGAATTCCCCATAGAGAAAAATAGTAGAGGGTGGAAGATAAACACACAACCCCTTATGGCCCTAAACAGGAGTATGTAGGAAGGAGGAGGAGTAGTTCATCCCTTTACATGGAAGACTTGGTTAAGAAATGTAATGAAAGGATCACTCACCTTCAAAAACAAATCATGAAATAAATAATATCCTTAATGACTAACAAAGACAAGGAAGAAACGAAAAGCAAGAAAACTTACTGTAGGATGGACTTTCCACCAGACAGTTACCATACACCTCCCTTGAGAAAAAGAGCTAGAATTCCTAATATTAGTTCAGGAAGATTTTCAGATGACCGTAATAGTAGAAGGATAAGGTATGAACATGATCAAATGATGGTAGAATTAATAAATACCAAACCTCCAACCTTTGATGGTGAAGTTAAACAAGGTGAAGAAGCATAAGCATGTTTAGTAGGGCTTCGAAATGTTTTCTATTTGCGTAATTATTCATCAAACATGGAAGAAAGAATAACTATTTATCATTTGCAGGGAAGAGCCTCTCTTTGGTGGGAACATTTAGTTAAACTGAAATATATTGATGAAGAAAAAATATCACTTGGAAAAAATTTTAAAAGTATTTTCAACAAGAATATCTTTCAAAGAAATACTATGATAATAATATGGAAGAATTATTTGAACTTAAGATGGGAAATTTAACGATGGATGCATATGAAAAGAGATTTATTGAACTATTAACTTATGAAAACTATATAAAAGATAACAAAGTTAAGATTCAAAGATTTCTAAGTGGACTTCCAACTTTTTACAAGGATAAGATTCAATATGATATGCCCAAGACCCTTAACAAAGTAATATGGAAGGAAAACATTTGTTTAAGTTGGTTAAGAATAAGGAACATAATAACTTGAAAGATAATAAGAGTGTTGAATAAGATCAAAGAAAGAAGGGAACCAAGTCTCGAGTCAATAGAAGTGGTAATTTTCATAAGCAGCCATATATAGATAAGAGACCTCATGTTAGATGTTGGAATTGTAATGAGAATCACTATGTAAGGGAATGTACACATAAGAAAGAAGACAACATTCACAACATTCAGGAAGCAATAGTAGGTGATGTTGGTAAGAATCAAAGGATTTATGTAGCTTTAGAAGGTAGGTAGGAAGATCATCAGTCTCACATGATAGAAGTGGCAGGTAATATTGGTAATAGAATTATGTCTATTTTAATTGATTCAGGAGCTAGTAATAATTATGTTGCACTTAGTGTATTTTTTAATTGTTCTCTTAAGAAAAGTAACCTTGAGGTAGCAGGCTTTGTAAAGTTAGCAACTGGAACTAAAATAAAAGTTACATAAATTATAGTTAGCTCGTGTCCTTTGGAAATGAATGGTTTAAATACTTTAGCATATTTGAATGTTATCCCCCTAGGATCTTATGATGTTTTGATTGGTATAGACTGGTTGACTACACACTGAGCTATCTTGGATTGTTACAATAAGACTTACACATGTCTAGATGAGGAAGGAAACAGAGTAATAGTTACAACCTTTAAGACAGGTTACAATCTATTGCTGCTACAACCTAATCCCCAAATTTTTCTTAAAATTGCAGGGGCCCTCCTTCTATTGTTGAGTAGTCTTAGAGTTCAACTTGTCCTAGAGAATTTCACCCTCAACACTTAGATTTTTTTCCTAAGAATAAAGCAAAGAAGGAAAATTTTTTACTAAGTAAAACTCATGTTTTTGTGCTAACACAGTAGGAGCAACTTGGCGAGTTGAAACGACACGGTCAGATCAAAGTTGGTTTTTGGGGATGAAGTTCTTGTTTCAGAGCAACTCGTTGAGTTGAGCTGACACGGTCGGAGCAACTCGACGAGTTCCTCTGAAAAAGTCTAAGTGTTTTTGCAGTCACGCTGAAACACTTAGTTATTTTTTTATTTTTCTTTTGGTCATAGGAAAGGAGCGACTTATGCCGACTGTTTCAATGTTAAAACCTCATAGATTCCAAAACTGATCGGTGTGAAAACGCTATATGGGTCGAAAAGCACCAACGAAAAGAAATCGACGAAGAATGGATAAGATCGCGACGTGTTTTGCAGCAACTCCGCTAACGGCCGCTAGAGAAACGTGAAACTTGTCAATGAAAGGGTCGGCAAAACTAGAAAAATGATGTTGACTCCTTCGGCGCAAAACAAAAAAGATGCGCCAAAACGCCATTATCAACACGAGTTTGAGAACTTCGCCGATGTGTTTCTCTACAATTAAGTGAGTCGCACCGAAATGGTTGGTGGCAAAATGTTTTGGCAGCGATATGGGAAAAGGATTTTTTTCGTCGGAATGAGGCCCGATCATTAATGACTTGTAATACCCCAATTTTGACCCTTATGAAATATTGGCTTCTAATGTAAATATTGTATACATGCGATGTATGTTTCCCTAGCGTGGAGCTCAAGGTCAAGGCCCCGCTAGTATATGTTCGTATTTTATTTTAAATGGACAAGCATTTGACATTTTGTTGCCCATGTGCTATTAAGCCATGGAATATTGTAAATTGATGCAAATATTTAATATTGCAATAAAATATCCAAAACTGGCTATGGAAGCAACAAATGAGAAGGGGCCATGTGTATCCACTAGGGAGTGGTGAGGAGGGTGTGGGGATGAACCATAGGCTGCCAAATGTCATTGTGAGAACCCATTTGACTTTCCTTGATGACATTTATTTCTGTTGTAAGAAAGTTGTTAAAGATTTCAATCCATGGCTTCAATGGAGCATGGGCAGCCCAGAAATTCGTATTTGCAAGTATGGGCTATGTTTTCTTGTACCACAAGTCACTCTACCTCATGGCAGTTGCTTCTTCCTTATCCCCATTCCATTCTGGAAGTTACCAGCATCATTTTTCACCCAAAAACGAATTGCTAGCAGTGAGAAAACCATAAATCACAACTTTGCAAGAACCCACATTTTAAAGTGCCAAAAATGCCCAGATTTGGTATTGGATAGTGAAATCCAATGGGGGATCCATAGATATGAACCTTCGGGCAAATTTGAGAGTATTAGATACCCCAAAATCCATTGGAAAACCCAGTTTTTATAGCCCAAAAAACCAGTGACAGGATTGAGTTATTTGATGAACAGAATTGTGAGAAATCCAATTGTGAATGATAGAGCAGAGGTTGGGTTTCCTTGATAAACCCAGTGAAGGATAGAATCTCAAGAATTAGCAGCTGGAACTTTCTATACCCATCCTAAAGAGCATTGGAGGGAAGGGATGCCTGAAGGACTGTGCAGTAGAGAAGGGGACCTTCCTTGTGTTGCGTGTGGTAGGTAATGTGGGTGCCTTGACTGTTGAATTCATTTGAGATGCCTGTAGCTCTGTGGTTGAGCTCACTTACTTAGCATTTCCCTCCTTTGTCTGTTATATGCTTGATAAACCCAACTATGTGTTGCCTTAGCATAGTTGTTGAGTGAAATCATGGCTATGAGTGAACCCAGCTAGTTCCTCCTTAGTGGATACACAACCCAGCTCGGGAGTGATCTCTCAGTTGAAAGAATACAAGTTGGGCAGAGATCTAAGGTTGGGTGGAATGTTGCTCTCACATAGCCAGTTGTTTGGACAGCTTCATCTTCAAGATAAGTGTTCTCTGTGATTTACATTATATGCATTATGTGTTTTGCAGTGTGTTAGTTCTGAATGTTAATTGCCCATGTTAATGAAATGAAATGATTGTCTTAATGAAATCGACATGAAGTCTGTGCATAGCCTGGGAATGGGATTTAAATATCTGGGTGTTGAATCATCATATGCCTATGTTAGATATGAGGATGCATTACTGTTTGTGTGCTTGCTAGTATGTTTATTTTCACTGTGTTTATTTGAAGTATGAGTCCGCACACGAGAAGATTTTAATTGTTATGAATTAATGAGTAATGTATGGGGCTGAGAGTGTCAATAATCCTGGTAAGTCAGTCATGTTTCTTTCCTTGCACTGGAATGATGGAAGGGGACGTTACAGAGTGGTATCAGAGCCCAGCTTGTAGCACTAGGGCTGCTTGGGCCAAATTCTAAGTTACAGGCAAGTAACAGAATGGTGTTAATGCAGTATTGGTGAAGATGGTGCAGAATTTTTTATTGGAAAAATGATAGGGTTAGAGTTCGCAAGTGTGTGGTAGGATCACAACATTGCATAGAGCTCTCCAACAGCTTTCCAACGGTACCAGACTCGTCTCATTTGGAAAAGGGACGAGTGAGTTATGAACCCCGGAAGTTACAGGAAACACAAGTGTTTTTTTCGCAGTTTCGGGCTATCGGGTTTCGGGTTTCGGGAACGCGAATTTTCAAAATTTGCGTTTGGATTTCCGAAATTCCAAACCCGCAATTTTTGGTTTTCGGGCTATCAAGTTTCAGGAATGCGAATTTTCAAAATTTGCGTTTGGATTTCCGAAATTCCGAACCTACAATTTTCAGTTGTCAGGTTTCGGGTTTCGGGAACGCGAATTTTCAAAATTTGCATTTGGATTTCCGAAATTCCAAACTCACAATTTTCGGCTTTCGGGCTGTCGGGTTTCAGGTTTCAGGAACGCGAATTTTCAAAATTTGCATTTGGATGTCCAAAATTTCGAACCCGCAATTTTCGTCTTTCGGGATATCAGGTTTCGGGTTTCGGGAATGCGAATTTTCAAAATTTGCGTTTGGAATTTTGAAAAAATGTGAAAAGTGAAAAGTAGTCAAACCCATAATTTTATAGAAGACGAATGCTGCATCGGAACAGAGATCTGCGAGTTGCTGAGCGTTCCTTGTTATATAGACCAACTTCGCCCGGTAGAAAAATTTTCATGATTCCTCATAGATTTTCTTCCACTGGTGGCCGAATTTGGCATTCTGGACCAAAATACAACTGTGTAAAATGTGCAGAATTATTGGTAAAAGTTGTCATTTTTGAAGTGATGTAGTTTCCACAGCTGATGTCGGAATGCAGCAAGTGGACATGTAGTGGAAATCTTATCCAGCAGGGAACAATGGTGCATAGGCACAATTTGAATGGGGACATCAGACATCATAGATAATTAGAGTAGAAAAGTGTCAGTGACTGTTTGTCAAATTGTTGACAATATGGGCAATTTTTAGAATTGCAGGAACGGGCAAAGAAATGAATGCATAACAGCTATGTGAATTATTCCATGAGTTTATTATGTAAAATATTGATTGTTGTATATTTCTAGATGCATTCTTATGATGTCTAACAAATATTTTCATAATGCACAGTGCTTGCAGCTCATAAAATTAATAATTGTAGTAGAGGTAGCATACAGGAACAATGGTGACCATAAATGATGCTCAAGACCCTTATGAGCATGAAGAAGGCATCCTAGGATAAAATGTGTATGAAGAGAATGTTGAGACTGAATCCAATGGGAGAAGGGAGCAAGTGACTCCTCAGAATTTGGTTGAAACCATGGTGAGCTTCAATGAAAGATTGATGAATGCTCAAGAAGAACACCAACTCAATGTTGCTATCTTGCAAAGTCTCACTGATATGCAGCAAAGGATAAACCTTGGTTCCAACCCAAGCAATGTGGGTGAAGAAGGAAGAGATGCAGAGAGTCGCTCTAGAGGTCGTTCAAAGAAGAGGACTCCAAGCCCAAGGAAGAGTTCGGTGAGAAGAAAGCATAGAACACCTTCCTCTAGATCTTCTTCTAGCAAGTCGTGTGACTCCAGAGGTTCTCAAAGAAGTCCAAGGCATGTGCCTAGGAGATTTAATGGACGAAAGAAGTCCAAGGGAATCCCACAGGTAGAATTCAGGAAGGCAAGGCCTCCCACCTTTGATGGAGAAGACAAGACTGGCCAAGAGGCAGAGGCATGACTTCTTGGAATGAAGAAATATTTCAGAATTCAAGACTAATCAGGAAATGAGAAAGCCAAAATTTTCATTTACAATGTAAATGGAAAAGCTTCAATTTGGTGGGACAATCTCTTGCAAGTGAAAGGAATCCGTGAGAGGAAGATCAGTTGGAAGAGATTCAAGAAGTACTTCAAGGAGAAACACCTTTCTGCTAGGTATTATGACAGTAAGAGAAAAAAGTTCAATGAACTCAAATTGGGGCAAAAATTTATGGAAGAGCATGTCCACAAATTTTTGGAATTACTGAGGTATGTTAACTATATCAAATATGAGAGAGTAAAAATCCAATGCTTTCTTGGGAGTCTACCTCAGAGTTTCAGAGATAGGATTGAATTTGTTAATCCACCAAGTCTTGATGAAGCCATTAATATGGCAATGCATTGCTATGAGCGGAATAAAGGAAAAACAGAGGTTAAGCAAGCATGGAAAGGAAATCCAAGAGGAGGTTTGATCAAAAGAAGAGTGGCTTTAAGCCACTATTCAGAGGCCATCCTAGAACCTTTCCATAGGGGCAGCAAGCAAGGAGTGGATTCAAACTAGCAGTAGCAGCAGACAAAGCATCAAAGGGACCGCTTCAATGTTGGGGATGTGGGGAAAACCACATGCTGAAGGATTGTCCACATCAGAAGGATAATCCCTGAATATTGCACAACTTAAGGGAGAAACTACAGTGGAGGACATGGCAAGGAAAACACCTCGAATTTATGCAGTATTGGATAATCATCAAGCAGACTATTAATCATCGGTGGTGGAAGTTGAAGTTAAGATTGCTAAGCAATCTATTTCTGTTTTGATTGATCCAGGATCTACTCATAGTTATGTTTCTCCAAAAGTGGTTGAAGGTTGTTCTCTTAGAAAAGTGAAGCATAATAAATCTTGGCAAGTTTAATTAGCCACAGGGACCAAGAGAAAGGTTAGTGAAGTGGTGGTGGAGTGCCCCATAGAATTGAATGGACTCCACACACACGCAGATTTAAATGTTCTACCCTTAGGATCTTATGATGACTTGATTGGCATGGATTGGTTGGAAAAACATAGATCCAAATTGGACTTTTATGAGAAATCACTTGAGTGCATTGATGAAGAGGGAAGGCCAAGATTGTTAAGAGGAATTCCCTAGCAAGTTTCGGTAAGGAAGATTTCAGCCCTACAGTTGAAAAAGTTTTATAAGAAAGGTTGTAAATTGTATGCAGTCCATATGTCAGATTCATCAGAGGACAAGGGTCCAAGGATAGAAGATTTCTCATTATTGCAAGAATTCCAAGATGTATTTTTGGATGAAGTGCCAGGACTACCCTCAAAGAGAGATATTGATTTTACCATCGATCTTGTTCCAGGGGCAGCGCCAAACTCCAAAGCTCCTTATAGAATGAGCACGCCGGAATTGGTAGATTTGAAGATGCAGCTACAAGAATTAATGGACAAGAGGTATATCAAGCCTAGTGTGTCTCCTTGGGGAGCACCAGTGTTATTTGTTAAGAAGAAGGATGGGACTCTAAGTTTATGTATTGATTGCAGGCAACTCAATAAAGTGACAGTCAAGAACAAGTATCCATTGCCAAGAATTGATGACTTGTTTGATCAAATAAAGGAAGCTAAAGTGTTTTCCAAGATTGACTTAAGGTCTGGCTATCATCAAGTAAGGATTAAAGAAGAAGACAATCACAAGACGGCTTTTAGAACTAGATATGGTCATTACGAGTTCACCTTGGTGCTATTTGGTCTTATCAATGCACCTGCTACATTCATGTGTTTCATGAATAGTGTATTCAGCAAATATTTGGATAAGTTTGTGATTGTGTTTTTGGATGACATTCTTGTCTATTCAAGGAATGAAGAAGAACATGAGGAACATCTAAGAATGGTGTTGCAAGTCCTTAGAGAACATCAGTTGTATGCCAAGATAAGCAAGTGTGAGTTTTACCAAAAGAAGGTGCAATATTTGGGTCATGTCATTTCTGAAGAAGGTATTGCAATGGATCCAAAAAAGAGTAATGCCATCATGGATTGGTCTACTCTAAAGAATGTTTCAGATGTTAGATCTTTTATGGGTCTTGCTGGTTACTATAGAAGGTTTATTGAAGGCTTCTCCAAGATAGCTCATCCGATCACTTCATTGCAAAGAAAGAACATCAAGTTTGTATGGTCTGAAAAAATGAGAGAAAAGTTTTCAGAAGTTAAAGGAGTTACTTACCAGCGCTCCTATTTTGAAGATAGCATATCCAAAGAAAGATTTCATGGTGTGCACAGATGCTTGCATTGAAGGGCTAGGTGGATTGCTCATGCAAGAAGGATTTGTGATTTTGTATGAGTCAAGGAAGTTAAAAGAGCATGAAAAGAATTATGCCACACATGATTTAGAATTAGCAGCCATAGTGCATGCTCTCAAGATGTGGAGACATTATTTGATGGGAAGAAGATTCGAGCTTAGAACAAACCACATGAGTTTGAAGTATTTGTTTGATCAGCCAAACTTGAATGTTAGGCAAGCTAGGTGGATGGAGTTTCTTTGTGAATTTGATTTTGAAATTAAGCATGTAAAAGGGAAGGAGAATAAGGTTGCAGATGCTCTTAGTAGAAAATTTCATGTTGCAGCAGTGAGTATGTGCAAGTCAAATTTGAAGACAAGAGTCATTGAACCCCAAAACAGTGATGGAACTTGCCTTCAAATTAAAGAGAAGTTGCAGCAGGGTAATGTGGATGAAAAGTGTGCGGGATATCAGCTTGGTGAAGACAATATCCTCATCTATAAATATAGGCTGTACATTCCAAATAATGCAGATTTGAAGAAGCTAGTGATGGATGAAATACATCAAATGCCATACTTTGGACATCTAGGATATCAGAAGACTATAACAGCAGCAAGAAAGCAATACTTTTGTCATGGTATGAAGAAGGACATAGCTGAGTACATTGCTAGATATCAAAAGTTCCAGCAGGTCAAGGCAGAGCACCAACATCCAGCAGGATTGTTGCAACCCTTACCCATTCCAGAATGGAAGTGGGAAGTGATCTCTATGGATTTTATAATAGGTCTTCCCATGACAGTGAATAAGCATGATTCAATCATGGTTGTGGTGGACAAGCTATCAAAGGTAGCTCACTTTATTCCAGTCAAGTCTACTCACAAGGCTAATGACATTGCAAACATCTTTATGAGAGAGATATTCAAGTTGCATGGATTGCCTAAAGCAATAATTTCTGATCATGATACAAAGTTCACTTCCAATTTTTGGAAGGGATTATTTCAGGAATTGGGAACTAAATTGAATTTCAGTACAGCATATCATCCTCAAACATATGGCCAAACTGGGAGGGTGAATCAGGTTCTTGAAGACATGCTGAGAATGTATGTGATGGATAAACCATCAAAGTGGGAAGATTACCTACACTTGGTAGAATTTGCATACAATAATGGACATCATGCATCCTTGGGAATGAGCCCATTTGAAGCATTGTATGGCAAAGGATGCAGGACTCTAGTGAATTGGGAGAGCCCGGTGAACAGGGTAGTACTTGGACCAGAGATGATCAAGGAAATGGAACAGGAAGTTGCTAAGATTAGACATAATTTAAAGACAGCTCAGGACACGCAAAATAATTATGCAGATTTGAAAAGAGTGCATAAGGAATTTCAGATTGGGGATCATGTTTATTTGAGAGTGAAACCCAGGAAGAGTTCTCTCAAGTTGGGGAGTTATGCCAAGTTGTCACCAAGATATTGTGGGCCATTTGAATTCCTTGATAGGATAGAGCCAGTTGCATATAGAATTGTATTTCCTGCTGACATAAGAGCTCATAATGTTTCACATGTATCTTTGTTTAATAAGTATATGCATGATCCTAATCATATGATTGATTGGAATGTGATACAGGTGGAACCCGAGGGAGAGTTCCAAGTAGAGCATATGCACATCCTCGACAAGAAGGTCACTTTGCTCCAGAACAGAGCCATCGGGCAGGTAAAGGTCCAATGGGAGCACCTTAGTCCTGATGAGGCTACATGGGAGCTGAAGGATGCCATGAGGGAGGAATTCTCATTTTTGTTCAGTTTTGAGAACACCGAGTACGGTGTTGTTCTAAGGGGGAGGGGAATGTAATACCCCAATTTTGACCCTTATGAAATATTGGCTTCTAATGTAAATATTGTATACATGCGATGTATGTTTCCCTAGCATGGAGCTTAAGGCCAAGGCCCCGCTAGTATATGTTCGTATTTTATTTTAAATGGACAAGCATTTAACATTTTGTTTCCCATGTGCTATTAATCCATGGAATATTGTAAATTGATGTAAATATTTAATATTGCAATAAAATACCCAAAACTGGATATGCAAGCAATGAATGAGAAGGGGCCATGTGTATCTACTAAGGAGTGGTGAGAGGGCTGTGGGGATGAACCATAGGCTGCCAAATGTCATTGTGAGAACCCATTTGACTTTCCTTGATGACATTTATTTCTATAGTAAGAAAGTTGTTGAAGATTTCAGTCCATGGCTTCAATGGAGCATGGGCAGCCTAGAAATTTGTATTTGTAGGTATGGGCTCTGTTTTCTTGTGCCACAAGTCAATCTACCTCATGGCAGTTTCTTCTTCTTCATCCCCATTCCATTGTGGAAGTTACCAGCATCATTTTTCACCCAAAAACGAATTGCCAACAGCGAGAAAAACCAGAAATCGAAACTTTGCAAGAACCCATGTTTTGAAGTGCCAAAAACACCCAGATTTGGTATTGGACAGTGAAATCCAATGGGGGATCCATAGATATGAACCTTGGGGCAAATTTGAGAGTATTATATACCCCAAAATCCATTGGTAAACCCAGTTTTTATAGCCGAGAAAACTAGTGACGGGATTGAGTTATTTGATGAACAGAATTGTGAGAAATCCAATTGTGAATGACAGAGCAGAGGTTGGGTTTGCTTGATAAACCCAGTGAAGGATAGAATCTCAAGAATTAGCAGCTGGAAATTTCTATAACCATCCTGAAGAGCACTGGAGGGAAGGGATGCTTGAGGGACTGTGCAGCAAAGAAGGGGACCTTCCTTGTGTTGGGTGTGGTAGGTAATGTGGGTGCCTTGACTGTTGAATTCATTTGAGATGCCTATAGCTCTATGGTTGAGGTCACTGGGTCAACATTTCCCTCCTTTGTTTGTTATATGCTTGATAAACCCAACTATTTGTTGGCTTAGCATAGTTGTTGAGTGAAATCATGGTTGTGAGTGAACCCAGCTAGTTCGTCCTTAGTGGATACACAACCCAACTCGGGGGTGATATCCCAGTTGAAAGAATACAAGCTGGATAGAGATCTAAGGTTGGGTGGAACATTTCTCTCACATAGCTAATTGTTTGGACAACTTCATCTTCAAGATAAGTGTTCTTCGTGATTTACATTATAAGCATTATGTGTTTTGCAGTGTGTTAATTCTTAATGTTAATTTCCCATGTTAATGAAAAGAAATTATTGTCTTAATGAAATCGACATGAAGTCTGTGCATAGCCTAGGAATGGAATTGAAATCCCTGGGTGTTGAATCATCTTATGCCTATGTTGGATATGAGGATGCATTACTGTTTATGTGCTTGCTAGTATGTTTATTTATGTTGTGTTTATTTGAAGTATGTGTCTGCACACAAGAAGATTTTAATTGTTATGAATTAACGAGCAATGTATGGGGCTGAGAGTGTCAATAAGCCTAGTAAGTCAAACATGTTTCCTTCCTTGCACTGGAATGATTGAAGGGGACGCTACATGACCCCACCAACTCCCCCGTTTGCATTTATTGCTAGGAGTTTTTGAAAAACTATATATAGGGAAGAAATATTTTGTTTAGTATTGCAAACGTCGTTATAGCGATTTTTTACTCCAACACTCACCAAACGCCAAGAAACCAAACGTTGTTTAGCTCGACTTCGTAGCCACTCTGCTACTGACAGCTAGGCTATCTCGTACCCACATATTCCTTTTTAAGTTGACATTATTTTTTTCTATTGAGTACTTTTGTTTTATTATGAGTCGTTGACCTTTTCTCACCGCCTATTTTTTTTTCACGTAGTTGTAACCTACTAGGGAAAGCCAGTTGTTGGGGCTTAGAGTAGTGTTTAAAAGGGTGTATTGACTTCACGTATCCATAATTTTCTTATCCGGAAAGTCACCCTACCTCACTTTTACCACCTAGTCGCGCCCTCTGATAAACCCCATCTCCTTTCAATTAGCATAACCGCGTATGGGGAGGGGTTAGTTTGGCCACAGATGGTTGTTTCACCATATATTGGCCATTCCAACAGGTCCAATCGTATTTGTTTTCCTTTAGGGAAAAAAGTGGAGGTTTCATATTTCATACAGTGTAGTAGATCCTGATCCTTAAATGTAAGAGACTTCGGTGGATGGAGGAAACAACTTACAGGCAAGGCAGAACTTGCAGGGAAGCTTCTATTGAACATGCACATAACAAAACACCCTACACACATAATGGTAGCTCTTGAAGCAACTGTCAGCTTGGCATAGTGACCTCCCTTCTGCCATGAAACCTACTTAGGGAACTAAAGGAAATTGCATTGCATATAAATCAGGAGGGTCATGCAGATTTCTCAAGATGCTCGTCTCTATGATCATGAAAGAACCGTCCCTGAATGTATTTTGAGGCCATTGTTTTTTACAACCCCCCACATTAGTATCCTGCGTAGTTACTTTTTCGATGATAGATTTGGTTGTTGTTTCTTACCCATCGTTGGCTCGAGCCCTAATTTTCCATTCCCACCACAGAATGATAATAATTAAAGATCGGCTCGCATTTGTAAACCCCAAAGCATGCACTTAATTCTTTATTATTCATAGACTGAACCTGGTGAATACACTTCATATAATCCCTTATGCAAAATCATTTAAATATTGTTTTAACCATTGTCATGAACTTGTAACCAGAATATTATAAGTGAACACCTAGTAGAACTGCTTGCAGTTATATTGTGGAAATATTTGGGAAGAATATTTTTGAAATAATCTTGCATACATTTTCAGTTGCATATTAATTTCCACACACTTGCATACTGTTGAAGCAAGCAAATACCTCACAGCATGGAAGTAATTGTTTTCTTAACTCAATTTATTTTTTGTAACATGAAGGAAAAATTATTTAGAGACTTCTTGTTGATTTTTGGTTACATATTGTTTCTACTATTTTATCAGGATTTAGAGATGCAAAGAACGAGTTCCAAGTGGAGGTCTAATATAACTAAATCGGAGTCGGACATGGAAATAGTAACTGATACTAACATAGAAACAATGTTCGAATATACTATACCAGTAACAGGAATCGCCCCAGAATACAAGTGGGGGAAACTATATCAGATGATCCGAGATCCGAATATTCCTGGTGTAGCTCTCGAGAAAATGATGATCCGAGATCCGAATAAAAGTTAAATGTTGCCTAAATGAAAGTTAATTATGAAAGTGTTGCTATCTTTGTGAAATATGAAAATTTATTTCTTATTTTGAATATTTAGAATATGTTTGAAAAGAATTATATCCTTTTATGCATTTTTCTTAGTTATTTATTTAAAAAATTGAAGACTAGTATAGTATAAGTTTGTTTCTTCTTAACTAGAAAATTAATTATTATTTGAGAAAATAAATAAATTTGATAATGGAATGTTAAAAAAACTTAGGATAAACACATTGCAGGTCACAGTAAATAATTTAACCCAAGAATGCCCCACAGAGAAAAACAGTAGAGGATGGAAGATAAACACACAACCCCTTATGGCCCTAAAGAGGAGTATGTAGGAAGGAGGAGGAGTAGTTCATCCCTTTACTTGGAAGACTTGGTTAAGAAATGTAATGAAAGGATCACTCACCTTCAAGAACAAATCATGAAATAAATAATATCCTTAAAGACTAACAAAGACAAGGAAGAAAGGAAAAGCAGGAAAACTTACTCTAGGATGGACTTTCCACCAGACAGTTACCGTACACCTCCCTTGAGAAAAAGAGCTAGAATTCCTAATATTAGTCTAGGAAGATTTTCAGATGACCGTAATAGTAGAAGGATAAGGTATGAACATGATCAATTGATGGTAGAACTAATAAATACTAAACCTCCAACCTTTGATGGTGAAGTTAAACAAGGTGAAGAAGCATAAGCATGTTTAGTAGGGCTTCGAATTTTTTTCCATTTGCGTAATTATTCATCAAACATGGAAGAAAGAATAACTATTGATCATTTGCAGGGAAGAGCCTCTCTTTGGTGGGAACATTTGGTTAAACTGAAATATATTGATGAAGAAAAAATATCACTTGGAAAATTTTTAAAAAGTATTTTCAACAAGAATACCTTTCAAAGAAATACTATGATAATAAGATGGAAGAATTATTTGAACTTAAGATGGGAAATTTAACGATGGATGCATATCATAAGAGATTTATTGAACTATTAACTTATGAAAACTATATAAAAGATAACAAAGTTAAGATTCAAAGATTTCTAAGTGGACTTCCAACTTTTTACAAGGATAAGATTCAATATGATATGCCCAAAAGCCTTAACGAAGTAATATGGAAGGAAAACATTTGTTTAAGTTGGTTAAGAATAAGGAAGATAAGAACTTGAAAGATAATAATAATGTTAAATAAGATCAAAGAAAGAAGGGAACCAAGTCTCGAGTCAATAGAAGTGGTAATTTTCATAAGCAGCCATATTCAGATAAGAGACCTCTTATTAGATGTTGGAATTGTAATGAGAATCACTATGCAAGGGATTGTACACATAAGAAAGAAGACAACATTCAGGAAGCAACAGTAGGTAATGTTGGTAAGAATCGGAGGATTTATGTAGCTTTGGAAGGTAGGTAGGAAGATCATCAGTCTCACATGATAGAAGTGGCAAGTAATATTGGTAATAGAATTGTGTCTATTTTAATTGATTCAGGAGCTAGTAATAATTGTGTTGCACTTAGTGTATTTTTGAATTGTTCTCTTAAGAAAAGTAACCTTGAGGTAGAAGGCTTTGTAAAGTTAGCAACTGGAACTAAAATAAAAGTCACATAAATAGTAAGCTCATGTCCTTTGGAAATGAATGGTTTAAATACTTTAGCATATTTGAATGTTATCCCCCTAGGATCTTATGATGTTTTGATTGGTATGGACTGGTTGACCACACACTGAGCTATCTTGGATTGTTACAATAAGAATTACACATGTCTAGATGAGGAAGGAAACAGAGTAATAGTTACAACCTTTAAGACAGGTTTCCATCTATTGCTGCTGCAACCTAATCCCCAAAATTTTCTTAAAATTGCAGGGGCCCTCCTTCTATTGTTGAGTAGTCTTAGAGTTCAACTCGTCCTAGAGAATTTCACCCTCAACACTTAGATTTTTTTCCTAAGAATAAAGAAAAGAAGGAAAATTTGTTACCATGTAAAACTCAT
Organism: Larix kaempferi; assembly: GCA_027924585.1. Taxonomy (NCBI): domain Eukaryota; kingdom Viridiplantae; phylum Streptophyta; class Pinopsida; order Pinales; family Pinaceae; genus Larix; species Larix kaempferi. The sequence goes on from BSBM01000715.1 coordinate 1,371,446, forward strand.
GTTTTTGCGGTAACACGGTCGGAGCAACTTGGCGAGTTGAGACGACACAGTCAGATCAAAGTTGGTTTTTGGGGATAAAGTTCTTCTTTCAGAGCAACTCGGTGAGTTGAGCCGGCACAGTCAAAGCAACTCAACGAGTTCCTCTGAAACAGTTGAAGTGTTTTTGCAGTCATGCCGAAACACTTAGTTATTTTTTTATTGTGCTTTTAGTCGTAGGAAAGGCACGAGTTATGCCGACTATTTCGAAGTTAAAACCTCAGAGATGCCAAAACTGATCGGTGTGAAAATTCTATCTGGGCCGAAAAGCACCGACGAAAAGAAATCGACGAAGAATGGATAAGATCGCGGCGCGTTTCACAGCAACTCTGCTAATGGCGCTGAAACGGCCGCTGGAGAAAAGTGAAACCTATCGATGAAAGGGTTGGTGAAACTGGAAGAATGATGTTGAATCCTTCGGCGCAAAACAAAAAAGATGCGCCAAAACACCATTATCAACACGAGTTTGACAACTCCGCCAATTCGTTTCTCTATAATTGAGTGAGTCGCACCGAAATGGTTGGTGGCAAAATGTTTTGGCAACGATGTGGGAAAATTATTTTTTCGTCGAAATGGGGCCTCTATCATTAATGACCGCACCAACTCTCCCATTTGCATTTATTTCTAGGGGTTTTTGAAAAACTATATATAGGGAAGAAATATTTTGTTTAGTATTGCAAACATCGTTATAGCGATTTTTTCCTCCACCACTCACCGGATGCCAAGAAACCCAATGTTGTTTAGCTCGACTTCACAGCCACTCTGCAACTGACAGCTAGGCTATCTCGTACCCGCGTATTCCTTTTTAAGTTGACATCATTGTTTTCTATTGAGTACTTTTGTTTTATTATGAGTCATTGACCTTTCCTCACCACCTATTTTTTTTTCATGTAGTTATAACCTACTAGGGAAAGCTAGTTGTTGGGGCTTAGAGTAGTGGTTAAAAGGGTGTATTGACTTCACGTATCCATAATTTCCCTATCCGGAAAGTCACCCTACCTCACTTTTACAACCTAGCCACGCCCTCTAATAAACCCCATCTCCTTTCAATTATCATAACCGCGTATGGGGAGGGGTTATTTTGGACACGGATGGTTGTTTCACCATATATTGGCCATTCCAACAGGTCCAATCATATTTTTTTTCTTTTAGGGGAAAAAGTGGAGGTTTCATATTTCATATAGTGTAGTAGATCCCGATCCTTCAATGTAAGAGACTTCGGTGGATGGAGGAAACAACTTACAGGCAAGGCAAAACTTGCAAGGAAGGTTCTATTGAACATACACAGAACAAAACACCCTACACACATAATGGTAGATTTTGAAGCAACTATCGGCTTGGCATAGTGACCTCCCTTCCGCCATGAAACCTACTTAGGGAACTAAAGGAAATTGCATTGCACATAAATCAGGATGGTTGTGCAGATTTCTCAGGATGCTCGTCTCTATGATGACGAAAGAACCGTCCCTGAATTTATTTTGAGGCCATTGTTTTTTATAAACCTCCACAGTAGTATCCCGCGTAGTTACTTTGTCGATGATAGATTCGGTTGTTGTTTCTTACCCATCGTTGGCTCGAGCCCTAATTTTCCATTCCCACCACAGAATGATAATAATTAAAGATTGGCTCGCATTTGTAAGCCCCAAAGCATGCACTTAATCCTTTATTCTTCATAAACTGAACCTGGTGAATACACTTCGTATAATCCCTTATGAAAAATCATTTAAATATTGTTTTAACCATTGCCATGAACTTTTAACCAGAAGATTATAAGTGAATACCGAGTATAACTGCCTACAGTTATATTGTGGAAATATTTGGGAAGAATATTTTTGAAATAGTCTTACATACATTTTTCAGTTACATATTAATTTCCACACACCTACATACTATTGAAGCAAGCAAATACCTGACAGGATGGAAGTAATTGTTTTCTTAACTCAATTTATTTTTCGTAACATGAAGGAAAAATGCCTTACAGCCTTCTTGTTGATTTTTGGTTACATATTGTTTCTACTATTTCGTCAGGATTTAGAGATGCAAAGAAGGAGTTCCAAGGGGAGGTCCAATATAAATGAATTGGAGTCGGACGTGGAAATAGTAGCTAATACTACCATAGAAACAATGATCAAAGATACTAGACTAGTAACAGGAATCGCCCCAGAATACAAGTGGGGGCAACTATATCAGATGATCTGAGATCCAAATATTCCTGGTGCAGCTCTCGAGGAAATGATGATCCGAGATCCGAATAAAAGTTAAATGTTTCCTATATGAAAGTTAATTATGAAAGTGTTGCTATCTTTGTGAAATATGAAAATTTATTTCTTATTTTGAATATTTAGAATGTGTTTGAAAAGAATTATATCCTTTTATGCATTTTTCTTAGTTATTTATTTCAAAAATTGAAGACTAGTACAGTATAAGTTTGTTTCTTCTTAACTAGAAAATTAATTATTATTTGAGAAAATAAATAAATTTGATAATGCAATGTTAAAAAAACTTAGAATGAACACATTGCAGCTCACAGTAAATAATTTAACCCAAGAATGCCCCACAGAGAAAAACAGTAGAGGATGGAAGATAAACACACAACCCCTTATGGCCCCAAAGAGGAGTATGAAGGAAGGAGGAGGAGTAGTTCATCCCTTTACTTGGAAGACTTGGTTAAGAAATGTAATGAAATGATCACTCACCTTCAAGAACAAATCATGAAATAAATAATATCCTTAAAGACTAACAAAGACAAGGAAGAAAGGAAAAGCAGGAAAACTTACTCTAGGATGTACTTTCCACCAGACAGTTACCGTACACCTCCCTTGAGGAAAAGAGCTTGAATTCCTAATATTAGTCCAGGAATATTTTCAGATGACCGTAATAGTAGAAGGATAAGGTATGAACATGATCAATTGATGGTAGAATTAATAAATACTAAACCTCCAACCTTTGATGGTGAAGTTAAACAAGGTGAAGAAGCATAAGCATGTTTAGTAGGGCTTCGAAATTTTTTCCATTTGCGTAACTATTCATCAAACATGGAAGAAAGAATAACTATTTATCATTTGCAGGGAAGAGCCTCTCTTTGGTGGGAACATTTGGTTAAACTGAAATATATTGATGAAGAAAAAATATCACTTGGAAAATTTTTAAAAAGTATTTTCAACAAGAATACCTTTCAAAGAAATACTATGATAATAAGATAGAAGAACTATTTGAACTTAAGATGGGAAATTTAACTATGGATGCATATGATAAGAGATTTATTGAACTATTAACTTATGAAAACTATATAAAATATAACAAAGTTAAGATTCAAAGATTTCTAAGTGGACTTCCAACTTTTTACAAGGATAAGATTCAATATGATATGCCCAAGAGCCTTAACGAAGTAATATGGAAGGAAAACATTTGTTTAAGTTGGTTAAGAATAAGGAACATAAGAACTTGAAAGATAATAAGAGTGTTAAATAGGATCAAAGAAAGAAGGGAACCAAGTCTCGAGTCAATAGAAGTGGTAATTTTCATAAGCATCCATATTCAGATAAGAAACCTCTTGTTAGATGTTGGAATTGTAATGAGAATCACTATGCAAGGGATTGTACACATAAGAAAGAAGACAAAATTCACAACATTCAGGAAGCAACAGTAGGTGATGTTGGTAAGAATCGAAGGATTTGTGTAGCTTTGGAAGGTAGGTAGGAAGATCATCAGTCTCACATGATAGAAGTGGCAGGTAATATTGGTAATAGAATTATGTCTATTTTAATTGATTTAGGAGCTAATAATAATTATGTTGCACTTAGTGTATTTTTGAATTGTTCTCTTAAGAAAAGTAACCTGGAGGTAGCAGGCTTTGTAAAGTTAGCAACTGGAACTAAAAGAAAAGTCACATAAATAATAAGCTCATGTCCTTTGGAAATGAATGGTTTAAATACTTTAGCATATTTGAATGTTATCCCCCTAGGATCTTATGATGTTTTGATTGGTATGGACTGGTTGACTACACACTGAGCTATCTTGGATTGTTACAATAAGACTTACACATTTCTAGATGAGAAAGGAAACAAAGTAATAGTTACAACCTTTAAGACAGGTTACAATCTATTGCTGCTGCAACCTAATCCCCAAAATTTTCTTAAAATTGTAGGGGCCCTCCTTCTATTGTTGAGTATTCTTAGAGTTCAACTCGTCCTACAGAATTTCACCCTCAACACTTAGTTTTTTTCCTAAGAATATAGGAAAGAAGGAAAAAATTTTACTAAGTAAAACTCATTTTTTTTGCGTTGACATAGTCGGAGCAACTTGGCGAGTTGAGACGACATGGTCAAATCAAAGTTGGTTTTTTGAGATGAAGTTCTTGTTTCAGAGCAACTCGGTGAGTTGAGCCGACACAGTCGGAGCAACTCGACGATTTCCTCTGAAACAGTCGAAGTGTTTTTGCAGTCATGCTGAAACACTTAGTTATAGTTTTATTGTGCTTTTGGTCGTAGGAAAGGAGAGAGTTCTGCCGACTGTTTCGACGTTAAAACCTCAAAGATGCTAAAACTGATCGGTGTGAAAACTCTATCTGGGCCGAAAAGCACCGGCAAATAAATAGAAGATCGCGGCGCGTTTCGCATCAACTCTACTAATGGCGCTTAAACGGCCGCTGGAGAAACGTGAAACCTGTCGATCAAAGGGTCAGGGAAACTAGAAAAATGATGTTGACTCCTTCGATGCAAAACAAAAAAGATGCGCCAAAACACCATTATCAAGACAAGTTTAAGAACTCCACCGATGCGTTTCTCTACAATTGAGTGAGTCGCACCGAAATGGTTGGTGGCAAAATTTTTTGGCAACGATGTGGGAAAAGGATTTTTTTCGTCGAAATGGGGCCCGATCATTAATGATCCCACCAACTCCCCCGTTTGCATTTATTGCTAGGGGTTTTTGAAAAACCATATATAGGGAAGAAATCTTTTGTTTAGTATTGCAAATGTCGTTATAGCGCTTTTTTCCTCCACCACTCACCGGATGCCAAGAAACCCAACGTTGTTTAGCTCGACTTCGCAGCCACTTTGCAACTGATAGCTAGGCTATCTCATACCCACATATTCCTTTTTAAGTTGAAATCATTGTTTTCTATTGAGTACTTTTGTTTTATTATGAGTCGTTGACCTTTCCTCACCACCTATTTTTTTTCACATAGTTGTAACCTACTAGGGAAAGCCAATTGTTGGGGCTTAGAGTAGTGGTTAAAATGGTGTATTGACTTCACGTATCCATAATTTTCCTATCCAGAAAGTCACCCTACCTCACTTTTACCACCTAGTCGCGCCCTCTGATAAACCCCATCTCCTTTCAATTAGCATAATCGCATATGGGGAGGGGTTTTTTGGCCATGGATTGGTTTTTCACCATATATTGGCCATTCCAACAGGTCCAATCGTATTTGTTTTCCTTTAGGGACAAAAGTAGAGGTTTCATATTTCATACAGTGTAGTAGATCCTGATCCTTAAATGTAAGAGACTTCGGTGGATGGAGGAAACAACTTACAGGAAGGGAAAAACTTGCAGGGAAGGTTCTATTGAACATACACAGAACAAAACACCCTACACACATAATGGTATCCTTTGAAGCAACTATCGGCTTGGCATGGTAACCTCCCTTCCGCCATGAAACCTACTTAGGGAACTAAAGGAAATTGCATTGCATATAAATCAGGATGGTCGTGCAGATTTCTCAGGATGCCCGTCTCTATGATCACGAAAGAACAGTCCTTGAATGTATTTTGAGGCCATTGTTTTTTACAAACCCCCACAGTAGTATCCTGTGTAGTTACTTTGTCGATGATAGATTCGGTTGTTGTTTCTTACCCATCATTGGCTCGAGCCCTAATTTTCCATTCCCACCACAAAATGATACTAATTAAAGATCGGCTCGCATTTTTAAACCCCAAAGCATGCACTTAATTCTTTATTCTTCAAAGACTGAACCTGGTGAATACACTTCATATAATCCCTTATGCAAAATCATTTAAATATTGTTTTAACCATTGTCATGAACTTTTGACCAGAAGATTATAAGTGAATACCTAGTAGAACTGCCTGCAGTTATATTGTGGAAATACTTGGGAAGAATATTTTTGAAATAATCTTACATACATTTTCGGTTGCATATTAATTTCCACACACTTGCATACTGTTGAAGCAAGCAAATACCTGACAGCATGGAAGTAATTGTTTTCTTAACTCAATTTATTTTTTGTAACATGAAGGAAAAATGCTTTACAGACTTCTTGTTGATTTTTTGTTACATATTGTTTCTACTATTTCATCAGGATTTAGAGATGCAAAGAAGGAGTTCCAAGAGGAGGTCCAATATAACTTAATCGGAGTCGGACATGGAAATAGTAGCTGATACTACCATAGAAACAATGTTCGAAGATACTAGACCAGTAACAAGAATCGCCCCAGAATACAAGTGGGGGGAACTATATCAGATGATCCGAGATCCGAATATTCCTGGTACTTCCAGACATTCACTTATTTATTATATATATAAATTTGAGAAGTTTTTAACAAATTTCATATCTATAGTATTTTTCTACTCATACTTCCAAATTAGCAAGATATCCCCATAACCTTATTTACTGAATTTTACCATAATATTCATAATTGATTCAATTGTTTAAAAATAAATACTCAAAATAATTAGACAATATTGCTCAAAATAGTTAGTCCCTCAAACTTTTCAAGTAAATCGACCAAGTCAAATCTTCGACTGATTTCCTTTTCTTCCGCTGATTTCCATTTGAGTTCATTAGATTCTCCCAATAACCTATTGGACCCATCATCTAAGGTCGGTTAATCATTCAACTAAATGTAGAAATTTGTGTTGAACATAGACGTCATATAGACTTAAATATCAATATATAATATATTTAACTTTAAAATAAAGTAAATAAGACATGAATGTTGGATAATGGCCAATCATTAGATCAAGTTAATGTTTATGGGTCTAGTTTTTATTGAGATAATTTGGAAGAATACATTTGCCAACCATCTTGATTCTTAGGTATGTTTTGGACAATCCCAAAAATAAATAGAATCACTTACTCAAACCTACCTAAAACACAGGACAATCCCGAAAATAAAAGCACACCAAACAAAACGTCAATGACTAAAATCATAGCAAACAAATAGCTATGTCGATGAAGTATATGAAAGTATCAGTTCCACTTGTTATTTAGCGTGCATTTAAATTTTTCCCTTCTTTTCGGAAATAATTTAGCACATTTAATTTCTAGAACGCATTTGTAGGGATTGCTTTTTAATCGATAACGACGTCGAGCAAAAACCCTTGAGCATGTACAAACAACCAGTCTCAACTCGATGCCCATTAGTAATTAGAAGATGTCTCGTCATAAAGCTGATCTGGGCAAATCTGGTGACCTCAGCTCTGAAAGCTGATCCATTATCCGTGACTAAAACTGACGCCACACCAGAAATGAAAAAGAAAGGTAATATAATGTCATATAATGGCACAGAACAAGAAATGAAAAGATAACAGTGCACCAAGAAAACAAGCAAAACATCTTATTCACACTGACGGAGAAGGTATGGACAGAAGCTGATACCGAATAATATAATACCAACACCAAATGAAAAATGTGCGAAACAAAGGCATGCCAAATGGAAAAGAGACGCATCATTCACATGGATAGCAGCCTTCACTTTCTAATTACAAACGAAAAAGGCTAAACGAAAGCTGCATGTAAGTAAAACCTAACTTGAAAGCCATAGATCTTTGATAGAGCGTAGCTCCTCCAAAGAAGCTCAACAACCGTGATGTAATACAAAGGTGACACTCCTGTGCCACCAACCATCTGAATGTACTTTTGTCACAGAATGCAATAATCATATAGAACGAGAAATGTAGGAACAAAGGAACGCCAATGAGTGAAACATGCAGCAGTCACCAGTATAGCACAATCCACCTTCCAATAGAAAATCAAAAGGCTCAGCTGAAAACAATCAGCAGAGCCTAAGCTCAAATCCAGACCTCAAACACTCCTACAATTTCGACAATTTAATGGTCTAGCATTCAGACCATGCCATGCCCATTTGTTGTAGTTTTAATTAGTATATTTTTTAGCAATTTTTTAAATTAAAATTTCAAGAGAATTAGCTAAAATTGTAGTTTAGATTGTTAAAATTATATAAATAGAATTTTTCAAAAAATAATGTGAATAACTTCCAATCAAAATTACAATTTAAACAATAAAAATTATTATTTACAATTTTAACAATAAAAATCACTATTCAAAAAAATGACATCACCAAAACAAATACAAATCTTTTACCGTTAATGAGTTATCTTAGTCATTTGAAAACCCTTCCCTTTCCACAGTTGCCCAGCCACCTTTCCAAGCATGCAAAATCCAACCACAAACATGAACAAGATACGAGCATAGAGAATGTTGGCAGCTGCATTTAATTCCGTCCTCTGTCTTTATATCAAATCAAGTTAATTTTGTAAACCACTTGGTCGGTGGAATTTAATACACCAGCGGTAGCTTGTGAGTACGAGTGCTGTCGAAGCCTCTGGATACCACGACTTCTCAAGGTGAGGAAGCTTCTAGATGCCACGATGGACAAGTAGACTGCTGTAGAAACCTCTAGATGCCACGACTTCTCAAGATGAGGAAGCCTCTAGATGCCACGACTTCTCAAGATGAGGAAGCCTCTAGATGCCACGACTTCTCAGCCTCTAGATCTGGTGTGTAGTGTTAAAACATATGCATGTAAAACCTTTCTCTTTTAGTAGGGGGCTCATACAGAAGAGTGTTTAGTCATGTTGGGTTCTTATGTGTGTTTCATAGAGCTATAGCTTTATGGCTGTAAGTGTAGAAATCATTGTGTGTGTTTGTTTGTTCTCTCTAACCAACAAATTGGTATTTGAGTCGTGGTTGAAATAAAGGAAGAAAAAAGAGCCCCCACATAGGATGAAGAAACCTAAGGAGCAGTACAACATTGAAAGGTCTAGAATATTTCACAACCTTGAATTGATGGAAGCAAAAGTAACCAGAGAAATGGGGATCAAAAATTTAAATGAAAGGAGACTATATAAATTTTTGATAAAGGTTATGATGAAGACGAAAACATTATTCACTAAAGCTGAAGTACATTGTATATGAACAACTATGTGAAAGAAGAAGATTCCTTAGAGAGATGACTAGAATGAGGTTCCTAGTTGATAAAGACCTCACAACAAATAAAGTAGAATATGAAGCTGAAGAGGGAATAATATGGGAAGTATGTATGGTTTCACAAACTTAGAAGATGCAAAAACAAAAAGGGAAGCAATAACATCTCTAATCAATTTTGAACATTTTAATGACTCCTCTCAAGGAGGCATTGAAATTTTTAAATAAATCTAATGTTTGTATTTATGCAATTAATATAATAGATGTTGAATGCAACCACTGTGCTGTTACAAAAGAAAATGAAGACATCCCTATAAGGGTTGTAGGATTTGAAAATTCAATTAAGATTGAGGGAGAAGTTGAGAATAGAAATGACATTGAAGAAAATTGCAAACAAGTAGAAGCTACAAAAGAAGACAAAGGTTTCCCTATAGTTGAAGACTTAAAAGTTGAAAAACAAGAAGAACTTGTGATTAAAGAAGAAAACCTCATTAATATTAAAGAGAATGGAGAAGCAATTGGTGAAAGGGATGGAAATCTAATTGTTGTCATGAATGGGCAGATGCAAGGGCTTGTAGTATATGATGAAGAAGATTGCATTAGTGAAGAATAAAAATAGCAAATTAACAAAGAGATAAGAGCTTGTACAGTATATGATGAAGAAGATTGCATTAGTGAAGACGAAAAATTGCAAATCAACAAAGATATAAAATATTGAGGACATGATGAATGGAGTAGTCATGGATGTTGATGAAGACAATTACATAGTCACTGTGGCAATTGAAAATGAAAATCCGTATGCATCGTTTGATGGAAGTTGTGATGTTGGTGAAGAAGCAGAAAAATGAAGCAATGAAGAGATTGCAATTATGAAAGTTGCATGTGCAATAGCACAAGTTTCAAGACAAACAGAACAACATAATATGAAAGAAACGGTTGATTTATTTGACCATTTACTTGTTTGTAAGTGTGCAGGAAATGACATAAACAATCTTGCAAGCTTGCATATGAATGAGCACTCTGAAGATGTGCCAAAACAATGGGATAGAAGAGGTAACTAAGATGCATTTGATGATGTTGAAAGTTGGTCTTAAGAACCTAAGAGGATATTGAAAATGAAGAAAAGAGTGAAGATGAAGAATATCATAAGAATGGATGCATACAAAGTGTGGAGTACAAAGAAGAAGAAAAAGGTAAAATTTTAAGGCTTTGTGAATTTCCTTATAATCTTAGTTGAGATTGAGACCAACATGCATTTGTATAAAAGAAATTAAATGTAGTTATTGTAATCCCAAAGAGGCATTGATGAACCATGTTAGTCAAATGATTTAGTTAATATGTTTCTTGTAAATTATGTAAGTGTTGTAGCAGACTATGGTCGAAGTTAAGGAGGGTGTTGGAAGGTCCATTTAATCCATGTACGTGTCTCTATACCAGCATAGATCCATCTTAACTCTGTCTTTGTCAAAGCACGATAGGGATCAAACCTCTTGAGGAAGTTTAGGACTCTAAATAGGGGTTTGCACCTCAATGGATTTGATCCCTCGTTCGAGGCTTGATAGAATGTTAAGATGGATCTATGATGGTTTATTAATATGCAATTATTACAATACTAATATTTAACTCATTGTTATATTATCAACTTAAAAATAACTAAATTCCAATTTGGATATCTTACGAATAGACAAAAGTTGGATTAATTAACTAATTATGAAGTAAAATAGATATTCATCCAAAACTAATATCTAATTACCAACTACTCCAAGTTCTAATCATGTTGTAAATGTTATAAATGCTAACACATAAATACTACAAATAGGCAAAAGTTTTATTAATTAATTAATTATGAAGTAAAATAGTTATTTGCCCTAATTTAAGGTTGAAGCCCATGCAAAAATTGCATTCATTCATTGGTTATAAAGTAAAATATTATTTAACCAAATTTAATCATCCAAGTGCTAACTATTTAAGTTGTAAATTATAACATATATAAATCCTACAAATACACGAAAGTTGTATTCATTAATTAATTGTGAAGTAAAATGCTTTCAATTTACCCAATTATTGATTAATTTACCATTATCACAAAACTAATATCTTACTTATTGTTATATTATTAACTTAAAACAATACATAATCAAATATATTCCAATATATTCATCCAAGTACCAACTAAAGAGCCTCTCGACCCAATCAAATGAAAGTAATTGTATAAGTTGTTTGGTAGTTAGGAATTTAATACAGGAGTTGTAACTTGTGAGAATGAGTAGACTAATGTCGAAGCCTCTCTATGACACAACTTCTCAAAATGAGGAAGCCTCTAAATCATCTAGCATGGGGGTTAATACAGAAGATCGTTCAGCTCTTGTTGGGTTGTTTTGTGTGCTTCACAGAGCTATATCTCAATGTTTGTGATTGTAGAAATCATTTTGCAGGTTTTGTTTGCTCCTCTTGACCAACAAAGAAATGTAAAATGAAGAATGGAGAACCGCAAAACAAAATTGAATGAGCTACCTCAAACAATCATGGCCTCTAATAATTGAATGTTCGAAACACTCATTATTCATATTTAATGAAAATGAAAATTTAATAACGATGTGCTCGATTCTACGTTTTAACTATTTTTTTTTGGTTATAAGTAAATTCATTAAAATGTAAAATACATATAACCCATCTATCATAATAGCTCAACTAACTTTATCATCATCATTAGTGTGTTATCTTATTCAGGAGTTAAAATTCCACAAAATGTAAACAACATCCACCTTCTCAGGCTTATAGTCTTCTCTTTTGCGACTCTATTTTGTCATAAATATCAATCCCTAGAGTGAGAATGCAATCTCAAAACTATAGCTTGGATATAAGAAAATGGTTTGAATGATGGGAAGCATAAATGTTGGGAGGAATGTTCATGTGTAAAATGATAATGCATGAGCCTATGAATGATTCAATTTGAATTAGCATGATAGGAAAGTGCACAGGAATAGAGATGGCTCAAATTTGGATGATGGAGATTTTTAGACTTCTCATGTTTTGTGTTGGCCCCCATTTTTGGCCATCTTTATACTCATTTTTGAAGATCCAAATTTCATCTAAATCTTGCTTTTATGAAGATTATGGTCAGGCATATTATCCATTTTGGTATCCTTCTAGTCATATTAAGGGCTTAATGGCTAGAAATATTAACCGTTGTGATATGTAGCAACTACTTAGGAGTATGTTGCCAACGGTTTCTATTTTTGACTGATGCATCAAATCTATTGGAGGTCGAATCTGTTGGTTCGATGTTTCTCCCTTTGTAACCTGTAAAACTCTATAAATACCATGCTGATATCGTTTGAAAAGGAGGAGACAGCATATAGAAGCATACTAGAACTTATCTGTCTTGTTATTTCTGATTAATGAAGATCAAATTCCCGGGAGTAAGATCATGTACATAACCATTGTGTAGTTTCGTTGTGTAACCCAATAGGAGGGCCCGCCTGGTGGACTGTGCGTACATTTTCTTCCTTTGATTTTGTTGTCAACATATATATATCTGCAAAGGTACTATGTGCATAAAATCTCGTGCTTTGTTCATAAACTCCTTTTTGCAATATGTTATGGTAGTGGAGATTTAAAATGCTTGCATTTGTACATCAAACGTGTTCAGGTTTTGTATAAATTTTCATCTTGTTTTTCTTTTGTTGTATGAAAAGACATCTTCTCCATAGTGTTTATCTTGTGTCATTTAGATCTAATTCTAGATTAGTTGTAGATTTAATTTTATGTAGATTTCTATTTTGATTTTATTTCTCTACGCAAGATTTCCCTCGAATTGCTCCTTAGAATTAGATCATTCTATTAGAAGCATTCTTAGAATCAGTGCTTCATTATATTATTCATCTTAGATCTGGTTTCTCTTTTACAAATTTTATAGATTATATTTCATTTACTTATATACAAGTTTCATAGGGTAGATCTCACTTGCTTTGTACTTAGATTTCGATTTCATATGATACAATTCACAAGTTTGGATTTCAATTAAATGCTTTGCTTTTAGGTTTGTTTGTTCGTTGCTCCATGGACAATGCTTTGTTTTCTATAGTTTAGAGTGTGGTTTGATTTTTGGCACTTGCACTTACACCCATAGCACTATTGATGGTTTGGATTTGAATTTGTAAAATTATTTGTGGATTAACTTTAGTTTAAATATCATTTCTATCAAGATCGTTATTTTGGAATTGTGCATTTGATAATCACTAAATAAAGTTGGTTTGGTGTTGTTCATGATTAGTGATTTTGAGTTCTCATAGTTTCAATCACTAATGAAGAGATTAAAATCCTAACTCATGAGGTATAGCTTCCCTCTAAAGTGTTGAGCTATTTTTATTTGCTTGTTTTTTTTTTAAGTGTGTTGGACGGCTTTAGATTAGGCTAAACTAGGCTCCAATCCTGCATTTCTTGTGCTTGCACCTCTAAGTCTACGACTCCCTAGTTGACAATTTAATGTTGGATTAATATTGCATATAATTTTACTGACATTTTTGGCGTCAGGGAGGTGCTAAAGGGATAGCAATTTCCGGTAAATAGGGTGCTTTTAAATTACACAACTTGGAGGAGGAGATTAATAGTAAGACACAAAAATGACCTCACTATGGACTTTCCGCAATGCGCCCGACGCATCCACTTTGGTGGGGTTGCTACAAATCCTTGTTGTTCCCTTTTATGCAAGAGTGTTTCTTTTCATATGAGTGGTGTGTTTTTCAATTTTGCAATTGATTTCTATTTATTTGTTCCTCTAGTCGTCTTTCCCTTGGAAGCGATTGGGCAAACCGTTGGCAGCAATTTGGGCAGATCTGGACATCTTTCTCCTCACGATTCATAGATCCAGATAGTTCTAGAAATGCAGGAGATGGATCATCATTCCATGCTCATAATTCTTCAAGTGATATTCAGCAGTGATTGAATGGCAGCTGTAGCGATCTGCTCCCAGCAACCAACTATGATCTTCTCCCAACAACGTTCTCCCAATTTAATCAAGAATGAAATTGGGCAGTGTTTTCCCACCGAAGCGATCTCCCTCACATGGATAAAATCAGGATTTTCACGTTCTGGGGATTTTTACGGCCAACAAGTCTTCACTGCCAATGATATCTTACATAAGCCAGATAACCAGACTCTAACATAAATTCTGGTAGCGGCTCACTTCCGGCAGCACAGGATTCACAACAGTTCCTTCAACACTTACTCCCACTGCTCAACACATATCACACAGGCTCTGATACCAAATTAAGAAACTGAGAGCAACAAAGCATGCACAACATATTATAGACTGAAGGTGAGACTACGCTCAACACAGCTTGATTATTCATAGATAATAGTTACAGATATATAGGCTTAGAGAGCCTCCAACAGACTCCTACAATAGTGGATCTGGAACTACACGTACACAAATAGCATAACAATATATTAACATAAGTATTTCTCCATTATTATTCTAACATTCCCCCTTAATGGAGAAATGGACTTTCAGTAAATATGCTTGCATGATTTATAGCTCCCCCTCTTAATCGTGCAGCTCCTTCTCTGAATCATGCAGATAACCATGATAAAAAACTATTCTCAGTTGAGAACAATTATTTGTGATTGGAATCAACGAGTTTGATCAGCAAACATCGATCAGAAGAAATCTTCTTAATCATTTCAATTGATTTGTCCACACCAATAGTAGACAAATAAACACTGGCAGAAAATATTTCATGAGGTATCTTGTCACTTGTGTTGGCCACTTTTCTGATGGACGAATCATTCACACAAAAATCAGCACGTATGCATTCTAACTCATAATCCCAAACCTTGTCATCAAAGGTTGATTGATCATTAAGCCTGGAAATTCCAACAGTGACATTAGTAGGTACACTAGTCGCTGCATTCTGAAAATCTGGCGCTTCATCAAATGTAATAGTGAAGACCGAGGGGACAATATCGATGAGCATCTCATCCAAGGCAGTTACATTCTCCATATCTCCAATAATCTACTTTTGCTCCAATGGAATCTCCACATCTTTGTCTTCATCTGCAAAGATGCTTTCAAAAGCAAGTCTCATTAGGAAGTCCATCTTCAATAGAATAATTACCTTCAACGTTGATGATCGCAGCAACAAAACCTTCAATTTTCTCACAGCAGCGATCTATCTTGGGCAGTCTCGTCCATGAAAATCACGTAAGGCCAGTACTGAAGTTACGCGCCCTAGCAGACTCGCAGCTCGTGGTAGTGTATGGGTACCGCACCTCCTCTTCCAGCTCGCAACTCAACCTCCTGCACTCTGAGCGATTTCTCCCTCTGGTCGTCTTTCCCTTGGAAGCGATTGGGCAGACCGTTGGCAATGATTTTGGCATATCTGGACGTCTTTCTCCTCATGATTCGCAGATCCAGATAGTTCTAGAAATGCAGGAGACGGATCGTCGTTCCACTCTCATAAGTCTTCAAGTGATATTCAACAGTGATTGAATGGTAGCTGCAGCGATCTGCTCCCAACAACTAGCTATGATCTTCTGCCAGCAGCGTTCTCCCAATTTAATCAGAAATGAAATTGGGCAGCGTTTTCCCACCGAAGCAATCTCCCTCACGTGAATAAAATCAGGATTTTCACGTTCTGGGGATTTTTACGGCCAACAAGTCTTCACTGCCAATGATCTCTTACATAAGCCAGATAACCAGACTCTAACAGAAATTATGGTAGTGGCTCACTTCCGGCAGCATAAGATTCACAGCGATTCCTTCAACACTTACTCCCACCACTCAACACATAACACACAGGCTCTGATACCAAATTAAGAAACTGAGAGCAACAAAGCATGCACAACATATTATAGACTGAAGGTGAGACTATGCTCAACACAGCTTGATTATTCATAAATAATAGTTACAGATATATAGGCTTAGAGAGCCTCCAATAGACTCCTACAATAGTGGATCTGGAACTACACGTACACAAATAGCATAACAATATATTAACATAAGTATTTCTCCATTATTATTCTAACATTCCCCCTTAATGGAGAAATGGACTTTCAGCAAATATGCTTGCATGATTTGTAGCTCCCCCTCTGAATCGTGCAGCTCCTTCTCTGAATCATGCAGATAACCATGATTAAAAACTATTCTCAGTTGAGAACAATTATTTGTGATTGGAATCAACGAGTTTGATCAGCAAACATCGGTCAGAAGAAATCTTCTTAATCATTTCAATTGATTTGTCCACACCAACAGTAGACAAATAAACACTAGCAGAAAATATTTCATGAGGTATCTTGTCACTTGTTTTGGCCACTTTTCTAATGGACGAATCATTCACACAAGAATCAGCACATGTGCATTCTAACTCATAATCCCAAACCTTGTCATCAAAGGTTGATTGATCATTAAGCCTGGAAATTCCAACATTGACATTAGTAGGTACACTAGTCCCTACATTCTGAAAATATGGCGCTTCATCGAATGTGATAGTGAAGACCAAGGGGACAATATCGATGAGCATCTCATCCAAGGCAGTTACATTCTCCATATCTCCAATAATCTGCTTTTGCTCCAATGGAATCTCCACATCTTCGTCTTCATCTGCAAAGATGCTTTCAAAAGCAAGTCTCATGAGGAAGTCCATCTTCAATAGAATAATTACCTTCAACGTTGACGATCGCAGCAACAAAACCTTCAATTTTCTCACAGCAGCGATCTATCTTGGGCAGTCTCGTCCACGAAAATCACGTAAGGCCAGTACTGAAGTACCGCGCCGTAGCAGACTCGCGGTAGTGTATGGGTACCACACCTCCTCTTCCAGCTCGCAACTCAACCTCCTGCACTCTGAGCAATTTCTCCCTCTGGTCATCTTTCCCTTGGAAGCGATTGGGAAGACCATTGGCAGCGATTTCGGCATATCTGGACGTCTTTCTCTTCACGATTCGCAAATCCAGATAGTTCTAGAAATGCAGGAGACGGATCGTCGTTCCACGCTCATAAGTCTTCAAGCGATATTCAGCAGTGATTGAATGGCAACTATAGGTATCTGCTCCCAGCAACTAGCTACGATCTTCTTCCAGTAGCATTGTCCCAATTTAATCAGAAATGAAATTGGGCAGCGTTTTCCCACCGAAGGGTCAGTGCAAGCTAATGAGGGTCACTTTTGGCGCGTTAGATGCAATAGAAAACTGAAAAAGCAGGGATCCCTCAACTTACTTGGATTTTTTGAGCTACTTACGCAAAATATCTTGCATTGAGTAAAAAAGATGAAATGTAGGAAATTAAATCACGTTTCCGAATATATAACTTTTATGTATTGAAAATTTGCATAGCTATGTCAAGTTTCATTTTTCTTAACAGACACTTTTTATTTTTCAGGAAAATGATAAGGTATATGTTTTTGTGGGTAGAGCCTTTGAGGGCCTAAATGATGGAATCAAGCTACAAAAATCGGCATGCATGTAGAGAACACATAGCACTTGTGCGCCATTATTTTTCGAAAATTAAATTAGTAATTTTATAATTTTGTAAGTGATCAAACCTCGAAAATAATACCTCTTTTGTGGGTAGAGCCTTTGAAGGTCTTAATGCAAAAATCTGAAAATGGGTTTTTCATAGAACGTGGAGGTTAGTGTCCTCTTGTGCACCATACAATTTTTTTTTAAAATGATCGAGAATTGAAAAAGTTATGGAAGAAACACTAACAGTGTGTTTCACGAGTTAAGGAAGTAGGACAGAAAAGAAATTGAAAGAAAATAGGAAAAATTAATATTTCAAAATAAAAGTTACATATTTGGAATCTGCAGAAAAAATGCTATTTGTGTCTAAGATTTCGTCAAAAATGACTGTGTGTAGCATACTGTAACGAGTGGCTAAGCACAGGCTTCTCCAGAAATTGGAAGAAATACCCAATTAGCTTTGGTTTTTCATTAACATAGCACAGGTTTGGAATTACCGAAGCAAACTCCAAAGCATACACATAGGATTATTGTTGACATGTGAGCAAGTGATTCGGCTTGGTTTAGGCTCTTAAAAACACGAGCGCGTTTTGTTTAAATTCTAAAAATATTGCCGCGCTTTTAGAATTTCATAACGCGCACGCGTTATATAACTACATAACGCGTACACGGGTTATGTAGTTCCAAAACGCGCTCGCGTTATGTAAATCATAAAATATATGTTTAATACTTGAGAGAGGGGGGGTGGGAAAGACTCAAGGGGATTTTTGGTTAATATTTGAGAAGGGGTGGGGAAGGGTCAAGGGAATCTATGGTTAATATTTAATAGGGATGAGAAAGGGTCAAGGGATTAGAAGGATGTTGGAAGCTT